>OY740811.1:16062693-17432518 GCA_963514005.1 Raja brachyura
TGCTAACTGTCTCCTTCTCTCCCTCTCCCCCCCCCTCCCTCTCTCCCTCTCCCCCCCCCCCCCTCTCTCTCTCTCTCTCTCTCTCTCTCTCTCTCTCTCTCTCTCTCTCTCTCTCTCTGCCCCTGCCCCTGCCTTGATAGACGAGTTACTCAAAGATCACAGGCCTGGGACAACAGGTCTGAAATTGGAATTCCGAGCATATCCCGTTGATGTACGACCCTGCATAACCACCTATCTCCGACATTAAAGAAGTCTTGGTCAATATTGGGGAAGTAAAGGGCCTGTCCCACTTGGCGATTTTTTTCGCCGACTGCCGGCATCATTGACTGACGTATCAGGTCACCGGAAAATACTCGGTGTGGTGATATATGACGCGCGGTGTTATTTGAAGTCTCGCAACGTTTTTTGTCGCCGCTGGGATTTGAAATGTTCACAATCTTTTGGCGACACTGTCATGACGCCGGCAAAATCGCCACGTGGGACAGGCCCTTTGAAGTCACCCACTCTGACAACCCTGTTGCTGTCTCATCTTTCCATAATTTGCCTTTCATTTCTGTCCTTCAATTGGCTGCTGGGAGGCCGAGAGTATAACCCCATCAGAATGATTGCACCTTCCTTATTCTTTTTTAGCTCCACCCAGATTGCCTCAGTTGATGATGCCCGCTAGTATGCCCTCTGATTGCAACTGTGATATTCTCCCTGATTGGTATTGCAATTCCACTTTACTTGAGTTTACAGATGCAGAATGGAATCAGATCATCGAACACATATTCACAAAAAAGTTCTATGTTATCCCACTTTCTCAGCCACTCTCTACACACTGGGGGCAATTTTACAGAGGCCAATTAACCTACAAACCCGCACATCTTTGGGATATGTTTACCTTGCACTGAATGTTATTCCTTTAGAAACATAGAAAGTAGGTGCAGGAGTAGGCCATTCGGCCCTTCGAGTCTGAACCACCATTCAATATGATCATGGCTGATCATCCAACTCGGTATCCCTTACCTGCCTTCTCTCCATACCCCCTGATCCCTTTTGCCACAAGGGCCACATCTAACTCCCTCTTAAATATAGCCAATGAACTGGCCTCAACTACCTTCTGTGGCAGAGAATTCCACAGATTCACCACTCTGTGTGAAAAATGTTTTTCTCATCTCTGTCCTAAAAGATTTCCCCCTTATCCTTAAACTGTGAACCCCTTGTCCTGGACTTCCCCAACAACGGGAACAATCTTTGTAAGTTTCTATAAGATCCCCCCTCAATCTTCTAAATTCTAGCGAGTACAAGCCGAGTCTATCCAGTCTTTCTTCATATGAAAGTCCTGACATCCCAGGAATCAGTCTGGTGAACCTTCTCTGTACTCCCTCTATGGCAAGAATGTCTTTCCTCAGATTTGAAGACCAAAACTGCGCAATACTCCAGGTGTGGTCTCACCAAGACCCTGTACAACTGCAGTAGAACCTCCCTGCTGCTATACTCAAATCCTTTTGCTAGGAATGCTAACATACCATTCGCTTGCTTCACCGCCTGTTGCACCTGCACATTGAAACCATGCCTACTTTCAATGACTGGTGTACCATGACACACAGGTCTCGTTGCATCTCCCCTTTTCCTAATCGGCCACCATTCAAATCATAGTCTACCCTCCTGTTTTTGCCACTAAAGTGGATAACCTCACATTTATCCACATTATACTGCATCTGCCATGCATTTGCCCACTCACCCAGCCTATTCCAAGTCACCTTGCAGCCTCCTATTATCCTCCTCACAGCTAACACTGCCCCCCAGCTTCGTATCATCCGCAAACTTGGAGATGTTGCATTCAATTCCCTCGTCCAAATCATTAATATATATTGTAAATAGCTGGGGTCCCAGCACTGAGCCTTGCGGCACCCCACTAGTCACTGCCTGCCATCCTGAAAAGGACCCGTTCACTCCTACGCTTTGCTTCCTGTCTGCCAGCCAGTTCTCTATCCACATCAATACTGAACCACCAATACCGTGTGCTTTAAGTTTGTATACTAATCCCTTGTGTGAGACCTTGTGGAAAGCCTTCTGAAAGTCCAGATATAACACATTCACTGGTTCTCCCTTATCCACTCTACTAGTTACATCCTCGAAAAATTCTATAAGATTCGTCAGACATGATTTACCTTTCGTAAATCCATGCTGACTTTGTCCAATGATTTCACCACTTTCCAAATGTGCTGCTATCCCATCTTTAATAACTGACTCTAGCAGTTTCCCCACTACCGATGTTAGACTAACTGGTCTGTAATTCCCCTATTTCTCTCTCCCTCCCTTTTTAAAAAGTGGGGTTACCCTCCAATCCACAGGAACTACTCCAGAATCTAAAGAGTTTTGAAATATCACTAATGCATCCACTATTTCTGGGGCTACTTCCTTAAGTACTCTGGGATGCAGCCTATCTGGCCCTGGGGATTTATCGGCCTTTAATCCATTCAACTTACCTAACACCACTTCCCGGCTAACCTGGATTTCACTCAGTTCCTCCATCCCATTTGACCCGCGATCCGCTGCTATTTCCGGCAGATTATTTATGTTTTCCTTAGTGAAGACAGAACCAAAGTAGTTATTCAATTGGTCTGCCAGGTAACTTGGTACACGTGACAATAAATTAAACTGAACTGTGGGAAGAACCCTGGAGGAAAAGCTGCACGGTCACAGGGAGAACATGCAAACTCCACACAGAAAGCAGCCAAATTCAGGATCGCACCAAGTCTCTGGTGCTGTGAAGCAATGGCTCTACCAGCTGAGTCACTGTGCTGCCCTTTTACCCTCTTTTACATCAGCATTGAACCTGGCCACCAAGTCTCTAAAATGGCCACAATGTCATTGTTCCAGGACTACTCCAGATACTGTTCATTGACTTCATCCATAATACTCCTTGCATTGAAATAAATAGTCACCTTAACTGAGGAAGGATGTGCTGGCTCTGGAGAGGGTCTAGAAGAAGTGTATAAGAACTATCCCAGGAATGAGCGTTTGTCAGCATTGGGCCTGTACTCGCTGGAGTTTAGAAGAATGAGGGGGGATTGTGGCTGGCAGGCCATGTTGTGCCGATGGAAAGAGACAAACTTAGTCAATGATACAGATGGAACTAGCCAGTTCTGATGCAGAGAAAACGTGTTACCAGTAGTTGCAGAGTTTAAAATTGGAAGGCTGGAACTTACATGTCCAGTACTGTTCCTCAAGCTCGTGTCAGGCTCTGTTATAGAGTTCAAAAGACCACAGAGATGGGATGGAGAATTAAAATGGCATGCAGCCATTTTGTCACCCCTGCAGTTTGAACACAGGCCATAGAGCCATACAACATGGATACAGGCCCTTTGGCCCAACTTGTCCATACCAACCAAGTTAGTCTCATTTGCTTGCGCCTGACCTGCATACTTCCAATCCTTTCTTATCCATGTACCTTTCCAAGTGTCTTTTCATAAGTTAATGAGTTGTAGGAGCAGAATGAGGCCATTTGGCCATCATGTCTACTCCACCATTCAATCATGGCTTAAAATCCATCCTCCTGTCATCTCCATATAATCCTTGACACCCTTACTAATCAAGAACCTATCATTGTCCACCTTAAAAATATCCATTGACGTGGCCTTCATAGCCTTCTGTGAATTAATTCCACAGATTCACTACCTCTGACTAAATAAATTCCTCCTCATCTCCTTTCCAACGGTATGTCCTTTTAGTCTGAGGCTATGGCCTCTGGTCCTAGACTCTTAAAATGTTATTGTACCCGCCTCAACTACTTCCTCTGGCAGCTCATTCCATACACCCATGAAGTTGTGCCTCAGGTCCCCTTTAAATCTTTCTCCTCTCACCTTAAACCTGTGCCCTCTGGTTTTAGATTCTCCTATACTGGGGGAAAGACTCGAGCTATTCACCTGGTCTATGCCCTGCAAGTGAAGTCAGCCAATCTTCATTTGGTTTCTCCAGTGTAGAGTAGACCATATTGTGAACACTGAGCGCAGAACACGAAGGTGGCAGCTTCCAGGAAAGACTGTTTGGGTCTCTCGAAGTGGGAAGGGAGGAGAGGGTGGGGCAGGTTTGCATCACTTGCAGTTGAAACCAAAGTGCTCTAAAAAGCGGAATGGTTCTTAGGGACGTTAAAGCAGATGAGGAACCCATGGGGAGATTGGTACCTTTGGTGTGTCTGGCAGTGGAATCCCATTGAAGGTGGCAGAAATTCTCATTGAAGACCTGATGATGTACTCTTGAAGTCTGATTACTGTTGCAGAGTAGGAAATGCAATAGTCAATTTGCATGCAGCAAATGTCCACAGTAGCAATGTGATAAACACCAGATAATGCTGCAGTGATACAAAAACAGAGAGCGCTGGAAACACTCAGTGGGTTGGGCAAATACTGCGGAAAGAAAAATACAGGATGAACATTTCAGGTGATGTTGATCGAAGGACAGATATTGGCCACGGGATGCCGGGGGGAATTCCATTGCTCTTCTATAGAAGAGTGCCACCGAGTCTGTGACATTCCCTTGAGAGAGGAAATAGGGTTTGGGTTTAATGTCTTGTTCCCTAGCACTGCACTGGAATGCCGGCTGAGACTGTCAAACTCGTGCATCTGGAGCGGGGCTGGAACACCCAGATACAGAGGAAGAAACCTCTCCATCAATCGGCTATCTTGTGAAGTCCAAACCGACACCAGTCAATTCTCACATTGAACAATTTCCCCATCAACTCCACTCAATTTCCACAGATTATAGGTGTCGACATTCCTATTTTTTGTGGGATGGATGGAACATTCTCTAATCAAATGCAACTTGGATCCACTATTTCAACTCTTTTTTTCTGGTACATCAGTGCTGCATCCTGCACCATAGAGGGCTTGAAAATGTCATCATAGTTGCTGACAATTTCCACCCTGCCCTCCCCTTCTGATGGTCAAAACTTGACCCCTCTCTGGCTCTCTGCCTCCATCTTAGAAAATGGGCAGGCTCACATGGTCATCCTCCCATTCTACCCCCTGTGCAGACTCCATTCCATTTTCCCCGCTCCTCCGTCCCATTTGCTCCAACGACGAGACTTACCGCACAGAGCCTGTGAAGCAGTCTCCCTTGTCCCTGAACCGTGGCTCTCTTCTTTACCGTAGTTGACTGCATCTTATCTGTTCCCTGCAACATTGCCCTCTTCTCCTGGACAGAGCAGGAGTAGGGTCCTTGTTCTTCACCATCCACCTCACTAACATACACATTCAATGAATCATCCTTTAGACTTTAGTGCAGAAACAGGCCCTTTGACCCACCGAGTCCATGCCAACTAGCGATCACCCCGTACACTAACCGACACTAATGTTTTTTTTTAACAATAACTTACCGAAGATGCGAGATGAAGTGAATGGGCATTGTTTCTTTGTTCTGCACTCCACTAACTTCACTGATACCCAAGATCAGGTGGCATCAGGTCCTCTCTTCTGATGCTCCAGCCCAGTCAGTGACATGATTTTTATAGAAACAGGAAAAGGCTATTAATCCTACATAAATACTTTCAAGACAGACACCTGACCTTTGCAATGTGCCTCTTCACATTCTCAAGAGAAATGAAACACTCCATCTAGCAAGATGACCAGAACTGTGATGACCACAATAGTCCAAAGGGGCACTGACTGACACCCTGAAAAACGACAGTAAATCACTTTAAATGTGTCCTCCATCCTTTTTGCTGCTTTAGATTTATAATCATTAGTACCACTCCATCACTTGGAAATTTACCTCAAGACTGATCACTAGGATTCATTTAAAAACATATTATCTATTGTGGTCCCACATGCCCATGAGGAACACTGTGACTTGAGTAGAGTTTGTACATTCTCCCTGTGGCCGCGTGTGTTTTGGCCAGGTACTCTGGTTTCCTCCCATACTCCAAAGAAGTATAGGTTTGTAGGTTAATTGGCTTTGGTAAAATTGTCAAATTGTCCCTAGTGCGTAGAAATGGTGTTAGCGTACGGGGTGATCGCTGGTTGGCGAGGACTTCAAAGGCCGAAGGGCCTCTGTATCTCTAATGTTTAAGATGTTTTACACAATAATTAGGGGCTTGGCATTGTGAGGGGCAGCTGCCAATAGCTCTTAAATGCCACTATTCTAACTGCCTCCACCACCACCCATGGTGATGCATTCCAGCAACCCGCCACCCCTTGCGTAAAAACCTTGCCACGCACATCTTCTTTAAACTTTGACCCACTCACCTTAATGCTGTGCCCTAGTCTTTGATATTTCCACCCTGGAAAAAGGTACTGTCTAAACATTCTATGCCTCTCAAAAAAGTTCTATGCTTCTATCTGGTCTCCTCTCCCCTCCAGTGTTCAAGAGAAAACAATCTGAGTATCACCTCAATGGAGAGTGGGCAAGGGTAAGATACTCTGCAGGTAGCACCATCACAAGTGATAGTCAAACATAGTAACAGTAGATGGACACAAAATGCTGGAGTAACTCAGCGGGACAGGCAGCAACTGAAATCTGAAGAAGGGTCTCGACCCGAAACGTCACCCCTTCCTTCTCTCCAGAGATGCTGCCTGTCCTGCTGAGTTACTCCAGCATTTTGTGCCTATCTTTGATTTAAACCGGGATCTGCAGTTCCTTCCTACACATAGTATGCAGCAGATTGCCCAGAGCAATCCAAGTGCATCTTCTCTAGTTTCACACGTCGCAACTCTTCACTCCTTTTGTCTCACACTTTCTGTCTTTTCACCTCTGGCTTTTGTCCTCCATCTGCCTATCACTCCCCCCCCCCCCCCCTTCACACGTTTCAACTTATGAATAAGGGCACTGGCCCGGAACATCACCCATCCTGTTCCTCCAGAGATGCTGCTGAGTTACTCCAGCACTTAGTGTATCTTTGGGATAAACCAGCTTATGCAGTTCTTTGTTTCTTCAACTTATTACCTGCTAGGCTTTGTCCTGCCTGTATTTTCTTCCAGCTCCCTTATCCCCCCACGATCAGTCCGAAGTGGGGCTCTGACCCAAAACATCACGTCACCTATCCACATTCTCTAGAGATGCCACCTGGCCCGCTGAGCTACTCCAGCGGTGTCTTTTTTTAAATATAAACCAGCATCTGCAGTCGCTTGCTTCTGCATCTTATTTAATGATCATTGACAACATACTGTGACTTCCTTTCCTCTGCTGACATCTAGTGAGAAGAGTAAATTCTGCATTCACCTGCGTCTGTTTCATGGGAGAGGGGGAGAACTGTTTACAGTCTACCCACGTTATTATGGACCTCTTTATAATAGATCTTGGTTAAAGCAGATGGAGTGTCCCCACAGTAATCAGAACCCACGGTCTCTTTAAGAACACAAGCTACTAGTTACACTGTGGGGGCCAACTAAAATTGACAAGCAATTGCTTCGATTGACATGTGCAATGATACTTTATTAACCAATGTATTAAACAGCCTTTAGTATTTTTAGCTTGAAGTAACAAAAATGTATTTTGAGCTGTTAAAAAGAACTGTGTGCAGTAATTGAAAACAACTCGTCGTGTCACAGAGTGGCCGCTAGGCGTTTGGTGCAAATCCCTGACTTGGTTACAGAGGACAATCGCCAACAGTGGACACCGTTCCTCCCCCATGGTCTGTAATAACGAGGGTTATCTGTACATTGGGAGGGGGGAGAACCCATAACTGGGGCAAGATCTTCTCAAAGTCTTCCTTGTCATCTTTCCTCCCAACCAAGCCATGAGGTTAGCTGTGAAACGGCTAACCTAACATGTCAATGAATAACTATTGCAAAACCTACCCCTGCAATGGAACACTACGGACATCTTATACACTACTGTGGACTTCTGTTTTCTAACTATATATTCTTGCACAATTTTGTTTACACTTTTTCTGGTTACTGTCCTGTGTTGTTTACGTATAGCTTAAGTTTTATAGTTTAGCTTATTATCATGTGTGCCGAGGTACAGTGAAAAGCATTTGTTGCATGCTAACCAGGCAGCGGAAAGACAATACATGATTACCATCGAGTCATCCACAGTGTATAGATACATGATAAAGGGAATAACATGGTGCAAGATAAAGTCCAATCAAAAATAGTCTGAGGGTTTCCAATAGTAGGTCAGGACTGCTCTCTCTCTAGTTGTGGGTAGGATGGTTCAGTTCCCTGAGAACAGTTGGGAAGAAGCTGTCCCTGAATCTGGAGGTGTAGGTATTCACACTTCTGCACCACACTTCTTTTGTGTCGATGTGCCTGCAAATCAGACTTTCATTGTAGCTGTATCTATCCATACTTGAGCACAGGATAATAACTAACTGGACGCAATTAGAACATAGATCACAGAAAAGTACAACACAAGAATAGGCCTTTCAGCAGACCAGGCTTTTTGGCAAGTTAGAGCATTATACGAAAATAGGTGGAGGGGCAGGTAGTGTAGAGAAAGCAGGGACTCTGCAGAAGGACTTGGACAGGTTGGGAGAGTGGGCAGAGAAGTGGCAAATGGAATATAGTGTAGCAAAGTGTGGAAGCATGCATTTTGGTAGTAGGAATAAAGGCATAGACTATTTTCTAACTGGGGAAAGAATCCAAAAATCTGAGGTAAAAAGGGACTTGAGAGTGCCTATGCAGGATTCCCAAAAAACGAATCTGCAAGTCGAATCAGTAGTAAAGAAAGCAAACTCAATGCTAGCATTATATTTCAAGAGGGCTTGTATACACAAACAGGGATGCAATGTTGAGCCTCTATAAGGCTCTGGTAAAGCCGCATTTGGAATATTGTGAGCAATTTTGGGCATCTTATCTGAGGAAGGATGTGCTGGCCCTGGAGAGGATCCAGAGGAGATCAACAAGAATGATCCCAGTAATGAGTAGGTTAACCTATGATGAGCGTTTGTCAGCACTGGGCCTGTACTCGCTGGAGTTTAGAAGAATGAGGGGGGACCTCATTGAAACATGCAGAATAGTGAAAGGCTTGGATAGAGTGGACGTGAGAGGATGTTTCCACTAGTGAGTCTAGGACTAGAGGCTATAGCATCAGAATTAAAGAACGTTCTTCTAGAAGGGAGATGAGGATACATTTCTTTAGTCAGAGGGTGGTGAATCTGTGGAATTCTTTGCCACAGATGGCTGTGGAGGCCAAATCAGTGGATATTTTTAAGGCGGAGCTAGATAGATTCTTAGACAAAAATACTGGAGAAACTCAGCGGGTGAGGCGTCATCTATGGAACAAAGGAATAGGTGACGTTTCGGGTCGAGACCCTTCTTCAGATAGATTCTTGATTAGGTACACAAAAATGCTGGAGAAACTCAGCGGGTGCAGCAGCATCTATGGAGCGAAGGAAATGGGCAACGTTTCGGGCCTGGCCCGGAACATCACCCATCCTGTTTCTCCAGAGATGCTGCCTGACCCGTTGAGTTACTCCAGCACTTAGTGTATCTTCAGTATAAACCAGCTTCTGCAGTTCTTTGTTTCTTCAACTTATTACCTGCTAGGATTTGTCCTGCCCGTATTTTCTAGATACACAAAAATGCTGGAGAAACTCAGCGGGTGCAGCAGCATCAATGGAGCGAAGGAAATAGGCAACGTTTCGGGCCGTTTTCCTATTTCCTTCGCTCCATAGATGCTGCTGCACCCGCTGAGTTTCTCCAGCATTTTTGTGTACCTTCCATTTTCCAGCATCTGCAGTTCCTTCTTAAACAGATTCTTGATTAGTACGGGTGTCAGAGGCAATGAGGAGAATTGAAATTGAATTGAATTGAAAATATTATAATTTTCCTGAGTACTTACATACCAAGAGGAAACGAAAAAACGTTGCTCAACAAGTGTCCATTCAGTGTGCGGTAAAAAATAAATAGAAATAACAATAAGAATACATATATCACCATGGGTTCCAATTGGCAGTGGCACGACAATGGCTCTGCTTCAGTGTGTCCAGGTTGGTGGTTGGTGCGCGATACTTTGGCAATGGGCAAAGTCCGTTTATCAGTCTTATAGCCTGCGGGAAGAAGCTGAGGAGCATCCTGCTGGTTTTGCAGCTGATGCTCCTGTACCTCTTCCCAGACGGCAGGATGGAGAATATGTGATGCGATGGGTGGTAGGGGTCTTTGATGATGGAGATGGCTCTGTTGATACATCCCTTCCTGTATGTGTCCAGCAGGAAAGGGAGTGGAGCACCAATAATTCTACTGGCGGTCTGGTCTTCACAATCCTGTCTAGTTGGTGCCGTTCGTACGCCTTGCAGCTCCCGTACCAGGAAGTGATGCCTTAGGTTAATGTGCTCTCGATTGGAGGCAGGTGAAATGGGGTTGGGCGGGAGAGATAGATCAGCCATGATTAGGGAAGTTGTCCCTTATTTTGAGCTTTCGTCCCTTTAGTTGGGAGTGAGAGAGTTGGCAACCCTGGGCATGGTTGAATGGTGGAATAGACTAGATGGGCCGAATGGCCTAGGTCTGCTGTGACGTAATGACCCCTCCCCCCCCTAACGCTGATTGACGCAGTGCGCCGGCGACCACGTGACGCCAGGCCCCGGGCAAGGTGCCGCGCCTGCGCACCGCGGGGGGGGGGGGGAAGGGAACGATGGCGGCGCCCGAGTGGCCGGAGGTCGGGCTGGCGCTGGCGGAGGGGAGGCGGGAGCTGGTGGTGCGGGGCCCGCGGCCCGAGGGCGACCAGCTGGACCCGCGGCTGTACGGGCTGGCGCCGCTGCTGCAGCACCTGGAGCTGAGCGGCGTGGCGGGGCTGCGGGGGCTGGAGGCGGGCGGCGGCGGCGGCGGGCTGGGCCGACTGCGGCAGTTGCGGAGCCTGGTGCTGAGCGGCGACGGGCTGCGGGCTCTGCCGCCGGAGCTGGGGCAGCTGAGCGAGCTGCGGCTGCTCGACGTGTCGGACAACCGCCTCTCCGCCCTGCCCGCCTCCCTCGGCCGCCTGGCGCAGCTCAGCAGCCTGAAGGCGAGCGGCAACCAGCTGGAGGCCCTGCCGCCCGAGCTGGCCAACTGCTCCCGCCTCGCCCTCCTCCACCTCTCCGACAACCTGCTGCCAGAGCTCCCCGCCGCCCTGCTCGCCTCCGGACTCATGCTCCTCAGCACTCTCAGCGCCGCCCGCAACCGCATCGAGCGCCTCGGCGACGGCATCTCCGAGCTGCGGGGCCTACGGGTGAGGAGGGGCGGGGAGGGGGAGTGGGCCGGCCGGCCAGCGATCATCACCCTTTCAAACTAGCTCTCTGTATAGGAAGGAACTGCAGATGTTGGCTCACACATAAAAGCTGTAGTAACAGAGATACTGCCTGACCCGCTCTGTTATTCAATATTTAATCACACTATTTAAATGTCATCCCACTTTCTCACCCACTCTCCGCATATTCGAGGCCATTTTCTATGGTCTTTGACAGAATAGTCCCTGTGGTGCACCTACAGAAATTGATAAGGGCCATTGGAGATGTGTTGTATTTCCTTGGTGTGAGGAGGATGCTAGGAGAATGCAAGGTGACTTGGGTAGGCTGGATGAGTGGGCAAATGTTTGGCAGATGCAGTATAATGTGGATAAATGTGAGGTTATCCACTTTGGTGGCAAAAATAGGAAAACCGACTACTATCTAAATGGTGGCCGATTAGGAAAAGGGGAGATGCAGCGCGACCTGGGTGTCATGGTACACCAGTCATTGAAAGTAGGCATGCAGGTACAGCAGGCAGTGAAGAAAGCGAATGGTATGTTAGCTTTCATAGCAAAAGGATTTGAGTATAGGAGCAGGGAGGTTCTACTTCAGTTGTATAGGGTCTTGGTGAGGCCACACCTGGAGTATTGCGTACAGTTCTGGTCTCCAAATCTGAGGAAGGACATTATTGCCATAGAGGGAGTGCAGCGAAGGTTCACCAGACTGATTCCTGGGATGTCAGGACTGTCTTATGAACAAAGACTGCATAGACTCGGTTTATACTCTCTAGAATTTAGGAGATTGAGAGGGGATCTTATAGACACTTACAAGATTCTTAAGGGGTTGGACAGGCTAGATGCAGGAAGATTGTTCCCGATGTTGGGGAGGTCCAGGACAAGGGGTCACAGCTTAAGGATAAGGGGGAAATCCTTTAGGACCGAGATGAGAAGGAATTTTTTCACACAGAGAGTGGTGGGTCTCTGGAACTCTCTGCCACAGAGGGTAGTTGAGGCCAGTTCATTGGATATATTTAAGAGGGAGTTAGATGTGGCCCTTGTGGCTAAGGGGATTAGAGGTATGGAGAGAAGGCAGGTACGGGATACTGAGTTGGATGATCAGCCATGATCATATTGAATGGCGGTGCAGGCTCGAAGGGCCGAATGGCCTACTCCTGCACCTAATTTCTATGTTTCTATGTGTTTTCTTGACAGTAAAAACCAGGTGCTGAGATACAATTTTTGAGGGCATTGAGAATTATCATGGAGATTGATTTGTCGCCTTTCCTCCTTGATTGCACTCTGTGAGTCAAGAATAATAGAGTTGTAGAGGGAGGAACTGGGTACCTTCTTGTCTGTCTTTTTGCTTTTTACACTATAGAGTATTGTCGCGTCACAAGAGACTGCAGGTGCTGAAATCTTCTGCAAAGCACCAAACACAGAGAGTCACTCAGCATCTGGGGTGGGAATTGACAGGTGAAGTTTAGGATCTGATCCAGTCTGCAGAATTGTCCAGCGCCAAAATGTCACTTGTCCATTCCCTCCCTAGATGCTGCTTGGCCTTCTGAATTCCTATATCATTTTTGTGTTTTGCACAATACTATAGAGATATTGTCACCATTTTGAGTGCTTTTTGTGTTTTTTCAACTTGGTGTTGATAAAATCAACCTCAGAATCTGTAAAAGACCCCGGGACGGGCTGTGAATGATTGCTGCACCAATACTTCATGACTGGAGGCAAAGCTGGACAGACAGCACAATGCGTGTATCAAACCTAACCCAAAGCAAGAGCAACCCTAACCCAAAGCAAGAGCAAATCAAATACTTTCTACTTAAGTTAATCTGCCCAGATGCAGGAATCCACCCAAAATGTTGGCAATTCCTTTCCCCTCTTTGCATGCTCCTGGATTCACTAAATTCTTTGGCAATTTTTTTTTTGCCACAGATGGCAGCATCTGCCTCCCCTTGTGTCTCTAACTTATTCTTAATATGTTTTTGATATCTTGTAAAAGTGGCTTCAATGTACCAATAAGTTTTGACACTAAACAAGTATGTAACATTGATTAATTGCTTTACCACAATAGGTGAGTGTGGAGTAACATGGTGTTATTATAACTGGACAACACAACATTTTTTTAAATGAAAAGAGACAGCAGGTAGTTCCTAAATACTAATAAAAGTAGCAAGTAATTCTTGATCAAAAACTAGTTTTGCCTTAAGCCAACTGTTTCATAGAGTAATGCAGCCTGGAAACAGGCCCTTTGGCCCAACTTGGCAATGCTGACCAAGATGCCCCCCCCCCCCCCCCCATATAAGCTCGTCATATTTTCCTGTGTTTTCTCAATATCCCCCTAACCCTTTTCCATCATATACCTGTCCAAGCATCCTTTAAATGCAGACACAAAATGCTGGAGTAACTCAGCGGGGACAGGTTGCGTCTCTGGAGATAAGGAATGTATGACGTTTCAGGTCGAGACCTTTCTTCAGATCTACACATCCTTTAAATGCAGTTAGATTTCACTTGTCCTCCAACCCGTATCAGAGATTGAACAGATTTTTCAGTTCCATACCTCATTAATGCTAAAGTTTAGTTTATTATTATTGTCACACATACCAAGAAAAGTGAAAAGCTTTTGCTGCGTGCAATTCAGTCAAAGAAAAGACTATACATGAATACAATCTAGCCTCCCACAAAGTATAGATAAAGGTGCAACATTTAGTGCAAGCTAATGTCGGATTAAAGATAATTCAAAAGTCTCCAATGGAAGGTCAGGACTGCACTCTAGCTGGTGAGGTAGATTGGATGTCAGATCTACACTCTTAAGGGCCTGTCCCACTTGGTGATTTTTTTCGCCGCCTGTCAGCATCATTGACTGAAGTATCAGGTCTCTGAAAGATTTTGAACATTTGCGACACTTGAAAAGACACCGCGCATCAACACGTCGTTACGCCGCATCACGCAGCAACTTTTCCGGTGACCCGAATCAGTCAATGATGCTGACAGTCACCGAAAAAATCGCCAAGTGTGACAGGCCCATTACTGCTCAAAGCGGAATGTTCCTTTTCTCCTTTGCTTTACATAGAAACTGTTACGTGAGTGTTTTCAGCCATGACTAGCCCTGTTTGTGGTGGAATATATATGGTTGAAGTGATTGGCAAAAGGTCCATGGTGACATGATGAGAAACTCCTTTATGATATACTCCTAAGTATAGTATGGAACTATACTCCTAAGTATAGTATGGAACACAACCTGACAGCGCAGTGAATGCAGATACTAGTATGGCTTTCACAGTTGGTTTATACAAATGTTTAAAACCAAAGAATTTGGAGAAAGAGTGGGCGAATGAGACTGCACTGTGCTATCTATATATTACTAAAAGTCTGATCTTGACCACTTCCTGTTCTGTATATTGATTTTAGAAAAAACGCTGCCACTTAACGGCTGTGATTTTTGGCCATCTTACTCAGAGTTCCCCTCCGCTGCGCAGGACAAGAGGATTTTTTCCCATAGATGAAAAATAAAAGAGTTATTAGTGTTTTAAAAATGTTGAGATTCTCCTGAAGGCCATGCCCCTTCCGGAGGGACTATAAAACCCGGAAGTGTTGAGTGCCTCAGTCAGTCTCTGCAAGATGGGGGAGCGAAAGGGTCACGTCCCTCAATCTGTGCTGTGAATAACACTGAACACATGTCTACTAAACTGTGAGTGGTTTTACTGACCTGTCAGTGCCCTTAATGTGGTTTGAATATATAGTTTAGAAATCCTAAAGCTGTGTTGCCTTTGGTTTGGAAATGCTAAAGCTAGGTTGCCTAATTAAAGTTGCCTCTCCTAATTAAAGTTGCCTTGCCTAATTAAAGTTGCCTTGCCTTCAATATAATTAAAAGTCTAATCTTGACCAATTCCTGTTTGCGCTTTATATTGATTTTAGAAAAAAACGCTACCACATACGGCTGTGATTTTTGGCCATCTTACTCAGTACCCCTCCGCTCATCAGGTGCCGAGGATTTTTCCCATCGATGAAAAATAAAAGAGTTATCAGTGTTTTAAAAATGTTGAGATTCTCTCTCCTGTCAAGCACGCCATTAATGCCATGCCCCTTCTTGTGGGAGGGGGGAGGGACTATAAAACCCAGAAGTGTTGGCGTGGCTCAGTCTGCAAGATGGAGGAAGGAGAGGTCACGACTCGCTGTCTTTAGTGGCCTTGCACCCTGCTTGAAATGGTATGAAACTGCACTTGAATTTGGTGGCCTTGCACCCTGCTTGAAGTGGTAATAAACTGCACTTGAATTTGGTGGCCTTGCACCCTGCTTGAAATGGAATTTCAGGAATAGCCGTGAGTCAGCTGCCAGCCCACCAACCGTGAGTTAGTGAGCTGCCAGCTCAACAGGCTTGAGTGATTGAGCCGCCAGCCCAGGAATTCATTCAGCCCACAATGTCCATACTAGCCCTCTGGAAACCAGTCCCTTCAGCGCTCCCATACTAGTGCTCCAGAAAGCTCCCCGCACACTGGCCACCAATATTGGAATTGGTGGAGAGATGGAATATTGCATTGGGGGACCAGCCTGCCGTGTGATGCTGAGACCCAACGGGTCCCACTCAGTCTAGTAAAATATAGATTCAGGCTTTGAAAAGACTGGCTCCTTTTGTGCTGTCATAATTCTACATATTCTAAGGATCATCCGTACCAGAATCCAGTGGGATCCACTCATCATTACCTCTTACTCTAGCCCTGCACAGTGCCTCAACAATACATCCCTACATATACCTTTCCTTCATCAGCCATTTTGTCTCCACTCATCAATGATAAGTGCTCCTTCGGCTTAATTTTGTTGCTTTCTAGAGCTATTTTGTAATACTATATCATCCTTTCCCTCTCCTCAAAATCTACCATCAAATCATTGTCTTCTGAAACTCGGACTTAGTTTTCTCTTTACTTGTAATTTCTGATGCTTTCAACTGCTGGATCTTAATGCCATCATGGATGTGATGGTCCAAATGGCAGCCTCCTGTGTGAAGAATTCTTCGGGTGTGCACTTTTTGCGCAATAATCACTAAATGCCCCTCTCTCCTTTTGTGTTCAAGACGCTGGACCTATCAGACAACTTCCTCTCAGAGATTCCCTGGGAGCTGGCTGACTGTCCCAAGCTGAAAGAAATCAACTTGAAAGGAAACAAGTTCAAAGATAAACGACTGGAGAAAATGGTAAATGGTTGCCAGACTAAATCGATCTTGGACTATCTGAAGGCAGGAGGTCGCGGGAAGGGGAGAGGGAAATCAGAGGGAAATGAGAAAAATGAGAGCAAGGAGAAAGCGAGGAAGAAAGCTGTGAAGAAAGACGATGCTGATGAATCAGATGAGGAGGACCTGAACAAGCTGGTGTTGCGAGTGCTGCGTTTTTCAGAAAGTCCTTGCACAGTTCAAGTGAAAGTCACTCCCAATGTCAAGGATGTGAGACCTTACATCGTGTGTTGTATCGTAGAAGGAATGCAACTGAGACAAGGAAATGCTTTGAAACGATTCCTCGTGGCTCAGGTAATATGTCACGCTCTTGACTTGAGTTAAATATAAATCACTGTTCTCACATGTAGTTTACTAACATGCTTAAATTATCTTATTTCTATGCTATTGTATAGTATTTATTTATTTTCTTTTAATGTATCACAATTCACACATTTGCACGCTGCTGAAATGTTAGTTTCTAAAAGCAATGAATTGGAATGGAGAAAATGTTTTGAATAGTGAAAAAGAACAAAACTGTCTGTCCTGCAAAAACAAGCTTCAGAAGGTAAAACTATGTTAATTTGTGGTTAATTTATTGCAGTTAATGTTCTGTTCTGTTGTGGAATTATTGAAGAGTGCTCTACAACAATACAATACAATACAATTCAATACCGTTTATTGTTATTTGAATCTCATTGAGGTTCAAACGAAATTTAGTTCCTGCAGTCATACAAACAAGAAAAGAACCAAGACACAACACAATTTACACAAACATCCATCACAGTGAATCTCCTCCTCACTGTGATGGAAGGCAAAGTCTTATCTCTCCCCTGCACTCCCCATTCTCCTCCCAATGTCAGAGTCAAAGCCCCTGGCGGACGATGGTAAATAAGTCCTGCGGCCATTTAGGCCGCGCTCCGGGTCTTGATGTTGGAGCCCCTGGCATTTTCAACCCCGCAACTCGGGCGGGAGAAGTTGCCGCCGCGGGAGCTCCGAAAAGCGGTCTCCCACCAGGGACCCGCGAGCTCCCGGTGTTACCGTCCACCGGCCTGCAGCTGGAGCCTCCAAATCTCCGGGGTTGGGCAGCAACAGCGCGCCACCACAGCTCCTCCCGTTCCTAACTCGGCCAGCTCCACGATGGTGAGTAGTCTGCAGGCTCCGCGACTGGAACCCCAGGTCCAGTTGGAGGCCGCTTCACGGTGCTAGGCCCCAACGGCAACGGTGACTGGACAGAGGAAAGGTCGGGTCCTCCGTACAGGGAAAAGATTTTAAAAGTTTACCCCATCCCGCCACCCCACCCCCACCACACATATCCAGCTAAAAAAAAACCACTAACTACACTCAAAGGAGACAAAAAATACAAAAAGACAGACGGACTGCAGAGGCTGCTGCGACGAGAGTCGCACCGCCCACCGGAACAGAAGATTCATACTATTTTTTGATGCAAAACTCTAAATGATCATGTCTGCCACTTCCGAATGCCTGTTGTGCCTCAGTGACAAGACTGTTTACAGTGACCACCTGTGAAAATGCTTGGGAGCGATCAGGTCAATTCTTCAAAGGCATCTCATCTCTGATTTCAACCTGTACACGTTTGGAGTTTATGTGGGAAATTTCCCTGGCCAATCCCCCCCTCATGCCACACAATAATCACCTCTATTTTATGGCCTAGTAGATAACCACCAGCCACTTTTTTCTCTTTTCCCAGACCAAATTGCATGATGACATCTGTCTTAAGAGAACATTGGCGACTATTGCTACTCATGATCTGCAGCTGGTGAAAGGACCATTATTGTATGATGCCAGGCCCTGCCAATCCTTGAAGGTAAATGTGTACATGAGTAAATATTGTTGGTGTATGCAGTAGCAAACATTACATGACTACAATAAAAACATGTTTGTGAGCCATTCATAAAAAAGATGGTGTACATCATGTTCGGCCTGGAAATTGTTTCAGTT
The DNA here is from genome assembly GCA_963514005.1 of Raja brachyura. Next base: position 16,080,992 of record OY740811.1, read on the forward strand.
GAGTTTATTACTGAGGTACAGAAAAAACCTTTTGTTGCGTGCTAACCGGTCAGTGGAAAGACAATACATGATTACAATCCAGTCATTTACAGTGTATAGATACACGATAAGGGACCGCAGGGATAAGGGATTGGTCCACATTGTGGACCAAAGGACATGTTTCCGTACTGTACATTTCTGCGTTCTATGTACAATATCTACCCCTAAAGGTAATAGATGTGAAAATGGCATAGCATAGAACTAGTACAAGGGGGTGATCAACGGATGGAGTGATCTCGGTGGGTTAAAGAGCCTGTTTCCATGATGTATATTTCAATCAAATCAATAACCAAATCTACAATGGGAGATTTTCCCTTGGCTAAATAAGGTATCTTTAATTGGACTGTCTCAGCCTTGCTCCATCCACGTTTTCTCCAATCTCACCAATACAAAGAAGTTTAATATTCAAGTAATTCCATCTGATCTTTCAGATTACCCCACTTGGAAGGAAGGAGGTGAAGGCGGTTGATCTGGTGCGACAGTTACAGATGGAAGCTGATGAGCAACGGAAGCAGAAGAAGCGGCAAAATGTGTCTGGGCTGCACAAGTCAGTAACAAAATGACGCGGTTGTGTTTCAATTCAATACAAAAATTAATCACATTTTTTGATCATATATATATTTTATTTATATTATTTTGATCAAATATAAATCCAATATGCCTATGTACTAAAATTGCTGTGTTGCCGATAGTTTCTGGGTGTGATGATGTTCAAATCTGATGTTGCTGTCAATTAACATAGAAACATAGAAATTAGGTGCAGGAGTAGGCCATTCGGCCCTTCGAGCCTGCACCGCCATTCAATATGATCATGGTTGATCATCAACTCAGTATCCCGTAGCTGCCTTCTCTCCATACCCTCTGATCCCCTTAGCCACAAGGGCCACATCTAACTCCCTCTTAAATATAGCTAATGAACTGGCCTCAACTACCCTCTGTGGCAGAGAGTTCCGGAGACCCACCACTCTGTGTGTGAAAAAAGTCCTTCTCATCTCGGTCCTAAAGGATTTCCACCTTATCCTTAAGCTGTGACCCCTTGTCCTGGACTTCCCCAACATCGGGAACAATGTTACACATTGTGTTCTGTGTTCTTCACTAGGTAGGTGCCATGGACCCTTAGTTTCCCAATTGGATGATAATTCTCATCTAAGCATTATATATATATATATATATACATCAACAGGATTAACAAATACCAATTATTTTCTCTCTTGATCATCTAAGTTCATAACTTATAGGAGCAGAATTAGGCCATTCCAACATCCAATTGTCGCTGATCTACCTTTCCCTCTCAACCGCATTCTCCTGCCTTCTCCCCATAACCCCTGTCATCCTCTAATATGTACTCTCCTAGTAATGAGTGGACTGTCCTGACACTAACCTAACTAAGAGTCAATCAAACCCAGTGCAAATATCGAACATAGAAAGGTACAGTACAGGAACATGTTCTGCGGCCCACAATGTCCAGGCCGAACGTGATGCCAAAATAAACTAATCATCTGCCTGCACATGATACATATCCCTGCATCCCCTACATATCCATGTGCTTATCTAAAGGCCCTTTGTGTAGATTCCATGGTACTTTTGTTTTTGTTTTGTTTGGAGATATAGCACGGAAACAGACCCTTCGGCCCACTGAGTCTGCGCCGACCTACGTTATCCTACACACACTAGGGACAATTTACATTGATACAAAGCCAATTAAGCTACAAACCTGTGCATCTTTGGAGTGTGTGAGGAAACTGAAGTTCTCAAAGAAAATCTAAGCCGTCACGGGAAGAACGTACAAACTCCGTACAGACAGCATCTGTAGTCGGGATCGAACCCGGGTCCCTGGCACTGAAAGCGCTGTAAGACAGCAACTCTACCACTGCTCCACCGAAGAAGAGTGGGGGGTTCTTCTCAGTATCTTGACAACATGCCTTATCCCTCAATCAACACCACTAACAGATCATGTGGTCATTGTAATGGATTCACTATAACAGAAACCCATATCATTACAACATGGCCAGGAACTTGGATTGTTTTCAGAAGCTGAATAGAGAACTGATAGAATAGAAGTATATGCAATTGAAAGGTATAGAGTAGACTGCCAGAACATTTCTCCCAGGGTCATAGAAACATCGAAAATAGGTGCAGGAGGAGGCCATTCGGCCCTTTGAGCCAGCACCACCATTCATTGTGATCATGGCTGATCGTCCTCAATCAATAACCCGTGCCTGCCTTCTCCCCATATCTCTTGATTCCACTAGCCCCTACAGCTCTAAATAACTCTATCTCTTAAATCCATCCAGTCATTTGGCCTCCACTGCCCTCTGTGGCAGGGAATTCCACAAATATCAAAGGCATGTTTTTAAGGTGAGATGGACAAAGTTTAAAGGAGATGTGTGGGGCAAGTGTTTTTTCAGCGTGGTGTAAGTTTGGAATGAGTCGCTGGTGTATAGAACCTGGGGCAGATTGTATTTTACCTGCACTGTTCTTTGTTTTCCAGATATCTCCAGTTACTCAATGGGAAAGAGAATTTTCCCTGTTTGGTCGATGCGGAAGATTGTGTCATTTCTTTCCCGCCAATCACAAACAGTGAAAAAACCAAGGTACTTCCCAGGAAATGGCCTAATAATCTATGTAACTCTGCAGTGAGAGTTGAAGGGGTCTGCTTTTTATCTGATTGAAACTCTACATTCTTGGAGTCCCAGCAAGATATTAACTTGATTAATTCCAATCAAATTGGACTGACAGTCTCTCTATAGACAGTGCCATAGATTCTTGATTAGTATGGGTGTCAGAGGTTATGGGGAGAAGGCAGGAGAGTGGGGTTAGGAGGGAGAGACAGATCAGCCACGATTGAATGGCGGAGTAGACTCGATGGGCCGAATGGCCTAATTCTTTCCTATCGCATACGATCAGAGTGCAGTGGCATCAAAGGTCAGTATCAAATCTGGATCTCTAGCACCGTGAGGCAACAGATCTTCCAGCTGCGCCACCCTGTGGTTGATATGAGAACTGTAGAAGTTCCCATAGTCCACCGGCAACCTGCAAATTCCCACTGTACTTTTAACTGGCGTATCTACAGTTGCCAGGAACTTAAGCTTTGGAAATTCCTCTCAAAACCTTCCGCCTTGGTTTTAGTCTCTCTTTTTCTTTGTCATCTGTCAGAGGAGACCATCTCTCCTCAGTTTAGCTTAGAGAAACAGTGTGAAAACAGGCCCTTCTGCCCAACGATCACTCGTTCACTAGTTCCATGTCCTACACGCTAGGGGACAATTTACAGAAGCCAATTAACAGAAGCCAATTAACCTACAAATCTGCATGTCTTTGGCATGTGGGAGGAAACCGGAGCACCTGGAGAAAACCCACGCAGTCACTGGGAGAACGTACAAACTGTACAGATGGCATCCATAGTCAGGATTGATCCTGGCTCACATAGGGCGACAAAAACTGGGCACTGAACTTCACCTGTCTGTGATTATCTGAGGCAACACAATGTTTCTGATTAGTGGGTTTAATCTAGTGGGAATTGTCCATTAGATTCCTTCATGATGTACAGCAGGATATAGATCACCAGAAAAATGGGCATCAAAATGGCGAATAAAGTATAATCCGAGCAAGAGTGAGGAGCTACATTTTGGGAAGTAGAATGTAAAGAGAAAGTATACTATTAATGGCAAGCCGCAGGAAGAGCAAAGTCCCTAAATCTTAAGATGCTGCCAATGATCATAATTCTGGCTGATTATTTTTCCAAATACAAGAGTATAAGATGTTGGGAAAGCACAGCACGTTAATTAGTGTCTGCAGTAAGATTAAAGTCTTGGCTGCACGAACTTCCCCCAGCACATTGTTTTCCTCGTGCTGTTTTGTTGTTCACATTACTCCCATTTTGCTTTCATTATTTTGTTAGATTAAAAAAACCACAAGTCAGCTGTTCGTGGAAGTGACCAGTCCTGCCAATCTGCAGGCCTGCAAAGAAGTGATGGACAGCTTGATTATGGTGAGTCACTCAATCTCTCCTCCTGCCTTTGTTTTTCTGTTGGATTTTTCTTTGTCATCCTGTTGCCAGTGGATACATATTGAGTCCATACTTGTCCTCGCTGGTGTGAAATAGTTTCACCTTTGTTGAACTAAGAATATCTGCTGGTTGAATCTGAGCTCATCTTTTGTCAAAACGTAACTCTGGCTTTAGGAACTTTCAATCGACACAGTTTCAAATGCATGATATGGTTAAACTTTTCATTGCCCCTCATCTTTCTTTAACGGATCAGTCAAGATGATAAATAAATGCTGTTGACATTTGTTTGATTATTAGCTACCCTTCCAAGTGTAATGGTTTAGTAGGCGCAATATACTTAAAATATTATTCTGAGTAGGGACTCCTTCTTGGCAAGAAAAACACTTATTGAATAACCTGCTGGGGAATTGCACTCAAGGAATCCAAGGAGCCATCATCCATGGTTCCGCTGTTATTACAGAAATGGATCTGTTAGCGATTGGTGTCGCTGTGCAGTGAATCTGTTGGTTGGTAGGGTTTTACACATAAGTGGTCAATTGCTGCTCTGAAGCTTCTGCTGTTTCCAGCTGCCTTGAAGTTGACCAAAATCAATAAATTGACAAAAAAAAGTAGGCATTTTCAGACACTAAAAAAATATTTTTAATTGCATTTTATGTAATGTCTCACGATTGATTGCAAGAACTGACCCTAAAATAAAATGTTTAGTGTCCACTAATTTTGTTAGATAATCATTTTTTTAAAATATTGATTTTAATGTTTTTGAGAGATTTTGGCAGCAAGGGTAGTAAAAGCATTGGTTGTAGTCTTTTTGAATTCAGATGTTTGGAAGGCCCACGTCAAGTATCTTTCCCAGAATGTGAGAGAAAGAAGGTAATGAACTAAGGCCCATTAATCAACAAAGTGGACAATAAAATATGCCCAGGTCCATTATTAGGCAAATGCTGATAGAGAATTTTGAAAATCATAATCACTGGATTAGTTTTTGAAAGGAAAATTGTATTTGACATTTATTACAGTAACTTTGACGGCTCAAGGAATTAATGGAAATAATTTGCTTTTCCTAAAGATATTTGATATGAAACAATGTTAAATGTAACTGGAGACACAAGGAATTGCAAATGCTGGAATCTTGAGCAAAACAAAATGCTGGAGGAACTTCAGCGGGTCAGGCAGCATCTTTGGAAGGAATGGATCGGGGACATTTCTGGTTGGGACCCTTCTTCAGAAATGTTACTATAGAAGATGAGGAGTGCTGGTAATGAGAGGAATATATTTACATGGATGGAGAATTGATAAACTGGCATAAAATTAAGGAATTGAGGCCAAGTATGAAGAGGTCATTGTTGAAATGTGTGGTATACTATAACATTCACTGCGAGGGCCAAATCATTTACAAATTATATTAAATGACCTAGATGAAGGATTTGAATGAACAGTATCTAAAGTTTATTGATGATCCAAAGACAATTAGAAAGTTAGTTGCAAGCTATTTCAAAAAATAAAATTACTGCAATAGAATGAAGGTTGGATGAGTGGGCAAAATGTTAGAACAGAACCTAAATTTGCTTAAGCAATACGAGGCTGTTAAATGCTGTGGTTCTGAGAGATCAGATGTTATTGGATGAAAACCCAAATGTTAGCATGCAGCCATGGTGAGTACTCAGCAAAGCAAGTGGAATTAATTGACTGAAATATACAACATGAAAATAAGCCCTCTAGCCCACCGAGTCCATGTTCACACTAATTCTATGTTATCCCATTTTCACATTAATTCACTACACACTAGGGGCAATTTACGGAGGCCAGTTATCCTACAAACCCGCATGTCTTTGGGATTTTGGAGGAAACCGGAGTACCAGAAGAAAATACAGTTTCAGGAAGAACATACAAACTCCACACAGACAGCACACAAGATCAGGATCGAACCCGGGTCTCTGGCACTGTGAGGCAGCAACTCTCAGATGTTGCCATTTGTATAAGAATAAGGAAATCTTGCTGCAGCTGCATAGTTTTGATGTGACCACACGTGGAATTTGTTTGCAGTTTTGGATTCCTTATTTGAGGAAGAACATTCCCCGAGAGGCAGTTCCAAAAACCTAGATGGTTCTGGGTTGTCCCATGGGGAAGGATTTAGTCGAGTAGCCCTAAACAACCTCAATTCAGAAGAATGTGAGGTGATGTGATAAAAACGTGTAAGGTTCGGAGGGGGTCGATAGCCTTCAAGTAACAGAAAAATTGACCCTTGATGCAAACACGTGAAAGCCTTCTAACAAAATAAAAGGTAATTGTATACCCTTCCGTGACATGTTGACAATGTCTTGGTAGAATTTAATCTAATACTACTTATATGAGCAGCTTTTAATTGTATAATGGGCGTATCTGCTGGGGCAAGAAATTCTACCCTTTTTTGTAGTTCTTGCCTGTTAATAATTGGCATTGTGTGGTTTTTAAACAGTATAAGGGATTTGTTTGGTCTGAGTGCTTTGTGGCCCAACTAAGTAAATATTAGACCATCTTCTGCAAACCACACAATAGCATTGTTGAAATAATTACTATGTTCTTGGAAAATCTACCTGCTTTGGTTTATGTGTCTGGTACCAGGAGCATGAAATCAAATCGCCGAGCAGTGTTTCACAGCTGTTGGCGTTGGTTTTTGCACTGAATATTCATACCCCTAGCTCAGATTTTGGTGCAGTATCACTGTGATCTGGTATATATCCTGCAATACTGCTCCAGACTGAATCCTCCCTCCTTCAGACCTCTGGATTCAAGCTCCATGCTGCTACGTGTTTTGCACAATGATTGTGAACTCATCCGAGTTAGAATTAATGGTGTTCAATTTGATTTTATGCCGTGTGATTATGCAGCACAAAGAGAGGCCATTCAGCCCAGCATGTTCATGCCAAAATGTTCAACTAGTTTTATAGTCGGAGTGCATAGGTAATGGAACTTCAAGTACATATCCTCTAGCGTTTATAATGAATATGTTTATAAACAGTGTGTTCAAAATTATTTTGCATATTATTTCCTTAATTGCCCTCAACTTTTTGTTACTATGTACAATCCATGTCCATTGGTATTTGACCTCTCTGCTGAAGGAAATAGATTCCTCCTGCCAGCGCTGAATCCACCCCTCAAGCTTAATGTTATAACTTGACTAAGCCTCCCTGCTTTGTTCCAAGCAAAACAACCCCAGCTTTGTCAGTCTCCCTTCATAATTGTTATCCTTTGGTGCAAGCAGCAACCTGGAGACTCTTCCTTTCCTGCTCTGTTGTTCTATCAAATCTCTCCTGTGGCATAGTGAGCAGAATGGGATTTATTTCTCAAACTTTGGCCTAGCTGATGCTTGTTACAGTTATAATATTATCTCCCTTCTCCCTTAATCGATACCTCATTTGAGCCCGAGCTATAGAGCGAGGTTGAGATGGCTTAGACTTCCTTGGAGCACAGAAGCCTGAGGGGGATGATCTTTTCGAGGGGTGTAAAACCATGAGGGGAATAGATAGCATGAATGCAGTCTTTTTCCCCAGGGTAGGGGAATCTAGAGCTGGAGAAGCAAAGGTTTATGATGAGAGGGGAAAGATTTCACAAGAACCCGAGGGGAAACCTTTCAAACAGATGGATGTGGGCATATTGAACATGCCATCAGAGGAAGTAGTTGAGGAAGGTATAATAACAACTTTCAAAAGACTGTTTGACAACTGCCTGAATTGGAAAGGTTTGGAAGAATATGGGCCAAATTGGAAATGGGACTAGCTTAGATGGGGCATCTTATTCAACATGGCCGAGGGGCTTGTTTCCAAGCTGCATTACTCTATACTAAAGGCTTTTTAACCATCCTGTTCAGTTGCCCAGATGCCCCTCACATTCCCATTAAAACTTTGCCCCTCTCACCTTAAAGCTAAGCCCTCTGATCTTTGACTTTTCCAACCAGGGGGGAAATGTTCTCAAGTTAGCCAGGGTGATCTGGGGAGCTATTGTTGACTGTCCCTGCAGCAGGACAAACATTTACAGGTTTTACGCCACATTTCATACTATGGGTTAATGCCTTCTCTTTCTGAATCCATCTCTGGTTTATTAAATGATTGTGTAAAACAATAGCAAAGTTTACTTGCGTTGTATTTTGGTTGCCTGAATGAATGAGACAGTACATAGTGGAAAAGGTTTGAAAGCTCCAGGATTGATTCAGTGAGCTGAACGGAATGGCTACATTTTATGCAAACAACCATAAAGCTTGTTTTATTTTTTAATACAGCGAATGGCCGAATTGAACAAGTTCACATTTGAAAATCAGGAGCAGGAGACTGTATCCGGTGACGAGGCTGAAGAGGCGAGCGAAGGAGCTGTGGTTCCAGACCTTGCGGTCGATCAGACCGTGACTCAGGCAGCCACATCTGAACTGATCGTGAAGCAAGTGCGGGTTGTTGATGTGGACGGGAACCTGAAGGTGGTTTACCCAGCCAAGACTGACCTAAACCTGAATGTCGATTGTGTGACCGTTATCCGATAGCCCCACACAAAACCTCTTGGAAGAGGCGTTAAACAGCTCCTCATGTGGTGTCCCAAGTGGACTTAAAATATCCCCTGGGAATTGTTTCAAAAAGCAGCGAGGAGTTTTCCCCAGTGATCTGACCAATATTTGACCCTCAGTTAACATTTCTGAAAAGACTGATCATCTGCTCATTATGTTGTTGGTGTTTGGCTTGCTATGAGAAATTATTCATGGTGCTTCATCCATTGCAACTGTGTCTGCACAGAAAAGATATCTACTTGGCGGTGGAGAGCTTTGTAGTGAAAGGAGCAAAGTGTTTATTTTTTCCTTTCTTTGCCCCTTTTGTGGCAAACAAGTAAATATTGCCCTTTCCATTGAAGCCCAAGTTGGGTGTTGAATCAAAGAAACCATCTTTGAAAATTTAAAGAGAAGCTTGCACTTTTTTTTTTCCCTATTTGTTCTTCAGCACCTGTTTTTCTTTCCTGAAAGTGCAGCGATTGGCTGGAATATAATTCCAGAAGCTGATGGTACATTGCCCGAGTGTCCAGTGTTCATCCAGGACTGTAATGCAACTGCATGAGGGTCTTGAGCAAACTATCCTGCAGCAGCTCCCCTCTGCTCTCTCTCCCTCGCTAGAAGGTGCACGTGAGCTGGGGTGCATGTTGGGATAGAGGGGCCTGCAGTCTATATCACAGCATGCATTTGTACCCTATAGAGGGTAAGGAAGGAGGGAGGGAATAGAAATTAGACCATTAATACAATGTGTCAAAACAGTTACTTATCCAGAAAATATTCTGTGAGTAGTGATTAAGTGCAGTATTTTGAGCTGAACGGAATGGCAAAAAATTATATTCCAATTTAGCCTGCCGTTTGAATTTAAAAAAAAACTTAATTCCTTTAGTTCATTGCTGGGCTTGGAAAAGCAAACAATCTGAGTTCAACAGCATCTGTGGAGGTAAATAGACAGGCAACGCTTTGGTCAGGCCTCTATCTGAACCTGACCTTGGGTGTCAACTCAATTCTCTCCCCCCCCCCCCCAAGATATTGTTGATCTGCTGAGTTCTCCAACAGATTGGTTACTCCAGAGTCCAATATTTGAAGTCCCTTGCATCTCCATTGCAGGGACTTGTCGCAAATGGTGCTTTGCAAATTGCCTTTCTGCTGAGCTGTGCCAATAGTCTTGCACTTTTGTATTTGAGGATGTCAGGTGTAGGGTGTGAAGAAGCAGGTTCACAGAGGACAAGTGGTCCATGGGGGGCAAAGCTACGTGTGTAGAGATGCCCGTGTAAAAATGAATCCATTTTGGTGGCCGTTATGGGATGGCATTAAGTTTGTGTCATCCAAAATAAAACTAGCATCTGAAATAAAACTAGCCTCATTGGTAAATTATGTCTTGAGTAGTCTGTACAATCTGTTATCAAACTGACTGAATTTATTTTAAACTGCAGATGCTGGAAATCTGAAATAAGAGAAAATGCTGGAAACACTCAGTAGTTCAGGCAGCATCTGTGGAAAGAGAAACCGTTTCAGGTCCTTGACTGTTCTAAACTGATTAACTGGGTGTACACTGGCATATCCCTATATCTGTGATATCTCCACCATTGCCACAGTACAGTTTACTTTGCATGGAAGTGTGAGTAGGAGTAGGTTGCCAGGGTCCTTGCGCATGCTCCCACCATTTGACAAGGCCATGGGTGATTCTAATCCTTGTTCCAACCCATGTCAATCCAAAATTACAAAGCTTGAACCCCAAGATTTTCCCAAAGTTGCCACATGTTGGACAATGTGTCCTGAAGGCAGACCCTGGGTTTCTGTTGTGTTTACAGTTGTTTGGTGTGGTTCAGCTGTAGAGTTGCTGCCTTGGAGGCCAGAGACCCGTGTACGATGATCCTGACTATGGTCTGTACGGAATTTGTACGTTCTACCTGTGACCACGAGGGTTTTCTCTGGGTGCTCTGATTTTGTCCCACACTCCAAAGATGTGTAGGTTAATGGGATTCAGTAAAAAAATTGTAAATTGTTCTTGGTGCGTAGGATAGTGATAGTGTCTGGGGATCGCTGGTCGGCGTGGACTGGGTGGGCCGAAGGGCCTCTTTCCGCGCAGTATCTCAAGTCTAAAGATCTCAACTGGCAGGAAACGAATGAGGCTCCCTGACTCTGTAGATGGACGGACGGGTCTTGCTGCCTGGCTGGGGACTCCCAGCTGCTCGGTATCTCTCGTTGAAGTTTGCTTTTGGATAAGTTCCATAGTCAGGTAGAACCAAAATCTTTACAATTATGTTCCCTTTAATTTGATCTCTTATTTGCAGAGCCTTGTATTACAGGCTTTGCTATCTGATAACAGCTAGACTTTTATTTGATCTGCAGCAATATTGCCAGAGGCAGATTAAGCTCTCAGTCACCATGACAAACCCTAGCAAAGCAGCAGCTAATTTGGACAATCTCCCAAGGCCCAGCAATTTGTAGTGTTGAATTACAAGGAAACAGTGACGCAAGAATCACCTATTCACCCATTATGGGCAGCACAGTGGCACAGGTGGTAGAGCTGCTCCCGTACAGCGCCAGAAACCAGGGCTCGATCCTGACGTTAGATGCTGTTTGTGTAGTGTTTATAGGTTAATTGGCCACTATAAATTGCCCTGAGTGTGTAGGGGGTAGATGTGAAAGTGGGATAATAGAAATAGTGTGAACGGGTGATTGATAGTGGGTTTGGACTCGGGCCAAAGGGCCTGTTTCTGTGCTCTTTCTCTACAGTAAACTATTCAGCCTAACAGTCACATGTTGTCCATGTGAGCAATGTTCCAAATCTGTGTTCCCATTCCTTTCATTACCATTCCCTTCAACAAACCGTTCCAACAGGTGAAACCTCATTCATAAACTGGCAGACCCTGCACCCGCTGGATGAAGCATTCTTCACTTCCTTCTCTGCATTGGTGCCTTGATAAATCGCCGGTCCTTTGGTTTCAAAAACCTTTTGACAACCTTGCTGCCCGTTCCAATCTTCCCACCTTCCATCTCAAAACTCCATGGAAATCCCACAGTTGGTTTGGGGAGAGACCTGGAAGAAATGTATAAAATTGAGAAGCATAGGAGGACTTTTACCAGGATGGAAATTCCACAACTGGAGGGCAGCTTTAAGGTCAGTGCTGGGCTGATTAATCTGGAAGGCCCTTGTGATTCAGTCATTTGATTATATTTTGGGGGAATACCTCTACCCTGTCATTGAGTGTATTTAAGTCAAAGTTTAATAGGTTTTTAGTCATTTAATAAATTGAGAGATATGGAGTCCGTGCAGGTAAAAGATGTGGCGTGATCGTATTGAGTGGTAGCTAGGTATGTGAATACAGAGCAGTACAGCACAGGAACAGGCCCTTCGGCCCACAATGTCCATGCTGAACATGATGCCAAATTAAACAAATCTTTCCTCTTGCACGTGTTCCATATCTGTCCATTCCCTGCATATCCATGTGTCTATCTAAAAGCCTCTTAAATGCCACTATCGACTCTGCTTCCACCATAACCCCTGGCAGCATGTTCTTTGCACCCACCACCCTCTAAGTAAAAAACAATTGCCACACACATCTCCTTTACACTTTGCTGCTCAGCTTAAAGCCATTCCCACTAGCCTTTGCCATTTCCACCCTAGGAATAGTGTTCCGACTGTACCATATATACGTCTCATAATTTTACATACTTCTATTAGGTCTCTCCTCAACGTCCGAAGCTCCAGAGAAAACAATGCAAGTCTCCAACCTTGTAGCTAATATGCTCAAATCCAGGCAGCATTCTGGTAAACCTCTTCTGCACTCTGTGCGAAGCCTCCACAACCTTCTTGTAATGGGACAACCAGAACTGCTCCTGGTTTTAAACCGTGCCAGGCGATGGAAGGCCCCGCGAACTGGCCGATTCAAGCCCCACGATTCTGGGCGGATGAAGCTGTTGTTGCTGGAGTCGGCCACCAAGCAGGTCAGCTCCCGATGTTACCGTCCACAGGGCCCACGGCCGAAGCCTCGCTCGTGTGTGTGCGCGCGCGGCCACCAAGGAATTGTGTCCTCCCCATGTTTTGATAGCGATTTCCGCCCCGCCACACTGTATATAGTCGCATTCTCCCACAGATCGCCAGGGACCCCAGGCCTCAGTTTACTTCGCTGATGAGAGGTTTATTCCCGAGTGGGTGGGGAAATGAGTGTAGTCCCTCATGCAGATCCAGTGAGACTCTAGCCCTAGATGGTGACCTCTAGGTCACCATCTAGACCCTGCTTTGGTCTCAACTATAACCCAGTTGTCACTTCTCCCTCTGTCTTCATAAGTTAGAGTAGAATTAGGCCATTCAGCCCATTGAGTCTACTCCGCCATTCAATTATGGCTGATCTATCTTTCCCTCTCAACCCTGTTCTCCTGCCTTCTCCCCGTAACCTTTGACACCCTTATTGATCAAGTATCTGCCGATCTCTGCTTTAAATGTACCCAAAGACTTGCCTCCACAGCCAACTGTGGCAGGTCGCTCCCCTGTTTCCTGCACTTCAAAGCAAGTTAGTTGATCCATACTCTGTGAGGTGTTTCGAATGGGAAGCGATGGCTATTATACAAATGCAGCTGTTCGTACTGGTGCTTGATCATCCAAGTTCAGATGTTGTGACTGCCCACTGATATGGTCATCTAGAACTAATCCTACATCTCCCCAACTCAATAAGTCTACACCCATCCACTTGAATTACTTTCTTCCAGTGACCTTGGAAGGCCTAACCCTGTGGTTGGCTACTCAAGTGTTGCACTATTTGCAGGAATGTCTGCCAAGTGATTGCTGGCAGGAAATGTTTGGTTGCCATCCATTTAAATTAATGGAGTAATTAAACCATGGCACCGTTTCCTGTAGCTGATGCATTCCAGACTCACTCAGCTGTGGAACAGCGCTCGGAATTGTTCACAGTTCCCTGGCGGCTAGAGTCAGTTCACGGCCACCGGCAGGGCAGGGCAGGCAGTGATATCATAAGCCAAACGTGGCGTTAAACTAACTACAGTTTACTTTGGAGAAACTGCATGGAAACGGGCCCTTCGGCCCACCGAGTCCATGCCGACCCATTCTCGCCAGTTCTATTTTATCGCGGTTCCGCATCCACTCCCTACACGCTAAGGGGAAATTTACAGAGGCCAATTAACGTACTCGGTTACAGGGAGAACTTGCAAACCCCACATGGACAGCATCCGAGGTCAGGACTGACCCCAGGTCTCGGGCGCTGTGAGGCAGTAGCTCTACCAGCTGCACTGCTCTGCTGCCTTATTTAATTATTTGTGTGGTTCTCAAAGTTCCACTGAGTAGTGGATGTGCTCCTCCTGCTCACTCATTGATTATAAAGTGATACAGCACAGAAACAGGCCCTTCGGCACAACTTGTCCATGCTGACCAAGATGCCCCATCTAAGCTAGTCCCATTTGCCCGAGTTTGGCCCATACCCCCAAAAATCTGTCCCATTATCCCTGAGCATCCTCCCTTGCCTGCACTGTAATTGCAATACCAATGTGTGAATTTGCAGTTCCAGTGACCTCTTGTAGCATGGGCCTTATCTCCTCATCCTAGTACAGTGTCTAATATCCCGTTGGTCAAGTGTACCAAGGTACAGTGAATTTTGCGTGCGTTCCAAGCTAATCATATCATACATGATTACAACAGGTACAGTCGTCCAAAAGAGAACATAAACAGCAGCCCTGATTCTCAAGCTGTGTCCCTAATTTATTCACTGGTCCTTGCAGTTATGTTCAGTTCCCCCACCTACACTTCTCAGAGGATTTAATTCACTAGAACTTGCTTTAGCATCAGTTTAATTATTTGCTGCAGCATATTTTCTATTAATTAATTTCCTCTTGTGGTTAGTCTATAAATTATTGATTCACAACTGCCTACTGCTTATTTTAGTTCTAATATCTTTAGAAAATAATAATTAATTGATTACATCTCAAAATGCTCAACACATTCCAAGACAAGGTTAGCCAGAACCTTTTTCCACAATCATCCCTAATGCAAGGGTAGAAATGCCAAAGACTAGAGGGTATGGCTTTAAGGTAGTTTATAAAGAGATGTGTGAGGCAGTTTTTTTTTACAGTGGATGGTGGGTGCCTGGAATGCGCTGCCTGGTTTAGTGGTGGAGACTGGATAATGGTGTTTAAGAGGCTTTTGGATAAGCGCATGGATATGCAGGGAATGGAGGAATGTGGATCATGTGCAGGCAGAGGGGATTAGTTGGCATCATGTTTGGCACAGACGTGGTGGTCCTTCTGTGCTGTACTGTTCCATGTTGAACCAGCTGTGTCTAAAAATGGATTCCCTTCCCCACCAGGCACAGTAGCTGTAATGTTCACCATCTACAAAGGACCTGGCAGTTACTCACCCAGACTCTAGCCCTGCAACCTCCACCAGCAAGAAGGAAAGGGCAGTAGGTGCGTGGGTTCACCACAGGATTCCCTTCACCAAAAGTGACCCTGATTTGGAAATATGTTGCAATATTATTTGTTTCTAAATCCCAGCACTCCCTGGTCAACAGTGCAGTGAGAGCATCTTCACCAGAAGGACTGTGGCAGATCAAGAAGACACCTCATCACTAGGGCGGCAAAGTGGTAGAGTTGCTGCCTTGCAGCGCCAGAGACCAGGGTTCTACCCTGACTGTCTGTACGGAGTTTGCATGTTTTCCCCGGGTGCTGCGGTCTGCTCCCATGCTCCAAGGATGTACAGGTTTGTAGGTTAATTTGGCTTCTGCAAATTGTAAATTGTCCCTTGTGTGCAGGATCACGTTTGTGTATGGGGTTCACTGATCAGGGTGCACTCAGTGGGTCCAAGGGCCTGATTCCGTGCTGTATCTCTAAACTAAACTACCCTCTGAAGGGCAATAAATGTTGCCAGCAATGGCCGTGCCCCAACAATGAAGGTATTATTCATGCAATGCTGCTCCTTATTGTATTTTGCTGTTTGTCACTTGATCTGTGAGTTTATTGATCCGACAATGATTTGGCAGTTTGGATTCAGAACCAGTTTGTCCATAAACAACTGAGGGTATTGGTGGATAGGTGTTAATCTGGCTGGAGGTCTGTTACCAGTGGGGATCTATGCTGGGTCATCTGTTTTTTGTGATATATATGTGACTTGGATGTAAAGATGGATGGGTTAGCTGGTATGTTTACAAACAACACAAATTGGTGGAGGTGTGGACAGTAAGGAAGGCTGTCAAAGGATCCAGTGGGATTTCGATCAGCGACGGAAATGGGTGGAGAAATGCTGGATGGAGTTGAATCCGAGCAAGTGTCAGGTCTTGCTCTTTTGTAGCTCGAAGGGAAAAGTGTAGTTAATGGCAGAACCTTGAACAGCATTGAGTTTCAGACGGATCGTGGGGTCCAAGTGCAGAGCCTCCTGAAAGAAACAGCACAAGTGGTAGAGAAGGCATATTGGATGCTTGTCTTCATCGGTCAATGCATTGAATGTAAGATTCATGAAACCATGTTGAAGCTTTATAAAACTTTGATCAGGCTGGATTGCAATTTTGGTGGCCCTATTACAAGCTGGGTGTGGAGGCTCGAGAGGGTGCAGAATAGCTTTACCACAATGATGGCTGGATTAGGGAGTAGTAGCCACAAGGAGAGGTTGGACAAACTTGGATTATTATTTTCTATGAAACGTCAGAGGTTGAGAGGAGACCTGATATATTGATATAAAATAATGAGAGGCATAGATAATGTAGACAGTCAGAACCTTTTCCCAGGGTGGAAATGTCAAAAACTTTACGGCATAGCTTTAAGGTCAGAGGGGAAGGTTCTGTTTACACAGAGGGTATAGATCACGTGCAGGAAGAGGAGACAGAGTTACATCATGGTCGTGTGGGCTGAAGGGCCTGCTCCTGTACTGTTCTGTATCCTGTATTCCTCCTCGCACATTGCTTCCATCTGTGACACTGGTTGTTTTAACGTCAGCAACCTGCGGTGTCCGTAGATGTGAAGGCTGGCAATTTCACTAAATTAGTTTATTTCCACAAAACACATTTCACTGCCCCATAGGAGGACTTGTACATATTCCCAAAAATTACTTCAATTCACAATTTGCAAATAATCCGATAGTGGTGAGAGAGGAAATTGAATGACCAATAAACTGGTCGGCAGCCTGGTGCGTTGTTTTACTCCACATCTGACATCCCAACCATCTCCTCCTGTGAACAAAGGAAATCATGTCCTCATGGACTTTTCATCCACCTCATCCCGGCTGGCTTTGGACATTCCACGAAATTCTCATCCAAACCAGTGAATAGCTAAAATCCATGTGCTTACAAGTTTTGTTCAGAGATGCAGCTCGGAAATAGGTCCTTCAGCCCATCAAGTCTGTGCTGACCAGTGATCCCTGCACACTAACACTATCCTGCACACTAGGGAAAATTTACAATTTTACCAAAGCCAATTAGCCTACAAACCTGTATGTCTTTGGAGTGTGGGAGGAAACCGAAGTACCTGGAGAAAACCCACGCGGGTACAAACTCTGTACAGACAGCACCCGTAGTCAGGATCGAACCCATGTATCTGGTGCTGTAAGGCAGCAACTCCACCGTTGCGCCACCTTATGAGCAGCTCTTGGCTATCCCTTGAAGTTAGCAAGGGCCCTGTACTGTGAATGCTACCACTCAGGCTTTCTCTGGGCTGATTAAAAAAAGGGGCCTGCTCAGCAATAGAACATAGAACTGTACAGCACAGGCCCTTCGGCCCACAATGTCCATGCTGAACATGATGCCGTTAAACTAATCTCTGCCTGCACGTGATCCATACCCCTCCATTCCCTGCCTATCCATGTCCCTGTCTTAATTACCATGATTGTATCTGCCTCCACCGCCACCCCTGGCACTGCGTTCCAGGCACCCACCGCTCTCTGCGGAAACAATTTGCCATGCACACCTTCAAACTTTCTCCCACTGACCTCCAGGTTCAACCGTAGCGTCCAGGTTCAGGAACAGCTTCTTCCCTACAGCCATCAGGCTATTAAACATAACAACGAAAATTCTCTGAACTGCAAAAGGCTATGTTATTATTGCACTGTTTTTGTAATTTATTGACCCATTTCTTTTTTTCTCTTCCCCCCGTTATGTACTATGTTTACATATTCACCTATTCTTGTGCTGCAGCAAGTAAGAATTTCATTGTCCCATCTGGGACATGACAATAATTGATTCTTGATTCTTGACTAAAGTTTTCCCTCTTATTTTTGACATTTCCACCCTTTTAAACTGCTGTAACCAGAGAAATGTGGTTGGGTCTCACAATTCCTCAGTCCACAGTTTAATACATAACTGCAATAATGTATAGTTATGGGAAGGAACTGCAGATGCTGGTTTGAACCGAAGATACACATGGAGTAACTCAGCGGGTCAGGCAGCATCTCTGGATAGAAGGAATGGGTGACATTTCAGGCCGAGATCCTTCTTCAGACTGAGTCAGGGGAGAGGGAGATACAAAGATAAGGATGTGTAAGGTGTGACAATGAGATAAAGGGGATGGAGATCATGGAACATGTAGGATTGATCATTGTCAGCTAGGGGAAGGTAACAACAAAACACACAGATAAAGATGTAAACGTGGACAGTCAGACTAGTGGGAGAACTGGGAAGAGGAGAGGGATGGAGAGAGCGGGAAGGCAAGGGTTATTTGAAGTTAGAGAAGAAGCGTATAGTTATATGCAGCTGCCTCTGCAACAGCCCAACTGAACAGTGGAAAGAGAATGAATCAGATTCCTCTAAAGTCTAAAGGGTCCCGACACAAAACGTCACCCATTCCTTCTCTCCAGAGATGCTGCCTGTCCCACTGAGTTACTCCAGCATTTTGTGCCTATCTTCGATTTAAACCAGCATTTGCAGTTCCTTCCTGCACATACAACAGGTGCAGGAGTAGGCCATTCGGCCCTTTGAGACAGCTCCGCCATTCAACATGATCATGGCTGATCATCCCCAACCAGTACCCTGTTCCTGCCTTCTCCCCATATCCCCCGACTCCATCTTTAAGAGCCCTATCTAGCTCTCTTGAAAGTATCCAGAGAACCAGCCTCCACCACCCTCTGAGGCAGAGTATTCCAGACTCACAACTCTCTGTGAAAAAGTGTTTCCTTGTCTCCGTTCTAAATGGCTTGCCCCTTATTCTTAAACTGTGGCCCCTGGTTCTGGACTCCCCCAGCATCGGGAACATGTTTCCTGCCTCTAGCATCTCCAAACCCTTAATAATCTTATATGTTTCAATAAGATCCCCTCTCATCCTTCTAAATTCCAGAGTATACAAGCCCAGCCGCTCCATTCTCTCTGCATATTACAGTACTGCCATCCCGGAAATTAACCTTGTAAACCTACGCTGCGCTCCCTCAATAGCAAGAATGTCCTTCCTCAAATTAGGGGACCAAAATTGCACACAATACTCCAGGTGTGGTCTCACTAGGGCCCTGTACAACTGCAGAAAGACCTCTTTGCTCCCATACTCAACTCCTCGTGTTATAAAGGCCAACATGCCATTTGCTTTCACTGCCTGCTGTACCTGCATGCTTAATTTAATTGACTGATGTACAAGGACCCCCAGATCCCGTTGTACTTCCCCTTTTCCCAATTTGACACCATTTAGATAATAATCTGCCTTCCTGTTTTTGCTACCAAAGTGGATAACCTCACATTTATCCACGTTAAACTGCATCTGCCCACTCCCCCAACCTGTCCGGGTCACCCTGCATTCTCACAGCATCCTCCTCACAGTTCACACTGCCACCCAGCTTTGTGTCATCTGCAAATTTGTTAATGAATAACGAATTAGATTCCTCTATGACTTGCTGAATTAAATATCATTAGCACAAATAACTCGGAGAAATGCTGTTATTTATTCAAAATAATATTTGTTCAGAAAACGAATGTACTTTACAGAAATAAGCAGGTGTAACCTGCAACAAATGCAGAACCTTCTGCGAGAGTTGTTACAATCCATTGCAGAATACTCCACTTCCCAGAGAATGTGAACAAAGCATCGGTACACATGTTATAAACAGTTGTTCTCGGCGTCACATTTCCCTCTGGATCATTGACAGATACACCATCGGTCACCCGCTCAAGGGTCTCGACCTGAAACGTCGCCTATCTCCTTCGCTCCTTAGATGCTGCTGCACCCGCTGAGTTTCTCCAGCTTTTTGTGTAACCCCCCCACACTTGATACCTTATCTCACCTTCTCATCCATTCCCTACACACTAGGGGCAGTTCACAAGAATTAAATTAGCCTACAACCCCGCACGTCTTTGGGATGTGGGAGAAAACCTGGAGGAAACCCACACGGTCACAGGGCGAATGTGCAAACTCCGCGTAGTCTAACCCCAGGTCAGGTTCGAGCTCGGGTCTCTGGCGCTCTGGCAGCAGCTCCACCAGGTGCAGATTACATGGATATTATTCTAATTGAAGGCGAAAGAGAGGGGAGGACCAGAAGAACACATTGCAGTGGGAATGTTCCCTACACCGCTTTCTCTCGCCATGAACCACCTCGCTCAACGCCTCAAGCGGATTCCATGCAGTGGAGCTTTGGGGCGAGTTGACTGTGTGCGCTCACAGATAGCGATCTCTCTCTCTCTCTCCATCGCTAACAGTATACCTGTGGGTCAGCGTGACTGACTCCAAGCATTCCCAGCTAATCCCACTTGACACAGTTCATTGCATGGACCCGGCTGTGTATGCAGCAGGATCCCACAAATTGCTGCATGGTAATGGCTAGAAATGTTATTTGACTGTAGACAAAAAAATGCTCGGGTAATTCAACGGGTCAGGCAGCGTCTCTGGGGGAAGGGGAAGTTGTGACGTTTCGGGTCGAGACCCTTCTTCAGACAGAGTCAAGGGGGAAAGTTTTACTGATGTCACTCAATCCGCCCCTCCAGAGATACTGCCTGTCCCGCTGAGTTACTCCAGCATTCTGTGTGTATCTCCGGTGTAAACCAGCATCTGCAGTTCCTTCCTACAGAGGGGGGGGGGGGGGGGGGGGAGATTGCCAGGGCCACGGGGAAACGCGGCTGTCTTCCCACACAACATCGTGTAGGAAGGAACTGCAGATGTTGGTTAGGGTCTCGACCCGAAACGTCACCCATTCCTTCTCCTTCTCTCCAGAGATGCTGCCTGTCCCGCTGAGTTACTCTCCAGATTTCTGCGGCTATCGCTGGTCCCAACATTGCCTTGCCACCGTTCGCATCCACTCACGAGGGTGACGAGGCTTGGTGGATCAACCCCGAGGCTGGTCCAGGTGTGTGGGGCAAACACGGAACCCAGGGCAATTTAACTCGCATTCTGTCAGTGCTAAATGGCAGCAGCGTTACATGTAACAATGAACCATTGTGAAGTCTAAATGCCAACGTAATTAGTCCGAACTGGAAGAATTAGCTCGCTTAATAATACAAAGTGCTGGAGAGGAACTGGTTGACGATATTTCGGGATCGGGACCTTTTAGTTCACCTTAGAGATGCAGCGTGGAAACAGGCCCTTCGGCCCACCGAGTCCGCGCCGATCAGCGATCACCCGGACACTAGTTCTCCCCGACACACCAGGGACTAGTCACCGAAGCCAATTATCCCACAAACTACAAAGTCTTTGGAATGTGGGAAAAAACCGGAGCACCCGGAGAAAACCCACGCGGTCACAGGGAAAACGTACAAAACTCCGTACAGACAGCGCCCACAGTCAGGATTGAACCCGGGTCCCTGGCGACGTGAGGCGGCAACTCTGCCGCTGCGGCTGGAGGGAAGAAGGGTCCCATTCAGAAACATCCTCTGTCCATTCCCTGCATCTTTGCTGCCCGACCCGATGAGTTCCTGCAGCACTTTGCGATTGACTGAAGATTAATTCCAGCATTTGTGTCCCCAATGATGGTCTGGGCAGAGGCGCCGGGGTCCCGCTCTCATCCCCGCCCGCACGGTGTAGGGTGTAGGGGGACCTTGTGATGACCCCATCCCCATCCTCATCCGAGCCCACAGATGGGGGGCAGCGGCTGGTCAAGGCATCTTCACAGCCGCCGGCCGCGGGGGTCCCGTTACCAGGGGGTCCTCAGCGCTCCTGGTACACGATCTTTATGGAGGTGTCCATCTCGGCGGCGGCGGGCGGCGGGCAGCGGCGGCCGGGTCCCCGGAACAGACACAGGTTCACCTCCAGCAGCCACTGGACGATCCTGCCCCGCGTCTCCGCTTCTGCCTCCGCCTCTGCTCCGGCCCCCGGCTCCGACCCCTCGCCCTCGCTGATCGCCTCGCTCTCCGCTCCGGACCCCCGGCCGGTCCTGGTCCCGGTCCTGGTCCCGGCCGCGGCCGCTCGTTGCTCCGGCCCGGGGCCGCCCGGTGCCCGACCCTCAAAGCCCGGCTTGCGCCCACTCTGCGCCCGGGGCAACACGGGCGGGAGATTCTCCTTCCCCGCGGGGGCGGCGGCTGCTGCTGCTCCCGTCCCCGGTCCCGGCCAGGAGTGGCGGTGATCCAGCCCCAGCCTCGGGGGCTTGGCGATGGGCGGGAGGAGCGGCGGCTGCCGGCTGCATCCCTGCCTCGGCCGCTGCCTCTGCCTCTGTCCCGGGACGGTCCGGCTCCTCCAGGTCGCCCTCCCGTAGCTCCCCGCCGGCGGCAGCATCATCCACCCGCTCTCCCGGGAAGCGAGTGCCCGGTCAGCCCGTGCAAACCCGCCTTATGAGCGGCCGCCGCGCCCCGCCCCGCCCCGCCGCGCCCCGCCCCGCCCCTGGTCACAGCGACAGGCTTGGGGAGTCTGCATCCTCTGGGCTTGAACATTGAATTTTCTCAATTCTGTTAACCCTTGCAGTCTCCTCCCCTTCCCACCTCTCCCTCAGCCCTCGGGCCCTGGCATTCCCTCTCTCTCTATCTCTCCCCCACCCAAGTTGCACTAGCTTCTCATTTTCACACTACAAACAGCTTACAATGGCCTGTTTCCTTCATCATCGATACTTTTTTGCATATCTTTCATTCATTGTTCTTTATCTCTCCACATCGCCGTCTATATCTCTCTTTCCCTGATCCCTAACCAGTCTGAAGAAGGGTCTCGGCCCGAAACGTCGCCTATCTCCTTCGCTCCTTAGATGCTGCTGCACCCGCTGAGTTTCTCCAGCCTTTTGTGTACCCGGGAATGACTGACCCACCGATGCCGGAAATACCGCCACTCTCCGGGGCATGTCCGCACTTCCCAGCCTTTCCACAACTGCCTGCGGATGTTCTACATTGTTCCCGGGGTCATGAATCCTGTGAGTTAGCACATCCATGAGAATATTCCCATTCAGCCTGGGAATGTTGACACATCTTTGCTGGAGACACACTCGCCCACCCAGGGAACACCCACAACACTCACTCCAGGACGCAGATAGACACAGATAGACAGCGGGCCAGGCAGCGTCTCTGGAGAAAAAACAATGGTCGATGTCCTTCTTCAGACTGAGAGCCAGGGGAAAGGGAAACGAGGGATACAGGCGGTGATGATAGAACAGACGAATGAAAGATATACAAAAAAGTCACGATGATAAAGGAAACAGGCCTTTGTCACTCCAGATAGACACAAAAACCTGGAGTAACTCACCTTTTTGTGTCTATCTTCGGAATCTGCAGTTCCTTCCTACACACATTGTCACTCCAGGACGTCTTGTTGAGTCTCATTGTCTGTAAAGGGCCTGTCCCACCAGCATCCGACTCCATGCGATGAGCGCGATCAAACTAGAAGCGGGGGCCGCGCGGAGGTCAGGTGATCCCCTGTACAGGGCTGTTCCCACCAGCATGCGCCTGCATGCGGCAAGCGCGACCAAACCGGCAGCGAGGGCCGCGCGGAGGTCGGGTGAGTGGCGCAACGCGGGGCAAAGTGAGGCGAACTTGGAGCGAAGTCTGAAAGGTAAGTTCGCCGGGACAGAGAGGGGCACACAGAAAGGGGCACAGAGGCACACACAGAAAGGGCCACGGAGCCACACATATAGAGGGTCACGGAGGCACCTACAGAGAGGTTCACGGAGGCACGATGTCGAGACGGTGTGTAATGCGTCGAGGCGACTGCGAGCCGAGAAGCCATTGCCGCGCGGAATTTTTGAACATAGTCAGTTTTTCGGACCCCGCGCGATGTCGGGACGAACTCCGCACAATTCCGCACGGCTCCGGCGATCGAAGTGGGACCGGCCCCGCGACGCCGGACGGCTCAAGCTACCACGTTAGGTCGCGCTCATCGCATAGAGTTGCATGCTGGTGGGATAGTCCCTTAACTCATTAACACATAGTCAGTCAGCAGCTAACAATGGTCCGTTTCCTTTATCATTGTGAGTTATCTGCATATCTTTCATTCATTTGTTCTCTACTTCCTTACATCACGGTCACACATTCCCACAGGTCCACCTGTGACAAGCCTCTCTGTGCCCACACAACTCTGGAATTATTTAGTCCTGGGAACATTTAATGGGTCTTGTAACTCTCTATACCTCCCGAAGAGCAGTTGTGTCACTGGACAAGTGATCAGAGAGAAGTTTAAATCCCATCTCAGCAACCGGGAAATTGAAATCCATCCATCCACCCATTTTATTGACATGTGTCCCAGATAGGACGATTAAATTCTTGCTTTGCTTCAGCACAACAGGAAAAAAGTAGGCATTAATAAATATCTATCTACCTATCTATCTTCTATATATCAATACATAACTAAAACTCTGATTTTGTTATCTTCCGATTTGCGCAGTTTTTCTACTTGCACAAAAAACGGTACATGATAGCGCTACAATTTTTCGCCAGCTCAGTCACCATTCTCGTATGCTGCGAATGCGCCAAGTTTCGTTCCGATCGGTTGAATGTTGTAAAAGTTAGCAAGGTTTAAAAATCTTAAAAATGCGCATGCTTCGATCGATCTCCTCTCCTGTCAGTCAGCACCGCGCGGTTTAGTCTCTTCTCCTGTCACATGGGCCCCCTTACTGGCTCCTACCCCCCTCTAACCCATGGCTCTTCCCTGTCTCTTCTCCAAACTCTCAACCCCCCTCTCCCCCCTCTCCCACCCCGCACACACACCCCTCTCCCTCCACAACCCCCCCGCCCACACTCCCCCCACAACCGCGCACACACCCCCCACCCACAAACTCCCCTTTCCCCACAATCCCCCCTGCCCACCCCTCCGCCCACACCCCTCCCCCGCCCACACATACACACATCCTCCCCCACACACACCCCCTCCCCTGCACACATCCCCCCCCTCCCACACCCTTCCCGCCCACATACACAATTCCCCTCCCACCCCACACCCCCGTAACACACCTCCTCCCCCTCCTACACCTCCCCGCTCACACCCCCCCCCCACTCTCCTCCCCTCCCACCCCACACCCCCTACTTCCCTCACCCCCCCTCCCCTCCCACACATAAAGAGGAGGGGGAGGGTGTGCTCAGGGATGAGGGGAAATGACCGCGCCTGCACAGCTAGGGGCTAAGGGTGATTGGTGGAATATTACGTTGGGGTATGGGTTGCATTGGGGGCCAGGCCTCCCGTGTGACTGGGACCCAACGGGTCCCACTTTGTCTAGTTCTCGTTAAAACTCCATTCATCTGACACCATTGGGAATTTGATGATGCTGCTCGGCAGATTTTGCCAACTGTTGAATGTTATTGGAGACTCCAGATTTGGAGACCAAAACTGGAGTATTGCGCACAGTTTTGGTCTCCAAATCTGAGGAAAGACATCCTTGCCATAGAGGGGGTACAGAGAAGGTTCACCAGACTGATTCCTGGGATGTCAGGACTTTCATATGAGGAAAGACTGGATAGACTCGGCTTGTACTCGCTAGAATTTAGAAGACTGTGGGGGGATCTTATGGAAACATACAAAATTCTTAAGGGGTTGGACAGGCTAGATGCAGGAAAATTGTACCCAATGTTGGGGAGGTCCAGGACAAGGGGTCACAGTCTAAGGATAAGGACCAAGATGAGGAAAACATTTTTCACACAGAGAGTGGTGAGTCTGTGGAATTCTCTGCCACAGAAGGCAGTTGAGGCCAGTTCATTGGCTATATTTAAGAGGGAGTTAGATGTGGCCCTTGTGGCTAAAGGGATCGGGGGTATGGAGAGAAGGCAGGTACAGGATACGGAGTTGGATGGTCATATTGAATGGGTTCGAAGGGCTGAATGGCCTACTCCTGCACCTATTTTCTATGTTTCTATGTTTTTTCGATGAATATCCCAACATTTGTTTAATTTTTTTTTTTTTTTTCACTCAACATTTATCAACAAGACAAACACGTTGTCCAACACCTGTAGGCTGCGCACGCCACACGAAAGAAGAAGAAGAAGACCAAGACAAAGTACACATACAAACAAGATATACAAATCACGTAGCATCTATCAGCACCACATCAGATCCTCTTAGAGTTCTGTCGTAGAAGCATCAGATTCACCGGCAGCCAAGCAAGCTCATCAAATCGTGTCCTTGATCAATCTTGGCAGTTGTAGTGATTCCGGTGTCCACATAATGTTGAAAGCATCAGTCCTTAACTGGAGTTTAGCTGTTATACTTTCAATCAAATATACACTTTTCAGTCTTTCCCTCTACTGTTACATTTCTCAGTAACACTGTAATCATCTTCTTTGCAATCAACAGCAACACCTCTAGCAAATATTTCTGATTTTTGGTATCTATCATTTCTGGAGTATCTCCTAGGATGAACCATGCCGGCTCCAGATGTAAATCTACCCCCAGAATTAGCTTAATCTCTGCCTGAATGTCTCTCCAATATTGATGCAATTTGGGACAATCCCCCAAAATATGGGTATGATCACCAATCTTCCCGCATTGTATCCAGCATAAATCTGAGGTGTTGCTGTATCTTGCTAACATAAGAGGAGTCTTAAATACTCTCATTCTAGTTTTCCATTGAAACTCCCTCCAGGTGGGGCTGTTTGTTAACTTGTGACCCAAAAGACATGTCTTTTCCCACGTTTCATCAGTAATAATAATATTCATTTCCAATTCCCATTTTGTTTCTATAGTGTTTCCTTTTACATAATCTTGAAGCCCTTTGTATAAATGGGATGTCAGATTCTTTTTTAACGCTCCCTCCATAGTCAACAGGAAGATCTTTTCCAAATTAGAAGGTAATTTACATATCTGCTCCCAATCTACGTGTGTCTGCAGGTAATGCCGTATTTGGAAAAATCTAAAAAGGTCCGTCCCTGACAGTCCGAATTCTCTCTGAAGATGCTCATATGATTTCAAAACTCCCCCACAAAAAAGTCGACCCACAGTAGTGAGCCCTTTGTCTGCCCAATTTCTGAAACCATTGTCAATTTTGCTGGGTAAAAAAATCAGGAAGAGCAGCTATCTTCAGTACTCTAGATATAGAATTGAAGAGATTTAGTTGTCTTCTTATAACCTGCCAATTTTTCATTGTAAATTTAATCCATTCATTATCTGTTTTTAATTTCTTCCAGTTTGCTTGACTTAAGAATAGGAGCCCTGCCAGGGCAGTACTGGGACATGAATTTTGCTCTATTCTCACCAACCCCATTTCCTTATCATTTATCCACATTATACTGCATCTGTCATGCATTTGACCACTCACCCAACCTATCCAAGTCACCTTGCAGCCTCCTAGCATCCTCCTCACAGCTAACACTGCCTCCCAGCTTCGTGTCATCCGCAAACTTGGAGATGTTGCATTCAATTCCCTCATCCAGATCATTAATATATATTGTAAATAGCTGGGGTCCCAGCACTGAGCCTTGCGGTACCCCACTAGTCACTGCCTGCCATTTTGAAAAGGACCCGTTTACTCCTACTCTTTGCTTCTTGTCTGCCAGCCAGTTCTCTATCCACATCAATACTGAACCCCCAATACCGTGTGCTTTAAGTTTGTATACTAATCTCTTAGTGGGACCTTGTCGAAAGCCTTCTGGAAGTCCAGATATAATGTGCATTTTTGCCCATGCCATGATGTTAAGGACACGCCTGATATTATTAGCTCCCTGTCTACCCGGTATGAACCCTGTTTGATCAGGATGTATCAGTTGTGTTATAATTTTTTGTATTCTCTTAGTTAATATAACACTAAGTATCTTTTGGTCATTACATAAGAGACTTATCAGTCTATAGCCTTCGCATCTAGTGGGATCTTTCCCTTCCTCATGAATAACAGAAATTATAGCCTCAGCCCATGATTTAGGTGGGTTACCTTCAGTCAAGGCATAATTCAGTCAGTCTAGACTCTGGCCAAAATTGTAGAGCGCTCGTTCTTATAACATTTATAAAACTCTCCCGGAATCCCATCCGTCCCCGGGGACTTGTTGTTCTTTAATTTTTTAATTACTTCTTTTATTTCCTGTTCTTCTATTTGTGTTGTCGTATTTCTCGCTTCTTCTTGGGAAAGGGGGGGCATTTTTAGTCCCGAAAAGAAAGGTCTAATCTTTTCCTCCTTATCTATGATTTCAGGAGAGTCGTATAGCTGTTCATAAAAGGTTGCAAACGCTTCTGCGATTTCTCGTGGTTGTGAAACTAAATTTCTGGAGGTCGGGTGTGGAAACTTTGGAAACCACTCGATTAGCTTGCTCCTTACGCAGCTGAAATGCCAGAAGGCGACTAGCCCTGTTTTCCTTCTCATAGTATTTTTTTGTTTAAAAATCGCAGAGCTCCTTCCGCTTTGTATGTTAACAGCTCTTCGAACTCATGTGTTTTTTGTTTTAGTTAGTTTAAAAGATTCTTATTTTTATTGTTATTTTTATGCTCTAACACCTTTATTTTACTTTCCAGGTCAGATTGCTTCTTCAACCTGTTCTTTCTTACTCTACTCGATATTTCGATCATTTTACCCCTTATTACTGCTTTCGTGCCATCCCAAAGAGTGGATGGTGTTACTTCACTGTTAACATTGCTGTCAAAGTACTCTTGAATACAGTTCCTAATTTCCTGGGTCACTAGAGGGTCGGTCAGTAAAGAAATGTTTGCTCTCCAGTATTTAAAGCACTTTTCTGTTCCTAGCTCCAGGATGAGAGTTATGGGCACATGGTCACTGATTGTTATTGAGCCTATATTACAATCTACAACTTTATGTATATATTGTTTGGGGACACAGAACATATCTATACGTGAGTAACTCCAGTACACGTTCGAAAATAAACTATAGTCCCTCCCCCTAATTTGCATTTTTTAAATGCAGTTAATATTACAATAAATATTCCGTTGAACCTGGGAAGTTTAAGGAGATCTCAGAGTAGGAGTGACTTTGTAAAGTCAAGGGAAGCATGGGAGTCAGGGGTTATGGGGAGAAGGCAGGAGAATGGGGGTCGGAGATCAACCATGATTGAATGGCGGAGTAGATTTGATGGACTGAATGGCCTAATTCTGCTCCTATCATTTATGACCTTATGAAATTAGCAACCAGATGCCGAACTTTCAGAATTTCCAGACAATGAGATAGCGGACCATCAGAATGTTATTGCATTTAAATCAATGTACAATTTTTAAACGCTGTGATTAGTTGGGGTGCCCTTGACATTACAAGAACATGTAAAGACCATCTCGACTGCCATTGCCTTCGGGATAAATGTTCCTACCCCTCTGCCTGTGTGTGACTCCCAGCTCACTGATACATGGTTCATCTTTATGGTTAACTGACTCTTGAAGACTCCCTGGATAGTAGGAACTGCCTGTGCCAATAGAAGCCATGAAGTTATGGAGTCACAAAGACACGCAGCATAAAAACAGGCCCTTCAGCCCACCTCCTTAATGCTGACCATCATCCCTATCTAAAGCAATTCCACAACTGTATTAATTCCACCTCTCTCTGTTCCCTGCTCATTCACGTACCTACCTCTTAAACGTTGTTACTGTCCCAGCCTCCACCACCTCCTCTGACAGTTCATTCCAGACACCTAACTACTCTTTTGTAAAATAAATCCCCCCTCAGGTCCCCTCAAATGCTCTCTCCCACCATAACCCTCTGGTCTCTAGTTTTAAGCACCCCTACTATGGGAAAGACTTTGACTATCTACCCTATCTGTGCTTCTCATGATTTTTTAGTTTAGTTCAGAGACAAGCAAGGGAACAGGCCTTTTGGCCCATCTACACTAACAATGATCACTTGTACACTAGTTCTATTCTACACACGAGGGACAATTTACAAAGCCCTATTAACCTTGTCTTTGGGAATGTGTCTTTGGGATATGGGAGGAAACCAGAGCACCCGGAGGAATGCCGGGAAGGTATTTGCACTTCCCCCTCCTTTCTCCTCATCCCAAGACCGCTGGCAAATTGCAACATCAGCACCTCAAATGTAGTTGCCCAGAGGGAAGCAGTGGTATAAACATCTTATTATGAAATAGCTGCACAAATCAGCTCTGGTGATCACGTGGTCTTTCATCCACTGATTGAAAACTCAGGGCGGCCCTGGGGCACACCGGGTAGTGCTGCTGCCGTACAGCGCCAGAGACTTGGATCCGATTCTGACATCGGATGCTGACATTGGATCCAAGATGGCGGCGCTGGGTTAACAGCTGCGGCCCGCCTGCAGTCCATCTGTTATTTTATTTTTCTGTCCTGTTTTTGGTTGGGTTCGTTCGTTTT
The DNA here is from genome assembly GCA_963514005.1 of Raja brachyura. Next base: position 16,111,102 of record OY740811.1, read on the forward strand.
GTTAGATTGTGTGTGTATGTGGGTGGGGGGGGAGTAACGTGTCCGGGTCTCTTCCTTCTGAGGGGGGGGGGGTGCGACTTTCTGTCGTATTCCCCATCTCTGTCTGCGCCGAGGCCTAATGGCGGAGCTGGCGGCCTCGGGCCCAGGGGCTGTTCCGGCGGCGGCGGCGGCGGCGGCTCGACTCCCGGAGCGGTTCCGGCAGCGGCGGTGGCGGCCCGACTCCCGGAGCGGTTCCAGCAGCGGCGGCGGCTGCGGCGGCCCGACTCCCGGAGCGGATCCAGCAGTGGCGGCGGCGGCGGCAGCAGCGGCGGCCCGACTACCGGAGCGGTTCCTGCGGATGCGGTGGCGGCGGCGGCGGCCCGGCTCTGTCCTGGGGCGGTTCCAGCGGCGGCGGCAGCGACAGCGGCGGCGGAGGCCCAACTCGGTCCCGGGGCGGCGACCCGACTTGGTCCCGGAGCGGTTGCAGCGGCCCGTCCGCGGGCCCGGTGGACCCCCTGGGCCGCGGAGTTGAGCCGGCCCATTCGTGGGGCTCGGTTGAGCCGCGGGACTGACTTGATTGCCGTCGCCCAGTGCGGTCGCGGCGTCTGGGGCCTGGATCACCTCGGCGCAGAGGGAAACAAAGAGGGAAGAGACACAGACTTTAAGACTTTTCCTTCCACCACAGTGAGGAGGTGTTTGGTGAACTCACTGTGGTGGATGTTAAATTTGAGTTTAATGTGTGTTCTGTCATTTTTATTTATTTATTTTTAATTATATGTATGACTGCAGGGGAACAGAGTTTCGTTCAGACCGAAAGGTCTGAATGACAAATAAAGAATCTAATCTAATCTAATCTAATCTATTCAGTCAGTATGGAGTTTGCACATTCTCCCTGTAGCCACATGGGCTTCCTCCGAGTGCGCCGGTTTGCTCCTAAAGACGATAGATTAATTGGCCTCTGTATATTATCCTAAGTGTGCAGCGGGTGGCTGCAGGGAGTGGGATAACATTGAACTCGTATCTTTCAATCAATTCAATTAATCAAAACTACTTTTAAATAAATATTGTTATGGAATCAATTTCATGATCACTGCAAAGAGTTGTTGGTCCTGTGGATGAGAGTTCCCTGGACCGGTTGTACACAATCTACCGGGTTCTCTTTGCTCTTCTGGTATATTCTCCCACCTGAACCTGGGACAGAGAGTTGAGGGAATTTGTGTCCGAGCCCAGGGCAGTGTAGAGTCTCTCTTGGTCCTTGCAAATTGTCCTTACAACACATTAACCTGAAGAGGAAATATCCAGCCCATCATTTGGGAACATGGAATAGTTTTAACATTGCGTTAACATTGCGAACTGCAGTAGCCAATCCCAGCTCAGCAAGCTCCCATGACAAAGCGAGAATGGTGGTATGGATTGGGGATACACTACAGCTCAAAACACTGAGAGAAGACAGGGGTCAGTTCAACATCACAGCTGAAGATGCTGCCTCCATCGCTCCCTCAGAACTGCCCCCTCCCGCAGTGCGGTATTTACTCAGTACTGCCCCCCCCACGGCAGGGGGCAACCTCAGTACTGCACCACCCATGGTGTAGCGCATCTACTATCTGAAGGGGCTGCTCCTCAAGTTTAGCCCCACGCTCCTGATCTTTGGTCATCCGTACAGAGGGGGGAGGGTCGGGAGGAGGGAGGGGGATTTCCCTGTCGGTTTGCTCCCGGGCCTGTCCAAGATGGCCATTCGTGGGTCCAGGCAGCGGGCAGTCGAGGGTTCTGTCCCAGTTGACTGCCCATCCCTACGTCCATGCCCGCTTGTCCCTAGAGAGGGTAAACATGTTGTCAACGGGGACTCTCGAGACCTTCCGTGAATGCTGGTTGCCACGGGGGCTCGAGTGTATTGTAGATAAAGTGACAATAGTTTAATCTGATAACTGTTTGATTGTAAACTGCCAATGGCAGTCTTGATTTTGTTGCTACCCTGTATTTGTGTATAATTGAATAATAACAGTTTAGATTTTTTTTTTAATGTTGTGGTGGTCCCTCAGTATGGCCCCTCCTACAGTGACAGTGCAGCATTCTCTTAGTACTGCTCCTCCCACTGTGGCGTTACTCAATACTGTCCCTAGCACAATGCAGCGCATCCACAGTACTGCCCTTCCCACTGTCCAAAGCTCCCTCAATACTGTCCCTCCCACAGCAGTGGGGACAGCACTGCCTCCACAACAGTGCTGCACTCCCTTAGTAGGGGGGCCCCTTCGACTGTGTAAGGCCCCTTCTGCTCAGTACTGCCACTCTTGACTGTGCAGTCTAGATTTGGTGTTGTGTCGTACAGGCGACCTGCACATGCGGTATGCTGACTCACAACGAAGACTTCTGCCACTTAGCCACAGCTGGTGGAATACTGATCTGGCAACCCTCGTCTCCTCATCTCTGTCGTGGCCGGAGGTAGGGTCACGTTGGATGACGTAGTGGAAAAGCATCTTCAGTATGTTCCCTTCCTGAACATGCAGACCACTGAGACCCATTTAGCGGCAGAGAGAAGGTGTGTGTGACCCAGTAACACCAGCACATTGCGCAGACTGCAGAGTGAGTGCTGGATGATTTGGCCGGCCGGGCAGTCTCAGTGTGGAGGGTGGAACCGGTTATGTTTCAGTTCAAAGTCTTTTCATTGGAAAAAGTGATTGAGTTGTAACGTTAACTGTTTCTCCCTCCAATGAGGCTGCCTCACCTGCTGAGATTCCCCAACATATTTTCTTCTATTTCAGGCATCCCACCAGTGAGAGTGAAACAGTTTGGTAGGAGGAAGGCGTTTTAACTTTTAAATTTAAAAAGCGAACAATCATTAAATCATCATTGCTACTATTTATTCTGCTGTTGATGGTTGTGTTGTGGTCTCCCTGTGTCTCATGCTGTTTCATTGTAATTAGCATTTCGCTCAACAACATCCCAGAGCGGCACAGTAGTGCAACGGTAGCGCTGTTGCCTCACAGCGCCAGAGACCCGGGTTCGAACCTGCCTACGGGTGCTGTCTGGTTGGAGTTAGTACGTTCTCCATGTGATCGTATGGGTTTTCTCAGAGTGTTTAGTTTGGAGATACAGTACAGCGCGTAAACAGGCCATCGAGTCTGCATCAACCAGTGTTCACACTAACTAGCATTATCAAACACACTTGGGACAATTTTTACTGGAGCCAATTAACCTACAAACCTATACGTCTTTGGAGTGTGGGAGGAAACCAGAGCATCCGGAGAAAACCCACGCAGAGTGCTCTGGTTTCCTCCCACACTCCAAAGATGTACAGGTTTGTAGGTTAATTGACTTCTGTAAAATTGAAAATTGTCCCTAGTGCGTAGGATAGTGTTATTGTACGGGGAATCACTGGTCGGCACGGGCTCAGTGGGCCGAAGGGCCTGTTTCCGCACTGTATCTCTAAAGTCCAAGTCTAAAGCAGCAATATTCCTTAAAGAAAGTTGCATCAAGATTGGTCAGTTAAAGGACACCTCTAATAACTTATCAGACACGTGCATTCTGGACCCAATGATAAAAAGGATTTTTTCCTTCTTCTGTAATTGTGCTGGTAGAAAAAGAATTAAAACTAGATTCAAGCAGCAGCTGCAGAGCTCAGAGCTGAGGATGGTAGGATTATGTGATGCATTCTTGATACAAGTGTGGTCCTGCAGTAGTTTCATGCTTCCACTGGGCCTATTTGCACTTGTGCACATAGTAACCCGTGACGTATCCAGTGATGAAGATGATTAAGAACGCTGCCACTCCACCGAAGGCTTTCATTACAATGCCAACTTTGCCCGTGCACAATTTATTGAATATCCTGAGAAGGGAAGCAGACAAGAAGTGTTCTCAGCTGAAGTCCGATGAAACATCACCAGGTTTGATATAGGCACTCACAGGAAATCACAGGCACAATTTTAGAGTGCCAAACACAGGCCTTCAGATTATTTAAATTACTATTAACACACAAAATACTTGCGCTACAACGCCAGGATAGGCGCTCAACCAAGAAATCCAAGCCCAATACCAAAGTAGTATCTAAACTCCCTGTACACATTTATGCTATAGGTCAATAATAATTTGTTTACATGTTCACAAACACATAACAACTAATCGTGTAGATGCCAGTTTATCATTGGGGTTATCAAGTAGGTACATCCCTTCACTGGCGTTTCGTCGAGTTAGGCCCACGATATCTCGTGATTTACTGTATTCAGTCCACAGACCCTGGTGTTCTTCGTCCCTGCTGTGGCCACGATGGTAGAGAGGCCAAACGCAAACTGGAGGAACAACCTTTCATATTTCGCTTGGGCAGCAAACAACCCAGTGGTATGTAGCTTGGTTTCTTTAACTGAGTAACCCTTACATTCCCGCACCCACGTCGTACCAGGTCTGGAACATAGGGCTCTGGTGAGACCACATCTGGAGTATTGTGCACAGTGTTGGTCTCCTAATTTGAGGAGGGACATCCTTGTGATTGAGGCAGTGCAGCGTAGGTTCATGAGATTAATCCCTGGGATGGCGGGACTGTCATATGAGGAAAGATTGAAAAGACTAGGCTTGTATTCACTGGAGTTTAGAAGGATGAGGGGGCATCTTATAGAAACATATACAATTATAAAAGGACTGGACAAGCTAGATGCAGGAAAAATGTTCCCAATGTTGGGTGAGTCCAGGACCAGGGGCCACAGTCTTAGAATAAAGGGGAGGTCATTTAAGACTGAGGTGAGAAAAAACTTTTCTACCCAAAGAGTTGTGAATTTATGGAATTCCCTGCCACAGAGGGCAGTGGAGGCCAAGTCACTGGATGGATTTAAGGGAGAGTTGGATAGAGCTCTAGGGGCTAGTGGAGTGAATGGATATGGGGAGAAGGCAGGCAGGGGTTATTGATAGCGGACGATCAGCCATCATCACAATGAATGGCGGTGCTGGCTCGAAGGACTGAATGGCCTCCTCCTGCACCTATTTTCTATGTTTCTAAAGTCGTCTTGTTGAGTCTCATTGTCTGTTTTCACCCAGCACACAGTTAACAATGGCCCGTCCCCTTTATCATCGTCACTTTTTTGCATATCTTCAATTCATTTGTTCCATATCTCTCTCCATCACCATCTACTCTATATCTCCCGTTTCCCTTTCCACTGACTCTCAGTCTGAAGGAGGGTCTCGACCGAAGATGTCACCTATTCCTTTTTTCCAGAGATGCTGTCAGACCCGCTGAGTTACTCCAGCTTTTTGTGTCTATCTTCGGTTTAAACCTGCACCTGCAGTTCCTTCCTACACAATATAAACACATATCTGTTCAAAACCTATCTGATTAGTTTTGTTCATCTTTTCATTTAACTGCCTTGGAATGACTTGTTCAGCAGTTTCACAAGATGATGTACACAATCATCAAGGGTAAGTGAGAGCTGTTGCCAAAACTTCCATTGTCTAAATAGACCTAAAGATAAAATACTGCAGTTGCTGGAAACCTGAAGTAAACCAGTTCCATTGAAAGTTTATCCACTTAAAACACCATCTCTGTTTCTTTATCCAGAGATGATGCATGACCTCTAAGAATTTACAACATTTTTCATTTTATTTAACACAAACACAACTTTACAACTTGATTTTGTTATTCAGCAGCAGCTGAAGAAACATTGCCTGACAATTCCCTCCATAGATGCTGCCTGACCCATTGAGTCACTTTGTGTTTTGCTCAGGATTTCAGCATCTGCAGTTCCTCCCCCCTCTCTCTCTCTATTTTTTTTTCCCTTTTCAAAAACTTTATTCGACACAATCATATAATACAACACATCAAAACATAATCAAAATAACACTATATCAAAAAAAACCATTGTAGTACAACAGTACATTCATTGTTTACAATACTCTCAACCCCACGCGGTGGCCAGCGTTGACGGAAGGCCTCCAGAGTCCCCGTGGACTCCGCGTGTTCCCTCTCCAGGGACACACGTGCACGGACGTAGGCCCGAAAGAGGGGCAGGCAGCCGACTCTCGCCTGACCATCGACCGCCCGCTGCCTGGACCCGCGAATGGCCATCTTGGCCAGGCCCAGAAGCAAACTGACAGGTAAGTCCCGTCCCCCCACACTCGGCTCTCCCCATTCCCTGCCTTGTGTCCGAACACCAGGATTGTGGGACTAAAATGCAACCAGAACTTGAGGAACAACCCCTTCAGATATTGGTACAGGGGCAGTAACCTCTCACACTCCATATACACGTGGAACACGGTCTCCTCCTCTCCGCAGAAAATACATGCGGCGGACGAGCCCGTGAACCGGCTCAAAAGTTTATTACATACCACCGCTCCGTGCAACACTCTCCACCCCAGATCCCCAATGTAAAGGGGAACGACTCCCTTATAGAAGGACCCCCACTGGGGACCTCTCTCTATCTCTCTCTATCTCTCTCTCTCTCTCTCTTCTAATTATATTTTTGTTTGTCAAGAGCCCTATATGATAACTGGGGTGATATTAGTGGAGGCACATTGATGGGTCTTGGGGTATTAGACTGACCTGCAAACACGCAGCATGGCAGGGAGCCGCTCAACCTGGGATGAGCCTTACCTTCTACAGCCTGAGGCTTCAATCGCAGAAACGCTTATGGTGACCTGTTCCTGGGCGTTGTCATTCCACCGACTGTACTGCACATCTGTCTCACTAGTGTTCATCGTCAAATTCGGCATCTAGCACTGAGGATTAGCAGCACCTGTGTTGGCACAAGACTAGAGGGTCAAACAGGCTCTTGTGGTTAATCGAAGTTTGAAATGGAAATTAAGTTCCCTTTGTTGGTACAATACTACAAGTACAGCGCAGGGACGGCATCTTCAGCCTGCAATAGAAGCCAGAAGGCTGCGTAATCGTGAAGAAGACTTGTCGATCCCTCAAACCAATTCTTAGAGTCATACATCACGGAAACAGGCCCTTTGGCCCAACATGTCCATGCTGGAAGATGCCCCATCTAAACTGGTCCCATTTACCTGCACTTGACCCATACCCCTTTAAACATATTCTATCCATTTATCTGTCCAAATTCTTTTAAATGTTGTTATTGTACCTGCCTCAACTACTTCCTTTGGCAATTCATTCCATCCTCTTTGTAATATTATTGCCCCTCAGTCTCTCATTGACTTTTCAATGGAAAAAGTGATTGAGAAAGCTGGAAGAGAGGAGGGGCAGCCTGGAAAGTAATGGGTGGATACAGGTGAGTGTGAATAGTATTCAGATATACACAGAACATTACAGCACAGGAACAGGCCCTTCAGCCCACAATGTCCATGCTGCACATGACCCCAAATTAAAAACATCTCCTCTGCCTGCATGATCCATATCTTTCCATTCCCTGCATATTCATGTGCCGACCTAAAAGCCTCTCATATCATACTGTCGCAGATGTCTCCACCACCAGCCCTGGCGGCACGTTGCAGGCACCCACCATTCTCTGTATACAGAGCACGCCACCCACAATCACTGGACTATGCACCCAGGCCACTGTTGGGAGACAAGAGTTCATATCCTCCCCTGGCAGATGAGAATTTAAAGTCAAAGGTTAAGTAAACCTGGAGTTTAAAAAATAGATCAGCCATGATTGAACGGCGGAATAGTCTTGATGGGCCGAATGGTCTAATTGCGCTGCCTGTAACCTATGAATTTATGCCTGGCCTTTCCTCTCCGCACTCCATCACACTATTCACGCCCAGTTCCTGAGTCAGGTGGAGCATGTGGAGTCGGGGAAGGGTGACACTAGAGTGCCTCATCCAGGGAGGTTGGGGGAGACCGCGTATGTTGCATGCCTCTGGACCAACTTAAGCACTGGACGATCTTCAACACGTTCGCATGTTATAGGAGCAGAATTAGTCCATTCGGCCCATTGAGTCTACTCCGCCATTCAATCATGGGTCTTCTCTGCCTCCTAATCCTGTTTTCCTGCCTTCTCCGAATAACCAGAACACCGAGTGGCACCAGCAATGGCTGCCTCGCCAACAGTCTGGCAGTCCCTTCCTTCCCTATCGTATCTCCGTCCACACTGCGGCCTAACATCGAGGAGCTGGCGCCCTCTGCTGGAGACCGACTTCGGGACCTCCAACCGCGGGAGCCTGCGGACTTAGCATCCAGGAGCTCGCGGTCCCTGGTTAGAGATCGACTTTGGGAGCTCCAAGCCGCAGGAGCTACGACCGCCACAACGGATGGTTCGACTGCCCCGACAGTGGGAGAAAAATGAGGGAAGATTAGACTTTATTGCCTTCCGTCACAGTGAGGAATGTGGGGAATCTGTAGTGGTGGATGTTTATGTTAACAGTTACGTAGTTGTGTGTTTTGTTGCTTTTGTTTAGTATGGCTATATGGTAATACTAATATCACTGTACCTTAATTGGTACATGTGACAATAAAAGACCTTTGAAACCTTTGACCCCTTGACACCTGTTCTAATCAACAATTTGTCTATCTGTGCCTTAAAAATATCCACTGCCTTAGCCTCCACAGCCCTCTGTGACAATGCTCCACAGATTAACTAGCCTCTGACAATGATACAACCAGTGGCAAGGTGGCCAACAGCTGGCCACATCTGGGGGGGATGTGGACCCAGGTCCAGCGATCCAGAGGTTGAAAGGCAGCTGAAATGTTTGGCAGATAAGCATTGGTCTTGGCATCATGTTGGGCACAGACATTGTGAGCTGAAGGACCTGTTCCTGTGCTATGCTGTTTCATGTTCTATGGGGACAGGCCCCGTCCAGTCATCGTTGCACACTGTTGAGCAGATGCGCCAATGGGGACTTGGTGAGAAGGCCAGGGTGGCTCCCCTATCCCTGCCTCTCACTGGAGATGTTTGCAATGGTTCAGCTTTGCTGTTGGGGTCACAGAGAGTGTCCCACCATCACGGCGGACGGGGGCATTCCAGGATCTTCATCCTCCAGTGCATGGTCCAGTCCCTTGACTGCCAGTGAGTGGCTATTTCACTGAGCATTCATCTGGTATCTTGGTTGTGGCACCGGGCCGCTGAGTGTATTGAATGGACGCAGCCCTGCACTGTACCAGGTGGTTGGTACACGAGCCGCATTGAGTTTCCTCCTGTCTCGTCCATGCCCAGCCTCTGCCCAGCAGTGCAACCAGTGTTAGACACAAAATGTTAGAGCAACTCAGCGGGCCAGGCGGCATCTCTGGAAAGAATGGATAAGCGATGTTTCGGGTCGGGACCCTTCCTCAATTTATTGTTGACCTGAAACATCACCTATCCATTTCCTCCAGAGATGCCTCCTGACCCGCTGAGTAACTCCAGCACTTTGTGTCTGTCTTTGGTACGGACCAGCATGCACAGTTCATTTCTATTGCGGTGTGTTAATGTGGACAATTCAACCGTGTGACATGTGGAATGTGGTCATTCCCCAACCCCACGCTGACTGAGATCGCGGTCTGGATGTTGGTGATATTTAGGGCAAGGCATCCCCGAGCGGTTGACTGATGTGGTTTGGGTTAAGGCGTTCAAACCCAGCAGATGCTAACTGCACAGTCTATGCACCCCGTCACGTTCAGAGATTTCCTCCCTAACACGGGACAGTTTGTTCTTTGGCACTGCAGAGGCCGTGACATGCATCTTTCTGCTGTTATCTCCACAAGGCAGCGGAGTTGTGGCTGAGTCCGGGTGGCACGTTATTAACATTGAAGTATGAGCTGTACAGATCAGGCTGTCCTGGAACGCATTATCTCTGTTGAATCAGTTAGAACAGACCAAGGTTACTGGTGGGTAGTGCCGGGTGACTGGCTGGCTGCCATGATGTCTTTAATGTGTAGGAAAGAACTGCAGATTCCTGGTTTAAATCGTAGACACAAAAAGCTGGAGTAACTCAGCGGGGCAGGCAGCATCTCTGGAGAGAAGGAAAGGGTGACGTTTCGAGTCGAGACCATTCCCCAGACAGATGAGTCTGTAGAAGGGTCTCGAGCCGAAACATCACCCATTCCTGCTCTCCAGAGATGCTGCCTGCCCCGATGATGTCTTTAATTCCAGGCGTGTTCAAGTATCTCGCTGGAAGATTCTGTGCAAGCATCACACTCTGCTTAACAATCGACACAGCTCGACACAAAAACGACCCCCAGACCTCACCGACCGCCAGAGTTGCTGGCTGGTGTTTGGGCCTGTCGTGGAGGTCCCATCACATCGGAGACTAAGGGCCTGTCCCACTTGGCCGTCGTTCGCGCGTCACGCGGATGGCGCGCAAAGATTTTGTACATCGCAAAATCCTGCGACGCCGCAGGCTGCCGTGCGTCACTGCCTGTGTCATCACGGCCATGCACGGTAATGCGCACCAAGCGCGCATCAAGTGTGTGTCACGACACGCGCGTCTTGATCCGTAAATGATGTCGCGTAAATTTCGCGCAAATGACGCCCAAGTGGGACAGGCCCTTAAGGGACTTCCTGACAAGCCCAATACTACCTCTGCCATGTCAATCTAAGACGAGGAATAAGCAGAAAAGACTTGGTTGCATTGGGCAGTGGTAACCAGGTACTAACGGGTTTGGTCAAAATGAAAAACATAACAAGAAGTGTCATCGGCATAACCGGGAAGACTAGGATGTGTTGTAGTGCGTTGCAAGCAGTGACGTGCATTCTGAAATGCAGCCCATGTTGTCGGAAGCATGTTGAAATACAAGGAGATCTGAGAGAGAGGCTGTTTTATTTACACAGACAGTGGTGGTTATCTGGAACGTGCAGCCTGGGGTGGGGATGGAGGCGGATACAATAGTGGCATATAAGAAGGTTGTAGATAGCCACGTGGATATGTAGGGAATGGAGAGAGATGGTGCACGTGCAGAGGGGATTGGTTTCTCTCATGTTTCCTGCAGACATTGTGGGCCAAAGGCCTGTCTCTGCACTGTGCTTTTATATTTCCATTATCTATCGGCACTGAACGTGGAGATCCAATGACTTTAACATATCTGTAGACACTGCATGCCAGCACTGTGGGTTGTGTGTGTGCATGCATGTGTGTGTGAGTGCTTGTGTGCGTGTGTGCATGCATGCGCGCGTGTGTGTTAGTGCTTGTGTGCGTGTGTGTGCTTGTGTGCTTGCGCGCGCGTGTGTGTGTGTGTGTGCGTGTGAGTGCTTGTGAGCATGCGCGTGCGTGTGTGTGGGGCGTGTGCATGTGTGCGTGTGTGTGCGCGCGTGCGTGTGTGTGTGCGTGTGTGTGCGTGTGTGTGCGTGTGCCTGTGTGTGTGTGTGTGTGTGTGTGTGTGTGTGCGTGTGTGTGTGAGTGCTTGTGAGCATGCGCGCGCGTGTGTATGTGTGTGTGCGTGTGTGTGCGTGCGTGTGTATGCGTGTGTGTGTGTGTGTGTGCGTGTGTGTGTGCGCGTGCGTGTGTGTGTGTGTGCGCGTGTGTGTGTGTGCGGTGGTAAAGTCTGGATAATGCTCCTGTGCTATTGTTAAATGATTGGATTTGTAATCCAGAGACCTGGACTGGGGAGTGAAATCAAGAACTAGAGGGCACAGGTTTAAGGTGAGAGAGGAAGGATTTAATGGAAAGCTGAGGGGTAACACAGAGGGTGGTGAGTATACGGAACGAGCTGCCAGAGGAAGGAGTTGAGGCAGGTACAATGGCAACATTTAAAAGACATTTGGACAGGAACATGGATAGGAGCAGATTAGAGGGATAAGGATCAGGCTCGGACAAATGGGACTTGCTTAGTTGGGGCAACTTTGTCGGCGTGAGTGAGTTGGGCTGAAGGGCCTGTTTCCATGCTGTAGGACTCTATAACACTATAACTAAGAGGGTATGGAAATGGGATCAAGACAAAAACAAATTCTCAATTATTTGCAGTTGTTGAACCTCCTAAGTGCTGTGCGGGAACTCAGTGACCTCAGACTGTGCCACTGCTGGAATAATGGGGAATAAAACCCCATTGATTTTTATTCAGTGCCAACGAGGCCACCCACTCAGAGGATCCCAGTTGGGGATCATTCCTCGCCCAGAGCTCTGTACCACTCTGAGCAATCCCAGGGCACTGGGATTTACTTAGAACGGAGGTATTTTCCCCAGCAAGAAGTCAGCATCCAACTCCAAATGATGCTCCCAATGTCTCGATGTGAATGCACTTTCTGAAGTCAGAGTGAAGTTTAGTTTTGGTTCTCTCTAACTGTTACAGATAAACAGCATGGAAACGGGTTATTTGGCCCACCAGGTCGCCGCCGACCATCGATTACCGGTTCACACTAGTTCCATGTTATCCCACTTTTTCATCCACTCCCTGCACACTAAGGGCAATTTTACAGAGGCCAATTAACCTACAAATCTGCACACCTTTGGTATGTGGGAGGAAATCGGAGCACCCGCAGAAAACCCAAGAGGTCACAGGGAGAACCTGCAAACTCCACATAGCCAGCCCCCAAGGTCAGGATCGAACCCAGGTCTCTGGCATGTGAGGCAGCAGCTCTACCAGCTGCATCATCGTGTTGCCCTTAATAGAACAGCCTTACTAACAACGATGTTGATTAAATACTGCATCATTTATAAAATTAACAGACGATTTGTATAGCAAAATTCACAAATGAACCTTAGCTCAAATAATAAATAATTTTATTTGAAGTTGCAAAGATGATTGGGGTCCTCTTCTCCATTGCAAACATATTGTTAATGATGTCTAATTATTACTAAACTTAGGACCACAAACAAGCAAGCTTTGCACTAATGTTTTACTGACTGTTACAAGACAAAACAAAATAGAGAGATGACCTTACCCACTGCAGTAAGAAGTAAACACTCCTTTAAAAAAGCTACCGAGCTTTCCTTGGTCACTGTGCCTGAAATCACTTCAAGGTTTAGCTGCGGCCAGATCAAACTTTTGCCAAACTTTTCCAACAAGCTCCCAGCAAAATCTTTAAATTTCTGCCGAGTCTGCTGCAAATCGGAGAATGCCAATCCGAAAGTTTGCAGACGGTTGTGCAATCAAGTCTTGGAGGAGTTTAGAGGCAGTGCCCCTGCCTGCCAATGAATTCCGTCATGTGGACTGAGACAGAGGCAGCAGCAACTTCACAGCGGAACCAACAGCCCCTACCAATGACTGCAGGCTCCCGCGGTGCAGTGAGCAACGATATCCAGAGGCCTCGGCAGCTCCACTGGTCAATGATCAGCCTGCCAGTAGTCAGAACAAGGAGCTGGAGCAGGGCTGGGCTCCCACTCCCTTGTTTTGCAGCAACACATTACAAAACTGAGTAAACTGAAGCTTTTCAGGGGCAAAGTGCTGTGCCTGTCCGTCCCCCCCCCAAGGTCACTTATTAACTTCAAATCACTCATTCCCCACTCCCTCCCCTTCACTCCTCCTGCAAAAGCAGATTTGGATAGAGTTCTGACCTGGCCTTGGCTTATCCTAGCTTTGCATTGATACACATCAGTACATACGGTGCTGATAGAAGTGGACTCAAGATAACATCATTGAGATAATCCAACCAAATAGACAAAGCTTTGATTTTAAAACACTCTCATTTTGAAATGTCAACTTCCATACCCACTCCTTGGGATGGCAGGACTGTCATATGCTGAGAGAATGGAGTGGCTGGGCTTGTACACTCTGGAATTTAGAAGGATGAGAGGGAATCTCATTGAAACATATAAGATTGTTAAGGGTTTAGAAACACTAGAGGCAGGAAATATGTTCCCGATGTTGGGGGATTCCAGAACCAGGGGCCACAGTTTAAGAATAAGGAGTAAGCCATCTAGAAAGGAGACAAGGAAACACTTTTTCTCACAGAGAGTGGTGAGTCTGTGGAATTCTCTGCCTCAGAGGGTGGTGGAGGCAGGTTCTCTGGATGCTTTCAAGAGAGAGCTAGAGAGGGCTCTTAAAAATAGCGGAGTCAGAGGATATGGGGAGAAGGCAGGAACGGCGTACTGATTGGGGACGACCAGCCATGATCACATTGAATGGCGGTGCTGGCTTGAAGGGTCGAATGGCCTACTCCTGCACCTGTTGTCTATTGTCCTTTCTAGGTAGAAACAAGGAACTGTGGATGCTGGGTTACGCCAAAGAAAGACACAAAAATGCTGGAGTAAATCAGCGGGTCTGGCAGCATCTTTGGAGAAAAGAAATAGGTGACGTTTCAGGTTGAGACCCTTCTTCAGACTTCAGGTCCCAACGCGAAACGTCACCTCTCCATGTTCTGCAGGAATGCTGCCTGGCCTGCTGAGTTACTCCAGCACATTGTGTCCAATTCCTCCCTCCCTATCCATGTTACCTCTTCCAGCCCTACAACCTTCCCCAAACTATTCTGTGAAGAAAGGTTCCAACATGGAACGCTACCTGTGCATTCCCTCCACAGATGCCTCCTGGCACACTGGGTTCCTCTAGCACTTTGTGTTTTGCTTAAGGTTCTGGCAACTACAGTTCCTTGTGTCTTCCACAATCCCTGCTCTCACATTCTGGCCCCCTGAACATCACCCAATTGCATTGTGTGCACCGTTTCATGTCAGGTGCAAAGTTGGCACTGTTACAGCACCCTCATTCAAACACCACCACACGTTGTTATTGGCTGCACTCCAAACACTGATCCTTGCTCTATCCAATAGTTACCCTCTGCTTTTTCAAGAAAGTCTCCTATATTCCGACTCTGCTTCCTGCCTGCCACTCTGCAATCTTTAATCCATGCCAATATTTTATCCAGAATCCCATGTGCTTTAATTCTACACACTATGTGACTCCAAAATCCACATCCTCTGCTTCTCCCTTTCTACTTGACAGCTTACGGACAGTGATACTCATGGAGCTGTACAGCATGGAAACAGGCCCTTTTTTTAATCATCTTGTCCATGCCTACCGTGCTATGGTTGCCCATGCTTACATTTGGCCCATATCCCTCTAAACCTTTCCTATCCATGTGTCTGTCCAAATGGTCACAATTGTATCTGCTTCTATGGTTCAGTTGGCAGCTCATTCCAGATATGGACTATGAGTGATAAAGTACCGCCTTTTCAATAGCTCCCTAGCATTCTTGGGGAATTGCTTGCATCACCTTCCTTGACCAAGAACATCCTCCTTACTTTTTCTGCCTATTATAAATGTTCCCGCTACAAGGCACTTACATTTGTCGTCACTCATTTAAAATTTTTTAATTACTTGTAGAACTTTCATTATCCTTGCAAATTTATTACCATAGTCTACTATTGTTTTCTTAATTCATCTCTTAGAGTCAAAGCGTTATACGGCACGGTAACAGACCCTTGGACACAACTTGCCCATGCCGACCAAATGCCCCATCTGGCTGCAAATGCCCCCATATCCCTCTAAACCTTTCCTATCCATTTACCTGTCCATATATCTTCTCCCCTCTCACCTTAAACCTACGTCCTTTGGTTCTTGATGGCCCGACTCTATCTATTCCCCTCATGATCCTATACATTCCTTGGCCTCCTGCACTCCAAGGAATAAAGTCCTATCCTGCCCACACCTCTCCATATAACTCAGGCCCTCAGGTACTGGCAACATCTTCATAAATCTACTCCACACCTTTTTAAAGTTGACACCATCTTTCCATTGTTGCATCCTTTGGCACATCGATCAAAACTGAACACAATGCTCCAAACACAACTGTAACATAAAATCGCAACCTATACTCAATACCCTGACTAATGAGGGCCACTGTACCAAAAGCTTTCTCGACCACGCTATCTACCTATGACACCACTTTCAGGGAACTATGTATATTCGCTCATAGATCCCTCTGATCTACAACACTCCCCTAGTGCCCTGCCATTCACCATGAAGATCTGCCCTGACTTGACTTTCCAAATTGGAACACCTCACAGTTATCTGCATCAAACTCCATTAACCATTCCTCAGCCCACTCGCACAGTTCATCAAGATCCTGCTGTCATTTTTGATAACCATCTTTGCTATCTACGATGCCACCCTCCTTAGTGCCATTTGCAAACTTACTAATCGTGACTTGTACTTTCTCATCCAAATTATTGCTATCAACCACAAACAGCAATGGGCCCTGCACTGATCCCTGAGGCACACACTAGTCACACTAGGCCTCCAGTTGGAAAAACAACCTTCCACCATCACCCTCTGCTTCCTTCCATTCCTTGCAGTCATAGAAACATAGAAAATAGGTGCAGTAGGAGCCAGCACCGCCATTCATTGTGATCATGGCTGATCGTCCCCAATCGATAGTGATCAGCCATGATCATATTGAATGGCGGTGCAGGCTCGAAGGGCCGAATGGTCTACTCCTGCACCTATTTTCTATGTTTCTATGTTTCTATGATAACCCATGCCTGCCTTCTCCCCATACCCCTTGATTCCACTAGCCCCAAGAACTCTATCTAACTCTCTCTTAAATCCATCCAGTGATTTGGCCTCCACTGCCCTCTGTGGCAGGGAATTCCACAAATTCACAACTTCCTGGGTGAAAATGTTTTTTATCACCTCAGTCTTAAATGGCCTCCCATTTATTCTAAGACTGTGGCCCCTGGTTCTGGACTCGCCCAACATTGGTAACATTTTTCCTGCATCTAGGCGCTTTTATAATTTTGGTTCTGGTCCTTTTATAATTTTATATGTTTCTATATCCCCCCTCATCCTTCTAAACTCCAGTGAATACAAGCCTGGTCTTTTCAATCGTTCCTCATATGACAGTCCCACCATCCCGGGGATCAATCCTGTGAACCTACGCTGCGCTGCCTCAATCACAAGGATGTCCTTCCTCAAATTAGACCAAAACTGTATGCAGTACTCCAGATGTGGTCTTATCAGAGCCCTATCCAACTGCTGAAGAAATTTAGTTAGGTCTTCCTGAATTCCATGCGATTTAGCCTTCCAGAACTTATCAAATGTTTTGTCTCATTTCATATAGACAATGTCTACAGCTTTGCCCTTGTTGACCCCTTGTTCCTTTTGTGCTGAATTCTAAACTGCTGTCTGCAGACTTTACTCTTTTGAGCTACTTTATAGGGTTTCTGTTTGGAAGTAACATTATTCTCAGTTTAATGCCTGAAGAAGGATCCCAACCCGAAACGACATCTATCCATTTTCTCCAGAGATGCTGCCTGGCACACTGAGTTACTCCAGCATTTTGTGTCTATCTTCCACAACAACTCTGCCCACTTCAAATAAAATAATCACAGAAAGCATTTAAAGTTTAAATAAATGCCACCTTTAATTCTCTTCTTATTTCTTGTTGCTCAGAGTTCATTAATACCCAATGTGATGTTGGGCTTGAAAGAGAGAGAGGGGTGGGTACCTCTGGTAACAGAGTCACAGAGTCATACGGGATTCGTCCACGTTGGGGAAGAGAGGACGCACCGCTATTTCATTAGCAATCAATAGTCCATAAAATTCAAGCCGTTCGTCCAGTATTGTCTAAAAAAGGAAACAAGTTAATTATTAATTGTCTCAGGACCATTATCTATTTCCCTTTCTAATTACTCAAAATATTTTTGGAACACAGAGCACAAATCAAGCATTTGCCCTGGATGGAGTGGCTCTGAACACTTCTCTGATAACGAGCCTTTTAGGCATGCCAAGTTACAGGATCAGCAAAGTAAATCAAAAGAATTGGCAGAGTCCAAAAGACTGACAACTCGAAAACAGTGCGAATGTAACCTCATGCAGAGGCACGACAATGCACTCAGGGTGGTGTAACTGAAGCTGAGGACGTTACTGACACTAGACACTTTTGAGACTGCAGATGCTGGAATCCTGAGCTGGAAACAAACTGCTGGGTATTCCCCTCCACTACTGACAATTCCCCTCCACAGATGCTGCTTGGCCTGCTGAGTTCCTCCAGGACTTTGTTTATAACTGACACTGTAGGTGAAACATGAAGAGAGGAATGTCTCAGAGGATAGACACAACAAGCTGGAGTAACTCAGTGGGACAGGCAGCATCTCTGGAGAGAAGGAATGTCTGAGTCTGAGAGGATATGGTTCACTCTCCAGACAATCCGGACACATCCTCTGCAATTTCCAATTCATCCCACCTTTCCCACCGCTCAGTCATTCCACCAGCCTTTCCCCCTCGCAGGTTGTTCCACCGGAGTAAATGAAAACATTTTTCTCGTCTTCAGGACTCTTCTCTCCAGCACCATCCTGGTCCGAGTCTGAATCCTGCAGGTTTCACAACTAACGGAGAGTTGGAATACAGCACTATTGATTCCTTAACCTGAAGAGGTTGCAGAAAAGATTTACAAGGATATTGCCAGGTCTCGAGGGCCTGAGCTACAGGGAGAGGTTGAGCAGCCAAGACTTTATTCGTTGGATTGCATGGGGATGAGGGGGTTATCTTACAGAGGTGTTTAAGATCATGAGAGGAATATATAGGGGGAATGTACTGTTTTTTTTACCCAGTGTAGGGGAATCAAGAACCAAAGGACATGGGCTTAAGGTGAGGGGGGGGGGAAGAGTTAATAGGGACCTGAGGGACAACCTTTTTATACACGGGGTGTTGGTAGATGGAACAAGCTGTCAGAAGAAGTAGTTGAGCTGGGTACTATCATGATGTTTAAGACTTTTAGACTGGTACATGAATAGGAAATGTTTGGAGGGATATGGACCATAAGCAGGTAGGGGGACTAGTGTAGATGGGGCATGTAGGTCAACATGGGCAAGTAGGGCTGAAGGGCCTGTTTTACCGCTGTATGACTTTATGATATGTCCTTTGTTGTGCACACTACTGTTCGGTAATTTGTCTAAAAGGAAGGTTTGCTCCTATAGGTAAGGCTGTACCTCCATGGGCAGCTCACGCATCCTAAAACACCACTGACCCTGAGGGAACAGCCCAATCTTGGACGACCACAGTCCTCACACCTGGCGTAACCAAATAAATCTCCCACCAACGTTTTATGTAAGGAACCTTCTTCAGTCTGATAGAGTAACCTTGAAAAGAGACTTGGGATGGGGCAAAGGTCACAGGAGCTAGGTAGATGTCGGAGAGAGAAAAATGGGTGGAAGGCGACAGGAGGGAAGGGAAAGGGGGGGGGAATAAAGGGGGGAAATGTTGGGTTCTGGGATGGAGAATGAGAATGAGCGTACGGAGATGGATAAAGAAACATGGCGACTGTAGTGCTGGGAGAAATGTGTGCAAGCCGGGGTGGGGGGGGGGGGGGGGCAGGGGAAAGAAGGGGGTATTATTTGGAATTGGACAATTCAATGTTCATATCATTTAGTTGCTATGAGCTACTGTTCTTCCAGTGTAGGTGTGTGGTCTCACTCCAGCAATGGGGGAGGCACAGGCCAAAAAGGTCGGT
Source organism: Raja brachyura (assembly GCA_963514005.1). Next base: position 16,130,313 of record OY740811.1, read on the forward strand.
ATGGGAATGGGAGTGTGCTCCACCAGGAATCTGGTCTGCAGCCTCTGCAGTTTTCGTTTCTTGTGTTCATATCAATCATACCTTCTGCCTTTTCCCATGAAAGCCTGATCCTCTGCAGCTCCCCATCAACACTTTACACTGCCTTGGGAAAGCAGCCAACATAATAGCATAACAATCAAGGACCATTTTCACCCCAGTCATTCCCTCTTCTCCCCGCTAGGCAGAGGGGACAACAGCCTGTAAGCAGGCACCACCAGATTCAGGAATAACGTCTCACCACTGTTATCAGACTATTGAAGAGTCCTCCCGTAAACTATGGTGTGGTCATGGTCTTCCAACCTATGTCATGTGGACCTTACACTTTTCCTCTGTAACTGTAATGCTGCAAATGCTGTCACATTATATTCTACACTCAGGTGTTTTTCTCCTTCCTCTACCTGTTGTACTCATGCATGCTTTGATTGCACTTGTGTATGGTATGATTTGACTGGACAACACGCAAATGAAAGCCTTTTACTGTATCCCAATACAACAATAAATCAATAGCAATATCAATAATGATAAATCTGTTTGTATTGCTGGCATTTAATATCGCCAGAGCCAAATGAAATGTGACGTGGGCATAGCACCATTTAAGTCTTACCTTGAATGCTCTAAGAGTATCATCATCGGTGATCTCTCTGGTCGGTTGTTCAACGCCAGGTGCACTGTAGATAACTTGCACGATTCTACTGATGAATCTTTCCAGCTGCAAGGAAGCATATTCCAAAATGTACACGTTTTACTTCCCTGCAACAATTTCCATTTATGTAGCACTTTTAAAGATTGTTGAAAAACGTCCCAAAGTGTTTCACAAGGAGCATCACCGGACAAGGGTCAACACAAGATACTTGAGGAGATGTGTAGGAAGGAACTGCAGATGCTGACGGTCTGAAGATGGGTTCCGACCCTGATACGTCAACTACTCCTTTTCTCCAGAGATGCTGCCTGACCCGCTGAGTTACTCCAGCAATTTGTGTCTATACTTGAGGAGGTTTTGGACATAAGGACAAAATTCATGGGAGCAGAATTAGACCATTCCGCCCATCGCGTCCACTCTGCCATTCAATCATAGCTGATCTATCTGTCCCCATCAATCCCGTTCTCCTGCCTTTCCCCGTAACCTTTAACGCTATTACTAATCAAGAACCTGTCAGTCTCTGGCCAAATGACGGCCTCCACAGTCGTCTGTGGTAATGAATCCCATACTCACCACCCTCTGGCTAAAGAAATTCCCCCTCATCTCTTTTCCAAAGGCACGTCCTTTTATTTTGAGGTGTGGCCTCTATTGGCTCTATATTGGGTCTAACACGCTGTTCCAAAGACGGCAAGAAATTGCAGAGTGTTGTGAGTGCAGCTAGTCTATGACATAGGCCAGAGTCACCGCCATCAACTGTATTTGTACTTCACATTGCCTTGGTAAAGCAGGCAACATAATCAAGGACCACCCATACCCCGGCTATTCTCTGTTCACTCCACTTCTGTTCGGCAGAAGAAATAAAAGCTTAAAGGCAGGAAGAGCATCTTCCCTGTTGTTATCAGACCACTGAATGGTCTTCCCATAGGCTTATGGGCCTGTCCCACTTAGACGATTTTTTAGGCAACTACAGGTGACTAGTTTGTCACCACATGTTCGCCGGTGGTCGCCGGGAGTAGTCTCTTCAGTCCCGCAAAAAGACGTGGCATTTTTCTGGTGGCCGCTAAATTTTCAAAATGTTGAAAACATTTCGGCGACCTAGGTTTGACGTCAATGAGAGTAGCTTGACGTAGGTGCTGTCGTAGGTTGTTGCCAAGATGACGTAGGTTGCCACCGGTTTTCCGGCGACCTACTACGAATATGACATTCGCTGGCAGTTGCCTAAAGAATCGCTGTGGGACAGGCCCATAAGGATGATTTTACGATCATCCCATCTACATCTGTAGCTTTGTTTATTGGTTATTAGGTGTAATCATATTTTCGTACGCTTTTCTCTGTTGCACTACCGGATTCACTTGTGCATAGTATGATTGGCTGGATACGTTCTTCCCTGCGGCTTTATACATGTGACAATAAGTCAAGCTTATTGCCATATGTTAGTAAGTTAGTTATTTCCGTTTATTGTCACGTGTACAGTGGGGGACAAGGACCATGAAAATCTTGCCTACAGCAACATCACAGTGTAGATAATCGCTGCTTTAAAAAGGCAGCCAGCATAATCAGAAACCCACACCACCCTGGCCACACACTCATGTTACCCCTGCCATTGGGAAGAAGTTACAGGAGCCTGAAAACTGTAAAGTCCAGGTTGAGGAAATAGCTTCTTCCCTACAGCCATCAGGTTATTAAACACTGCAACCTCAAATAAGCTCTGAACTACAAAGACTATTGTTGTATTATTGCACTATTTTTGTTTGTTCTATACATATGTGTATTTGTGAGTATGTGTATATTTACACGCACTGAACTTTCTTTTTCTTTCTCGTTTATTATGTTGATTACAGTATAATACATTTACATATTCTGTTGTGCTGCTGCAAGTAAAGGGCCTGTCCCACCAGCATGCGATTCCATGCGGTGAGTGCGACCAAACTGGAAGCAGGGGCCGCGCGGAGGTCGGGTGATCCCCGTACAGGGCCGGTCCCACCAGCATGCGCCTGCATGCAGCGAAAACGACCAAACCGGCAGCGGGGGCCGCGCGGAGGTCGGGTGAGTGGTGTGACGTGGCGCGAAGTTGGAATGAAGTCCGCGGTAAGTTCCGAAGGAGAGAGGGACACACAGAGAGGGACATGGAGGCACACAGAGAGGGACACGGAGGCATAGAGAGGGTCACGGAGGTACACAGAGAGAGGGCCACGGAGGCACATATAGAGAGGGTCACGGAGGCACGACGTTGAGGCGGTGCGTAATGCGTCAAGGCAGATGCGGGCAGACAGGCCGTTGCCGCGCGGAATTTTTGAACACGGGATGTCGGGACCAGATACGCTCAACTCTATACGGCTCCGGGGATTGAAGTTGGACCGGCCCCGCGAGGCCGGACGGCTCTAGCGACCACGTTAGGTCGCGCTCACCGCATGGACTCGCATGCTGGTGGGACAGGCCCTTAAGAATTTCATTGTTCTATCTGGGACATATGACAATAAAACACTCTTGACTCTCTTGACTCAATGCACAGAAACATGAATTGTACATTAACTGCATGTAATTTCAATAATACATCAATAGCATTGGGTCTGTAAGGGGAGCATGCACGTACCCTGGCGTTGGTTGCCTGCAGGGTCACTCGATACTCCTGGAGGTTGCGTTGGAGGTTACGGTTCTCTGCCTTGACGGTGTTGCACTCATCCTGCAGCTGCCTGGTCCTTGCCTCTTCCACAGTGCAGTGAAGCTGTAGGCTTCCCGTCTGCTCCCTCAGCTGTACCACTGCCTCTGTTTGCTCCATTGACCCTGCCTCCAGTTTGACTACCAGCTACGGGTAAGTCAGAAGTTAGCTTTGAACATAATGTAGGTGTCTCTTGCCCATGTCGGCTGTCCATCCCACGTACCATCCCACTAGGGACTGTCACCCAGTCACTGTTTACAACCAAGGCAATAGTTGTGGTTTCAATGTGATGGAAGCCCCTCTCTCTTGGTACTTCCTGACCACCTTTGAAAAGTTCTGCCCAGATCCCTCAGCAACGACTCTCATGTTGGAAAACTAAAGATTTGGCAAAAACATCCAGCATGGATACGATAGGTTCCTGACAACAACTCCACGGACTCCTGGGAATCTCTGGCTCAACACCAGTCAAAGTGGACGAGCATTGATCCATGGGGCCGTTAGTAAATACAATTATGTGAAGCAGACAGTTTGAAAATTGTTTCCCAGGATGAAAATGTCAAAGACTAGAAGGCACAGCTTTAAGTTGAGAGGGCAAGGTTTAAAGGGAGGCAAGTGTTTTTTAACACACTGGGTGGTGTTTGCCTGGAACACAATGCCAGGGGTGGTGGTGGAAGCAGATACAACCGTGGCATTTAAGAGGCTTTTTGATGACTGGAACGGAAGGATGTGGTGCATGTGCGGGCAGAAGGGGTTGATTTCACGTGATTATGGTCGTCACCGACACTGTGGGCCAAAGGGCCTATTCCTGTGCTGTGCCGTTTTATTTCTATGTTTTATGTTCTATAATTGGATGGATTTCTGCTGCCTTGGGCTTCAGTCTGTTAAATATATCCAGCATCAAATAACAAAGTGGTTGAGGTCATATGGAGCAGTGACCTGGTGGCTCTACCCTAGGGGTTAATCGACATCACAAACACGGGCTTGGACCCTGGACTCTACCAGGCAACGACCAATCCCAGCCATCCCTGAGACAGGGGGGGTTGGCCATTCCTGCACTGAGCTCCCAAGTCAACGAGTAATCGTCGGACCGACCATCAACATACAGCCGTAATCACCGATAGTACTGGACTTCAGGAGCTGCGGATATTGTTAGTGTTCCCCACAAGACTGTGAGGGAGTGAAAGGTTTGCAGGAGCCTACCTCCTTGAGCCTGACGTTTTCATTCTGCAGGTCTGTCACCACCTTAAGCTGATTATTTGTCTCCCGCAGACTGGAAAACTGTATGTGGGTAAAAAACGTATTCACTGTTGAAGATCAAATCCCAAACATTTGAATGATTGAAAGATACATCTTGGGGAAACTGGCCCTTCGGCCCGCCGAGTCCACACTAATCACTCGTTCACCACTAGTTATATGTTACCCCACTTTCTCATCCACTCAGGGGCAATTTATAGAGAGCCAATGAACCTACAAAGCTACAAGTCTTTGCGATGTGTGAGGAGACCCAAGCACCCAAAGGAAACTCACACGATCACAGGGAAAACATGCAAATTACACACATGTCAGGATCGATCTGACGCTCTACGGCAGCAACTTTATCAGCTGTTACACAAAAGGCTGGAGAAACTCAGCGGGTGCAGCAGCATCTAAGGAGCGAAGGAGATAGGCGACGTTTCGGGTCGAGACCCTTCTTCAGGCAGTTGTATCACTGTGCCGCTCACAATTTCAATCGCTCAGATAATTAGTAAATATATTCAGAGAGTCATAAGGTTTTACAGCACAGCAAAGGGCCCTTTTGGTCTACTTATTTATTATCCCTGTCTACACTCTTCCCAGTTGCCTGCATCGGGCTTGTATCCCTCTATGCTTTTTCTATCCAAGGACTTGTCCATATGCATTTTAAAAGTTGTGATTGTATCCTCCTCCACCACCTCCTGTGCCAGATTGTTCCAAGTAACCACCACCTTCTGTGTGAAAAACTTGCCCCTTAGAACTGCTTTAACTTTCTCCCCTCCCACCTTAAACACTGCTCGCCACTTCTAGGCTCCTAATGACTGTGACTATCTACCCAATCTTAGCCCCTCATACATTAACAAACCTCTATAAGATCATCCTACAGTGGAAATAAACGTAGTCAATCCAATCTCTCCTTTCAGATAAAGCCCTCCATTCTTGGAAACATCCTGGTGAATCACTTCTGCACTGGGGTGGGAGATTGCAACCTTCACGTGGTCCACCCTGTTTCGACTAATGCAATCAATCCAACGTGTACAAACAAATAGATGTAGTGTTTTGGTGTCTACAACTTTAGGCTGTGCACGCCATACGCAAGAAGAAGACGTCTGCGCTCCTTCTATTGCTACCACAACCTGCCTGGAGTGTAGCGACAAGAACTGTACATAACATTTAAATTGCAGCCTGACCAATGTTTTGTATGGCTGCAACATGACATGCCAACTCCTATACTCAAAGGAGGTGGCAGGCGGGGGAGGGGAGGGGTGGAGGGAGAGAGATTGATCTTGGGAAGGTTGTGGGTGGTGAGGTTGAGGATGGGATGTTAGGAAGTTGTTCTATCACAAGTTTGTTGACATGATGCCTGGCTTGTTGGCAGCATGAGAACCCGTGAACTTAGCACCAGGAGTGACGTTCCCCACCTTGCTGGACATGTCCTGTAGTTGAGAACATCTCTCCCTCAGCTCCTTCTGCAGCCTTGCCACTGTCGCGTCTGTGCTCTTCAGCTTATCTTCAGCTAGTGAGAGTTTTCTGTTCAGCATTATGACTGTCCCTGCAACAAAGTCATTTCATTAAAATTGTTCTAATAACACCTTTATCGGCCTGCGGTTGCTGCATGGGGCGGTGGTAGAAGGAGCCGATGGCATCGGGCTGGGCCAGGCTGCTCCTTCTCCACCGTGCTCCCAGAACGCTGGGCCTTAAAGTGGGAAAATAGGGAATTAAACCTTGCCTTTGGCCAAGAACAGACATTTCTTGGAAGAGTCTTGGAAGTGACAAGATGACGCCGGAATATGGCGACTCCCTGTGTGCCGCTCCAGAACAGGATCTATTGTACTCATATAGAGTGTGATTTGACTAGACAGCATGCAAAGTGCTTCATGGTATCTCTGTACACGTGATAATAATAAACTAATTAATTATTTTAGAGGCAGACACACACACAGAAATAAGAGACATATATTAAACTCTGATTCAGAAGTCAATTAACCTCAAATTTCAGGAGATTAACATGCATATTTAATACATCGTTAATTTTGAATGCATATGAGGAATTCCAACCACTCAATTACCCAGCTGATCTATCAAATCTACTAAATGGGGAACTTCTTTCACATTTATACGTTCTGGGCCTTTCATTGCATGTTTCTTGGACTCTGTGTTCTTTGTGTGGATGACATGTCCTCTGTGCAGAAATGTCCCAAGAGGACATAACACTTCAGCACATCAACACTTCAGGCACATGCACATCAATCATTCAAGACCAGCCAGACGTCATCAATATGATAGGATCTGCCGTGATCTGGAAAGCAGCATCCGAGGCTGCAGGTTACTCCAGTCTGAATCCAACATGTTAAAATAATTAGAAAACGCTGGGAACACTCAGCAGGTCAGACAGCAGCTGGAAGAGCCAGAGGTCAGGATGCGCTTCACATCTGATCCCTCATCTTCATTTAAATTGGGTCATAACTTGAATTAAATGGGGAGTAAAGCATTATTATTTATTTCAATATATATTTATATTTTAATTAATTAATAGAATTTTTGCATGCTTAATATTTGCAATGTTTATATTTTTGGTTAGTCATAAAGTCATACAGCCTTTATACAGTCATACAGAAGCAGACCCTTCAGCCCAACTCGTCAATGCTGACAAAGGTGCCCCATCTAAGGTCCCATTTGCCCACATATCTCTCTAAACCTTTCTTATTCTTGTACCTGTCCAAATTGCGTTTAAATGTTGTTATTACTTCAAGTGTTTAACTGCCTCCAACTGTCTCTGATCATCAGTGATGGATGGGGACAGTGAGATGGTCTGTGACCATTCGAGCCCTTACATGGTCGATCAGATGGAGTTTGACCATTAGATGGTTCCCGGCCACTGGGTCTATCGTTCAGCTACACTGGCCGCTGGCATGGTTTAACAGCAAGCGGTAGGATGCTGCTTCAAAAGCCCAGTTAGTTTACAGTTTAGTTTAGTTTATTGTCACCTGTATTGAGGTACAGTGAAAAGCTTTATCCAGTCAGCGGAAAGACAATACATGATTACAATCGAGTCATTTATTGTGTATAGATACATGATAATGGAATAACATTTAGTGCAATGTCAAGCCAGCAAAGTCCGATCAAGGATAGTCCGAGGTCACTGGTGAGGCAGATAGTGGTTCAGGACTGCTCTCTAGTTATGGTAGAATAATTCAATTGCCTGATAATAGCTGGGAAGAAATGGTCCCTAAATCTAGAGGTGTGCGTTTTCATACTTCTATACCTTGTGCCTGGGAGAGGGGGAGAAGAGGGAGTGGTCAGAGTACGACATGTCCTTGATTGTGCTGCTGGCCTCGCTGAGGCAGTGGGAGGTATAAATGGAGTCAATGGAAGGGAGGTTGGTTTGTGAGATGGTCTGGGCTGCGTCCACAATTCTCTGCAATTTCATGCGTTCTTGGTTGGAGCTATTTCCAAACCACGGCGTGATGCATGCTGATAAAATGCTTTCTGTGTGGAAGTTGGCGAGAGTTATGGGGGACATGCCGAACTTCCCCTATGGATGTTGGGTGTTGGTACTGGTTTATTTTGTCCCATGTACAGAGATGCAATAAAAAAACTTTATCCATTCAATTCATACCAAACATAGAATGTAGTGCAGTGCGGTACAGAAAAAGGACCTTGAGCTCATAATGTCCGTGTTAAACAAGATACCGAGTTAAACTCATCTTTTCTGCCTGCACCTGATCCATATCCCTCCATTCCCTGCATATCCTGGCGCCTATCTAAAAGCTTCTTAAATGCCAATATTGTATCTGCCTCTATCCCTGGCAGCATGTTTCAGGAACCCACCACCCTATGTGGAAAAAGCACCCGCACATTTCCTTTAAACTTTGTTCCTCTCACCTTAAATCTATGCCCATTGGTCTTTGACATTTCCACCCTGGGAGAAAGGTTCTGTCTATCTCATAATTTTATATACTTCTATCAATTAATGTGCTTTATTAATTAATGTATAAATGAGAGTGTTTTATTGTCATATGTACCAAAACGAAACAATTACATTCTTACTATAATGGCTATGCAGGGAATGGAGGGATATGGATGACGTGCAAGCAGATAATATTTGGTCTTGGCATCATGTTTGGCACGGACATTGTGGGCCAAAGGACCTATTCCGGTGCTGTACTGTTCTAGGTTCTATATAGAATCATAGAAACATAGAAAATAGGTGCAGGAGTAGGCCATTCGGCCCTTCGAGCCTGCACCGCCATTCAACATGATCATGGCTGATCATCCAACTCAGTATCCTGTACCTGCCTTCTCTCTATATCCCCATGTCCCTTTAGCCATAAGGGCCACATCTAACTCCCTCTTAAATATAGCCAATGAACTGGCCTCAGCTACCTTATGTGGCAGAGAATTCCACAGTTTCACCACTCTCTGCGTGAAAAATGTTTTTTCTCATCTCGGTCCTAAAAGACTTCTCCCTTATCCTTAAACCATCAGGTCTCCCCTCAACTTCCTGCCTTCCAGAGAAAACAATCCAAATCTGTCAACCGTTCCTTGTAGCCAATACCCTTTGATCCAAGCAGAACAATGACTACAATCTAGCCACGCACAAATATAACAGGTAGTGCAAAGAAAAATCCCCAGAGCGCATAATACAGTGTTACAGCATTATAATGTTACAGATGCGGAGAAAGTGCAGTACATCAATGTGTGCAAGGGCCGCGATGAGGTGGGCTGGGAGACCGGGACTGCACTCTATGGGAGTGGTTTGATGATGGTTGTTGATGCTGGGAGGGTGTGGGTTGGTTGTATAGGTAGGAATCATTACGGCCTATTTTTGTTTCTCCACGGAAGCTGCATGACCTGTCTTATATTTGCAGCACTCCCCATCCCGTTACCTGTCGACATGTTGTAGTTCTCTTCCAGTTCTGTCACAGCCTTCTCCAGCTCCTCATTCCTAATCTGCAGCATCTCCACCTTCCCATCATCTGTTGCGAGGGACAACAATTCCTCATCTGCCAATTTTTCCGAGCTGGGGGATTTGGTTGGCTCAGACGAGATGTGCACTTGGGACTCTGTATGATCAACCTCATCTTCTCCACCACTCGATGCTCCTTCTTCATCTTGAGTGTTTTCCTCACTTGCTTTCCCCGCTGGTGGCTTGGGAGGCTAAGGAGATTATCAAGTAATGTTATATCAGTATATTTGTATGGGACATTACTTCCTGGACTTCAGTACATGCAGGAAGGATGTAGAGGCTTTGGAGAGGGAGCAGAAGAGGTTTTCCAAAATGCTAATGTAAGCTATAGAAGTGGATAGAAATACAACTTTTAAAATTCATTTGGACAGATATATGGATGCAAAGGGTTTGGAGGGATATGGACTAAATGCAAGCAAATGTGACAGGTTAGCATGGACAAGGTGGGCCAAAGGATGTGTTTCCATGTATGGCTAGTTACGTGGCTATTAAACTTTCCGTGACGTGCTGAGTCTGATGGTGGTAATGTCCATGTAAGAGCTGTAAAACCTTCTCCTGCTTGGTCTGCTGTAGACAGGATCCCAACCATCTCCTTGCCTCCCGATGTGACTAATGCCCTTCACCCTTCCACCTCACCAGCCCCAGCCTCTGACCGATCACCCACAAGTTCCCACATGTACCCATTCCCACCTCACCTTCCCCCCAGGTGGGAGGGGGCTGACCAGGGATGACCCTGCCTCGTCAGACCAGGCACTGCCTACCTTGACCATTGCTTTCCATTCCTGCTGCCTCCCCGAGTCTTCATCCTTCACCACGTCCAGGATGGCGATGCTGACGTCATCTCTCAGAAGTCTGATTTGCAATCCCAGTTGCCAAATCTGGTCCCTTAAATCAGCGATGATCAGGTCTTTCTGTTTACTCTCACCTTTAATCTCGTTCAGTGCGTCCAACTCCGACTGCACGCCATGTATCGAATGTACCTCGAATAATTAAGATAAGAGTGAGATGGAAGAAATAGTGGAGCAGGAAACATTTGAGGACACTCGGATTTGGCATCGTTAAAAGCCTAAAGATACAAGAGATTGAAGGAGTGTCATGTTCCTTCGTTGTAACATGGCCTGCTCACTTGCCACCACAGGCAGGTCCATGTCTTTTTTACGTCTGGTGTGATTATGCTACCGCTCCCCTGGTGACTGACACCTTCAACCACCCACACCCTCAACCCCATCCAAGTCTAACTGTTTAAACTCCACTTACACTCCCCTGTTAGTTCCCCTTAGAATCTTATATATTTCATTGAGATCACACCTCATTCTTCCAGACGCCACCTGAGTATGTGGCCCAAAGTGCACAACCTTTAACCCTAGGAAGCAATCCAGCGAGCCTTCCTGCACTACCTCCGTGCAAGTACATCCTTCCTTAATCATGAATATGGAATACTCCAGGAGGAGTCCCCCTGAACCCTCTAACGTTACATTAAAACTTCATTCTTTTATACTCCACACAACTTATAATGAAGGCCAATATTCCATTAGCCTGTCTAATTCCGTGCTGTGTCTGCTTGCTCACTGTCATACATTAGAGCCCTGATTCCTTTTATCTTGATATTTTGTCATCTGTGTTAAATAATGATTTTTTTAAAAATTCTTCCTTCAGCTCAGGTAAGGCAATACTCTATTGGACTTTTTGTAAGAAAAAAATGTCGCTGTGCATTTGGACATGTGACCATAAAGAACAATTGAACCATTGAAAAGTCAAGAATGTTTAATTACTGCTTTGATCACACAGAATGGGATTTATTCGATCAAGGGGACCTGGATGAATACACAGAAACAGTGCTTTTTTTACATTGAAAGCTGCACTGAAAATGCCACAGTCAATAAACGCATCCGGGTGTGTTTCCCAACCAGAAACCCTGGATGACGAGGAACGTCCAAACGCTCCTTAAAAACCGCAACACCGCCTTCAGGTCAGGTGACCAAGCCCGGTACAGCACCACGAGAGCCGACCTGAAGGGAGGCATAAAGGTGGCCAAGGTGGCCTACAAGAGGAGGATCGAGGACCACCTGTCACACAGCGACCCACGGAGAGTGTGGCAAGGCTTACAGCACATAATCAACTATAAAGGCATCACCAACAACACTGTAAATGCCGACGCTGAGGAGCTTAACCGTTTCTTCACCTGGTTTGAGGTTAACAGGCCTGCTACATACTCACTGCCTCCACCCGCCTCTAACACCCACACACTCACACTACAGGAACAGGATGTGAGGCGTGTGTTGAGGTCAATAAATCCAAGTAAGGCTACTGGACCTGATGGAGTACCGAGTAAAGTACTCCAGGCATGTGCTGACCAACTCGCTGGGGCCGTCACAAAGATTTTTAACATCTCCCTGTCACAAGCTATCATACCACCCTGCTTAAAGTCAGCCACAATCATTCCTATTCCAAAAAAGTCAGTCCCTGATCATAGACTGATTGCACTTACACCAGTGATTATGAAGTGCTTCGAGAAACTAGTCCTGCATCACATCAGAACCAGCCTACCTCCCTCCTTCGACCCACATCAGCTTGCCTACAGAGATAACAGATCCACTGAGGACGCCATCCCCATAGCAACTCACACCGCACTGAGCCATTTGGATCATCGGGAAAGCTACATGAGGATGTTATTCATTGATTATCGCTCAGCATTCAATACAATCATTCCGGACATTTTAATCAGCAAATTGCTTGACCTAGGCCTCTCCTCCCCCTTCTGCACATGGATCAAAAACTTTCTCACAAAACGCCCGCAGAGAGAAAAAACGGCCCCCACATCTCGTCCTCCATCACACTAAGCATTGGCGCACCTCAAGTCTGTGTGCTGAGTCCACTCCTTTACTCTTTATACACCTATGACTGCACACCCGCCCACCTGTCTAACACCATTATTAAATTTGCCGACGACACAACTGTCGTCGGGCTCATCTCAGGGGACGACGAGTCAGCATACTGGGACGAGATACAGCGACTGTCAGAGTGGTGTTCAGTAAATAACCTGACACTGAACGCAACCAAGACAAAGGAGCTAATTCTGGACTTCAGGAGGAAACGGGATGCGGACCCTGCCCGGCTCTGCATAAATGGGGCATGTGTGGAAAGGGTGCAGACTTCCAAATTCCTAGGTGCCCTCATATCCGAGGACCTCTCCTGGTCGGCCAACATCACTGCAACCATCAAGAGAGCACAACAGAGACTCCACTTCCTGAGAGTGCTCAGGAGGCACAACACCAAGAAGAAGCTGCTGGTGGCCTTCTACCGGGCGACCGTTGAGAGTCTACTGACATATTGCATGTCAGTGTGTTATGAACGCTGCTCTGCTGCAGATAAAAAAGCGCTCCAGAGAGTGGTAAAAACAGCAGAGAGAATCACCGGCTGCCCACTGCCCCCTCTGGAGGATAATGCCACCTTGCGCTACCTCAGCAGAGCCACTAAAATCATCAAAGACGCCACACACCCTGGTCACCACCTTTTTGAACTGTTGCCCTCTGGCAGGCGTTACAGGTCAGCCAAAACACGCACCTCCAGACTCAGAGACAGTTTCTTCCCCAAAGTAATCTTCACACTCAACATGAAAAAACACTGAGTATTATTTGTGCTGCACTTCCATGCGGCTACCCACTTTCAACTTTTACTATCACCATGTACAGTACTGATTACTTACTTATTTTAATACCTAGTTTTTAATATTGTTTTTAGATTGTGTCCTGTGTTTTTATGTTTGTATATTATGCACCAATGGAGAGGCAACAACAATGTTGTTGTATGCAGTGCTTACAACGCCAAATAAAGGCATTTCATTTCATTTCATTTTATGTACTGGCAATGAAACAATGACATTTGTGTTTGTTGCAGCTTCACAGGCCGATTTTGCAATAAATAACACACAAATTAATATATAATCATTAAATTAACATAATTAAACCATAATACTAGGTAACCAGTAGAATGTAAAACTGAAGTCTATAGTGTAAACCTGGACACAATCCAGGAAAATCCTTGTTGGTGAGGTTGAAATTAGAGTTGTGCAGCGTCACATGTTCAAGAAGGAACTGCAGATGCTGGAAAATCGAAGGCAGACAAAATTGCTGGAGAAACTCAGCGGGTGCGGTAGCATCTATGGAGCGAAGGAAATAGGCAACGTTTCGGGCCGGAACCCTCTATTCAGTCTGAAGAAGGATTTCAGCCCGAAACGTTGCCTATTTCCTTCGTTCCATAGATGCTGCCGCACCCGCTGAGTTTCTCCAGCAATTTTGTCTACCGTCAAGAGCTTCATGGTTGCTCAAAGAAGCTGTTCTTGAATATGGTGGTCATTGTTTGCTTGCCCACCCACCATCTATCCGTGTTCCTCAGTAGGCACAGTGCAACCTGATGACCCACCTATCCTTGTACCATTGACCACATGACACACTGTCCCTTCACCCAAGTTATTCATGTAAGTTATTCATATAAAAACAGATTACTTGTAGTTAATCAAAGGTAACACAGTTTGTTTGGGGCTGGATGTCAGATTGACCTCGTGACTATACCCGTCCAATGGAAAGGGGGATGTGATGGTGAAGAGAAGTTGGTGGGACAGAGGAGATGGTAAGAAGAAAGAGGAAGCAGGGAAGAACTCGACCTGGAAAGGAGATGGGAGGGGCACACGATAGGTAAAGAGGTGGTGAAGAGGTGGGGAGGGGGGTGGGAAGTTAAGTTAGAGAGAAGGAGTGCAGTAGTGAGGGAGGAGGAGAAGGAGAGGACGAGTGAAGAGGAGGTGAGGAGGGAGGTAACGTGAGAGAGGAGTATCAAAGCCAGGAGTTATTATACAAAAACATTTATTGGGTACTTGCAGAATTTTCTGTTAAATGTAGAACATGGTTGAACATAAACATGCCCTTAGGCCCATAATGTCCCTGTTGAATATGATGGCAAGTTAACCTAACTTCCTCTGCTTGCACGATCCACATCCATTCACATGCCTACCTAAAAGCTTCTTAAGTTCACTATTGTATCTGCCTCCACCATCATCCCTGGCAGCACATTCCAGGCACCCACCCTATGCTATCTATGCCTCTCATAATTGTATTATGTCAGGTCTCCCTTCATCCTCTCTGTCAGGTCTCCCTTCATCCTCCAATGCTCCAGAGAAAATAATCCAGGTTTGTCCATCCTCCCCTAAAGACAATGCCCTCTAATCCAGGCAGAATCCTGGTAAACGTCTTCTGCACCCTCTCAAACCCTCCACATCTTTCCTTTAATGGGACGACCAGAATGCTTGTTGCTTTCAGTCATTAACGACAATCGGGCATGGTAGCAGATACTAAGGAGAGGTTTTACAGAATTCTGGACTATTTAATCTAATTTAAAGTCCACCGTTGCCATGGAGGGATTTGAAGGCAGAACTTGAATCGTAAATCGAAGTCACTAAGTCACTTGAATGGTAACTGTGAAATGAATTTATGTCTGTAGCTATGCAGGTTGAAGTGGTGAAGTTTTATGCTGCATTCAGCAGACATTATGAACCATTTGATTTTGGTCTCTCATTGAATATTGTGTCTCACCTGTGATTTATAAATGGCGGCAACAGCTGATTTATTGAGCTGTATTGATAAATGCTCAATCTCGTTCTGCAGCGTTTCAATCTGAAGATCCTTTCTTGCAGACTCAGCTTCAATGTCGGCGATATGCTCGGACTGCTCCTCCAACAGAAATGCAAACTTCTCCTGTGATCCCAAAAACAAAACCAGATCAAGTTCTGGGTGAGGGGTGAACTATTTCATCGTTACTTCATTCACTGTAACTACAGGAAGTTTAAAACTAGATACCAAACTAAAGCATCAACTTTAACTGTATTCATTATTAAAAATTGCAAATAATTAATTGGGGTATTAGCATATCCACAACGGAGATGTGTAACATGTCCAACCTGTCCTTGACTTGAGTTTGTGCCAAGTGTCTGATTGGAAATGTATTACCACTGCATTTTTATGGTTAATGTTCCCAGGTAGTTTATAAAATTGCAGTTTATTTTCATAGAACAGTATAGCCCAGGAAAAGGCCCTTCGGCCCACAGTGTCTGTGCTGAACCTGATGCCAAGTTAAACTTACCACCCTCTGCCTGCACATGATCCATATCCCTCTATTCCCCGTAATATCCATGTGCTTATCTAATAGCCTCTTAAATACTGTTATTGTAACTGCCTACACCACTGCACCTGGATAGTGTTCCAGGCACCCACTATCCTCTGTGCATAAAACAGGAACCCCCTCCCTCCTCCCCCCACAGTGGGACACTCCACACAGACAGTGTCTGAGGTCAGGAATCCAGCTGAACTTGCTGCCTGACTCTCTTGTTCCTGCATTCACACCGAAATTGTGTCATGTACAATTATGACATTCATAAGAACCTTGGACATGTACATGGATAGGAGAGGTTTTGGGGTATATAGGCCAAGTGCAGGCAAGCTTGGTTAGGCAACTAGTTCAGCATGGACGAGTTGGGCCGAAGGACATGTTTCCATGCTGTATAGCTCTGATTGTAAGACTTACCGGTAATTCCCTAACATGAGAAGCCTGCAACTTTATCAACATGAACATGACCCTTTTGTCCAAGGATATAAATTCTAGCACTACATTCCCATATGTGCCTTGTTTTTGGCCCTTTGTAACTTTGTAGCCAATGTAACAGGTTCCTCAATCTTCTTGAGATTTAAATAACGGCTGTGATTACCTTTTCATGCATCATGGTAATGTGCAAAGGTAGATTCTCTTTGGAAATTCCCTGGAAATGTTCAGAGCCCCAGTCTGTATGTATCGAGCTTGGGACCGGTGTGAAACCCATTTGGGACAGTACTGTTAAATCTGTGGCTGCGGACAACATGACTAGAAGAGAAAACACATTCAATAATTAATTGGAACATATTGCTGTTTCTAAAAATTATCCCGTACAGTTGGAGGTTCTTGGGATTTTGTGCAGTTCATTTTGAACAAGACAAACAGCAGCTCCAGCACCAGTTTTGTTTCAGTTTGAGGAGTTCCGATGTCAGACCTTCTAATTCTTACCTTTCACCCTGGATGGCACAGGCAGAATTCATATTCAGAACATTGAACCTTGTGTCTCGACACTTCACATCACTTTGCATCATTAATCACAAGGCTCTCTCACATTGGAACTCCCTCGTTCTTTGGCTTTAATTTCAAACGCCTCTCCCATGGACTGCAGCTAAAACATCTCCACAATAAAGGCCGTCTATTCTTCAATAACGGATTTTCCTGTCAAGTTTGGTTTCCAGTTGAGCCACGTCAGATCTGTTCTTTGCCCATTGAAATTGGCCCACCTCCAACATTGTTTTTTTTCCCAAAGAGCTCCTTTTCTATAGCTGTTCTAAACAATAGCATGATTCATATTCAGTAAATGTTCCCCCACTGGTACTTGCTTCACCTTTCCTGGATCATTTTCTAGAACTAAATCGAATAATGGCACCTTCAAAGGACCAGAACCACTCAGATCAGGAAACTCCTCCCCGACCTACCACCTCATGTTATTGCTATTCCAGTTTGTATATATATGGTGTCAATTTAGCCTAAGTATTATTCACATCTCTGCAACTTTCCTGAAAATTTGCTACTCCGTTTCCTTCCCACTAATCGGCAGTCTACCAAAAATTCATAATCATGTTTCTACATTCTTTCTTCCAAGCAGATATATTGTTCTTGATCGTTCGAGGACACGATCCCTCTTCAGCATTCTATTCAAGCTGCTTCATGGGAAGAATTTATCAAAAGAGACATAAGAGATTCAGATTCATATTATTCAGATTCAGATTAGAGTATTGTCATTTTCACCAGGGTGCAGTTAAATTACTTGTTCACATGAAGCTCACAAAGGTATACACAGTAATGATAAATACTATTGATGATACAAACTTAATGATAAATAATTCTGAAAGTGCAAGAAAATTCTGAAGTGCAATCAAACATAGAACAATGTAGCACAGGAATGGTCAATCTACACAATCTGTACTGAAAATGATGCAGTTAAAATGAAAAAAATATATCATTTCAAGAATTACAGCTTAAATACAATTTGGAAAGTAACCAATATTTTAGATAATTCCAAATCCGAGATTATCTGAAAAAATATTCACAAGATTATCAAAATCTGACGTTGGATCCACTAGAGCAAGGCATGAATAGACAGGTAGAATTGGATCACTTAACATCATATTTCTATAATACTATTTTAAATATAGATATAGCTTCTCCAGATGGTATAAGAAAAGAATGGGAACAAGAACTGGCTATAGAAATCCCTAAGGACAGATGGAAAGATTATTTGTTATATGTACACAAATGTTCGACTAATGTCAGACACACCCTGATTCAATTTAAAATTGTACATAGGCCATTACCTGCATATCCATGTGCCTATCTAAAAGTCTCTTAAACACCACTATCGTAACTACCCCCATCAACAGTCTAGGCACCCATCACCCTTTGTTCAAACCTTGCTCTGCACATCTCCTTTAAACTTTCCCCTTCCCACCTTAAACCTATAGTCTTTGACTTTTTCCCTACTGGAAAAAGGGCTCTGATTGTCTACCCTATCTATACCTGTAATGGGGTGATCAACACTGGACATAATACTACAAATGTGGCCTAATCAAAGTCACAGAATAACCAAAAGAGGTAGAGTTAAGAGTAAGAGTATGTGGTAGCATCACCAGGAAGGAATCATGAGAGAGGTGATTGGTTTAGAGTCTGATAGCAGTGGGTAAGAAGCTATCTTAACTCTGGACATCCAGGTTTTCAAGTTCCTGTATCTTCATCGTAAATATCATAAATATAATTCTAGGATTCACCATTTGCTTTATTCCAATTACATATAATGTGCAGCAAAACATAAAGTTTTGGAGTAACTCAATGGGTCAGGCAGCATCAATTTTCAGTGTGAAGAAATGTCCCGACCCAAAACGTCACCTGTCCATTTCATCCATAGATGCTGCCCGACCGTTGAGTTCCTCCAGCACTTTGTGTTTAGCTCAAGATTCTGCGTTTGCAGTTCCTCGTGTCGACACCATATAATATGATCTGTAAATGTTTCTGCACTGTGACATAAGGATGTCCCATGAGCTCTCAGTCTCAGGTTTGAACTCTTGCCTGGAATGCAATGTTCAGACTGGTCACTATCCTCAGTCTGATTGCGGCTTCTTGTTTATTACTAACTTGTGCCAACTGTTTTTGGCACTGTTGGTCAAATTTAGATTGACATCCCCACAAATCTTGTTCTTTGAATAATTACTGCAAGCAAAGAATAATTACTTCAATCTGAACTGAGGAAGATTTTCTATTCAGTTGAAAGATAGAGGCAATATCCTGGTCCACAAATATATTCTCTCTCCCTCTCACGTAACAGAGTGAAATCTCGTAACCATGACTGACAGGAGTGCACTTTGCATTGGCATTGATAATATCATTTCAAGAGAAAAATCTCCCAAACTCTTACCAGCGGGCAGACCACCCTTCGTAGGAGGGTTTAGCATCATCCGTTTACCCTGAAAAAAACAGAACATTCTCAGTGTGATTGACTGAAATCAATTCCCATTCCAACTTGCCCACTATACTGAAGAAAAATATGAAGAACTATACTGCCACGTGGCCACTGGACCTGAATCGTGGAAATCCATGATCCAATAGCACCATGGGAGCACCTTCACTAGAAGAACTACCCTCCCTCCTCCCCTTCCCCTGGACACTCAGGGACAGTCGGTGATGGCCCTGTAGATGATGCCCACATAGTGATTTTAAAAAATCGATATCCTTCCACCAACTTACAGCCAGCCCCACTGTGTTTAGAAAAAGTATTAATCTTAGTTGCCTGGATTTATCAATGATCACTTGACTGGAATTTGAGACAGATGGAAAAACAAATAACGAGCCCCTGCATTCGAGGAATTTTGATGTTATAAATAAGTAGGAAATAAGAAGGCATTGTCTCAAGGAGCATAGAAACATGGTTAATGGATGCACAGAGCATAGAACAGAACAGCACATGAACAGGCCATTGGCGTACGGTATCTGCGCCAGCCATAATGTCCAATGAAATAAATCCCATCTGCTGTGTCTATACTCTATAGCCCTTCCGTTTCCTGCCCATTCTGATCCTTTTCACTAAGCCAATTATGTATCCAATTGGTTACCTTATCCTAGATTTTACTTGATCTAACCTGACATGTGGGACCTTATCAAAGGCCTCATTAAAATCCAAGAAGACAGCTTCTACTGCCCTACCTTTGTCAGTTCTCTTCAAACAAATTTGTAAGACACGATTTCCATGCATAAAGGTACGCTGACTATTCCTAACGAGTCCTCATCTTGGGGTGGTGATGGCGGATGAAGATAAGATAGTGCATTTTAGACACTTTTGGATAGACACATGGGTATGTAGGGAAAGGAGGGATATGGATTATGTGCAGACATTTAAAAGTTGGCATTATGTTCAGCACACACAATGAGGGTCAACGGGCCTGTTCTTGCGCCGTCCATGTTCTATGCAACCATTTTCATGCACCCTCCAATAAATATATTACATTATTCAACAGTTGGTAGTTAAGAGTCAGCCACATCGCTATGGTCAGATACAGGCTAGACCTGGTGAGGGTAAGTTTCCTTCCCCGAAATACCTTTGTGAACCAGTTGGGTTATTTAACAATTATCCTGCCATAGCATTGGTCACTCCACTTTTTATATTTCAAATTTATATATTCAAATTTTAAATAGCCTTTTTTGCCAAGTGGGACTTGAACTTATTGGTCTGAATCAGTGGCCTGGGACTGGCTGCTGGTCCAGTAACAAGGTTACTAACTGCTTTAACTAGTGAATAATGGATGCTGTTTGCCAGAGGGAAAATACCATAAGGAGAAAAAGGCAATATGAATATTGGAGTTTCATGGGCAAAACGCAGGCAAATTGGACATGTAGAAGAACATTTTGGTTGACATGGATGAGTTGGGCCGAAGGGTCTGTTTCCATGCTGTATGACTCATGGTAGGCTTACCTTCCTTACAGAAATTGGACCTTCAGGTTTCTTGGTGCTTTTACGAATGGCCTTAATCTGCAACACATCACATTTCTTCACAGTGGTCTTTTCTGGTGGGTGTTCCCTTTTTTGGAGCTCCAAAAATCCCTTCATCTTCACAACGATCAGCAGTCTTTTCTTCCCCAGCTGCAGAGTAATTTACCCCGAAACAATGTTGAACCTGCAAAAAAGCCAACAGACCCTCAATGATTCAATGAAACTAAATTGCCACATGTACCTAGGTACAGTGAAATGCTTTGTTTTTCATACAACCCAGTAAAACTGTGCAGCAGACCTCACCTAAGCAGTACACAAGAGTTGCCACGTTTCTGGTACTGACAAAGCTACAAAAAGTCAATCGAAGTTTTATCTTTTGCTCACAGCGGTGAACCGGGCCTGCCGTTCAATGTGGCAGCAGGTGGCCTCCCGCCATGTCCCTAGACTATTTTTTTTAAATAAGAGCTAAATATTATCATCTGTGGGAAATGCTCATTTCTGAGGTAGAAAATTGTAGATTCAAATCTTTCCTTGGAGGCTTGGGCAGTACCAAGCAAGCGTTGCTTTGTCAGAAGCATTCTTTGGAGAAGTGAGAAACAAGTATGGATGGGGTACCGCAAAGTATTGAGGGTATGGGTTTGTGATCATTAGAAGTGCACTTCACATGCCCTTCACATGCCCTTCCAATAGTGTTCATTCCTTGCACATATTCTTCTATCTTCTGAATGCGACAATGGACTTAACTCCCTCTTTCCAGTCAACTGGTGTAGAACAGAGACAAAAGAAACTGCAGATGCAGGAATCCTGAGCAAAAGAAAAACACATTGCGGAACAAACACGCTGGGTCAAACAGCATCCGTTGGGCAGAAAAGGAATGGTTGACGTTTCGGATCAACACTGTGTATCAGGCTGGAAAATCATGCAAGGTCTTGACCCACTGAGTTTCTCTAGCAGTTTGCTTTTTCTCTCAAGTGGTGTAGAGGATGCATGGCACTACTTTGAGGAACATCGGAGGAGCTCTCCAAGAAAATGACCAATCACCATTATTAAAACAATGGAGATGATATGACCATGGTCCATTCTTGTGTGGGTTTTGCCATGTTCTTGCAGCTGTCCTTCCTGCAACACCAATAATAATAACAGTCTATGGATTTCAGCAGGTCTTTGGTAAGGTTCTGCATGGCAGGCTGTGCTGGAAGGTTTGATTGCAATAAATATAGGGAGAGCTAGCAAACAGGGTACAGAATTTGATTGATAGAAAGAACGAAAGGGTGGTGGTGGAATTGCAGACTGGAGACCTATGACTAGTGGTGTGCCACATGCCGCTGGGCACATTGCTGTTTGTGATTTATATCAACAATGTGGATGAGAATACACAAGGCATAATTGGTAAGTTTGCAGATGACACTCTGAAGTAG
Organism: Raja brachyura; assembly: GCA_963514005.1. The sequence continues at coordinate 16,152,369 of OY740811.1, forward strand.
TTGGTATCGCAGACAGTGAAGATGGTTATCAAAAATTAACAATTTACAATCAAGATCTTGATTAGTTGAGTAAGTGGGCTGTGGAATGGCTAATGGAGTTTAATACAGATAAGTGGAAGATGTTGCACTTTCAGAATTCTGAGCAGGATGGGACTTTCAAAATAAACAGCAAGGCCCAGGGTTACACAAAAGCTGGAGAAACTCAGCGAGTGCAGCAGCATCTAAGGAGCGAAGGAGATAGGCGATGTTTCGGGTCGAGACCCTTCTTCAGACCAAGGCCCAGGGAAGTGTTGTGGAGCAGAGTGATCTAGGTTTTCGGTGCTTTGGCTTTCATCAGTCAGGGTATTGAGCATAGAAGTTGGGATTTTATGTTAATTATACATAATATTGGTGTAGACAAAACTGCTGGAGAAACCCAGCGGGTGAGGCAGCATCTGTGGAGTGAAAGATGCTGTGGTAGCGACACCTGGTGGTGGCTCTGTGTAACCGAACCCTTGTGATTGGCTGGAGAAGTCACATGAGCGTATGTGTTTTATGAGCGGGCTTTTCGCCAAAGATGCTTTTCGCTGTAACGGTCATTCTAGCGTCACGCGTGTAGAACCAAAATCATTGTATCTGGCTGTCTTTAGCGACTTGGGTAACTTCTTTATTTTCATTCCCAAAATAAAGAATTTTTGCATACCCACCGTCTCTACTCGCTAAACTGCCTCACCCGCTGAGTGTCTCCAGCAATTTTGTCTATCTTTGATTTTTCAGCATCTGCAATTTTGTCTTAAACATAATATTGGTAAGATCATATTTGGCGTATTGTATTCCGTTTTGGTCACCCTGACATACGATTATGCTGGATTTGATTTGTCAGGACAGGGATTGCAGGGAGGATTTACGAAAATGTTGCCAGAACTCGAAGGCTTGTACTATAGGAAGAGGTTGGGCAGGCTAGGACTTTATACGTAGGAGTGCAGGAGGCTGAGGAATGATCATACAGAGGTGTATAAAATCATGAGGGGAATAAATAGGGTGAATCCACAGAATCTCTTCCCAGGGTAGGTGAATTATGAACCAGAGGGCATAGGTTGGAAGTGAGAGGGTTAAGATCCAATGGGAACCCAAGGGGCAATTTTTTCACACAGAGGGTGGTGGGTATATGGAATGAGCTGGTAGAGGAGGTATACATAATAGTACTTAAAAGAACCATGACAGGCACAACAAGTATGGACCTATATATCTGGGAGACCAAACACAGGCTCAGCCATCGTTTTGCTGAACACCTTCACTCAGCCACCTAGGCCTACACAATCCCCCGTTTGCCCTCCCATTCCCACACTGACCTTTCTGTCCTGGGCCTCCTCCATAGTCAGAGTGAGGCTCAATACAAATTGGAGGAACAGCACCTCATATTTCGCTTGTACCACTCACAACCCAGCGGTATGAATATTTATTTCTCTCATTTCAAGTAACGCTTGCTCCCCTCTCACTCTGTTCCTCCCCAACCTAGTTTTCCGACTAGTGTCACTATCCTCCTGATTAATTTACTGATTGTGTGCCTCATTGTCACCTTCCCCTCATCCATGAACCATACATTTCCTTGATTCATTAACTGCTGTGATCCGTCATTTTCACACTTAACCCCTTCATAACTCTATGTCTCCCTCTCCCCTGACTCAGTTTGAAGAGGGGTCTCGACCCGAAACACCACCCGGATTCCCTCTCTCCAGGGATGCTGCCTGTTGCTCCAGCATTTGTGACCATCTTACATGAAACATTGAGTGGGATATGAGCATGGCACGGGCAAATGGGACCAGCTGAGGTGGGACATCTTGGTTGCTATGGACAGCTGAGGTGGGACATCTTGGTTGCTATGGACAGCTGAGGTGGGACATCTTGGTTGCTATGGACCAAAAGGCCTGTTTCCATGCTGTGTGACTATGATTCTAAATTCCGAAGATAGATTTTTTGACCTCCGTACAATATTAAGGCGTGTTGCTTCCCTCGATGACTTCCCCTTTAATGCCGATGTACTCACTCACTGAAGTCGCCGCCGCCTGGCGCCAGGGCACCGCTAGCCGCAGCCCTGCCTGATGGACACAGGGGCCGACCAATCGGAATGCAAGGATTAGGGGGCGGGGACACCTGGCAGGGACGAGGACCAATCGGAACAGGAGGGATCACGGGAGCTGGCTTCCGGTTCTGCCCACGTACCCGGCGTCACAAAGGAAACCACAGCGACGCGCGGTTACCCGGCAACGGCAGCATGCGCTCATGGTCTGGCTGTGGAGGTTGGCCAGGTGTACAGGTGGACCTTCAGGTGTACAGGCGGTCCTCCAGGTGTACAGGCGGTCCTCCAGGTGTACAGGTGGACCTTCAGGTGTACAGGCGGTCCTCCAGGTGTACAGGTGGACCTCCAGGTGTGCATGTGGACCTCTGGTGTACAGATGGACATCTAGGTGTACAAGTTGACCTAGGCCTCCAGGTGTACAGGTTAACCACAGGTGTACAGGTTTACCTCCAAATGTATAGGTTTGACCTCCAGGTCTACAGGTGGACCACTAGGTGTAGATGTGGATCTCTTGGTGTACAGATGGACCTCTATATGTATGGGTTGACCTATGGGTGTACAGGTACTGGTTTGACCACCAGATGTACAGGTTGACCTTCAGATGTACAGGTCTGACCTCTAGGTGTACTGGTGGACCACCAAATGTGTACAGGTGAACTTCCAGGTGTACATGTGGACCTCTATGTGTACAAATGGACCACTAGGGTTACAGTTGACCTATGGATGTACAGGTTTGACCTCCAGATGTACAGGTGGACCTCCGGGTGTACATGTTAACCTCCAGGTGTTCAGGTGAGCACTCCAGATGTTTGGGTTAACGTGGGCACTCCAGTCAGAGCTGTACTGGCATGCAGCATCCACTGAGCCCATGGATGGAGTGTCACCTTAGTTCTTGTGTGTCTAGGAACCCTGTCGGCTACTGACTGAGAAACCACATTGGTGTGGGAATGGGAGGGCAAACGGGGGATTGTGTAAGCCTAGGTGGCTGAGTGAAGGTGTTCCTTGTCCCAACTCATTGAGCTTTTTATTATTTTCTAGAATGTGGACATTATTGGGAAGGCCTGTGGTTATTGCCTGTCCCAAATGGGTCTTCAGAAGATTGGAAGTGAGTTACCTTTTTTAATCTCTCCAGTTCTTTTGCTGTATTTATAAAATTATGAGAGGCATAGATTAGGTAGACAGTCAGAACTTTTTTTCCCAGGGTGGCAATGCAAAGAATAGAGGACATAGTTTGTTAGTGAGGAACAAAGTGCAAGGAACAAAGTTTAAAGGAGGTGTGTGGGACAATTGTTTTTTTTTTACACAGAGAGTGGTGGGTGCCTGGAACTTGCTGCCAGAGGTGGTGGTGGAGGCAGATATGATAGTGGTGTTTAAGAGGCTTTTAGATGGGCCTAAGGAATGGAGGTGGAAGAGTGATCACATGCAGGCAGAGCTGATTAGGCAGCATGTTGGTCACAGGCATTGTGAGCTGAAGAGCCTCTTCCTGTGCTGTACTGTTCTGATCTACATTTGAAACTTTATCTGAAATAAAATGGACATTAAAAGTATAACCCAATGAAAGCAAAATGGTGGAAGCATGATTCAGTTTGTTGAAATAAATGATATAACACAACAAAATACGCTCTTTGTGTTAAAGAAGGAACTGCAGATGCTGGAGAATCGAGGGTTACACAAAAAGCTGGAGAAACTCAGCGAGTACAGCAGCATCTAAGGAGCGAAGGAGATAGGCGACATTTCGGGTCGAGACCCTTCTTCAGACTGGTTAGGGATCAGGGAAACGAGAGATATAGACGGTGATGTGGAGAGATAAAGAACAATAAATTAAAGATATGCAAAAAAGTATCGATGATAAAGGAAACAGGCCATTGTAAGCTGTTTGAAGTGTGAAAATGAGAAGCTAGTGCGACTTGGGTGGGGGAGAGATAGAGAGAGAAGGAATGCCAGGGCCCGAGGGCTGAGGGGGAGGTGGGAAGGGGAGGAGGCAGCCTGGGTTAACAGAATTGAGAACATTCAATGTTTAAGCCCAGAGGATGCAGACTCCCCAAGCGGAATATGAGGTGCTGTTCCTCCAATTTGCGGTGTTGCTCACTCTGGCCGTGGAGGAGGCCCAGGACCGAGAGGTCGGATACGGAATGGGAGGGGGAGTTGAAGTGCTGAGCCACCAGGAGGTCGGGTTGGTTATTGCGGACCGAGCGGAGGTGTTCGGCGAAACGATCGCCCAGTCTCCGCTTGTTCTCACCGATGTAGATCAGCGGGCATCTGGAGCAACGGATGCAGTAGATGAGGTTGGAGGAGGTGCAGGTGAACCTCTGTCGGACTTGGAAGGACTGCTTGGGCCACTGAAAGGAGTGGATGGGGGAGGTGAAGGGACAAGTGTAGCATCTCTTACGGTTGCAAGGGAAAGTGCCTGGGGAAGGGGTGGGAAGGGAAGAATTGACAAGGGAGTTGCAGAGGGAGCGGTCTTTGTGGAAGGCAGACGGGGGGAGATGGGAAGCTGTGGCGAGTGGAGGGGTCACGTTGGAGGTGGCGAAACTGGCGGAGGCGTTTTGTTTTGCTGTGCATTTTGTTAACCTCCACATTTTTAAGGAGTTTTCAAAGTTCTGTCAAGAAAAGTGTGAGAGGGAAATTGCCAGTTTGAACAAAATGTTTTTGCCTGAAATTGTGGTTGTTTAAACAAAAATCTGCGTACTGGAAGCACAATCCTCCCACTGCTATCCTTGTTTGTATTAGAGGTGGGAGATCACTGTTGGTTCATCTAATCTCCATTGTTGATATAAATTATGACTTTCATATCTCCTATTGCCAACTGGAGACCATTCAATCCCCACGTTGCAATTAGTATAATACCTAATACCTAGTTAACAAGAAACTAGGCAGTCCCATGCTTTGTCAATGGTTTTGAGTCTGAAGAAGGGTCTTGACTCAAAACTTCACCCATTCCTTCTCTCCAGAGATGCTGCCTGTCTGGCTGAGTTACTCCAGCTTTTTGTGTCTATTGGCAATGGTAGTGTTGGGTGTTGGAGATAACCAAACGTACTTTAAATTGGTGCAAAGTGATCTTTTGTCTCCACCTGAGATCTGGCCTCACCTCATCTGAGTGCATGTTGTACCTGCTGCATAACTCAGCACTGAACTCGGGTTACTGTGTTCGGGTTTCTACATTGGATTCGAGTCCATAACTTTTTAACCCAGGTGAGAGCATGTCACAGCATTGCAGATGCATTAGAACGGATGGTTTGCTTTTAGATTAACGCCACTGAATAGCCAATGGTAACACGGGACTCACTTCATTCTTTAACTAAACCCCAGAACTTCAGCATTACTGAAGCCAGTGATCCTATTGGCGATTCGGTTGGGAGACAGGAATGGGTCAGTGTGGAGGCACGGTTAGTGTGGAGGGGTCAGGATGAGAGAGAGAGGGAGGATCAGTGTGGAATGGGGAAGGGTCAGGAGTGAGGGTCAGTGTGGAGTGAGTGAGGGTCATCGTAGAGGGAGGAGGTTCAGTCTGGAGGAGTCCGTTGGAAGGAGAGGGGGTCAGTTTGGATGGAGGGAGAAGGGGGGGGGGTTGAATGGAGGACAGATAGAGGGGAGGTCAATGTGAGTGATAGGGTCCCAGGTCTCCGCCGAGCCCCCCCCCCCCCCCCACGCCCCCGTGGGTTCCAGGGGCAGACGTTCGGCGACCGGTCTGTGACGCGGGGAAACGGGCTCCGAATGGTGGCGGCTTTGGAAATCAACGGCAGCGGAGCCGGAGCCGCACACCCCGGCCATGCCCAGCCCCGGGCTCTCCGCCCGCTCCTGCCTGCGCCTCTCTCTCCTCCTGCTCTTTCTGGGCACAGACGCCCCCGACCTCGACCAGCAAGGTGAGCGGACCGGGAACCGGGTGACTGGGCGCCCGCCGCCCCATGATCACCTGGAGAGGGTCCCGGCCCCTTCCTACCCCCCGGCTCAGCTCAGCTCCGCTGCCCTAGTCTGCTCTCCGTCCGGTGAAGGGACTGGGCTGACTGCCCGGGTTTCATTCTTGCGAAGAGCCGACCCGAGGACCCCACAGGGTGGGGTGTGCGGTTTCTGGAGTCATAGAGTGATACAGCGTGGAAACAGGCCCTTCGGCCCAACTTACCCCTATGGGCCAACATGTCCCATCTTCACTAGTCTCACCTGCCTGCGCTTGGTCCATATCCATCAAAACCCTGTCCTATCCATGTACCTGTCTGTCTAACTGTTTCTTAAATGATGGGGTAGTCCCAGCCTCAACTACCTCCTCTGGCAGCTTGTTCCATACACCCACCACCCTTTGTGTGAAAAAGCTACCCCTCTGGATTCCTATTAAATCTTTTCCCCTTCACCTTGAACCTATGTCCTCTGGTCTGGGCAAGAGACTCTTTCATTCATCGAGTTACACAGCATGGTAACAGGCCCTTCGGCCCAACCTATCCATGCTGACCACGATACCCATCTATTCTAGTCTTACTCGTGCCTGGTCCACATCCCTCTAAACCTTTCCTATACATGTACCTGTCCAACTGTTTCTTGAATGTTGTCATAAGTACCTGCCTCAAATACCTCCTGTGGCAGCTCATTCCATATACCCACCACCCTCTGTGTGGAAAAAGTTGTTCCTCTGGTTCCTATTAATTCTTTCCCCCTCTCACCTTAAACCTATGCGCTCTGGTTCTTATTTTCCCTTCTATGGGTAAAAGACTGTGCATCTTCCCGATCTATTCACCTCATGATTATGATTTTGTACACCTCTGTATGATCACACTACGGCCTCCTGCGCTCCAAGGAATAATGTTCTAGCTTGCCCAACCTTTCCCCTCTAGCTCAGACCTTCGAACCCCGCCAATATTCTCATAAACCCTTTCTACTCTCTTTCCAGCTTAATGACATAGTTCCTATAGCACGGTGAGCAAAACCCAAACACAATACTCCTGTGTGGCCTCATCACCTTTTATATAGTCATTTACAGGTTGTTGACAAGGCCTGCAATCAATTCCCATTTGCCTTTGAAGTGAACCTTATTCTTGGAATGCTGCAGATCTTATGCAGAGAAATAAATGTTGAGTTCATTGTTTACTCGTGAAGGTGTATGTGCAGTAGTGTAGTTTAGTTTAGTTCAGAGATATAGCATGGAAACAGGCCCTTCAGCCCACTGAGTCTGCGCCTACCAACAACTGTACACTAGTTCCTTCCTACGCCAGAGGGACAATTTACAGAAGCCAATTTACACTCTAAACCTGCACATCTTTGGAGTGCAGGAGGAAACTAGAGCAACCAGAGAAAACCCACGCAGTCACAGGGAGAACGAGCAAACCGTACAGACAGCACCTGAGGTCAGGATCATATCCAGGTCCCTGGCACTGCAAGGCAGCAACTCCACTGCTGTGCCACTGTGCCGCCCTTCACTTCTTGTTTATTTATGAAGCTGAATGTACAGTAATCTTGTCACAATTAAAGCTATGAAACTGGTTGTGCAGAGATGCAATTAATTAAATTTAAATGCTTGCAGAGAATTCAAACATTAATGAGGCATATATTAAAAACAGCAATATGTTTTGCATGTGCGAAGCATATGAATATTGTTGTTGTAATATGTTTGCTGCAATATGTCCTATGAGGGATGTGAAAGGTGCCAGAGAAATGGAAGTCTGATGGACCTGTAGGAGTGAAATGTGGGGTATTCTGATAAGGTTTACAGGTTCGCACAATTGCGGGAATGAAAATCTAAGTACACTAGCTTTGTTTTACAGATCCGTACCAGAATGAATGCAATTACAGGAAGATTTTTTGCCACGAGAAAGCAAATTGTAGGCTGGACGAGGTGACCCAGTTATTTTACTGTCAATGTCTGCCTGGATATACTGGTGATGGAATCAACAACTGCCAGGGTAAGTATCCTAGTCTATAAAACAAGAAAAGGCCCTTTGGCCCACAATGTCCATCCTGAACATAATGCCATGATCTATATTCCCTCCATTCCCCGCGTATCATGTGTGTATCTAAAAGGCTCTTGAACACCACTATTGTATCTGCCTCCTCAACCACCACCCTTGGTAGTGCATTCCAATAACGCATCACTCTCTCACACAAAACTTACCCTGCACATCTCCTTTAAACTTTCCTCCTCTGACCTAATAGCTATTCCCTTTAGTTTTTGTAATTACACCCTGGGGGAAAAAGATTCTGATTGTCTACCCTATCTATGCCTCTCATTATTATATATGTTTCTATCAGGTCTCGTCAACCTTCGATGCTTCAGAGAGGAAAAAAATTACATTGGTCCAACCCCTCCTTACAGTTAATGCCCTCCAATCAAGCATCGTGACGCCTCTTGAAAGCTCCTCATCCCTCCTTCTATCGTATCGTATGGGATCATATCGTAATGGGGTGACCAGAACTGTACGCAATACTCTAAATAAAACCAAGCAGACCATAATCCTTCTTTACCAATTGGTTTAGTCAATTAATTAGTCAATTAAAAAAAACTAAACTCTTCTTGGTCTGTGACAAAGGAAATAAATAATAGTGGGAATCAGAATCTATTGGTGTGGGGCGTCTGAAAGAAAAAAACTGAACATACTGGAGATACACAGCAGGGAGGCAGTGTCTATGGAGCTAAAAAAAGATCAAGGTTCAGGTCGATAAAATTTTACCAGAATTGGGAATACTTGGAAATAAAAAAAAGTCTTGTGTTGCAGAGAGGTATTGGCGTTAGGGCAGAGAGGAGAAGGCACTTGACTACCGGTGGTGGTGGTGCTAACAGTTGCAGGGGGAGAAGGTAGGACTGGAGCAGCAAAGGAACTGAGTGCTGGCAACATGAAGCTCCGGACTGGAGATTATCATCTGAAATGGGGGATGAAAATCCATCTTCCAATTTTGTGCTTGACCCTAAATGTTCCATCTTCTTGAACGCCAAGGAAACTTCATCTTCTTCTTGCATATGGCGTGCACAGCCTAAAGCTGTAGGTCAACTTGTTCTATTTGATCTTTTGTTTGTGCATGCCGGGTTGATTACATTAGTCGAAACAGGGTGGACCATGTGGTTGCAATCTCCCACCCCGCCAAGGAAACTGAAACCCCTTCAGATAAGTTGGTCAAATCTTTGAGTTTGGGGAGAAAAGTATTTGCACTGAGATACCTTTCAACTTGAATGCGTTTAACCTGCGTGCATCTCTTCAAATATAATCTATTCTTCCAAATCTGAAGCTAGTCCGGGTAAGGTGTTGTGGTGGCGCTGGTACTGAGATATTTTGTGCATTGACTACCTTGCATCCCCACACCAAGCATTTAAGGATCTACAACAGCCCCTGTGGGCTAAAGAAAGATTTGTACAGAGGCCTTTGTGACTCCTGGATGTTATTGTTGGAGACTTACGACACTGCGGATGTTGGAATCTAGAGACAAAATCAAACTGCTGTGTCTGGCAACATATGGGCAACATATATAAGTTGTTACAATTGAAACTAGGTTGTGACATGAGAATCAAGTGCGTGACAAAGTGAAGTCATGTTATCTAGAGAGCGGGAACAGATGCAGAATGAGAACTATTGAAAGAGAACTACGACACAAGTGCTGTCTCCATTCTTTATCTTGGACATGGACTTCAAGGCAAGACACAAAACGTTACAGGGATGATTATTTTGGTCACAGCTCTGTGGGCTGTTGTCTACCCCTCCAGTGGAAGGTTCAAGAGTGTTTAATTAACATATGTACCGGGCCAAGAGCAAAATATAAACATACAGGAACAATATATAAACAAACTGGATGTAAATGTAGAAGGGGTGATTGACCCAAGGTTGCTGCAGTCAGGAACAGTGAGAAAGGCTGTCAAAATATACAGCAGTATACAGATCAGCTGCAGAAATAGGCAGAAAAATGGCATGTGGAGTTTAATCTGAGCATGTGTGCGGTATTGCACTTAGGGAGGTCGAATGTAAGGGGGAAGTATACAGTTAATGGCAAGAGCAGCAATGTACAAAGGGATGTTGCAATCCAAGTCCATACCTGCCTGAAAGTGGCAACACAAATAGAGAGTGGTAAAGAAGGCATATGATATGCTTGCCTTCAATGGTTCGGGCATTGAGCATAAGGGGCAGGAAGTTATGTTGCAGCTTTATAGGACTTTGGTTGGGCTGCAGTTGGAATACTGTGTGTAATTCTGCTCACCCCATTGTTGGAAGGATGTGGAGGCGTTACAGAGGGTGCAGAAGAGGTTTACCAGAATGGCGCCTGGGTTGGTGGGTGTTAGCTACAAGGAGACGTTGAACAAACGTGGATTGTCTTCTCTGGAGCATGAGAGGCTGAAGGGAGACGTGACAGATTGATATGAAGTTATGTGCAGGAAGAAATTGCAGATGCTGGTTCAAACCGAAGATAGACACTAAAATGCTGGAGTAACTCAGCGGGGGACAGGCAGCATGTCCGGATGGAAGGAATGGGTGACGTTTCGGGTCGTCACCTTTCTTAGTCTGAAGCAGGGTCTCGACCCAAAACGTCACCCATTCCTTCTATCCGGAGATGCTGCCTGTCCTGCTGAGTTACTCCAGCATTTTATGTCTATATGAAGTTACGACCGGCATGGATAGGGTAGACCCTCAAAACCTTTTTCCCAGGTTTGAAATGTCAAAGACTTGAGGAATAACTTTAAAACGAGAGACTGGATGTGTAGAGCAAGTTCTTTTTACAAAGAGTGTGTGGGTGCCTGGAAAATGCTGGCAGGGGTGGAGGTGGAGACAGATATGATGGTGGCATTTAAGAAGCTTTTAGATAGGCACATGGAAATGCAGGGAATAGAGGGATATCGGAGGAGATTAGTTTAAGTTGGCATGTTCTAATCAACTTCCTACTTGCTGCAGCTATACGGGCACATTAATGCTACAACACAACAAAGAAATATACAAATTATCAATTATTGCAGGCAAACTAGACTAGGGTTGTGGTCAGGGTTGCAGAATGTTTGATGGGAAGAAGCTGTTCTTGCACCTGGAGGTCGCGGTTCTCAGGCACCTGAACCTTCTTCTCGATGGTAGCAGCGAGATGAGAGCATGGCCAGGGTATTGTGGGTCTTTGACATTAGCCGTCTTCTTGTAGATTCCTTTGGTGGGGAGGTCAATATCGGGCTGGACAACGGCCGTCACATTCTGCAGCCTCTTTCGCTCTTGAGTGTTGGAAATACCGAACCAGGCCGTGATGCAAACAGGTGGTGTTCAGGTCCCACTCTAAACGCGAGATGATAACCCAGGCTCGGGCAATGCTGCACTGTTGCTGTAGAAACAAGGAACTGCAGCTGTTAGTTTACAAAAAAAAGTGTTGAGTGCTGGCGTCCTCATCTCCACTTGTCTAAAGAAGGGTTCTAACCCGAAACATCACCTATCCATGTTCTCCAAGGGTGCTGCCTGACCAGCTGAGTTACTCCAATATTTTGTGTTTCTCTCCACTGGTGCTGCCTGACCTGCTGGTCATTTCCAAGATTTCCTGTTTTATCAACTGACTTTGACCCTGATTCCATAAGACCATTAGCAGAGGGGCAGAATTATGCCTTCAGCCCATCGAGTCCGTTCCATTATTCAATAGTGGCTGATCTACCCCAGAGTAGATCCCAGAATAATAAAGCCAGCAAATATGTCCCTTGTTAATGTTAGTGTAAGGAATCCAAGTGGCATGGTGCCCAGCAGTTGATCCGCAGTGTTTGCTTTTGTTTTGTTTTTTGTCTGCAGAACCTTTGGGGCTGATCTCGGTGTCTGACCTGAAAAGCTGCAGCAGCACAGAACTCCAAACCTGCCTGATAACAAAACCCGTTGGAGGAAATGTCACCTTCAGTGTCTCTGCCTCCGGTTACGAACTGGAGCACATTGCTTGGTTTAAATTTTATGCTTCTCAAGGACCAATCTTTCACAGGTATACAGGCTGGAAAAGAGCAGGTGAATAAACCACAAATTTATACCAACTTGCATCCATCATAGGAGGCACAAGGAACTGCCGACACTGGAATCTTGAGCAAAACACAAAGTACTGGAGGTAACTCAACAGGTCGGACAGCATCTGCAGAGGGAATAGACAGGAGATGTTTTGCATTTGAAGAAGAGTCTCAACCTGAAGCATCATCTGTCCATTCCCTCCACAGATGCTGCCTGACCTGCTGAGTTCCTCCAGCACATTATGTTTTGTACTTGACTTACCCCATTGGACAGGATCTCCGATTATAGTCAATGCATGCTATTTTGCAAAGTCTACTCTATCTTTGCCAATGGGCCTGTGATTTATGACTTGTACACTTCCAAAAAAAATTAAAAAAGTGTAAATTTGCAATAATCAGAAAGCAAAAACTACAGATGCTGAAAATCTGAAATAGGAACACTCAGCAGGTCGGGCAGCATCAATGGAGGGAATTGGAATGAATATTTTGGGTTGTTGACCTTTCGTGTATCTTCTAACTGCGGAATATTGAGATGTCTCGATGAGAATAATATATTTTCCAGGCGTTATATCTGACTAATGCTACAAATTAATGCATTTCTGTAGTTTATCATGTGCTCTTTAGCTTCTGGTTTGGAAACTGTCATCGGGAACTCGGTGTAGAGAAAATAATCTTCCATGAAACCGACACTAACGCAGCCCCCACCGTTCAGAAGCCTGAACTATTATTCAAAGATGCCAAATTTAAAACTCAGCTCTTTGCCCAATGCCCAGTGACAAAACAGATACTTGCCTTCAAAACACAAGGAACTACAGATGCTGAAATCGTGAACAAATCACAAAGTTCTGGAGGAACTCAGCGAATCAGGCAGCATCTGTGGAGAGAATGGATAGGAGACGTTTTGGGTCTGAACAAGGGTCCCGACCCAAAACGCTGCATTTGCATTCCCTCCGCAGATTCTGCCTGACCTGCTCAATTTCTCCAGCACTTCGTGTTTTCCTCAGGATATTCATCTTGATTTCACTATTTTATAGCTGTGCACATTCAGGCACGCTGTTGACCAATATGTTGAATTTTGGATGAGATTGGCTGAGATGACCTGGGTGTGGGCGAGGAAGTGGTGGTGGTGGGGAGGGTTCCAGAGAGAGTTGTGGCTGCTGGTGTATTTTTAAGTGCAAGTTAATGCAGAATGGATTGGAACACACCCTGCTGCAAAACTGGGGATATCGAGCTCACTTCACACTTCAGGGCAGGTCCTGTCAGCAAGGTCAGCTACACCACCCTGCATTTGGAACCAAGCCCATCCCAGAGAGCTCTCTGACCGCACGCGTCAGAGCCAAGTGGTTTGCCTTACACAGACTGACCTCTTGTTCTGCTGACCTGTAACCAGGGGCTTGGGAACTGAAGCTCTGCTGTCACAGGACATATGGGACTGGAGATGAAGGCTGTGCTTTGGGTGCTGAGCCATTGCCCCAGGCACACATTACAACCTGGTGCAGGCTATGGGTGCTGGGCCTAAGACATGAATCCCAATCATTCTACATCTGGGTTAGATTCCACCTCTTGATGGTCGGCTGGAAAGATGAAACCAAACGTTAGCCGAAACAAAGGGATAATTGCTGCAGATAACGGTGGTGGGAACAGCGGGGGGGGGGGGGGGAGAAGGGAAAACTGTGGCCTAAATGTTCATTGAGGCCTGTTCCATCTTAGAACAGTGTGTTTGGATCTAGTATGCTGCTCAAAGGGGTGGAGAAGGAGAGAGAAAGGGGGGCAGAGAGAGAGAGAGAGAGATAGAGAGAAGGGGCAGAGAGAGAGAGGCAGAGAGAGAGAGAGAGAGGCAGAGAGAGAGAGAGAGAGAGAGAGGCAGAGGGAGAGGGAGGGAGAGAGAGAGAGAGAGGGAGAGAGGGAGAGAGGGAGAGAGGGAGAGGGAGAGAGGCAGAGGCAGAGGCAGAGGCAGAGGCAGAGGCAGAGGCAGAGGCAGAGGCAGAGGCAGAGGCAGAGGCAGAGGCAGAGGCAGAGGCAGAGGCAGAGGCGGGCCAGAGAGAGGGAGTATGAAAGAGGTACAGTGAAAGATAGGGCAGAGATTCAGGTAAAAGGCACGAAGTGAGAGCAAGTAAAAAATAAAGTTTTAACGTTTCCCTTTGTTGGTGTGCTGACAGAATTGGCGGCTGAAATGAAGGTTTAACGGGTTAAATAGTTAAAGAAAAGGTGATAGAGAATGTGGGACTGATCACAGTTGCCCAGCCAGCGTTAACTGGTGGGACCAATGCTTTGTTTCTGGGGTGCAGATTTGATGCTGACCATCTTCTCCCACAGTTATAGGAGAAGGCTAACTCCGCCCGGTGAGCTTCTTCCTGGCATTCTTCTCAAGAACCACAACCTAGCCCTGGAACTGGTCAATATCAGTGAGGACGATTTCTACCCCAACAAGTTTTGGGTCGAATTTGAAGCTGAGATTTCTAAACGGGTTGACAGTTCCATAGAGGCGTATGATGACCTGCCTTTTGAGTTACTAAATCCCTCACGGATCCGCTACTACTTCATTTTGGACAGCCCTTCAATTGGTAAGAACAATTCTGTCTCTTTCCACCTGTAGATAGATTGTAAATAAGGTGTATGGTATGCTTGCCTTCATTGGTCAGGGCATTTAACATAAGAGTCAGGTTGTAATGTTGCAGCTTTATATGTTTTGGTTGGACCTCATTTGAAGTATTGTGCATAGTTCTGGTCAACCCATTGGGAAGGATGTGCAGGCTAGGGAGAGTGTGCAGAGGATGTTTACCAGACTGATGCTAGGATTAGAGAGTAGTAGCTATGAAGAGAGGTTGGACAAACGTCTGAAAAAGGGTCTCGACCCGATACGCCACCCATTCCTTCTCTCCAGAGATGCTGCCTATCCCGCTGAGTTGCTCCAGTTTTTTAGTGTCTATCTTTGGGCAAACTTAGATTGTTTTCTCTGGGGCTTCGGAGGCTGAGGGGAGACCCGATTGAAGTAGATAAAATTATGAGATTTTTAGATCTATTAGAATTAGAATGTTTTTCCCTTTTCCCAGGATGGAAATGTCAAGGTCGAGAAAGCATAGATTTAATGGGAGAGGGGCAAAGTTTAGAAGAGATATGCACAGGGTAAGTTATTTTGCACAAAGTGTGGTGGGTGCCTGGAATGCAATGCCAGGGCTGGTGGTGGAGGCAGATAGAATAGTGGCATTTAAGAGGCTTTTAGATATGTACATGGTTATGCAAGGAATGGAGGGATATGGATCATGTGTGTAGACGAAGCAGATTAGTTTAACCTGGCATGATGATCGACACGGACATTTTGGGCTGAAGGGTGTGGTCCTGTGCTGTGCTGTTGCTATGTTTTGTTTAAAGGTATCAAATGTAGTTAAGCAAAGCAGCACTGTACATCTCTGTAACTGAAGATGTTTAGAAGTAATGAATGCAGAGGGAAAATTAAAAAAAAACAGTTGTTAATTAAATTTTTGCAGAATGTAAAATACTTTCTAAACTTGTTTTATGATATTTTTAATAAATGGATAGCAGTTTACAGAATGCCGATTCAGATTACGTGTTTCTTTTCTCGAATCCTACAAACTAGCTACGAGGAACTGTTTCCTGCTGCTGCTCTCCATCCATTTGTCCGTTTCTCAATGTCTCAGACTGTTACGAGTCCTTAAACATGTTTTCCTCTCAAGCATTGCCAGAAAAGGTTCACCCAAAATCACACGGCAGCTGGCTTTGAGAAAGGGGTAAATTGAGAATTAATCTTACAACGAATCGCAACAAAAGTTATTAACAAAAAATGTGCACTGGACTTTTACCCACAAAATTGGTAAACGTGGTGGGGAAGTTGGCTACATATTCCTGGCTGGCCTTCCCACTACAGCCACTGACAGGTCAAGCTTTGCTACTCTTCTCCTGCCCCGCACACAGTCCACACACCTCGTGCTTGCTGACTCTCAGTGGCTGCTGGTTAGGTAATGCTCAGAGTTAGAAAATACACAGCTTTGTGTTCAAAATCCTGCCTCTCCTTACTCTGCTGTAGTCCGCCTCTCTCCAGTGGCCCTCTAAAGAACAGCGGTTAAAGAGGGGACAGGAGAGGTTGAAGAGAAGAAGGGATGAGGTGCAAGGAATGGCCTGTGTTACATGGATCATTTCCTAAGCCAGAATGGAACAGCATGTTGAGTAAGGCTTTCTGCTTCTAAGATGATCATAAGATCAATCACAAGTATCGTGGTAGATTTCAAACCTACAGCAATCCCAGTGTATTCACATTTTAATCCTTTCTGCTGCACCGATTGAGCTCAGATGAGGAAGAGCAGATCCATTGCCTTGTGTACAAAGGAATGTTTCTGAGGGAGTTTAAGGAAGTCATCATGATTTTTTTTCCAATTTAATTCCATTTTGTTAAATGTTTAATTCAAGTATCCTTATGTGTCTGGGATTTAGATTATGATTATTTTACTGTTAGACTTTAGAGATATAGCATGGAGACAGGTCGTTCGGCCCACCGAGTCCGTGTCGACCAGCGATCACCCCGTACTCTAGCACTACCCTACACACTAGGGACAATTGGCAATTTACAGAAGCCAATTAACCTACAAACCTGTACATCTTTGGAGTGTGGGAGGAAACCGGAGCACCCGGAGAAACCCAAAAGGTCAAAGGGAGAACGTGCAAACTCCGTACAGACAGCACCCGCAGTTGCGATCGAACCTGAACAGCAATTCTACCATTGCGCCACTGTACCACCTCAAACATTCACACGATGCAATGGCGAATAGAACATTAATGAAATAAGTTTTTGCTTTCCATGTAACTAGCAGAAAATATAATTGGACCAGTCTGAAGAAGGGTCCTGAACCAAAACGTTGTCTATCTGTTTTCCTCCACTGATGCTGTCTGACCCACTGAGTTCCTCAGCACTTTGTTTTTTAAATCTAATTGGATGTATCCTTTTTACTTTCAACGTAGTCACAGATAAATCCAAACATTTTAAAATTAAACTTAGCTGCAGCAGAAATATTTTAGGCGACATAATTACTTAAGAAGACCCCAGACGTGGACTTTACCTTTGTCCTCATAAAGTCATAAGGAATAGTAGAATTAGGCCATTCAGCCCATCAAGTCTACTCCGCCATTCTCCTGCCTTCTCCCCATAACCTCTGACATGCTTAGTAATCAAGAATTATCAATCTCTGCCTTAAAAATGTGTGGGAGGAAACCAGAGCACCTGGAGATAACCCACATGGTCACAGGGAGAACGTGTTAATTCCGTACAGACAGCACCCGTAGTCGGGACCGAAACTTGGTCTCTGGCGCTGTAAGGCATCAACTCTACCACTGCACCAATGTGCATTTTTACCTATTTTACTTATATTTTGCTGTCTTAAACATTCAGAGATATTGAAAGCATTTGGCAGGTTTGATAGCTGGTTAATCTTGGGTTGGAGGGAGGTTGGGGCAGGCGTTGTGGCACAGGTGTCCATACTGCGTGTTTGAAGGGCTTGTCACTGATCAGGGCTTTGGCATTTGGGATCTGGCAGGCTCGGCTGTTTAAGCTTACGCCGGAGTTCGGCAAGGCAGTTTCAGACTCTCTTTATAGTTTAGTGGCGAGCAAGGCTGGTTGTGCTCTGGGAGGAACCTGTGAGCCAATATTTCATATTGTTGACAGTGTTGTCCTTATGTTACTGAGAGGAAGAAGAGAGCTTAAAATATCACATACTTAAAATTAAATTGAAAATGGGTAGCAAGTTTGACCACATGACTGTCAGGAAATAGGCTAGGAGATTTCAGGGCAATTAGATCGAGTTTATTTACATCTCATTGAGAAATGGATAGTGTGAAATATTTGGCAGGGCAGGTGTCTTATTTGCCATTAATGAGGGTTTACTTTTTGTCCTTTAGATATTGGACAGTATTTAACAGGAGATATGGTCCGAATGCATATTTCACCCTACTTTGCGATATCGGATACAGCACTTGTTCGCTGGTCAAAGGAGCCGTCTATACTTTCACAGTTTAAAGCAAATGTCAGTGTTTTAGCTGATGGTGCGGAGGGCATTACAATCAATGGGATCAGGTAAGAGCGAACTGAAGATATTAAAAGCTAGATCAAGATTTACAAATCTATTGGAAACCTTTTATTTACATCTGCAGCATTCAATTCGAAACAAACTCCAAACTCATTCTGATAACTCTTGTTTTGTGAATACTGATTGTTGAACGTGTCTGGGTGATATTTTTCTTGCAGTATAAGCTTTTAAAAACTTTTAGTTTAGTTCAGAGCATGGATAGAGTGTGGAAACAAGCCCTTCGGCCCACCCAGTCCGCACCAGCCAGCAATCACCACACACTAGCACTATCCTACACACATTAGGGGCAATTTATTATTTTACTGAAGCCAATTAACTTACAAACCTGTACGTCTTTGGAGTGTGGGAGGAAACCGGAGCACCTGGAGAAAATCCACGCAGGTCACGGGGAGAATGAAAAACTCCATACAGACTGCACGTGTGGTCAGGATCAAACCCGAGTCTCTGGCACTGTATGGCAGCAACTCCACTGCTACAGTTGTCAAAAATTGTAATGCATTATGGCTGTGATTCAGTCCTTGAACAGAACTGTTCTTTATTGTGCTCCCATCAGGATCTTAGTCAAACTAAATGTAAAGGTTGTCACAAAAAAGCAGAATGTTTTATGCCCATAACTATCGTGTTGCTGTATGATTACACCTTAAATTAGACACTTGGCTGCTGGTGACACCTCTTGCATGCTGTAAATAAAGAAGAATTCAAGGTTCGCTAGCTGGAGATTGTGATTTAGCCTGACCAAATATTTAATGTAATTTAATGTGGAAAGTGTGAAATTTGCCATAAAACGGGCAATTGTTAACTAGTGGGAAGAGTTGGATTGAGAGTCAAGAGACAGTCAAGAGGATGATATTTTATCTTATGTGACATGTCACAGTGAGATTCTTTGTACGGCAAGCCATACACAAAGTATGCAAAGAATCGCCACGTATCGAGCGCCGAAAAAATTACAAAGTGTTCACTGTATGATTGTCACATGTACCGAACATAGAACAATGAAATTCTTATCTGCTGCTGCTTAACATGTCTGTAAATGCAGTAGCACATAGGTAATTATGTAATAATTAATAATACAATAAACTAATAACACTAATACAGGGCAACCATAACAGGGCAAAATTGAAGTCCATAGTGGAACCAAAGACACAGTCCACAGTGGCTACTGTGGTGCAGTGTTCAGGATGGTGGCTGGGAAGAAGCTGTTCTTGAACCTGGTGGCCAAGGTTTTCCAGCTCCTGTACCATCTTCCTGATGGTAGGGGCAATCAGGATCTCGCTCTTCCCTTGTATTCTGGTTCAACTGCTGCAGACAAGTATCTTAATCACTTGTTCCTCAGTGAAATACATGTGACAACCTAACAGTATAGCTTATCGCATTTACAATGCTCAACTATTGCGAACGTTCTACTCCATATATTGTTTATTTACACCTTTCAGGGACGATGAATTTGGCAATGTCCGTGCAGTTGTTTATGACTTTACACAGCAAGTCCCCGGGAAGGTTATGATAGCGCAAAGGCTGTTTAATATCAGAAAAGGTATGGACGACTGGCCACTCCCGATCATTTCCCTCATTGACGAGGCTGTGCATAGTGTGTGTGTAGGCAACCATTACAACAAGGGGTTAATTGTAGCCTTGTATCGTTAACTTTAGACTTTTAGGGTTTAGAGGTACAGTGCGGAAACAGGCCCTTCAGCCCACCAAGTACTCGCCCACCAACAATCAACCCATCCACTAGCACTATCCTACAATTAACCTACAAGCCTGTACGTCTTTGGAGTTTGGCAGGTGACCAAAGCACCCGGAGAAAACCCACAGAGTCACAGGCAGAATGTACAAACTCCGTACAGACAGCCCCCAAAGTCAGCATCAAACCTGGGTCTCTGGCGCAATAAGGCAGCAACTCTACTTATGCACCACTGTGCTGCCCCGATGTTGTGTTGCAATTCCTTTAATTACAATCTTCTGTACATGTTATAATGATTTACGCACGTAGCTTATGTTAATCTGTGCAGTAACCGATGAGTCTTCCAGACCCAACCAGTCCAGCCCTCATTTGGCCCCTCCTGGCTCGATCCGCCTCCTGACCCGAACTCTGCCGACGTGACCCCTCCAACCATCACCGCCATGCCTGCTAACCTACTTTCCCATGCTTGTTTTTTAAATCTCCCCCTTCCTACCCCTGTATCTCCTTCACTCTGACAACCATCTGAATCATCCACACTCCCCTCCTGACCTCCCCAAAGTTCAACCACTCCACCACTGGCTGTATCTTCAGCTGCCCAGACCTTCAGCTCTGGAATTCTCTCCCTGAACCTCGCCCCTCTTTCACAATGCTTGATTCTCCGCTCTGCAACTCCAGGTTGATGCTTCTGACCCAGTGGGATCTTAAATCAGTGAGAACAACAAAAATGTTTTTTGCAGTGTTCATTTTAATTTAGTTCCACGTGGCTTGTTTCATAACTAATAATGTAGCTTTCCATAGATATGATATTACAGATATTCTTACTCTTTTGATGGTCTGCAGACATAACAAAGACGTGTGTGGGGAGCATTAGAAGCATCCACAGCTGCAAGTGTAACAAGGGCTTTGAAGGAAATGGTGTTCACTGCATGGGTGAGTATCTATAGAGTTATATTTAGATAGTATGAGAGAATTATAAAGCATGGTAGGTTTTATGCTGGTCCCGACCGTGTTAATCCTTCTGTCTTGCTCTTTCCTCACCACTCTACAGTTTTATTAAACCCTTCCAGTTTTTACCCATTCTTTTCACGTCAAGAGGCAAGAGAGTCAATCTTCTCCGTACTCTTTCCAGCTTAATGGCATACTTCCCTCCAGCAGGATGACCAAAACTGAACGCAATGCTTGAAATGTGGTCTTGCGAGTGCCTTGTACAAGTGTAACATAACGTCCCAGCTTCTATGCACAATACCCTGACAGACAAAAGCCAGCGGGCTTCACCAACGTGACCACTCAGTGCGGATGCAGCCCAGACCACCACGCAAACCGGCCCCCCTTCTATTGACGCCACTTACACCTCATGCTGACTCAGCCAGTCCACCAGCATAATCAAGGATGAGTCTAAATCATCGAAACAAGAAATGCTTTTTATTTATTTGCGAATCTGCAGAATTCGGGTGCGTCTCCAAATTGAGACACACCAAAGTCACAACAGTAAAGCCCCTTTATACACACAATTCTGCTGGCATAACCTCCCCTTCTGGCTCTTCCCAATCAGAGCACTGAGGTGCACAGTCTATGGGTACATCCCCCAGTACCTCCCACATCATACATAGCATGTTCATGATAATGAGCAATTTCTCGACTAGGGGCGTATGTAATATTCATTTATATCATTAAGCATGCCCAGTTGCAATTGACCTGGCCTAGTTTTCTCACCGACAAACTGACCTATCTCAGTTTTTTTTATGTCTGAACTAAAGCTAGTTTCTACTGACAAGGGTCCCTTTCATCCCTAGTCCCTACTGACAAGGGTCCCATCTATCACCTCCCTTCTACGCTATACTATGCCATCCATCCTCACCCAAGGACAGTTGTGATAAACCCACTCCCAGCTATGTCAACATCCTCTCCCTGGCCCCTATCGGCTAGAATCCTGTTTACAAGTTAGAATCCTCTCCTGAATCCTTACAATAGTGGGGTTTAATCACTTTATCCCTCACAATCCTCCCTTTTTCTTTTGCTACGCATCTAGTGATTAAACCTCAATTTCAAGCTCCTTCAGTTCGAATTGAAGTAACATTCTCCTAATCTCCTCTTCCTGTGGATCCTGGACCTTCCCTGGTCGCATTATCATTATTTTCGGTATTGCCCCTCTCTCTCCCATAGGCACTACTACAGAATGCATCTGAAAGATCAGCCCAGCCATTGCACATAGAAACACGAGTCCCGCTGTTCTCCACCATGTTCCTCTGAGGATGGAATCCCACCATTGGGTTCCCATAACAAATTCCACTTCTGTATTGGAACATGTGCCAATTTCCGGATTCCCCCTGATATGTCCATTACAGCCTGTCCATTGTCATCGATGTTTAGACAGCAATTAGAGAGGTTGAATTTCCCACATACCCCTCCTTCTGCCAGGAGGTAATCTAGGGCCAACCGGTTCTGGTATATTGCTGTCTCATCTGTGTCTGCTGCTTTGCCAGCATCTCCAGTGCCACCGCAGTTTGGTTGGTAATTACTTCCAGCACTGCCTGAAGTCTTATGATCCGGTTTAACATGTATACCGGGGTTCGGTAGACCCAGGATCCATCCTGTGCCCAAGTGGCTGGTCCATAGTATGAGATGATTCTTGCGGGTGGCCATTTATCATCTTCCCATTCTCCAATGTCTATTTTCCTCTTCTTCCGATATCGGTCGTCAAATACAGATGTCCCTAGCGACCGCCCTTCTTCAGTGTCTAACAGGAAAAATCCCGGTTGTACCAGTCCAATGAAGCAAGTCCTGCTCCAATTTGTTGGCAACACCGAGTATGCCTTGTGTCCGCATATCCATAACAGTCCTTCAGGGGCTGGTCCACTAGAGGTAACCTTGTTCCATATATCTCGCAACACCGGAATTCCTTGATAAGGGTTGTTCCCGGTGCAGTTCCATAGTCCAGTCGATCCCATTCCATCAGTCTTCTTCCAGATAGTGCAGTTTCTCCGTCTTTCTTAGTCGGATACCATCTAGGCTCCTTTGGCCACCACACTCGGGACTGATTTGGCCACTGGGTGACGATGCGCTGGCAGGGGCTGCTGCCTACTAGGACGGCATCCTTTACCCAGGGCCTAGAGATACACTCAGTCCCAACCGGAGCATCTGTCAGGACCCATGCCTGGGGATCTCGGTCTTGTCCAACTGTCAGGTTCCACTCCATCAGGTCCCATACTTCAACAATGGATCCTCTCCACGGCCAACGTGAGCTCATCAGTGGTCCGCCACAGACCCAACAGTTAGTCACATTCAGGGTTCCAGCTATCCGGTGGGTCAAGTCCACAAACAAGTTTTTCCCTCCTTCAGGTATCTCAATCTGCCTCTTTATTTCTTCATACATTGTCTGGTGCAATTGAGGCTGAGTAGGTAGGGGAGGGGGAGGCTTGGTGACTACTACTTCCGTTAACCTTTGTCTAATGTCCATCTTAAGGCATGGAAAGGGTGACCTAACTGTCCTATCCTAGTCATACAAACCCATCTCTTCCCCTTTGGGCAGGTAACGTACCCAAACCTCCCTACATATCCCCTATTCTCTACCATATAATACTTCTTTCCCCCGTCCTCACAAATAGTTCTAGTCCTCAGGCTATAGCAAGCAACATTCACATGGGAATGACAGGTAAATGATCTGGTTGTCTGCCCTCCGTATCTGATAGGATAACATTTATCACAGTTATTAATACTTTTTACCATGATTACATGCAGAGCAAACAATACCACGACTGCTCCTTTCATACTGCTAGTTATACATTTATTTTTTAAAAGTTAATGTTAGGGGCTTATTCCCCGGCTTCACCATCCACTGTTCCTCTTTATCAGGAGCGGGTGGGTCAACGGGCCCTCTAACTCGGGTCACGTGGGTCCACCCTTTTTCTTTTGTTCGTACTGCTGTCTCGATTGTCAGTAATACTAGGTATTGGCCGGTCCACCTGGGCTGGAGTTTCTCCTCCTTTCAATTCTTGACCAATACCCAGTCGCCGGCCTTTACAGCATGTATCGGAAAGTAGAGTGGTGGGCTTTGAGCCAATAATCCTTTAGCTTTTAATTCTGTAAGAGAACGAGATACTGCCAGTAAATAGTTCCTTACTGCCCTCTATGGTGGGTATTCCTTCTATCTTTCCCAAATAAGGTAACCCAAACAACATTTCATAGGGGGATACTGCTAACTTTGCATGGAGTCTCCGTTGTTTCTTTCAAAGCCTTTCTGTTTCCCTACTGCTCCAAACATGTGCCAGACTCCATGTACATATGCTGCTCTTAAAACCTTAATTTCTGCCAACTGAGCTAAGCAAGATTGCAGGCTAGCTTCCAATTTGATTACCTTAAAGTCTAATTCATCCTGATGCATCACTTCAAACCCTACATACTTGCTATTATGATCCCTTTAACAAGAAACATCCACAAGCAAAACCTTTTTGTCCCCTTCATTCAAAGGCTCTGACTGTAAAACATTTCTCAGACTTGTGTGTCCTTCTTCCTTCATTATTTTCCTTAATGGCATCACAATTTCAACATACTTTCCAATCTAGTCTGAACTATATTCTGCCATTCCCAATATCATCATCATCTGCCCTACTGTCTGAGGTTTGGGAACTTCAATCATCCCTTCAATTTGATCCTGCACTTTAGCTTTTACTTATTTATATATTACTCGTCCAAAATATTCTACCTGCTGCTGACAAAACAACAACTTCTTCCTTGATACTTTATGACCTCCTGTGTCATCTTTTCCAAGATAATTATAATGTCTCTCTCACATTGCTTCTCACTTGTGGAACAAACCAACAAATCATCCACATACTATATCAACACCTTCCAAATCTGCCTTTAACATCTGATTAAAAACACGGGGCTAGTATGTAAAACCCTGCAGCATCCTAGCCTGGGTGTATTTAATACCTCTTCTTTATGTTCACCATTATCTTTATTATTATTATTATTATTTCCTGATTACCATACCTGTCCACATCCTCAACACATCTTATCCACTACCTGTCTCCTTACTAACCTTTCTTGACCTCTTCCCTGAGATCCCTCCTTCCCTTGGGGACCCCAGTCCTGTCTGGGCTTATATCCAGATTTATTTCACTCGTGATAGGGCATTTGAGGAAACACTCTTCCAATTACATTTATTATTGGCATGGAATTCTCTGGCCCCTGTTTGGCTAATTCATAGGACTCACTGTGTGTCAGTGCATCACTTATTTCAGACTTTTCAACCAGGTCTGTTGTTACTGACAACATTGTCTTTCCTTTTTCACGCTCTTTCTTTTTCAGCTCTTTAAGTTACATTTGCATCACTTTTCTCTGCACCTCTTCCTGCTGGGCTGCAAGTCTTTTTCATATATTTGCGATATTTCTCAACCTCATTGACCAAATGATCACTGAATCATGTTAAGTTTCCAGTCTCCACTTTTTCAGCTTGTTCTCCAGATAGGCTGCTGGATTATTGTCTGAGGGCCTGCCATACCCTCTGCCTGCCTGTGCCAAACAGCATGCCATTGTTTAATGCATTGTTCACAGCATTTTTATACCAGCCATCTTCAGGAGTTCTGTCAGTTTAGTGGTTCCTATCATTTTCACCAACAGTGCCTTCAAATCTCACGTTCTCCTCCTCCAAAGCCATAATCCATTTCCTGCCCCATCAGGAATATTGGGTAAGGTATTTTGTAGCCCTCTCAGTTTATGAGTGCCCCAAAGGATAATCTGTGTCTGGCCTGCTGTTATCGTTTTAAAACAGTCTCATCAATTTATCCCTCTGCTTCCCACTTTAATCCTTTCTGATATGCCTTCTTTCTCATTCTAACCTCAATTTGTTCACATACACCATTTGCCTCCACAAAAGCTGTTTGACCCATATAACCATATAACAATTACACCACGGAAACAGGCCCTCTCGGCCCTTCCAGTCTATGCCGAACATTTACTTCCTAGTCCCATCTACCTACACTCAGACCATACCCCTCTATTCCTTTCCCGTTCATATACCTATCCAATTTATTTTTAAATGTTAAAATCGATCCTGCCTCCACTTCACTGGAAGCTCATTCCACACAGCCACCACTCTGAGTAAAGAAGTTCCTCCTCGTGTTACCCCTAAACTTCTGTCCCTTAATTCTCAAATCATGTCCTCGTGTTTGAATCTTCCCTACTCTCAATGGGAAAAGTTTATCCATGTCAACTCTATCCCTCTCATAATTTTAAAGACCTCTATCAAGTCCCCCTTAACCTTCTGCACTCCAAAGAATAAAGACCTAACTTGTTCAACCTTTCTCTGTAACTTAGTTGCTGGAACCCAGGCAACATTCTAGTAAATCTCCTCTGTACACTCTCTATGTTGTTGACATCTTTCCTATAATTTGGCGACCAAAATTGTACACCATACTCCAGAATTGGAGTACAGAATTTCTTACTTCTCAAATAGTTTATCCTACTTTGCAAATGTATTCACCTTTCTTTTAAAATCTTCCATTGACTCCTCCTGATTTATTACTTTCACACCCGTCTCCAACCTGAATGCTTGTCTAAACAAACCACAAAAGGCTGGTCTTGTTTCAGCAATTAACTTATTTCCAATTATTTCAACCCATTCTCACCACTATTTAGTACTAGTAACAATTTTCCAAATTAACTTTACTGAAAAGAAATCTATAGAAACATCAGCAAAACCAAGCCACCTACTTTTTCCAACTTTCCCCTTTTAAGTTGCAATGATACAAAGCGTTGTTCGTTAGCTTGCGGCTGTTCGTAACCTCCCCCATTGCTTAGAATTTCTTAAAGGAACACACACACCTACCCTTACAGCATGTGGCCTACAACAAACAAACTTATCACATTTGTGAACTTCCTCATTCATTCAAAACTGGTTTTTACACACAAATCATATTCGTTCCATTCTTACTTCAATGAAATTATGCAATTTCCTGCACAGATTAAAGTTTCAAAATTAACATTTATATAATTCTTATTGCTACTCTACCTTCTGCTTTCTATAATATTTTGCACTAACTCCTCATGTACCTGACCAATCTGTATATGAGTCTCTTCTATTTCCTGAAATTTCTTTGAGGTTCCTGTCAATTTTTGTTCAAAATCTGTTTTTCCACATATAATTTATAGGTTTCTGTAGCTTTTAAAAAAAAAGATTTGACAGTTGCCTCTTCTATGTCTTTCTGTGTTGCCCCTTCCTTTTTTAACTTTACCCCCGGGGCTTCCTTCTCCCCAAGATTGCCACATTCGCCCCAACGGACTATCAGGCAGAATGTGTGGCTCTTCACCATTGAGCCTTTTTAATTTCCCCCCGGACTCTTACTTTTCCCGTTCCGGTTATCTGTTGTCTTATCAGACTATTCCCGTCCGACAGACCCTCGGTCGCCCGGGCAATACTTAATAGTCAGTTTTCTTACCCGGGTCCTGTGCACAAGAATCGCTCGACCGTCCCTTGTTTATTTTTCCAACACTCCCTCTTGTTTCCCGAGTCTCTTGTCCGGATATCACTAGCTCAAACCGCTGATGGCAAGCAAGGAGATTAAAGACTGCTGAAAACAGCAGGGGTGCACCATCCCTTCCTTCCATGCTTCCGCCGAGCGGCCGGAGTGGCGATCGCGGACGAGCCCCCACTTTGTGAGATATAGTTTGTGCTCACAATCACTGCTCAGAGACTAAATCATCGAAACAAGAAATGCTTTTTATTTATTTGCGAATCTGCAGAATTCGGGTGCCTCTCCAAATTGAGACACACCAAAGTCACAACAGTAAAGCCCCTTTATACACACAATTCTGCTGGCATAACCTCCCCTTCTGGCTCTTCCCAATCAGAGCACTGAGGTGCACAGTCTATGGGTACATACCCCAGTACCTCCCACATCATACATAGCATGTTCATGATAATGAGCAATTTCTCGACTAGGGGCGTATGTAATATTCATTTATATCATTAAGCATGCCCAGTTGCAATTGACCTGGCCTAGTTTTCTCACCGACAAACTGACCTATCTCAGTTTTTTTTATGTCTGAACTAAAGCTAGTTTCTACTGACAAGGGTCCCTTTCATCCCTAGTCCCTACTGACAAGGGTCCCATCTATCACCTCCCTTCTACGCTATACTATGCCATCCATCCTCACCCAAGGACAGTTGTGATAAACCCACTCCCAGCTATGTCAACATCCTCTCCCTGGCCCCTATCGGCTAGAATCCTGTTTACAAGTTAGAATCCTCTCCTGAATCCTTACAATAGCGGGGTTTAATCACTTTATCCCTCACAGCCGGCTGCTCGATTTCCCCTCCCTCCCTCCCTCCCTCCCTCCCTCCCACAGCTGAGCAGCCTCAGAAACTTTCCCTGAGTTTAATTGTCACCTGACGACTGATTTCTGGAGCGGATAATTTTCCATAGTCTGGGGTGGACTAGCTCACCAGTGCTGTTGCAAAGTGAAACTGTTGTGCGGACCACAGCCACCAGATGGTGAAAACAAACCTACTTTTGTTTGCTGTTGTTACCGAGAATTGCAATTGCTCCAGGATTATCACAACAAAGCACAGACACAGGCAGTGTGTGTCCTGCTGTTACTGCCCAGACTAGCCCCTTCCCGCCTGCCTCCACCCAGACCCATCTTGCAATCCTCAGCCCTCCCTGCCCTCATATCAATTGCAGGTTTAATTGAAAAATCAGCTCTTCACCTCCTCACCAGAGGTAGACTGGACATACACACGAGAGGTGGTGAACATAGATCACATAACAGTGTCATGTGGGGGGGCATGGTGGATCAGTGGTAGAGTTGGTGCCTCACAGCGCCAGAGACCCAGGTTCGATGCTGCCTACCAGTGCTGTCTGGATAGAGTTTGTACATTTTCCCTGCGACCGTGTGGGTTCTATCCGGGATGCTTCAGTTTCCTCCCGCACTCCAAAGACGTAAAGGTGTGTAGGTTAATTGGCTTCTGTAGGTCGTAAAAAAGATTGCCCCTAGTGTGTGTAGATCAGTGTATGGGGTGATCGCTGGTCAGCGCGGACTCGGTGTGCCGAAGGACCTGGTTCTGTCCTGTATGTCTAAAGACATGTAAAGTTGCGGTGCAGCGCAGGAACAGGCCCTTCAGCCCACAATGTGTGACCCAAACATGCACCTGATCTATGTACTGCCATTCTCTGCATATCCGATAGTCTATTTGAAAGCCTTTTAAATGCCACACCATCGTATATGCCTCCTCCACCACCCCAGGCGGCATCTCCCAGTCACCCACCACTCTGTGTAAAAATCAACATGACTCCAACATCTGCTTTAACCGTTATCCCTCGGACCTTAAAATGACAGAGTCCGGGTAAAGACACAAGACTCCTGTCACAACAGAATGGACTCAACGATGAGTTTTTCACCTGAAATCGATGTATTTATTCTGAGCCTGTGATAACTGCTGTAATTCCAGAGATAGAATGCATTAGTGAAGTTATCGTGGTTTGAGTTTGAATGTAATTTTGCATTTTTCTTCCTGTATCTTTGAGATATTGATGAATGCTCAGGAAACATGACCTCCAACTGCCTCCCGGGCGCTACATGCATTAACAACTATGGCTCGTACAAGTGTCAGTGTGAGAAGGGATTCGATGGAGACGGCATAACTTCCTGCATCGGTGAGGGTACTCGTGGGCCTGTTGAAATATTCACCCTGTCAGTTGTGCCTCGGGTCTGAGCTGATAAGGTGCAGTGCACCTACAATGTTTTCTCCCCCTCAGTATGGGTGGGGGGCATTCCTCGATTCGGTCATAATCTGTGGTGGAGTGGCTTGGTCCTCTGAGGTTAGGGAAGGGTTAAATCACAGTGAGATTCCCAGTTCCAATTCGGCACAGACAACGAATGCCTCCATTCACTGCATTCTGTCACCCATCCGTTTGTCAGTAGGCCACAGCCTCATGAACAACAGTCCCAGTTTCTCACGTCCCGTGGTTCGAGGTTTTGACGCGGGTCAGTGTCTGCTCTCTGTGCTCATGCCAATTTGTACGGTCTGTACGGAGT
Organism: Raja brachyura; assembly: GCA_963514005.1. The sequence continues at coordinate 16,182,158 of OY740811.1, forward strand.
TTGTACGTTTGCCCTGTAACCACATGGATTTTCCCCGGGTGCTCCGGTTTCCTCCCACATTCCAAAGACCCAGGCCGAACGGCCTGCTTCCACGCTGTATCTCTAAAACTGAAACTACTGTTCAAGTTGTAATTGCTTTGTCATTCAGTGGGAATACAATATTGCAAAGCGATTCCGAAGTAGCTGATATGCTTCAAAATCGAGCCTCAGAAGGTAAACGGCCCTGGAGTGTTTTTTAGCTTTGATATGGGAAGGGGTGATATCAGTGGTCTCCAGATAATGAACAAAAAAAACCTTTTCCTCTCCGTCCATGTAAACCACAGCCATATTGGCCAGGGGAATGCATGGTGGTGAAGACCAGCTCTCTCGTGGCCATCTGTCCTGGAGACACTCAGTGGCAGCCGGTGCATAGGTCAGTGCTAATAAAATTAGAACCAGCTCCAACCCATCCAGTGCTCCCAAGGTCATGCATCTCCTGACAGTCCAAGATCCAAAATGATTCCAGAGTCCCCACATCCACCCACTGACAGCCAAATACGGGCTGGCTTGTCTCTTGCATATGCCTGGGCCAATCTCTCGGGCTATGTCCCTGGCTGGCTCATTATATTGATCCCTGAGGATCAGTATTGAGATCCCTCTGATCCAGCCGGTAGGGGTGAATCTTTTGCAAAGAACAAAGTGCAGGAGGAACTCACCGGGTCAGGCAGCATCTGTGGAGGGAATGGACAGGTGGGAAACTTGAATCCTTGCTCTCCTGATGGCCCTGAATTTCTTGGGCAAGGATCTCTGCAAGTCCAGTCTGAAGAAGGATTTTGTTCCGAAACGTTGCCCATTTCCTTCGCTTCGTAGATGCTGCCTCACCCGCTGAGTTTCTCCAGCATTTTTGTCTACCTTCGATTTTCCAGCATCTGCAGTTCCTTCTTAAGCAGTAAATTCTCTGTTCTCCATTAGGCGCTGGTTGATTGCTCTGTCCTTTCCACAGACAACGATGAGTGTGTCGTGGAGCAAACCGCCTGCAGCCCCAGCGCCTTCTGCATCAATACCCTGGGCTCTTTCCAGTGCGTTTGCCAGTCTGGACATATCGGTGACGGAGTGCACTGCGTGGGTAAGGAACGCTTCGCCAGTCCCGAAGCTTGTTAATTGCCGAGTATTTGGGTCACTGATCAATGCGGAGATCGTTTAGCCCGTTGGAAGGAGGAAGGGTAGACGAGGCACCACTCCCGACCTTGTCTCCGAGTGGAATCGCACTCAGCCCGATGGTTTAAGGTAACCGGCGAGTTGGAAAGACCTTTGCAGAAATAAACTGCAGCATTGTCCCAGTAAATCTACAGCAGGACGGTGCAGCTGATAGAGCTGCTGGCTCACAGCGCCAGCGACCTGGGTTCGATCCTGACCGCGGGTGCTAATCCATGTAGAGTTTGCACGTTCTCCCTGTAACCACATGAGTTTGTTCCGGCACATCTCCTTTTAAACTTTGCAACCCTCACTTTAAAGCTATGCCCTCCAATCTCTGAAGGCAAGCGAACTATATGCCTTCTTTACCGCGCAGACCTGCCTGCAACACCACTTACAGAATCCATGAAGTCTGATTTCTCCAACTTATTCTCTAACCGGTTGAGTTTTCCTTCAGTTACAAAGACAGTTCACTGCATATTTTATTAGTAAAGTGCCTCTAATTTGGAATTATCCCTTTTGGGTACAACCGCCAGGGACGATTTCACTCCCTCTGGTTTACTGCTTCTACTTCTTAAAGCTCAATGCGATATTCGAGCCATTTTTAAACTAAGTATCTGGATGAGCAATTAATATCCAAGGTTTAAAAGGCTGTAGACCATGTGCTGGTAAATGGGATTAGCATCGAGGGTCGGCATGGACTCGGTGGGCCGAAGGGCTTGCTACTGCGTCCGGACACTGTGAATGTGATGAATAGGAACCGAGATCTTTCTGTTTATCTGGCAGCCACCAGCATCTGGACACCCTGGTCCCCGTGGTCAGTCTGCACGGCTTCCTGCGGGTTTCAGAACAAAATGCGGATTCGTATGTGCACGCACCCGGAGAGTGGAATGCGCTGCGAGGGACCCTCGGCTGAGCTGGTGGAATGCGGGATGCTCCGTCCGTGCCCAGGTACGCCACATCCCCACGGCAACAGTGCCCAGGAATGCCCATCCCCACGGCAACAGTGCCTTCCCCAAAAAATGCTTCCCCACAGCACCGCCAGGGCAAGGCACTCAGCCACACTGGCGCGGCCGACCAACACCTTGACCAAAGATAGACACAAAAAACTGGAGCAACCCAGCGGGTCAGACCGCATGACCAGCCAGCAAGGACTTTACATGGCGAACAAAGGGACAGGGAGGATCTCAGGATCTTAGGTTCAGGATCTCAGCAGCTGATCTTTGTGGGGGGTGAATAAAAGTGGAGATGGTGAAGGGCTGGAAGAGCAGAGATGTCGGAGGTCTGAGTGGCTGGAGGGGCAAAGGGATGAAATGTTTAAACTCAGCACCTCGCTTGCCTGGGAGCTGGTGCGGGGCAGTGAGTGCAGAGGGTGGTGGCTGAACAGCACTCGGCTGGGAAACAGCAGAGTTGTGTTTGGACAAATCTAGGCTTGGTGGAATGAGGGAGGGCAGCAAGTAGAGTGCTGGGACAGTCACCTGGTGGAAGGCAGGACACGGGCAAGGGGCAAGGCTTTCTCCATCCTATGAGATCAGATGCGGTTAAGAAGTGGGGCTGGGTAGCTTTGGCATGGAGGGGTCCAATGCTGGGGTCATGGTTGTGAGGTCCACACTGGTACTACCACAAGGATTTTCCCACTTTATTTTAGTTTATTTTATTTTTATTGTCACGCACACTGAGATACAGTGTAAAGCTTTTTTGTTGGGGCCATCCAGTCAGCGGAAAGACGACTTGATTACAATCAAGCCAACCACACTGTAAGTAAGTAAATTTATTGGCCAAGTATTCACATACAAGGAATTTGCCTTGGTGCTCCGCCCACAAGTAACAACATGACATACAGTTACAGTTACAGAAAACACTAAACATTAATAATAATAAAACATTAAAGATAAATCCCATTGATCAAGCATGAGCTGATCCTGAACCAGCTACAGGATAAAGGGAACAGCGTTTAGTGCAAAGTAATGTCTGATGTAAGATAGTCTGAGGGTCCCCAATGAGGTAGGTGGTTGCTCAGGACCGCTCTCTAGTTGCTATTAGTATGGCTCAGTTGCCTGGTAACAGCTGGGAAGAAACTGCCTCTGAATCTGGAGGTGTGCGTTTTACCTCTTGTCTGATGGCAGAGGGGAGAAGAGGGAGTGTCCGGTGTGAGACTTGCCCTTGATTATTCTGGTGGCCAAGAGATGCTGCTGAAGGTGTGCAGAAATTGCCCCTCCCACTTGGACTGAAGAAACCCAGGGAGGAAGTTACATTTCTGAGTCTTAGCAAAGGTAGCCGGGAGAGGGGATAATGGGGCTGCAAGTAGCAGTGTTGGAATCAATACAGGGAGCTGTTTGTTGATTAGCGATGTGCGGTGATTTAATGGAAGAGTCTCCTTGTCCTGTCACTTGCAGGACTGTGCAGGATTTATCAACGGACTTGGTTCTTCTGCAGCTGAGTTTCTCTATGCAAAATCTAGAACAAGATGTTTGAGCGATCCCAGTTCTAAATATACTGTAGAAGTTTTCTATATTTAACTTTGCTCAATTCACTGCAGCTTAAGGTCTGATTTTTAAGGGTGATCTACATGAGCAGCCTTGGCACAGATGCAAACGCCTACACCACTGCACGAGGACAAGTCTACGGCCGCAGTGGCTTGTTTACCGGGAACAGGAGTACCAGAACCCCAGGACCCATGCCTCCCCAAATAACTCTCCCCAAATATCACCAGTGGTCAACCATTGACTGCTGAACATTGACCAACTCTCCCAGTGATGGGTCAACATTCGAGCTTTGTCGACCCAATGACCCACAGAAACAGCGCCACATTTGAAAGTGGCGGGAGAGAACGTTAGGGGTAAAGCTGTGTCTGCGGGTGCTTTGGAGGAACAAGGGTTTTTGTCTAAATTGTCTTTGTGAGCTCCCAGAAATATGATGTGAAATGCAGAGGCCGCTGGCCGTGGGCACTGACATCAAACAGCAAGCATGTCATGTGTAATGCAAGCTGAACAAAGTCCGTCTGTACATCAGACACCAATGTGGGCTATGGTGCTTGCTTCAGAATTAGTTCTATTTACTTGCCAGAGATCTTCCTACACACGGGTCCCCGCGTAGTGTGCTTGCTTGGTATTCACTGACTGCTCAGTTCTCGTAGAGTCAGACAGTGCGGAAGAAGACCCTTTGGCTCAACTTGCCCACGCCAACCAACATGCCCCATCTACACTCGTCCCAACTGCCCACGCTTGGCCCATAATCCTCAAAACCTTTCCTATCCACGTACCTGTCCAAATGTCTCTTAAATATTATGATAGTACTTGCCCCATCTACCTCGTCCGGCAGCTCGTTCCATACACCCATCACCCTTTGTGTAAAAGAAAGTTACCCCTTGGGCCGCTATTTAATCGCTACCCCCCCCCCCCCCACCCCCCCAACATCACCTTAAACCTATGTGGTCTAGTTCTTGATTCTCCTACTCTTGACAATCGTTTCTATGCGTTTACCCAATCTCCCCAAGGTCAAGGTCAAGGTCCCAACCACCCACAGATCACCCCGTGGGTTTCAAGCCCTCTCCCACCACTTTCCTGACACCTCGAAACTCCAGGTGCCCCTTTCTCCGTCGTCCCTAACATTCCAACTTCCCTAGAGGGGGGTGGGGGGGGGCTTGGGGTCGTCACCATCTTACCCTCCAACTCCAGGAAAGGAATCATGGACCTGCTGGAACTGGCCGCCCGGAAGCCTTGGACAAAACCCACGTGGCCCCTGCACACCGAGGCCCTCCCGTGGTGCCCGGGGTCTGGGGGAACCGCCTGGCTTGTCGTTGGGAAGAGGCCACACTGTGAACCATGCTGCAAATCCCCCCCCCCCCCCCCCCCCCCAGAGGCGACACTGCTGGGCGATTGTGCCGAGTGTCACGTTTCTGTGCCCCACAGTGAACGGGAAGTGGTCGGACTGGTCTCCGTGGTCCCCCTGCACGTCCTCCTGCTCCGGCATCAAGAAACGGGTCCGCGTCTGTGACAACCCCGCTCCGACCAACGGTGGCCTCCTCTGCAGTGGTTCCTTCGAGCAGGCCATGCCCTGTGAAAGCCCGGACTGCCCAGGTAAGCTGGCAACCTCCTCCGCCCGGCCGTGCCCCATGTACCAGTGGCCCCAACAGCCAGGCCCTTTGGCCCACCGAGTCCACGTCGACCAGCGATCCCTGCAGGCGAACACTATCCTACACACTGGAGACAATTTACAATTGTACCAAGCCAGTTAACCTACGTGAATGTTTGTAGTATGGAAGGCAACCAGAACACCTGGGAAAAACCACATAGATCACTGGGAGAATGTACAAACTCCGTACAGACAGTTCCCGCAGTCAGGGTCAAAAGGCAGCAACTCTACTGATGCGCCACCCTGCAGCCTTTTGTTGACCCTGGGCTAAGGAAGACTGCCAGTGACTTGCTGGACAAGTGGACACAGAGCTGATGGGGCAGGGGTGAGGATGGCTGTGAGTAGCCTGGAGTCAGAAATCTTAACAACACCCTCTATCCGAGTGTGTGATGGATGGATGAACCATTCCTGTGCCCCCGGTGTGAGGGAGAGGCAGGAAAGTCCCTGGCGGCTCCCCTGCACATGTGGAGGGAGAGCCGCAGTGTCAGAGGTGCGGACTGTGACGCGATGTCCAACATCACCGTGTAATGGACACAAAGTGCTGGTGTAACTCAGCGGGTCAGGCAGCATCTCTGGAGAAAAAGGATGGGTTACATTTCAAGCTGCGGACCCGTCTTCAGACCTTTCGGGTCTCGGCCCATAACGTCACCCATTCTTTTTTTTGGTTAATTTCTTTTATTAGAAGTAATCGATTTACAATGTTGTAAACAGTTTTGCAAACATCAACTTAATTCCAAAATTTTTTTAAATAACCCATTGAAAGTTATTATCTTCTATTTTTTAGGAAAAAAAGATAGAGATAGAGTAGTTTTAAATCAATAAGAGAGTGATTAAATAATAATTTGATTATATAAAAGAGAAAAAGAAAATAGAAAAAGAAAATAAGGTTACCAGAAAAATAAAAAAATATTATATAAATATATAAATGAAAAACAACCAGATATGTTTTATCTAAAACTATTACAAATAATAGTATCAATGAAGACATGCTTATTTATCTTAGTATAAGAATATGTTAATCTCATCAAGTCCCGCAGGGTACCCGTCAAGCTGTGTTGTCAAGAGCAGCTACTTCTCTAGGTACTGTATATATGGAGACCATATTTGTTCGAAAGAATTATATTTGTCCAGTAGGACAAATCTGATTCTTTCCAATTGTAACGTCTCCAACATTTCTGCCGCCCACATTTTAATTGTGGGGGTTAAAGTTCCCTTCCAAAATTTCAATATTAATTTTTTCCCTATTATCAAACAGTAATCAAAGAAATTTCTTTGATTTACTGTAAGGACCGAGTTTGAATCCAAAATTCCAAGTATTATTATCTTTGGGTCTGGATCCAATCTAATTTTAAAAACCTCAGAGATAACCTTAAAAATTTCTGTCCAGTAATGATTCAATTTGGAACATGTAGCAAAACTGTGTGTTAAATTTGCTTCTAAATTCTTACATTTATCACAAATTGAAGAGAGATTGGGAAAGATACTATTTAATTTAGTTTTTGAATAATGTAATCTACAACGCTACAATAATGTAACGTCACCCATTCTTTGTCTCCAGAGATGCTGCCTGACCCGCTGAGGCACTCCAGCACTTTGTTTCTATCTTCGGTATAAACCTGTGTCTGCCGTTCCTTCCCAGCGTCACTTTGGCCAACTTCACTCTAAACAAACTATCAGCTCCTCACTGCTCATTCTGGGATCATCTTCTGTGCAAGTCAGCCACTGCCATACAGGCCTTACAACAATGGCTCCTTATCAAAAGGCTGAGACAACAGTGATCTGCCCTGGGAAGTCTGAAAGGCTTTAAAAGGAGATGGAGATTCAAAGACGCTCCTTTCTCGTGCCTTAGTGTAAAATGAGTGACAGTGGTCTGGTGACATGATCATAAGCCTGTGTGCAGGGTCAGAATCCCCTTCCACCCCTCAGCCCACCAGCTCTGGTCTCTGGAAACAACGCGGGGATAAGAGGCAACACTCCTGATCAAACACTTTTGATGTTTATTGTTGCTCTTTGGTTTCAGCCACTGGGTTCTGGTCACCATGGACACCGTGGAGCCCTTGCCCGGTCAGCTGTGGCATTGCGTTCATGAAACGTTCCCGGCTCTGCAACGCCGTGTTTTCCAAGAAAGCTACGACTTATTGCCTGGGGCATAATCAAGAGGAAAGATCTTGCGGCTTTCCGGTAAGGGCTGGCTTTTAATGTTCTGCAGAAGTGTTCCGGCCTGAAACATCCATTCCTGTCCATTTCCCTCCACAGATGCTGCCTGACCCACTGAGATCCTCCAGCGGTTTGTTGTTATTAATGATCCGCTCGTTCATTCAGTCCAAACGCATTCGCCGCAGATGGGGTGTGACTGAGATGTGCACTGAAAACCACAGTGAGCATTTAGCAGGCACCAAGACCTGATGTGGAACAAGGTTGTGGTGGTGCAATAGAGAGTTACAGCATCTTCTGACTAAGTGTTGCTACCTTCCATCTTCCAGCCTCTGTCCATTCCTTCCCCCCCTGCACACTAACACTTTCCTACACACACTTCTAGTGTATGGCGTGCACAGCTGAAAGTTGTAGGACAACTTGTTCTATTTTATCTCATTTGATTGTGAGTGCCAGGTTGATTGCATTGGTTGAAACAGTGCGGTCCACGTGAAGGTTGCAATCTCCCACCCCCTACACACACTGGGGATAATTTAACATTGACACCAAGCCAATTAACCTACAAACCTGCACGTTTTTGGAGCGTGAGAGAAAAAAAAAACGAAGATCTCGGGGAAAACCCACACAGGCCAAGGGGAAAACATACAAACTCCAGCACCCGTGGTCAGGGTCGAACCCGGGTCTCTGACGCTGGAAGACAGTAGCTCTACCGCTAGCCACGGTGCCGCCCTTGATGCAGTGTCTCGATCCAGAACATTGACTGTCCGTCACCCCCCACAGCTCCTTAGTTTTAGTGATATTCAAGGGGAGGCTGTTGTTCTCACACCAGTGCCAGACCAGCCACCTCCGCCCGGTAGGCTTTCTCATCGTTATCGGAGTTCAGGCTATATAGTTTGGATGTTATTTTTCTGATTTTGTTTCTCTTTGAACAGGTTGATTACTGCAAATATCTGACCCAACCTACAGACTCTGTCTTAACAGGAAAATGGACGTAAGGGTATGTTCACTCACTGTTCAGCATTGCCGACCATCTGCTGGTATGTCATACACCTCCAGGGTACAGCACAGCACAGTGCATCCCAGGCTGTATTTTTGTAAATGTATTGTTTATATATTAAACGGCCACAGTCTTGAAGCATTCTGACTTCTCATTGTTAAGTATTCCGATTCAGATTATTATCTATTAAAAGAGTGAAGATTTGAACGTTTTGTCTCTGTGCTAACTGCTCTCTTAAATTAAGGATTAATCTTGGACCAATAGCATTGTAGAGTCATACAGTGTGGAAACAGGCCCTTCGGCCCAACTTGCCCACACCGTTAATTTGACCTATCTACACTAGTCCCACCTGCCTGCGTTTGGCCCATATCACTCAAACGATCATATCCATGTACCTGTCTAAATGTTTTTTAAACGTCGTCATAGTACCATAACCATACAGTCAGGAACTTTTCCAGACGGTGCAAATGTCAAAGACTAGAGGGCATAACTTTAAGGTGAGAGGGCAATGTTTAAAGGAGATGTGCCGGAAACATTGTTTTACACAGAGAGTGAAGGGTGTCTAGATTGCCCTGCGAGCAGTGGTGGTGGAGGCAGATACAATTGTGATGTTTAAAAGGCTTTTGGATGGGCACTTGGATATGCAGGGAATGGAGAGATATGAATCATTTAGTTTAGAGATGTAGCGCGGAAACAGGCCCTTTGGCCCACTGAGTCCGCGCCGACCAGCGATCCCCGCACATTGACACTACCCTACACACACTAGGGACAATTTTACATATTATACCAAGCCAATTAACCTACAAACCTGTACGTCTTTGGAGTGTAGGTGGAAACCAAATATCTTGGAGAAAACCCACGCAGGTCACAGGGTGAACGTACAAATGTCGTACAGACAAATACCTGTAGTCAGGATCGAACCGGGGTCTCTGGTGCTGTAAGACGGCTCTACAGCTACGCAACTGTGCCAACCTCATGTGTCGTCATGATTAGCTTGCATCATGTTTGGCATTGACACTGTGGGCCAGAGGGGCTGTTTCTGTGCTGTGCTCCATGTTCTTGTGACCAGATTACATTTTCCAGCCAATGTGTAGTCTGGATTGGGACAATATTCCAGAGCCATTCATGAGGAGGTGAAAGCAGAATCTATAGAAAATCATTGGACAATCCAACAGTTGGCTTTATTAAAGGGAAAACTGTTTGACAAATTATTTGCGATTGTACTAAAGAAGGTAAATAAAAGGAAGTCGGAGCTGGATAATTTACTATTATTTACAAGGAATATTAACGACTTGGATGAAGGGGTTCCAACGAGCTGCACATGGCTGGCTACAGCCATACGCCGACAGCAGGGCCGGCTCGTCCTGCCCGCCCTCGATGACCGGGAACCCGAGAGGACGTGGAGGAGGTCGGCGACAGTGGCAGGAGCTGGACAAAGGGACGGTAAGAAGGAACCAGGGGTCGTACCTTCCCCGCCCGCAACGTCAGCTGCGGAGGCGCCCCCAGTGCACAAAGGGAGCAGAGCAAGGAGGGGGTCGATGGTTCGTGGGATAACCAGATGCAATGGGCCTTTATGGCCAGCAACAGTTGGGACTGAAATGACGCCAAAATTAGGTGACTCATGCATATAGACCTAGTGGGCTGTCCTGCTTTCACGAGTTATTCTCGAATTCTCCCTTGATTCAAACTCGCAGAATATTCGTAACAAGTCCATAGGAGTCCGCAGATATATCGTAGTGGTCCGTTATGCCAGCCGTAGGTACTCGCGGCATCAGGAAAGTCGGGACCTCTTAGCCCGATAATAAATGTCCACGAGTAAAAAAAAATGGTCGGTAAGAACAAAATTGCAACTTTTTACTCGTAAGGATGGCATCAAAATAGTTGTTGGAATTCGTCGACATACACATAGGAGTTTGTGAACATAGTCGTGGAAGGTCGTAGGTGTTCGTAGTTTACCACGATCTTGATTTTTTTTTAGGTCCTTTAATTCCAAACCTCTGCCAAGTTTAAGTTGTGAAAGTGGGACAGGACCTTCAGTGGGCTGCTTATAGGTACTAAGTACTTATTGTACTTATGTATGGTAATAATCTCACTGATCTGTATGCAAAAAAAAAATTCACTGCACCTTGCTACATAATAAAGGAACCAATGAACCTCATTGGACAGTGCTTACTATAAACAACTCTGCCGATTAAAAAATGATAGGGAGATCAGCAAATTGTGAGGACTCAAAGAGACTACAAAGAGATAAAGATAGGTTAGGTATGGGCAAAATGTTGGCAGATGAAGTATAATGGGGAAACAGGCAAGGTTGTCCATTTCGTAAGGAAGGTTGAAAAAAGCAAATTATTTAAAATTTCTCCAAAATCTTTTTCATATAAAAGGAATGAGATTCCAAAATGGGATCTGGGAGTCAGTGCACAAAACGCAAAGGAATGACGTGCAGGGAAGGATATTTGAAAGTTAACCTTCATTGCGAGGGGTGTAGAGTTTAAGTGGGGAAGTTCTGATGCAACTACCAATACCTGGAGTACAGTTTTGGTCTCTGCATTTAAGGAAGGGTAGAGTTGGAGACAGTGCAGAAAAATGTCTCTGGGGATGAAGGGGCGGATGTGTGAAGGGAGGCTGTGTATGGTGGACCTATTCTTATTTGACTTTTTTTAATGGGAAATGATGAGATATACAAAATTGCTGACAGCGTGTCTCGCCCTCGGTAGGTATTAGAATGAGAAGCGTGGTTTCAAATTAAGGGGTTGCCCATTTCAAATTGAATTGAGGCAAAGAGAAATTTATTTTTAGTCGATTGTGGTTCTTTGAAAATGTCTACTCAGAGAGTTGAGGAGGCAGTCATTGAATGTTTCAAGGCTGAGATTGACAGAGATTCAAACTTCAAACAAGGGATTTAGGGAGCGTGTGTGAAAGTGGTGCTGAAGCCAAGGTTGGGATCAACCATGATGATGGTGAATGGTGGAGCATCCTCCAGGAGGTGATTAGACAATTGGGTGCAATTGTCAGATCTAATCAGAGTGGACCCCGTTAAAGGTTTAGTTTAGGCATTCAGCGTGGAAACAGGCCCTTCAGCCCCCAACAACCATTGATCACCCCGTTCACACCAGTTCTAGGTTAGCCCACTTTCGCACCCACTCCCTGCACATTTGGGGGACGTTTCTTATGCAGATTTACCCACAAACCTGCACATATGAGGGAGGAAACCAGAGCACCCAGAGGAAACTCACACAGTCAGCACCCAAGGTCAGGATCGAACCCGGGTATCTGCCGCTGTGAGGCAGCAGCTCTGCCAACTAGGTGCCTTTGAGAATGTTCATTTAACCATGGTGTTGGATAAGACATGACCAGGTTTTGCTTTTATGATGGTTCTGGATTCATTTGGGTAGCAAATCCTAAAATTAAATTATGTTCACGAGTTATCCAACACCATTAAGTTAAATGAGCTTTATTATTTCCAAGAACAGACTGTTTGCACCAACGCATTGGATAATTTGATGGTTTAATTCATTTTAAAACATCAAAGGCAGAAACTAATATTCACGGGCAGAACTAATGATTCACAGAGTTCAGTACTCAGTCGCTTCAGTCAATAATCACACATTTGTTCATATTTATCAAATTTCCACGACATCCAGAGGCTCTCCGGAGGTTTAGCATCACAAACGTTCACTGTTCACATGTTGCTGGAGTTCCTGTACAATGTTATAACAGCCTGCATTACTTTCCACACCGCTTACATGGTGTAGGCAACCCAGTAAATGACATTGACTGCAGCGAAAGCTGCTGGGAAGACGGCCCGTGCGTAGATGTCAATGGTGTCGGAGTCGATCGGCTTGAATATGGACTTCAACGTCAGCTTCTTGTTCAGCGCCGTGCCGCGTGTATGCGCTCGCGCCTTTCCATTCTCAACCTCATCTCCGCGGAGAACCCTGTTGGCCCGATGCAGTCTGTTGGACATCAGCAGCTCATGGTTCACCCCCGCCGCTGACAGAGAGAACAGGACGATGGCATGTTTCCCAGTTGTCTTAAATTCCTGCAATAAAAAGAGAGATGCGCATTTCTCTCAAGCCTTTCATGCCCAAGACGCCGCAAGGTGTGTCACTGTCGTAATGCCGCCGTCCCCATGGGCTAATGTAGCACAGCAAACTCACACAGAGAGCTGTGGACTTTAGCCCAGACCATCATGCAAACAAACCTCCCTTCCATCCACTCCACCTAAACTTCACACTGCCTCTGCAAGGCCACCAGCATAATCAAGGGCGATTCTCACCCCAGTCCTTCATCAGGGCAAGAGGTACAGAAGTGTGAAAATGCACACCTCCAGATTCAGGAACAGTTTCTTCCCAGTTGTTAACAGGCAACTGAACCATAATCCAAGTTTGTCCAGCCTTTCCTTATAGGAAACAATGGCAAGGGTTCTGCTCCTCAGCAATTATCCTTTATCCCCAGAGAAATACCTTGCCTAGGTACATAAGCAGCGTGTAGCCTTTTGCAACTTACCAGTACTTTCATAGGTAGAGAGCAGGCAGATGAGCTTACAACCCAGCCGTATGAATATCGGTTTCTCTAACTTCAAGTAACCTTTGCATTCCCTCTCTCTCTCTCTCCGTCCCTCCTCCCCCGCTCTAGTCATCCTACTCGTTTCCCTGTCGTCCTGCTTAGTTTCACTGTTTGTATCCATTCGTTATCAGCTTCTCCACAGCCAGCAATGGATCATTGTGGGCTCCACCTTTCACCATCATCATTGCTGGCTTGTATTTGTTCTGTTCATACCTTTCATTAATTTGTTCTTTGTACCTTTTCATACCTCTAGTTTCCCTCTCCCCTGACTCAGTCTGAAGAAGGGTCACGACCCGAAACGTCACCTATTCCTTTTCTCCAGAGATGCTGCATGAACCACTGAGTTACTCCAGCATTTGTGTCTATCATAGATGAGCAAGGCAGTTCAACTCCATACCTTCAGGTGAAGTGTTTTATTTTAAGCAAGATTTGATTTCATACTCCACGACAATAAATTTTCACAGCACATTTCGTCCTAAATCGTTGAACGTTCTGTAAAAATATCACCCACCTGTCCACTTGTTTTATTTGACTTAATTTTTGCACGTTGCTTTCTCATGTAATCTGCGTTGAAGTGGGCAAAGGCATACTCGATGAGGGCAGCAAAGACGAAGACGTAACAGATCCAGAAGTACACGTCGAGTGCTTTAATCGCAGATGCCCGGGGTAAGGATTTCCTCGCACTGATCATCAACGTTGTCATGGTCAGCACTGTGGTGATACCTAAAGTAAAGGCACAGGTTGAGTTACAGAGTGACAGTCATAGGCCCTTCAGCCCAACATGTCCATGCTAACCAAGATGCTCCATCTGTGCTAATCGTTTGCTTGTGTTTGGCCCATATCCCTCTAAACCTTTCCTATCCATGTATTGTCCAAAAGTCTTCTAACCTGTTCACTGCCAAGATTTTTTTCCACTTCTATACTGTGATCCAAGTATACTCGGGGGTGGCAGTGAACAGATTCAATGTTGTTGGAGTACTGGCCCCAAATTGGCCGCTTGTTCCATACACCCTGTGTGGAAATGCTGCTCCTCAGATTCCTATGAAATATTTCCCCTCTCAGTTTATGCCCATTATTTCTCGATTCCACTACCCTGGGCCAAAGTGCTTTCACCCTTCCACTGCGACAGTTTTAGTACATAGGGGAGTCCAGGGTTCTGGGAATTTAATGGCTCAGTTGAAGGATACTTTATTGTCACATGTACCCGGGTACAGTGACATGCTTTGCTTTGCATTCAATCTGATAAAATCATACAGCAGACCTCACCTAGGCAGTCGCCACGTTTCTGGCGATGAGAAAGTTACAAAGGTTCACCAGACAGTCCTATCTTCTAACCCCCCCCTGCCCCCCACAGAAATCCCTTCATTCTTGGTGTGATCCGGCAGGTCCCACCTTTGCTATTAGGTAGGAAAGTGGAGCTAAGGCCAGATATCAGAGAAGCAACAATCTTACTGACTGGAGTAGCAGGCTCAAGGGCCCGAGAAACCTGCTCCTACACGTTTCTTACATTTTTATCTCAGTCGTGGAAAATTATTTTTCACTACTCAAATAGCAAATCTGCAGCCCACCAAAAATACTACACGAGGTAGACTCTCAAACTTCTGCTCCCAATTCCCTGCTACGTCACAGCACAAATGTATAAACTATATGGTCTACGTTTCGTATAGAGGTTTCACAATCAGTTGTACACCAGGTCCAAAATGTCCTGGGTAGGTACGCTGTGTGACTCCAAAAGGAAGAACTCAGCGGGTCAGGCAGCACCAGTTTGGGAATGGATAGATGACTGAAGAGGTGTCATCTGCCCATTCACTCCACAAAGCCGGCCGGCACGCTGAGTTACTTGGGCACTTTGTGTTTTGCTCAGGATTCCAGCATCTGCAGTCTCTTTGTGACTTTAAGCATTGGCTCATGGTCTGCAGGGCTGTGCAGATGAATGAAGGTGAAGTGGTAACCTGGCTTTGGAAGGCAAGCATGGATCATTGGGTACATCACCTAAGGAGACTCTTGCAGGCACCGCTGACTGACTGATCCAGAAGGACACCCAGGACATCGCCACCAGCAGGATGGAAGGCATGTAGGATTGGATGATGTAAACACCTCTGTTCCTCCTTAAACGGAAACGAAGACTTAGGCGTGGGAATTGACCTGCTGGAGAAAATCAAGAGACGTTGAGGGTTTGAATGACTAATTTGTGTGAGGATTGATCACTACACGCCCCAGCACAGCTACCTGGTGCCTTTGCTTCTGCTTCTCTGCTGTTCTGAAGGTGCCAGCCTAGTTTCCACCATAATTATGTGGACATGGTGCAGCACAGAGACCTTGGCTAAGGGAGGTTCTGCTATGACAGGGCCTGGAAAAAGGCAGCAGCTGGGGAAAGGAATGACGGGATTTAACCCAAAACCCTGCACTCGCCCCATTCATCAATGGCCAGAGCGAAGGATGAGGCAGGGTTAATTCCCTGTGAAGCTCACACACACACACACACACAACAAAGCAGTAGCTTCTACCAATGCGGCTAAAACAGAGATCAAAATGGAAACCTCCCACGTGAGGGTTTTATAATCAGCTTTATTTTTAGAAAGATGAATAGATCAGCATGCTTTACTTAAATATTAAACTGGGGCCCGTTCTGTTTCCACTGCACTGGTCAGGATTTATCTTTCATTCAACATCACCGAGAAACAGCCATTTTGATCATTGTCAACCTGTCAGTTGTTGGGGCTTCTCCTGCATAAAATGGCTGCTCCTTTCCAACATTGCCACAGTGACCACAGAGCTATTTAATGGCTGTAAAGCAATTTGGAACATTTGAACGGAGCATAAAAGGTGATATAAAAGTGCAAATCTGTCTTTGAGCTCCAAGCCATTATTGATAAATGATCACTACATCAATCTACATGCCACGCGCTCAATGTAGCAGTGAGGATGGACCTGCTAGTCGACAGCTTGGCAAGGACAAGAATTACCAGTGTGCCACTGTACTATGAATTAAACCTGTAAGTCCACCACAGAAAACCATTACTGCTCAACATCGAATTGAACATCTCTGTGTGAACCAGATGTTCTGTGGACGGGATGGTTGGTGAACAGAATTCACAATGATTGTGGCAACCTTTGAATAAAAGATCGAGCACGAAGGCTACTTTATCCTTTGTGCCCCCTGCATCTGACTGTTTAACTCAACGCTTTACTTCCTCGGGTCAATGTTTTGAGAGGCAGAGTTCCATGATCTGCAGTAAGGATAAAAACTCGACAAAGAACAGAAAATATCCAAAACATCCCCAATAACACTGAATGTATCAAATTTGATGTCCAACTTCACGGGTGTGTTTCTGATCCCCAAATGTAAACAATTAAGAAATCAAATTCTATTATGTGGATATGCCAACCTTAGGACAACCCAGTGGCATTGCTTCACAGCACCAGTGGCCCCGGTTCGATCCTAACTAACCTGTGCTTGCAAACATTCTCTTAATCACATGTTGCGTTATAATTCAGGTCCCTTTGAACATCGACCCAAGCAAATCTGTCTTTAGCAAAGGCTATTCCCGCTCTTATGTTCGTAAGAGGAGAAGGAATGGGAGGGAAATGTAGCAACAAAGTTAACAGGAGCTGGATGGAATAGGAACTATTAACAGTAAAACTACTGCCGATGATCACTACTGATTAATGTATTTACAGTTTCAGCATGATCTTGGCAATATTAGCAAATCTGAGTGAAGAAGGGTTCCAACCCAAAATGTCACCTATTCATGTTCTCCAGAGATGATGCCTGACCTGCTGAGTTACTCCAGCACTTTGTGTCTTTTTTTTGTAAAAAGGAACGGCTTCTGCAGTTCCTTGTGTTTCCAATATCAGCAATTTCAGCCCACCTCTTACAATGCTTCAGAAAGTGGTACGGAGTGGCTATCGCAGTCACGGAGAATTAATTCAACTGGCATGGTCTGGATATTATCCAGACTCAATTCAAATAATGACCTGTGCGATGATGATGATGTACCTGATATTTTGAAGCAGGCATACCTGCATGGAGGGCAGCGCATCTGCCTCAGCTTAATGTATCATCTGAAATACGACAGTGTTGAGAGTGCCGATCTCTGCCAGTACCACAAGGTGGACTCCGTCCAATTGCTCACTCAACTAACACTCAAAATCAATAGCATTCTGCTCTGCTGAAGGGTCTCGACCCGAAACGTCACCTATCCATTTTCTCCAGAGATGCTGCCTGACCTGCAGAGTTACTCCAGCATTTTGTGTCTATCTTTGGCATAAACCTGCATCTGAAGTTCATTTTTATTACATATTAGCATTCTAGTCAGAGGCCAGACCGCTGCCAATCAAGGGAACATCAAAATAAGAATACAAACAGTGAGAACATGAAAGGGACATTTTCGGACTATCGTGGGAAGAGTTCTTTGTTGTTGCCAAAGAGAACCTATTGGAACACCTGTGTAGTTGTTTTTAATACTCATTTGGCACTTTGGCCCAAAATGTGTTGGATCTGGATCCAAATCCAAAAGTGAGGCTTGGGGCAGGAGATGAGTGAGGATGATAATGTGTGTGGACAGCACAAACCAACACTGTCGTTGATTCCTCTTGTATTTTCAGTGGGGAATGATCAACTCTTCAAGGTGACTGCAGCTCTTGTCAGCAGGCAGAGAGGCTTTGTTTTGCCCGTGATGTGCACAGAATTTAAAGCTTCAGGCAATTCTCAGGAGGAAAGAAGGCAACAAGATTCAAAGTCAGAGCTGGAACAGATCATCTCAGAGCTACGGTAAGTTTGGGAAAGGAAGTATAAGTTGTGGCAATTGAAAAATATGCATTAAAAGAACTTTATCATCGTTGTTGAACCCTCATGTAAAAAGATCACACAAAATAGCTTGCGCACATGGCAACATCATTTAGTGTTATTAAACTTTCCAATTGTTAACAACCAGTAGTTAGTAGTTAATCTTGTCCTTCAAATTCACAAACCTTATGCCCCAAGCTCCTGTTGCTCCACATAGGTTAGTTTAGAGATACAGCATGGAAACCAGTCCTTTGGCCCACCGAGTCTGTGACCGTACACTAGTTCTATTCTACACACTAGAAATAATTTACAGAAGCCAATTAGCTTTCAAACCTGCATAATCTTTGGAATGTGGGAGGAAACCGTAGCAACCGGAAAAAACCCACGTAGTCATAGGGAGAACGTACAAATTCCGTTACAAGCAGCACCCGTAGTCAGGATTGAATCCGGGTCTCTGGCACTGTAAGGCAGCAGCTCTGCCGCTGCGCCATTGTGCGCCCATAATAGTGGCAAAGAAACATAAAATTCTGACAGGGCTCCTGTTCCTAATTCTTATGTTATTGTGAGCAAAACACAAAGTGCTGAAGTAACTTTGTGTCTGTGGAGGGAAAGGATAGGCAATGTTTTGAATTGGGACCCTTCTTTAGATTGGAGTCCCAAAAACTGTTTCTGTTTTGCTCAAGATTCCAGCATCTGCAATAACTTGTGTATTTTACGTTATTGTGTTCGAGTCACATTTAATCTATAAACCAAATATAATACGCATTTAATAAAATGACTGCAGCTAAGATCACAGAGAATGGCAAGGCCAGTGGTCACAATGACCAAGTGGTCCTCATGCTAAAGACATTTCATGAGTGGACTTTGCTGAGCTGCTGAAATATCGCTTTTGCCACTTACCCGACTTGAAATTCATCATTTCAGTGACAAAGTAGTAGTTGGTTATTGTAAACTGAGCCAGTTGGATTTCGTCCAATCCATGGATCTGGTCCTGATTGTCTGACCACTCATAGACAATATCTTCTGCTGAATAGCCATCTGGAAAAATAAGCATCAAATAAGTTCCTAAGTCATAGGAGCAGAATTAGGCAATTTGGCCCATTGAGCCTCCTCTGCCATTCAATCATGGCTGATCTATCTTGGCCTCTCAACCCCATTCTCCTGCCTTCTCCCCATAACCTTTGATACCCGTACTAATCAAGAACCTGGCTTTGTGGAATCTGGGTAGGTGACCATTCAGGTCGGGACCCTTCTTCAGACTGAAACGTCACACATCCATGTTCTCCAAAGATGCTGCCTGACCTGGTCATGTTCACAAGTTAAAGGAACAGAATTAAGCTCATCGGCCCATCAAGTCTACTCCGCCATAGAGATGGGACTGGATAGGAAACACCATTCCTACTACCGTTTAGAAGGGGAAAAGCATTGTGACAGCACCATGTGTAGGTCTCCTTCCAAATCGCACTTCATCCCATTCCTTCAGTATTCCTGGGACTAAATCATAGATTTCTATGATCTAAAGAAACATTAAATTGTGCAACTCTCCCCCAAAAATTCCCATTCACCACATTGAGACAATGTTGCAGACACATTGATTCAGAAGCAAGTACTATTGCTGAGTTATAAATAAACTCACAGCTCTCAAGGTCCAGCATGCATTCTTGCTCGTCCATCGGGTATTTGGTGAGATCCATGTCACAAGCAACCGTGGAAGTAATTCTACCAAAGAAAAGGCAGGTTAGACAGTAGACTCTAACCAGTGCTTCATTACGACCAGTCCGATCGGACTTTAGAAATTTTGATTCAAATATCAAATTTCAAAAGGTGGTAACCTAAAACCTAATGTGCAGCTGCAATGTACAAGCTGCTACCAGTAGCAATCGCCTATTAATTATTTTGTCTGAGCAGCAGTTAAATTGAGTGGACGACGGGAGAAGAGAATTGAAACTGTCCCTTATCAGCACAATAGCACTTAATATATTACATAATTAAAAGCTTCTTGTTGTAAAGCAGTAAATTATCCCCAGAATGGCAATGGGGATACATTTTTATAACTTGTAAGTTGCAAATAGAACATGAGCTAATAACTTTCACACTACAGCACTCATCATACATCAGAATTGCCACCTGGGAGCCTTGTTTATGAAATGCAGCCACACGTGGCACATTCTTGACCATGAAATGGTCACATTCACAGGGAATGTGCTGAAACACATTATGTTTTGGTGTGAATTCGTTAATTCACCCTGAAAACATATTATAGATTTTTTTTAAAGATGCAAAATTCGACAGGTTTATAGATGCAGCGCGGAAACGGGCCCTTCGGCCCACTGAGTCCACGCCGACCAGTGATCCCCCCCCCTCTCCCCTCCCCCCTCCGTACACTAACACTATCCTATACACACGAGGGACCATTTACAATGTTACCCAGTCAATTAACCTATAAACCTGTACATCGTTGGAGTGTGGGTGGAAACTGGATCATCTGGAGAAAACCCACGCGGTTACGGGGAGAACGTACAAACTCCATACAGGCGGCACCTGTAGTCAGCATTGAACCCAGGTCTCTGGTGCTGTAAGGCAGCAACTCTACCGCTGCGCCACTGTGCTGCCCCTGTATCACTTTGGCATACCTGATGCTGTACAGTATGACTCCATCGGGCTGGAGCCTAATGAGTTTGTTTTCGACCGTCACGTCATGAAACCAGGCTGACTTTGCATTCACAATGTACGTGTCAGGCAACCACAGCTTGTCCACAAAGCGACTGTCCAAGCCCAGGGTCTTGTTTGTGTGGTTGTAAGAGAGACGTTCGTCTTTCCAGATCTGGCGCAAGAACACCGTCATTGTGTACTCCTGGGAAAGAGCAGAGGGAAATACTTCAAGAGAGCATTCCTCATGTCAGCCTGGTGTTACAGTTTATTACTGCCAGGCCTTAAGCAATTAACAACCACATCTATGAACTTCTGCATGGCATTGTAGAGTTATAGAGTCACAAAGCATGATAACAGGATCTTCGGTCCAACTTGACCAAGATGTCCCATCTATGTTAGTCCCGCCCACTCATGTTTGGCTCATATCTCTCTAAACCTTTCCTATCCATGTACGTATCTAAATGTATTTTAAATGTTGTTATAGTACCTGCCTCAACTATCTCCTCTGTCAACTTATTCCATATGCCCACCATGTTGGGTTTGAAAAAGTATTCCCCTCAGGTTCCTACTAAATCTTGCCCTCTCAACTTAAACCTACATCCTCTGGTTCTTGATTCTCCTACCCTAGGTAAAAGACTATACACAATCTATTCCCTTCATGATCTTATACACCTCTATAGGATCTCTACAGCCTCCTGCGCTCCAAGGAATAAAGTTGTAACCTGCCCAATCTTTTACAATAGCTCAGGTTCTCAAGTCCTGGCAGCATCCTCATAAATCCTCTCAGCACTCTTGCGAACTTAAGAACATAGCTCAGTGTTATGTTTTATTTATTCTCCTTAGCTCTTGTTCCAGCTATATATATCCATGTGAAGGACCCCAAGGTGGGCATGAACAAGATGGGCCAAAGGGCTTGTTTCCAAGCTGTGACTCTAATCTGTTCCACAGAAAGAAGCACTGCACAAGGACAAATTCTTCCTCTCTGAACTCTGCAGGTCACAGATAAAATAAACTTTAAATAGCTTGTATTCTTACCATGGAATCACTAGGGTCAAACTCCATGATGCAGTTAGGGACAATTTTAACCTATATAAGGAACCCAAGACTGAACCAGGGCTAAATGACAAGCCTGATTGAGGGGGTGACACATGGAATTGCAGAAGCTGGACTCTTGGGGAAAACAACTGCTGGAGGAATTCAGCAGGCCAGGCAGCATCCGTGGGGGGAATGGACAGACAATGTGTCGGGTTGGGACCCTTCTTCATACTGATGAATGGTCCCGCTGAATTCAGATGAATTCTGACGAGTTAAGACTGAGACAAAAAAAAATCTGCGTCGGTGCTTTAAGGAATCACAGTTGGCCAGAATACGAGGAGTACAATCTCATCCCTAAACCAGAAGGCAGACTAAGTTTGTGTGTTTCCAGGTGTAGTGATGTCTGCCCTCCAGCAGTACTCGTCTCATTATGTGGAAGCAGCTGTTTCATCAGCTGTTTTATTAGAACGCCATTTCCCACAAACACAATTTATATTGAAACTGAAGCATGGTCTATATTAGTAAAGACAGGCATAAGCAGAAACCCAGCCATTATTCATTCTGTGACTGATAATTTAAATGCAGTTTGCTGGGTTTTCATTCCCATCTCCAGAGGCTGAACAATTATCTGCGTCTCGTTTGTCTTTGGTAAATAAAAACTGTAATATGCGTATCAGCAAATCATAGCCATTCAAACTGCTGTGAACTGGTTGTGTAACATTTATCTTAGACGCATATTAGGATGAATGGCCTGTTACAGAGAGAATATTTATGTTGGTTCCCAGCAGGTAACGAGGCCTTTAACGATGTACCATGCCACAGTGTGAAGCAAAGATTCAGGGGGATCTGAGACATATTTACTTTCATCTGCCTGCCACATGTATTGGAAACTAATAATGTCTGCCCTGGTCCTATCATTAACTTCTTCATTTCTTGCGTGATACCTTATTTAGGATAAAGTTGAAACTATATATTACCTCAATTCAGATGCAGCTTAGACATAAGACATCAGGTCACCCACAGAGATGAGCCATTAATACTGGGGCTGAGATATTTGTGTTGCACGCTTGCTGTTTGTTCGTTCACAATGGCAGAGACTTGTTGCCTTGCATATTCTGCTTCATTATATAATGTTAGTCACCACATGCCAGGCACAGAATGAACTAAAACTAAATTTAACTTCAAACCGTTTTTGTTAAAACAGAGAAAAGTATTACCATATTGGCCTCTGATATATGGTCAATGCTGGCTACTTCTATCGCCAATGCCACGTTCAAAGGAGGCCCTGTATAGAAGAAATGCATCACCAAATAAAAGGTCAATTATGGATTTTATTCAAATAAATATTAAATACACAGAATGTTATCTAACCTACAGAAACATGCTGTGTTACAACACTAGAGCAAACTGAAAAAAACAGAATATTAGTGATAATTAAGGTGAACGGATATTCAGAATCAAATGGTAAATATTAAACCTGTACGCCAGTGATTATGATGGTTTTATTGTTATCATCTGGGTTCGGTGGTGTAACTGGCAATATTCCACAATATTGGCCACTACAGTCCCCTTGCTCTTTACTTGTAGTTCACGATTGTTTCCCATTGGTGTTTTTGCTGCTTTATAAACCATAAGAATCAATTATTCTTGTTGCCGTTGGGCGTGTGGATGTAGACTTACCTCCTATTCCTGGTCGGAAATTCCGAGCGTATCCCTTCATCAAATCATCCAGATTTGGCAACCAGGATATTTGTATATCAGTGGTTATGTACTCCCCAAGATCATTCATTGCCCTGTTGAACAAATAAATGTACTGAGTAAATTCCAATTCAAAGTATGGCTACAACATAATGGCTCATTTTGTAAGGCAGAGTGTGGCTGAGACACAGGTCAGCTAGGTTACGGGTACAGAGCCGTACAGTGAAACGGGAGCACTATTTCTGGACTCACTGTCCCTGAAAAACAGAATCGAGAAAGTTTCCATAATTACTTTCAATTCTGTTATCCTAACTCACCATTCACCCCCTGTGTTCATTTGCCAATGTTGGTTCCCAATAAAGCGGGCTGTCAATTTAAACAAAGCCTTGATCTTTGACTCTTGCCTGCTTCTGTAGTCTCCTCCATACCTTTAACCTTCTGAGATCTCTTTGCTCCTCCAATTTTAACTTGCACACTATAAATCTAATCCCAAATGGGGGGGTGGCACACAGTGGCGTAGCAATAGTGTTGCGGCCTTACAACGCCAGGTTCGATACTGGTTATGGGTGCTGTCTGTACGGAGTATGTATTCTCCCTGCGACCGCGTGGGTTTTCTCTGGGTTCCCCAGTTTCCTCCCACATCACAAAGACGTGCAGGTTTGTAGGTTAATTGGCCTCTGTAAATTGAGCCTAGTGTGTAAGATAGTGCTAGTGTGCAGGTGATCGCTGGTCAGCACGGACTTGCTGTGCAGAAGAGCCTCTTTGCACATTTTGATTCTGAACCCTAAAGTCTAAATGGAGAGACATCTATGATGGAGAGACAAGGATGTTTCGCACCAGGACAATGGGACAGAATGCCAAAGTTGTGAATGAAAGATTGTGTTATGTGAAAAGGTTAGATAGGTTGCAATTCTACTCACTGGAGTTTAGAAGAATGAGTAGGAAAGAACTGAAGATGCTAATTTAAATCAAACGTAGACACAAAATGCTGTAGTAACTCAGCGGGACAGGCAGCATCTCAGGAGAGAAGGAATGGATGACGTTCAGGGTCGAGACCCTTCTTCAGATTCTTAGAAGAATGAGTGGTGATCTTTCTAAAATATAACTTCCTCTGAGGATTGGGTTGGAGAAATGCTTAGAGGATGTTTCCTCCCATGGGAGTCTAGGTCTAGGGAGCATGGTGTCAATTATATGGTTGTGCCCATTTAAGTGCGATGATGAAGAATTCCTCTCTCATCGCATTGCGAATCTTTGAAATACATTTCAACAGCGAGCTGCTGAGGGAAAGAGTCCTTGGGTATATTTAAGTCTGATGGATAGATTTCTAATCAATAAGATAATCAAACCTTTGGGGAAAAGGGCAGTAAAGTGGATTTTCAGGTAAAGTGCCTCTTTGCTAATGAGCAAGCAGAGTTTCCATGGCGACATGAAACGATCTGGGAAATGTTGAGACCCAACAACTTGGCCAGTTTTTTATATCAGGATCATTGCAGTGCATCTTTATTTACTTTAGTGGTGAAGACTACCAAAGGGGAATGGAGTTGTCAGAACACAGTGTAATAGGAGAACATAAGCAAAATATACAAGCGGTTACACTGCGTGTATGAGAAATAGGAGGACAGGAATACTGTGTGCAGTACTGGTTGCCCAGCCTTCAGAGGGATGTCATAAAGGTTGAATGGCTTTAGAAGAGATTTACCAGGATGTTACCTGGGGTTCGGGTCTTGAGTAATAGAGAGAAGTTGGATAGACCTGGACTTTTATCTTCGGCATGCAGGTGGATGAGGTGTTCAGTTCAGTTCAGTTTAGTTTATTGTCACATGTACCGAGGTACAGTGAAAAGCTTTCGTTGCATGCTAACCAGTCAGCGGAAAGACAATACATCATTACAATCGAGCCATTTACAGTCTATAGATACATGATGAGGGAATAATATTTAGTGCAAGGTAAAGCCAGTATAGGCTGATCAAAGAGAGTCCGAGGGTCACCAATGAGGTCGCTAGTTGTTCAAGATTGCTCTCTAGTTGTGGTAGGATGATTCAGTTGCCTGATAACAGCTGGGAAGAAAATGCCCATGCATCTGGAGGTGTGCATTTTCTCACTTCTATACCTTTTGCCCGATGGGAGAGGGGTGAAGAGTGACCTTATTGAGGTGTCCTAGGTCATAAGAATTCCAAAACTGGAGGACATAGGTTTCAGATGATAGGGAAGATATTTGAAAAGGACCTCAGGGGCTATCCTTTCCACTCATAGGGTAGACATATCTGAAATGAGCTGCCAGAGGAGGCTATAGAAGTGAACGCAATTATGACCTTTAAAAGACATTTGGACAGATATATGAATAGAAAGGATTTAGAGGGATATGGGTCAAATGCAAGCAGATGGAATTAGCCCAATGTGCCAAATTGGCTGGCATGGACAAGATGGGCCGAAGGGCCTGTCTCCAAGATTTAGAGGTCTATGATAATATATTGTGAGCGTTTCCTATAAACTGAGAGGCTGGTGTGAAGTGGGACACTTTCCGATGTTGAGCAACTGTGTAAAAATATCTTGAATCCAATGTCCAGGCCAGGACTGACACCATAACTGAACTCAAGGAGACTCCTTAGAGGACGTAGCTTTACGCTGCTTCACTTGTAAGTCAGTGGGACCAGAACACGGTTTAAGATTTACTTCTGGTGGGAACTTGGATGTTTCAGGTTTAATAACTGATAAACCCATGCAGTGAAGATTCCCCTAATATTCAATAAAGGCTCATTCACTATGATTTACACAATAAAAAATTCTTGTGAAAATGTATTAAATGTTGACCGAAGCATCAATGATAAATATTGATACAAAGCAATATCCAGTCGAAGAAATGGAAAATTTAAAGAAAATTAAAGATTAAAGTTACACAACATGAACCTTAGATTAAATCAATTCCTCCAACTTATTGCGGACTCCCCCTTGCCTGTCGGGTATGATGACTATTTCTTGATGATTAGTGATCCGAGAACTCCTACCTGCTTTATTCCAAATTCAGTAATACTGTTTACCGCAATGAAAAGGTAAGCATGTTTCAAGGTGGACAGTGTCACAGCGGAGGTCAATCCCGTTCCAGACAATCCTTCTACTGCAGTTTCCACAGCTGTCAAATGTCAGAAAGATTAGAGCCTCCTAGCAGTGAGGCAGCAAGCAACTGTGAAATTTCATCAGGCTCGAGATACACTATACAAACCGCACTAACACAGACTGTACAGACCACACTAACACAAACTGTGCAGACTTGCACTAACACAAACTAACACACACTGTACAGACCTCATGAACACTGTCCCGCTGAGTTACTCCAGCATTTTGTGCTAATCTTCGGTGGAAACCAGCATCTGAAGTTCCTTCCTACACTAACACAAACTGGGCAGTCAACACCAACACAAACTGTACAGACTGCAGTAACACACACTGTTCAGACTACATTAACATAAACTGTGCAGACCACACCAACACGAACTGTACAGATTGCACTAACACAGATTGCAGCTAACACTAACACAATCTGTGCGGACCACATTAACACACACTGTACAGACTGCACTAATGCAAACTGTGCAGACCACACCAACACACGTAGTGTAGACTGGAATCAATTTCAATATTAGCTACACCTTTATCATTGATAAGAAGTCAATATTGAATTTGCTTTATTGGTTATGTTATAGTTAAATACAGCCATCTATTTTTAACACTAAATTAGTGTTATTTAAGCAACAATCAGTTTATTTTTGATCTTATTCCTGCCGTGTGAATTTGATTCAACATTGATTTTGAAAGAAAAGAAAATGAGAAATGAGTAAAGGGGTAATGGTGACATTTTTTAATTCATTTTTTTCACAGCATTTATGGTCCATCCCTAATTACCTTCATATATAGTTAACATTCACCCACTTTGCTGGGTCTGCAATCCACAGAGACACACTGTAGAATTCCTGAGCTGCTCTCGAGGGACATAGATGTACCAAACGGATTTTACTACAATTTGGTATTTTCGTACTGGGACCAGTTTCTTTTCTAATACTTGGTAGACAAAAATGCTGGAGAAACTCAGCGGGAAAGACAGCATCTATGGAGTGAAGGAAAAAGGCAAAGTTTCGGGTCGAGACCCTTCTTCAGAGTTTCTCCAGCATTTTTGTCTACCTTCGATTTTCCAGCATCTGCATTCTTAAACATCTTTTCTAATACTTGTTTTTTTTTTAAATTAAAAAAAGACATATAAATTCAGTAAAAATGGCAAACACTCCAGTTGTCTAACAGTGATGACGGGGTGGAAGATTGCAACCTTCACGTGGTCCTCCCTGTTTCGACTAATGCAATCAACTCGACGTGCACAAACGGAAGATCAAATAGAACAAGTTGTCCAACAACTTTAGGCTGTGCATGCCACACGAGAGAAGAAGAAGACAGTGATGACCAGTGCACCATATGTCAGCAGCATGTGGTGACACCCACTTTAATTGAATAACAATCTTCCAGAGCGGCTGACTGCAGGGAGATTAAATGGGAAACAGCAATTGACATTATAAAATAGTAACCATTAGATGTAATAATAAGTATTCTTTTCAATTAACATGCTTGCAGGGATCTTCTTTAGTAGATTAGTTGATTGCAGCAAAATGAGTAAAGGCTTAATACAGAAGGAGATTTACAATGCTTTACCTGATAACAAATGATAGCCTTGGACTATCTTCGATCGGACATTACAGGACTTTATCTTGCACTAACCGTTATTCCCTTTATCATGTATCTGTACACTTTGGATGGCTTGATTAAACATGTATGGTCTTTCCACTGACTGGTTAGCATGCAACTAAAGCTTTTCACTGCACCTCGGTACACAACAAACTAAACTCAAATCAATTATGCAATATCTTTAGTGCAGTAAAAACATTCCAAGGTACTTTGCAAGAACACAGAACAGGCCCTTTGGCCCACAATGTCCATGCCAAACATGATGCCAAGTTAAACTAATCTCCTCTGCTGCTGGTGATCCATATCCCTCCATTGCCTGCATATCCACATGCTAATCCAAAATTCTCCTGAATGCCATTGTCGTATCTGTTTCCACTACCAACCCTGGCAGCACTTTCCAGGCACCCACCATTCCCAGTGTAAAAAAACTTGCCCTGCACATTTCTATTAAACTTTGCCCTTCTCACCTTACAGGTCCGCTCTCTGGTCCTTGACATTTCCACCCTGGGGAAAAGGGAGTGTTATTAAACAAATGGGCAGATGGCCAAAACATTTACTTATATAAGATAGTTTATCAATAACCTTCCTTCAGGTGGGGGAAAAAGGTGGAGAATTGGATTTTCAGCGGGATGTTGGGGTGGAAAACGGATGAATTAAGTGCCAGAATTGGAGAAGTATGGAGCTCATGCAAACTTGTGGAGCTGAAGAAATTGGAGAGAGTTTTTTTTTAAATTAATTTTTATTTAGAGATACAGCACGGAAACAGGTCCTTTGGCCCACCGAGTCCGCACCGACCAGCGATCCCTGCACATTAACACTGACCTATACATACAAGAGATAATTTTACATTTATACCAAGCCAATTAACCTACAAACCTGTACATCTTTGGAATGTGCGAGGAAACTGAAGATCTTGGAAAAACCCCTCACGGTCACAGGGAGAACGTACAAACAAGAACCTATAGTCAGTGTAAGAGCCATTTATGTTTAGGCTAGCTAATGTTGGCATATTATATTATTTTGTCTAGATATATCTTGCAGTATTATTTTGAACACTTGGGGGCGGTCATTAGATGCACAGAGGGGTGTATATATATATGGGCATAGTGGACAGGGAGTGGCAGACCAGGCACAGGGGTGAGAGTATACAGTTTTCACCAGACCGGGAAGAACAGCTAGCTACAAGTTGTATGCAGAATAAGGATAGCCTAGTACGTTCATCTCTTTGTTTATACAACTACTTCAATAAAGAACTAATTAAACTGGAAATAACAACCGGAAAATCTGTTCGATTTGGTCTGCGAAAGATCACTGCTACTTACCTGTGTAGTAATGACAACAGAAAGTTGGACACTGGAAGAATCAGAAATTTGCCATTACAGTCAGGATCGAACCTGGGTCTCTGGCGCTGTAAGGCAGTAGCTCTACCGCTAGGCCACCGTGCCACCCCGAGATAGGGAGGTGTAGCCCCACACAGTCTTGTAAACAATCATGAGAAATTTAAAAATGAGCTTTTGCTAACCAGGATACAGGTCAGGTCAATCACAGGGTTTGGAGGCTGGTGGGACCAATGTTTTACATGTAAGCAAGTAATGTGGTTAATTTATTGACTACTTCAAGTTTAGAACATGAGCATCGAGTAAAGGAGCACTTGGGTGTCAGGACAGAGTAAATACTCTTATTTGAAGTCAAGTCAAAAGTCAAAGTCAGACAAACTTTATTGTAATTTAGAAATACATTGATATATGCAGTTCCAAACGAAATTCCGTTGCATTTGGCTCCCTGTGCAACACGATAATTAACAGAAGGATAAACATGGATAAAATGGATAAAAAGGATAAAAGGATAAATAGACAATGGTGGCAGCCCATTACATGGCATTCAGGAGCCTGATGGCTCGTGGGAAGAAGCTGTTGCAGAACCTTGATGTTCTGCTCCTTATGCTGCGATATCTTTTGCCCGAGGGCAGCAGTGAACAGTCCGTGATGGAGATGTGTGGGGTCTTTTATAATACTGCTGGCCTTAGACACGCAACGTTTGGTCGCAATATCCCCGATCGAGGGGAGAGAGGTGCCGATGATTTTTTCCGCTGTCCTCACCACTCTCTGCACGGACTTCCAGTCAGAGGCTTTACAGTCCCCGAACCAGACAGAGATACAGCTGGTCAAAATACTCTCTATGGTGCCCCTGTAGAAAGTGGTGAGGATGGGATGGGGGAGGTGAGCTCTTCTCATCCGGCACAGAAAGTGCAACCCCTGCTGCGCTCTCTTAACTGTTGAGATGTCTCTTGTAGTTGAAGTCTCTGTATCCTATAACAGTTATTATAAGTGGAACCTGCCAAGACCCCTGCAGTATCTAGCATCATCCATCTGCCCAGGTGGGTGAGCAAAGCTTGGTGTGAGTTTGGACATAGTCAACCATGTTACAGATGATCTCTTTTTTTAACAGAACGTTGAATGAAGGAGGCCTGTCGTGCTGAACCGTCAAGTCCAGAGGTAACAAGGTCATGGGTCAAAGGTTCCGGCAGGGGCTGAAAACGTTGACCTTGCTGAACTAGAAAACAGGTAGCTTCAGGGATGTTGTGGTTATAAGGTCTAGAACTAAACATGGGGTTAAATATGGTGCAAAAGATTTTAACAATCTGATTTAACCTCAAATTATCTTCCCTGAGATTGAGGTTGGATCTGGCAGAATAATGTGGGATTAGTAGGAGGGCGGTGATTGGGTTGGTGATCAGAAATTAGTCCTTGGGTAGGGAGAGAGGCAATCAATGAAGAATAGGCACATCTCAACAAATCCATTCTGGAGCCATGTACCAACTGTCTAGGGAGTGACTTATAATAGGACAACGTGGACTAATTTCTAAGTAATTATGTCAAATTCAGATTATATTTTTATCATCTTGTGACAGGTTGAAGAGTTAATCTAAATCAAATTTGGTAACAAATTCTTACAATCTGTTCCCGCTATCTGATGACACAAGGACAACGAGGTACAAATTTCATGCTGGGGGGCAAACATATAGGAAGAGATGAGGGAAAGAACTGTACTGCCAAAACTGTACTGTCGTGGAGCCAAACAAATATTATAAAATAATGTATTTTAAAAATTAATTCTTTATGAGGACATCGCTGCAAAACAACATTATGCATTACAGCTTTATTGCCTGTGTAAAGTTACCAATGGAATATTCTCTTCCCATGGCAAAAGCTGCATACATTACTGATTGGACCTCAGGTTGCAAATCCTTACACAGAAATGTTCCATAGCATAGTGTACTGTGTCTGGTTCCTTCTATAGTACAGCAGCCTGTCTCTTCGACAGAACAGGTCGCCCTGGAAGGCAATGGCTTTAATACTTATCGTTATAGTTTAATCATTTTTAGACTTGTAGAGTCCTACAATGTGGAGGCAAGTAGTCCATTCTGATCATCGAGCACCCATTTACTCTAATCCTACACTAATCCTATTTTATCCTCCTCAGTTTTGCATCGACTCTCCCCAGAGTCTACCACCCACCTTCACACTACGGCATCTTACAGTGGCTGATTAGATTACCGACCCACACAACTTTGGGATGTAAAAGAAAACCAGAATACCCTGAAGAAGCGCACATGGTCAGGGAGAATGTGCAAATCCACAAATATAGGACTAAATATCAGGACCTGAACCTGGGTCACAGGAGCTGTACCTCTGTCCCGCGCACGCATTTGACATTACAATATTTTAACGTGTGCCATTTTATTTCCCAGAGTAGGTACTTCTTAGCTCTATTTCCAATTATATTGTGACAGTTCATGGTTTATTAATTTAGCTTATAGCTTTCTTAGATCCTTTAAAAAGTGTAGACCCTTTTAAAACTGGCAGATAAACCATTACTGACTAAAAATTCACAAAAATTGCTGCATTTCAATACACAAGCTTGTGAAGTAATAATTCACTGCTGATTTAGCCCTGATGTTCCAGCCAAAGCAGCGTGCATACACAGTCACCTAACTGAAAACAGCCTAATCTGAAAAGTAATCAAAACTAATCAGCAATGAATCAATGGCTTACGTGAGACACAGGGGCGATGGAAGAACAGGCAATCAGCTTTCAAACACCTTACGCTGTCCTATGGTCATGATTTGCCTCTTTGGTGAAGGAGGACAAGGTTGGGTGAAAGAGAAAGGGCATCAGGAAAGGGAAGGTTAGAGTTATAGAGTCAAACGTCATTCAGAATGGATACAGGCCTTTCGGCCCAACTTTCCCATGCCGACCAAAATGCTCCTTCTACACCAGTCCCATTTGCCAGCCTTTGACCCATATACCTCTAAACTTTTCCTGTCCAAAAGCCTTTTAAATATTGTTATAGTACCTGCCTCAGGAATAATGTTCTGGTCTGCCCAACCTCAGTTGCTCAAATGCTGGCAGCATCACAACACCACAGACCCAAGTTCAATCCTGATCTCGGGTGCTGTCAGTGCAGTTTGCATATTTTTCTGTGACCGTGTGGGTTTCCTCTGTTTGCTCCAGTTTCCTCCCACATCCCAAAGACATGCGGGTTTGTAGGTTAATTGGGCTCTGTTAAAAATGTCCCTAATGTGAGGGGAGTGGATGAGAAAGTGAAATAGCATAGAACTAGTGTGAACAGGTGATCGAAGATCAGTGTGCACTCATTGGGCTGAAGGGCATGTTTCCATGCTGTATCTCGGAACTAAACTAACCATCCTCGAAAAAGAGGACCTTAGAAAAAAGGGAACCGTATGATAGATTCAGTTATTCACCAGGGTGCAATGAAATTCCTTGTCACATGTTCACAGATCACACAATATGCATGATAATGATAGATACAACAATGAATGCAATGACAATGGCATAAAGGGCCTGTCCCACCTAGGCGATTTTTTCACCGACTGTCATAGTCGCCAAAAAAACGGCGACTGGACAACCTACAACCTAGACGACGGCAAGCTACCGACAACCGACGACTCATTAGGACGTCCACCTACGACCACACGTACAACAACCTACATCCATCCGCGACAAGCTACGACAGCTGAAGACAACTTAAGACAATTCAGACTTCGGTACCTGTCGCCGGTTGACGTAAATTGACGTAGGTAGTTGCCGATAGAATTCACCGATGTCAGCACCAGTGCCAACCTTCGTCACCTGCCGACAGCACCTACATCAGGAGAAGTCAAGCTACGCTCATTGGCGTCAAGCCCAGTGTCGTCAAAATGTTTTGAACATTTCAAAATCCAGCGGCGACCATAAAAACGCTACGACTCTTTGGGCGACTGAGGAGACAAACAGGCGACACCCTGGCGACCATGTGGCGACAGCCTAGTCGCCAGTAGTCGCCTAAGTGGGACAGGCCCTTAACAGTAGAATGGTGCAAAGATTTTAATGCAATCTAAAGTAATGCACAACAAAAATCTCAAAGCGCAATAACAGAATAACCAAATGAGGTAGAGTTAAGAATAAGAGTATGGGGCAGCACCTCCAAGAAGGGAGTGTGGAAGAGGTGAATGGTTCAGGAGTCTGATAGCGGTGGGAAAGAAGCTGTCCTAAAATCTGGACAACTGTGTGTTTAACCAGTATCTTCTCCCAGAAGGTAGAACAGAAAGAATTGAATGGCCAGGGCTGCAGGCATCCTTGATATTTCCAGTCCTCTTAATGCAACAGAATTAAGATGGACTGGATGGAGGAAACTGACGAGTCTGTGATGGATTGGGATGTGTTCACTGGGCTCTGCAAATGCGGGCAGTCAAAAACAAACCAGTTGCCATACCAGGCTATGATGTGGCCTGTCAGATGGCCTACGTTCTACAAAGCATCTGTAGAGGTTTGAGAGAATCCTCATGGGCATGCTGAATTTTCTCAGATGCCGAAGAAAGTAAATATACTGCTGTCTTATCTTGATCACTGCTTCAGTGTGAAGGGACCAGGTTGGGTTGCTATTGCTAAGGATGTCTAGAAATTTGACCATTTCAACAGCAGCTCTGTTGATGAAGACAGGGTTGTGTTCACTCCCCTGCTTCGTCAGATCAACAAACAACTTTTTCATTTCACTGATATTAAGGGCTAAGTCACTGTTCTGAAGCATGAAGCAAAGTTCCCAATCCTTTTCCTATACTCTGTCTTGCTATTGATATTGAACTAGCCAACAACAGTGGTATCATCGGTGAACTTAAAGATTGAGCTAGTGCCGTACTTGGCCACAAACTCATAGATCTATAGGTAGAGCAGGGAGTGAACTTAATGAAATACAGAAGATAACTCGAGGCTTAATCAATAGAAGTCAGGCAAGTTAGGTTCAACAACTTCCCTATCCCTGAGAGATAAAAGAATAGAGTTGGAGGTCATCGAATTAGCTGGAAGTGGAGGCACATAAGGAGAAAGGCACATGTTGTATAGAAATATGAGAATCTTGTCTAGCATACATTGAGGAGCCAAAAAGTATATTGTGAATCATTTGGTGGAGTGCTCCTATTCATGAAAACCAAATTATCCCAAAATGAGATTCATCCTTTTTATGCAGACTAAACAGGAGCTGTGTGAACTGTCAGAACCCAACAAGAAAATAAAACATGAAATTGAGGAGTGGTTTGTACTCTATATCATGGAGTAAAGCTATACCCACAGATCTCACAGCTGTCATTATCATTGCAATACCGACTGCTGTAAAAGTAAGTCAACTCTGAAGGAACATTCTCCATGGCAGCCACTGTACCAAACCACAAAGGCCAGCAAGGAGGTGAGGGAGAGTGGAGATAGAGACCACAGGGAGGGGGCATAGTTTTTTTACGTGTCTGGGACTATACACTTAAGAAACCAAAGCGGTATTGTGAGGTGCAAACTCATCAAGGGGCCTGTGATCACAGGATCTAGTGCAATGGTGCATAATGTTGCAGTGATGTCAGTGACGCTAACGGGCACAAAAGAGTTAGACTAGTAGAGGCTGTAGGCAAAACTTTAATATTCCAATGGATGGTCCTTGTGTCTCTTGGCCTTCTGTAGCTGGGTTATGCTCCTGGGCAAGAGCCAATCTCTGTCATTAAATAAATGAATGGTCGCTGTACAATAGACAACCTCACTGCTTAGAATGTAGAAATGTACAGCACAGGTACAGGTCCTTCAGCCCACAATGTCTGTGCCGAACATTATGTCCCAATAAACTAGTTTCAACTGCCTTCACATGGTCCATACCCTGCCCCATTCCCAGCATGTCCATGTGCCTACCTAAAGGCCTCATAAATGACACCAGATGTGATGTGTGTTTGACATGAGGCAACATGTCAGGCACACTAGATAAGTTGCATTTGGATGTACAGGCCAATTCCCTGATTGTTATTAATATAATGTGTAAAATTGTGCATGTATGCAGTCATGCAAAACAAAATGAGACCAATCTCTTTGCTAAAGCAAATATTAATATATATATATACACCCTGTGACTGTGAGTCCCCATGATCTCTCCTGACATTGTTTACATGGGCCAGAAAACACACGAAACTGGGATTGAGAATTGTTGTGCCAATGTTGTGGGCACATGCAGAGCTCTGTACTCTCAGCACTCCTGAAGGCTGCTCCGTCCAGTATTGATGTGGGCCGTGTTTTGGGCATCCCTGTGGAAGCACATGATTCAGCAGCACACCTTAACCACATGCATAATACTCAGAGCTGAATTTTGAGTTTAGTTCTGATCTTCCTTGGATCCATAACACACTCAAAAAAACGTACCTGAAGGAATTCTGGCCACTCTATGAATGGAGAAATTGCTGCAAACGGTTAATCTGCCATTTAAAAAAATGTCATAAGCAAAACACACACTTTGAATGGGGCCTTTGCAATAGTAGACAGGTGAAGTCAGATCTTTGTCAACTAAAATTTGATTTAATGGTTGAATTTACTTTTGTCCTTGAGTTTTGATGAAGACTTATGAATGGTCCTTCCATAAGCTAAGGTACAGTCCTGATTCTCCAACGTCCTCGTTGCAGACATTGGACTCTGAAGCGGTTACGCGATAATGCGGAGAACTATATTCTGCACTCGATATCTTTCTCTTTGCTCTATCTTTTGTACTTGAGTTTGGCCTGATTATATTCATGTGTAGTGTTATCTGATGTGATTAGATATCTGGCAAACAAAAGCTTTCCATTGTACCTGACAATAATAAACCTAAATCTGAGCATCCCTGGTATACAGGATTGGCACAGAGTGAGGAGATCTGATCATTAATTGGAGGCATAGTTTGAAGATATAACAATGAATGATTTTGCTCCAAGGGTATGGAGATAAGGTTTTAAAACTGAGAATTAATTTCTGAATATGGGGAAGACAAGCGTCTGAGACTCATCTGAGCTGCTCAGTGATTGTTGCATTAAGTCCAAGCAGTCGGTTAGATGCATTATTGTTTGTTTAAACGTTAACCATTAAGTGTTTAAAATAAAAATATTCAGAATGCTGACTCCATGGCGAAATCTCAACACACACCCGTTGGTCAATGTTCTCCGCTGAATTCTGATGATAAAACCAAAATCTAGGCTACAGTGGAAACTAAACTACGCAGTGGGATGCAACAGTGACCCCTTTCCCAGCTTAAACGTGTAGATTATGTTAAAAATATCTCCATTGGAAAGTGATAGATTTGCAGGAAAGAGATTAAACGGAGCAGCATTCGGAAGACGAAAATGGGTCAAGCGGAATGCGGAAGGGTTAACAAATGTTTGCAAATTGTAAAAGAGAGATTCAATTGGAATAATCCGGTTTTTTTCACAGCTCTTTGACAAGGCGCACCTCGGAATCTCAGGATGTACCCGCATCCAGCATGCCCCGATAAAGGAGTGACGGGGACACAAGGAACTGTGCAGATGATGGGATGTTGTGCAAAACAAAAAGTGCTGGAGGAACTCAGCGGGTCGGGGCCGCAATGTGGCGGGAAATAGACAGACGAGGTTTCGGGTCGGGACTCGTCTTCAGAATGATTTGGGAGAGATGGGGTTGTGTGCGGGGGAATGTACACACACTCCGACACTAACGAGAACATGGAATTAGACGCCTCTGTGCGTGGGCTTGTGCGGTAAAGCTCATTAATTTTGCAGATGCCAGGAACTACAGCTATGGGAATGTGGAGCAAAAATAAAAAAGGACAAAGTGCTGGAGGAACTCAGGATGTCAGAAAGCATCTGTGAAGAACACGCTGAAGAAGGGTCCAGACCCTATCCATGTCCTCCAGAGACCGGCTGAGTTACTCCAGCACTTTGTGTTTCTTTTAATTTAATCGTACATTAAGCATATGAGCAATGAGTTGCCGAGACAATATGTGTATGGTTTACCCGCGCACACACTCATCTCGGAATGTATTCCTTGCCTTTCACTACTAAAAGTTGCGCCTGTCAGTGAATGGATGGGAAGTGGACCGACCTCGGCGGGATGAACACAAGAGCAATCGCGACTTACCGGACAAACTTGTGCTGCTGGTGAAGTAGAAGCAGAGATGTGAGCATGAAAGTGGGAAACTCCATGTCATCTCGCTGAAGTTCCGGAGCTGCGGGTGGGTTTAGCGGAGACTCTGCCTGGGCGAGGCGGACCTCACCGAAAGTGCGAGGAACTGTCGCCTCTCCATCTTGTAGCCCGAGGTACTCCTCGGCTCGGCTCGGCTCGCTGGGGGTAACACGGCTATCAGCAGCCGTGATCGGGTGCCAGCTCTCCCCCTCTCCGCACACGCCGGCAATCTGCTCGCTGGAAGCAGCACCAGCTCCTCCCAGTCAGTGCAGCAGCCTCGCCGGGTCCCTGCTGAGGTCCCGAGTCAAGGATGCACCCGCCTACCGCCGCTCGATCTTGCCACCTAATCAATCAACCTTAGAACATAGAACAGCACAGCACGGCCCTTCGGCCCACAATGTCCCTGCCGAACATGATGCCGTTAAACTAATCTCCTCTGCCTGTACATTATCCATTTATTTCCATTCACTACATGACCACGCTCCTATCTAAAAGCCTCTATCTAACACCCACCCCTGTGGTATCTGCCTCCTGCACCATCCATCCCCGGCTGCGCGTCCAGGCACCCACCGCCCTCCGTGTCAAACACTTGCCCCGGGCACATTTCTAAACCTTGTCCCTCTCTCCTTAAAGCTATGCCTCTAGTCTTCCACATTTCCACCCCGGGAAAAAGGTTCTGATTGTCTATGCCTCATAATTGGATATACTCCTAACTTCTATACCTCAGCAGAACTTAAAGACAGCAATCCAAGTTGTCCAACCTCTCTCCTTATAAGTAATGCCCTCTAATCCAGGCAGTACTCTGGTAAACCTGGTCTGCACCCACTCCAAAGCCTCATGGGAGAGGGAAACTAGAGGTATGAAAAGGCTCAGAACAAATCAGAGCTGGCACCAATGACCAAGGAAAGGTGGAGCCCACAATGGTCCATTGTTGGCTGGGGAAGAGGTGATAATGAAGGGATATATGGATGCGAACAGTGGAACTAGCAGGATGACTATGGTGGGCGAGGGGCAGAGAGGGCATGCAGGGGTTACTTGAAAACTTGTAATCAATATTTATATCGCTACTAGGTATCACTTTAGTCGTCTTCTTCTTGCGTATGGTGTGCACAGCCTAAAGTTGTAGGACAACTTGTTCTATTTACATAGAAACATATAAAATAGGTGCAGGAGTAGGCCATTCGGCCCTTCGAGCCTGCACCGCCATTCAATATGATCATGGCTGATCATCCAACTCATTATCCTGTACCTGCCTTCTCTCCATAGCCCCTGATCCCTTTAGCCCCAAGGGCCACATCTAACTCCCTCTTAAATATAGCCAATGAACTGGCCTCAACTACCTTTTGTGGCAGAGAATTCCACAGATCCACCACTCTCTGTGTGAAAAATGATGTTCTCATCTCGGTCCTAAAAGACTTCCCCCTTATCCTTAAACTGTGACCCCTTGTTCTGGAGTTCCTCAACATCGGGAACAATCTTCCTGCATCTTATTTGATTGTGCACGCCAGGTTGATTGCATTCATCGAAACAGGGCAGACCACGTGAAGGTTGCAATCTCCCACGCCATCACCTTAGTGATAAAATCATTTTAGTTTCATTTTCTGTTTTGGAAGCCAGCCTTCACTGTTGTTTTCAAGCCTTTAGCACTTTACCCTTAAGCACTGAGAATACTGTGTCCGGTTCTGGTCGTCCCATCACAGCATTTTTGTCTACCTTCGATTTGTCCAGCATCTGCAGTTCTTTCTTAAATATTCCTTTTAGAAACATAGAAACATAGAAAATAGGTGCAGGAGGAGGCCATTCGGCCCTTCGAGCCAGCACCGACATTCATTGTGATCATGGCTGATCGTCCGCTATCAATAACCCGTGCCTGCCTTCTCCCCATAGCCCTTGACTCCACTAGCCCCCAGAGCTCTATCCAACTCTCTCTTAAATCCATCCAGTGATTTGGCCTCCACTGCCCTCTGTGGCAGGGAATTCCATAAATTCACAACTCTCTGGGTGAAAAAGTTTTTTCTCACCTCAGTCTTAAATGACCTCCCCTTTATTCTAAGACTGTGGCCCCTGGTTCTGGACTCGCCCAACATTGGGAACATTTTTCCTGCATCTAGCTTGTCCAGTCCTTTTATAAATTTAGATGTTTCTATAAGATCCCCCCTCATCCTTCTAAACTCCAGTGAATACAAGCCTAGTCTTTTCAATCTTTCCTCATATGACAGTCCTGCCATCCCAGGGATCAATCTCGTGAACCTACGTTGCACTGCCTCAATCACAAATTTCCTTTGTGATTTTTTAAAATTTTATCCATGCTCTGTTGTAGATATCTGCCATTTTGTTTGTAATCTGTGACTTCTGCATGGATCTAGAAATTCAAAAGCATCTATACTTGTGTGGGCTAAGAAGGCAGTGGAACTGCAAGTGGGCTGCAGGGAAGAACGGTGTTGTTTTTCTCTACCCGTCAATCAAATCAGAGCTGGATGGGGGACACTACTGCTGTAAGATAAGTCCAAGGGAAGTGTGGACTAAAAGGCAGAGGAACAACAGTGGGAGGTAGGCAACAATGGTGCAGTATTTGATTTTATTGGCATATGTACCCGAATACAGTGAAAAACGTCAATTCATACCGTGCAAACAAACCGTGCAAACAAACCATGCACATGCACACAAAGAGAAAAATACCAGAGTGCAGAATGTAGTGTTCCAGCGTTAGTTACAGAGAAAGTGCAGAGTCCACAATGAGGCAGGATGGACGATGGAAGATCGGAACTACACCCTAATTTATGAGAGTACTGTTCAATATCTGATAACAGAGGAGAAGAAGCTGTTCCTTAATCTGATATTAAAAGTTTTTGCATTTCCTACCTGATGGGATAGGGGAGAAGAGGGAATAACTGGAGTGAAAATGATCCATGAATATGTTGGCTGCTTACCCAAGCCAAGGTGAAGTGTAGGTGGATTCAATGGATATTGTACCATATTCCGCATGGTCACGTTGCGCTATTGCATAATTGGAGAGGTCTCACAGAGAACTGCGACTGCTACAGCTGACCTGAGACAAGTCGGTCCAGTCAGGGATGTGGGGTTGGGTAACCGGGGAATGTAGACCCACAGGCGGGCACTGGGGGCAGGATTGGGTTGATATCTGGACTTGTGAAAATTAGAAAAATGTGCAAATGACAAGAAAGATTCACATGCATTTGAGCTCTTTAAGAGCCACCTCAGGCTGGGGATCCGAAATAAACAGCAGTCAAAGCACTTTTGGAAGACATGATGATAAGGGTCCTGCCAATCAAATCAGAGGTGGTTTTGGGGACACTGTTGCTAGAAGATAAGTCCCAGTGAAGTGCAGAGTTGTTGTCTTACAGCACCAGAGATCCAGGTTTGATATTGACTATGGGTGCCGCCTGTACATAGTTTGTACATGCTCCCTGTGACCACGTGGGTTTTCCCTGGGTGGTCCGGTTTCCTCCCACACTCCAAAGACCTTCGGCTTTAATTGGCTTCAGTAAAAATTGTAAATTGTCCCTAGTGTGTAGGATAGTGCTAGTGTACAAAGATCGCTGGTTGGTGTGGACTCAGTGGGCTAAAGAGCATGTTTATGCTCTGTATCTCTAAACTAAAAGGCGGCACGGTAGGACAATGGTAGATCTGCTGCCTTACATCACTTGCCGGCGACGCGGGTTCGATCCTGACGATGGGTGCTGTCTATACAGAGTCTGTACACTGCCAACAGTCATAAAACACAAGATACATGAAACAATTATATTCTTATTTGGA
Source organism: Raja brachyura (assembly GCA_963514005.1). The sequence continues at coordinate 16,223,355 of OY740811.1, forward strand.
GCACATAATAGGCTTGTAAACGCAGTATGCACAGATGATATAATAAATAAATCAACAAATTAATTGAGGGAGTGCAGCGTAGGTTCACAAGGTTAATTCCCGGGATGGGGGGACTGTCATAAGATGAAAGAATGGAGTGACTGGGCTCCATCCACTGGAATTTAGAATGATGAGAGGGGATCTTATAGAAACATATAACATTATTAAGGGATTGGACACTCTAGATGCAGGAAACATGTTCCCAATGTTGGGGGAGTCCAGAACCAGGGGCCACAGTTTAAGAATAAGGGGTAGACCATTTAGAACTGAGATGAGGAAAAGGTTTTTCACACAGAGAGTTGTGAATTTGTGGAATTCTCTGCCTCAGAATGCAGTGGAGGCCGATTCACTGGATGTATTCAAAGGAGAGTTAGATAGAGCTCTTAGGGCCAGCGGAATCAAGAGATACAGGGAGAAGGTAGGAATGGGGTACTGATTGTGGATGATCAGCCATGATCACATTGAATGGCGGTACTGGCTCGAAGGGCCGAATGGTCTACTCCTGCACCTATTGTCTATGTATCTATGTAATTACCACTGTACTAGTTACAAAAAAACCCTCGTCCTTAGTACAACCAAAGACAGTCCATAAAAGTTCATTGTTGTAGGTAAGTGTTGTGTGGTGTTCAAGAGCCTGGTGGCTATTGGGAAGAAGCTACAGTTTAGATAGCAGACTTCATTATAATTAGTACTCGGCTGATGGCTACACGGATGAATGGCATTGTTAATAGATTCCTCAAATGGTGTGCACTGATCTGACTATAATGGTAAATTTATGTAATACAGAACTCTTTCAAATCGAGCTCTAAATATGATTTTATAGCTCCTCGAGGTGTAGAATCCACCCCTGTCACACTGTGGAAATAAACTATTATTGACAGTCATATAGCTGCCATAAAGTAAAATCTTTACATTGTCAAAAGGAGTGAGTCTTCCTGCATTAGAGATAAAGCATTTGTGTAATTGCTGAACTAAGTGGTGGAAAGAAAAGCAGTCCTTGCAGAAATCTTTCATAAGCCTTGTCTTGCTGTTTACAAAGCCAGAGCTTCCATGGTATAACTGTCTATGGGTCAGAGATCTGACAAAGGTGCGAGAGGCTTACAAGGATATATTCCTATGGACTCAGTAAATTCCCCAGACGTATAGCAAAGAAGCAGTCACAGCAAGTCTAATTGAGAGATCTTACAACATGCAGCCAGCCAACACTCCACCTGGAATGGTTGGAGAGTGGGCAAGAAGAGACTAGGGACTTGTGGAAATTCAGGCAGATTCTGGCCATTGGTCAGTCCTTGGGTAAGTGGTGTGGGTTCTTATGGCACTGAAGCTTGAAATCCAAGACATGTGGGAAGTCTAAACTTCCCATAAAATGGGCAATGATGCAGCTCAGTATTGCATGGGAAAGAAATAACTAAGGAAATATAATGACCACAGCATAGAAAGCTCCTCAGTCTATTAGCTTCTTGTTGGACAATTTCAAAATATTCCTACCTTCGCCTGCCCCTGTCATCCAGAAAATTATGTACTTGGCCAGCTCATCTTTGAATGTCACGGATTGATTTGCTTCCATCAGGTTTTTATGGCAAATTCCACAACAGCCTCGCCACTTGACTTTAGTTGCTTGGAAATCCCACGGCTCCTGCTTACAGAGGGTGGAGTTACAAACACTATAGGATGTAGTAGAATCATTGACCATAATCTTATTTATCTAAGGAAACACCAGTCCAGCTACACATTATTGCCTTTGCTATAATCTATTGACATGGATGTTATATTTCAACACAAAGATATCCAAGTGGGAGAGTGGTTGATAAATCACTTGCTTCAGTTTTGCTGATGGATGAGCAGTTGAAATTGATTATGAGAGACATATGACGTGGAAACATGCCCCTTGTCCCAACTTTTCCACATTGACCAAGATGCCCCATCTACATGTCCAATTTGCTTACATTTGGCCCTTGTCCCTCCAAACCTTTCCTATCCACATACCTGTCTAAATGTTCCTGAAGGGTGCCGAACCAAAACATTGTCTGTCCATTTTCTCCAGAGATGCTGCCTGACTCACTGAGTTACTCCAGCACTTTGTGTCCTATCTGTCTTTGAAATGTTGTTATTGTACCTGCCTCAACTACTTCCTCTGGCAGCTCATTCTATTATACTCATTATCCGCTGTGTGAAAAAAAGCCACCCCTCTTTTCCCTCACCCAAAAGCAATATCCTCTACTTCTTGATTCCCCATCTTTTGGAAAATGATGGTGCATCTATCCTATCTATTCCCCTCATGATTTTATACACTTCTATAAGAGAGCCTCATATACTCCAGGGAATAAACTTGTAGCATGCCAAACAAATTCCTTTAAGCTCAGACCCTCGAGTCCTGGCAACATCCTCGTAAATCTTCTCTGCATTCTTGCCAAATTTTAGAGTGATTTGCAGTCAGACACTGCAATTCTATATAAAATATCACCAGGCAAGTGAATGTGCCCGTTTTTGAGCAGATGTAAGCCACATCAAATGACTTGCACCATTTATGTTGTCTTTGAAACATCACAGAACAATAAAATACCAATTTAGGAGTGTCAGGCCTGGAGGCATGTTGGTGCACTGCACAGCAGCTGAAAGTGAAGATACCCTGTCATCAACAACTAAGAATAATACACAAGAATTTAACATGCTAGCAGTATTCAGCCAAGCAAAACCTAACATTAATAAAACTAACATTAACAGTTTCGTGAAAGGTTTGCCCCATAATCTACCACTATTTACTGCTCCTACAGTGTCAGATGTGGCTCACTGCATGGCACTCCTTATCTCCAAAGCAAATGGATGTTGGTTGAAGTCCCTCTCCAAAGTTTTGAACACAACAATTTATAGCAAAGTCAAAGACAATTTGTGTGTATAAAGAGCCAATTGAAGAAATGCCAATAGGATGCAAACTTGCTTTGCTAATGGAAATCAAAGATTGGCAGGCAAAACTGCACATGAACAATTCTGAGGGACAAGTTTAATCTGCCACTGTTATTTGTTTGCTACTAACTTCCACCCTATCCACAAATTCAATTTCTGTCTTCTCTCTCTGCTTTCTGGATCTCTCTGTCTCCATCTGCCAATCCACCCCTTCTGACCGGGATCCACGTATCACCTGCCAGCTCTTGCCCCATCCGCTGACTGGTTAGCATGCAACAAAATCTTTTTACTGTACCTCGGTATACGTGACAATTAACAAAACTGAACTGAAACTGAACTTTTTCTCCGCCTACACCCTGTCTGAAAAAGGATTCTAACTTAAAACCATGCCTGTCCATTTCCTTCCACAGATGCTGCATGGCCTACTGAGTTTCTCCACCAGATTGTTTACTTTTTTACTCTATACAGCCAACAACTCGTCTTCATCAAATTCCTGCAGATGCTACAACTCGTTTATTCACTAGGGGCAATTTATTGTGGCAATTAATGTGCTGATGATCCAAATCCAGAGAAGGGTCTTGGTCTGAAATGTTGATTGTCCGTTTCCCTCCACAGATAATGCTTGACCCGCTGTGTTGCTGCAGCATCTCGTTCTTTAGCTCCAGATTCCAGCATCTGCAGTCTATTGTGTCAACCTGTTTGCAGAAAGAACATGCAAACTCCACACAGACAGAATTCAAGGTCAGGGCTGAAGTGGGGATCCAGTATCGAGGCAACGGTTTTATAATCTGTAGAATCAAGGAACTGCATATGTAGGTTTACACAAAAGGACAGATCTCCAACAATAAGTCTGAACAAGGGTCACAAGCCAAAACATCACCTATCCATGTTCTCCAGAGATACTGCTTGAACAACTGAGTTACCCCGGCACTTTGTGTGATTTTAAAGTCTGTGTCACTCCATTTCCTTGACCTGTTTCCTTGCAGCAGAGAAGGGTGACTCAAATACTATGTACCAGCCCAACAGATGGTCCCCAACAACGTTGGCAATGCACTCCAAATTTGGCCCTGTGCAGAGCTGTTGGGACAGGTTTGCATTGATAATGATACAGTGGGGAAAAAGTATGCCCTTTGGCCACCACCCCTTCAGTTTATCTGATTTAACTAACTTAGATTTTAAGATGATAATTTTGTCAAAATTAGTATTCAGGTATTTCTATAATCATATTAACTCAATTCGCTGGGCAGCATGATGGCGTTGCAGTAGAGCTACTGCCTTTCAGTGCTAGAGACCCGGGTTCCATCCTGACCACACATGCTTGCCTGTATGGAGTTTGTACGTTCTCCCTGTGACCTGCGAGGGTTTTCTCCGAGATCTTCGGTTTCCTCCCTCACTCCAAAAAAGACGTATTGGTTGTAGGCTAATTGGCTTGGTGTAAATGTAAGATTGTCCCTAGTGTGTGTAGGGTGGTGTTAATGTGTGGGGATCGCTGGTCAGTGTGGACTCGGTGGGCCGAAGGGCCTGTTTCCGCGCTGTATCTCTAAACTAAATCACCTTCTCTCTAGTACCACCATGCCCACTGTTTTGGTGCTTTTCGAGTTTAATTATTCTTAAACTTTCCTCACATTGAGAGCTTTTCGTCCATGATGTCAATTTCAGGTGAAACCGATTTCAAAATGACACTTATGTGATTGGACCTTAAATATTTTGTTTAATTTTATGGTATTATATATTGTTTGATTATTAAATTCGGAGGTAACCTGAAACATTGATTATTGGCTTGGACAACAGCCATCAAGTTCTGAGTGGCAGACATCCTATAAGACTTCATTTCATGATCTTACATGACATTGAATGTGAATCAATAACAAAATTACAGGACAAGGTATGTACAAACAATCAAAGCCATTAGTGCAATACGTGCCTTTGAACAGGTGGATCACAAGTTGGCCTTATGTCACAAGATCACAAATGAGGGAGATCTGTCACATCAATGGCTCAATCCATGACAGCATACTTTAAAGTGCAATGTGAAGCACTTTGGCCAACGAGAGTTGTTTTGTAAATGTGCTATATAAATAAAAGTGACTTGACTTGACTTGACTTGATAATTTGCCCACAAGTTGAAGGAAAATCATGAGGAAATAAATAGTTTAAGAAACTCACCCGCTGAGTTTCTCCAGCATTTTTGTCTACCTAGGAAATAAATAGTGGTACTTTCATTGGTTTAATGGTTGGGGTTTTGATCTGTCAAATTCCTGCCCTAAATTTTGAAATTATTTCTCCTAAGCTGTATTATTCCACATGAATAAAGCCCAGTGGAAGACTGGGATTCATGCTGGGTCAAATTCAGACACCACATTGCGAATGATCCAGATTCCACAAAGATGCTGGTGACCTCTTTGTTACCTTATTACAGGTTTGTCCAATGGCTTTAACTACACTAAATTGAGTATAGTAAGCACAAAGACCAAAGATAGCACACTGCTCCAGAGAAATGTGAAAGGTGTCAATCAGTGTCAAGTGACTCTGAGAGCACTCTCTCAACACATATAGGACCATTTAGCGTGATGACATACCACTCTCCAAGATAAACATTCACTCCACCCATCATCACTCCATCTGCTGTGACTTCAAGTCTACATAATGCACTGCAGTTTCTGTCCAAGGCTATTTTGTCAACACCTCCCACTGCAACTATCACTGACAGAATCACTATCACTTGCCATAGAGGGAGTACAGAGAAGGTTCACCAGACTGATTCTTGGGATGGCAGGACTTCCATATGAAGAAAGACTGGATAGACTCGGCTTGTACTCGCTGGAATTTAGGAGATTGAGGGGGGATCTTATAGAAGCTTACAAAATTCTTAAGGGGTTGGACAGGCTAGATGCAGGAAGATTGTTCCCGATGTTGGGGAACTCCAGAACAAGGGGTCACAGTTTAAGGATAAGGGGGAAGTCTTTTAGGACCGAGATGAGAAGATATATTCTTTCACACAGAGAGTGGTGAGTCTGTGGAATTCTCTGCCACAGAAGGTAGTTGAGGCCAGTTCTTTGGCTATATTTAAGAGGGAGCTAGATGTGGCCCTTGTGGCTAAAGGGGACAGGGGGTATGGAGAGAAGGCAGGTACAGGATACTGAGTTGGATGATCAGCCATGATCATATTGAATGGCGGTGCAGGCTCGAAGGGCCGAATGGCCTACTCCTGCACCTATTTTCTATGATTCTATGAAAAGGACAAGAGATGCATTGGAACATCACCAACTGCAGGTTCACGTCTAAGTTGCATGTTTTCCTCACTTGGATATGAGTTGTCATTCCATCAAGATCATCAGTGAGTTCCTCCCTGAGGAACTCCCTCCCTGACAGCACTGTCATACAATCATACAGTATGGAAACATGCCTTTCACCCCAACTCCTCCATGGCAACGAAGATGCCCCATCTAAGCTAGTCCTTTGCTTGCATTGTGCCTGTATCCCTCTAAAAAAATCCTATCTATATATCTGTCCATGTATCTTTTAAATGCTGTTATAGTGCCTTCCTCAACTACCACCTCCAGCAACCCGTTCCAAATACCTAGCAACCCTCTGAGTGAAACCGTTGCCCCTCAAGTCCTTATTAAATCAAGCCCCTTTCACAAACCTGTCCTTAGGATCTATGAGTTCACCCTATCTATTCCCCTCATGATTTTGTACACCTCTATAAGATCATCCCTCAGCCTCCTAAACTCCAAGGAATAAAGTCCCAACCTGCCCAACATTTGCCTATAGCTCAGGCCCTCGAGTCCTGAAAACATCCTTGTAAATCCTCTCTGCTCACTTTCCAGCTTAATGACATCAAATGTGGGAGCACTTTCACCAAGTGTCTCACTGCCACCTTTTCACAGCTAGCTAGGGATGGGAAATATGCCTTATCCTATAACCTATCCATTATCCATATCCTTATCCTTATCCATATCCTATAAACACATAAATAACATTCCATTAAAATCCTCCACAACAGCTTTAAAAATGGGATGAAAGATTGCAACCTTCACGTGGTCCGCCCTGTTTCGACTAATGCAATCAACTCGACGTGCACAAACGGAAGATCAAATAGAACAAGTTGTCCAACAACTTTAGGCTGTGCACGCCACACGAAAGAAGAAGAAGAAGCTTTAAAAATGAACAGTAGCTATGTGCTCAACTGGAATAAGTATCAGAGTGAGAATTTTGTAAACATGCTTGTAATGGGAGGAAAACAATATAAAATGCAATCAAGCTGAGGACAAACAGGATTATAGACAAACCATACTACAAGATCTATTATTGGTGTATTTACTGTTATGAGTAATTTGAGTATAATTATGACAGCACTTTGGTCAATTATTCCAGGAAATTGTATAAAGTACTTTAATCAAATTAATTACAATGTGAAAGAGTCTTTGGAATATGTTAATAAAATGATTGTAAGAAGAACGAAGAGAATCTGATGCACAATGCTTGAAACTGCAGTCAGCTATGATTAAAAGTACCCAATGGCTATTCCAACTAATGATCTTTTCAGTGTAAATTGAAGAGCCATTGGCTGTTCCTAACCACAATCATTTATTTGAGAGGAATCATAAGAATAATTGTGATTAATATCTTCCAACAAGAGTGTTTCACCTAGGAATGATTTGGGCAATTATAAAAGTGAACACATTAGTAAATGTAATCTTATTCATCCATCTTATTGGTTTCTTTCTACACTTCCCAAATGAAATAATAACCACAATTTAACAATATTCATCATGTAATGTGTTTCCGCTGACTGGATAGCATGCAACAAAAGCATTTCACCGTACCTTGGTACACGTGACAATAAACCAAAACTAAGTACTTCCATGGTTGCTATGGTTGGAATGTTCTGTGCTGTGAGAAGCAAACAGAAGCATGGACCTTCCCTTCATGGAGATCTTCAAGATCACCCAACCCAACATATTACTTCCTCAAGCTCCTCTTGCACTCAAGCCCATGACCCCATACTCCCTCAGATAGCACAATGGAGTTTCTACCACACAGGCACAGTGGCCTAGGTTCAATCCTGATCTCCGTTCTGTCCAAGTGGAGTTTGCAAATGGTGGTGTGAGTTAGCAGCTTCAATTTCCTGGCCGTTAACATCGCGGGTGACCCGTCCTGGGCCACAACACATAGATGTAATCAAGAAGGCGAAACACCAGCCCCTGTACTTTCTTAGAAGTGGAAAGAGATTCGGCATCTTACCCAATACTCCAACAAACCACTACAGATGCACTGTAGAAAGTATCTTAATGGGCATACCAAACCACACCTTCAAATGCATCTACCCAAGGTGCTGTCTCAAGTTTACATCTATCAACATGGATCCCCAACATCTGGGCTATACCTGCGTATTGCAGCAACGGTCATACAGAAGGTATAGAAGCCTTAAGTCCTACATCACCAGGTTCAGGAACACTACATCTCTATAGCTTTCAGGTTCTTGAACCAACCTGCACAATACTCATCTGACCTCAACAACAGAACAATATGGACCACCATGGCCTTGTTTTCTAATAGTGTATTTTTGCGCTAAAGATTATTTTTTTTCATGGACTCTTTTTTACCCTGTCTTGCAGAATTTGTGTAATTTATGTAAGATTTGTATTTTTGTGTGTTGTCTATGTCCATGATGCTGCTGCAAAAAGGATTTTCACTTTACCTGTACCTCAATCTACTTAATCCAAATTGACTCCTTTTCACCCCGCTCTGGTTTCTTCTCACAACCTGGAATGGGTATGTCGTTTGGTAGGTTAATTGGCCATTGTCAATTGCCCTTAATGTATGTGGCAGAATCTGAGAGGAGTTGTGGGGAGAGTAAAAAGAGTATCAGTGTAAGTGGATGTTTGTCAGTCAGTTGGACTCTGGGAGCTAAGGGGCCAATTTCTCGCTGTTTGACACTAACATTGAAGAATTCTGGAGGAAAGTTTGGGCGGAAAATATATTTTCAAAATAACTCATTGCATTTGACACAAAATCACAACCACAAATGGGATTAGCATGGAACGGCATCATGGTTCGAGATGGCCGAGAGGCCTGTTTATGCACTGTACAATTCTATGAAACTATAAACAGGGCTTCAACTTGCTTCCAAGAATGTAATTAGCATGATGGCTGATGTACCCAATCAATGCACCCTGGCACCCAAATATTTCAACAGGTTTTGACTGTGCAAACTCTGATCAGATCAGAGAATGCACATCAACATCAGAGAATGCCATTCAACTTCAGAGAATGCACATAAACTTCAGAGCGACATCTTGGAGTTACATTTTACTCTCCAGCACAACATTGTGTGGGGGACTTGAAATTAAAATTGCAATGGCAATTTCTGCTTTTAAAATCAGATGACAGAAGAAGGAAATTTCAGCTGTAAGATAAACTGCAAAACTGAAATTTGTACTGTATTTGAGTCCAAGTGTTCTGTGTTTGAAGACAACAGAATACTTGAAAGCATTCTGCGCCTTTGATGCAGTAAATTCAAAATGAATCATTTCAACAGTTGATGGCATGAAATTATGCAAAATAGTTGTTTTCGGTTAGATTATATGGTTAACTGTCAAATCGTTTCTGTCAAGACTTTTTTACCAGTGGATTAGTGACTTTGTGCATATCTAATATAGTGCTGGAGATTGCAGGTTCAATCCTTTTATTCATGCCAAGTTCGCTAATCGAGAATAGAGTTGATTGTGAAGACACAAGAAACTGCAGATGCTGGAATCTTGAGCAAAATACACTGCTGGAGGAACTCAGCGGGTTAGGCAGCATCTGTGGAGGAAAAGGAAGGGCAACGTATTGGGTCGAGACCGTTCTTTAGACTGAATTTCTTTGTACATTAATTTTACATATATATACACAACTACTTTCATTAATGCACCAAACTCCTCAGAGTTAAATGGAAAAGTTGTCTTCCCGAGGTTCAAATTGTGTTGTGGAGGCTTGTCTATTGTGACACTACTTGCTTTGAGACCCAGAGTTGATTGTGGTGCTATGTGTATGAGAGAGCCCTGCCCACACTAACAAGCTGAGATCACAAACACAGATTAGTCATTTGGTGAGATGCTGAAGAAGAATTAATTTTGTTTATATAATTTTGTACCAATTTTACAATTTATGACAACTGAATCTCATCATGCAGAACACAGCTGATATCCTTAAGAAGCCAAATTTTCTTTGTGCCCATTTCACTTTTCCAATCACAAAGTACTGTTGATGCTGGATATGTGAGATCTTATTCCAGGCCAATAATGCCAGTTTAGTGCTGGGAAAGTGTTCACATCAGTAAAGAGTTTTGTAAACATAAGTCCTCTAGCAAACTTGTACAACTGGCATCCCACATAACGTTTCACAATGATGCACTGGAAAACAGGGACAACAACCAAAAGCTTGCAGCCCACTGTTGAGTGAAGGCACAATGGCAAAATTCATCAATACCTTCAGTCTATCACCAAAGCCTTTGGTCCACTGAGGGCAATGATGTTTGAAGATTAAGGCCTTAAAGGGGCTGTCCCACTTGGGGGACCTAATTGGTGAGTTTAGATGAGTTTGAAAAAATAACATGTTGAAGACCTCCTTCGACTATGTAGAAAACCTCCTTCGACTATGTTGAAGACCAGCTTCGACTAGCTACGACTAGCTATGATTAACTTCGGGAAAATTGGACACTGAATAGTGGAGAGTGAAGACGACCTCCTTCGATCTCCCTTCGACCTCCGTTCGACCTCCATTCGACTATGATGAAGACTATCTATGAATACCTTCGACTACCCTTGATTACCTACGACTAACATGCCGACCTACTACGACTAACCCTACGAGTAAAAAAAATATTGCAAACTCACGAGAACTCGCGGATTAGGTCGCCCAAGGGACAGGCCCTTAACACTCACAGCATACCAAGCAGCAGTGATCCCTGCCCTCTAGCGTGCTTTGCAGTCACTTCATAGCACAAGAAAAAAAGCCATTTCTTCACATTCTTCTAAATCGAAGGTCATTGGCCTTAGCCAGGCAGCAGTTCTACACACTGTACTGCTGTGGCATCCCTTTTCCAGTCAGTCAGTATCCAGTCAGGATACTATCTGCAGCGCACCTGTAGATTTGTTAGAGTAGTTGGTGACATGCCAGATCACTTTAAACAACCTCATCCACCCCCTTAGAACCCACAAGTGCAAGTAATCCTCTGGGGAAATAGATGACTTAGTTATTAGTTTTACAGATACATCGTGGAAACAAATCCTTCAGCCCACTGAGTCCACACGGGCCATCGATTAGCTGTACATCAGTTCTATGTTATCATACTTTCGGCATCTTACACACTAGGGGAAATTTACCAAAAACAATTCATCCTCGAGTCTTTGAAATGTGGAAGGAAACTAGAGAACCTGGGGAAAACTCACATGGTCACAGGGAGAAGGTACAAACTCCGTACAGACAGCACCTGTAGTCAGGATCAACCCCGGGTCTCTGGTGTTGCAAGGCAGCAACTGTGCTGCTGCACCACTATACCACCAACGTAAAAGGTTTTTAGATAGGCATGTGGATATGCAGTAAATGGAGGGATATGGATCATGTGCAGGCAGGGGGGGTTATCTTGGCATTATAGACATGAAAAGCTGGAGTAATTCAGCGGGTCAGACAGCATCTCTGGAGAAAAAGACCGTCATGGCACAGACATTGTGGGCTGAAGGGCTGTTCTTGAGCCATACTGCGGGTTGTAAGAAGGGGTTTAGACAAATACCTGCCATATCTCTGGCCAGTATTTAGAATGAACCAAGACCTGGCTTGTATCTCAAGCATCAACTCAGAGAGCAGAGCAATAATGTTCCCCTGCCCTGGGCTGCTGCTGTGGGGTGAAACATTAGAGTTTAGGTCAAGGAAGTTTAGGCAAGGAACTTCGTCAATTTCTCCCAGGTATTCACTCACCCAGAGGCGGGAGAGGGAGCTGCCATGGCGCTGCTGGAGGGCTAGGGATCCCCCCTTGGTACCTGAACCTGCTCCAGGCCTCGGCCCAAAGCATTACAGGGTGGGATCTTGCTGCGCACGGCTTGCGTGGTGGCGTTTGTGTTGGAGCGGACGCCATCTGAATGCAGCTTGTTGCGGGTTGTTGTTGTAACCGTCGCCCTGGCTGAGCAGCGGCGTCGCCGTGGCAACGGGGCACGCGGGGACTGGCGATCCCGGACAGCGGTGAGTAGAGGGGGTGGGGGAGAGGGGGTAGAGAGGGGGGGTAGAGAGGGGGGGGAGGGGGTAGAGAGGGGGTAGAGAGGGGGGGAGAGGGGGTAGAGAGGGGGGAGGGGGGGTAGAGAGGGGGGGGGAGAGGGGGGGGGAGAGAGGGTAGAGAGGGGGGGAGGGGGTAGAGAGGGGGGGGGTAGAGAGGGGGGGGGGGTAGAGAGGGGGGGGAGAGGGGGTAGGAGGGGGGGAGGGGGTAGAGAGGGGGGGGAGGGGGTAGAGAGGGGGGGAGGGGGGATAGAGAGGGGGGGGGGGAGAGGGGGTAGAGAGGGGGTAGAGAGGGGGGGAGAGGGGGTAGAGAGGGGGGAGGGGGTAGAGAGGGGGGGGAGAGGGGGGGGGAGGGGGGGTAGAGGGGGTAGAGAGGGGGGGAGAGGGGGGGAGGGGGGGGAGAGGGGGGAGGGGGTGGAGAGGGGGGGAGAGGGGGTAGAGAGGGGGGGAGGGGGTAGAGAGGGGGGGAGGGGTAGAGAGGGGGGGGAGAGGGGGTAGAGAGGGGGGGGAGAGGGGGGGGAGGGGGGGGAGAGGGTAGAGAGGGGGGGAGGGGGTAGAGGGGGGGGAGGGGGTAGAGGGGGGGGGGTAGAGGGGGGGGGAGAGGGTAGAGAGGGGGGGAGAGGGGGTAGAGAGGGGGGGGGAGGGGGGGAGGGGGTAGAGAGGGGGGGGGGGTAGAGGGGGGGAGAGGGCAGAGAGGGGGAGAGAGGGGGTAGAGGGGGGGAGGGGTGGGGGGGAGAGAGGGGGTAGAGAGGGGGAGAGAGGGGGTAGAGAGGGGGGGAGAGGGTAGAGAGGGGGGGAGAGGGTAGAGAGGGGGGGAGAGGAGGGGAGAGTGGGGGGGAGGGAGAGAGGGGGAGAGGGGGAGGGAGGGAAAGGGGGGGAGAGAGATTGTAGAGGGGATAGACAGGGTATGGGGGGGAGAGAGGGTAGAGAGGGGGAAGAGGGGGGGGAGATAGGATAGAGAGGGGGAAGAGGGGGGAGAGAGTATAGAGGGGGGGAGAGAGGGGGGAGAGAGTGGGGGAGAGAGGGGGGACCGGGGGGGTGTGAGAGGAGGGAGAGAGGGTAGAGAGGGGGGAGAGAGGGGGATTGGGAGAGAGGGACATTGAGGGGGAGGGAGAAGAAGGGATTGGGGGAGAGTGGAGAACCAAGAGAGAAGGAAAGGGGGGAGGGCAGAGCCTGGAGGGAGGGAGAAGGGGGTGGGGGAGAGGGATCGAGTGATTGGGGCAGCGGGAGAGGGGGGGCAGGGGGAGACAGAGAGAGAGAGAGAGGGGGAGAAGGAGAGTGGAGGGAGGGAGAGGGTGAGAGGGAGGGAGGAAGGGAGTGGAGAGAAAGGGGGGAGGGAGTGAGGAAGAGGAAGGGGAGGGAGGGGGTTGAATGGGGACCTTTTCCACTCAAAGAGTGGTAGTTGAAATACACAAGCTGAGAGTGTGGCGAAAGAGTTGTGACAGCATTTAAGAGATATTTGGATGTGTTTGAATTGCCTAGGCATTGAAGGCAAAGGGGCAATTGCTAGGAGGTGGGTGTCTGACGACGTGATGGGCTGAATTGCCAATCTCTAAGTTGCTTGTCGCTGTGACTTTCTGGGCTAATTTCTGAGATGCGAGGGTTGTCCTATAATGATGATTTAGATTTGTATGCTTTGAAGTTGATACGATTGAGGGGTGATCTTATTAAAGATTTATCAAACCTACATGACAGGCATGACAAGTTAGATACTGAGACGGGGACATTGATTCCAAATTAGGGAACAGTCATTTTGAACTGACATGCTTTGGAACTTCCCGCAGAGAATGACGAGTCACAGAAATGTCGAGTGTGAACGTCTGTGGAACCTACAGTGCCCTCCATAATGTTTGGGACAAAAACCCATCATTTATGTATTTGCCTTTGTACTTTGAGATTTGTAATAGAAAAAAAATCACATGTAGTTAAAGTGCACATTGTCAGATTTTAATAAAGGCTATTTTAATACATTTTGGTTTCACCTTGTAGAAATTACAGCAGTGTTTATACATAATCCCCCCATTTCAGGGCACCATTATGTTTTGGACACAGCAATGTAATGTAAATGAAAGTGGTCATGTTTAGTATTTTGTTGCATGTCCTTTGCATGCAATTATTGTTTGAAGTCTGCGATTCATGGAGATCACCAGTTGCTGGGTGTAGAAACATAAAAAGATAGAAAATAGGTGCAGAAGGAGGCCATTCGGCCCTTCGAGCTAGCATCGCCATTCATTGCGATCATGGCTGATTATCCCAAATCAATAACCCATGCCTGCCTTCTCCCCATATCCCTTGATTCCACTAGCCCCTTGAGCTCTATCTAACTCTCTCTTAAATCCATCCAGTGATTTGGCCTTCACTTCCCTCTGTGGCAGGGAATTCCACAAATTCACAACTTTCTGGGAGAAAAAGTTTTTTCTCACCTCAGTCTTAAATGTCCTCCCCTTTATTCTAAGACTGTGGCCCCTGGTTCTGGACTCTCCCAACATTGGGAATATTTTTCCTGCATCTAGCTTGTCCAGTCCTTGAATGCAATATTTATGCTTTAAATTGGATTAGCTATGAATAAGGTTAGGCTAAATGACATTCCTAATTACATTCCACAGTAGAGCCAGGCTCTGATCACACCTAGTACTATTCCAGACATTGACTCTGGATGCACACTTGGCCTTGCTCCTAGCCCCTCTGCACTGACGATATATCTGGCCCACACATAAAGCCCCATATCTGACCCCCTTAACCTATTACGTTCAAGTCCACAGGTGCTTACCTAATGCGGTAATCTTTTATGGGCACTTCACGGACCAATTTTGTTACATCCATTGGCCTCCTTGTTATCTAACATGCTACTTGCTTTGTCAAAGAAGTCATCAATTGGTTGAACACAATTACTCATCCATAAAATTATACTTACTTAGCTGTATAAGTATTCTGTTACCATTTCCTTCGTTTTCCTAACAAACTTACCAACATGCATACATTATTATATTACAGTTAATATGTACCGAGGGGAAATTTTTGTTCCAATGCTCCCCATTCCCAATTACTTTTACATTGAAGTGATTGAAATCCAAGTGAAGTTTAAATGGCATCAAAAAAATAAAACATCTGGAATGGATGATATTCATTATGTGGTTGGTGGAGTCAGTATCAGCACAATTACTATATTAAACTTTGAATCTTCAGATGTCCTGATTCAAGCTAAAACTAAAGACAAATAATAACCTCCTCACACAATCCCCTGCAAGTATCTCTATCATTCCATTAAAATATGCCCCTTCTTTGAACAAGCTCTTGAACATCGCATCTGAATCAATTTCCATCTGATTACACTCCTTGAGGATGTTCATCTACGTGTTCAATTAATAAAGCAATGAGATTGGGGACATTTCTATCAACCTATCAAAGGAATTTGCTTGGGGGGGGATTAGAAATAGACAGTGAGGTAAACAAACATAATAGTTGAGTGGCAAATGCCAATAGTGCTACCTCCCAATATTTAACTGAAGGAAATAATGGGTTATCTGGACTGAATGTTGCGACAGACAGCCTGACACCTTGCATGTCATTTTAATATTACACTTATCCCCACCCCCTGGATATTCCGGATTAATAAATTAAGGTTTTGTCAACTAATTACAAATCAGGCTAATAACATTAGCCAACTCCGAAACCCAAAGCATTGAGCATTGAGATGTAGACATCACGGACAACTGGTTACCCGCTCACATGTGGCAGTGCTCTCGGTCTGAACCAGGGGCTGCGGAGCGTTTTTGAAAGTGGGGGACTGAGCATTCACTGATCAGTGGTCTTGGGGGTACCCAGCGAGGGAGTGGAGCGACCGACTTGGGGGAGGGTGTGGGAGGGGGGTGTCCCCCTCTCATGGTAGGGACTTTTTGAAATTTGATGTATTAAAATCATGTTTTATTGCATTGTAGAAGTATGATTTCAATGTTTTTTGTTTGAAGTATTTTTAAGAGGTAACCTTTTAAGGGGTAACTTTTTCCACACAAAGGGTGGTGGGTGTATGGAACAAGTGTATGCCAGAGGAGGTAGTTGAGGCAGGGACTATCCCACCATTTGACAAACAGTTAGACAGGTACATGGATAGGACAAGTTTGGACCAAAAGAAGGTAGTGTAGCTGGGACATGTTCGCGTTTGTGGGCAAGTTGGGCCTGTTTTCACACTGTATCACTCTGTGGCTACATTATACCTCCACCATGCATGAATGCTTAAAAATGGTCGAGTTTTATTACCATATACTCAAGCATAGAAACATAGAAAATAGGTGCAGGAATAGGCCATTCGACCCTTCGAGCCAGCACTGGGCCGAATGGCCTATTCCTTATTCTTAAACTGAGTGACCCCTGGTTCTGATCTTCCCCAATATCGGGAACAGTTTTTCCTGCAGTTACAGTAAGTGAAAATCTAGCATGCAAGCAGGATGCTTTCTCCAACCACCCCCATTTGAAGGTCACTACCTTCCATCGCTTCCACCCAGTGTTTAGTACCTACTTCCAGCAGCCACTGGTTATCCTCCTGGATGCACCGAGCCACAGCCTGGTCAATGCCGGTCACCAGGGCAAATTTGGCACAGAGACTCTCACGGCAGTGTCGCATCGCATCCGACGAATGCCCGGCACTCTTACACTGAGGCTGCTCCATGGCCGGGGCTGCAGCAAGCAACTCGCCAGCCCCGCAAACACTAGCCAGCCCTGGCACCCCTTCTGCATTGCCCCCGCCGTTCCATCCCTCCCTCCACCCCAGCTCTCCAACACCCGCGGCCCATGCAGTTGATATTAATTTTGAAATCTTCGTTGATCACAGAATGTCTCACGACAGAGTGTGAGAAATTCTGTGATCAGCGTGTGAGCGTGAGAATTTGCCGAAATGCGTGATTCTCACGCTCAATGCATGAGAATTGGCAGCCCTGAGGTTAGGGAAGAACAAATTGGAAATTTGTTTTTTTTAAATGCACCTCATGTATTTTGGAAAAGCACATTATCATTGTTCGCTCTTTGAATATCACATAAACTTGATGACTAAGATTCTATGACTCTAAAATTGAGGAAACATTTATTTGCAGACTGTTCAGACGTGACAATATGGAGGAGGAACACAATTTTCAGAATGAAAATGAAGAGGAAGAATTAAAGTTGGATTCAGAGCAAGAGGTTAAGCAAGGTAAAAAGAACATTAAACCGGAAAGACAAGGATCTGCAGATACTGGTTTATAAAACAAACACAAAGTGTTGGTGTAACACAGCGGGTCAGACATCATCTCTGTGGAGCATGGATAGATGATGTCTTGTGTCAGGTCCATTCTTCAGATGTCATTTTAATTTGCTTTAGAAAGTAACATATTGCTGAAATGTAGCCATTTAGAACTGAGATGAGGAGAAACCTTTCCACACGGAGAGTTGTGAATTTGTGGAATTCTCTGCCTCAGAAAGCAGTGGAGTCGATTCACTGGATGCATTCAAAAGAGAGTTAGATAGAGCCCTTGGGGCTAGCGGAATCAAGGGGTATGGGGAGAAGCCAGGCACGGGTTACTGTTTGTGATCACAAGAATGGCGGTGCTTGCTCGAAGGGCCAAATGGCCTCCTCATGCACCTATTTTCTATGTTTCTAAAATCACTGTAGGTGTAAGTAGGCTGTTTTATCTGTTCTCCATCATTGACATGAACACCCATTAGAATGTCTTCATAGCAATTGGGGGCAAATTGATGGTACAATGGTGGCTTCCTGTAGTGCAATTGATCCACACATCCAAAACATTGATGACGATTTTGAACAGGTGAAAACTCAACATTGTTTTTTTCCAGCCTCGTAACCTTGAAAAAAATGGTTCTTTCTTACTCTGCCCATTAACCAATCCACATTGCACAAAAGTGGATTATTTTACAAAAATATGCACTGTTAATTTGTTTTAAAATCTCTTGTATGGCACCTTCTTGAAGAACTGAAAGTCAAAATCCACCGTATCAACAGTTTTCCTTATTTTGCCATTTGCAATCCCAAGAAATTCTATCCAATTTGCCAAGTATGATTTCCCTTTCATAGTTGCAATCTGCCCATTCTTCACTTGCTTTCCGAATGCTTTGTTACCTTTTCTTGATAATGGATGGTTGGCATCTGTCCATCTGCAAGAGTTGATGGTGCCGCTTTTATGTTGGCCTGCTTAGAAAGGGGAATGTTTCATCTGTGGTTGCATTTCCTGCAGGAGCTAACTTGGCCTATCCTTGACATGCAGACCCTCCCACAGACTCCATTGGTGAAGTTGTCTCTGGCCCTTGGATTGAGGAGAGTGTTGCTGTTGCTGTTGACCATTTAGTGGCATTGACTCGTGGCCTCCAGGATCCACTCGCATGCTGTTGTCGTGCTTCATACTAGCCTGGAGGTCCTTTCGCCACTTTCCTCGGTCCACAACAACTGCTTCCCAGTTTCAGTGCCAATGTTAAAATTTGGCATATCTCTTTTAATCGTATCCTTGTAGCGAAGCAGTGGCCTGACTCTTCACCTCCGTGTATTGGTGACCTTCCAGTATAGCACATCTTTGGGGATCCTTGATAATAGATTCCAGCATTTTCTCTCCTACTGAAGTCAGCCTAAATGGTTCCTCATTTCCTCTCTCCGCCCTTCCTTCAATTAGATTTACATTTGTCACCTTTCAATCTGTGTGAACCATTCTAGGATGAATATAAGTTATGATGATGCTAGCCAACACATTTCATCCTTCAAACCCCAAAGATGCAAGTTTAGATCCTGGTTTTATCAGTTTCCACTCTCAGCAATTATGCCAAGTCTAGTTTTTCACAAATGCTAATTTCTTTGTGCTCCTTATTTATTTTTAATCAGTTGTTCTCCATGAGTTTTTGCATCTGCTTTTCATGAATGCAAAACATTTGTCTAATTTCCCTGCCAAGCTCTTATTCCCCGATATACTGTATTTGTCTCAGTCTGTAAGGCATCAATATTACCTTCGGCTAATACCCTGTAATTTATCTTGGTATAGCATTGGAAGCTTGTACAGACTGTTTGTTTCCCGCTGGCTTATTCCTATATTCTACTTTCCCTCTCTTTAGCAATGCCTTTTCTTCCTTTGCTGTGATATGAACGTTTCTCATTCCTTCAGTTTGTTCCTTTGTTTCAGCAACATTATTAGCCTTTGCCGTTGATCAAATGCCATCTTTACCTTTACTTGACAGAACCATTTTTAGTGTGGGCAATCTTTTGCTTTAAGGGCGCTTATTACTTGTATTAATGCATCAACTCATTGAAAGTTAGCCATTGCTTCTTTACCTTTTAATGCTTCTTTTCATAACCTACAACAGTGTCACTTCAGAGGTTCTGAAGAAGTGTCTTGACCCAAAACACCACCCATTCCTTCTCTCCAGAGATGCTGCCTGTCCCGCTGGCTTTGCTATACTTCCTCTGCAAGTAATCGTTAAATCCTGGAGCTGGCAATAATTAACCCTGAAGAAGGAAAGCAGATTGCACATTCTCCCCATTTACATGTCTTTCCTGGGTATTTAAGTTCCTCCCATATCTTGGTTATGAGAGTACTATAAATTAGGTAGCTGATGGGTAAACCAGGGGAGTATTAGTAGAGTGTGAGAGAGTAGGTTACAGGAAAATAAATGGCAGAATGGGTTGCTTTGGGAAGGCACAGACTAAATTAACTGAATGGATCCCTTCTATGTTGCAACAAAATATGGAAATAAGATGGAAAAAAGCATGATAAAATATTTAAGATTATATACTGTATATGTTGAGAGTTTTATGTGTAAACTTGATGTTGTTATGTGGTAGTGACACATTCAAATTTTGCCTTTACTGCTCTACATGCCCAAGAAAATACCTTGTAAATATTATAATGAAGTAATTATAGCAGCTATAACATAATTCTAACTAGTTCAAGGTATGTTGCTACCACTGTGGATAACTGTCATTGAGATTTAGAGCACAGAAGTAAGTTTTTTGACCAAGCTTGTCCATGCAAACCTTCTGCACTAATCCCATGTGCTTGCATTTGCACCATGTCTATCCATGCATTGCCTGTTTAAGTATCTGTCTAAATGCCTCTTATTATCCGATTCCACCACCTT
This sequence comes from Raja brachyura, assembly GCA_963514005.1. The sequence goes on from OY740811.1 coordinate 16,243,662, forward strand.
CCTCCTCTGGTAGCACGTTCCAGGATATCAAACATTCTCCATGTATTTATGTCATTGAAAGTATTATTCCATGTGGTTCAGGTACGTTGGCCTTGAGAATCAGCAGCTTTCCACGAATACCTAATAAATATTTCAACAATGCAAGATTTGGTAACCTCGATATAGTTTATTGAATGTGACATTAATCTAAAAAATGAAACAAATTAAAGTCAAATGTGGGATGTGTGGGATGCCAGTCATTATAATTTGTTTATCTATATCTGCTCTTGCATAACTGTATCTCATCTTTTATTCCTTTTCTTGAGTGTATACTGCGTGATTCTTCAGCTTAGAATTCTAAATCAGTTCCTGGAATGTAACTTAGTCCTGTGTTCTGAAAGACACATTCATATTACACAGTTACAGAGAATGCTGGCTTAGTTAAGATTGTTGCCTGAAAATGATTGATATTGTCACAGAAAAGGAAAGACTATAAAGCATCAAAACACAAAATCTAGCACACTCTGTCTCTGACTTCTTTCAGCATCACTTGCTGTTCTCTGAAGTTGAATGAATCAAATTTTAAAAATCCACATCCTTCTCATGTTGAACAAGAGCAAAATATTGTTTGTGGTTCAGTGCAGCACATTTCGGGGCAGTTGTCCAAACTTCGGAGATAGTAATGAAGAGGTTTATCAGATAAACGCTGTGGCTGAGGGACTTAAGGTATGTGGAGATCCTGGGATTGTTTGAAGAAGGGTCTCGACCCGAAACGTCATCCAATCCTTCTCTCCAGAGATGCTGCCTGCCCTGCTGAGTTACTCCAGCATTTTTTGTCTACCTGGGATTATTTTAGTTTAGCTTAGAGATACAGCGTGGAAACAGGCCCTTTGGCCCATTGAGTCTGCGCCAACCAGCGATCACCCATACACTAGCTCTATCCTACACATTAGGGACCATGTACTGAAGCCAATTAACCTACAAACCTGTACATCTTTGGAGTGTGGAAGGAAACCGGAGCACCCGGAAAAACCCAAAAGGTCAAAGGGAGAACGTGCAAACTCCGTAGAGACAGCGATCGAACCTGAACAGCAATTCTACCATTGCGCCACTGTACCACCTCAAACATTCACACGATGGAATGGCGAATAGTACATTAATGAAATAAGTTTTTGCTTTCCATGTAACTAGAAGAAAATATAATTGGACCAGTCTGAAGAAAGGGTCCTAAACCAAAACGTTGTCTATCTATTTTCCTCCACTGATGCTGTCTGACCCACTGAGTTCCTCAGCACTTTGTTTTTTAAATCTAATTGGATGTATCCTTTTTACTTTCAACGTAGTTACAGATAAATCCAAACATTTTAAAATTAAAGTTAGCTGCAGCAGAAATATTTTAGGCAACATAATTACTTAAGAAGACCCCAGACGTTGACTTTACCTTTGTCCTCATAAAGTCATAAGGAATAGTAGAATTAGGCCATTCAGCCCATCAATACTCCGCCATTCTCCTGCCTTCTCCCCATAATCTCTGACGCGTACTAATCAAGAATCTATCAATCTCTGCCTTATAAATGTAAACTGACTTGGCCTCCACAGCAATTCCACAGATTCACCACCATCTGACTAAAGATATTTCTCTTCATCTCGTTCCTAAATGAACGTCCTTTAATTCATTGACGCTATGACCTCTAGTCATAGACTCTCCCACCAGTGGAAACATCCTCTCCACATCCACTATATCCAAGCCTTTCACTATTCTGTATTTCAATGAGGTCCTCCCTCATTCTTCTAAACTCCAGCGAGTACAGGCCCAGTGCCGACAAATGCTCATTATAGGTTAACCCACTAATTCCTGGGATCATTTGTGTAAACCTCCTCTGGACTCTCTCTGGAGCCAGCACATTCTTCCACGGATATGGTGCCCATAATTGCTCACAATATTCCAAATGTGGCCTTACCAGTGCCTTATAGAGCCTCAACATATACAAACCCTCTTGAAATAAATGCTAGCATTCAGTTTGCTTTCTTTACTACCGATTTGACTTGCCGGTTAACTTTTTGGGAATACTGCACTACCACTCCCATGTCCCTTTGCACCTCCAATTCCTGGATTCTCATCCCATTTAGAAAATAGTCTACGCCTTTATTCCTACTACCAAATGCATGACTCTACACTTTGCTACACTATATTCCATTTGCCGCTTCTCTGCCCACTCTCCCAACATGTCCAAGTCCTTCTGCAGGGTCCCTGCTTTCTCTACACTACCTGCCCCTCTACCTATTTTCATATAATCTGCAAACTTTGCCACAAAGCCTTCAATCCCCTCCTCCAAATCATTAATATACATGAAGAGTAGCGGAACCCAGCCCCTTGCGGAACTCCACAAGTCAATGACAACCAACCCGAAAAAGCCCCCTTTATTACCACACTTGATCTGCCATCCAGCCAACCTGATCTCCATTTTAGTATCTGCCCTTTGATACCATGGGCTCTCATCTTCCTTAGCAGCCTCACATGTGGCACCTTATCAAAGGCTTTCTGAAAATTGAAGTAAACAACATCTACTGACTCTCGTTTGTCTGTCCTGCTATTTACTTCTTCAAAGAATTCCAGCAAATTTGCCAAGCAAGACCTCCCTTCACAAAGCCATGCTGACTTCGGCCTATTTCATCGTGATCCTCGAAGTACTCCGTAACCTCATCCTTTATAATGGACTCTAAAATCTTACCAACCACCAAAGTCAGACTAACCAGCCTATAGTTCCCTCATACTGTCCTCGCACTGCTTGTTCAAATATCTGCAACCTCCGAGTTTTTAAATTCCTGGCCAGGCTGAAGTGAAATACAAAACATTTGAAGTGATTTTTACCGAATGTTGGGCAAAGTCGAACCACCCTCAATTCAGCACTGACAGCATTTTGGGCAGAACCTTTCCTCAGTCTTGAAGGCAAGTGTTGTGGAAAGACCCGTGGGTATTGTAACAAGTCTGGGTCAGAATATGGTTTAAGTGCTGGAGAGTTGGTGGAATCACAGAGGGGGAGCAGTGAGGGAGAGTCTCACAGAACTCCCATCGGAGAGATGAAGAGAACATCTACTAAGTAGGCATAACCTTGAGATTTTGCAGTGGAGCAATGAAATGGAGGTGCAGGTGCAGGTGCTGGATGCCTGAGCAAAAATTCAATACTCAGAGGAACTCAACGGGTCAGGCAGCATCTTTAGAGAACATGGATAGACAACCTTTGAGTCGGGACCCTTATTCATACTCAATATGGCACTATGGCTTCCCAATAAGCAGAATGGAATGGACGGGACCTGGTGCAGGTAGTCCCACTATATTGTCCAGTGGAAGATATACATAGAGGAAGGTGACAAAAGTCAATAAAGCTAATGTTTGCTGAGTCATTAGTAAGTACCGGAAGGCTGTTGAACCTCCGTGGTGATCCTCCTCCACAAGTTTAAAGGAGTAATGGAGGTTGGTTTGTTTCTGTGGCTTTACTTTCCCATCCCTCCCAGAAACTATAGCTGCTTCCTAACCCTCCCACTCTCACTCTTAACTTGCATATCTCTTTCATTTCTTACCCATGCCCTTTCAGAGATAAGTGACAGAATTGGTTTTGAAAGAATAGTAGTCCCACTATTAGCTGGTACTAAATACAGTAATCATAACTGACAGCAGTGCACAGCCTTGATCTATTGCCATAGTTGTTTAACTGTAGTTACTCCTTTTTGCAGTAAATATGACCTGCTTTCACTACTGCTTTGACTGCTTTGTTAGCAAATGTCATTTTATTACATAACTATTAACAGCTAATGACTGAAGAAGTATATTTATAACTGACTTCTTTGTTGTAATCAAGTGACCATATACATAGAGGACATTTACAAATGTATTATGGAAAACATAAAAAAAATAGGAAAAACATAATAAATTAAATTTGGAAATGTAAATGTCAAATTCTAAGGAGCGATGTATATTTTCAAACTACTTCATCGACATATATTTTAATTTGGACATTTATCACAAAATGTTGATATTATCAAAGAATTGATATTTTTAAAATGAAACATGCAATTTCATATTTGCAAGATGTTTTAATATGTATTTGTATAAAATATTTATTTTATAGGATGGGTGTAAATGGATATATCATTGATAGAACTGTATGTTAGGGGAATAGTATTTATGTTGAGGCTTTGGGGCAACCTGATTTCACAAGTCAACAATGCAATTGAGTATTCAGATTTCTACTGTGTGGCCATGCTAAAGAAGAGCAAAACATTGGAATCATTAATCTAAGTCTTTTAACATCTAGGAAAAAACAAAAAAAATCTTTAAAGGAGAAAAAGAAAATACTTTTGAAGATTTAACATACCATCAATCTTCAAATATGTATTGTATTTTAAATTTTCAGATTGGATGAAACATGGCTTCAGGAATGCTTGTGTTCATGCAATAAATATTGCAAACAGCTTTCAAAACTATCTCTGCCTGTTATATTTAGCCAGACTCTTGTATGGTACTTTAAATAGGCAAAATGGAAAATTCAACAGCGGTGAACACCTTAGTAACATAGCAGGTGTGGTGCATCATACATGTCGTGGAGAAATTGCTGTGTAAGCCAAAAAGAACACATTTTTATCACTTGTCCACTTAAAGGTTTCTAACTTTTTATCTGATAAATGTTTTCTATTTTTGTTTTGGTGGAGGAATGGACGAGCAGCTTTGTGAACGCTATGAGGCAATGATGGAAAGTGATGATGAAATTCAATCGGAAGATGACTTCGAAATTACTCGGTGAGTTAGTGTAATTTCACTGAATGCTGCGCAAAGGGCTTCACATGTATTAGCATGGGCAGGAAAATGGAATTGATCTAATTTTGTGCCACAATTTCATAGAATCATTCAGCATAGAAACAGGCCCTCTTGGTCAACCTTGTCCTTATCCACGCTAATTTAGTTTAGTGGGAAAATGATGTGATGGTCTTAGCTCAGTTATGCTCCTCTGACGTGGAATACCTGATCATGAAATGCTGTCCATTTTATCTTTTGTGAGAATATGCCTCTACGATCTTGTTAGCAGGTGGCAGGTCAGATCTGCTTTCATCAGGATAAACTCTCAGCAAATGGCCTGCCTGGATGGACTCCTTGGGTGTGTTCTGAAATTATTCACCAACCGACTGGCCACAGACTTCACCAACATCTTAAACTTCTTACTTCAACAGTCGATTGTCCACATCTGTTGCAAAGAAACCTTCATCATTCCAGTCCCCAAGAAAAACAAAGTGACCTGTCTCAATTACTACTGCCCAGAAAATCTAACACTGACCATAATGAAGTTCTCTGAAAGACTGGTAATAGCTCACATCTGCATCAGCCTCTCAGACAATTGAGACCCCTTACAATTTACGTTTAGCGAAAACAGGTCTTCAGAGGATGTCGAGTCCCTTCCACTACATTCAGCTCTGGATCACCTTGACAATAAGAATACCTACGTCAGGATGCCATTCATCGACTACAGCTCAGCCTTCAACACCATAAATCCATAAACACCATAATAAGTTCATCCCTAAACTCCTCGACCTTGGCCTTTGGACCTCCATCTATATCTGGTTTCTGGATGTCATGACTGGCAAAGTTCAGTTGATTAAAATCTGTTACAATACTTCTGCTACCCTGGTCCTCAACACTGGTGCCCCCTTTTCTGTGCGCCCTGTACATCCAGGTCTGTGTGGCCAAGTATAGCGCAAACGTCATCTTTATGTTTGACAATGACACCAGTTCTGTCAGCCAGATGAACTCTAATGAGACAGAGTACAAGAGAGACATCACAAACCTTGTGATATAGTCTCATAACAACAATGACATCCCTAACTTCCCTAACTTCAGCAAGATTAAAGAGTTGTTTGTTGACATGGATGTGTTATGTATAATGTTATGTGTTATGTGTTATGTTATGTATATATTGTATAACAAAAATATGTTATATTTCCAAAACCAGCCTGGTGTGTGGTTCGAAGGGAACCCTACTGATGCCGATGTTCCATACAGTAACGGTCATCCGGTGGTTATTGAAACCAAACATATCTAGTGTAAAAACCTCCGCGATGTGCATTTACCCTGAAATAAGTAAGGTGTCCATAAGTAACCTTTCCTCTAACGGCCATCAGCCGTTGTCATACCATGACTTAAGGGGATTTCAGGGTAGAGAAAAAATCTTAAAGGAAAATAGAGAAATTGAGAGATTTAGGAAGTGAATTGCAGAGCTTAGGTTCTAAGCCCCTGAGGCATGGCCATTTGTGGTAGGGTGACAAAAATTCTGAATGAACAACCAGCCAGAATAGTGATAAAGTTTAAAATAGAAATGTCCTAGGTGGCAAAGAGAAACAGGAGTTCTCCTGGGTTCTTGGGCATCCATTTACAGTAAACAGAGCACAGGGGTTTCTTTTTTGCTAACATAATGTTGGACCTTTTATCCAAAGCTAATTATCAGACTGGCAGATGCAACCACCTGCCATGCTTGCACATTTTGATTGAATTCATTAATATTAGGGTTGGATCTGGTCTGTTTAACTGAGATCCATGAGTTAACATACTCCATTTTAAGGGACAATTGAGGTTTTTGTTTACTTGTAGCATTTCTACTTTTCAAACCCATGTTTGATGTATTATACTGCCAACTGAGTTAGTTGATGACAAAAATTGGCACACTGTGCCTTGATTGAGAATTAATAACATAATTTATTATCTTCTTTTGAGGGAGGAAAGTGAAGAGGAAGTTGATTCTTCTCATAAGAAAGGGTGGAGCTACTCTGAGAAGAGAGAGATTCGAAAACGCCGGAGAATTGCGAAGGAACTTGAGTTTCTACTTTTGGAAAAAGATTTGGAAGTAAAAAAAATAAGGTAATTTGAAGTTTCAATAGAGGGCGGCTAGTTGGCCAAGCAGTAGAGCTACTGCCTTCCAGCGCCAGAGACTCGGGTCGATCAAGACTACAGTTTTGTTGTCTGTACAGAGTATGTACGTTGACCCCGTGACCTGCATGGGTTTTCTTCAAGATCTTCAGTTTCCTCCCACACTCCAAAAACGTACGGTTTGTAGGTTAATTGGCTTGGTATTAAAAAATGTAAAAGTTGTCCCTGGTATGTGGAGGGTAGTGTTGGTATGCTGGGATCGCTGGTCGGTGCGCACTCGGTGGGCTGTAGGGCCTGTTTCTGCGCGGTATCTCTAAATGAAACTAAACTAAACTAAACTGAGTCTTCCAGAAAATTAATATTTTTAGGATTACAACAAACATTGGAATAGCTATCCACGTATGGGTATATTAATGATGAGAATTTTCCTTACACTTTCGAAGTTAAAATATGGGCATGAAAGGGTACTCCATAATACATTAATTTTTGCCTTATCCAAATTAAAAATCATTGATGGCACTATGTCAGGATATGTGACTGGGGGTTAAGCTACATTGCCAATTAGCTGTCTGCAGGTAAAGAACATTCAACTCATTTCGGTGAAAGAAAATCAGGGAATGTAACTGACGTCTTTCTCAGAGAAGAAGATTTGACTGAGCACAACCAATGTCTTTTTCATGCCTCTGCCACTTAGTTTCTTGCCTTCATGCCAAGATTTCATTTATGGTGGGTGATGTACAGTTCAACTGTTTTCCTTTTTCTCTAAAACATGTCAAAAGTGAGGCCTGCTTGATGTGAAATATTTTCCTCAGTGGCATTTTGAGAATTTATGGAAAAATATAGGGATACCCATCTGTGCCAAACACAGAGTGTTGACACTGACAAATCACTTGGCTGAACGCCCAAGATCAGAAACTCAGCTGATAGTTCCGCAGGCAAGACTGAAGCAAATATTGAAAATGATCATTGAACTTTAAAAACAAATCTTGCTGCAATGTAATCAAGATTCTGCACTGGTTCCTTCCATGGATGAAAATGGCATACTCTGCATGTGTGAGAAGCCCCTTGTGGTGGCTTGTTTCTTATGTGACTGCTCGTTGTTATAACACAGTGATGAGTGCTTGAGATATACAAAATCATGAGGGGCATAAGTTATAGGAGCAGAATTTGGCCCTTCGGCCCATCAAGTCAACTCCGCTATTCAATCATGGTTGATCTATCTTTCCCTCTCAACCCCATTCTCCTTCCTTCTCCCCATAACCCTTGACACCCTTACTAATCAAGAATCTGTCAATGTCTGCTTTAAAAATATCCATTGACTTGGCCTCCACAGCCGTCTGTGACAATGAATTCCACAGATCACCACCGTCTGACTAAAGAAATCACTCCTTATCTCCTTTCTAAAGGTATGTCCTTTTATTCTGAAGCTTTGGCCTCTTGTCCTAGACTCTCGCACTAGTAGAAACATCTTCACATCCATTCTATCCACGCCTTTAACTATTGGTGAATGAATGAATAAAGTTAACGCTCACTGTCCCTTTCCCATTTTTCGATTATTTAAAAACTAAATGTCATTGGCTTATGGTTAGAGTGGAGAGATCTAAGAGGGACCTTGGGGCCAACCTTTTCACAGAAGCTACAGAAGAGGATACAGTTATGCCCTTCAAAAGACATTTGGATAGATATATGGATAGGAAGAATTTAGAGGGCAATGGGCCAAATGCAAGCACGGAGACTAGCTAACATGGTCAGCATTGATTGCAGCAGTATGTATGGTATGTATTGGTTATCACAACAGAGTCCTTCAACCTTCAAACTTCAACCTTTAACACTTTAAAAGAATGTTGCACTCACCTTTCAAGCAATCTCAATTTTATATGTCAATTTTATTATGTTAAAATGCACCTACTCGCAATACCTCTGGTCATTTATTTATTTAACATTTAGCGTTTAGAGATACAGTGTGGCAATGGGTCCTTCGGCCCTGGTCTAAACCAATCATTGATCGCCCATGTACTAGTTCTATGTTATCCCGCTCACATTAATGTCCCAGTGAGATTCTTCCAATTAATGTGCCAGACGTGCTTGAGGTTTGCATCACCTATACACCTCTAAGAGGTTTAGGTTTAGGTTAAGCTGAAAAGGCGATATACATAACTTGGAAAACACACATACAATTGAATTTCTAGACCACGGTACCAAATTGCCTACTAGAATTACTTGCTGCATCCCGCCACACTTATTTTCCAGCATGTTTCCATGGCTGCTTATATTTTGCAGAACCATGGGCCCAGGAAAGCTCAGAGATAATCAGTCATTTAAACGCTGTTAAAAAGCATTTACTTAATGGAACAGCAAATAAAAGAAAAATACGCCCTTCATTTCAGTACATTCTTACTCAGCCCCTGGGTATACTGCTGAGGTCGGCAGTGGGGTGTGGGAGATCAGAAGGGTCAATATGCAACCTCCAGCTCATTCGGCATCCCTGTGTTACAGTGGACAAGTACAGAAAGGAGTCCACCTGTTAACTGCAGTTAGCTAATGGTCCTCTGAAGAACCAGCAGTTAAATGGATGGATCTTTAAGTCACGCATCTAATTTGGCATCAGCTTTATCCTTAACAGAGATTCTGGGCGGGCTATTATTTAAAGATAATGAACAAATGAAGTTCCACCTTTATCATATTGGATTCTGGGATTGTATATATTCAATTTAACTTTAGCCTTAACAGAGGTTCTAGGTGGGCTATTATTTAAGGATAATGAACAAATGAAGTTGCATCTTTACTGTATTGGATTCCATGATTGTATCTATTCAATTCTAAGGCAGCGGCAATGACAATTATCACCCAGCTCAACTCCACTTGATTTATTCACTAGATATGAAGGAGCAAATGTATTTTAGACAACCAAATGTTCATTTTTATATAAACAAAATACTAGTGAAGATTGAAATTAAACAAATCCATCAATACTTCCATGATGGCCTCAACAAAATTGTTTTCCCTTAAATAATGCGGCACTTTTTAATTCTGTGGCATCTTGCAGTTTGGCAGCTCATTTGCAGATGGGTTGTTACGAGGTTGGGAATGATCTATGGCAGTAATTAGAGCATCTCACTAAGGAATTCTGACACTTTATTGCTTCATTGCTCTTTAAGCTGTTCAGATTCCTATAAAATAATTCCAGGATTAGAACTGTCTCTGCCAACCCTGCCATTCATGTTCCATTATAAGGCTTGTCGTTTTTTTTCTTCATTTCAGCCAACCACGAATAGATGTGTTAACGTGGATATTTATTGATATTTATCTAATATGTGAATTAGTATTTGATTGCTTGTCATACCACAGTCCGGTTTACTTGTTGCTAAAACACAGATTGCTGGAGGAACTCAGCGGGTCAGGCAGTAACTGTGGAGTTCCACCCGCTGAGTTTCTGCAGCAGTCTGCTTTTTTGCTCAAGATTCTAGCAACTGCATTCTCTTGTGTCTCCGGTCTATTTGTAGATTGTTTACATGTCTGCTGACTGCATTCAAGTTTAGTTTATTACGTGTTTACGAAATAGTTTTCAGCAGTGCTGTTTTTTGTAGACAAGGACGTGCTGGTAAGCAGATCAATTATAAATTCGGCTACATTTATTAGCAATTTTTCCATCTATGTGCCCACTCTTCTCCATTGGTTTTGTGACCGATCAACTAATTTAATAAACTAATAACTACAAAGTATAAAATCAACTTTTTAATGAATTAAAAAGTAAAGCTCAAGAAAATCTACTCTTTCACTTTTTAGAGGTGACTGTATTCTGTACCGGCACGTACCATCAAGAGAAACACTGCTTTTCTGCTGTATCTTCTCATTTCTGTAAGAGAAAATACAATTTGCCTGAGATTTGCAGCAATTATCAGATGCCATGTTTCCTACACTAATGATACACTCTCACTCTTCCTCATCACAAGAACCATCACATCCAATGTGATCAGTTCAATAACTTTAATAACGAAAATGAGCTAAGGCTATGCATTGTGATATAAAATGATAATAAATGCAAATTAAATAACAATATGGGTCTCGTGCTAGTTTTGGCTGGGTAAGGTTTACGACTGAGTAATGAGTTGCCAACATTACGTTGACAGTTACTACATGTCCTTCACTTTTAGCTCAAACTATAATTATTCTAATTAGGCATCTGCGATCCCTGGCAACAAAATGCATTTTTGTTGTAGAAATCTATGTAACTTCTTGGCAACGCAGTTCCTAAAGATAAGTATTTTTTGATGTAACCATAAAGGATAAAAAGGCACATAGAATATAGAATATAGAAACAGGCCATTTCGCCCATGATGTCTGTGCCAACCATGATGCCAAATTAAATTAACCCCTTCTGCCGATACATGATCGATATCCTTCCATTCCTTCCATTAAAAATCCTTGCATCTTAAATATCACTATAATATCTACATTTAAAGCTATGGCCTTTAGCCTTTGACATTTCTGCCCTCTGACTGCCTACCCTCTCATGATTTCATAAAGTTCTGAGGTACTTTTATTTAGAACATAGAACAGTACAGCACAAGAACAGGTCATTCGGTCCACAATGTCTGTGCCGATTGTTGTTATTTTCCTGGAAGCCATACTTTGCTTTGGTAACTTTTATCCTATATTTCAGGAAAAATCCTCGAGAAACTTTCAATTGTTCAGAATTTAGATTTAAAAAGATATTTGGCTCAAATATCAAACTGGGATCAAATATGATGGAGGTTGAAAGAAGCTGACAGGTTTTGTTGGGTTCACAGCACATATTACTTCCAGCAAAGGATGAGATTCGTAATGCACTATGGAAACAGGCCCCGCGGTCCAACTAGTCCCTGCCGATTAAGATGCTCCATTTCCATTTCCCCACATCTAGTTCATTTCTCTCTAAACATTCTCTACCCATTTACCTGTCCAAATGTATTTTAATGTATCTGCCTCAACTACCTCCTCTGGCAGCTCATTCCATATACACAACACCCTCTGTGTGAAAAAAGTAGCCACACTGGTTCCTATTAGATCTTTCCCAACGCACCTTAAACCTAGTTTAAATCTTAAATCGAGTTCTTCATTCCCCTATTTTGGAAAAAAAGATGCATAAGGTGCTTTCACCCTATCTATGCACCTCATGGATGTATACACCTCCATAAGATCACCCCTCAGCCTCCTGCTCTCCATGGAATAAAGTCTGTCCAATCTGTCCCTATAGTTCAGGGCCTCGAGTCCTGGCAACGTCCTCATAAATCTTCTCTGCACTCTTTCCAGCTTAAAGGCATCTTTCCTATTGTATGGTGACCAGAACTGAACACAACAACCCAAGGGCAACCATGCCAACCTCATGTATAACTATAACATAATTTACCAACTTCTATACTCAGTTCCTTGACTGATTAAGTGCCAAAAGCATTCTTAATTATCCTATCCACCTGAGGCACCACTTTTAGGAAACAATATGCTTGTACTCCTTGGTAGACACAAATGCTGGAGTAATTCAGCAGGACAAGCATCACTGGAGAGAAGGAATGGGTGACGTTTCGGGTCAGTCTGAAGAAGGGTCTTGACCTGAAACGTCACCCATTCCTTCTCTCCAGAGATTCTTACATGCTTAACTGACACAATAATGCACAAATAAATATATAATAATCAATAATGCAATAAATTAATAACATTAGCAATCGGCAACTATAATAGTACAAAACCAAATTCCATAGTGCAATCAAACACACAGTCAATAGAAGTTGGTAAGGTCGTGGCTACTGTTGTGCAATGTTCAAGAACCTGATCATTTCTGGGAAGAAGCTGTTCTTGATGCTGCTTTTCTTGGTTTTCCGGCTCCTGTACCATCTTCTAGAGTAAGGTAGCGAAATGAGAGCATGCACTGGATGATGTGCTCTTTGATGTTATAGGCTGCCTTTTTGAGGCAGTCCCTCCTATGGATCCCTTCACTGGCAGTTGGTCAGTACCTTTGTTGAGGGATATATGAGAGTTGATGGGCCAAATGGCTAGCTTTTTGTGCTGGAATCATTCTTTGATAATGTGATTCATTAATTGCCTTACCAAGATAGAATTGTATGTTTGAAAGCAGTGTGATTTTAGTGGGCCTGAGATCGGTGAGTAGAGAAATAATTCAATGGTTGTTTATTTAAAGGTTTATTTATTTATAGCCCCTGTGTTTGCCAACATGGTGTAAATAGTTGTTCATCTACATCATCAAATAATGTGACTACTTTTCTGCTGTTAACTTTCATAGGCATGGCAACAATTAAAATTGTATTTTTTTCCCATCACGTTCTGTATGTAATGACTGCATGGTGAGCTCCAAAGATCATAGAAATGTTACAGGAAGGATTTATTTGGTAGTTTTGGTAGAATTACAAGATGTTCAATTACAGGAAAGATGCAGAGGCTAGGGAGAGTGTGCAGTGTAGGTTTACCACACTGCTGCTGGCTTAAAGGGTACTAGCTATACGGAGAGGTTGAACAGACTAAAATTGTATCCTCCGGAGTGTCGGAGGTTGAGGAAGACTTGATGGAGGTTAAGATAATTATTAGAGGCACAGATAGGATAAACAGTCAGAACCTTTTTTCCAGGATGAGAATTTCAAGGATCAAAGGGCATTGCTTTAAGGTCGGAGGGGTAAAATGTAAAGGAGACGTGTGGGCAAGTTTTTTTAGAGTGGTGGATGCCTGGAACATGCTGCCAGTGGTGGTGGTGGTAGAAGCAGATACAATAGTGGCATTTAAAAGGCATTTAGATAGGCATGTGGTTATGCAGGGAGTGGAGGGATATGAATCATAAGCAGGTAGAGGAGATTAATTTAACTTGGCATGGCATTCGGGAAAGATATTCTTGGCTGAAGAGCCTGTTTCTGGGCAGTACTGGTCTATGGTCCATGGAGAGGAGCAATTCTACTGGAATGTGTTCACATTCTCTTCCTCAAAATGTATTTAATAATAATAATAATAATAATAATAATAATAATAATAATAATAATAATAAATAAATTATTATAATTACAATTGTTATAATTTTAACTATAATAATTAATGTAAATACTTAATTTTATCAATTTCTACAGCAATCCCATTGCCAGTGTAGGATCGTCATGAATTATATTATCCAGTTCTGCTTTGCTGCATATTTATATGTGCATATACCCATGTGTTGATTAAGGTGTATCTTCAAAGAGAAGCAGAAATTGATAACAGGGTCAGGTGAGCTAAGAGAAACAGTGTTAACATTTCAGGTCAAAGACCTGCCCTCTAAATAAATCAGAACAAGCAATATCTTGGAAGGCAGCATTATCCAGAAAGCCAAGTGGACCAGCCACAACATATACCATGGCTGCAAGAGCAGGTCGGAAGCTGGATACCCTGCCACGAGTGACTGACCTCCTGACATTCCAAGGCCATTTCTCCATTTAGAAGACATAAGCAGGAGCATGATGGAAAGCTTTCCTGGATGAGTACAGTGCCAATAACTCACAAGATGCTCAACTCTACCAAGAAGGCAGCAGGCACTTGGGAAGCCCACCACCTACAGGTTCTCTTCTCAGTCACCATACCATTCTGACCTGGAAACATATCACCAGTCCTTTCTCATTGCTACCTCTAGATACCGATAATCCACTCCAGCCGCACTGAGAGAGGGCCTTCCCGAGAAGAACTGCTGCAGTTGAGAAAGGAGGTAGCACATCAACCACTTTCTCACGAGCAACAGAAAAGGGCTATCAGTGCTGTCCTGTCAGTGAAGCCCATGGACTGAAAATAGTTTATTTTAGATAAAAGAGCACAAGGTAGATTGCAGGAGAGATTTGATGACAAAGGACAGCAGGATTCTTGGATGTTTTGTTTATTATTTAGATGTTAGGCAACACTAGGAAGGTACTTGCTAGAGTTAGAATCAAGGTTGAAAAATTACCAAACAACCGAAAGTTGAGATTTTTCAACTTGTTTTTCCAGAATAAGTAAGGTTTTGTTTAACTTTGTGTGTTATCAAATGTATGAAACACAGAGCCTTGAGGTACAGCTAAGGAATCATTTTGACAGATCTCAATTTCACAGACCTCATGCCTGACAAAATCTGCTCAGGGCTATATCAGAATGTTTACATAATGGAAGCTGGTAAATCCCATCACAGCTGAAAGATTTTGATAATTACTGAGAGTGATGATGCCTCTGGGGCTCAGCAGCTGAATATTTTAGTCTCAAATTAATAGTGAAACATTAAATTATGCAGTTTTGATAATGGTTTCCATTAGAATCATATTGTCCTTTTTATTTTTCAATAACTTTCCAGTAATAATTTTGTGGTGGTAAATTGTAAAGATTGTTCCACATGCAGTACATTAAGGTATATTAAAGCTTTTATGCCTTGTTGGCACTTTTCTTACAAATGTCTTAAATGTTCTAAGTAGAGCTGTTAAATTAACTTCTTCCATTTAGTCCACTAGCTTTCTGGTTTGTCTCCTCTTTGTGGGAAATTATATACATAAGTGATAAGTAAGTAAATATAGTGGAGGTCAATTAAAAGCTAATTATTTTCATGGAGGGAAGTCAACCTAGAAAATAAAAATCATGCTTCACTGCAGATTCTTTGGAATAAGATGAATTTAAATGACCTACATTGGAGGATGGCAACGTTCATCTTACCAAGAACAAGGGAAATTAGCAGAAAATAGACTATAGACTATAGAGCACAGGAACAAGCGCTTCAGTCCACAATGTCCGTGCCAAACATGATACGAAGTTTAACTAATATGATCCATATCGCTCCTTCCTCTGCATATGCATATGCCTATTTAAAAGCCTCTTAAATGCCCCTCTCATGCCTGCTTCCACCACAACCCTGTTTGGTGCTTCAGGTAGAAGGCCTGAAGACTGCAACGTCCAGGTTCTGAAATAGCTGCTTCCCCACAGTCATCAGGTTATTAAACTCAACTGAAACAAATCTCTGAACATTAATAGACCATTATCTGTTTAGAATCAGAATCAGAATGCCTTTTATTGTCACTATACACGTGTACAGTGAGATTAAAAACTGCTCCTACTCAGTGCAAAAACAAGACAAAAAGGGGGGGGGGGGGGGATAAGGTGCACAGTTTCTGCAGCACTATATACATATCTATAAAAAGACAATGGATAATAGAATGGATAATAGGATTCCTATATCCAGTATGGGTTACAGTTACAGTACAAATTACAGTAGGTGGATAGATGAAAGTCCGGGGGTGAAGTCAATGCATGTGTGAGTTCAGGGAGATGATGGATTTTGGGAAGAAACTGTTCTTGAGTCTATTTGTCCTTGTGCTGATGCACCTATAGCACCTCCCTGAGGGTAGCAGGTTGAACAGGCCAAATGCAGGATGGGAGCTGTCCTTGATAATGTTCTTCGCCCTGCTGAGGCAGCGGGAGGTGTAAATGTCCATCAGAGAGGGGAGAGGGCAGCCGATGATCTTCTGTGCTGCCCTGACTACCCTCTGAAGCCTCTCCCTGTCTACCATGGTGCAGCTGCCGTACCATGCTGTAATGCAGTATGTCAACAGGCTCTCAATGGACGAGCGGTAGAAGGTCAGCAGCAGGTTGGAGTCCAGGTTGTGCTTCCTGAGGACCCTCAGGAAGTGCAGCCGCTGCTGAGCCTTCTTGATGACCGCTGTGATGTTGTCTGTCCAGGAGATGTCAGCGGAGATGAGGACACCGAGAAACCGGAAGGTGTGGACCCTCTCCACACACTCGCCGTTGATATATAAGGGGGCTAAGTCGGTGCTGTGCTTCCTGAAGTCGACAATGAGCTCTTTGGTTTTCTTGGTGTTCAGAGCCAGGTTGTTTTCTGAGCACCAGGCTGTCAACTTCAGGACTTCCTCTCTGTAGGCTGCCTCATCTCCCCTTGAGATGAGTCCGACTACTGTAGTGTCGTCAGCAAACTTGACGATTCGGTTGTTGTTGTGGGCCGGACTACAGTCGTGGGTGTAGAGACAGTATAGGAGGGGGCTTAGCACACAGCCCTGCGGGGAGCCGGTACTCAACATGCGAGTGGAGGAGAGGTGGGGGCCGAGTCTCACAGTCTGGGGCCGGTTGGTGAGGAAGTCCTTTATCCAGGCACATGTGAGAGTAGGGAGGCCGAGAGTGACCAGTTTGTCAATGAGAATGTCCGGAATGATAGTGTTGAAAGCTGAGCTGTAATCCACAAAGAGCATCCGAACGTATTTATTTGCACTTTATCTGCTTATATGTTCTTACACACTGATATGCTCTGTATTCATGCCTACTATATTCTGTTGTGCTGAAGCAAAGCAAGAATGTCATTGTCCTATCTGGGACACATGACAATAAACTCTCTTGACTCTTGATTCTTGACTTGACTGCAGGCACCCAAACCCCCACTACTCTCTGTGTAAATTAAATCGCCTCGCACATCTCCCTTAAACTTTGACCCTCTCACCTAAAATGTATGCCCTTTAATCCTTGACATTTCCACCATGGACAGAAAGGTTCTGGCTGTGTACCCAATCTATTCCTTCCATATTTGGAGAAACTTCTATCAGGTTTCTCACCCCTCCCCAGGAAGAACTGACTGAAGTATATACATTTTCTTTTCGATTAATGCTTTTGTTCATAGTGTGCTAGTTGTTTATTAATTAGTGTCCTACCTGATTCTTTCTGCTTAATAAGCATAACTTTCCGCCAAGGAGGCAAGTTTGATAAGCACTGTGCATACTTGCCAATGAACCCTCTGCAGATGACACATTAAACAGCTCAAGCAGCTTCACAGATGTTTCCTCTGTTCAATAATAAGCATTTGCTGGCAGGGCATAATGGCCAATATTGAGGTCCTTGTGAGCGTAAACATAACTAACCTTGAGCTTATGGTGATAGAAATGCAACTTGGAAGGAGCAGATATGGCATCAGAATGGATTACAATTACCTCCCAAACAGGGCTTGTGTCGGAAGCTGAGACAGATAGAAGAAAAGTTCAGCCACACAAGTGCTTGAGATGCAACCTAGAGTAGCCCATCACCATTCACGAGGATCTCCTGAAACGGTCCAAGACGGGACTCATTGCCAACCCTCAATGAGATCAAGCTCCAGATGGAGGAACTATGGCATCAAGCATCAACACCACAGTCTTCCCATGCCCATAGTTGTAATTTGTGATGACTTTGTCAACGATGGACTACCATGGGGTATACTTCCAAAGATGCTCCTTTGAGGTGAGGTAGGATACAGTGGCACCGTAATTAGGTTACTGGACAAGCATCCTGTGAATTAATCCACTACAGATGGAGAATTTACATTCAAGTAATTAAATAAATCTGGAGTAAGAAATTTGTGATGGTGAAATTATTAGATTGTTGTAAAAAACCCATCTGGTTCGCTATTATCCGCCAGGAAAGAAAATCTGCCGTCCTTACCCAGTCGGATCCCCAGGCTAAATGATCGAACTGGCACACTCAGAAAAGGAAACTAACTTTGAAGGTTATGCTCAAAAATGAATAATGTTTATTAGCATCATCATCTTCACTCATACACTTCAAATTATTGCAAGGTTTATATTTTAACCATAAGCTTAAGTTAATAAGACTTAACACTCCATCAATATACAGATTTTTTTCTCTTTTTACAAGGCCAAAGAAAAGATATTATGAAAAACTCACACATTCTAAGGTCATTTTAATATGGTTATGGTTAAATTTAACTTTTTATGCAAACAAAACTAATGGAATGTCACTTTTAGGTAAATAATTGTTTTGATTTTCCTAATATGTTATGCACTTTGTTAATGGTGTGAACTGTCATGAAGAGACCAAGGACAGGAGGGTTTGTTTAGCAAGTTCCAATGCCTGGTGCTTATCTGAAATCTCTCCCTTTGCAATTTTAATGAGAATTCAAGAAAGTGGGATAATGTATCCATTTATATTCCATTTTACATGAAAAGGTTGTTTACTAATGATTTAAAATTATTTGTTTCCTATAGGGGAAAACTTGAAAGCCTTGTTTGATTTGAAAAGCAGTCTCAGTGCCTGAAAGTCTAACCATTGAGCTTCCAATAAGACCAACAACAACATGGAAATTTAAGTGATACTAGACCAAGTGGGACCCGTTGGGTCCCGTCCCCTCAACGTATGGTTGCGAGGGGGTGGTGGGGGGGGGCTGTCGCGTCACGCGCACACTAACCACCCCCCACACACACACTAACTACCCCCCGCACACACTAACCAACCCCTTCGGTATTATGATAATATTATTCATTAGCTCCTTTTACCCCATACCCACCCTATCCACTGATGCATAGCCCTAAACTCGCAGGCACGTCTAGAGAGGGAGTGGGGTAGAGAGTGAGGGCAGAGAGAGAGGGGGCTGAGACAGAAAGAGAGGTGCATAGACTGTAAAAGACGGGCAGAGACAGAGAGAGATAGGCAGAGACAGAGGGTGGGAGAGAGGGGGAAGGGAGGGGGAGAGGTGGGGGGGAAGGGAAGGGATGGGGCGCTGGGAGGGAGGAGGGGGTGGGGGGTGGGGGGGATAGGGGCAGGTGGGAGGGGGCGGGGAGTGGGGGAGGGGTGGAGGGGAGGGGGTGGAGGGGAGGGGGGAAGGGAGGGTGGAGGGGAGTGGGGGAGGGGTGGAGGGGAGGGGTTAGAAGGGAGGGGGTGGAGGGGAGGGGTTGGAGGGGGGAAGATGGGGGAGAGGGTAACGGGGAGGGGAGATGAGGGGAGAGGGAGCAAGAGAGAGGAGGGAGAGAGAGAGGGGAAGAGAGGGAGGGGGAGAGAGAGAGGGGGAGAGAGAGAGGAGGATAGAGAGGGGAGGGATAGTGAAGGGGGGAAAGGGAGGAGGGGGAGAGGAAGAGGGGGAGAGGAAGAGGGGGGAGAGAAGGAGGAGGGGAGTGGGGAGCAGCTCGAGGGGGGGCGCCAGCTCGCGGGGGGGCGGCAGCTCGCGGGGGGGGGCAGCTCGCGGGGGGGCAGCTTGCGGCACGGCGGCAGCTTGCGGTGGGGGTTCGGCAAGCTCGCGGGGGAGCTGGATCTCGCAGGGAGGCGGCTGCAGCTCAAGGGGAGACATCACTCGCAGCACAGACGCAGCACGCAGAGCCCGCAGCACGTAGTGCCCGCAGCACGCAGAGCCATTGTGATGTCATCAGCCAAAGCTGCTTGGTTTCTATTTTCAAAGACATTTCAGATTTGTGAACATTTTCATAAATAACTCGAGAAATAAAGCATGAATTTTTTTTCTCTCTCCCCCCCCCCCCCCCCCCCCCCCCCGACTTTGTCGCCTTTGAGAGGAGGCGGGTTTAAAATGACGTTTTTCTCCAGACTATTCAAATGGATTAATCTCAGGGGGTTTAGTTGCTGAAGAGAAATCGCTCCGACATTTGTTTTATGGAGTTATTTTAAAACTACGCTGGATCATTTATTAGCATGAGTAAATTAAAAATCATCTTCTAAAGCCGTGAACGCCGACAACTGGATGCATCTCACGTAGGGGGCAAAACAAGGTACACAGTTTATTTTTACATAAACATTTGCTTCTTAGGATGCCTTTAATCAAAATTTCATGTTGCGAAAAGGTGACTTAGAAAACATACAAACCGGCAGTATTTTTCCTGCCGACTGGGGGTTAAATTCACCGCAAACCGCAAACCACAACATTCCAAACGATCGCGTTTCACACAAACCCACTCGCAAGATGATTTAAATGCCCATTAATTTACGGGAATTAAACACTAAATTCCTTCAATTTTTTTAAAATGTTAACCTTTTCTTAAGAAATCGATAGAGGTTTAGATCTAGTAATTGAATTTTGTAATTAGCTACAATTAGGTAACTAACTAATTATATGCTTTAATTTCAGGCCATCCAAGTACGATTATTTCATATTTGTTTCAGAATGCTTCATAATAACTGAAAATTTCATTCAGTCCTCTTAATTTTTAAGAAAGTTATGGGCTTTTGTCTGTCCATGATCACAGCTTTTGTGTTAAGTCAATGGAAAAGCAATGGGGAACAAGATGCTAATTTCCGAGTATGAAAATGGCCATAACTTTTTTAATACTGAAGATATGAAAGTGAATTAGGTGTCAAATTAAACTTATTTTTATGCTTTATCTGATGGGATAAATTGCAGACTTGAAGTTTAAATCTCAAAATGTTGTAACATTGCTATAATAAGGATAAGGATCTCTGTTCATGGCTCTGAAAGCTATCTCCTTGTTCTGTGCAGCAGGTCATTGGAATGTTTTCTAATTTCAGAGAAGAATTGAAAGAATGTCGCAGGAGAATGGAAACTTTAAAGAAAGAGAGAGATAAAGTGGAAAAAGATATTGATGAACAACAAACTGCTAACAATATGTAAGCCCGAGGTTTCCCAACTGTGGGAATCATTTTTTTTCAACATCCTGTTCTCTCTTTCTCTCTCATATATATTTTAACTGGTGAATAGGATCTTTTGATGAAAAACAGCGTATCAGCAGTGTCCGAGGAGACACAAGAATGTTGAAATCTTGAGCAAAAAGCAAAGTGCTGGATGAACTCCAGAGTGGCACGGTGGCGCAGCGGTAGAGTTGCTGCCTTACAGCGCCAGAGTCCCTGGTTTGATCCTAACTACGGATGCTGTCTGTATTGAGTTTTTACGTTCACCCTGTGACATGCATGGGTATTCTCCGGGTGCTCCAGTTTCTTCCCACACTCAAACGCCGTACAGGTTTGTAGGTTAATTGGCTTGGTATAATTGTAAATTATCCCTAGTGGGTGTAGGATTGTGTAAGTGTGCTGGGGTCGCTGGTCGGCGCAGCCGTACAGGTTTGGTGGTTAATTGGCTTGGTGTAATTGTAAATTATCCCGAGTGTGTGTAGGATAGTGTAAGTGTGCTGGGGTCGCTGGTTGGCGCGGACTCAGTGGGCCGAAGGGACTGTTTCCGCACTGCATCTCTAGACTAAACAAAACGAAACACAGCAGATCAGGCAACATCTGCGGAAGGAAATAGGCAGGCGACATTTTGGGTTGGGACCATTCTTAAGCTGGAAAGCTGGAAAAGAGTGCTGAGGGTCGGGGTGGGACAAAGCCTGGCAAGCAATGGGTGAATGCAGGTGGGGGGGGAGGGTGGGGGTTGGCCAACAGGTAGAGTAAATGATGATGGCGAGAAGTGTAATGGAGACAAAATGTGTCAGATAAGGAAATAAAAGGAGAGGTGAAATATAAAGATGGAGGGAGGGTTATGGATGGAAGGGGGGGACATATCCTTGGATAGTTCAGTATTTAAAAGTGTGTCATAGTTGGGAGAGTTTTGAAGAAGCATCAATGATAAATCACTATCCTTGGGCATGCAGAAATTCTTGAACATTCACCAGTGCACCCAGTTATTAACATAGTTTATAACAATCTCATTTTCATGGTTACCATAAAACTGCAAGATTGTTGTAAAAATACATCTGGTCACATTTAGGTTCTTTAGGTCAGACTTTCATGTGACCCACGGATCCATACTCATAATTGCTCCATGAAATACCCAAACAATTTAATCAGTTCAGGAGCAGGGATTTAGAGAATTAGAGATTAGAGGTTTAGAGATGGGCAATAAATAATGTCATTGCAATTGAATACGTGTTTAGAATGGCAAATCCGATATGCGGATATGATAGTTACTAAAAATGGCTTGACTGCAAACCTAAACAGTGGTGCAGCTGGTGGATAGGCAGGATCCCAGGTTCAATCCTGAACCTTGGTGGCTGTCCGAGTGGAATTTCCACGTTCTCCCAGTGACTGTGTGTTTTTCAGTTTCCTCCAATATTCCAAAGACCTGTCCGTTAGTAGATTAATTGGCCACTGTGAATTGCCGTTGGCATGTAAGAGAGGCTAGAATCTGGTGAGTGGGGCAGTGGGGGAGCTGATAGGAATATGGCATTCACACAGGGCTTATGTAGGGATTGATGGTGAACAGAGGCTTAGTGGGCTGAAGGGCCTGATTCCGTGCTGTATCACTCAATGACCATGACTATACCAATTATTGCTTTCAGACATCATGAGTTTGCTGATCATTCATAATATTGATTGTTTTCTCAGTGCTGCTTTGTTTCGTCTTCGAACACAACACCGACGGCTGTGTGAAGAACTTCGAGAGGAGGAGGATATTTATGCAAAAATTGATTTGATATTGCAAGAGAATGAGTAAGTTATTGGGTGAAAACAGAAAAATGCAGCTGCTGGAAATAAAATTAGACAAGATTTGAAATAGAGAGTAGTCAAGCAGCATCTGTGGGGAGAATATGTTTCAGCTGATGACCTTCCATCAGAACCTTCTGTTAATACAGTTCTTCAGTTAGTTGAGGGGATTAATGTAAATGGATGATTGACAGCGGGAGCAAGAAATAAACTGCAAGAACCCAGCTGGTCAGGCAGGATCTGTGGGGGGAAATGGACAGTCAGCGTTTCGGGTCAAGACCAATCATCTAGACTGATGACTGGCACAGGCTATGCTGTAACAAGCTATGAACCTAGTACTCTATAACAATGCGGCATTGGGAACATCTCAGACCTGACATGTTAACTGAGTTAACTCTGTTTTCCTTTCCACAGATGCTGCCAGACCTATTGTGTGTTTCCAGCATTTTCTGTTTTTATTGCTTATCTTTCCTCGGCTTTTTGCCAATGATCTTAAATCTATCTCCTTTTTGTCTCCTTCTGACCCAGCAAAGTATTCTCCTCACATATTTCATGATTCTGCATTTACTATTTATTGTATGATAGCACAGTTATAACTATTAATATTTTAAATTGAGTTAAAATAATGTTGTTTTAACTTAATTAAATGAACGGAATTATTTTTTACATAAATATGTGGTGAATCTGATAACATATTTAGATTGTTTGCTATTTGTCCGTTGGCTTGGAGATAAATACAGCTATCAGTCCCATGAGTCAGATAGGATTTGTAAGCTGTATCATGACTTGTCCTACATTTCATCGGGATTTTTTTAGCTGGCAATCTGTTGATTCTGAAGTAGGTTAGTTGAAA
The DNA here is from genome assembly GCA_963514005.1 of Raja brachyura. Next base: position 16,267,580 of record OY740811.1, read on the forward strand.
TTTAATACTGAAGCTGTGAATATGTCAGTTCTCCTTTCTGATTTCTTGGGATATCCAATCATATTAATAACAGCATATAATCCTCCAACACTTTCACCACCTCCAACGGATCCGACTACTGGCCCCATCTCACCATCTCCACCCCTTTCTGCTTTCCATGGAGACCGTTCCCTCTGCAACTCCCTGGTCAACTCGTCCCTTCCCACCCAAACCACCCCCTCCCCAGGTACTTTCCCATGCAATTACAGGAGATGCAACATCTGTCCCTTTACCTCCCCCCTCAAATCCATCCAAGGACCCAAACAGTCCTTACTCCAGTATTTTGTGTCTACCTTTGATTTAAACCAGCATCTGCAGTTCTTTCCTACACATATTATTTATTCATTCTGGAACGTTTTCTTTTGTATTCTGAGCAAAGTAATGGAGATTTTAACAAAAATGTAAGGCACATAATTTGGTGTGCTCTGCTACTTGGAAGCTTAAAATCTCAAACTTTCTATAAACAAATCAAATGCTCATAATCCCCACATTTTACACTAACTGCAATGAACGGTACAAAAACTGTTGCCATTTTTGAGCTGGAATGGAATAAACATCATTGAAAGCTCTTTCTCTTCACAATGTATATACCATGTGTTTATTTACTTGCTGCAATGCCAATGAAATGTAGGCAAAGCTGTGGGATATGTTAATATCAATCCCTAAGCTGAAAATAATCTTCAGACTAACAAAATGATGATTTCATCCTCTGCACGAAATTTCGTTCAGACCGAAAGGTCTGAATGACAATAAAGGTAATCTGAATCTGCACTTATATTTCTACTTTAAGCTGGTTATTGTTAACCATTTCAGTAGTTTGCTTTATGGTTCAAGTGATAATTGTAGCTTTTGGTCCGCAAGCCTAGTTCTTTTATAATTACTAATTAAAATGATTTAATCATATTAATTTAATTAATTTTTATTACCAAATCATACATTTCAATGTTTGGTTTACTTGACCTAACATATTTCATGGTACATGCAGCCTATTTGTTTTTGTGGCAAAGTACAAGATGGATAAATTATTCTTTTATGGTGGCATGATGTTATTTAAGTGGTATACATTGATCATGGATGACCAGAATGACATTTCCTTTTTAAAAGTTAAAAAACGTTTGTCCAGATCTGGTTTACCGAGTCTTCTTCTCCCTATTTCAGGCGCGAAGTCTTCCAAGTCGAACTTGAGCAAGCAAAATTATTGAAACTCCATGAAGAACATAAGAAAGACGAGGAGGAATATGAAATATATGAGGCAAAGCAAAGGCTGGAAACCAAAGAGGCGGCTATTTTACAAGCAGAGCAGAGGATAAAAAAAACAGCAATCAAAAAGTTGGTGAAACTTCAATCAGAAATCTACTTTAGTCTTTTGTCATTTTCTAAACAGATCGTGAATTTCTCTGGTACTTTTCAGCACCATTCTCTGCACCATTTACTATCATGTGAACAATCAAAACCCCTCAATAATGGCTGGCCGTAAAGTGGCACTTAATGTACAAATGTGTAGTTGCCACACTTCAGGAAGAATGTGGGAGCAATAATGAGAGTGCAGAAGAGATTAATCAGGTGATTGCTTGGAAGGGGAGGCTTTACTTAAAAAGAGACATTGGATAGAATGGGTTTTTTTCCATTGGAACCTTGGAGGTTGATTGGTAGCCTTATGGAGGATTATACAATTATGAGGGGTATAGATAGGATAGATAGTCAGAATCATTTTCCCAAAGCAGGGGAACCTAGAACTGGAGGCCACAGGTGAGATGTCTAAAGGAGATTGAATGGTAAGCTTTTCACATAGAGAGTGGCTGTTATATGGAATAAGCTGCCAGAGGAAGTAGTCGATGCTGATACAATTTCAACTGTAAAAAAGTATTTGGACAGATACTTAGATATGAAAGATGGAGAAGGATATGAACCTGATGAAGGCAAATGCAATAAGTGTAAGTAAATGTCATGGTCAGTCGTGACAAGGAGGCTGAAAGGGTCATTTTTGCTATTTGATTTTATGATCAGGATTGTTCCATTTTAAAAATGGAACATGTACATAATATATTGCACATTTAGTGTTTGTCCACATCAATCAATTTCTATCCTGTGATTTTCTTCAGTGTTATCAGAAAATATTTAGCATTGGCCAAATATTGAAATGTTCCATGTACAGTATGTCCATGATGATCTCAGGTAGACAAAAATGCTGGAGGAACTCAGTGGGTTAGACAGCATCAATGGAGCGAAGGAATAGGTGACATTTTGGGTAGAGACCCTTCTTCATGATGATCTTACTCATTTTAATGGATCATTTGTATTGTAATTTGTGACATTTCTTCATGCACATCTGATGGATAAGATTCCTTTGCTGAGAATACACATTTCTATATTTTTTTTAACCAGGACTCGAGGGCCTGAGCTATAGGATGAGCTTAGGCAGGCTAGAACTTTATCCTTAGGGTGCAGGAGACTGTGTGGTCTTATCAAAGTGTACAAAATCACAAGGGGAATTGATAACGTGAATGCACAGAGTCTTTTTTCTAGGTTTGGCCAAATCAAAAACTAGACGGCCTAGGTTTCAGGTGAAAGGAGAAAAATGGAATAGGAACTTAAAGGGCAACTTGTTCACACACAGGGTGGTAGGTTTATGGATCGAGCTGCCAGAACAAGTCATTGAGGCAGGTACAATAAGAATATTTATGACCATTGCGCACACACATAGATAGAAAAGGTGTGGACTAGCTTAGATAAAGCATCTTGGTTGGCATGGACAAGTTGGGCCAAAGGGCTTGTTTCCACTCTGTATGATCCTTTGCCTTTATCTTGTGCCAAGCCAGTTGAAGCACTCAAACAGAAATTGTATGGATTTAGTATCAGCAGGAGGCTTTGAGACAATTGAAGAAGTAGTAACTAGTTGGGCTGAGTATCCTTTCCTTCATTCCACCACCTTTTGTTGTTTCAGTTTAATTTACAACCTGGTGATTTGGAAATGATTGAGAACAGATGGAATGACACTGCAGGTTAACACCCAACCTATAAATCTGGGAGACATATGTTTAAATCCACTTGAAACATTACACTAAAGAGAGTCTGAAGAAGGGTCTCGACCCAAAACGTCGTCTACTCGTTTTCGCCAGAGATGCTGCCTGATCCGCTGAGTTACTCTAACATTTTGTGTCTACCTTCACTCTAAAGAGAAAGCTGGGGAGAGGATTGTTTGGGTGAGAAAGAATGATTGAAGCATGTAGTAGTGAAAGGAATGGCCACTACGGAAAGTGAAAAAGGGATGGGGATGTAGGATTGACTGGTGGTGAGTCAATGTGATCGCACCATCAGTCACCTCCCCACAACTCCTCTCTCACATTCATTAAGGGATTCCAGCAACCCTTCCAGGGGAGACAGAGGTTCACATTCACCTCTTTAAACCTCATCTACTGCATTCAGTGCTCCCGATGTGGACTCCTTTACATCGGCAACGCCAAATATATATCCAGCAATTATTTTGCTGAACACTCCGCTTGGTTTGCCTAGGCCTAATGGGTATCACATTTGCCAACCATTTTAACTCCCTTTCCCATTCCCATACCAACTATTCTGACCTGGGCCTTCTCCAATGCCAAAATGAGCCCACACACAGATTGGAGGAACAATGCCTTTTATTCCGGTTGTGTAGCTTACAGCCCAACGGTATGAACATTGAATGCTTCAATTTTACTTAACACCCCCACCCACCCCCCACCCTTACCAGGCCCACCTTATTCCCCCCCCCCTCCCTTCCCTGTGCCCCACCAGGTACACACCCATTTGTTCAACTATTCCCCCCCCCCCCCCCCCCCATCCTTTTCCACCTATATCACTACCTCTGGCTTTCCATTTCTCTTCTCTCCTTATCTTACACCCTTTATCTCCTTTTTATCTCTAGCCTTTGTTCACCTATTTGCCAATCAAAACTACCCCTCATCTGTATCCCCTATCACTTGCCAGGCTTTGTCCAGCCCCCACCTCTCTTCCAGTTTTCTCCCCCTGCACAACAATCAGTCTGAAGAAGGGTCTTGACCCAAAACGTCACCTACCCATGTCCTATAGAGATGCATGACCTGCAGAGTTACTCCAGCACACCATCATTTTTTAGGTAAACTAGCAATTGCAGTTCCATGTGACTATAGTCCCCATCAAAGTATACAGCAGTCTCAGTATACAGATCAGCTACAGAAATGAGCCAAAGAATGGCAGATGGAGTTTGATCCGAGAAAGTTTGAGGTCTTGTATTTTGGAAGGTCGAACGGAAGGGAAAAATATAGTTAATGGCAAGAGAACAGCATTGATGTCTCCGTGATCTTGGTGTCCAAGTTAATAGCTACCTGACAATGTCAACACTATCAGATAGAGTGGTAAAGAAGGCATATGGTATGGTTGCCTTCTCCGGTTGGGGCATTGGGTATAAGTCAGAAAGTCATGTTGTGAGTTTAAGGGATTTTGTTTTGGCTGCATTTGGAGTATTGTGTGCAGGTCTGATTGCCCAATTACAGGAAGGATATAGAAGCTTTGGAGAGAGTGCAGAAGATGTGTGCCAAATAATTGCCTACATTAAAGGGCATTAGCTAAAAGGAGAGGTTGGACAAACTTGGTTTGTTTTCTCTGGAGCATTGGAGTTTGAGGCGAGACCGATAGAAGTATATTTAAAAACATGAGAGGCATAGACAGTCAGAACCTGTTTCCCTGGGTGGAAATGTCAAATACAGCAAAGAGAGGCAAAGTTTAAAATACAGCAAAGAGAGGCAAAGTTTAAAGATGTGCAGGTCAAGTTTTTTACACAGAGGGTGGTGGGTGGCTGGAATGTGCTGCGAAGAGTGGTGTTAGAGGCAGATGAGAACATGGCACTTAAGAGGCATTTGGATAGACATATTGATATGCAGGGAATGGAGGGATTATGGATCATGTGCATGGAGAAGAGATTAGTTTAATTTGGCATCCTGTTTGACACATACAGTGTAGGCCAAAGGGCCTGTTTGTCATTTATTGAGTAGATTCAAGGCAGAGGTTGAAAGGTTATCAGATTCAGGGAGAAGGCAGGAGAATAGGGTTGAGAATAAAATAGATCAGCCATGATCGATTGGCTGAGCAGACTCGATGGACTGAATGGCCTTATTCTGCTCCTATGTCTTGTAATCTAAAAGGAATAAAAGCATATAGAAGCAATGTAGGTAGGGTCACTGCAGTAAAAGATCAGCAGTTGGATGGCAGAACTGGAATGGGGGTCTGAATGTCCAGTCCTGTTTCTATTTCTTATGTTCTTATCAACCTAAGGTCAGCATTAAAATATATAATACGTAAACTGTACACATATTTATTCCGAATAGATTAATACTGCTCAGGAATTGTCATCAGTTAAAATCTTCCTTCATTGAACTCAGGAGATCGTAGTTTATTGAAAGCAGATGGATATATGTGGGAGGAAATCTCCAAACACGCCAGATTGAATCATCGCATGGTTGCAACACAGAAGGAGGACAATTGGCACATTGCGACCATGCAAACTCTCTACCAACCTAACTCACTGGTTCCGCCCACCTCCAGTCCCCATCTCTGTGGTTGTGCAAATCAGCATTTATGCACCCAATTAACTCTTGAAGGCCACGTTGGAACCAGCCTTCACCACATCTCATAGTCATAGAGTCTTATAGCATGGAAACAGGCCCTTCAGCCCAACTTGTCTACACCAGCCAACATGTCTCATCGACACTAGTCCTACCTACCTGTATTTAGCCCATATCCCACTAAACCTGTCCTATCCAAATACCTGTCTAAATGTTTCTTAAACGTTGCAATAATATCTGCCTCAACTACCTCCTCCGGCAGCTCATTTCATGCACCCACCATCCTTTGTGTTAAAGAGTTACCCCTCAGGTTCCTATTCCTATCTTTCCCTCCTCACCTTAAACCCATGTCCTCTGGCTTTTGATTCCCCAACTCTGGGCAAGAGACTCTGTGCGTCTACCCGATCTATTCCTCTCATGATTTTCACACTACATAAAGAAAATATTTTTCTTAGGTTTTTAATTATTTCCCCCTTTGTACCTGTGATCCTTCCACCAATGGGAAATTCATAGCCATTCAGTTGGCAGTGTCGCGGCGGTGGTGTTGCTGCCTTACGGCACCAGAGACCTGGGTCCGATCCTGACTATGTGTGCTGTCTGCTTACAGCCCAGTGGTATGAATATTGATTTATCTGACTTCAGGTAGCCCTGGCATTCCCTCTCTCTCTATCCCTCCACCACCCAAGTCGCACTAGCTTCTCGTTTTCACCCAACAAACAGTTAACAATGACTTGTTTCCTTTATCATCGTTACTTTTTTGCATATCTTTTATTGGTTATTCTTTATCTCTCTATATCATCGTCTATATCTCTCCTTTCCCTTATCCCTAGCTAGTCTGAAGAAGGGTCTCGACCCGAAACACCACCCATTTCTTCTCTCCAGAGATGCTGCATGTCCTGCTGAGTTACTCCAGCTTTTTGTGTCTATCTTTGGAGTTTCTATGTTCTCCCTGTGACCGCGTGGGTTTTCTCCAGGTGCTCCGGTTTCCACCAACACTCCCCACAAAGACGTACAGTTTTGTAGACTAATTGGTTTTGGTAAAATTGTAAATTGTCCCTAGTGTGTAGGATAGTGTTAGTGTATGAGGACTGCTGTTCGGTGCAGACTCGGTGTGCTGAAGGGCTTGTTTCCGCAATGTGTGTCTAAAGTCTGTCCAGAATTCTCTTTTTTCTCAATATTGTCAAATTTTCTCTAAGCCTTATCCAAAGAAAGTGGTCCGAGCCCCTGTAATCTATCTTTGTAAATGTACCTCTATGTAAATTTCTATGTTTACCTCCCTTATCCCTGGCACCAGTCTCACAAATCTTTTCTGGATCTTCTGTAATTACTTTTTACCCTTAATATTCCAAATACAATTTCATATTCCTTTACAACATGGGGAACCCAGAGAAAACCTACGTGGCCATGGAGAGAACATGCAAACATTGCACAGAAACCCACCCCCACAAAGTGCTGGAGTAACGCAGTGGGTCAGGCAGCATCACCTGAAGGATATGGATAGGAGTCCTGACCCGAAACATCAGCAAGGCATGTCTTGCAGAGATGCTGCCTGACCCTCTGAGTTAGTTCAACACTTTGTGTCTTTTTTTGTAAACCAGCATCTCATTGAAACCTACAAAATAATGAAAGGCAAAGATTGAATGGATATGGTGAGGTTGGCCTTCTACACTAATCTCATTTGCCCACATTAGTACCATAGCCTTCTAAACCTTAAGTGGCTGTCTAAATGCCTTTCAATGTAGTAATTGTATTTGATTCTACCATTCGTCTGGCAACATAACTGAATCCACTTCCTCCTCCTGCATCCAAAGAGCATTGAAAGATTATGGTTAGTGCCACCTTACTTGGTGAAGAGAGATGGAGTGTACAGTACTGATTTTTATACTTAATTCGCCTCAGTTCCCCGTGTACCACCATTTGACTGTGTACCTATGGAACTCTTATCGATTCCCATTAACACTGATAGCTAATGTTTGCTCATTTGCATTCCTTCTTTTTCATTTTAATTTCTCCTCAGATTCTTTTGTACCTGCTTCTTGACATAGTTTTCTATTTATGGGCTAAATCAGGAAATGTTTGCATTTTCAAAGTAATTTTGTTGCCTTTCCAACTGTCCTTCCAGCCAAACTCAGCAAGAAATGTTATAAATAACACTTCCTCCTGTCTGTAAGCAGATGAACCACGAAGCACCCAAGGAGGATCCTCTCTCAAAGGTCGGAAGAGTCCATCTGCTTATAGAAAATGTCACCCTCTGGGATTTAGGAATAAGCAGCAAACCTAATAACTATCCTATAAAAGTAGATGATTCTTTACAAAGAAGCACTGGCACAGTCTAATTATATATTTTTACATCAGGATTATTTTCCTTCTGTGCCCTTCTACCCATTTCTCTCCCTCTGGCTTTACATTTCACTCCGCTAACCTAATTTTGTATTATTACATCAGGAGTCTCCTGATACGAATACATTTAGTAACAATTGGAGATGATATTAATTTCTATAGTCAAGACAAAATGGATTGTCAGTAAGTAGGCTATTGGTTATGCATCTTCCTCGATTTCTGTCTCCTGATGAAAATTAGGCAAAGCAAAAATCAGACTGTCACCTTACCACACGTGTTATGGATGCCACTGTTTTCAACTTATTAAAATTTTTTTTAATGTAATTCCTTATATATGGAAGCACAACCAGAATTACATTTCATTGTTATTCATTCTCTTTTGTCATGTACGAAACATGTTCTGTACAGATTCAAAAGAAAAGTGGAAAAAAACCACAAGCAACACAGAAAGCACAATACACTGTGGAAAAGACAGGGATCACGTTGGAAGATGTGTTAGATAGCTATGCTTCTAAGTAATATGTTGGTTTCAAGAGCAAAACCCAAAATGCTGGAGGAACTTGCTGGTTCAGGCAACATCTGTGGAGGGAATGACTTCCCGGGATCGTAACCTTCCCGCCAAAGGCGAGAGATGAAAAGGAGATGAAAGAGTGCCAGATAAGGAGAGAATAAGTGAAGTGAAATGCAAAGATGGAGGGAGGGGGAAAGGAAAATTGCCTTGATAATTGCCTGAAATTGTTCTCCAATGATTCCCAGGATAGTAAATAATCTTCATGGAAGGTATAGGCGACTATATTATACTGTATTGCATTACTATAATATATTATTTTATATAATGTACTATATTATATTGTATTAATTCTATTGCTGATATTTATTATCTTCTATCCATGAACAGGAAACCTGTGAACAATCTTAAAGATCGAGAACTGGAGCATAAGAAGGCAGTCGAGAATGCTAAAAAGTATAACCAGAAGGCAATGCAGTTTCTGAAGGAATCTATGGCTAGGTAAAACTGCAAGGCGGACTTGATGAAACAGAATACTCTTTCTATTTATAAGAATTCTATTTTGTCATTTTGCTATTTCCAATATTCGAGAATGGGAACCAGTGTAAATGGGAGATTTTAAAATGGAATGATCCCAATTATTCCTTTCTATTATCTTTATTGTTCACATTTATTGTTATTATTTCATTTTGTCTCGTCATGTTCTGGTCTGAAGGCTCTGAATCCTTCATTTAAATTGCAGATTTAGAGATATCCTGCAGAATTCTCCTGCATTCTGCAATGATTCTATTTCACTGGGGGAGTAAATTAATTATTACCTTATCAAACATGGAAAAATATAAATGTGTTCACTTAGCTGTTATGATATAATTTACTATTAGCAACCCAGGCTGAAATCCTACTGTGTAATCAGAAACTGGTCAATTTAATAATAAGCTCTGGGATTTAATAATTGCGGAATAGTTGATTTATTATTGGGCATTTCTGTGAACATTGCTCCTGCCAGAAATGGTACAGAGTAGGTTAAACACTAAAAAGTAATAAAAGCTGTATATATAGAAGTTGATCTAAAAATTAACTGAATTAAAATCGGGCTGTTTCTTAATGTAGAGTTCGTCAAGAACAAACTGAAAAAGAACTGAAGATAAGGGAAGACCTGGATAAAAGGATGCAAAGTGTATTGTCACTGAAGAAGAACATTGCGTTTGAACAAGTAAATGGGGCTTTAATAGCTAACTTTATAAATAAATCTAATGTGTGGTATTTTTATTAATTGACATGTCAAATCATAGAGCAAACAAAAATCAAGATGATACAGTTTTGTGCCATACCAGAATTCATTAGAATAGTTTTATGCACGTTTCCAAAAGCAATGGGTTCCTATCTCATTCGACCCATCAAAGTGAACATCAGGTATTTCTCACAGAGAATATGGGAATTACGCATGGATTGCAGTGGATACAGTTATGTAACATAGACAGAGTTCTGGAATATGTCCAATTGATCAAAGGAAATAATAACAACTGAAAACTGTGGAAGAACAAAGATTTATGTGATCAATATTGTTTTAGTTCCTTTCACATTTGTTTAAATTTCTTCTGAGTATTTATCGAGCAGCAAAGGTTAAGGCTGATTATAATGTACTTAAATTTTATAATGTATTCAAGATACCCAGCCTCTGCCCTGCTCTTTTAGACATGGTATTTATGTTTTGTGCCCCATACTGACCCCAAGGATATTGATAGCGGTTAATTTGGCAATAGCAGTATCTGATATTTGGTGGTAACTTGGTACTTATCAGGCCATGCGTAAGTGTTGCCTGGGTCCTGTTGCATATAGGCATGGGCTGCTTCTTTTGGCAAGAAGTGATGAGTAGAATTGAATATTGTTCAATCATCACTGAACATCCCCATTCCAACTTTAAGAAGGAAGGTAGAGCATTGATGAAGCAGATGAAGATGGCTGGGTTTCGAAAATACTCTTACAGAACTCCTGCAGTGATTCTTTGGGCAGTGAGGAGTTATATCTGACAATCACAACCATTCTCCTATAGGTGAGGTTGTCTGATCAGTTAGTCTGTAGGCCAATTGTAGACTGAGGCCACAAGGCCGAGGTCCTTATTTGGTGCTATGGTATTTGAAAACTGAGCTGCACTCTATGAATAGCATCTTGACGTAGTTGTTCTTATTGGCAAGATGATCTAGAGCTGAACGTACTGCAAGAAAGATGGCATTACTCATAGACCTATCTTTCCTGTATGCAGTTGCAGGCATCAAGATTATCCAGTGCATATTACCAGTGGGCCATGACCAGTCTTTCAAAGCATTTTGCTGCGCTTCATTTTAAGTCTACTGGGCAGTAGCCATTTAGATAGGTCACTTTATCTTTCTCGGGGACTGGAATGATAGAGGTTTCCTTGAAGCAGATGGGGACAGGAAACTGTTGAAGTGAGAGGTTGAAGATGTTTGGGAAGATTGTAGCCGGGTCAATTGGAGCACGATTTCAGAAACCACCCTGGAACACCATCCAGGCCAGCTGCGTTCCAAGAATTTACGTTCTGTCCTCTATCATCGAAATGTATAGGGCAGAGCCAGCATGGAATGGAGGGTATGCACCTTAGTGAAACTAGTCCAAACCAAAATAGGTGAAATACGGTAGAGATACATCTTTGACAGAGATAGCCTCTGATTTCTGCTTGTAGCCCGTGATGTTATTCAGGCCCTGCCACCGTGGCTGGCATCCACTTAATTGAATTAAGCCTCCAGCGTGTTTTGGAATCCTTACTTTGTATTCCTCTTACATCTTCACAAATCATACTTTCCCTCCTTGTACAATCATGATGATTAACTTTAATAAGCTCATCTCTAAACTTCTGGATCTGGACCATCTGCATCTGACTTCTGGACTTGCGGACTGTCATACCTCAGTCAGTTGGAATTGATTGTTACAAGAGGGCAGAAATCCAGGCTGAAGATTCCCAGCCCCTTCTTCTCACCAATATTTTGATGGACATGGTGTGCTATCCATACGCACATCAGATCAGTTGCATCTAATGCAATTCTCCTAATATACAGATTCATTTTGAACAATCTTTTAATAGGATCAACTTGTAACCTAATAATTAGTTAAGTGGATAATTTGCTAAGTGCTTGGTTGCTTTGAGGTGTAGTGGGATTTATACTGCAATTTGATTGTCATACACAAGAGGAGTGAGCTCAGATAAACACATGGCTACAATAAACCAATGACTTTCACAAATTTAGGGCAAGTAACATATTTTTAAAGAACTTCCTCTCAGCAGCAAGAATTGTAAACTGATAGGTATTTCGAAATATCTCAGAACATTTCCAGGTGGGGTTAAAGTGAGGGATATGGATTTATAGAAATATCACCCAAGGAGATTTATAGATTTATTAGCGTTCCTATCCAAAAGCCTCTTGAAAACACCATTGAATCTGCTTTCACAACCACCTGTGGCAGTGTGTTCCAGGCACCAACCACTTTCTATGTAAAAATGTTGCCCCACGTGTCTTCTATATATTTTACCTTAGAACTATGCCCTCGAGTCTTTGATATTTCCGCCTGGGAAACAAGTTTCGTATGTCTCCCTCCCATAATTTTATGTGCTTCTGTCAGGTCTCCCTTCGACCTCCGACATTCCAAAGAAAACAATCCAAGATTGCCCAACCTCCCCTTTTATCTAATGCCCTCTAATCCAGGCAGCATTCTAATAAACTTCTCCTGCAACCTTATCCAAAGTTTCCACATCCTTCCTGTAATAGGAAGCCCAGAAATGCAAACCACCTGTGGCAATTCAGAATGACTTACTACCACCTTCTCAAGGACAATTATGAATGGGACATAATGGTAGTTTTTTCACTGTTGCCCACATCATATGAGTGGAATAAAAACCAAATCATGCCCATTCCTTTTTTTGACTGTTTCCATTAGGGTTTGATTTAGGGTTAGTAATGAAACGCATGAAATCTGGCGAATGCCCCCCAGTACCAAGATGATTGCTCTTACCAACTTCCTGCCTGAGACAGCTACCTAAAATCAGGACCTTGTAGCTCAGATGTTTTATGGATAAGTTCACAAAATGGTGTTCCTATCATGGAGACACAAGGAAGTGCAGATGCTGGAATCTCGAGCAAAATAAAAGGCTTCTCATCTGTGGAGGGAAAGAATTGTCGCCACCCGAAACGTCATCTGTCCATTCCCTCCAAAGATGGTGCCTGACTCATTGAGTTCCTCCAGACCTTTGTTCAAGGGTTCCTATCATGTTTTGTCTTGCAGCAGAAGTACAATGAGTGCAGGTTGCAATTTTTTCAGCTTTCATAATTAGTAAGTTTCTGCATAAAATTAAATGTGTCTCACTCAGGAAAATCAACAAGCAATACAGCTGAAGATGAAAGCTCGGGCTGCCAGGGAAAGACAAAAGGAGAAAGAGAAAGAGAAAGGAATCAAGGTCTTAGAAAGTGGATTTGCCCAACAATTTATGATCCATCAAAAGCACCAACAAGAAGTGGACAAAATAAAACAGTGAGTATCTGATCGTTCAACAAACCCGGTTACCCATTGTAGACAAAAATGCTGGAGAAACTCAGCGAGTGAGGCAGCATCTATGGAGCGAAGGAAATAGGTAACGTTTCGGGTCAAAACCCTTCTTCAGACTTCTTCAGGTCTGAAGAAGGGTTTCGACCCGAACGTTGCCTATTTCCTTCGCTCCATAGATGCTGCCTCACCCGCTGAGTTTCTCCAGCATTTTTGTCTACCTTCGATTTTCCAGCATCTGCAGTTCCTTCTTAAACAACCGGTTATCCCATTCTTACTTTGTAATTTGGTGAGGATTTCCATTTAGACTTTTCGGTTAAAAATATAAATCAGTAACTGCCAGGAATACATATAAGTATTTTGAGATTATTTAATACCGTTACATATTCTCGAGGTTTTCAAACTGGTGGTTTCTCCAAAGGGGAAATAATAAAGTTTAAAAAGAGTATTAAAAAGAAAATACTTACAATTTGTGTTTGAAACATTACAACAGAGAGTGGGGGATGGAACCCAACAGAAAGAAATATCTCTGTAGTAAGGCTCAGCAAATGGAGTATGTGCACCTCTGACATCAAAACTGGTGGTCACATCGGTATGCGAGCAGATGAGTTAGATTTTAGGAAGAATACAGAAAATAGTGCATTGAACAGCAAACAATCAATGTACCTAGCACACAAAACTGTTGCAAATTGATGCAGTCTATTTGAAAGCATCTCCATGCAATAAACAGAAATATATATACAATACAATACAATACAATACGAAATTTAGTTTCTGCAGTCAGACAAACAAGAAAGAACCAAGACACAACACAATTTACACAAACATCCATCACAGTGAAGCTCCTCCTCTCTGTGATGGAAGGCAAAGTCTTATCTCTCCCCTGCACTCCCCATTCTCCTCCCGATGTCAGAGTCAAAGCCCCCGGTGGGCGATGGTAAGTAAGTCCCGCGGCAGTTAAGGCCGCGCCGGGCGATGTAAGGCCCCACTCTGGGTGTTGATGTTGGAGCCCCCAGCGGGCCCTAGCACGTCCCGCGGCCATTAAAGCCGGGCCGGGCGATGTAAGGCCCCGCTCCAGGTCATTTTCAACCCCGCATCTCGGGCGGGAGAAGTTGCCGTTGCTGGAGCTCCGAAAAGCGGTCCCCCACCAGGGACCCGCGAGCTCCCGATGTCACCGTCCACCGGCCTGCAGCTGGAGCCTCCGAATCTCCGGGGTCGGGCAGCAGCAGCGCGCCACCTCAGCTCCTCCCGTTCCGAACTCGGCCAGCTCCACGTTGGTAAGTAGCCTGCAGCTCTGCGACTGGAGCCCCAGGTCCGGTTGGAGGCCGCTCCACGGTGCTAGGCCCCAACAACAACGGAGACCCGACAGAGAAAAGGTCTGGTCCTCCTTACAGGGAAAAGATTTTAAAGGTTTCCCCCACCCCGCCCCCCCACCCCCCACACATACCCAGCTAAAAAAAACACTATAACTACACCCAAAACGAGACAAAAAATAAAAAAAGACAGACGGACTGCAGAGGCCGCTGCGCCGCCCACAGGAATATGTAATATACTGTAGACACTGGATATCTGAAAAAAATACAAAAAAGTGTTGCAAATGTTTGTTAAGTCATGCAGTATCCATACATTGAGAAAATTGGTTAATGTTTTATTTCAAATAACTTTTACTGTAACTCAAAGTGCAAATGGCATAACAGAAAATGCAGCAACACCTTCCATGGAAAGCAGAGAGATTTCTCTTGCAAAATCTCAGGAGGTGGAGGACAGTTGCTTGTCAATTCCATATATAAAAGCAATCGTGATCATTTGTGGCAGTGCAATCTGCAGGTGTGGTTCATGCAAACAGTATCCATTCACTTCACTTTGTGAGTAATCTTGTTGGTGCTTTATACAGGTGGCATACTTTGACCAATGTATAGAGATGTGTGAACTGAAAATAAAAATCAATGATCTAGAAGGACATTCGTTGCAACCATTCAAATAGCAAGAAATTCATTTTAATATGCAGCCTGTCTTCATTGTTGGCGTGTCTGTGCATGAATAGAATGGGACTGTGAGAAAGAGATAGAGTGGGGATAAGCATTCCCCAAAGTAATTTAATTAAATGACTTTATTTGAGGCCACCTTGCAGCTTTTAGCAGCCAGTGAGTGAACTCCATTCCTTGTTCATCTTTGTAGCAGTTTCCTTTGGTTTAGAATGCTAAGCGAACACTAGTAAAAAATAGACATGTAAACTGAAATAAATCTCTGTCCTTATATTGGTTTAAGGTAATTCCTATTTTATAAGTTAACTGATTACTTGTGAATTTAATTAAACCGACACCAACTAATTTGAACTATAAACAGACTGCACTCCAACCAATTGTTTAATACCAGTATCATGCAATCTGTTCCAATTGTCTTTGAAATAATCCACATATGGAGACACACACTGGGTCTGACATATGAACACAGTGTTTAGCAAGCTTACAAACTCTGTGCATTTGTACTAAAAATAGTTACTCAACTGAGAGCAATGAATATTAATAGTACGCACAGATCCAAATAATGAGCCTGGATCGCAGCTATGGTAAAATCATATCCGTTTCATGCTGTTTCACTTGGGGATAGAATGTGGTACCAAATATAATTGAGGAGTAAAAGAGATTCAGTGCTACACTTCAGTAGTTTCATCCTTTATATTTTCAGCATCATTAGTGTATGTATTTGCAACTGTTAAGGTTTGGTTTAAATCCCACCAACATGGGACAGAGACTACCCTTGAAAGGGATTATTTCATTTAGTCTTGGTCTGTTCATGTGAACGAAAAATTTTAAAAAAGCAATTTCTGTTGCACTTTTAACAAGATTCCTTTTTCCTTCGAAATCCGGACTTTCAAAAGTGAATTTGACAATCCGATTCAGCAGTGCCACAGATTTAGATTTCAAATCCCTCCATAGTCTTTTCCTTGCCTATCTCTGTAATCTACCCCAATCCTATAATCCTTCAGAACTGTGCTATTCGGGTTCTGGTGCCTTGAGTATTCCCAAATGTAACCATTCCACCACTAACAGCCATTAGAACCCCAGGAGTTTCCTTACTAAACCCGTCCACCTTTCCATCTCTCCCCTTTTAATACACTCCACAAAACTTCCACGTTGCCTTGATTATGATTACATGCTTTCATATCTCCTTTTATGACAATGTCATATTTTATTGGGTAATACGCCTGTAAAGTTTTCTGGGGATGTTTTTCAACATTAAAAGCATTTTTTTCCAACTACAGCAACATGGTTAACATTGAATGGCAGACAGTATTTGATGGAGTGCCACATAACAAATTTATCAACCATGTGATGATGGTCAAGGGGCTATACTTTGTTCATCTTTGTAGAAGTTTCCCTTATATTAGAATGACACAGGTTATATTTGCAAATATTTTACATGTGAACCCTTAACCTTTCCGTTCTGTGTATAACTGATAGTAGTTACCATTTTATAAATTAACTCATTACTTGTGAATTTAATTAAATCACAATTAATTACTTTTTTAATTTAATCTAAAAACAGACCACACTCCAACCCATTCCTTGATACAATGTAATGTGAAGGGTACAATTATAAAAGAGAGTCAAGAGCATCCCAAATCTGGTTGTGTGTGTATACAAATGCTTGAAACTGCTAGGATAGGTTGAGAAAGCAATTTAAGTGAAACATTTGGGTTTGTTTTTTACTACATTCTGAGTACAAAAGCAAGGAGTTCTGTTTCATCTACTTCTGGTGAGTGCACTACAGAAAGAGTGAAGCAACTTGCTGCCTTACTAGATTTAACATGCTCTGGCTGATAAGAATCCCATCCAAGACTGTACATGTGCAGAGAAGCCATCGTGAGAGTTCAGCTCTAATGAAATAGGATAATTATCGAACCATGCCCTTACTGGAAAATTCCTAAGTTAGGAGTTTTGTTTCATTATAGGGGTAGAGTGATGATGCAGCAGTTAAGTTACTGGACCAGACAAACAGTTCAGAGACCAGAGTTCAAATCTCACCATTGCCGCGTGGAATTGCAATTCAGTTAGTAGTCTGGACCTCACTTAAAAAAAAAAGAAAAGAAAACTACTGGAATGTTGTAAGAATCTATCTGGTTGAGTCACGCCGTTTAGAGAAGGAAACCTACCAGCCTTACTGGGTTGCTTTCAATGCCACAACAGGATGGACTAGTGAGAGAAAGTGACGTGTTTTGATGCTGTTGTTTTGGATGTACTCTATACTGGAGATCTGACATATTCTCATGATGTTTGGACAGGGAATTTGCAGAGCAGCAGAAAATTTTGAAGGCAGACATTATGGCTAAGATCCTTAGAGAGGAAAGCAACATGGAAAGGAAGAGGCAAGTCAGTTCAATATTATTCCAAGAAAAACCAAAGATGCAAGATAATGTTTCAGGGCCATGGAAACCAAAAAAGAAACTGCAGGAATTCTTGGAGAAAACCTATAAAAAGAACTATCTTGCTGTCAATGAAGTAAGTAAAATAGTTCAGTTGGTAGACAATATAGTTAATCACACTATGTTTGTTTGTTTGCAAAGTTACATTTGCTGTCTGACTATGCTGAAAAAAATGCCGCATACTGGAAAACGCATTAAGCAATATTTGCAGAATTGAGTTGAATATAAAAAATGTATCTCAATATTATGATTTGGATATCACGATCTGTGAAGAAAACTGCCTGCTCAATGTAAGGTTTGAATGATAACTGGGATGTAATATGTATTCTTATTCCTGAGCTTCCAGATTAAATGCACATTAACTTACTGCCATTACCTAATGTCATGATTATCAGCCTTTCTAATTACAAGATGGAGCATAAAATCTGACATAGCCAATAAAGGATTTTTTCTGAAGCATGTATTGTGTTTTTGTGCAGCAAATGGGGGTACAAAGTTGAGTAAAGCTGATCATGTCACTAAGTCAACTGACAAATTTGTCAGTAATTTTGTAGCGGTTGGTGCAGTTAACCAGTTAAAACATTTTTTTACGTCTGCTTTTAACTTAGTGACATGGTTTATTCAGATGGAAACCTTTGCAACGTACCATTATGATTATCACTGTGCCACTGCTTATAGAAACATAGAAACATAGAAACATAGAAATTAGGTGCAGGAATAGGCCATTCGGCCCTTCGAGCCTGCACCGCCATTCAATATGATCATGGCTGATCATCCAACTCAGTATCCCGTACCTGCCTTCTCTCCATACCCTCTAATCCCCTTAGCCACAAGGGCCACATCTAACTCCCTCTTAAATATATCCAATGAACTGGCCTCAACTACCCTCTGTGGCAGAGAGTTCCAGAGACCCACCACTCTCTGTGTGAAACAATTCCTTCTCATCTCGGTCCTAAAGGATTTCCCCCTTACCCTTAAGCTGTGACCCCTTGTCCTGGACCTCCCCAACATCGGGAACAATCTTCCTGCATCTATCCTGTCCAACCCCTTAAGAATCTTGTAAGTTTCTATAAGATCCCCTCTCAATCTCCTAAATTCTAGAGAGTATAAACCGAGTCTATGCAGTCTTTGTTCATAAGACAGTCCTGACATCGCAGGAATCAGTCTGGTGAACCTTCGCTGCACTCCCTCTATGGCAATAATGTCCTTCCTCAGATTTGGAGACCAGAACTGTACGCAATACTCCAGGTGTGGCCTCACCAAGACCCTATACAACTGAAGTAGAACCTCCCTGCTCCTATACTCAAATCCTTTTGCTATGAAAGCTAACATACCATTGGCTTTCTTTACTGCCTGCTGTACCTGCATGCCTACTTTCAATGACTGGTGTACCATGACACCCAGGTCGCGCTGCATCTCCCCTTTTCCTAATCGGCCACCATTTAGATAGTAGTCGGTTTTCCTATTTTTGCCACCAAAGTGGATAACCTCACATTTATCCACATTATACAGCATCTGCCAAACATTTGCCCACTCACCCAGCCTATCCAAGTCACCTTGCATTCTCCTAGCATCCTCCTCACAGCTAACACTGCCACCCAGCTTAGTGTCATCTGCAAACTTGGAGATATTGCCTTCAATTCCCTCATCCGGATCATTTATGTATATTGTAAATAGCTGGGGTCCCAGCACTGAGCCTTGCGGTACCCCACTAGTCACTGTCTGCCATTGTGAAAACAACCCGTTAACTCCTACTCTTTGCTTCCTGTTTGCCAGCCAGTTCTCTATCCACATCAATACTGAACCCCCAATGCCATATGCTTTAAGTTTATATACTAATCGCTTATGTGGGACCTTGTCGAAAGCCTTCTGGAAGTCCAGATACAGCACATCCACTGGTTCTCCCCCATCCACGCTACTAGTTACATCCTCGAAAAATTCCACAAGATTCGTCAGACATGATTTACCTTTCGTAAATCCATGCTGACTTTGTCCAATGATTTCACCACTTTCCAAATGTGCTGCTATCCCATCTTTAATAACTGACTCTAGCAGTTTCCCCACTACCGATGTTAGACTAACTGGTCTGTAATTCCTCGTTTTCTCTCTCCCCCCCCTTCTTAAAAAGAGGGGTTACATTTGCTACCCGCCAATCCTCAGGAACTACTCCAGAATCTAAAGAGTTTTGAAAGATTATGACTAATGCATCCACTATTTCCGGAGCTACTTCCTTAAGTACTCTGGGATGCAGCCTATCTGGCACTGGGGATTTATCGGCCTTTAATCCATTCAATTTACCCAACACCACTTCCCGACTGACCTGGATTTCACTCAAGTACTCCTTTGACCTGCGGTCCCCTGCTATTTCCGGCAGATTATTTATGTCTTCCTTAGTGAAGATGGAACCAAAGTAGTTATTCAATTGGTCCGCCATATCCTTGTTCCCCATGATCAACTCACCTGTTTCTGACTGCAAGGGACCTACATTTGTTTTAACTAATCTCTTTCTCTTCACATATCTATAAAAACTTTTGCAGTCAGTTTTTATGTTCTCTGCCAGTTTTCTTTCATAATCTATTTTTCCTTTCCTAATCAAGCCCTTTGTCCTTCTCTGCTGGTCTCTGAATTTCTCCCAGTCCTCTGGTATGCTGCTTTTTCTGGCTACTTTGTACGCATCATCCTTTGCTTTGATACTATCCCTGATTTCCCTGGAATTATGGAACAAGCTGTGGGAGTTAGAGAGTACACAGAGTCCAATGCCCAAGGCTTGGCAAAGAATAAAGAGTTGCCTCTAACGGGAATATAGATAAATAAATCTAAGTTAGGAGTGGCACGGTGGACTAGCGGTAGAGTTGCTGCCTTACTGCACCAGACACCCGGGTTTGATCCTGACCACGGGTGTTGTCTGTACAGACTTTGCACGTTCTCCCCATTACGTTCGCGGGTTTTCTCCGGCAGCTCTGGTTTCCTCCCACACTCCAAAGGCATACAGGTTTGTTGGCTAATCGGCTTGGTAAAATTAAATTGCCCCTAATGTGTGTAGGATAGTATTTATTTGTGGGGATCTCTGGTTGGTGCGGACTCATTGGGCCAAAGGGACTGTCTCTGTGCAATAAACAAAACTAAACATAGCATGCTGGATTGAAGCAAGGAGTGAGTGTTCAGATGGAGTGAGTGAAAAAAAGTATCAAAGAAAAGTAGCAGAAATTCAACCTTAAAAGTCAGGACAGGTTTTCTCCTCGGTACTGTAGTATCCCCTAAAAAGGCAGGAGATCTATTACCTGTCTCTACATTCCTCCCTCACCTGCATCAAGGGACCCCAGAAGGCATTCCAGGCAAGGCATAGTTATATGTGCACTACTTTTAACCTTTTCTATTGCATTTGGTGCTCCCCATTTGTCCTTCTGTACATCGGCAAGACCCAACAAATAGACCAGGTAACTGCTTTGCAGAACACTTGCACTCTGTCTACCAAGACCTGCGGATCTCCTAGTTGCTGACCTTTTCATTTCCACACCAAACTTTCTGATCTGGGCTGCCTCGGTTTCCAAAGTATGGCCACACGCAAACTGGACGAATGGCACCCCATATTTGAATATTGAATTCTCTAATTTTAGGTTACATCCTCCCATCCCCCCCCCCCCACCCTCTTTCCTGTACCCCCCCACCTTCAGTCCACACTCATTTCTCCAACCATTCCTCTCCCCTTTATCCTCCCCTCAAGTCCCCCTCCACCTACATTCCTCCCTATGGCTCTATAAATCATTCCTCTTCACTCCTTATCTGATATTCTTTGGTCTCCTTT
The DNA here is from genome assembly GCA_963514005.1 of Raja brachyura. The sequence continues at coordinate 16,288,831 of OY740811.1, forward strand.
TCATCTTTAGCCTTTGTCCACCCATCTGCAAACTAAACCCCATTCACCTGTATCCACCTGTCACTTGCCAGACTTTGTCATGTCCCAGCCTTTTCCCCAGCTTTCTTCATCCCACTACTACAACCAATCTGATGAAGCGTCCTGACCTGAAACATTACCTATCCATATTCTCCAGAGATGCTGCCTGATGCATCAGTTACTCCAGCACTTTATGTTTTATTTAGGATTCCAGCATCTGCAGTTGCTCATATCTCTGCCTTGTTTCTGTTGGTTGGGTCACTGTAGTTGTTATGGAACCTCAAGGACTGTTGGTATCTTCCACCTTACTATGATCTAGTTGTTACCCAGTACATGATTGGTGTTTTCCTTTGCATGTAGATTCATAGGAATAGATTTTCAAGTAGCTGCCAGTTGTGGAACCATCCCACAGACTCAATCACGAACAATTAGTGTAGAATAGAGTTAGCTACGGATATATATCCTACTTTAGCTGCTTTCTTACATGACAGTCTTGTAGATTGTGGAGCATAATTATCAAACTCTACTGTGATTAATCACACAGAATAAGCTTTAATCAATGTGTTTCTATTGTAAGCCAATAGGATACCGATCTGCATCGCCAGAATCAGATGAAGAAACTGCCACAGATCAAAACCTAGATCATCAGATGCAAGACAACTATGAGGAGGATGAAAGTCTTAATCGGCCTGAATTTTCTGGACTTTGGGTTTATGATCAGAAACAATGCAAGGTAAAAAAGGAGAATCCTTGTTCAAACAGGAAATTTAAATTTAACTTTCCACTTAAATTATACCTCATAAAGGACAGCCTTTAGCATCTATGCATATTCTAAACTACCTGTGATTGTGGTGCACATGAATGACTTTTCTATCAGGCATCGTGTCCTAATATATTGATACCACTTGATAGGATAGATGGGGAAACACTCGAATTCTACTGCTTATTTTTCCAGTTGCGTAATAATCTATAGTTATGACTTGTGAAAGGACATTCTGCACATTAAATGTTCTGATCAATCGTTTCCTCCCTTGTTCTTGGATTACTTCATTTGTTTTTTACTTGAGGTATTAGTTTAAAAAAGATACAGATTCAGAAATAATTTTGAGATGTTAATGAGAAGGACTTTGAGTACAATTCATTGTTATTTATTAAGATATACCAAATGTGAATGAAATATATAAATGCTTCACCTGCAATAAAATGAAGAACAGTTGAAATTTATATAACCCAATTAAATGGTGTCCTGGAATTTATGGATTGTGAATCTAATTGAATTAAAAGATACAAGGTGGAAACGGGCCCTTCAGCCCACGAGTCCACTCTGGCTATCGGTCACCCGTTCACACTAATTCCATGTTATCCCACTTTCACATCCACTCCCTAGATCCGAGAGGCAAATTACAGAGGCCAATTAACCTGCATACCCTGCTTTGGGTCTTCTTGAAACTCATAATAATATTAGCTTTGGTGTGAAATCATTGGCATTTTAAACTGACATGCCTGTGGACTAAATGATGATGTTTAGATATACTGTATAGTCTGCTGTACTTCAACAATTAATTAAATATCTTCAAGTCACTGTGCTGACTTAATGCATCATATCTGACTCAGGTGTGTGTATTTTCAACATAACTGTTGTCAAAGTGCGATCCCTATCAACCCAAAATGAGATTATCTTTACCCGAGAGTCAAGCGTGTTCAATTGTCATATATACCCTATGGTTCTCCTGTTTTTTTTGGTTAGTTTAGTTTATTATTGTCATGTGTATCAAAGTACAGTGAAGAGCTTTTGTTTGCATACTATTCAATCAAAAGAAATACTCTACCCCATGAATACAATTAAACTATCCACAGTGGATTGTCACCTTGTAGTGGTGGAAAAACATGTGTGGGCCTGAGATCCTGAGAGCGATGCCGTCTGGAGCTATGCTCGACCCATGGCGGTAAGGCCGAGGGGGAGGTCTCTGACAAAGAGCAATCCAACCAAGACCTCAACGGTGGAACAGGCGGAAGATGATGGCTGACCTTAGTGGAGCGTCACACAACGGCTGGGAAGGCTGCAGCAGAAAAGGGTCTCCGGTCGTCTTGGACTCCATGCCACTGGATCCTGACACAGGTCTGTCAAGGACCGTGGGGTGGCTGTCTGTGCACCGGTCTCCCCACGTTAAACAAAGTCATGCGCAGGCGTCCTCCATATAGGGAATAGCACCCTGGAGACACCCATGGTCAGCCATGACCGAAGGGGGCCTAAGAATTCACAGTGCACAGAGTACATCATTTAGGATTAACATTATGGAAATATATTAGCAACAACTGAATCTTGTTTTAAAGGTTTAAAAAAATAAACCATGAGTGGTCTGAGGTGTTGCTGCCTTACCGAGCTAGATGCCCGGGTTCAATCCTGACCAAGGGTACTGTTTGTATGGACTTTGTAATTCTCCCCGTGACCACATGAGTTTTCTCTGGGTGCTCCAGTTTCCTCCCACACTCCAAAGACATACAGGTTTGAGGCTTAATTGGCTTCAGTAAAATTGTAAATGATCCCTATCATAGGATAGTGTTAGAGTACGGGGTGATTGCTTGTTGGCCCAGACTCGGTGAGCCGAAGAGCCTGTTTCCACATTGTATCTCGAAAGTCTAGAGGAAAGTCTAAAGTATGATGAATATACAAGCTTCAAATTTTCGGATGTTGTTGCCACCTGTTGATTTCCTTCCTATATCATGTTAAGGATGAACCCATCAACAAACATCTCATCACAGGGGCCACTAAAATGGAGCAAGCAATCTTTGAACGACAACTGGAGAGACAGAGAAATGGGATCATGAAGAAACAAGTGGCAGCTGGCCGCGAATTCAAAGGTTGTCCTTTCTATAGCAAGCCAGGTGTCGTTCACTTTGAGGTGGGTGTTACAGAGTCAACGCAAATACTTTCAAATAAAATAAAATAAAACGCAGATACTGGGGATCGAAAATAAAAACAGATTGCTGAAAATACTTAGCAGAATAAGTTCTATTGAATTGTCTTTGCCCTGAAATGCTGTTTGCCTTCCTGCTAAGTGGGCTGACTTGCTGTGTATTTCCAGCATTTTCTGTTTTATAATGTTCTATAAATTAGTTTATGCAAATAAATAATATTTAATTATCATTTAATAAAATTAAATAATAATGTTATTTAAATGAAATAATAATTTCATTATTTAAATTAAAGGATTGATTTAAATGAATGTAGTTATTTATTTAAACTAAACGGTTTATACAAATAATTATTTAATTATACTGACAACAAAATAATCATTTAACTATTAATTATTAATTAAATGATTGATGCTCATTTAATTATTAAATAATTAATAATTGTACGTTCATAAACATAGTTGTGTGTTTTACAACTAAAAACACTTGTAAGTTCAGCTATAAGGTGTTGTTGGCTGATAGTTGTAGGTACAGAAAAAATATAAATATTTACCTCATTAACATCATTCATATGGAAGAGCAAAAATGTAAAGAAATAAGACATCTTTGTTCAAAAACAGAGTGTATTTTATAATGGGAAGGAGAATGCTATCCAAAGCTATTCTAAGAGTTACAAAGGTTCTGTTTTGCATCATTGAGATTCATAAACCAGAACCTCCATCCTTTCCAGCTGACCTAAAATACCAATTGATTTAAATCTGAGTTCTTATCCCAGACCTCTTGTGCACTCACGCTCTTCACACTCAATATCACACTATACAGTGTCCCTCCCCCAAGCTGGCCTTTCTTGGCTGCTTGAAGCAGCCGGAAAAAGCGTATTGACTCAATGTTGCCTATCCATTCCCTCCTTAGACGATGCTGACCTGCTGAGATCCTCCAGCATTTTATGTTCTGCTCCATCATTCTATTCCATCTTCTGCAGTTCCTTGTATCTCCTACATTGGCTGCAGCTTTCCGGCAATGGCGCATAGTTTACTTGCTGAATAAAGTGTGTATATCCAAAAATGTTGTAAATAAACTGACTTTGTGTTACACCTACAATCACCTCAGCTGTGCACAGCCCTGCATGATAAAAAATTAAATCTCAAGAGCGTGTTATAATGTGTTGAATGTTCATAATGTTGCATCAAAAAAATAATAGCAATTTAGTGGATTTTGCTCCTTAGCAACATGGTGATAAGTAAAACAATATCAGCAATAAAAAGTATTGGGCAGAGCTCAGCATTCACTCAGGGAACGTGGCTGCTATCCCAGTTTCTTTTTTTGGTTGAGTTGGCTGCCTTCTATTGACTCCTGCTAATTTTGTTTATGTGGATGCACTGCTGGTGATTTTCTGCCAGTCTGCGACTTCATGCTGATGTACCTTCTTCCAATTATCACTTCCCTGGCAATCTCATTTCTCTCTGTTCATTTGATCAGTTCAGTACATTTCACAACCTTTTTCTTTGCATCACGTCTTTTGTGGATAATGTAGATTGGGGGCACTTTACTTATTTTGGAGTCTGAATATAGAGCTAGGGAACATCAGTATCACACTAACAAGCCCGAGGAAATGCTTTAGATTGGAAGAATCTTTTCTTCTGTGGACTGGTGAATGACCTTCCAATTAAAATATTTAATGGTATGTCAGTAAGTGCTGAATAAACCTAGTGCATCCTGAGCTGTTTGAGCTGTGCAAACATTACACCGAGAACAATAATTAGAAATCTCCAAAGAATTTACACAAGTTATGGATCCAAAAAATACACTCTCCCTTGAAGGTTTATTCCCGCAGTGTAATTAATTCCCTCGTCAAGATATCAAAGTACATTTCGAATAACCCTGATATCGTTATTATACGATGGACCAAAAGAAAACAGAGTTGCATTTCTTTAGTACTATTCACATTCTCAGGACATTCCAAAGTGCTTTATGGACCATGAAATACTCATGTATTGTAGGATTAAACCAGACACCCTGAGTTAGAACCATAGAACATAGAAAAATAGGTGCAGGAGTAGGCCATTCGGCCCTTTGAGCCAGCACTGCCATTCAATATCATCATGGCTGATCATTTAAAATTAGTACCCCGTTCTTGGTTTTTCCCATATCTTTGATTTCTTTAACCCTAAATCTAACTCTCTTGAAAACATCCAGTGAATTGGCCTCCTCTGCCTTCTGTGGCAGAGAATTCCACAGATTCACAACTCTCTGGGTGATAAAGTTGTTCCTCATCTCAGTCCTAAATGGCCTACCCCTTATTCTTGAACTGTGACCCCCTGGTTCTGGACTCCCCCAACATCGGGAACATTTGTCCAGCATCTAACCTGTCCAATTCTTTAAGAATTGTACATGTTTCTATAAGAATCTTTCTCATCCTTTTACATTCCAGTGAATACAAGCCCAGTCAACCCATTCTTTCATCATATGTCAGTCCCGCCATGCCAGGAATTAACCCGGTGAAACTACACTGCACTCCCTCAATAGCAAGATTGTCCTTCCTCAAATTGGGAGACCAAAATTGCACACAATACTCCAGGTGCAATCTCACCTGGGCCCAATACAACTGCAGTGGGACTTCTTTGCTTCTAAACTCAAATCCTCTCGCATTGAAGGCCAATATGCCATTAGCTTTCTCCACTGCCTGCTGTACCTGCATGATTACTTTCAGTGACTGATGTACATGCACAACCAGGTCTTGTTGCAACTACCCTTTTCCCAATCTGACACCATTCAGATAATAATCTGGCTTCCTGTTATTGCCACCAAAGTGGATAACCTCATAACCTCAGTTCATATCTTACAGATGTCTGTTCTATTTTGCCCGAGGTGTAATATCCTCGATTCAAGCAGGTGAGCATATATCCATTCAAAAGGTTTTAAAAAGTAAAAAGAAAATTATGTCATGTTCACGTAAAGCTGGAAATTTACCAACATCTGTTTACTTTCAAATTTCACACCTAAAGTTTCTCTTTTTCTTTACAAAAGTCTCAGAATGACACCTAAAGCACAAAGAGTTTACGAGTAAGGATTGCAGGGGTTATGGAGAGAAGGCAGCAGAATGGGGTGGAGAGGGAAAGATAGATCAGCCATGATTGAATGGTGGAGTCTTGATGGCCCGAATAGCCTAATTCTGCTCCTAGAATTTATGAACTTATGAACTTAGAAGTGGAGTAACTCAGTGGGTCAGGCAGCGTCTCTGGGGGACATGGATATGTGACATTTCGGGTTGGGACCCTTCTTCAGATTGTTTATAAAATCATTGGATTTTGTTGATTTTATGGTACGGATTAGATTCAGTACAATTTAATTTGAACTGCAGTATAATATAACAAGTTTCAGAAGCAATTTCAATTCAGCTTGTGTTCAAAATTATCAATCCAAAAATTGTTATGAGCGAAGTAACCCTGGTCCTAACGCAGATCAGATGATGTGTCCTTGTACCTTATAAGATGCTGACAGTAATTCAGGCTTAACTTTTCCTACATCTTGTACTGTAAATTCAGGTGTCTTTTGATGTTCTAATTGATGTCTAGCAACAGCCCAGCATGTTGAAAATCACAGCTTTTTGTTTGGTTACAGTTTAGTGTACAACATTAATTGATACAAAATGGTAACAATCATATTATTGGTGTAAATTTTAGAACTTCGATGTTGGAAAAACATACAAGAAAAGAGTGTCACTAATAAATGCTTCATATGGCATCACCTACTGTAAACTGATTGACATCAGTGATCACATGAAAGACTTCATTGAAATAGAGTGAGTATTAGATAAAATTAAGAGAATGTTTCATCACTTTTAAGCAGAGAAATGAAATTAAGACTATTTTTGAGACAAAACTGTATTAGAGCTTCCAAAGGAAGTAGTTGAGGCAGCCAACATGTAAAAAACCATTTGGACAGGTAAATCATAGGAAAGGTTTAGGTGGATATGGGCCAAATGTGAGCAAATGGGGCCAGCTTTGATGGGGCATCTTGGTCAGCATGAACAAGTTGGGCTGAAGAACTGTATGACTATGACTCTATAATTCCAAAGACATACAGGTTTGTAGGTTAATTTGCTTCATATAAATGTAAATTGTCCCTACTGTGTGTAGGATGATGTGCGGGGATTGCATGTCGGTGCAGACTCAGTGGGCCGAAGAGCCTGTTTCCGCACTGTATCTCTAAACTAAACTGGACTAAACTGTCTTATTCTACAGGATGAGACTGGGGAATCTTTAACACAGTTTCAAAAATTTCCAGCTGACCAGGAATAACTAAAATAAAAAGTATCTACAGATGCTGGTTTATTCTAAAGAGGAATAACTCAGTGGGTCAGCATCACTGGAGAAAAAGGATGGTTGACATTTCGGGTCAGGGCCCTTCTTCAGACTGAAAGTAAGGGGTGGTGAGGGCCTCCAGCTCTTCAACCACCCCCCACCTTCCCACCCTCCACTTTCAGTCTGAGAAAGGGTCCTGGCCCAAAACGTAACCCATCCTTTCTCTTCAGAGATGCTGTCAGACCCGCAGAGTTCCCCAGCACTTTGTGTCTATCTTTGGTATAGACCAACATTTACAGTTCCTGGTTTCTGCTCAATGCTCAAACCAATGGCTTGTAAGGTACCCAAGCGGAATATGAGCTGCTGTTCCTCCAGTTTGCATACGGCCTCACTCAGGCTAATAATTTAGTGACAACTGAAGCCTGATCTGCAAATGAATGGTCCTGGTGACTTATGCCAGGTATTCCCTGCCCTGCATTGTTCTGTGTTGGAAATTGGGGGGGGGGAAGCACAGAAAAAGTTGGGAACATTCAATAAGTCAGGCAGCATCTATGGAAAATGAATAGATTTAACATTTCAAAGATCATTAATCAGAACTGAAGAGAGAGGGATGAAGGGTCCCAGACCTAACTTTCCATAGAAACATAGAAAATAGGTGCAGGAAGAGGCCATTTGTCCCTTCGAGCCAGCACCGCCATTTATTGTGATCATGGCTGATTGTCCCCAATTAATAACCCGTGCCTGCCTTCTCCCCATATCCCTTGATTCCACTAGCCCCAAGAACTCTATCTAACTCTCGCTTAAATCCATCCAGTGATTTGGCCTCCACTACCCTCTCTGGCAGGGAATTCCACAAATTCACAACTCTCTGGGTGAAAGTTTTTTCTCACCTCAGTCTTAAATGGCCTCACCTTTATTCTAAGACTGTGGCCCCTGGTTCTGGATTCCCTTTCCATAGATGCTGCCTGACCATCTGGGTGTTCCCAGCACAGTGTGTTGCCATCAGATCGAGTGAGCCTCATGTGCCATTATGATTACGTCCCTTCACATTAAGATTAAAATCATCCTCTTTATCCCAGCATGAAATGTATTATTGATTTAAGTCTAGATGGTTATAGCGTGACACCATTATAGTGTAATAGAGCTTTTAAAGGTGAAAGTAATCCAACAGATTTCACAAGTGATTTTTTTAATGGAAATATTTCATTTATGAAAATATGTTCTTATGTATTTTTGTGTTGCATGCTCTTGTTGCTGTGATTGTGTTGATCCTATTGTTGAGATACAAGTTCACCTCTTCATAGGCACAGTTAAAGCAGCCTGAAAGTAGTTCTTCAAATAAGATTCATTTACTTACTGAAGTCCTGGTTGATGGAGGCATCTCAGTTTGTCGATGGTAGCCTCTAAGATTTGCAGTTCATTCCTTCATATGTTTCAGACATAATTGATAATTACCAATGAAATAGGGTAAAGCTCCATTAATGGTTTGTGTTTGCAGAACCATAGTCAATAAATTGGAATCTGAGATAGGTGCCCTTGCTGCCAGATACTCCAGGGATAAATAAGGAACTGCAGATAGCCACAAAATGCTGGAGTACTCAGTGAGACAGGCAACATCTTTGGATAGAAGGAATGTGTGACGTTTTGGGTCGAGACCCTTCTTCAGACTGACCCGAAATGTCACCTATTCCTTCTCTCCAGTGATGCTGTCTGTTTGAAGAACAGGAGAGAGGGAAACACTGGGATATGGAAGGGTAAGGTGTGAAAATGCGAGCTGGTTTAAAACGTGGTCGTTGCGTGGGAGAGCAGGAGGAATCACAGAGGGGGAGCATCGAGGCAGACTGTTGCAGAAATCTCGTCGGAGAGAGGAGGATAAAGTAGGCATACCTTAAGGAGATTTTGTAGTGGAGCAGTCGAAATGTGTAGGGATGAACTGCAGATGTTCATTTACCAAGGAAAGACACAAAATGTTGGAGTAACTTAGCGAGTCAGGCAGACAAATTATTCCAGCATTTTGAGTCTCTCCAGGGGTGAGTGTAGGACCAGGGATATAATGTCTGCGTTGGACCTATTGTGAACCGTCACCCATACCTGGAGAGACATAAAATGCTGGAGTATCTCGGTGGGCCAGACAGCATCTCTGGAGAACATGGATAAGTGACATTTCAGGTCTCCTTCAGTCTGAAGAAGGGTCCCGACCCGAAACGTCACCTGTCCATATTCTCTAAGGATGCTGCTTGGTAAACCACCATGTGAAGGAAGGACAGGAGCATGGTGACTTGGGTAGTGGGGGGAAATGTGTGCACACGGGGGTTAAAGTGCACAGAGGAAAGAGATGGAGGGTAGGGGAAGTATTACTTGAAATTGGAGGAAACGTTCAAGCTAGTTGTCCAACCCATCCAGCATCCCGATTATTTGTTTCAGTAGTTGTCGACCTTTTCAACGGTTGCTGCTCCTTCCTTGTGGCAGTGTGATAGACCTGGCACAGGTTTCTTATAACCTACTCAAACGCACATCAAAATAAATCAACAAATCAATTGACACTGACAACCATTTCTAAATTGCTTTCAGATACTGTGTGACAACTAGCGGTTGTTTACTGGTGATTTGTGTGGATGGAATGGGTAGAGAATGTATAACGTCATAGGTGTGGGTAATGTACGGAGCGGTATTGCTCATGGGTTCCAGCACAAAATGAATGCTTGTAATTGGGTCACAAGGAACTACAGATGCTGGAATTGTGAGAAAGGCACACAATGTTAGAGGAACCAAGCAGGTCAGGCAGCATCTGTGGAGAAAATCGACAGATGGCGTTTCAGGATGGGAGCCTTCTTCAGATTTCAGTCTGATCCTCCACAGATGCTCCCTGACCTGCTGAGTTCCTCCAGCACTTTGTTTTTTGCTCCAGGGTGTAATTAAGAGCAGATTTACAATGATGTCTACAGACATGGAAGTTAAGTGGGTGTAAGCTGGGGGAGGTCAATATTTATAGCGCTGCCCAATGACATTCACATCCCCATTATTGTTGTAATAATCCATATGCATCTCTGTGCATCATTGCATCAGGGAAAACTTGCTTGGCTATCTTTTCAGCCATGATCACAGTGGAAAGAGTTTGAAAGCTGAGAAAAAGTTAACAAGAGTGTTCACCTTTGTTCTTAAAGCCAATTATTTAATATTGGCTTGAAACAAACATCTTTGTTTTTCATTGTGATGAAACATATCTAATAAAGCTTCCCAATGTATCACATTTTTACTCCTAGATTCAAGCCTCCTGGCCCAGTTTCAGCTGGTATGTCCTGTGAGATGACAGTAATTTTCAAACCCATGGTAAGAAGTAATGTGCATTTAATATGTATATTAAATAAGGCATTCATCAGTCATAGTAAAATGAATCAGTGGAATGTTTTCTACAGGTAAATTCATAACTAATTCTATTCTGTGACATTGTTCCAAACATTTCTCCAGAAGTGCCCCAACTGAAAGCATTTATCATTAAGCAGGTCACAAACATATTGTTGAGTTCGTTACTCTGTGCGACATGAAGTAAGAGTGTGAGGACGATGCCAATAATACATGTACTGGGTATCGATGAGTCTTATGACATTCACAGAGTATATGTTTATAGGAAAATAATTTCTTGTGGAGATGCTCAATTGTTTTGGTTTACACAATAGACAATAGAGAATAGGTGCAGGAGTAGGCCATTTGATCATCCCAAATCAGTACCCCGTTCCTGCCTTCTCCCCATATCCCCTGACTCCGCTATTTTTAAGAGTCCTATCTAGCTCTCTCTTGAAAGCATCCAGAGAACCTGTCTCCACCGCCCTCTGAGGCAGAGAATTCCACAGACTCACCACTCTCTGTGAGAAAAAATGTTTCCTCTTCTCCGTTCTAAATGGCTTACTCCTTATTCTTAAACTGTGCCCCCTGGTTCTGGACTCCCCCAACATCGGGAACATGTTTCCTGCCTCTAGTCTGTCCAAGCCCTTAACAATCTTATATGAGATCCCCTCTCATCTTTCTAAACTCCAGAGTGTACAAGGCCAGCTGCTCCATTCTCTCAGCATATGACAGTCCCGCCATCCCGGGAATTAACCTTGTAAACCTACGCTGCACTCCCTCAATAGCAAGAATGTCCTTCTTCAAATTAGGGGACCAAAACTCCACACAATACTCCAGGTCTAGTCTCACTGGAGCTGTGTACAACTGGAGAAGGGCCTCTTTGCTCCTATATTTGATTCCTCTTGTTATTAAAGGCCAACATGCCATTCGCCTTCTTCACTGCCTGCTGTGCCTGCATGCTTACTTTCATAGACTGATGTACCCCCCAGATCCCGTTGTACTTCTCCTTTTCCCAACGTGACGCCATTTAGATAGTAATCTGCCTTCCTGTTTTTGCTACCAAAGTGGATAACCTCACATTTATCTGCATTAAACTTAATCTGCCATGCATCTACCCACTCCCCCAACCTTTTCCAAGTCACCCTCCATTCTCATAGCATCCTCCTCACAGTTCATACTGCCACCCACCTTTGTGTCATCTGCAAATGTGCTAATGTTACTTTGAATCCCTTCATCCAAATAATTGATGTATATTGTAAATAGCTGCGGTTCCAGCACCGAGCCTTACGGTATCCCACTGGTCACTGCCTGCCATTCTGAAAGGGACCCGTTAATCCCTACTCTTTGTTTCCTGTCTGCCAACCAGTTCTCTTGTCAGCACTCTACCTCCAAGTCTGAAGAAGGGTCTCGACCTGAAACGTCGCCTATCTCCTTCGCCCCTTAGATGCTGCAGCACCCGCTGAGTTTCTCCAGCTTTTTGTGTAACCCTCTACCTCCAATACCATGTGCCTGAATTTTGTCCACTAATCTCCTATGTGGGACCTTGATGGAGTTAGAGACCGATTTATCCACAAACTAACCCAAAATATTCTGTTTACCTTGTGAAATATTTCCTTTCTGTTCAATTACTAAATGTAGGACTAACTAACGACACATATGTTAAATGATCGTTGAACACATTATATAAAAGAACATTAAAAGAAAGAATTAATATTAAAAGACATGGAAATAGCCACATAGATTAAGAACATAATTTGGTACGTTTGTGCTGTGATGAACTGTGACGGCAATTCAAATAATTTCTATAATTGTTTTTAAATAATTTAATATTATGATGGCAACTGTCCCAATTAGGACGCATATAGCTAGTTACTGATGAAATGTACCTTTAAACTAAATTGCATTATCTAATTTATCTCCTGTGTTTATATATTGCCAGACGCATCTTTGAAATGTTCTAACGCATTGAATTAAATTGGAAGACTTTTTATGCTTCAGAGAATTCTACTATATTAGGCAAAGTCTTCCATGAAGAACAACACAGTTTATTTGTTTAATTTCCCTGCCATTTCCTTATCTTCTTGCTTCCATCCACAAAGGTAGCCACATTAACAGTTGCTGATTTTTTTCTTCTTTCTGCGTGTTTCTATATATATATACGCACACACACAACAGGAAACATGGGTACTGACATGATGTAGCAGACAGGTGAGGAGAGTTTAAGGCAGGAAAAGCTAATGACAAAAACTGACAGCAACAGATTTTAAAAGAAACATAAATGTTTAAAGAGGGGAATGGAAAAATATTTTTAAAGTAGCAGTTGTTGGAGAAAACAGTTAAATGAAGAATGAGAATGTATAAATCTATGAGGATTCATTTTATGTTTGAACACAGCAAAATGAAGATCTTGAAGGAGAAATAATGTTCCGGACTCAAACAGGATCCTTTACCGTTCCGCTTAAATGCTCGAATAAAAAATGTGACGTAAGTTTTGGCACAAAATATTTGCTTCTATATCACATTGCTTGTAGCGTTTAAGACAGGGTAACTTTTCACACGTTATTTTGTCGAACCATGGCCGGTCGGAATTTAGAAACGGAAGTGTCCGTCCCTGGATATCTTGCTGAAAAGTTCTCGCCAGGGTGGCACGTGCAGCCTCGTACCACATCCACTGGGACATCCACTTGATCTGAGAAAGACTAGTATAATAGCACCAGCATTATTCTGCCTGAACTTAGGACACAATACAATAGAGCTCAGGAACAGATCTTTCGGCCCACTATGTCTGAGCCGGCCATGATGCTGAGTTAAATTAACCCATCTGCCTAAACCTGGTCCATTTCTCTCTATTCCCTGCCTGCTCATATGCCTATATAAATTACTTTTAAACATTCCTATCATATCTGTTGCCCTGGCAGCATATTCCAGGCACCTACCATTCTCTTTGTTAAAAAAAAACAAATTGCCTCTCACATTTCCTTTCAACCTTCCCCTCTTACCTTAAACCTGCGTCCTCCGGTATTTGACATTTCCTCCCTGGGGGAAAAAACTCTGAATATCTATGTATGTCTTTCATAATTTTATATATTTCTATCAGGTTGCTCAGCCTCTATTGCTTCAGAGGAAACAATGAATTTGTCCATTCTCTTCTTATAGCTAATATTTCAGCTGACATTCAGGTAAACCTCTTGTGCATCCTCTCTAAAGCCTCCATATCCTTCCTATAGTGTGGTGAACAGAAATGTACACATTAATCCAAATGTAGTCTAACCATAGTTTTATACAGTTGCAACATGACTTCCCAATTTTTAGTTTCTGTACCCCAATCGATAAACTCAAGCATGCCACACACCGTTGTTTCCACCCTATCCACTTGTGCTGCCATTTCAAGAAGCTATAGACTATAAGATTCCTGCCTGATTTTCTATTAGACGTACTATTAGATTTACTCAAACCTCTCCTCGATCACTTCATCTGCTGACTTACTGCCCTAGTTCCCACACCCCAGCCTTTCTAGTTTAAACCCTCCCAAACAGCACCAGCAAACCTCTCTGCCTGGATACCTGTGTATCAAGCAGTCATAAGGCAATAGGACATACATACATTTCTAATTTATATCTCAAAATGTCTCAGCCTCTCAAAAGTGGAGGGAAAACAATGAGTAAATATATTCTTTCCAAGCCACATTCACTGTATTGGCAGGCGAAAGGTGTTAAATAACATTGAATATAACACAACATTGCGGTTTACTGTGTTATCTTACAGTTTAAAGGAATACATTTATATATACTTTGTAAAGTGCTGTTCGAGCATGGATTGAAGAATTACTTTTTATTGGTTCATGCAGCTTTCTGTGGATAGAACATTTGTTGATTTTGGGCCTCACGTTGTCGGTGAAACGAGTACACAGTCCATAACTCTGACCAATCGTGGTGCGCAGGGCAGTCTATTTGAGTTTCTGCAAATGGATTTCACTTCATCGGTGCCACCAGAGGTAAGCATCCTCAGTCTGAAAAAGGGTCTCGACCTGAAACGTCACCCATTCCTTCTCTCCAGCGATGCTGCCTGTCCGACTGAGTTACTCCAGCATTTTGTGTCAATCTTAGGTGATATAAAAGTTCCTTCAATGTCTGGCTGCCATACTGAGTGTCAAAAGTGAATGATGCCGATCGGTTTGTTAACATCAAACAAAAAATAGAACAGTACAGAACGGGTAACAGGCCCTTCAGCCCACACTGCCTGTGCTCACGCTAAACTATTCTTCTCTGCCTGCACGTGATCAATATCCATCAATTCCCTGAATATTCACTCGCTTGTCTAAAAGCCTCTTTAGACTTCAGAGATACAGCATGTAAACAGGCCATTCGGCCCACTGAATTCGCACCCCTTACACTAACATTAACCTACACACTAGGGAGAATTTACAATTTTACAGAAACCAATTAACCTACAAACCTGCACGTCTTTGGAGTGTGGGAAAAAATGGGAGCAGCTGGGGAAAACTCACACGATCACAGAGAGAACGTACAAACTCCACACAGACAGCACCTGTAGTCAGGATTGAACCTGTGTCTTTGGCGCTGTAAGGCGGCAACTCTACCGCTGCGCTACTATGCCGTTTAATCACTATCATCGTACCTGCTTCCACCATCACCCTCTGTTCCATGCCCTCTATTTTCCACCAATACATGTGCCTGTCTAAATTACTCTAGAACATTACGATGCGGTGCATTCAAGGCACCCACCACACTCCGTGTCAAAAAAACCTGGTACGTTCCTCCCGTTTAAACTTTCCGTTTCTGTCTAACTTGTTCTTCACCACTGCTAATCCAGGCAGCATTCTGGTAAACCTCTTCTGCACCCTCTCCAAAGCCTCCACATCTTCCTGTAATGGGGTGACCAGAACTGCACATGATACTCCAGATGCAGCCTAACTAAAGTTTTGTAAAGTTGCTACCTGACTTCCTGACTCTGATGATGGTTTGATTTGCTTTTGAATATATGCAAAATGATATTTATTAATTCATATCAGAAGCTTGAATGTAAACCTCATTTGGTGATGCTGAATAGATGTAGAAAAACATGCAGCCATGGCATCACCATGAATGTAGAACTCGTTCTGATATCGCTGGACCTGTCCTTAACTGACATTTGAATGTATTTGGTGTAAATATCAGGGGAAAAATAATACTGTGACAACTATTTCTAATGAAGTTGGAGTCAAACTTTATCCTCCAAAGTACTTCTGTTGTGCTAATGGGTGATGATCAAACATTACCATACCAGACTGTTCACAGTGTTGTAACAGGCAAACAAGATGATGATCACAAGGAAATATTTTGTCAATTAATTGTCCCAACTGTGATCTTTTGGATTATAAAGAAATGAGCGATCAGAGAAAGGTTGAGCAACTGTTTGAGTTATAGAAGTGCAGTACATTCTAGGTAATGAATTCTAGCTCAGGCCGGATAGAGTGAAAAAGTTGAGATATTTGGAAGTGAACTACAAGTAGAATGTGGAGAGAAAGAGAAATGGGTGGTGTACAGGAATATATATGGCATAGGTTAAGAGTTAAAGCTGTCAAGTTCAGAGATACAGTGCAGAAAAAGGGCCTTCGCTCCACCAAGTCCACACCGACCCCATACATAATCTATATTACTAAAAGTAAGATCTTGACCACTTCCTATTTTTCAGTTTCATGATTTTTGAAAAACCGCCGCCACATACGGCTATCTTACTCAGAACCACCCTCCACTGTGCAGGACAAGAGGATTTTTCCCATTGATTAAAAATAAAAGAGTTATTAATGTTTAAAAAATGTTGACATTCTCTCTGGTGCCCCTGCTGGTGGGAGGGGGAGGGACTATAAAACCCGGAAGTGTTGTGCCTCACTCAGTCTCTGCAAGATGGAGGGAGCGAGAAGGTCACGTCTTTCTAAGCTGTGAATAACACTGAACTCATGTCTACTCAACTGCGAGTGCCCTTATTGTGGTTTGAAAATGAAAATGTGGTTGCTTTGAAATGCTGCACTGCGAATGGTTGTTGGTCATGGTAACCGCTTTGAAATACTGCACTGCAAATGGTTGTTGGTGGTGGTAACTGCTTTGAAATGCTGCACTGCAAATGCTTGTTGGTGGTGGTAACTTGACAACTTCCTGTTTGCATTATACATTGATTTTAGATAAAACGCTACCACTTACGGCTGTGATTTTTGGCCATCTTACTCAGTCCCCCTCTGCTCATCAGGTGCAGAAGATTCTTCCCTTCAATGAAAAATAAGTGTTACTAATGTTTTAAAAAATGCTGAGAATCTCCCTCCTGTCAATTACGCCATAGAAGCCACGCCCCTTCTGGTGGGGGGGGGGGATTATAAAACCCAGAAGTGTGGGTGTGGCTCAGTCTCTGCAAGATGGGGGAGGGAGAGGTCACAACTGTCTGAGCTGTGAATCAACTGAACACACTGAACGTCTACTGAACTGTGAGTGTGGTGTTTTTGTGTGGTTTTATGGTGGTTTTATGGTGATATCACCCTGCTTGAAATGGTATGAAACTGCACTTGAATTTGGTTGCCTTGCACCCTGCTTGAAGTGGTATGAAACTGCGCTTGAATTTGGTGGCCTTGCACCCTGCTTGAAATGGTAGGAAACTGCATTTGATTTTTCGTGGCCTTGCACCCTGCTTGAAATGGAATTTCAAGGAATAGCCGTGAGTCAACTGCTCGCCCACCAGCCATGAGTGTGCTGCCAGCAGGCTTGAGTGACTGTGCTGTCACCCCAATAATCCATTTGGCCCACAATGTCCATACTAGCCCTCTGGAAATCAATCCCTTCAGCCCACAATACCCATACTAGTGCTCCAGAAAGCCCCCCCCCCCCCCCCCATCAATATTGGAATTGCTGGAGATGTGGAATATTGTGCTGGGGGACCAGTCCTCCCTTGTGAACATGGGACTCAACCGGTCCCACTTAGTCTAGTACTATCCTAAACAGGAGGGACAATTTACAAATCTTACCCAAGCCAATTAACCTACAAACCTTGGGAATGTGAGAGGAAATCACCGTGCTGCCCTTAAATTAAGCTGTTACACAATACAGTTAATGGTAAACTAGAACATTGTTGTGAGATTTTACATCATACTTTTGTTTTTTTCAAGTAAGATCATAACCATTTATTTCTATACATGTTACTTTACTTGTAGCCTTGTAACAGGAAAGCTTCATACCTTTGCTGCTTTTATGAGACGATTGAACCTCTTCCCCAGTACTTAGCTTACTCAAGATGTTCTGCATTGACTTTTTCATCCAGGTCTTCTGGATTATGCCCAGGGAATGTAAAATGAGCTCCAGAACACTAACTCCTTCCTTGTTTCTTTCCACTGCATGCTTTGGGGATGCACTGAAAACTGAGAGAAACACTACAAATTATTTGACTGTGAAATATAAAAGCAGTAAGGCAAGCTCGCTTGAAGAGAAGCAGACACATTTCAAACAGGCCTGGAAGACAATTATTCATATCCCAGCAAGAATGAAATGTTTGCCTGATGAGAAGTTATTAACCAGTTAGAATCTACTCATGGAAAGTTAGAACAGTAAGAGGTGATCTGTTGAAGCATATAAGACTTAAAGGTAGTTTGTCCGGGTGAATGTTTACATGATATTTTCAACTTTGATGGAATCCAGAACTATATACCATGGTTTCTGAATAAGAATGGGCCATTTGAGACGATGATCAGAAGGAATTTCTTTTTTTGTAGGATCATGAATCTTTTGACTTCTGAAGCTTAGAGAATTACCGAGTACGAGTCTTTGAATGCAATGAAGACTGAAATAGGTTTTTGTTTCATAGGTTGGTAATGAATTATGAGGAACAAGTAGTAAACTAGAGTTAATGTTAAGATCAGGTCAGATTAGCCATAAATGTCAGGGCAAGCTTGGGTGACGATATGCCTTGTCTTACAGAACTGTTCGTACTCACACTATTATATAATATGCCTTTATTTGTTTTTTTAGCCCAAAGGTGAATTGATTGCTTCAGCTACTTCAGCATCGCAGAAAAAAAGTAAGTTGTATGGTTCTGAAATGGTTTTATATGACCAACCTCTTTCATGAAAGAATTTCACCAATCATTTGATTAGTGAACAGGATACTCTTGCACACAAAAGCTACCTGCAATGGGACCGATCTGCACACACCACATGTCCAATGCTGCTCTCTCGGTGCACTATTGTATTCACAAGGACAGTGAGAGGCATGAGCTTCGATTGCAGGAGCAGGGCCAGTGCAGTTACTGGAGTTTTTAAAAAAAAGGTGCTGGAGGAACACAGCAGGCCAGACAGCATCTGTAGAGGGAAATGGATAGATGACGTTTCAGGTTGGGTCCTTCTTCAGACCAATGGAGTAGTGGGGAGAACATCTTAATGAAGAAACAAATAATTGCAGATGCTGGTTAATACACAAAAGGACACAAAGTGCTGGATTAACTCAGCAGGTCAGAGAGAATCTCTGGAAAACAAGGATATGTGACATTTTGGATCGAGATCCTTCATCAGACATAGTCTTAAGCTCTTAAGTTATTTTCCAGCATTCTCCCTCTACTCCAATCTTCGCTGTTCCAGCTGTCTGCCCTTTACTCCAATCAGCACATCTTTCTGAGTCAAGAAAGAGAGTGTTTTATTTGAACGATTAAATTCTTACCTGCTGCAGCTCTGCGGGCCCAATAATGCATTCATAAATATATAATAATCTATAGTACATTAAATGAGTAATACTACATAACCAGACCATCATAGTGCAAAACCGATGTCCGTAGTCAAACCAAGATAGAATCCACTGTAAATCATGGTTGCCGAGGTAATGGTTATTGCTATCCAGTGTGGATCAAGAGCATGATAGTTGATGAGAAGAAGTTATTCATCAATGTCTCTACATTTTCTTTTTGAAAAGAGGACTTGCAGTTACAGTATGTGGCATCTTTCATGTCTCTTTTTAGAACAACCAAAAGCACTCGACAGCCAGATCTTTACATGGAGATTTACACTATACACAGACTCCATGTGAAATCAAACCAAGGAACAATGTATTTTTGATGTGTCTTTTCTGCTTTTCACTTTTATCAATTTTAAAACAAATTCCAGATTCTGGTTGTTTTAGTTTATGAACTTATTAACGTTTCTAGTTAATGACTTGCATTGTTTCCTCTGCAATGCATTTACTGTAGATGCTGACTATTGCTCGCTCTTCTCTAGAATGCATTACTTCATGTATTTATATGGATCACTTACAAACACTGTTTAAGATTAATACCCTCCCATATTTATTTGAATTTCCAGACCAGGAAAAGGATTTGTTTGAGATTGATGTTCCAGTTTCCAATGAGATCAAAATTGGCCAGGTAGGATCAGTCATAATGATGGTGAGATTAACTGAATTCTCGCGTAATTGAGTGGATTTCTATGCTGGAGGGAGGTAATGGGATTTACTTTCAGCAAGCACAATTTAAAGCAGAGTCTGGATATTTATTGAAAACACAATTAAAAAGAAGGTAAGATCTAGCAAGTAATTTAAAAAAATCAATTGCAGGGAAACTGAGCATTAAAGTAATGAAAGTACAGAGCCAGAGCTAAACTGATAGAAATCATTAACTTGGCCTCGAAAAAGAATAGAACACCCACTACATCTGCACAGTGGGAAGCATTCAAAGAAGAAACAGTAAGAGTTCAAGGCCAGTATGTCCCGGTAAGGATAAAAGCCAAGGGAAGACACAAAATGCTGGAGTAACTCAGCAGCATCTCTTGAGAGAAGGAATGGGTGACTTTTTGGGTCGAGACCCTTCTTCAGTCTATATTATGTGCAGTTCTGCATAATAAGAGTATTGTGTGCAGTTCTGATTTAGGGTAAGAGGTTAGTAATTCGGAGGGGTTCCTTTTTCACCCAGAGACTATCGGGAGTACACAGAGTGGTGGAAGCACAGTTGCTGACAGCATTTATCAGCATAGATGAACAGTTGGATCCCCTAGGAATTTAAAGCTCTGGGCCAAATGCTGAGGGATGGGAATGATTACGAACAGATCCCACTGGTTGGCATGGACATGTTAGGCCGAATTACCTGGTTCATTGCTGTATGACCACAGCTCTGTCTATTACTTGTACATGGTGAAAGGATTGGTAAGATATCCTGATTATTTGGCCAAATGGAATAAGAATAGGTTCAAGTTCAAGTTCAAGTGAGTTTATTGTCATGTGTCCCTGAGAGGACAATGAAATTCTTGCTTTGCTTGAGCAAACGAGTTCCAACATTGTATGAAAGATTGCTTTATAAGTTCATGTTAAACTTCCAACCAAAGATCTAGTGATGGAGAATGAACCAGACCCATAAGAAAGATCACAATTGGTAAAAGTGACCATAATATGACATTTCAAATAATAATTGAGAAATTCAAAGACATGAAAGGCAAAGATTAGAAAATGATTGATTTGAAAAGGCTGATAGCAGGACCAACATAAAATAAAATGAATGGACATGATATAGAACAACAATGGAAAATATTTAACATCATCTCTACCAACAATAGATATTATACTATAAAAAGAATAAACTATTATCCATTGAGGCAATAATTAGGTAATGAAAGAGTGATGGACCTTGTAGATGGAGAGTACAGGACAAGGAGAATATGAATAGACTCGGAGAGAAATGATCAAACTGAAAGCAAAAAGGACCATTCAAATTAAATTACTCGGAACATGAAACAAAATAAAGAGAGTCAGATTGCAACAGGGTGGCGAAAACAAATAACATAGTCATACAGTGTGGAAACAGGCCGTTCATCCCAACTTGACCACACTGACCAACATGTCCAATCTACACTAGTCCCACTTACCTGCATTTGGCCCATATCCCTCTAAACTCGTCCTATCCATGTACCTATCTAACTGCTTCTAAAACATTGCGATAGTCCCTGCCTCAACTACCTCCTCCAGCAGCTCACTCCACCGTCCTTTGCATGAAAGTTACCCCTCAGATTTCTATAAAATCTTTCTCCTTTCACCTTAAACCTATGCCCTCTGGTTCTCTATTCCCCCACTCTGGGTAAGAGACTGTGCATCCGCCCGATCTATTCCTCTCATCATTTTATCCAGCTCTATAAGATCACCACTCATCCTCCTGCATTCCAGGAAATAGAGTCCCAGCCTGCTCAATCTCTGCTTATAGCTCAGACCCTTGAGGCCTGGCAACATCTTTGTAAATACTCTCTGCACTATTTCCAATTTAACAACATCTTTCCTACAACATGATGAGCTGAACTGAACGCAATTCTCTGAATGTGGCCTCACCAACGTCTTATATATCTGCAACATGACATCCCAACTTCTATACTCAATACTTTGACTGATGAAGGCCAATCTGCCAAAAGCCTTTTTGACCACCCCATTTACCTGTGATGTCACCTTCAGGGAACTTGGAGAGAATAAATCTCTATTCCAGCCAAATCTTACATGGAGTTTTAAAGAATCTAGAGGTGAGATGGCAGAAGCATTGTTACATGTATGTAATCATGTTTTAGCAGGAGCTGCCTTTCTTGAGGACTGGTATTGAACACACATCAAGGTTTGAAAGATAGTGGAAAGATCTATAATTGAAAGAGGCGGAAAGGGAATACTGAAGTCCATTGCTGGAATTGCAATCTAGATTCATATTTTCAAATTATAATCTAAAGTACAATTTTAAATTTTGTAGAAAGTGCCAAGTGGGAGGGATGCTCAACAATGGGGAATATCAAAACCCAAAATACAAGTGGCATTTAAAAAAAGTTTTACTTTTTGAGATATACCTGGAAAATAAAGTTCTGTTGTAATCTGCAGGACTGTCACTCTGGAATGATCGACAATTAAATCTAGATGTGCCACATAGTTATATTTGAGCAGATAACTACACTTTACACCAAGGAAAATTCCTTGTATGTGAATAGTTGGCCAATAAACTTACTTACTTACACAAGATGACATTACCCTGTTTGAAGAAGGATCCCGACCCTATCAATGTTCTTCAGAGATGCTGCTTGACCTGCTGAGCTATTCTAGCATTTTGTGTTTTTCTTTGGTAAACCAGCATCTGCAGATCCTTGTTTTTACATTACTCTGTTTTATGTCAGTGTCCCTGCAGGCATATTTGACAAATTCTCTGTTCTTTAATGTACCTATATGCTTTTATTCCTTCAAAAAATAAGCCAACAGCCCAACATGCTCTATGCTTATGCCAAGGCATTTAGCATGTCATGATGTCACCATTCGACACTGTAGTGTGGTTCGAGCTGAGCCCATTCCCCGTGATTGTGCATCGTTTGATGCAGGCAAAATGAGGGCGGAGCAACAAATATTAGCAATTAGTGGCAAGGGAAAACAGTCACGGATGACTGACAACTTTAAGAAGCACCAGGTTTTCATGCAGAGTATGTGAAGAACAGTAATTCAATGCCAAGGGAAAGATGGCCAAGCACGCTGTGTAGCCGACCCTCCGGCCTCACCATCTGCTTCTGGCCCTCTACCTCCCACAGTGCCCACAGCAGACGCTTTTTATGGCACAACAAACTGGGAGATGGTCGATCCGCTAAGGTTTAAACTATCACATGCCTCCCTGTTCTGCAAGAGGGAGGGAGTATGTTTCTGCAGATGAGAGCCGGACCTGATTGTGAATGAACCAGAGGTCATTCCCATTTCTGATAGAAATACCAAGTCTACCATGATTGCCTGGAACAACCGTGATCACCTGAAGGGTCCAGAGAGGAGAAGCTCACAGATTTTTTTCTCCAAATTGTCCAGTTGTAATTTTATTATTTTAAGATCTTATAATTAATTTCTACCAGTTCATTAGTTATGCAAATTAAACAAGGACAGGCCATTTGGCCCACGATGTTCTATAGAGATAGCCATAGAGTTACAGCACTGTAATTTATGTAAACATGCTCAACCTGTCCATGCCAACTAAATCTCATTGTTCAAATGATGCAGTAATTGGAGTAAAGGTTCCTTAACAATGCATCTGGTTTTCATTGCATTAAGATTTTATTATGCTGCGTGTGCATGATGGCTACCTAAGAATAAAATGTAGTACTTTAGAAATGTATTTAACAAACTTGAGTCTGGTCAATGTGACCCTTCCCATAAAGGGTCTTGCAAAGGTTTGGCAACAAAGGCTATATAAGAACATCAATAATAACATGAATATTTTTTGTTAATTCTTTGCAATTGCTTGCAATACCAATGGTGATAAATGGACAGTATTCTATCAAGTAATACCTGCAATCTCCAAATTACGTTTGTAGCTAGCTTTTGTTGTTGAAATTCATCAAGTGTCCTTCTGTTTTATTGAATTCTTTTAGGTCTCTAAGGACATGATTGAACCATTTTCTTCAATCAAATTACCAATGATCTTTCTGCCTACAGTCCCTGGCATTGCACAGGCAAAATTTGAGCTAGTATTTGCTTATGGAGCCTACAGAAATGTAAGTCATGTCATCAAAAGCAGCAGTTTAGTTGCCCACTCGACTCACTATGTCTCTGAATCAAAAGGCAGTGCATTCAATTTCCACAATGGACAGACATATTTTCTAGGTTCTCATTGAAATGTGGTCTTTAGCATATGCTCCAATATATTAGCAGCTTGCATACATTTAGTGCCTTGATTTTTCCATAAATATAGTGCCTTGAATGTAATGAAAATTTCTCAGCGCATCCTAAAAAATACACTTAATTCCTTAAACCAAGGGACTGTGGACTAGTTCATATTCTTATTCCAGGATTTGATGATTATTTTCTGTTAGCCAGAGTGCCTTGTATAACTCCATGTCTATTACTAATGGGAATACTGTGGAGTATTTTAAACATGCGATGTCTACAACCCTTCCTTCACTCAGTATCTGGAGTAAAGCAATAATCCTCCATTCAGATGTTCAGCCATTGAATCTATTGAAGGCTCAGATCAATAGATGGTGTTGTGTCCTGGAGTCACCACCAGAGGGCTCTGTCTCGAAATGAATGTTTCCTCAGGAAGGGTCCCTGGGGGATCTGCAGGACTTGAGGCCAGCCATGTTTGGCTTGTAATAAATACACTTTGGGTTCTGGACACCAAGTGTAGTTTGTGAATTATTTATCCCTTGAACACAATAGATGTCTATGGGCCAAAAAGAAAAATGGGAATTGGGAGGGAAAGTGGAATTGAGGTCGAGGATCAGTGGTGATTTGTTGAATGATGGAGCAGACTTGTTGAACCATATGGCTTATTCTTCCTTCTAGTCACCATGTTCACGTGTTCACTCTTCTGCCCAAGGTGTTCTGGTTTCCCAGAATCATCCAGTACTAACTCATAGACTATGGCTGATTACAAAATTCATTCTTTTGTTTTCCTAAGAAAATTGTGCCAAATGAATCTTTATTATTTTAGGGCCTTCATTTAGAAACATAGAAACATAGAAATTAGGTGCAGGAGTAGGCCATTCGGCCCTTCGAGCCTGCACCGCCATTCAATATGATCATGGCTGATCATCCAACTCAGTATCCCGTACCTGCCTTCTCTCCATACCCTCTTATCCCCTTAGCCACAAGGGCCACATCTAACTCCCTCTTAAATATAGCCAATGAACTGGCCTCAACTACCCTCTGTGGCAGAGAGTTGCAGAGACCCACCACTCTCTGTGTGAAAAAATTCCTTCTCATCTCGGTCCTAAAGGATTTCCCCCTTATCCTTAAGCTGTGACCCCTTGTCCTGGACCTCCCCAACATCGGGAACAATCTTCCTGCATCTAGCCTGTCCAACCCCTTAAGAATCTTGTAAGTTTCTATAAGATCCCCTCTCAATCTCCTAAATTCTAGAGAGTATAAACCGAGTCTATGCAGTCTTTGTTCATAAGACAGTCCTGACATCCCAGGAATCAGTCTGGTGAACCTTCGCTGCACTCCCTCTATGGCAATAATGTCCTTCCTCAGATTTGGAGACCAGAACTGTACGCAATACTCCAGGTGTGGCCTCACCAAGACCCTATACAACTGAAGTAGAACCTTCCTGCTCCTATACTCAAATCCTTTTGCTATGAAAGCTAACATACCATTGGCTTTCTTCACTGCCTGCTGTACCTGCATGCCTACTTTCAATGACTGGTCTACCATCACACCCAGGTCACGCTGCATCTCCCCTTTTCCTAATCGGCCACCATTTAGATAGTAGTCGGTTTTCCTATTTTTGCCACCAAAGTGGATAACCTCACATTTATCCACATTATATTACATCTGCCAAACATTTGCCCACTCACCCAGCCTATCCAAGTCATCTTGCATTCTCCTAGCATCCTCCTCACAGCTAACACTGCCCCCCAGCTTAGTGTCATCCGCAAACTTGGAGATATTGCCTTCAATTCCCTCATCCAGATCATTTATGTATATTGTAAATAGCTGGGGACCCAGCACTGAGCCTTGCGGTACCCCACTAGTCACTGCCTGCCATTGTGAAAACGACCCGTTTACTCCTACTCTTTGCTTCCTGTTTGCCAGCCAGTTCTCTATCCACATCAATACTGAACCCCCAATGCCATATGCTTTAAGTTTATATACTAATCGCTTATGTGGGACCTTGTCGAAAGCCTTCTGGAAGTCCAGATACACCACATCCACTGGTTCTCCCCCATCCACGCTACTAGTTACATCCTCGAAAAATTCCACAAGATTCGTCAGACATGATTTACCTTTCGTAAATCCATGCTGAATTTGTCCAATGATTTCACCACTTTCCAAATGTGCTGCTATCCCATCTTTAATAACTGACTCTAGCAGTTTCCCCACTACCGATGTTAGACTAACTGGTCTGTAATTCCCCATTTTCTCTCTCCCCCCCTTCTTAAAAAGAGGGGTTACGTTTGCTACCCGCCAATCCTCAGGAACTACTCCAGAATCTAAAGAGTTTTGAAAGATTATCACTAATGCATCCACTATTTCCGGAGCTACTTCCTTAAGCACTCTGGGATGCAGCCTATCTGGCCCTGTTCTACTAGTTCTACTAGTTCATGCAAATTATACAGAAACAGGTCATTTGGCCCACAGTGACGGTGCCTAACATGATACCAATTTAAACGTAAACAAAGAACATATCATGATTGAGTCAACAGGCAAATTGGGGGAACAACCTTATATTTCACTTGGGTAGTTTGTAACCCAGCGGTATGAACATTGAATTCTCTAATTTTACTAACTTCTACTTACATTCACCTACCCCATTTCCCCCATCCTCCATCCTAGTTGTTTTACCAGTTCCACAGTTCTCCACATTGTTTCCCTCTTGAGACCACACCTCCCCTACTTCCCTAGCCAACAATGGGCTGACCAGGCACCGTCCTGCCTGAGGTCATTTGTGGCCAGCCTTGATTGGTCCCTCCTGATCTTTTCTCGCCTCCAGCTCTTCATCCCCCCCCCCATATTCCCTGTAGACTTTCTTGAGCAGGCAGATAGGTCTGAAAAAGGGTCTTGACCCGAAACATCATCCATCCTTTATCTCCAGCATCTGCAGTTCTTTGTTTCTACTGTGTAAAAAAAAAATGCCTCACACATTGAGTGAGGAGTATTTGCATATGGAGTATTTGTCATATTATGAAGTGATGGATTCCTGAGTTGCTGAAAAATGTTTTCAATGTTGGGTGAGTCCAGAACCAGGGGCCACAGTCTTAGAATAAAGGGGAGGCCATTTAAGACTGAGGTGAGAAAAAACTTTTTCAACCAGAGAGTTGTGAATTTGTGGAATTCCCTGCCACAGACGGCAGTGGAGACCAAATCAATGGATGGATTTAAGAGAGAGTTAGATAGAGCTCTGGGGCTAATGGAATCAAGGGGTATGGGGAGAAGGCAGGTACGGGTTATTGATTGGGGCCGATCAGCCATGATCACAATGAATGGCGGTGCTGGCTCGAAGGGCCGAAGGACCTCGTCCTGCACCTATTTTCTATGTTTCTATGTTTCTAATACTTAATATGTCTGGTATTTTTATTCTTTCTAGCTGCAATAAGTAAGACTCGGGAATATTGATGGGCTGCTCTCCCCATCATTTAGGTCTCATTAAGAAACTATTCAGATCCTTGTGATTGTCCTTTAGCTGGTACACTGGCTATGTAATCTGAAGGATTTCTTCTAGCACCAGCTGTCAAATAGGGCAGATCACAAGTAAATATTCATTGTCACAGAACAAAAATATATAAGACGAATTTGAATATTTGTGTAACAAACTTCTCTTTGATTTTCATGATACAATATTACACCGTGAACTCCACCACTAAACAATAGCGTGCTTGGAAGTATTGCAACTATTTAATTAAGCACAGCAGGTAATGCAGATTAACCCTGATGGTTTATTTATTCTGCTCCTAAAAATAGATCACAATTAAAGTTCAAGCAGAGGCCATTGACGTACCAGTCTGGGTTTCGAATCCTAATATAGACTTGAAAATCTGCATGTATGACCGGCTTTATCAAGATGGCATTCGTGTTCACAACAGGTATGCTGATTGGAAAGAGAAATAGCACTTTATGGCAGATTGCTCTTGACGTAAAGACAGTGAGGTGAAATGCAACGTGACTCTGCAAAGGTGATCTGTAATAATTCAGGTATAGCAGATATTTCAGAACCTTATGCCTGGTAAAAGTCATTTTAAGAGGAACAACATTATCAAGGTCTTACTGTGTCACAGCATGGAAAGAGGCCAATGAATCCATTCGAGTTATAGTCATAGGACATACAGCATGGAAACAAGCCATTTTGTGTCACATTCACGTTAACCCATCTGCCTAATCCTATTTCCCAGCAGTTGGCCTGTACCCTTCCCACCCAAAGCTCACTTCTTAAATACTGTCAGCAACTCAGCTTCCATGACTCTCTCAGGCAGTGCATTAGTGGTACTCTACACTCTCTGGGTGCAAAAAGGTATCTCTCAAATCCCCCTCCGAATCTTTTTTCCCTTATCCTAAATATATGTTCTCTTTTCTACCTCTGTTATGGAGAAGGGTTTCCTGTCATCTACCCTATATATACTAGTCATAATTTTGTATACCTCAGTCATGTCCCCTCTTCTCCAGGGAGAATGGACCTATCTTCTTCTCCAGTCTCTAGCTATAAATCAAATGCTCCATCTCAGGCAATATGCTGGTGAATCTGCTGTGCACCCTCTCCGGAGCAATCACATGTTACCTGTAGGGTGTTTGCATGTTCACCCAATGCTCACGTGGGTTACCTCCGGGTGCTCCGGTTTCTTCCCACACTCCAAAGATGTGCAGGTTGTCAGGTAAATTGTCCCTAAGTGTGTAGGATAGAACTAGTGTGCAGGTGATCACTGGTTGGCATGGACTCGGTGGGCCGTAGGGCCTGTTTCCACATTGCATCTCTAAACCAAACATTGTGTGGCACCCTAAACTGCAGATGGTTCTTCAGCTGACGTCTGACCAAAATTTTATAAACCTGGAGCATAACCTCCGTGTTCTTAATGCCCTGACTAATGAAGACCAGTATCCCAAATGCCTCCTTTACCACATTATTTACTTGTGCTGCCATCTTCAAGAATCTATGCACTTGTCTAAGGTCCCTCTGTTCATCAGTGCTCCCTATGACTTTCACATTCCTGTTGTATTTCCTGGCCTCAATACTGCTCCCAAAACGCATCATCTCACATTTATCTCGATTAAACTCCATCTGCCATGTATCAGCCGATTTCACCAACTTATCGACACCTCAACCGTTTTTACACAGGGCCCATCTTTGTACATGTTTTTGCTTTTAATGTTAATCTTTGCTTCCCAGATTATCTGCATGTTGAGGATGCGGAAGGTCATCAAATGCGTGTATTTATCACCGGCTCAGCATTACAAGTAATCCTGTCAATATCAGATTGCTCTTTGTGGGAATCTGCCACACATAAGCGTGTTTGTGAGAAGTACTATATTAGGGCAAGTAAAATCAAAAAGATGCCTGATACTGGAAAGTTGAAATAAAAATACATAATGCTGGAAATATTGAGCAGGTCAAGTTGTTTTGTGGAAAGAAAATTAATGTTTCAAGTCAAAAATTCTTCATCAGAACTTTAAATGCAAGTGTTGCTTTTTTGCTATCTGTAAAATACACCATGTACTGCAGGTAACCTTGAGCCATTAGACACTTTTTTGGTCATCCCTTTTTATAGAATCAAGAACGCTGCCATGAGAAATGACACTATAATTACTGTGGATGTTGTGATGGACCCCTTGGCTTTGTCCGGCAGCTGGTACTATCTGTGAGAGAAATGAAATATTTTTGTCAAAGCATAATAATCCTTTGCTTTCAGCAGCAACAGGGTTAAGAATTGAACATCCCTAGGAATTAACTTATTTCACTTACCACAGAAGTTGCAGATACAACAGCAACATTTACAGTTTCAGTGGCATTTCAACAGACACGTGAACAGGCAGCGTGTGGATACTGATCAGATGCAGGCTGATAGGGTTAGTTTAATGTGGCATCGTGGTCAGCATAGATGTGGTGGACCGAATGGCCTGTGCTCTGCTGATCTATGCCTGACCTGCTGATCAAGTTCATCATCTCCTGCTTTATTTTCATCAAAGTTATTAACGTTGACTCTTTTAGAAAAAATAGTCAACAAACATAAAATTCCTTTTCACCTATTCCTATTCCTTTTTTCTTGACCCACTGAGTTACCCCAGCGTTTGGTGTAAACCAACATCTGCAGTTCCTTCCTGCACAATATAAAATCATATTATGTCGGGGGCCATTTAAGGGGCTGTCCCACTGCAGCGACCTAATCTGTGAGTTTAGAAGAGTGTCTTCGATCTTCAAACTCGCAGCATGGTCGACACGTGGTCCTAGAACTATGAGGTCACTGGAACGCTCCTTTATGCTCAAGGGAAATTCCCGAATACTTACGGCCTCAGCAAGGTCGCGGGAGATTTTTCAGCATGTTGAAATATTTTCCGCGAGTAAAATTTGGTCAGCGTAGGTCTTTTTAACTCGTAGTGCAGTGGAGTGGGGTCACTAATAAGTTACAGGCAGCCGAGGGCAGCCAATAGGCAATCTCCTTTGCTGACCGGGCATTTTGATTGGTTAATTGGAGTTTCCAGGACCAAGGAAATCCCAGGTCAAGTTCTTTCCAAGCGAGTGCCCTGGAGCTTGAAGGTCGAAGCCACTCTTCTTAACTTGCGGATTAGGTCGCCGCAGTGGTACAGCCCCTTTACACACATCTTTAGTGTGTTCCTGGTGAAAAAGGGGATGGTTTATTTGGTGCATCAGTTGCACAATGCCACTGACGTCACGTGCCAGCCGTGCCTCTGACAGTTGTCAGATCAGCTGGTAATTTCTTGCGGCTACAGGCAGTTTGAGTGTTTGGAACTTATTAATAATTTAAGCCATTTAAATCATCCACCCAGCTTACCCTTGAGCAAAACTGCAAAATGAAGGTGGCACCACTCAACCTCGGTTGGAGTGAAAGCCACATTTCATGTTAATGTCATTCAGACGTACCATATGATTGTGATTAGTGAGAAAGGATTACGTCTAGAGAGGTCGAACCCTATTTTATTGCACTTGCTCTGGAATTTCTCACTGTTGTCATTTATTTGCCTCTCTTGCTGCTTCATATCTAATCAGCAACCTGACTAGTCTGAGAACTCTTTGATTAAAGGATAACCGTACAGGAAGAAAACTCACCAACTGCCACAACAGATCAACAATAGTTCTCACTGACTCTCCAGAAGGGACGAGTCCCGACCCAAACTATCACCCATTCTTTTTCTCCAGAGATGCAGCCGAACCAACTCAGTTGAGTCAGCACTTTGTGTCTATCATTGGTATAAAACAGCATCTGCAGTTCTTTGTTTCTACTGTGTAAAAAAAACTTCCCTCACACATTAACGAGTTAAGAGTATTCACACTGGAGTATATGTCACACTTAATTGCAGCCATATTTTGAATAATCTGTTCTCTCCAACTCAGAGCAACCTGCTTGATTAATAACTCATCTATTAAGTTATGTATCTACTCCCATCACTATCAGCATACTGCAGCTACTGCATATAGGGTGCGCAGCAGGCACTCACCAAGGTTTTGGGATAGCACCTCTCAGTCATCTCCAGCATCTGGCAGGAGAAGGACAGCAGACCCCTGGGATACACCCTCTGCAGATTTCCCTCCAAGACATACAGGATCCCTGTTGAGACATATCCCTCACTGCCTCTGGAATCCTCACTTAATGGAATTAATAACACAGTCTCATCGCAGGAGCCGCAGCCAACATCAGCTTTTAAAAGATGCTAAGGATGAGGAACAGCCTTGCGGTGGTGTTCATATCCTGAGAATGAATAAAACCACCTCATGACCCATTCATTCCTCCCTTACTTTAGGGACAGCACAGTGGTGCAGCTGGTAGAACTGCTTCCACTTGGTGCCAGAGACCCAGGCGAGAGACCTCGTGACTTCAGGTGCTATCGGTGTGTAGTTTGTATATTCTCACTGTGATCATGTGGGTTTTCTCTGGGTGCTCCAGTTTTCTCCCACATCCCAAAGACCTGCAGGTTTGTAGATTAATTGGCCTCCATAAATTGTCCATAGTGTGTAGGATAGAACTAATGTACGGGTGATCATTAGCCAGCAAGGACTGGGTGGGCTGAAGGGCCTGTTTCCATGTTGTATCTCTAACATCAAACAAAAGTAATTATTACTAATTTTGCAGATTATATTTTACGTTTATATTTGGGGCCATTGAATGTTTGGTGACTGCTTTTATTTTAATACTACTCAGGCATCTATGCTGTATAGATATTTATAGCAAGCAGAATGTCATTACCATGGAAGCAAAGATTGTTTTGATAAGTGAGAGAGCCTCCCAAAACACCCCTAATCACCATTGCCCATTTGACAATTCTATATGAATTTTGGCATGCTACTGTGTGACGAGCAGGTCAGTAGCAGTTAATGGCATGTATAATGGGGCTAAGTACTTGATGAATGGCACAGATAAGTATCAGTGTCTTGTGTATTTGTGAAGCTGATGTTCACGTCCTGTGAGTGGTGTGAACAATGTTGGCCTTGCATTATCAGCTTGTGCTGCCTTCACTGCAGAGAACAGCTGGCAATGGAAAGCAGGTCAATTCTCTTCAACAAATTCATCCACAGCGCTCACATTTAGAGTTTAGAGTTTATAGATACAGCGTGGAAACAACCCCTTCAGCCCACCGAGTCTGTGACGACTAATGATCACCCGTACTCCAGTTCTATCCTACACACTACGAACTATTTACAGACGCCAATTAATGTGCAAACTCCACACAGACAGCACCCGTCGTTAGGATTGAACCCGTGTCTCTGCAGCTGTAAGTGCAGCAACTCTACTGCTGCGCCACTGTGCGGCCAGACAAACTCCAGGCATTACCTGCGTTGTTACCTGCTTGTAATTTGTTTTGCCTTCACTATTATCCTCCTATTTGATTTTCTAAATAATCATACATACCTACAGTATATTTAATTGTACTTCGGAGTCACGTGAATGACTTTGTGAAGACCCGCCAGCACGCATGCGCGACATATCGTCGCTCGCCTTTGCAGTCGACAGCTGGGGGGGGAAGTGTGCTCCTCTACCGGCAGATTCAAAAAGGCCCTCGGGTAAGTTTTTACTAACCTTGAGTTGGTTAGTTTCTGTATTTGTATTATTTACTTACAGAGATGATGGAACGGAGGACTAGAACGAAGGCTGCATCGAAGCATGCCTCCTAGGACCGCGGGACTTCGGATGGAAGTCAGCGGCCGCAATCCCTGGAGCTCTCTGCTACACCGGCAGCACCCGTACCACGGGCCGGGAAAAGAGCGCGGAGGTCGGAGAGCCCCGCTCAGTCGGCAGGACCCGACTCTCCACCATAGCAGGCCAGGGGGCTGCACACTGGCAGGAGGACCGCGCGGGAGCAGAGTAGGCAAGACCCTGACTCTCTACCGCTTCAACCCGAACAGCACCGGGCCAGCGGTAAAAAGGTGCGTAAATCAGTGCCTGTTTCAACGGCACGTTCCATTTCCCCACTATTACAGGTCCCCAGAGGGCGGACCAGTTGGAAAACCGCACCGGAGTCGAGTAGCCCCGCTGCAGCGGCCGGCACCGACTCACCACCGCTTCAGTCTGCCAGAGCGCGACCGGTGGGAAATCAACACGGAAGTCGGGTAGCCCCGCAGGAGTGGCTTGCACCAACTCACCACCGCTTCAGTCCGCCAGATCGCGGACCGGTGGTAAAATACACAAGTCGAGTAGCCCCGCAGGAGCGGCTGGCACCGACTTTGGGTCGCATCAGTCCCGTACCTCCGGGACTGGCGGCAAGCCCACGCGGATGTCGTGTAGCCCCGTAGGAGTGGCAGGCACCGACTACCTACCTAGGTTCCTTAGACATCACCTCGACGAGGTGCGGACTGATGGTGGAAGCCCCAATTGTTCATCAGAACTTGGGGAAGTCGACTTGCCGTCCGCAGATAGTGGCGACGGTCGCATAGCTCGTATGGAGCGAATCGTGGAGCAGCTGCTCGAAAGGGACCTTCTCCATCAAGAGCGTGTGTCTATAGGATCCACAAGACACACAGCACAACTACCAAACATCTCTCCCTCTTCAATAGGGAGTGCCAGAAGTCAGCCATTAGCTGACTTTGAAGATGGGTTGGTGCAAGAACCTGTGTTGCAAGAGATGCCTGAAGAGGAACTTCTTGAAGTAGTGTCGATGTTCGCCCAACCAGCACAATCAGGGCAACCTCTTCAGCCCAGGCTAGCGTCCTGCATCAATTATTTAACCACACACCAGCTGCAGGAACAGGTGCTCACGGAGACTACCAACAAATACAAGGCTCCGGAAAATTGTGTGTCGCTCAATGTCCCTATCGTCAACACGCCAGTCTGG
The DNA here is from genome assembly GCA_963514005.1 of Raja brachyura. The sequence continues at coordinate 16,323,353 of OY740811.1, forward strand.
GGTGACATCAGTCCTGGGATCAGGGCCCAGGAATTAAAAATACAAAGAATCCTGAAATTATTGACCAGGCATTACTGCCTTTGCCAGGTCCATAGACGGGACGGACATGATGGAGGAGCAGCAGGATGCACTAGCATTGCTGTGCAATACACAATATGAGATAAACTGCTTTCGCAAGAGCTCCATCCATCCAACACTAAACCCAAAATGTGTGGGTTTGTGCAAAGCCAATGTTATGCCGCTACAAAGACAGTTGTTCGGTGAAGACCTGCCAAAACAGGTAAAAGACCTGGACAAGGAAGCAAAAGCGGTCGGGCTGATGAAACCACCATCCTCGAGCAGACCACCAGCGTATCATAGACAGCATCCTTATGCAACATCAAACAGGCCTCGGGTTCAACCCGATAGGGCAACTAGAACCAACCCTCCGGCACGCCCTATCAACAAAAGCCTTTTTTTGGGCCCACAGCGACTAGCCTGGAATATGCGCCAACCCCATATCCCAGCAACACAACGAACCAAGAAAGGCCAGAACATCAAGCCCCGCCGGTAACCATGGAGGTAAGGGGGTCTGCTTCTCTTGGGAGTGCTGCATGTATAACCTCACAAGTAGGAGAGAGGTTGCATACATTCTGGGATGCATGGGGTTCTATAACTTCTGACACTTTTATATTACAAAGTATTCAGGGTTATGAAATTGAATTCATAAATGGACACCTTCCCCCAGCTCTGCATGTACCCAACAGGAAATTTGCACTTTCTCACAAAGAAAAAGTGGAAGGACATGCGGAACTATTAAGGTTATACACCAAGGGGGCTATAGAAAAAACGACACATGAACCTCTTGAGTTTGTATCTAACATCTTTACCAAAACCCAAAAAGATGGTGGATGTCGTATCATAATTGAGTTAACCCACTTGAATACCTTTGAACAATATACCCATTTCAAGATGGAAACATTTGAAACGGCTAAGCAACTGATTTCCAGAGGGTGCTTCATGGCCTGCATCGATCTAAAAGATGCATACTATTCAGTACCTATATGGGAACATCACCGTAAATACTTAAAATTTGTCTGGATGGGGCAACTATGGCAATACAAAGCCCTACATAAATGGCTTACAACAGCCCCTAGGTTATTTACCAAAATACTAAAACCAGTATTGGCGTCTCTAAGAAGACAAAACCACATCGTCATGGCATATCTAGATGACATTTTAATTGTGGGAAAAACTTTGGAATTAGCTAAATTAGCAGTAACAGCTACCAAATCATTATTCGAGAAACTAGGGTTTGTCATCCATCCAGACAAATCTAAGTTCAACCCCTCTGTGAATATGGACTATCTGGGATTCACAATTAACACCAGTCATATGATTGTCACTATCCCAGGGAACAAAGCAACAGACATAATAGAGGCATGTAACAGCCTTGCTTGCGCCAGGAAACCGACTATTAGACATGCTGCTAAGGTGATTGGGAAACTTGTAGCTACATTTCCAGCTGCACAATTTGGCCTGTTACACTATCAAAACTTGCAAAGAGCAAAAATCTCCACATTAAAAGCGAATGCTGGACATTTTGACAGACCTATGCAGCTGCCAAACAAGGCAAAAATTGAGCTACAATGGTGGATTATCAATGTTCGTGATTGTTTTAATCCCATCATTATATCAAACCCATCAGTCGTGTTACAAACCGACGCAAGCGCCCACGGCTGGGGAGCCACCGACACCACTTCCAGTGGTGGCGGGGGATGGGATTTGCACGAGTCTACTCTTCTTCAATCACAAGGCATAAACTATTTGGAAATGCTGGGAGCATTTCATGGGCTGCGGGTTTACTGCACTAATCTGCATTATATGCATGTCCGTCTTCAAATAGATAATACCACAGTGGTGGCGTATTTAAACCATATGGGTGGTATCAAGTCAATATATTGTGATGAATTGGCAAATTTAATTTGGCTCTGGTGTATTGAAAGAAATATTTGGATATCAGCTGTGTACCTTCCGGGTAAGCTCAATATAGTGAAGCTGGAGCTCCGAAGCCGTGCCGCCGCTGCTGGAAGCTGGAAGGCCGCCATAGCTCCAAGGTCACGAGCATTTAATGACAACATCGAGTGGATGCTGAACCTACATCTCGCTACATTGGGGGAAATGGTTTTTCTATGCATTTCCCTCATTCTGCCTCATCAGTCGGGTATTGCAGAAAATTCAACTAGATTCTGCATCAGGTATACTGATAATACCCGACAGGCCCACACAACCATGGTACCCGGTGGTCCTCAACATAATGAAAGAACCATGGGTACAGGTTACCAAATGCCCAAATTTGGTGACCAATCCCATAACAGGGGAAAATCATCCATGCTATGGTCATCTGAACCTGTTGGCTTGCAGGTTCTGAAGAGACCATTACTGGAATTCGGGCTGTCTACAAGAACCATGGACATCATTACAGCATCGTGCAGAGAGTCCACAAGAAAGCAGTACCTCACCCACATAAGGAAATGGGAGGCCTTCTGTAGTCGGACCAAGACCATCTACAACTCTGCTACGATCACCAATGTGCTGGAATTCCTCGTGGGCCTTCATTATGATGAGGCCCTCAGTTACAGTGCTATAAACAGTGCCAGGAGTGCACTGTCATCCTATCTCAACATTGGATCTCACCAGCTGGTATCCAAACTCATGAGGGGTATGTTCAATTCCAACCCCCCCTGACCACGATATAATATTACCTGGGATATTGGGGTTGTGTTGTCCCTATTCAGGAGCTGGTTGCCTATGACGGATTTACCACTGGAACAAACTCACCTTCAAAGTGGTGATGTTAATGGCACCCACCACAGCACAACAGGTCCAGACCCTGCAGAAACTAAAACTGGATAGAATAGTCTCGACCCCCAATAAAGTGATTTTCTTTATAGATGAGTTACTTAAACAACACAGGCCTGGATCTACAGGTCTGAAATTGGAATTCCTAGCATACCCCGTTGATGTACGACTCTGTATAGCCACCTATCTCCGACATTATATCAATGTCACACACACCATCAGGAAAATGGAGACGGGTCTGTTTATCAGCCATAAAAACTCACATCACAGGGTGACGGTGCAGACTATCTCCAGGTGGCTCAGGGTGGTATTGTGTGCAGAAGGTATAGACACTAACATTTTAAAATCTCATTCTACCAGGGCTGCATCCACATTAGCGGCGAGGACCATGGAGGCACCCATGGATCATGTCCTCGCAACAGCGGGCTGGGGCAGTGAAACTACATTTCAGCGTTTTTATTACAAACCTGTGGCCGCTCCCGCAATGTTTGCGGAGTCAGTTTTAAGTGCTGTTCCATAAACGTTTGTCCCCGAATTCAGGGTTTTTTTGTTTTGTATTAATAAATACGTTATTATTTTTCAGCTTGTTCAAGTCTGCAATACGTTAACATACTTCCTCCATCAGTAATTTCGGTAGTGTGTGAGCATGGACGTGGTCCAGGGCATGGAATTACAGAGCTTTGAAATCTTCACTCACGTGACTCCGAAGTAAAATAATAAGATTAAACGAGAACTTACCAGTTTGAAGTTTGATCCTTATTTTATGAGAAGTTACGATGAGGGATTTTGTGCCCTTTCGGTCTGAACGAAATTTCGTTACCTTGCAGTCATAACATATAATAAAAACAAAACACACAATAAACACATATTTAACATCCACCACAGTGAGTTCACCAGGCACCTCCTCGCCGTGGTGGAAGGCAAAAGTCTTAGAGTCTCTGTCTTCTTCCCTCCTTGTTCTCCCTCTGCGCTGAGGAAATTCAGGCCTCCGATGTTGCCGTCCACTAGGCCCGAGGCCGAGCCTCCGAAGCCGGGCTGCCGCCACCGCCGTCGCCAGAATGCCGGAACATCGTCACAGGGCCCGCCGCTGGAACGCTGGAGCACCACAGCTCCAAAGCCAGGTCGCCGCTGGAACGTCGCTGGAGCACCGCAGCCCCGAAAACAAGGTCTGCGCTGGAGCACTGCAGCCCCGCAGCCAGGTCACCGCTGAAGCACCGCAGCCCCGAAGCGAGGTCGCCGCTGGAGCATCGCAGCCCCGAAGCCAGGTCGCCGCTGGAGCACCGCAGCCCCAAAGCCAGCTCGCCGCTGGAGCACCGCAGCCCCGAAGCCAGGTCGCCGCTGGAGCACCGCAGCCCCAAAAGCCAGGTTGCCGCTGGAGCACCGCAGCCCCAAAAGCCAGGTCGCAGCTGGAGCACCGCAGCCCCAAAAGCCAGGTCGCCGCTGGAGCACCGCAGCCCCAAAAGCCAGGTCGCCGCTGGAACGCCGCTGGAGCACCGCAGCTCCGAAGCCAGGTCGCCGCTGAAGCTCTGAAGCCGTGCCGCCGCTGCTGGAAGCTGGAAGGCCGCCATAGCTCCAAGGCCGCCAGCTCCGCCATTAGGACCTCAGCACAGACGGAGACCGTGACGGGGGACACAACAAGAAAAGTCGCATCCCCCCGAAGGGAGAGACTAAAACCATATTTCTCCCACCCTTCCCCCCCCCCACACACACACAAAAGAAGACAAAAATAAAATAAAAAACAGACATAAGGCCAACTGGTATATTAGAGTCTCTTAATCTCAGTCATTGTTGTTATCTGTGATTCCACACCGCTGCTTTGAAGAATGTCGCGCATGCGTGCTGGTGGGGTCTTCACGAAATCCCTCATCGTAACTCCTCATAAAATAAGGATCAAACTTCAAACTGGTAAATCCTCATTTAATCTTACTATTTTACCCCTTGAGTGCAGTGATTCCTTTGAGGGCAAGGATTTTACTCATTGGAGTGCAAGACGTGAATGGTGTATAAAATCATGTGGGTAATAGATAGGGTGAATACCACTAACTTGTTTCCCCCAAGGGTAGGTTAATCAAGAACTAGAGGGCATAGGTTTAACGTGAGAAGGGAGAGATTGAATGGGAATTTGAAGGCATATGGAAGGAGCTGTCAGAGGAAGTAGTACGGGGGTACAATAACATTTAAAAGACATTTGGACAGTCTTCTTCTTGTCGAGTCCACACACAAGATTAGAAGTTGTTCAGCCAGAGCTGAACACACTTCTCGGCATCTGTATGCAATGGTGTCTGCCTTGCGCTTCTTGTGTTTCTTGTGCGTGGTGGTGGAAAGATTGGTGGAAACGGGGCCGCGATGTGAACGCTCTTTCCTTGACCCCATTTGGACAGTTACATGGATGGAAAAGGTTTAGAGGGATATAGACGACACACGGGCAAATGCAACTAGCCTAGATAGGGCTTCTTGGTCTACATGGATGAGTCGGGCCGAACGGCTAGTTTGTGTGCTTCGATGTTCAGAAGAACATAAGCCTCCTAAGTTATTGTACATGCACTCTTTAAAGTTTAAATATTTTGATTTTAGAATTCACTAAATCCCCAATCCACACTCTCGCATTAAATCACACGCAAGTTAAATTGCAGTGTTTTACATACTCTGAAATTGTGCAGCAGTGTATGTTTTTAAATATTATGTCTCAAAGCCTATGGCTAAAACAACCAATCATATCACTTTTAAATTTCTCTAATTTTTAATTGTTAAAGGCAATTATAAAATTGCCATTATCCATTTATGCAGCCTAATGTCTATATTTATTACAGTCAAAGTGTTGCATAATGTTAAGTTCATGCAATGATGATAATCATTGCCTCAGGTTGTCAGTAAGAAATGTGAAGACTCGTCCAAGCGCAGTTATCAATTTTTCTGTATGTGTGTGTTGGTTAGTGGTGAGCGAGTGAGTGAATGTATGTGTGTGTGTTATTGGTGTATAAGTGTGTCTGTGTGAGTGTGTCTGTGTGTGTGTTGGTTAATGAGTATACATGTGTTGATTGGTGGGTGGGTGAGTGGGTGTGCGCTGTGTTTCATCCTAAGAAATGCCTGGTTTTGCTCCCTTTCGACTTTGAAACATGTGTAAAATACCTCACAATCTCCATTAGTACGTTACAGTGAAGTCACTGGCGTGTAATAGAATGTACAGCAAGTCAATTTGTGTTCAAAAAACTTCCATAAATAGCAGAATGATGATGATCAGAGGCAAAACACAAAGTGCCGGAGAACCTTCAGTGGATCAGGCAGCAACTGAGGAAGGAATGGACGGATGATGATCAGATAATGCTTTTGGATGATCCTGACGAAGCAATAAGAAATGCCTCAACCAATTTATGAACTACACTGTAGTACTTTGTTCCATTTAATTAGCTTGGTTAAATTTGTATTTGAAGTAAAAAACAAACTGCTGAAAGATCTCAGCAGTTCAGGCAGCTTCTATGGAGACAAAGGGATGGTCGACGTTTCAGGTCAAAACCTTGCATTAGGTCTGAAAATGTTGAGTGCCAATATGTGGAAGTGAGAGGATGAGGTCAGGGAACAGGGGCTGATAGCTGGAACCAGAGGGAAACAAAGAGAAATACAACCTGGGGGGGAAGATGATGAGCCTAAGTAACGGGGACATTGGGGGAATTGGGGGACAGGGGGAAGGGATGGTAATATTAGGCAAAGGGAGCGACCCTGGGTGGGTGGGTGAAAGTGGAAATAGAGTACAGAGGCAGTGGGTTACCTGAAATTGGAAAACTCAAACTTTGTAGGATTGAGTGCGGCCTACCCAAGTGAAATGTGAGGTACAAGTCTTGTGTCTACATTGGTATTTGCCTTGTGCTTTGTTTTTCCAGGGATTCCATAGCGCACCAGGTAAAGTTTGTAGTGAGTGAAGAGTTGAAAAATCATTTGGAATTTTTACCTAAAAGTGGTTATATCCAAGCGCACTCCAGTTTAAGTTTTCAACTCAAATTTTTGCCAAGGTAAGTCTTTATCACATTAGTGAATACAAGGTGAGCCATATAGCTGAATAAAAGCTACTGTACTAGAGGAGTGTATACACAAAACATGGGCAACAGTTTTAGAGATTTGCCAACAACTCGTATTATTGCAATTCTTCAAACATAATAAATTGTGTGAGGCGCTTCATGGAAAGAAAGGAATGTACTGAAGAGTAAAGACGGGCTTGCAGTGTTAAGGTACGGGTGCTTAAGAACTGAGGTCGAAAACCTGACCAGAAAGGTGGGTTGAGAACAAAAGTGGAGCTATGTGGAAGGATGGAGGGAACTGCAATGCAAACCCTGGTGCGATTCAATGGTGATGCGATCAAGTGCAGATCGAAAGGCAAAGAGTTGTAGAGGACTTGACAACACCAGTGGATCAGATGGTAATAAGGGCTTCCCTTCACCAATCATGATACTTAGTATAAAAGTTGGGAAGTTATCTTGCAGCTGCCTAAAACTAGTTCAGTCATTATTTGGAGTTTTGTGTACAGTTTTGATTGCCAGACTACAGGAAGGATGTAAAAGCATTGGCGAAGGTGCAAAAGTGGTTCACCGGGATATGGCCTGAATTGGAGAGTAATAGCTGTAAAGAGGGCAATGGACACATTTGGATTGTTTTCTCTGGCGTATTGGAAGCTGAGGGATGACCGGATGGATGTTTATAAAATTATGAGAGGCATTGATAGGGTAGATAGTCAGCCTTTTTCCTCAGAGTAGAGGGCATAGATTTCATGTAAGCTTGAGAAAGCTTATAGGAGATTCTTTTTAAAAAAGGTGGAATGTGGCCATGGGAGAGGAGGGTAGAAGCCGATATATTTAAGAGGAATTTAGCAGACACATAAACAGGCACAGAATTAAGGAATAATGACCACCTGCCAGCAAATGGGGTTAGTTTAGATTAGCGTCAAGTTCGACACAGACATGGTGGGGAAAATGGGCCTGTTCCTGTCCTGTATGTTCTATAATTGACAAATTGCTGGTGAGAGTGCAAAATAGAAGGTTTATGATAGGAACTGTAATCTGTTAATGACTTGTGGTTAACTAAGAGATGCAAGCAAGTGAAATACCACACAGAAAAATAAAACGGCTGAGAAAAGAAATGATACAAGTAATAACTGAATTGTGAATTTGGATATAATGTTCATGAGCTGACTCTCAAAGACAAATAATGTACCATGAAAACTATTTTGCTTAATTTATTCAAATTATTTCTTTTAACATTAAAAATAGATTAAACGAAAAACATAAAATACAGATACATTATGATCTGAGTTTATCATTTCCTGTGCAGAATTATAAGTGATTTTCTGTGGACTTCATGACTGTAGTTTTGCGTAATTTATTATACATGGAAAATTAATTACTAAGCAAATGTAAATAAATGAAATACTTAATTTATATTTATAGTGGGGTTACACTTAGCTACAAGTGCTATTTCTCTGAGGGTTGCATTTGCAAAGCAATGAGAGTTTAAAGTTCTCCTTTGATCAGTAACACAGATGGAAGTAATGAAGCTGCTGTACAGACACATTGAAATCATCTGCAACTGTGAGAAGAAATCACCATAGGATATAGAACAGTACATAGTGCAGTACAGGAACAGGCCCTTTGGCCCACAATGTCTGTGCTGAACATGGTGCAAAGTTAAACTAATTTCCTCTGCCTGCATATGTAATATCCCTCCATTCCCTGCATTTCCATGTACTTGTCTAAATGCCACTTAAATGCCTCTATCGTATCTGCCTCCATCACCACCCCTGGCACTATGTTCCAGGCACCGCACTCAGTGTAAAAAAACTTTTCCCGCACATCTCCTATAAACTTTGCCCCTCTCACCTTAAAGCAATGCCCTCTAGTCTTTGGCATTTCTACCCTGGGAAAAAGGTTTGGACTGTCTACCCTATGTACGCCTCTCATAATTTACTACACTTCTATCAAGTCTCCCCTCAGCCTTTGATGCTCCAGATTTGTTCAACACTCCTTATAATTAATACTTTTGTGGCTTTCAGAATAGTTTCTCTGCCCAAAATCTCTGCGATTCTTGCAGATCAACAGGCTCAATCTCACTTGACACAGCCAACACCCCACACTCACCACTCACAACACTCGCATGAATGTGCCAGGCCTCAGGTATTGTCCAAATGGGCAGTAGAACCTAAGTTCCCAGCCATGGACCACCATGAGTGAGTGCCTTTAGACTGCTAGTGCTGTCAAAGGTTCACTTCGCTGGTTCCAATTTTAAAGCAATAAGTTTATTTAAAAATCTGGCTCAGGCTGCAGATCAGTTAAAACTAATTGTGATTAATTGTAAAAATTAACAGAATATCACATAAAGATAAAGATCACATCCAATTAAAAGGAGTCATAAGGAGCTGTAAATGCTACAATCTTGAGGAGAAGGCAAAGTGCTAGAGGAACTCAGCGGGTCAGGTGGCATCTGTGCAGGGAATGGATAGACAGTTGGCACCCTTCTTCAGACTGATTGTAGTAGTGGAGAGAAAGCTGGAAAAGGGAGATGGGGGCAAAACAAACCCTAGCATCTGATAGGTGGAAATGTGTGGGATTTGTTTGGCAGATGTGCAGAAGAAGTGACAACGCGTGGAGGTGAAAAGGAGACAAAAAGGCGTCAGATAAGGAGAAAAGATGAGTGAAATGTAAAACAAAAGAACTGTGCTCCACTCAGCAGTTGTAGGGATATCTGGGACACAACCGAGCCAATGATTCTCTGTAAGCCATCAACTTGAGGCATCTCAGTCCCTGAGCTGAGTCCTTTTTCACTTGTGAAAAAGAGTGCCCAATTTTGAATTTATTTCTTCAAACACTTCAGAGTTTATTTTTAATTTGCATAAAACTGAAATAAAATGTGTCAGAATTAAATTCAGATCATTAAATCCTTTAGCATCAAAGCTTGTATCAGGCAACTAACTACAAAGGGCAGCTTCTTTCCAATGTCAGAAATCCCTGCAGAAGCCAGAACGTTTTGGGTTCAAGTGCCTTTCTAGATAATTTGAACATTTAGACACAACCTGGGCTCTTCTGGAGGAGAGATACCTCTCCAAGCTACGTTTCTAAAACCTGTTTGATGCCTGACCATCAACTTGATGAAAGACGCTCTTTTGATCTGCCTGAAACGTTTTACACAGCGAGATGTCCAACTTCCTCCAGCAGCTCATGCCATATAACTATCACATTCTCTGTGAAAATCTTACCCCTCAGATCTCCTTTCAATTTCTGCCCTCTCACCTTGAAGCTATGCCGTCTCATTTTAGACTTGAAGAAAAAGACTGACCATAATATATTTATGCCCCTTCATAATATTATAAACCTCTATAAGGTCACCACTCATTCGCCTATGTTCCAATGAGGATAGACCAACCTATCTAATCTCTCTTTATAAATAAATCCCTCCATTCCAGTGAAGATACAAGTGAATTACTTATGCATTCTTTCTAATGTTACCACATCCGTAGTTTACGTTTAGATTTATTATTGTCACATGTACCGAGGTACGGTGAAAAGCTTTGCTTTACATGCTATCCAATCAGATCAGATAATACTATTCATAGATACAAGCAAGCTAAACTCAAGTATAATAGAAAGAGCAAAGGGTAAGATACAAAGTGCAGAACATAGTTCTCAGCATTGTATCACACCAGTTCCACAGACGAAGTCCAATGTCTGTAATGGGATAGAGGTGAATCGGACTGTACCCCAGCTAATGGAAGAACCATTCAGAAGCCCGATAACAGAGGGGAAGTAGCTGTTCCTGAGTTTGGTGATGCAAGCTTTCGAGTTGGTGATTAGAACTGTATATAATACTGCAGTCCATTTTTGCCAATATTTTGTACATCTACAACATGACATGTAAGGTGAAAGTACACAGTTAATGGAAAAATCCTTAACAGCATTATTGTGTAGAGGATCTTAGGGTCCAAGTCCATACCTCCCTGAAAGGTCTGTGGAATTCTCTGCCTCAGAGGGCGGTGGAGACAGGTTCTCTGGATGCTTTCAAGAGAGAGCTAGATAGGGCTCTTAAAAATAGCGCAGTCAGGGGATATGGGTGAGAAGGCAGGAACGGATGATCAGCCATGATCACATTGAATGGCGGTGCTGGCTAGAAGGGCCAAATGGCCTACTCCTGCACCTATTGTCTATTGTCTATTGTCTATTGAAAGTGGTAATACATGGAGATAGAGGTAAAGAAGGCACATGTTGTGCTTGCCTTCATTGGTCAGAGCATTGAATATAAAAGTTAAGTCAAAATACAGCTTTATAGGACTTTGGTTAGGCTGCAATTGGAGTATTGCAAACAGTTCTATTCACCCTATTACAGGAAGCATATGGAGGCTTTGGAGAAGATGCAGAAGTAATTACCAAATTGCTGCCTGGATTAGAGGGCATTGGCTATAAGAAGAGGTTGGACAAACTTGGATTGTTTTCTCTGGAGCATTGCAGGCTGAGGGGAGACCTGATAGAAGTATAGAAACGCACGTGAGACATAGTTAGGGTAGACAGTAGAACTTTTCTCACTAAGTGGAAATGACAACGACTAGAGGGCATAACTTTAAAGTGAAAGGAGCAAAGTTTAAAGGAGATATGCAGGATATGTTTATTACACAGAGAGCAGTGGATGCCTGGGGTGGCGGTGAAGGCAGATGGAATAGTGGCATTTAAGGGGCTTTTAGATAGGCACATGAATATGCAGAGAATTGATCATGTGCAGGCAAATGAGATTAGTTTATCTTGGCATTATGTTTGAGACAGACATTGTGGGTCGAAAGGTCTGTTCCTGTGCTGCACTTATGTTCGATGACATCTCAACTCTATTTCAAGAATATAAAATGATTTTACTACCCTACCCACCAGTCTCACCACTTTCAGTGATCCATGGACTTGCAACCCAAGGTCCCTCTGTACATGAACATTCCAGTGGCCCCTGCCAATTACTGCACATGTCCCGTTGATATTCAACACCCTAAAAATTATTACCTCACAAAATTCTTTTTTTTTAAAAGATTTGTTATGTATTGTATGTATTTCAGACAATCTTTACCTGAAGATGCTCGGATTTACTTTTATCAGGAAAACCTGGTCCTGGAGGCTCCAATGCACATTTGGGTGGCAAATCAGGTTAATATATTTTTCTCATGACAAAATAGTATCTAATCGAAAGTTAAATGTTTGTTTTCTTCTGATTAAATTATGAAGGTGATTTATACATGTTTGATTAATTACAATCATCATAACCACAGCAACGGTGGAAACAAACAGTAGCTTTGTAGTGGCCCTAAGCTTACAGGAAGCATTATGCGTTTCAAGGCCCAAATTAACCCTGCAGTGAAGTAGGCAAAGCTTCCTGTTCCATTATTCATAATCTGGCGAAACTTTAATCGTGTTGGGATGAAACACCAAGATTAGATTAGATTAGAATGCTTTAGTGTCATTGCATGTGTCACATACAACGAGATGACTGTGTCTCTCCATTTAAAAGAACTTCAAACATTCACATACACTTTTTACACTCCCTCCCTCCCCAAACCCACCCATGGATTCACATTTGCATAAATTAACACTGTCTCCCACCCCCACCCCCCCCCCCTCCTTCCCCATAACCCGCTCCCGAAACAGAGTTCAGTTCCAAGATTGCTGATGGGTAAAAGGTGTTCTTGAGTCTGGCACTGCGTGACTTTAACGACCAGTACCTTTTTCCTGAGGGCAGCAATGTGAAAAGGTGGTGACAATGATGTGTAATGTCTTTCACAATATTACAGGACCTGCTGCGGCATCTGGAGGGTAAATGTCCTCCAGAGGGGGCAGGGGGAGTCCAATGATACCCTGGGCAGTTTTTATCACCCCCTGTAGAGCTGTTCTGTCAGCTGCTGAACAGTTCCCAAACCAGGCAGTTATGCAGTAAGTCAGTATGCTTTCTACCGAATAGCGGTAGAAAGACTCCAGCAGTTTAGCAGACAGATGGGCCTTCCGCAGTGTTCTGAGGAAGTAAAGTTCAGAGAGAGATTGTTGTGAGTACACCACCCAGAAAGGTCTGTGCACCTCCTCTCTATAGGCGACCTCGTTCCCATTTGAGAAGAGCCCCACCAAGAAAAGGCATTCAAATTAAAACATAGAAGCCTTCTTATTTAACTAAACTGTGTTATTAATTATCCAACACACAAGCAATAACCCCAAAGATAGACACAAAATGCTGAAGTAACTCAACGTGCTGGTCTGAAGAAGGGTTCCGACAGAAAATGTCACCTGCATTTCTGCAGAGATGCTGCCTGACCGCTGAGTTACTCCAGCATTTGGTGTCTATCTTCAGTGTAACCCAGCATCTGCAGTTCCTTCCTACACAAGCAGTGACCCCACTTCCTTGTGCACACACTGTTCACATACCTCTCTACAAACTGCCCAGTCCATTCCAGAAGATTGTCATGAAAGGTGGACTGTCACCAGGTTCAAAATATCTTGTGTTTAAGAAGAACTGCAGATGCTGGAAAATCGAAGGTACACAAAAATGCTGGAGAAACTCAGCGGGTGCAGCAGCATCTATGGAGCGAAGGAAATAGGCAACGTTTCGGGCCGAAACCCTTCTTCAGAAAAATTATCTTGTGTTTATTTCAATGGGCATGAAATCAGATGCCCAAGTAATGAAGGCAGTAATCTGCCCATGTCCTCTGCTGCAGCCGGTAACAGAATGTGCAAAATATTTCCCTTTCCTGCTTAGAGGTGAATTTGTAATTTCATCTTGTTGCTTTAAAAACTTTAAACACTGCCAGTTTATACCCACCTGCTCTGACCCAATCTTGCACAGACAATTAAAACTCTATGAATTACTATGAAGGTCAGCACAGTGGCACATATGCAGTGTTGTTCCTGGATTAGACTTAAAGGTACTGTCTGTACTTTCTCCCCGTGACCTTGTGGGTTTCACATTCCAAAGACATGCAGGTTTGTAGGGTAATTAGCTTCTGTGAAAAGTCCACAGTGTGTAGGATAGAACTAATATATGGGTGATCATTGGTGAACGCGGACTCCGTGGGCCAAAGGGCCTGTTTCTACGCTGCAACATAGGTGCACACTTAAAAGCACATTCCCCATGGCTGCAGTTTGGCTGCAGATTTCAACTTTAAAAGGTTAAAATGTGAGAATGTAAATATTCTCCTTTGTGCAACCAGAAAAATATCACCTCTCTCTGGTACTATCTTTTTTGACCACCCAACCAACACAGATATTTTCTATTTATCTTAACAAACTTGCAATCGTCTGTCAGATCACCTTCACCGCTCTGCTGAACCCAGCTTCACTTTCTCTGAAATCTCCAATTCAGGCTATCTTATCCTTGCTTTAGTTGTGCAAGTGTACTGTGATGTTTACTTATTTGACTCTAGCTCTCAAGTTTATCTCCTGCTCCATGTGGAAGCAGTGTTATAGTCTTTGATCTTCATAGAGTTTCATGAAGACAAGCCATTTGGCCTACCATGTCCACACTGATCAATGGCCACCTGTCCATATTGAACCCATCTTCCAGCACTTGGCCTGTAACCTTCTATGCGTGAACCACTCAAGTGCTCAATGAGACAGTTCTTAAATGGTGTCAGCGATTTTGCTTCCACCACTCCCTGACTGTGTTCCAGGTACTTACTACTCTCTGGGTGCAAAATAGATCTCCCTCAGATCCCTTCTAAATTTCTTACCGCTTACCCTAAATCTATGTCCTCACATTGTATTCACTGCAGAAAAACAAAATTTCAGATTTTATATTGACGTCAAGGGAAAAATATTTTGAAGGATACCCTTTTCTAACAATTAATCAAAGTAAGTTGGTTTCAGACTTCTTCTTGCGTATGGCGTGCACAGCCTGAAGTTGTAGGACAACTTGTTCTATTTGATCTTATTTGATTGTGCACGCCAGGTTGATTGCATTCGGACCACGTGAAGGTTGCAATCTCCCACCCCTCAGACTTCTTGAGGGAACATCAGCAGCATTGCCCTTTGAGACTCCATTTTTAACCAGTAACTAAACTTGTGATATAAAAACTTTGATGTATTTTTATTTTCTCTTGGTTTCTTGTGTTTTCAGCAATTTGACACTCTCTTTGTTTTCAAGGGAATATAGTTTTAAAGATTGTAAATACCACTACTCAAAGTTTTCTCCATTATGTACTTTTTTTTTAGATTAGATTAATTCCGTTCACAGTTCATGCTGTTGTCACCAGCTCAGACATTCAGATTCATCAGAAAACAATTGACTTTGGTCCTTGTTCAGTTTATGAGACTGTTTTGACAACTGTCCAGCTCACTAACAAATCCATCCTGAGCCAAGAGTTTGGATTTGTTGATGTTCCTGAGGTAAGTGAGCTGCTGCTGAATGTCTCTCCCTTTGAGATGATGTTTAACCGTAAACGAAATGTGATCTCAAACTGCTGCACATACTGTAGGTAGAGACTTGGTCTCCTCATTGCTGGCTCCTCTTTGTTCAGGACAACCTTACAGGATCTCATTAAAATTACTGCCAGATTTGAATGATATCATTGCCACCAGATCTGTCAGGTGGCACAGTGGCGCAGCAGTAGATTTGCTGCCTAAGACCCGGGTTCGATCCTTTCTACGGGTGTTGTCTGTACAGAGTTTGTACTTTCTTCCTGTGACCACCTGGGTTACCTCCTGCACTTCAAAGATGTGCAGGTTTGTAGATTAATTGGCTTTGGTAAAAAAAAAATTAATTGTCCCTAATATGTAGGATAGTGCGAGTGGATGGGGTGATTGCTGGTCAGCGCGGTCTCGTGGGCCAACGGGCCTGTTTCCAATCTGCAGCTCTAAAGTCTAAAGTGTAAATCTGCACATCTGAAGAAGTTCCCTGCTGGCTTGCAGAGGGTGTCTATCCTACCTGCTCAGAACACTAAATAGGGATCTGAACGTGCAGGAAGAGAGCCCTTGGCTAAGATCCCCAAACCATTCCTAGGGGTAAATCCATTGTAGGACTTGTTGTATGCAAAGGTAACCGCAAACCATAAGACATAGGCACAGAATTAGGCCATTCAGCCCATTAAGTCTGCTGTGCCAGTAAATCACGGCTGAGCTATTTTCCCTGTCAACCCATTCTCCTGCCTTCTCCCTGTAACCGTTCCATTGTTGTTGGTATATTCAGGGCAATCTATTTCTGTTGTAAGTCCACACCATAGAGTGCAGATATGCAAAAATTGTAAAGGAATATAAATATAGGACATAGAACAGAGGACATAGGACTGTAATGTTGCTGCCTAACAGCTAATGCAGCGCCGGAGACCCAGGTTCAATCCTGACTATAGGTGCTGTCTGTACGGAGTTTGAACGTCCTCCCCGAGACCTGCGTGGGTTTCCTCCGAGATCTTCGGTTTCCTCCCACACTCCAAAGACGTACAGGTTTGTAGGTTAATTGGCTTGGTAAATGTAAAAATTGTCCCTAGTGGGTGTAGGATAGTGTTAATATTCGGGGATCGCTGGTCGGCGCAGAACAGGTGGGCTGAAGGGTCTGCTTCTGCCCTGTATCTCTAAACTAAACTAAATATAGCACAGCAGCGGACTTTCGGCCCACAATCCCCATGCTGAATACGATGCTAAATTAAACTAATCTCGTCTTCATGGGATCCATGTTTCTTCATTCCCTCCATATCTATATGCCTGTCTAAAAGCCTCTTAAATGCCACGTGTATCTGCCTCCACCACCATCCCTGGCAGCGCATTTCAGGCATACACACCCTGTATAAAAAACTTGCCCTGCACACATCTCCATTAAGCTTTGCCCACGTTAATAACCCAGAATCTGCGTAAACTCTGAATGTGTATTAAATGTAGCAGCATGATTTTTTGTAATTGCTTCAATTATTGTTTAGATTATTATTAGATTGTTAAGGGTTTGGACACGCTAGAGGCAGGAAACATGTTCCCGATTTTGGGGGAGTCCAGAACCAGGGGCCACAGTTTAAGAATAAGGAGTAAGCCATTTAGAACGGAGACGAGGAAACACATTTTCTCACAGAGAGTGGTGAGTCTGTGGAATTCTCTGCCTTAGAGGGTGGTGGAGGCAGGTTCTCTGGATGCTTTCAAGAGAGAGCTAGATAGGGCTCTTAAAAATAGCGGAGTCAGGGGATATGGGGAGAAGGCAGGAACGGGGTACTGATTGGGGATGAGCAGCCATGATCACATTGAATGGCAGTGCTGGCTCGAAGGGCCGAATGGCCTACTCCTGCACCTATTGTCTATTGTCTAATTAATTATTATCTAATGACTTTCAGCAGTGATCAGCTGTGGGTAATGCTTACATTCTGAATGACTGCATATACTTGCCTGTAGGCAGATATATCCAAATATAGTTCTGATTAATGAAACCATGCATTAAATAACTTTGCATTTGTCAAAACACAGATCTACAAACCCCCACAAGCAAACTGCTGTCCTCAACTGACTATGTGTAAAATCTGACACCTGAATGCTGGAAGTTGGTTTGGTTATGTTTTTTTTCTCTGTACCTTACAGTATGTAGACGTACAACCCAACCATGGCTTTGGTGTACTCCTCCCTCTCGAGACTCTGAATTTGGACATCATGTTCAAAGCGAAGCAAGCCAGAGAGTACAACTTTGAGCTGATTTGCAAATCTGAAATCAACAGGTAACGGTTCTTGTGGAATATCTGCTTTTAAGCAGAACTGGTGTAAAAGATTGTGACTTTTTTAATGTTTCGCACCAAAGATTGTTCTTGTAAGATATCCCTCTTACAACCTAAAATATAAAGGCAGAATATCTTCCCAATGAAACAATTGTTACTGTATTTAATCTGCAACAAAAGAATAAACACATTGTGAGGATGATGTTAAAAATGGAATACCTTTATGAAAAGAAACAAGTTATTTGTTGCAAGATCATCTCTTGGGTTACTCGTGTCTTTTTGTCTTCTGCTGGGGTGCAATAATGGTGACCGTTATGACCATTTATTCCGCTAATAATGCTTAATATAGACTACAATGCGCACTGTAACATAGGACAATCCACGACGGAGCTATGCTACCAACCTGTAAACTGGTCTAAAGCATGGATTCATGGAACACTGACGGCAATAACTAAAGGCATATTTAATCCTATACAAGGAAGCATAGTCTGAAGAAGGGTTTTGGCCCGAAACGTTGCCTATCTCCCTCGCTCCATAGATGCTGCTGCACCCGCTGAGTTTCTCCAGCATTTTGTGTACCCCAAGTTCAAGTTCAAGTGAGTTTATTGATAGGACAATGAAATTCTTGCTTTGCATCAGCACACAGAACATAGAAGGCATTTACTACAAAACAGATCAGCGTGTCCATATACCATATATAAATAATAAATAAACTAATAAAGTGCAAATAACAGATAATGGGTTATTAGTTATCAGAGTTTTGTCCGAGCCAGGTTTAATAGCCTGATGGCTGTGGGGAAGTAGCTATTCCTGAACCTGGTTGTTGCAGTCTTCAGGCTCCTGTATCTTCTACCCGAAGGTAGCAGGAAGATGAGTGTGTGGCTTATCCCTTTTCTACCAATATATATATATACCAAGACATTTGGCTAATCACCCTCCCCTCTTAGAATTCCCTGCAGATGTTCTGCAATACCATTGACCCTGGCACCATGGATTAAGCATACCATTTAGGAGGCTTGCTATCTGCTCCCTCCACAATTGCGACCTCTATCCCTATAGTTTGCCTTGTCTTTTTTTCTTTCCTGCTGTTCAGCTAAGACAAACATTTTACTGCAGACTTAGCCTTTGTGGCATTCCCTTGAGAAGCCATCCCATCTAAAGATGTATAACAGCTTGTGAGGGGGACAGCCACAGGAGACTCTTGCACTATCACCTACTACCCTTCCTGGTAGTCCCTATCACCTTTCTGCCAGTGCCTCTCTGGCGAGTCTCTGGAATTCTAGTCCGCAACAGGTAATGAAAGCTAGAGCATTCAAAGTATTTAAAATTGAAATGGATAAATATTTGATGGATCGAGGAACAGAGGGATATGGAGAAATGGCACAGATAGTTGATAGCCTATATCGATCAACTGTGATCATATTTAATGGCGAAACTGGCATGAAGGGCCTGATGCCCAGTCCTGCTCCTCTTTTCTTGGGTCTGCTGTGAATCTGAAGCTTGCTAAACGTGCTCTCCACAATATCCTCAGCATTGCCAATGTTGCACAATGAGTCCATCAGTAAACCTCAATGCACAGCTGCAGCTGGACACACTCCCCACTGATGTGAAAACAAGGGACACTGGAGTTTTACCTCATTTCCCACATTGTATAGGAAGACCATTCAATGACCTCAACATCTCCTGCCACACGCTATGATCACCTAGTCATTCATCTTCCTGCATGTCTCAGTGAGTTTATGATATGCCCAATGTAGTTAAGTTGGAAGCACATTTGATACGAGCTTCTGTGTGTTCCCACACACACGTGCATTGTTGGAGTGGTACAAGTGCAGTGGTATTTAATATATTTTTTGTTAACTGTGACTAGCCCGGCGAGGTCATTGAACTCTTCGCAGTATTGGCACCAATTTCTTGGGGCATAATGCTCTGTCTTGGCATCGCCCTCATTTTCAAGTCCCGGCAGCTTCCCACGTCACCCAGTGTGCAGGTCCACTCTGGGCGTCCAGTTTTGTACCAAAGGCTTCTGGTTCATGTTGGTGACATTGTGAGCCCACCACAGTGACTGTGACTACTATAGTGAGCCCACAGTCATGTGTGACTACTGTAGTGATCCCACCAGTGACTGTGTAAGTACTATCGTGAGTCCACCACAGTGATATGTGACCACTATAGTGAGTCACATCATGATGTGATGTATGACCGCTATAATGATCCCACCACGATAATGCCTGACCACTATAATGAGCCCACCACAGTGATATGTGACTACTCCCGTGAGCCCACCTCAGTGATGTGTGACTTCTATAGTGAGCCCACCACAGAGATGTGTGATGACTGTGATGAGCCCAACATGGTGCCTGTGCCTGCTATTCTTCCCAGTGCTGCAGAAGTGACTTGAGGCAACAGTTAGATACAAGTTTGTAGGAAGGAACTGCAGGTACGGGTTTACACCGAAGAGGGACACAAAATGCTGGAGAAGCTCAGCAGAACAGGCAGTATCTCTGGAGAGAAGGAATGGGGGACGTTTTGGGTTGAGACCCTTCCCCTAAACTAGTTAGATACAGATCTGGCTCCGAAGAAGATAAGATAGCAGCTGGCACATGGAATTCTCATCTTGAATAACAACCTGAAAGCCAAGTGATAATTTCAACTTAGTTTTTCTTCCACTTGGATCTGTTATAAAGTCTGTGTTCAAACCAGAGCCCCAAATCGCTTGGATTTATGTACATGGTGAATGTGACCATTTTTCTTCAGAATAGAAAAGCTAAGGTTATTTTGTATTCTGTTAGCATAATTTTGCAGATGATGTCCTTCTTTATAGGTCATCATCTTATGAAAAAGAGAGTAGGCGATGTTTTCCCAGCTCCCTTTCCCAGAAACTGGCTGTGTTTCACCACTGGCTGTGAACAGCATGAAGTAGCCACTGCCGTTTGCCATCTGCTGGAGATTTGCTCCAGTGCAGCAGGTTCCTCCAGATGGCCCCACTGACATTGGATGCTCAAGCCTGGACTTGTGGAGGAGAATCAACATTTTAATACCTAAACCACAGTTTGCTACCACTCCAGCAGATGAAAGCATATTTTCTAGTTCAAATATAATTTCGAATCATCGACAATTTGATTGGTTTTTACTCAAGATTCCAACATCTGCAGTCTCCTGTGCCATCATAAAATTCTGATGAAGGAATCAATGATAATTTGGTGCCATTAAAGAATAGTAACAGACATTTTCTGACCATGTTCTGTTTTATTTTTTAGGAACTTCAAAATTTCCTGTAAAGCTATAGGTGTTCTCCCTCCGCTGCACTTATCCCATTCAGTAGTTCACTTTGCTGCCACGGCATTAAACGACATGGCCACGGTGACTCTTCACGTGGTGAATTCACACACCAGCCGGAACGAGTTTACTCATCCTGTACCCAGGATCGGAACTGGAGAAATTGCTCTCGTGGGACCAACAACGTTTGAATTCATCGTCCCGGAATCATCCTCTCTGACCATCGTGCCCGCCGTTGGGACAGTGAAGCCGGGAGAGGTCAGAGATTCTCTGCAGGGTTTCATGCCTCCGAGATGGGAATTTTACCATGATGGGAAGTTTGTAACTTGCTTTATAAAGTTCCATCATTTGGGCAATGAAGTTAATGCCCAGTTTCCTCTCTGCGCAACCAACACCTTCCTTAGGCCTTCCGCCGCTCCTCCTTGACAGCAAGTGGAAGGAGATTATCCATGTCAACATTAGCAATGCATAGGCAACTTTGGTCTGTTCCTGCCCTTCTTGGTGTCTACTGGGCTAAACCCCAGGAGGGTTTTAATGATGCTACACGCCAGTAAGGCGTACCAGCACACCAAAAATAGTTAAAAATTAGATTGTTGCATCTTTAATATTACAAAAAGTTTACTAAAGTTTCGGAAATAAAAAGTATTAATTAAAGTATTAGTCATGCCCTTAACCAGCTTAAGCAGTTTACAGGATGATGATCTGCCATAAACACCAAAAGCCAGGAATGATGCTGTACTGTATGTGACCAGTACCTTTTCTCTACTGTCTTAAGCACCTCACATTGCATAGACCTACTCATTGTCTCAGGCAGAAACAAACCTTTCTATTTTTAATGCTGATTTGTGCTTTCACTCTCCATCCATCCACCCATTCTGTTTGTGCCATTAGTTAATAAACAAAAGGACACAAAGTGCTGGAGTAACTCTCCAGAAATGCTGCCTGACCTGCTCAGTTACTTCAGCACTGGGTATCCATCTGCTTTTTGCCTTGGTCTGCTTTGGTCCTCTTATCTAATGACCTCCTGCTTAGCCTCTCATTTACCATTCTCCAAAAGTTTCAATCCTTACCCAACACTAGACTGACCTCTGGCCTTGCCATCACCCTTACTTCCTTTGACCTATATTGGCTCCAAATCCACAAAGTTTTTGGTCGGGCTCTGTACCTAACACTGTAATCTGCAAACTTTTCTGGTCCTGTAATCTTCTCCTCCTCCTGATTCTGGCCTTCATTTCGCCATTAGCAACTGTGCTTCAATCAATTGAACACTTCTCAATTTCTTCTCCCTCCTTTAAACACCTATAAAAAAAGGAACCGCACTATGATTTATCAAGCTTTAGCTTAGTACGTATGATCTTTGAATGGTAAAACCTTGGGAGAGTTTCTATCCTTTAAAGCAGATCTATCATTATCACCCTATTCATAAACCTGCGGAATAAATAACTAAATGTAAACCCGTGGATTTCTGGAAAAGAAGGCAAAGCCACAGCTCAGAAACCTGTCCCTTCAAACTGGGATTTGGATTTACTCCCAAACTAAACAAAATGACTCAGGATATGTACAGGTATGAGGTCAGCTGATTGTAGAAAGTGGCAAAGTTCACCAGACAAAAGAGGTGCTTTGTTGAAGTTGGAGTTAGTTTAAGTCATGGTTCCCAGTCAAAAGAACATTACTGTGCATTCAATAACAACAATAGTTTGCATTTATTTAGGACCTGAGTGAAATGTTCCAAAAGCGCAACAGCACTGTCAAACAAAATTCAACCTGTACAAGAGATATAATATGAGTGACCAAAGACTTAATCAAAGAACATACAAAAAGAAAATAAAGTAGCAATGTTACAAAATTTTGAGATTTTAAAAATTAAGTCTGCAATTTATCCCATCAGATAAAGCATAAAAAGAAGTTTAATTTGACACCTAATTTACTTTCATATCTTCAGTATTAAGAAAGTTATGGCCATTTTCATACTCGGAAATGGGCATCTTGCTTCCCATTGCCTTTCAATTGACTTAACTCAAAAGCTGTGATCTGGAAAAGTTAAAAGTCCATAACATTCTTAAAAATTAAGAGAACTCAATGAAATTTTCAGTTATTATAGATTGAAGCATTCTGAAACAAATATTAAACAATCTTACTTGGATTACCTGAAATTAAAGCATATAATTAGTTAGTTATCTAATTGTAGCTAATTACAAAATTCAATGAGTAGATCTAAACATCTATCAATTTCTTAAGAAAAGATAAACTTTTTTAAAATTGCCTAAGTGTGCAAATAACATTCACACAATAATCCACAATATAACATAATTTTTAAATCTCATTTTCATGAATTTCTGGGCCAAATGGAAGGAATTTAGTGTTTAATGCCTGTAAATTAATGGCCATTTAAATCAACTAGCGAGTGGGTTTTAGTGGAATGCGGTGGATTAGAACATTGCGGTTAGCGGTGAAGTCGGGGGGAAAAATACTGGGGGTTCATACATTTTTTGGGACCCCGTTTTGCAACATAAAAATATTATTAAAGCCTCCCGAAAAACCAACTTTTAATATAAAAATAAAGTATTTACCTTTTTTTCTCCCCTACGCAAAATGCTTCCGGTTGTCAGTGCTCACGGCTTTTGAAGGTGATTTTTAAATTACTCTAGTTAATAAATAATCTAGAGTAATTTAAAAATACCACCATTCATTAAATGTCGGAGCGATTTTTCTTCAGCAACCAAATCGCCCGACATTCATCGATTATCCAGGCCTGTGGAAAAACGGCACTTTAAGCCCGCCCCCCTCTGCAAGGCGCGAAAGTCGCGCACACGGGGAGCGGCAGAAGTGCAGCGCCGCTAAAGGTAAGTTTTGTAACATAGCTAAATAAAGAACTGCAAATGCAGGTTTCTATCAAAGATAGACACAAAGTTCTGGAGTAACTCAGCAGGTCAAGCTGAGTTACAGGTCAAGTATCTCTGGAGAAAAGGGATGGATAACATTTTGGGTCGGGGCCCTTCTTCAGACTGTCCTTTTTCTCCATATATGAGAATAGATATGAGTTACTCCAGCACTTTGTGTACAACAGGAAAGGATGGAACAATTAAAGTCATGTGCAAACATGCAAATTAAGAGCAGGAGTAACTTGCTCAGCTCCTAAAACCTGCTCTGCATTCAGTAAGGTCTATTGATCTGATCGCAATCTCAACTCTGCAATCCCTCTACCCCCAGTAACGTTTCACCTCCTGCTTATGGAGTATGCCGTTGCCTTAAAAATACACATTTTCTACTACCACTTGAGGAAGAGTTCAAAACATTCACAACCTTTTGAGATAAATAATATATTATCTTACTTGGTTTTAAGGGCAAAACCTCTTAATTTTAAGCAGCGATCCCTTTTTTTAGTCCAACAAGACAAAAACTCCTCCCCACATAAGATGGTCAAGATCCTTAAATCCTGTCTCTCTCTTCTGAGCTTCAGTGGATATGAGCTCAGCCTGTCCAACATTTCCCACCTTTCTACATTCAGTCCTGTTTATAAACCAGCATCTGCAGTTCCTGGTGTCTCCTGTAAACCTTCTCTGAACTGCTTCCAACAAATTAACATCCTTCCTTTGATATGTAGACCAACTCTATACACCAGATGTTGGCTCAACGGTGCCCTAGATAATTGAAAGGTAACCTCCCTATTTTTGCATTCAGTTGCCCTAACAATGAATGATAGCATTCTGTTTGTTTTCCAACTTACTTTCCTCACCTACATACTAGCCTTACATGAATGAAGCACTGGGACACCATCAAATCACTGTGACTGCCACCTCTCAATATTTAAGTAAAATACTTCTATATTTTTCCTGCCAAAATTGACAGTTGCAAACTGTTTGTCAGTATATGTTTGTCAGATAAATTTCCCTTCAGTTCAATTTCCTGTTCTACACCAATTGTACCTCTTTCTGTCCTCTTCTTTACTTAATTTTCTGCACTGTGTCATCAATAAATTTAGTGACCATCCAACTTACATTTGGAACCTATGAGGCACGTCCAGTCATTAGACTGTTTTTACATACCAATAATTCTCATTTTATTTTTAGTTAATTTTATTTTCATTAAATTGAGTTTCTGTCTGCCACCTTAACATGTTATCTTTGCTTTCCATAAACCATAGAAATGCAAAGTGGTCTTAACGTTTAAGCCAACGCTATCTGACCTGGAGGTCCAAGAGGAAGCTGTACGAATGTTGTGTCAGGCTGAGGAAACTAGGAGGATGTTGGAGAAACTGGAAACGGAGAGTGTTATAAGATCAGAGGCGGACATATCAGTAAGAATACTTAAACAACTCATTTTATTGCCACTTGACACTCATCTTCTAAATGTGAACATTAGTAGCAGCCATTGGTGATCGCCACACAACTGCTCTGCACCTGAAAGTCTTGTTGCTTCATTCGGACGGGAAAAATTAAACAGAGGTTATTGGAGGGTAGAAAGACACAAAATGCTGGAGTAACTCAGCGGGTCAGGCAGCAACTCTGGAGAAAAGGAAGAGGTGAGGTTTTGGGTCGGAACCCTCCTTCAGACACCCCCTTTCTCCTGATTGGAAGGTAGCTTTGTTCTCACCGATGGCCTGCATTCTGTAACCAACGGCAGGCCAGCCGCACTCACAGGAGTTCTCCAGGTTATGTTCAACTAATGTTATTCACAACGTGACTCAACGAGGTTCCATTGTTTAATTTTAGTTTAGTTTAGTTTTATTATTGTCACGTGTACAGTGAAAAGCTTTTTTGGTTGCGTGCTTTCCAGTCAGTGAAAATACTACACGTGATTACAATCAAGCAGTCCACAGTGTACAGGATGAAGGGTATAGCGTTTAGTGCACCACAAAGTCCGACTAAACATAGTCCAAGGGTCTCCAATGAGGCAGGACCGCTCTCCGATTGATAGGATGGTTCAGTTGCCTGATAACAGCTGGGAAGAAACAGTCCCTGAATCTGGAGGTGTGCATTTTCACACTTCTGTGCCTTTTGCCTGAAGGGAGTGGAGTGAATAGGGAGTGTCCGGGGTGAGACTCGTCCTTGATTATGCTGGGGACCTTGCCGAAGCAGCGTGAAGTGTAGATGAGGTCAATTGAAGGGTGGTTGGTTTACGAGATGGTCTGAGCTACGTCTACAACTCATTGTAATTTCTTGCAGTCTTGGATGGATCTGTTCCCAGTTGGAGTTGTTGAGGATATGCCAAACTTCCTAAGCCTTCTAAGGAAAGCGTAGCCTTCATAAGCCTTCTAAGGAAAGGATATCCAACCAGTCCTTTGCATAGTTGTGGCACGGTAATGTAGCAATTCGTGCTGCTGCATCACAGCTCCAGCACCCCAGTTTGGTGCTGACCGCAGGTACTGCCTGTCTGGAGTTTGCATGTTTTCTCTGTGAAAGCCTGGGTTTCCTCTGGGTGCTCTGGTTCCTCCGACATCGCAATGATATGCTAAGGGGTTAATTGGCTTCTGTGAATTAACCCTTAGTGTGGATAAATGGCACAAAGAATTAAAGGAGAGATCATTGGCTTGTGGGAATAAACCGCAGGGCGACTTGGAAATAGAATTCTAGCAATAAAACAGAAATGTTAGAAGTGGGAGAATCAATCAATAAGACAGTGTGAAGGGCAGTAAAATGTTTGGGTAAGGTGAAAAACTTAAGCAGAAAGAAGGAGATACTTCAAATCCCCATTTAGTTTTAGTTTAGGTTTGTTTAGAGATACAACATGGAAGCAGGCCCTTCAGCCCACCACGTCCAGACCGACCATCGATCCCTGCATATTAACACTATCCTACCCATACTAGGGACAATTTACATTTATACCAAGCCAATTAACCTACAAATGTGTACATCTTTGGAGTGTGGGCGGAAAATCTTGGAAAAAAACCCATGCAGTCACGGGGAGAACGTACAAACTCCGTACAGGCAGCCTCCGTAGTTGGGATCGAGCCAGGGTCTCTGGTTCTGTAAGCGCTGTAAGTCAGCAACTCTACCGCTGCGCCACCGTGCTGCCCTAAATAAATTTATTTGAGAGATTCCCAGCAATTAGTCAAGCTGTTGAAGCTCAGTCTGCCAGTCGCAAAGAGTAGCGAGGAAATGCAAATGCTGGTTTAAACCAAAGACAGACAAAAAAAGCTGAAAGAAGCCAGTCTGAAGAACGGCCTCGACCCGAAACGTCACCAATTCCTTTTCTCCAGAGAAGCTGCCTGAACCGCTGAGTTACTCCAGCATTTTGTGTCTGTCTTCAGTCCCCAAGAGTATCTCCACAGATTATGTGTTTATGAAATAAAGGGAGGCAAGGAAGTTGGTTGGTTGGTTTATTATTGTCACATGGACTGACAATGAAAAACTTTGACTTGGGTGCTATCCAGGCAGATCATACCATACATCTGTACATCAGGTAGTGAATGAGAAAAAAATAAAAGGGTGCAGAAGTTATTGTTACAGCTGCAGAGAATGTGCAGATTAAAAAATGCAAAGGTGGTGACAAGGTACATTAGAAGATCAAGAACTCATCCCTCGTAAATGAGGGGTCTGTTCAAGAGCCTGATGACAGCAGGGAGGAAGCTGTTGCTGAAACTGGTGGTACCTGCTTTCAAGCTTTGTATCTTTTGCCCTACAGGAGTGGGGAAAGAGGGAATGACCAGCGTGTAAGTAGTTCTTATGTTGCCAGATTATGTTGCCAGATTGGAGTGTAGATGTGGAGTCGATTGCAGAGTGGGGTGGGGGGCTGCTTTGTGCGCTGAATGGGGGCTGCATTCACAATTTCTTGTGGTTTTGTGTGGAGCAGCTGCCAAACCAAACTATGATGCATCACAATAAGATGATTTCTATGATGTACCTGAGGAAATTGGTCAGAGTCTTTGGAGATATGCTGATCTCCTTATTCTTCTGAGGAAGTAAAGAAAGAAAATTGTCAGAAGACTATAACGTTTAAAAAATATGCTGTTCTTCGATCCTCAATGTGTAAGTAGCATGGTTTCTGCAATTCCAATCAATATAATCACCACTCGTTCCACTCAATGAAAGATGTGTGAATCAGGGAAAGTAACTGGCATAAACCCATGTCCTTTGTTTGTTCGACAGAAGAAAAAGAAAACACCATCAAAAAGGGATTTAAAAGAACGCAGTCCAAGTGCCTCTAGACAATCAATTAAAGATGTCATCAGTCCATTCAAACCTCCAGATCCATCAGACATCGCTGTTGAGTAAGTGAAACAATCCGTTGCCTGGCCCTTGGCCGTTTGTCAAGCGACAGGTAGTTTTATGAAGATTACCACCTGGCGTCGAGCTTCAGCTGTAGATGCACAGATGGAAATTCAGATGTATCGGTCTTGACATTCTATTCAACAACAGAAACCTCAGAGTTGATCCTAAATTGCCAGTTTGCATTACCAATTCTTGTTGGTACCTGAAGTTGCCAATTTAACACAATTTACCTCTCATTTGGAAAATAAAATCCATTATTCTCTTCTTTACGTTCCATTAAAAAAAAACTGTTGCATGGATCATGCCCAGAGCAGTTATTTTAGGTCCAATCTCCAAGTGTCCACCTTGGCTACCTTGACTGCTCGCCATGCAGGAGGGATTCTGAGACCTCCTGTGAGAGATTAAGAGGGGTTGGTGGGGGGGTGGAGGGAAAGATTGATCTATGGATGCTGGTGGTGCACTATCAATTCCCCCTGCAGCTTGCTGGTTGCTTGTGCAATTGGAATGTCCTGGTTACTGCTGAACGACAGCTTCATCCTTATAGTTAGACCCCCTGACCCTCCAGTTCCCAGCACAGTCAGCTGTGAAGGACCAGCAAGTATCCAGCCTATCATTGAGCCGCGCTATTGATTTGGTACAGCAAATTCAACCCCATGGCTATGACTCACCTACTAAGAGTACATATTCATGCAAACGTTCAAACATTTATACTAAATTTCTCATATCTTTGATTGAAAACTATTTTTTTATAAATGCACTTTTCATACAAAGTAAAAATGGAATCAGTAATCACATGCATCACATTTATTGAAACGTTAATAAGTTAGTGACTATCATATTGGTTTATTCAAATCGTAGTTTTATGTGCAATTTATTACATATTCTAACTTGAATTCTAGAATTAAAAGTGCTGCTTGCACATTATGCGGCGTGATCCAGGTGTACTTGATGACATCTGTAACATTTTGGCAGCCCTTCATTTATATTCAAAAGCTAAACGTTTTTCTCAAATGCCCTATTTCAGTTCTGGTGAATACAATGCTGCTCTCGGTTCATTGCTGAGGAGTTTCAAGGGAGACTTCCATAGTTTTGCCATTCCCTGTTTTATTATGGATGGAGTTGCAACAAGCCATAAAAAGGAAGGTCCCCTTCCTTATAGGTAAGATAACATCAATAGTATTGTTCTTATTAAACATTGTCTTTGTTTTATCCTTTCTGCACTCAATTGTATTATTTTGTCTTCAAGTTCATTCTTCCTTATTCCTTATTTTATCAAAAACATTGTATTCTTTGGAGTTACATTAAGTAGTTGATTTTTCCAAAGAGTTTTAATGGTCTCATAGAACATAGAACAGTATAGCACAGAACAGCTGCATCCTTCAGCCCACAATGTCTGTGCTGACCAATGTCTGTGATGCCAAATCTTATGTGCCAACACATAGTCCATACGCCTTCATTCATGTATATCCATCTACCTATCCAAAAGCCACTTGATAGCCACTATCATATCTGCCTCCCACCACCACCCCTGGCATCATGTTCCAGGCACCCATCTCTGTGTAAAAACAGTCGTCCAAAGGGCCTGTCCCACTTTCAAGACCTAACTCACTACCTCTGCAGAGTTTGCCCTTGATTCATACTCGCAGCGTGATCGTCACGAAGTCAGGGCTGCAAACATTGGGTGAGAATTGAGAGTGAGAAATTGCGAGGGGGCGTAGCGACCGAGCCGGGGGGGTTAAGGTGTGGGGGGGGGGCGTTTTTCGTAGGGAGCTTTTACATTTTCAGCTTGAAATTGTGCAATCTGGTGCATACTGTTGCAAGTCTTTTAACTTACACTTGAATGCAACATTTATGCTTCCAATTGGATTAGGTATGAATAAGGTTAGGCTAAATTACATTCCTAACTACATTCCACAGTAGAGCCAGGCTCTGATCAACAGGTGCAGCACATGAATGACCTTAGTTAATTCATGTATGGAAATCAGATTATAATTCATGCTGTTATGCACATATATAGAGAAACAGAAACCTAGACCTAAACCTAGAAACAAGGCAAGAAGAGTCAGACTTCCATCACTGTTCTGCACAAATAAATCAATCAACCTTACCCTTTGCCTATAGAAACAAAACAAAAATAATGCCACATATTCAACCGTACATGGTTCAATGAAATTAAGATATATATGTAAAACATATATATGGAAACAGGCCCTTCGGCCCACCAAGTCCACACCGACCAGCAGTTGTATCCTACACGCCACGGACAATTTACAGAAGCCAATTAACCTACAAACCTGTACTTCTTTCGGATGTGGGAGAAACCGGGATATCCAGGGAAAACCATGTGGTCATAAGGAGAATGTACAAATACTGTACAGACAGCACCCTTAGTCAGGATCAAATCTGGGTCTGTGGTGCTGCAAGACAGCAACTCTACCGCTGCGCCACCGTGCCACCCCATTAAATTATTTTTTCTGTAATATATCTATTATGGTGTCACGTCAATAAAGATGAACACATGATTATAATTTCTGCCCTTAGTGGGATAACACACATCTCCAGTCATTGTGTTTTATGGCTGGTTTTCAACCTCTTCAGTCTGAAAGTGTCGACCCGAAACATCACCTATTCTTTCTCTCCAGCGCAGCCAATATGTTCATAAATCGCCCCTGGATCCTCTCCATGGCAATTGCACCCTTTCTGCTGCCACCCCGGCCCGGAACCAGGAGCGGACCGGGTGAGTGGGGGCGTCCACGAGTAAAAATGTCCACGAGTAAAAAAGGTCATGATTAGGTCGTGAAAGTGGGACAGGCCCTTAACACATCTTCTCTAAACTGTGTCCTCTTACCTTAAAGGTGTGCCCTCTGGATGTTGATATTTCCATCCTGCAAACAAAGGTTCTGATGTCTATCCTATCTATGCCATCAAGCAAATTTAAAGATGAAGGAATGTCTTTAAACTTATTCCACCATCTGTATTTTTCAGTAAATAATTCCATACCTGCAATATGGTGTTAAAGTTAGTTTCTGTGCCAACATTAATTTACCATGTGAGCACTAACATTATAGATATTTGAGCTATTTACTGTATGTGCAATGGTATACATATTGTATCAGCAGCAATGAAAATGTTACTTCTAGCTAATTATAATGAAATTATTTGACATCAACGGCTTAAGACTTCCAAAGTTAATCTTCCTTTATATATTTCAATCTAATATTATAAAGTGTAACCAGCATTGTAAAAAAAAAAATTTGAAACCGTTTTTATGGATCCAAAAGATATAACTTATTTTCCATAAGCAGACAGACTGGATACTTTCTACATAGATACAATTGAGCTTTGGTCAGTTCCGTGTGTGGGATGCCAATGATTCCTCCTCATATATTGCTTTTATATCACAACAGACTGATAATTGTCTTTCATTTTACAAAAGGCAATCGTAACAGGTAAAACGTCCTGCCACCAACAATACTTCTTAAATTGTCCACAACATTTCCTCAAAGGAATGAAAAATAATTGAATGCATTAGGTTTCTGTACGTGATAATAGATTGATTGAAAGGCACAGCATAGAAACAGGCCCTTCGGCCCACCGAGTGCACACCGACCATTGATTACCCGTTCACACTAGTTCTATATTATCCCACTTTCCTATCCACTCCCTACACACAAGGAGAAATTCACAGGAGCCGGATTACCTATAAATCCACACATGTTGGGGTGTGGGAAGGAGCTGGAGCAACTGGAGAAAATCCATGCTTTCACAGAGAGAACATGCAAGCTCCGCATAGATAGCACCTGAGGTCAGGATCTCTGGCATTGTAGGGCAGCAGCTCTGCAAGCTGCACCACTGCGCTGCCCTAAAGAATCATATGTTGACATTGAAAAGTTAGTACTCTAAGAAATGTTGAACCTGCTGAGATAATGACTCAATTAAGAAAAAATACTAAACATCAATGATAACCCACTTGTTAAACATCTAGGCCAAGGTGATTCTGAGTTTAAAACCAAACATCTCTAGGTGTGTGTCTCCCACCATGTTCAATTAGTAGGTGTCAGCTCAACGAAAAAAATTACAAGATCTACAAAAAAAATGATTGCTTTGCTGCTATTTTAGGAAAGAGAAATATTAGGCTTTTCCTGTTAGCTACTCAAGGACTAAAGCTAAAGGCTGGCTTTATGTGGATGCAGGCGAAAAGCAGATAGAGTAGAGATATTTTCAATGGTCATCCGCTCCAGTAATCTGCCCAGTGGCATAAATGAATAAGAAATCCTATGGCGAGAGCAGCTGGTAGCATCTGCCCACATTATTCCTGCCCCTTTTTTTTCAGAGGAGAAAAACATTGAACAAGAAAGGGTGGCTCATGAAGGAATAGATTTATAAAGCAGCATGGTTTTTAAGTTTATAATAAAATATATCAGTTTTCAATACCAATAATGGTTGTGATAGTCAAATATTGATTAATTTCTAGTTAGTCAGTCGTAATTGCTACCTTGAACACTGTTTCCATTAGTGATCTCATGCCCATCCTGTTGATGTCATTTTGAACATTAAACTCGCTTGCAGAGAGATGCGACAGGAGAACAAGTGATATATAAATATGTTGCACGATATGCAAATATGTGATTTATAAATATGTTGAATACTTAATACTTAGTCTTCCTCCAAGTATTAAGCTTAATTTTATCTGCTATTATTTGAAATAACAGATAAATGTTTTTTTTGTGAAAAATACATTTTGAGGTAGGTTGATGGTTTCGAACTTAGGCTGTTTCTTTAGCTGATCATTGCTGAATGTTTACCTATGTGGTCAGTTAACAGTCTATGCTTTGTTTTTAATTATTTTGTGGCAAAGAGTGATGCTTATTTTAACAGTCACAGTAACTATTAATATGTTTATGTATTTGTAGCATTCACAACACCCTGTATCTGGAGGTTAATTGCCCCACAGTTAACCCACCACTTGTACTTGTTTCGTGCAACAAACAGAATATTGTGCACTTTGGAGAGAGTGCAGTAGGTAAATATTTCATTAAGCCAATTGTATATGTAATTTAATTCATTTGTAAATGTAATCAGGCATGACTTACACATTCATTGGTTCATGGCACCCGACAGAACTAAGCCACATCTTACAAGACAGTCTCAGCTCCACGATTCAGCCATTGCTCTGTACTGTTGGCTAACAACAAGGCTGGCAGTAGAAATGTTCCACTGACGTTCATATCCAGGATTATGAATGCAAAAAATTAAGCTTCAGGCTCAATTAACCTGCAGACGAAAAATTCATCTTCAGTATCTCCATTTCAGGAAAGGCTATAATCAGTCACAAAACAAGCGAATAACCTCACTGGCATGTGAAAAGTGCCAAGGTCCAGAAATTGGTAAGCCTGTGCTGAACATTTTCTCAAGCATCGGCCAACATAAGGTAGAGATACAAAATAACTGAGTTTGGTAATCCCACTTGACCAGTATTGTATATAGTTCCTGGATCCAACCATTTCTGCAGCTGAGGGCACTTGACACTTTGACAAGGTAACTATCAAGGTCCAATTTTCTTTCACTCTCCAGAAACTAATGACAGATTTACATCAAACACTAATCAATTAATGCAATGCCTGGTTTGTTTATGGGATCTTAGTTATGTTTTCCAATTATCAGAAACATTTGAATTGAGTTGACCAGATTGTTTTAGATAAACCTTTAAGTATTAGATATCTGTTCTAGGATATTACTGATAATTAATGAATTAAAATTCTATAAAGACAAGTTGTAGATATGGTTTGTTCTACATAAAAGGAAGAGTAGTAGGGGTGGAAAGCAGTAATCAGGGTAACTGGCGTTGTCAATGCCACTTGCATGTCAGGTAGAAATGTATTTTATTATCAGAATAGGACTGACCAGTGTCCATGATAGTCCGGTAAATGGCCTGAATGCTCAAAATAATTAGGATCTACAGGGATCTACCTCACTATTCTTCCAACCTTCTTCCCATTTTCCTACAATATGTCTGAAGAAGTGTCCTGACCAGAAACACAACCATCCTTGTTCTCCAGAGATGCTGCCTAATCTCCAGCACTTACTCCAGCACTTTGTGTGTGTTTTTGAGGATCTACAGTCATGGATTTAGATATCAACCAGTCCATGAATATTGTGGGTCCTCTCCTGCTGCATAATGAGGTCATACTATCAACCCAATAATTCCCAGTGATTGTTTTAGAGAAAGTAATGGGTCAAAAGAGAAAATATGAAGAGATAAATTATCTCCCATAATTTTATGGTTGCACACTGATGCCTACATCCAGATAGCTGTGCTAGCTGTGTGCTGCTGAACAAAATCCACACTTGAACCAGTAATGACAAACAGCTGCCCATGTAGCCATACTTCCACATGTAACCATATAAACATCATTCAAGGATAAATGAGAATTAATTGGGAACAGTTTAAAGGTTGCACCAATAGCTTTTGGCATTGTTTGTTTTCAATGTCACCTCTAGTTAGTAATTCATATTAAACCTGTACAAAGATAGGACTAGTGTTTCCTCGCAAATAACTTATTGTTTAAATCTATACAATATATTTGAATGCTTTTATTATAGGACAAAGAGTGATCAAAAAAGTCATGATTCAGAATATTTCTCAAGATGATCTGGATGTATCCTTTCACTGTAATAGTATTCAGGTACTCCAAGAATTCTAAGGGTCTTGTGAGGGTACAGGTTAGTCTTAACAATGGGCCCAACCTTGAGTACTGTTTTTATTTATATCTCCTCATTTGTTTCTTTAAGTTAAATGTAATTACAAATGGAGATGTGTCAATAATGTAATCCATGGTTTCCCCAATTGCTGGCATTTCCTTATAACAGAGGAGGGGCCATTCAGACCATTGGGTTAATACAAGCTCACAGAATGATCTACTCCTCGCATTTGCTTCCCTGTGACCTCCTTCCCTCGTACAGCTCGCTGATTCTCTGCCCAATCACCTACACAAAGAGTAATTCACGGGAGCCAGTTAACCCTCGACCCGAAATGGCACCCATTCCTACTCTCCAGAGATGCTGCCTGTCCCGCTGAGCTACTCCAGCTTTCTGTGTATATCTTCGGTTTAAATCAGCATCTGCAGTTCCTTCTTACACCACCTACCAACCAACCTGCCTTTGGGACCTGGTCATAGAAGGACACATGTGGTCACAGAAGGAATATGCAGACTCTGCTCGGACCACGCAGCAGGTTAGGATTGAAGCTGGGTCCCTGGAGCTATGAGGCAGCTGCAATACCTACAGAACATCGTGCCACCCTGTCAATATTTCATGTTAACGACTACTCAGATGCTTGAGTGGAGGAAGGAACTGCAGATGCTGGCTTACACCGAAGATAGACACAAAATGCTGGAGTAACTCAGTGGAAGAGGCAGC
Source organism: Raja brachyura (assembly GCA_963514005.1). Next base: position 16,358,777 of record OY740811.1, read on the forward strand.
ATCCCCAGATAGAAGGAAAGGGTGACATTTCGGGTCTGAAGAAGGGTCTCGACCTGAAACATCACCATTCCTTCTATTCAGCCTGTTCTGCTGAATTACTCCAGCTTTTTGTATCTACCTGCTTGAGTGGAGGTCAGAGGCATGTATCTTCCTTTTTTGCCCTGCATAAAAAGTAATGGGTTTCCTCCACTTACCCGTTCTAGCAGAATCTTAATGAACAATTAGAAGCGTAGAAACATAGAAAATAGGTGCAGGAGTAGGCCATTCGGCCCTTCGAGCCTGCACCACCATTCAATATGATCATGGCTGATCATCCAACTCAGTATCCTGTACCTGCCTTCTCTCCAAACCCCCTGATCCCTTTAGCCACAAGGGCCACATCTAACTCCCTATTAAATATAGCCAATGAACTGGCCTCAACTACCTTCTGTGGCAGAGATTCACCACTCTCTGTGTGAAAAATGCATTTCTCATCTCGGTCTTAAAAGACTTCCCACTTATCCTTAAACTGTGACCCCTTGTTCTGGACTTCCCCAACAGTGGGAACAATCTTCCTGCATCTAGCCTGTCCAACCCCTTAAGAATTTTGTAAGTTTCTATAAGATCCCCCCTCAATCTTCTAAATTCTAGCGAGTACAAGCCGAGTCTATCCAGTCTTTCTAAATTGTCACCTGGGAATCATTAGTCATGCTTGTTTAAAACATGTTGCTAATTGCTTTACCTCTCCAAGTTGCTAATTTTATTTCGGTAGTCACGTGAGTGACTACGTGAAGACCCCGCCAGCACGCATGCGCGACATATCGTCGTACGCATGCGGAAGCGACGGTCGGGAGGAGCGGGGCTCCTCCAGCGTAAGTTTAAATAACTTACGCCAGGTAAGTCTCACCGGAGGAGTGAGCGTCGACGAGAAAATAGTATCATTATGGAATCACGGAAGTCCAAGAGAGCAGCGGCGAGAGCAACTGCTATGGAGAGCAGCCAGCGAACCGCCTCTCCAGAGCTACAGGATTACCTGCAGCTCCCGACTTCTCGCCCATGAGGGCCGTTGGTACTCCACGGTCGGGCAGCAAACCCACCCGGATGTCGGACGGGGCCGGCGACCCAGCTGGGTCCGGTCCCGAGGACACCCCGTTCGCAGATAGCGACGGAGGTCGTCTAACCCGCATGGAGCGGATGATGGAGCAATTGCTCCAACGTGACCTGCTAATGCAGGGGCAGAGTCACAGTGGGCCTCTTCGCAGGCCCACGGCAGGTTCCTACCAAGGACTGCCAAATGTCTCACCCTCCTCGCAGGGGAGCATTGAAGGTCAGAACTGGGCTGACCCAGAAGAAGGGGAGCTGGCTGAACAACCATCTGTGTCAGGGGTGTGTGAAGAATATCTGGATATGGTAAATAAACATGCAATGCCGACACAGAAAGGCCTACCTATCCACCCTAAGCTGGCAGCCAGCATTAACTACATGGCGACCAACCAGCTACAGGAACAGGCCATAAATTCTACAGCTGATAAATATATGGCTCCTGAAAACTGCAACTCACTTAATGTCCCTGCGGTGAACAACCCTATTTGGGGGAATATGATCCCCTCGAGCAGAGGGCAGGAAATCAAACTTCAAAGAATCCTAAAGCTCTTAACCGCCGGGATCACAGCAGTGGCCAGAACTGCAGTGGGGATAGAGTTGCCGGAAGAACTGCAAGATGCCCTGGCTCTACTGTGTAATACACAGTATGAGATAAACAATTTCAGAAAGAGCATCATAAAGCCGGCGCTTAACCCCAAGTTTGCGGGGTTGTGTAAGCCTGGGAAGACTCAGCCTCCAAGCTTGCTGTTCGGGGATAACCTTCCCAAGCAAGTAAAAGATCTGGATGAGGAGGCCAAGGCCTTGGGCCTGATCAAGGTTCCCGGGCCTACCAAACCTCATTACCCACAAAGACAGCACCCCTACACACCCACCGGACAGAGATACCATCAGAGACCTGCCGGTGGTGAAAGCCCGAAGGCCGGCCAACCTGCACAGCGGTCTTTTTTAGGCCATGGCCCAGCCCGGCCTTCTTGGAAGATGCGCCACTCCTACAACACGATGAATCAACAAAGAAAACAAGGACAGAAACCGCAACACCGGCAATAACCATGGAGGTAGGTGGGTCTGGTTTCCCCAGAAACACATCTTGCCTAAATTCACTTTATGTAGGGGGCCGGTTGCACATGTTTTATGAAAATTGGCGCACTTTTACCTCTGATCCTTTCATACTCAGGAGTATTCAGGGCTATAAAATTGAATTTATTCACAAACTCCCTACCCCGGTCCAGCATTCACCTAGCCGAAAATTCATACTCTCTCAAAAAGAGAGGGTAGCAGGGCATGCTGAACTATACAGATTAATTGAAAAAGGGGTAATTGAGAAGGCCACCAAAGAACCACAGGAGTTCGTGTCTAATATATTCACCAAAAACAAAAAAGACGGCGGTTGCCGCATTATCATAGATTTGACCGAACTGAATACTTCTGTTCAGTATGTTCATTTTAAAATGGACACCTTTGACACTGCTATACAGTTAATAGATTATGGGTAGTACATGGCATGCATTGACCTCAAAGATGCATACTATTCAGTACCAATACACAAGGATCATAGGAAATATTTAAAATTTATCTGGATGGGACAATTATGGCAATACAAAGCCTTGCCTAATGGGTTATCATCAGCACCCAGATTGTTTACCAAGATATTAAAACCAGCCTTGGCCTACTTAAGGAAACAGAATCATACTGTTATGGCCTATCTTGATGATATCCTCATTGTTGGGGAAAGTTTGGAAATGGCTACATTGGCAGTTACAGCCACGAAACATCTCTTTCAGAAGCTGGGTTTCATTATACATCCAGATAAATCAATATTAAAACCCTCTACCACCATGAAATACTTGGGGTTCAATATCGACTCAGTGCAAATGTCTATCACGTTGCCACTAAGTAAGGTGGAGGACTTGATAGAGGCTTGCAGGAGCCTTATTGGCATCAAGGACCCATCCATTCGGCAGGTGGCCAGGGTGATTGGGAAGATAGTGGCTGCCTTTCCCGCAGCACAATATGGGCCTTTACATTATCAAAACTTACAAAGAACCAAAATTATAGCTCTCAAAAGTCATGCAGGCCATTTCGATAGGCCTATGAAAATACCAGAAAAGGCAAAAGCCGAATTAAATTGGTGGATGGCTAATGCCCAATATTGTTCCAAACCCATCACTATCATCAATCCCTCGATCACCTTACAAACGGATGCCAGTGCCAAAGGTTGGGGAGCTACTAATACTACCTCTAGTTGTGGAGGTAGATGGAGTGCACAAGAGTTAACCCTATTCAAAAATTTGGGAATTAACTATTCAGAAATGCTGGCAGCATTTCACGGCCTCAGGGCATACTGCACAAACATGCAGAAAGTTCATGTTAGGATACAAATTGACAACACCACGGTGGTGGCCTATATTAACCACATGGGCGGAATAAAGTCGATATCGTGTGATGAATTGGCCAACAATATCTGGCTCTGGTGTCTGCAAAGGGAAATTTGGATCTCAGCCACTTACCTCCCAGGCAAGCTAAACACAGTGGCAGACACCAGGTCACGCAAATTTAACGACAACATAGAATGGATGTTGGATCGAAAAGTGTTCACAGATATTGTAAAACGTTATGGGACACCAGATATCGACCTCTTCGCGTCCAGATTAAATCACCAACTACCAACATATGTTGCTTGGGAACCAGACCCTGGGGCAGTAGCGATGGATGCTTTCACGCTACATTGGGGGGATTTGTTCTGCTATGCATTCCCCCCTTTCTGCCTCATCAGTCGGGTCTTGCAGAAAATAAAACAAGATTCCGCATCGGGTATTTTGGTGGTGCCCGACTGGCCTACCCAACCATGGTTCCCAGCGGTACAGAAGATGGCCACAGAACCTTGCATTCGGGTCAATAAACGACCTAGCCTGCTCGTTCATCCTGTCACAGGAGAACATGACCCATGTTATGACCGCATGGACCTGTTAATTTGCAGATTTTAAAACGGCCTCTTCGCGGATTCGGACTCACCAGCAGAACGATAGACACCATCTCGGCGGCATGCAGGGAGTCCACCAGGAAGCAGTACCTCACCTACATCAAGAAATGGGAAGGATTCTGCGCTACTACCAACACTACATATGAATCCGCTACCATTACAGAAGTGCTGGAATTCTTGGCTACCCTACACTTTGATGAGGGACTGAGCTACAGTGCCATAAACAGTGCCAGGAGTGCACTATCATCCTACTTGGGCCAGGGGAGTGACCAATTGGGAATTGGATCACATCCATTAGTGTCCAAACTAATGAGAGGAATATTCAATTCCAATCCCCCTAGGCCCAGATATAACCATACGTGGGATATCAGCACAGTCCTAACAATGCTGCGAGGATGGACACCTAACACGGGACTCACTTTGGCAAAGCTCACATACAAAATGGTAATGATTATGGCACTTATCACGGCACAACGGGTCCAGTCTCTGCACAAACTTAATCTGGATGCCATGACTATCACCAATGATAAAATCACTTTTCATGTGCAGGGACTGTTGAAACAAGATCGAACCGGAGCGTCTGGTCATACCTTGGAGTTTCTGGTATATCCAGCAGATACTCGACTCTGCATCGTCACGTTAATTTCACAATATATCACAGTCACCAAAAATCTCAGGGGCACGGAGACAGCTTTGCTTATAAGCCACAAGAAGCCCCATCATAAAGTCACGGTGCTAACCATTTCTAGATGGTTAAGGGTGGTTTTGGATGCGGCGGGGGTGGACACTAATATATTCAAATCTCACTCCACCAGGGCGGCATCCACTTCGGCGGCTAGGAGGATGGAAGTACCATTGGATCACATCCTGGCCACAGCGGGTTGGAGTAATGAAAGGACTTTTCACCGCTTCTACAACAAACCCGTGGCCACCCCTGACTCTTATGCAGGGAGGATTTTGAGTACTGTCAAATAATTTACCCCTATGGGATATTTATTTTGTTTTGGTATGAATAAATACCTATTTTTGTTTTTCAGCCAGTGTCATGTCTGAATTACGTTCATCCTCTCATCCCAGCATAGCGGTGTGTGAGCATGAAGCTTCCAGGGCATGAAATCACAGAGCTTTGAAATCTTCACGTAGTCACTCACGTGACTACCGAAATAAAATAGTAAGATTAAACGAGAACTTACCAGTTTGAAGTTTGATCTTTATTTTATGAGGAGTTACGATGAGGGATTACGTGCCCTCCGCTCCCAACCCTCTACTATAAAGATCACCTGGTATGAAAGTTCTCTCTTATCTTACTATATTAGTCATTGTGACTGTCTGTGATTTCACACCACTGCTTTGAAGAATGTCGCGCATGCGTGCTGGCGGGGTCTTCACGTAATCCCTCATCGTAACTCCTCATAAAATAAAGATCAGACTTCAAACTGGTAAGTTCTCGTTTAATCTTACTATTATATGTTAGTTTGGGGCTAGTTTCTCTATGTTATTAGACTGGGGCCCTGCACTAGAGTGTAGACTAACAATCTGACGTGGGCTGACACAAGGTTAGCAAAGCTTTTATCTGGATCTCATAGATGTCCTGGCCTGCTGCTTTGATCAGAGAAGGGTCTTGGCTTCTCCCTAGCGACTGATCCAAGGCATAAACAAGAATTTGGGCAGCACAGTGGCACAGTGGTAGAGTTGCTGCCCAGGTTTGATCCTGACTACTGGTGCTGTCTGAATGGAGTTTGTACGTTCTCCCTGTGACCACGTGCGTATTCTGCGGGTGTTCCAGTTTCCTCCCACATTCCAAAGAAATATAGGTTAATTGGCTTGTGTGAAGGACAAATGGAATTGTAAAACAATAAAATGAGGTCGAAAGAGTCACAGGACATCTGTTTATCAGCAATAGGGTGGCATTGAGCTGTGTTCATTGAACTGTGTCTTTCCGAGATGCATGATTTATAATTATTATAAGACCATTCTGAAGAAGGAAAATGCTTGCGTGCCTGCAACAGTTAACATCAAAGGGAAATGCTATACATTAGAATCAGATGAATGCTAAATTGCTCCCAGCAATCGCTGTTTTTGACACTCTTAAATAGTCTTGATTGCCTTGTCCAATCTTTGGGTTTTTAAGTTTTCTTTGACATTTTGGTAAAATTGTAAATTGTCCCTAATGTGTCGTGTACAGGGTAATCACTGGTCGATGTGGTCTCAGTGGTCCGAAGGGTTTGTTTCCGCGCTTATTTTTCTAATGGCTAAAATTCTAAATTGAAAAGAAAATTTAAAAAATGTAATTGTGATAACTACTTCGTATTCATAATGCAGAAATAAGTCAGTTGTTTCGATAGCTCTGTGCTGGAGTGTATTTTGTACATGAACCTCCTCTCACCCCTTCAACCTTCCCCAAAACCATGACCCATAAATCCTTTCCCCCACTGCATTTTATCAAACGTCCTTTAAAACCTCTCTTGTCTCATCCACTGCATGTAGCAGCAAATTCCACATCTGCACAGCTCTCATCAGGAAAGAGTTTCATCTTTATTGGATTTAGTAATGGCCATATATTATATTACCTTAATTATTTCTATCAATTGTGTAACATTGTATACATCGTGAGCCAAAATATCCCTACTAGATTCATTTAACTCTTTGTCTCTAGTTTTCTGTGGTCTTATGCAAGTTGAGCCTTAACTCACAATATTACAGATGAAATCAACTGTCCTGGATCCTGGAGGCTCCTTCCAGCTGTTAAGCTGTCTTCAAGCTCTACAGCCAGGAGAATTTCATAATCTTGTGTTTTCCTTCACCCCAACGGAGAGCAAAATGGTGAATCTTTAAAAAAAAATTTAGTTTGTTTACATTGAGTTTACAAAACAGTGGATTAATGATGTATTTCAATCATGGACAATGGGATCCTTATTGCAGTGTGTTAAAAGCAATGATCCATGCTGACATTTACTGAGGTAATGGAGATTCCTTTTACAGCAAGGAGCTAGAAACGCAAACTGCAACAATAATATTCTGAAGAAGAATCATTTATGTTTCTCAGATGCTCCTAGATGCTGCCTCAACCGCTGAGTTTCTCCAGCATTTTTGTCTGCCTATCATTTATGTTATGTTACTTTAGCTTATGTTGTTGCTAATATCTCAAAGGAGAGTAAAGGTCAGTTATATTCCTGATGATTTACTGAATGTGGATGCAAAACATTTCCTTTTGCCTCTGTCGGCCTTCAGATGTTTATTTTTCATTTTAAATATGAAATTCAGTGTGTCTACTTCAGAGAGTTAAATGATGGAATATCACGGACGCAAATATAGCTTCTAGTTAAAAAGCCCTATGATTTGTTCACAGTTCTATGAATCCCTGGAAGTCAGCACTGGTAAGGCAAACCTTTCCCTGATCCTGAAGGGATATGGTGTAGACCCAGTAGTTACATGCTCTGTGGAAAAAGTATTGGATATGGGATATGTTCTTGCAAATCAAAAAAGAACAGTAACATTTCAGGTGAGTGATGCTGATTGTAATGAAGGGTACCAACCCGAAACGCCAACTGTTTATTTCCTTCCACAGATGCTGCTCGGCCCGTTGAGTTCCTCCATCAGATTGTTTGTGGCTAAGGAAGGTGGTATTTATTTGTTGGAATACAATGCTATCATTCATGAGCTATGAAGGTGATGCCAGATAAGATCACAGAATCAAAGGATGGTTCCTGCATAAGAGGAGGTCGAATTGTCCATCAGGACTCGAATGGTTCTTATTAGAGTGACCCAGATAATCCTTGCATCCACCCCCACACCCTCCCTATCCCTGTTCTCTCCCCAAATCCCTGCCCATTCTTTCCTTTCACATCATTAATCTGTTCCCTTTTGAAGATTATACTTGAATATTTGACCACCCTATCCTTGGTCATACATTCCCAACCACACTCTGTGTAAGAAGGGTCTCGACCCGAAACGTCGCCTATCTCCTTCGCTCCTTAGATGCTGCTGCACCCGCTGAGTTTCTCCAGCCTTTTGTGTAACCCTCTGTGTAAAAGATGTTACATTTCGATCTTTTATCTGTCTCGTTCATTCTGTGTCTCTTGTTCTTGACACCACTGCTGGGATATTTCCTCAATCTACGCCCTTCACGATTTAAAATAACTCACTGGATCTCCTCACAACCTCCTCAGTGCCAAGAATAACCCCAGCTTTTCCAAACTCTCATAAGTTCATAACTCATAGGAAGATAAGTTGGCCATTTGGCCCATTGAATCTACACCACTATTCAATCATGCTTCCCCATTCTCCTGCCTTCTCCCCATAACCTTTGACACCCTTACCAATCAAGTATCTGTTAATCTCTGCCTTAAAAATACCCAATGACTTGGCCTCCACAGCCATAGGTGCGATCGGATAGTCCTCTCCCCAAGTATGGCCTTCTTAGAATCTGCAAATTAATAGATCAATATGATCATGTAAAGGGTGTTGATTACCAGTTACAGGGTGCACCAGTAGGTTTAAATGGTTGGGAACAGTCATAAGGGGCTGTGTGATTATCTGCAAAACAAGAGGGAACCATGGCTGAGTAGGCCAGTCGGGTACCACCAATACTCCTGAGGCGGAGTCCTGCTTGACTTTTGCAGACATAATTGACTCATCCAGCTAAATTTAAAATATCTCCTATCATGGCAGCGAACAGACACTGAGTAATATGCATCTTTAAGATCTATGCTTGCCATATAACATCTTCTGGAAAGCAGTTGTTTAGCAGTAGCAAAAGTTTCCATTTTGAAATGTTTATACTGTACAAAGGGTTTAAGGCTCGTCAGGTCGAGGATGATTCTACATCCTCCATCCTTTTTTGACCTCGGAAAAATATTTGACACAAATTGATGGAGTTGGCGAACCGACTTCTCAATTACCCCTTTTTTGCATAATTTTTCAAGTTCTGCCTGTATCTCCATATTCTCTTTCAGTGAGAAAATGAGTGTCTGGCTTGGAACATGCTGAGTGGGTGGACACAAATTGGGATCTAATTCAATTCAAAAACCTTGTATACTGTACAGTATAAACGGATCTGATGTTATGTCATACCATTCTTTTAGGAACAATCTCCCCATAACTTGTAGGTGTTTTTTACTTAATATGTTCCAATCAGGACCAGATCCATGGTTACCGGTGGAATTTGTTGCCCCTGGTTCCTGGTGGGAAAATTCACGTTTGCTCGTGCCCCAGTAGCAGTGCGCCAGCTGCGCACATTCGTAAGTGACCAGCTCGTTCCTTGACTGGCCCCGGTCTCTGCAACCCGTCAGTAGGGGTACTGCCGCTGAACCGTTCTGCTGACCATCGGTGCTTTAATTAACCCCACCGTCTTTGCCTCGTCGTCGAGCTCCTTCACAGTCTTTGCGAGGTCCTCCCCAAATCGCAGATTTGGCGGCTGAATATTGCTGGGATTACACAGCGCCGCAAATTTAAGGTGGATAGTAGGGCGTAACAGTCGCAAACAGTTAATTTCAAAATGTGCACTGCACATGAGGATTAAGGCATCCTGCAGTGATTCAGACAGCCCCTCGTCCACCGATCTAGCGAACGCAGTAATGCCTGCGGCAAACAACTTCAGCACCCGCTGGAGCTTCATTTCTTGCGCCCGAATACCAATGCCCATATGGCCCCATATTACATGACTAACCGCCGGTACTTTCAGTAGTACACAATTAACCGGGGTTTCATATTTTTTCGCTGTGTCGTCCATGGTCAGCTATTGCAGCTGATGGGAGGGTAAATAATTTATGGTTGTTGCCAATTCCTCACCCAATGGCTCCCCTGTCTCTCTGGGGATGACAAATCTTGCTGCCAGACATGGTATTTCGGGCTCATGCCCTTCATCCCTTGGGTTCTGCTCACCCACAGATTCAGCATCAGAATAAAACTGACCCGTCAAGCTCTCCTCCTCCAACAGGGAACGAATGAGCAGCCCTATTTCAGGCGCTGCTGGCACGGGCTCTCCCGTAGGCCGGCGCGGACACAACTCCTCCTCCCGGAGTTTATCCTGATGGAGCATCCTCTCCATTGGGATCTCCATTTTGGATAACCGTACAAGAACGGTATCCTTTTCCGGAGGGGAACCATCCTGGCCCGACTCACCCGAGTCCATGGGCCATGCAGACTTTCTAATGGTCTTGCGTCCCAACGGCGCGGCGACGGTGCTCAAAGGCAACGAGTCTGCAGTCGCTGGCCCCCCTGCCACCGACTGAATAGGTGAACTGGGCGGGCACCCGCTACCCGCACTCCCGCGGTCTGTAATGGTTTTACTAGCGACTCGCCTCGCCTTCACCTTTGACCCTTTCTCCATGGTTGAACTTGATCTGAAATACAAGCCTTACACCAACAAGCGACCTCCGACTAGGCTGAGCACTTACCGAGAGGTTTTTAAACTTACCGCTGGCCTCCGAAGTAAAATCATGGATCCTGCACTGTTGTTGCAGCTAATGTTGGCCAAAAAGCCACAGCCAAACATGATCGCTTCCAAATAAGGTGCCAGTACTTCAGAAAGGAATGTCTGGAATTATTGAGGTCAAATTGGCACTGTATAATTAAAGTTACTATGAACTATTATCAAAAGAAACATGTAGCAAATTCTACAGATGAAAACTTGGTCTCACAATTTGTTTGTCAGTTGAACTGAGCTTGAAATTCTTAAATCATTTTTGTTACTGTCGACAATTATTATTGTTAATTACATTATTGTTGCTACTGTGCACATTTTCCCCATATCATTCAATTAGCCTTACCCTGAACTCAGAAACAAGTTCCCTGAATTGTGCTTTATTTCAAAAGTAATGGCAAAATGAGGGTAAGAGCTCTCATAGACAATGATGGTCAGAATTTGCTTTTTTTTAAAATACAGGTCATAATAACTTTAATTTTACAGTGCCAATTTGACCTCAATAATTCCAGAAGTACCTTTCTTAGAATAAGGGGGAGGTCATTTAAGACTGAGGTGAGAAAAAACTTTTTCACCCAGAGAGTTGTGGATTTGTGGAATTCCCTGCCACAGAGGGCAGTGGAGGCCAAATCACTGGATGGATTTAAGAGAGAGTTAGATAGAGCTCTAGGGGCTAGTGGAGTCAAGGGATATGGGGAGAAGGCAGGCACGGGTTATTGATAGGTGACGATCAGCCATGATCACAATGAATGGCGGTGCTTGCTCGAAGGGCTGAATGGCCTCCTCTTGCACCTAGTGTCTATGTTTCTATGTAAAAATTATAGCAGGGTAGTGGAATCAAAAATTATAGGTTCAAGGTGAACAGGAATCCTAGATTAATCCTAGGATTAATTTTAAGGGGCAACTTTTTCACATAGGCTGGGAGATTATATGAAACCAGCTGCCAGAGGAGGTAGTTGAACTAGTACTATAACTGCATTGAAAAGATACTTGGACAGGTGCATGGATTGGTAAAATTTAGTGGGAAATGGTCCAAACTGCGGCAAATAGTTCTAGCTTAGATGGGACATTGTGGTCAGCAAGGACGTTGGCTGAAGGGCCGGTTTCTGAGCTGTATGACTCTATAGACTGAAATGTTGGAATTGATTTGACAAATTTATATTTTACATTCAGATTGCAAATTCATTATAACTATCATGTTACATTCCATTCTAATATAACTTGTCAAACACAATATTCAATAGTTATTCAGCACTATTAAGTGACTATTTATCATCAAAGTAATTATTGATTTAACATGAATTGACTGCAACGGTCTATCTGGGCAAGAATGTCTGAAAGCATTGGCAGGCCAACAGACAACATTGTCAAGATGTTGTAAGTGAAGCTTCACTGACTCCGGGCACCACAGCTGCCTTTAGGGACATCAGTCTGAGTGTCAAACAGTGGAAGTGATTCCAGGGGGCATTTCCTGGATCATAGAAATGAAATGGTCTCACTGATATTCCCTGGAAACCGTGTCTGGTGCATGTACATTTTACATTGAATATGATTTTATTAATATCTTATTTTTACAGTTGCAAAATGCCACAAGGCTTAACGTTATGTTTGATGTAGAGCTGGAAAGTCTGTCTTACACAAAGCACAAAGACCAGCAGAAATTACCACCGTTCTTGACATCAGATGAAATACCTGATGATTTAGTAGGTGAGTACTTTTTACTTACTTTAATTATGCAAAGCCACTTCAAACCAGAAATGGTATATCCAAACATTTCATTCAATTTCAGTTCAATCCCATGTGTGTGTATTATATTTTGTAAACGTTACCTACTGAAGACAGAAGCTGATGGATGTGGGCGAGCACCTCATCGCAACTGAGTCAGTACCGCACTCACTCCCATGTTCAATTTTGACCTTCATTACATGCATTCTGATCCACCTTGGGCACCATCTCAACAAGTGCTGTCCTGTCCCTGTACAGCACCTTGTCCATGACAACCGTGGTGACTCTCTACCCTAATCCCATTTGTCTGCATTAGATCCATATTGTTCCTATCCAAGCATCTGTCAAAATGCCTTTAAAACATTGTAATTGTATCTGCCTCCACCATTGTGGTGCTGCGGTAGAGTTACTGCCTTACAGTGGCAGGGCCCTGGGTTTGATCCTGGTTGCAGGTACTGTCTGTATGGAATGTGTACGTGGCCTGCGTTGGTTTCCTTCAGGAGCTCCGGTTTCCCCCCACACTCCAAAGGCATACACATTAATTGGCTTGGTAAATATAGTAAATTGTCCCTAATGTGTAGGATAGTGTTAGTGTGCGGGGAACGCTGGTCGGCGCGGACTTGGTGTGCTAAAGGGCCTGGTTCCATGCTGTTTCTCTAAACTAAATTAAACTAAACCCCCTCACCTATGTATTCCCAAAACTGCATACTTTTCAACAATGAAGCTCCGATCAACTAATTCAGCGCAGGCAGAATATCAGGCCTGCTATTTCACTAAGTGAAGAAATAGGCAACATTTCGGGCCGAAACCCTTCTTCAGACTGATGTGAGGGTCGGGGGGGTGGGAAGAAGAAAGGAAGAGGAGGAGCCAGAGGGCTAAGGGTGGGCTGAGAGGGGGATGAGACAGTTGGGACTACCTGAAATTAGAGAAGTCAATGTTCATACCGCTGGGGTACAACCTACCCAAGCGAAATATCAGGTGCTGCTCCTCCAATTTCTGGTGGTCCTCACTCTGGCCGTGGAGGAGGCACAGGACAGAAAGGTCGGATTCGGAATGGGAGGGGGAGTTTTAGTGCTGAGCCACCTGGAGATCAAGTTTGTTATTGCGAACCCATTGGAGGTGTTCGGCGAAGCGATCGCCAAGCCTACGCTTGGTCTCACCACCCTCACATCAGTCTGAAGAAGAGTTTTGGCCCGAAACGTTGCCTATTTCCTTCGCTCCATAGATGCTGCTGCACCCGCTGAGTTTCTCCAGCATTTTTGTCATCAGTGAGACCAAGCGTAGGCTTGGCGATCGCTTTGCCAAACACCAATAACCAACCTGATCTCCCGGTGGCTCAGCATTTCAACTCCCCCTCCCATTCCGAATCTGCCCTTTCTGTCCTGGGCCTCCTCCACGGCCAGAGTGAGGACCACCGGAAACTGGAGGCGCAGCACCTCATATTTCACTTGGGCAGTTTGCACCCCAGCAGTATGAACATTGACTTTTCTAATTTCAGGTGGTCCCAACTGTCTCCTCCCCTCCTCAGCTCTCCCTCAGCCCTCTGGCTCCTCCTCTTCCTTTCTTCTTCCCACCCCCCACCCTCAATCAGTCTGAAGAAGGGTTTTGGGCCGAAACGTTGCCTATTTCCTTCGCTCCATAGATGTTTCTGCACCCGCTGAGTTTCTCCAGCATTTTTGTCTACCTTTGATTTTCCAGCATCTGCAGTTCCTTCTTAAACATTTCACTAAGTGATATGCCTCACCATTTCCCTTAGATATATTTCTGATGTACAACTGATACTCCCGCACGCCATTTTTAATTATCCTTCAAAGAGCGGTGCTTAGACCAACTACTCTCCAACTTTCTTCAAACATGCGATATCTCTTCCACTATTTGTAAACCGCTGAGTAAAGCACAGGGATCTAGGAGTACAAGTACATTGTTCCCTGAAAATGGCGGAGTAGGTAGATAGGGTGGCGAAGACTGATTTTGGCACTCGTGACTTCAATTAGTCACTGAATTGTGTAGAAAAGTTGGGACATTATGTTACAGTGTGTAAGACATTGCAAACGTGTCGTATTGTATTCAGTTTTAGTTGCCCTGCTATGGGAAAGATACTATTAAGCTGGGAAGAGTGCAGAGAAGAATTATGAGGACGTTGCCAGGACACGAGGGCCTGAACGAAGGGGAGAGGATGGGCAGGCTAGGACTTTATTCTTTGGAGCACTGGAAACTGAGGGCTGACCTTCATGAGGTGTACGAAATTATCAGGGGTATAGATAGGGTGAATTTGTAGGTTAGACAAACTCCTAGGTTGGGCAAATCAAGAATAAGAAACCATAGGATTAAAGTGAGAGGGGAAAGGTTTAATAGGAAGCGGATGGGCCACCTTTTCACAAAGAGGGTAATGGGTATATGGAATGAGCAACCAGAGGAAGTAGTTGAAGCAGGTGCAGCAAAAACGTTTAAGACACTTGGGCAGATAGGAAAGGTTTAGAGGGATATGGGCCAAACATGGGCAAATGAGAATAGCTTTGTCAGCATGGAAGAGTTGGGCCGAGGATCCTGGTTCCATGTGTATGACTATGATTTGGTTGCTTTCTAGGCTGTTCAGGCAGAGGTCACAAGGTTAGAATATGAGAAATTGGAGAAATGGTCCACAATCATATCATACTTCTGCAGTCCTGGTCCTCAACAACTTTTCCTTCCTGAGTGTGGCGTGTTGGTGGAGGATGTGAACAAAGCGCAACAAACTGAAATAGAATGCCAAAGATGTCATTATCCTCATTTATATATTCTGCCAGGTACTCAGAACTATGGTGGTCAGAGTGTCTTCAGTGTTTCCCCGATCAAAGGCTGCATTGAAGCAATGCAGACTCAAGAATTTGAAGTGACATTCAGCCCAGACCATGAAGGTTTTTGTTACTCAGATGTCATGCATGTGGAGCTGTTTGACAAGGTAACTGGGTGATTCTTATTCCAGCACATGGTTAAAGGCAAAATTGCTTCTAAAATTATCTTTGCGGTAAAGTCATAAAATCACAGACTGGTATTGCATAGAAGCAGGCTGTCATGCCCATCTTGTTCAAGGTGACCATGGTGCCTCTCTGCGTCAATCCCATTTGCCTGCATCCCTCTACACCCTTCCTATCAAGGGTGTCAAAGGGTACAAGGAGAAGTCAGGAGAATGGGGTTGAGAGGGGAAAATACATCAGCCATGATCGAATGGTGGAGCAGACTCGATGGGCTGAATGGCTAATTCTGCTCCTATGTCTTATGGTCTACTTGTCAGAACACCTTTAAAACTTGTAACTGTATATCTGCCTCCTGCACCTACCTCGGGAAGTCTGTTTCAGGAATTCAACACCCTCCATATGTAAAACAATATCCCTCCAAACTCCTTTAAATTTCTCCCCTCACCTTAAATCTGTGGTCTCCTGTTTTAAACACCCCTGTCCTGGGATAAAAATGCTCTATCAATCTTATCTTATAATTTTACGAACATTTACAAGATCACCCCTCAGCATCCTAATCTCCAGCGTGAATAAACCCTGCCTATCCAATTTCTACTTGTTGTGACAGCCCTCCATTCCAGGCAACATCCTGGGGAATCTCTTCTAATGCCACCACACGCTCCATGTAGCATAGTGGCCAGAACGGTACAGCACACTATACACATCCCTGACTGATAGAGGCCACCATGCCAAAAGACTTCTCCACCACCCTGTCTACCTGTGGCACCAGTTACTGTAGCTTACACTCAGGTGATTCCATTGGGCATATTGTTTGCATGTGATACCAAACTCCTTAAACTTGCATTCTCTTCCAAAGTCTTTCCATGAGAAGAGATTACTAGTGGTTGTGCAAAATAGATTGAAAGATGTTTCCAAAACCTCCTTGAAGAACAGCAACATCTCCACCCACTCGTGGGGAACCCTGGTCTAGGTCCACACCATACTGCCAAACCCCTAGGGAGAAAGCTCCTGGGATGCGCCAAGGACGGACCCAACGCATCGCTGCGAATATTGACCCGCCAGGTCAAAGGGAACAACGTGCCGGTGGGCCACTGTGGCCGGAGACCCAGTGGGTCGTCCGCAGCTCCATGTGGCAATGGGCCTGGTTTGCCACTGCGGAGAAGGACCTGGCAGGCGATGCCTGCAGGGGAAGTTCGGAAGTTGCCGAGCTCGGCCCCAAAGACCAGAGAGTCAAGGAGGAGGGAGCCGCTGGCGATGACGGATGGGAGGAGTGGGGCTGGGAAGAGAGGGACCGCGCCTTCAGGGCACAAAGACGGTCGGGCGTGGAGAGGGACATCGGTTCACGGTCCGAGCCATCAAATGCGATGGGCGAGGTTGTGCAGCAACATTGGGTTTACCTGGGCTTACCTGGATCAGGAGCATACCAGTACATCCAGCATGTGGACCGGACCTTGGACTGGTAATTGGACCCTTTCTTTTGTAAATGGTGTCAAAACATGGTGAGTTGTGCACGTATAAGCTATGCAAAAATCATTTTACTGTGTAGTGCATATGTGACAGTAAAGAACCATTGAACCTTTATCCCCTCCTGTGCCAAAATCTATGGGTCACATGTGGGTCTCATCAGTCACTTCAGAACTGCAGAGACAAAATATTTTCATAAATCCTGATGAAAATCTGTTGCAAATATAATTAAGCTTTTGTTACAAGCAGCGCATTCCAAAACTCACATCTATTCGCATGCACAGTGTGTGAGTGATAGTGGTAGCACTTGTTTAGACTTTAGACTTCACTTTACATTTTAGACTTAGAGGTACAGCGTGGAAACAGGTCTTCCAGCCGACCAGCGATCAGCCCGTTCACTAGAACTATCCAACACACTAGGGACAATTTATCATTTTAACAAAGCCATTTAATCTACAAACCTATATATCTTTGGAGTCAATAGACAATAGACAATAGGTGCAGGAGTAGGCCATTCGGCCCTTCGAGCCAGCACCGCCATTCAATGTGATCATGGCTGATCATCCCCAATCAGTACCCCGTTCCTGCCTTTTCCACATATCTCCTGACTCCGCTATTTTTAAGAGCCGTATCGAGCTCTCTCTTGAAAGCATCCAGAGAACCTGCCTCCTCTGAGGCAGAGAATTCCGCAAACTCACCACTCTCTGTGAGGAAAACGTGTTTCCTCGTCTCTGTTCTAAATGGTTTACTCCTTATTCTTAAACTGTGGCCCCTGGTTCTGGACTCCCCCAATATCGGGAACATGTTTCCCGCCTCTAACGTGTCCAAGCCCTTAACAATCTTATATGTTTCAATGAGATCCCCTATCATCCTTCTAAACTCCAGAGTGTACAAGCCCAGCCGCTCCATTCTCTAAGCATATGACAGTTCCGCCATCCCGGGAATTAACCTTGTAAACCTACGCTGCGCTCCCTCAATAGCAAGAATGTCCTTCCTCAAATTAGGGGATAAAACTGCACACAATACTCCAGGTGTGGTCTCACTAGGGCTCTGTACAACTGCAGAAGGATCTCTTTGCTCCTATATTCGATTCCTCTTGTTATAAGTGTGGGAAGAAACCGGTGCACCCGGAGAAAACCAACTCAGTCACCGGGAGAACGTACAAACTCCATACAGACAGCCCCCATAGTCAGGATTGAACCCCTGGTCTGTGACGCTGTAAGGCAGCAACTCTACCACTGTGCCAATGGACCCCCCCACCCCTACACTGTAGCCCTCTTAATGAACATGTTCAGCAGCTGCCAGAAATAGCAGTACATCTTCTGTGTCGAGGAAATTTCAAAACAATTGTCGATTATCCATCCTTTCACAGGTCAGTCACTCGATCCAGCTGAAGGGAGCTGCAAGGGAACATTTGATGTTCGTTGAAGGTGGAGACCCAATAGATGTTTCAGTGGAATCGCTAAGTATCTTACCAAGTTATGAGCAAGTGGATGTAACAGGTAGGACATATATATTATGCTGCACTATTGTCAACTGAGGGAAGGCTTGCTGTTGTCCAAGAGCAGCTTCTTCGCAGTAACCTTCAGGCTCGAGAGCACTACACAACACTAACCATTGACTACCATCTTCTATGGACAGTGTCTTTGGTTGCACAGCAGACTTCAGTTTGGTACCATTATGGTTACCTGGTATTACTGTTATAAATTATTGTATCATTGATTATTGTATATTTAAGTGTGTGTCATAACATCATCTTGAAGCTGCGGTCTCTGGTAGGGACTTATCTTCCAGGCGAGAGGGCCTGTACATCTGGCCGCCCGCAGCGGTCACTGCGGAGGTTTGTGGTCCCGACCACGGGGAAAAATGGAGGACTGACTGAACTTTGTGCTTTCCACCACAGTGATGAATGCTGTGGTGGATGTTTCTGTGTTAAACTTTTATTGAATGTTATGTGTTCTTTTTGATTGTACCGCTGCTGGCAAGTTCATTTCACTGCACTTCATTGAGTATGTGACGAATAAATCTGTCTATTGACTATTGACTATTGATGACATTACAGGCCTGTTAAGCTGCAGCGAATAAGAAATTATTTGTTGTGTCCAGTACATATAACAATGAAACACCCTTGACACAAACTCCAACTGTCAATTATCTATATATCTACCTATTTCCCAAGGCAGTCAGAATTATTAAGTCCAAATGTGTCCATTCCCTCCAAACTTATTCCAATTTTCCATTATGTTCAAATCAACAACTAGAGAGCAGTCCTGAGCTACTATCTATCTCATTGGAGACCCATGGACTATCCTTGACTGGACTTTACTGGACTATATCTTGCACTAAACATTATTCATGTTATTCCCTTTATCATGTATTTGTACACTGGACGGCTCAGTTGTAATCAGATGCAGTTTAATGTGGATAAATGTGAGGTTATCCACTTTGGTGGCAAGAACAGGAAGGCAGATTATTATCTGAATGGTGTCAAGTTAGGAAAAGGGTAGGTGCAACGAGACCTGGGTGTGCTTGTACATCAGTCACTGAAAGTAATCATGCAGGCACAGCAGGCAGTGAAGAAAGCTAATGACATGTTGGCCTTCATTGCGAGAGGATTTGAGTTTAAGAGCAAAGAAGTCCTACTGCAGTTGTACAGGCCCCAGGTGAGATCGCACCTGGAGTTATGTGTGCAATTTTGGTCTCCTAATTTGAGGAAGGAATTTCTTGCTATTGAGGGAGTGCAGCGTAGGTTCTCGAGGTTAATTCCAGCAATGGCTAGACTGTCATATGTTGAAAGAATGGAGTGACTTGGCTTGTATACACTGGAATTTAGAAGGATGAGAGGGGATCTTATTGAAACATAAAAGATTATTAAGGGATTGGCAGGAAACAGGTTCCCGATGTTGGGGGAGTCCAGAACCAGGGGCCACAGTTTAAGAATAAGGGGTAGGCCATTTAGAATGTAGATGAGGTAAAACTTTTTCACCCAGAGAGTTTTGATTCTGTGGAATTCTCTGCCTCAGAAGGCAGTGGAGGCTGATTCTCTGGATGCTTTCAAGAGAGAGTTAGATAAAGCTCTTAAAGATAGCGGAGTCAAGGGATATGGGGCGAAGGCAGGAATGGGGTACTGTGTGGATGAATGATCAGCCATGATCACAGTGAATGGCGGTGCTGGCTTGAAGTGCTGAATGGCCTACTCCTGCACCTATTGTATATTGTCTTTCTGCTGACTGGCTAGCACGCAACAAAAGCTATTTACTGTACCTTGGTACACATGACCATTAACTGAACTCAGCTCAACTCAAATGGACAGGATCATTGGACTATTGGAATATCACCTCTTGAGCTAGATCCACCTTCAATGAGATGGAGGCTGACCTGTGACCATTTACCTACCCCTTCCTCATTTGTGAGGTTAACAAGAATCTATCAATATCATATTTAACATTAACAATTAATTTCCCACCCAATGCATGTAGAAGTGTTCGTAACTTCACAAAGTAGACTTTCTGTGTTTTTTTTCTGGAGCTTTCATCTGTAACTTCCTGCAATTGTTGTGCACAGATGTCCATCGGCCATTGAAATCGGTCCTGCTGACTCTGAAAAGCACCAAGTCTGACAATAAATACAGCACTGCATTGAGAGAATTTCAGGTAGGATGCATCCGATCAACCCAACTTGCGGGAAAAAAGGTAATGTTTTCACATTTCTTTGAAAATTATAGATGTGTAACAAATTGTATTTTGAATTTAAAGTTAGGATTGGTAAATTAGACCAGAATTTACTGGGAAGTTAGATGATAAGTTCAATACATATATTACATGGCGATAATGGCACGGTGGCCTCCTGGTTAGAGCTGCTGTCTCACAGTGCTAGACACTCGGGTTCGATCCTGACCTTGGATGCCGTCTGCATGGAGTTTGCACGTTCTTCCTGTGACTGAGTGGTTTTCGTCCAGGTGCTTCCCACATGCCAAGAACGTGCAGGTTTGTAGGTTAATTGGACCCGTAAATTGCCCCTTATGTGTAGGGAGTGGATGCAACAGTGGGATAACAGAACCAGTGGTGAACAGATGATCGATGTTCGGCATGGACCCAGTGGGCCTTGACGTATCTCTAAACTAAAGTGTGAGAACAAACATGGGTTGTGGTGAGGAAGAGGTCCCACAATTGTGAATCGTGTTTGAACAGCGAATAATGATCCTCATAAACATGGGAGTTTGGCCTGTAACCTTCTCCATCCGTGTACCTGTCCAAATGTCTTTTCAATATTGTTAATGTACCATGCTCTGGCAACCCGTTTTCGTCCCACTAAGTCCATGCCGAGCAGGGACAATTTACAATGATACCAAGCCAATTCATTCACAAACCTGTACGTCTTTGAAGTGTGGGAGGAAAGCGAAGATCCCAGAGAAAACCCACACAGGTCAAGTCGAGAGAGTTTATTGTCATATGTCCCACATAGGACAATGAAATTCTTGCTTTGCATCAGCACAACGCAATATAGTAGGCACAAATACAGAACATATCATATCAGTGAGTCCATATACCATTATATAAATATATACACACATCAATAGATAAGCAGATAAAGTGCAAATAAACAGATAATGGTCTATTAGTGTTCAGAGATTTGTTTCAGTTGAGTTTAATAGCCTGATGGCTGTGGGGAAGTAGCTATTTCAGAACCTGGACGTTGCAGTCTTCAGGCTCCTGTACCTTCTACCTGAAGGTAGCGGGGAGATGAGTGTGTGGCCAGGATGGTGTGGGTCCTTGATGATGCTGCCAGCCTTTTTGAGGCAGTGACTGCGCTAGATACCCTGGATGGTAGGGAGGTCAGGGGGAGAATGTACAAATGTTGTACAGACAGCCCCTATAGTCAGGATCGAACATGGATCTCTGTTGCTGTAAGGCAGCAATTCTACCACTGCGCCACTGTCTGTCAGTGGAGTTAATTCCATCCCATCTAAGCCCTTTGTACTAATGCAGTATTAGTCAATGTTAGGAAAGTGAAACCCCTGAATCCTCTTGCTCTTATACCATTCTGTAATTTGCTTACATATCTGGCACCATATTGCCCATTGATTATTGGTATTACCTCAGCAAAGTGATGCTCTTTTCATATTCCTGAATTCCACCCATGATGCATCATTTGATGATCCCACCAGGATACCCTCTCTAACGGGCTGGTAGAGCTGCTGCCGCACAATGCCAGTGCCCGCGGTTCAATCCTGACATTGGCTGCTGTCAGTGTGGAATTTGCACGTTCTCCCTGTGATTGCATGGGTTTCCTCCGGATGCTCTGGTTTTTTTCCCACATCACAAAGACGTACGGGTTGGTGGGTTAATTAACTATTCAAAATCAATTTCTAATGGTTTCATATAAAGTGACAGTTAACATTATATTGATAGATGATCTAATTCAGGAGTAAGATTGCATTAAGTTAAATTAAATACACTATCTTGGTAAAGTGGGTGATATGAATATTTGGTCCATAATCATATCACCGAGCTTGATGTGTGGATATTAGCTTGAAGATGCATTGGGATACCCTAGGTTTGTGGAGGGGCCTTGAAATGAAAGACCTTCCTAATATGACAAAATTAGTGCTCAAAAATAAAGATCAACCATAATTCAATGATTCAAGTGTACAGAGATAGTGAGATGTTTGCTCAAAATGCTACTCTGCCAAATCGTACTGTAATAAGTACAATAGATCCTCTTCTGCAACAGTGAGCATGCAGTGAGTCGCCACGTTCCAGCGCTATCTTGCAACTTCACAGCTCAGTTAGAAAATCAAGTTGGAGTAACTCAGTAGGTCAGGCAACATCTCTGGAGGACATGAATAGGTGACATTTCAGGAAGAGAGTCCTTGACCCGCCACCGATCCTTGTTCTCCAGAGATGCTGCCTGGACTGATGAGTTACTCCAGCACTTTATTTCCTTTTGTGTATTGGCCACTATCCGCAGTTCTTTGTTTCTACGTTTCCAGAAAATTGAGTTCTTTCATTGTTGTTGCCTTTGCAGAGTGTTGAGTTTGTCATTGACTACCCACAAGCAGTTCAGGTGAAGGGCTTCACCATTGAGCCGGCCAGAGGTATTGTAGAAGCTGGCAACACAAAGACCGTCAGTGTCACCTGGACTCCCCCTGCTGGGCATGATGTAAGTTGTCACACTGTGACTTCCAATGTCCTGCATAAAATCCAGACCTGCCTAAACTCAACTGTTCAGATAGCAGTTCAATTTAACAACATTACTGACTGATTTTTTTAAGACTTTCAAAAATGAATTATTAAATTAAAGAATGTGGTGCAGGTAGTTTATTAAATTCCACACTGCAAACTGAAGTTTTATATTTAATTAAATCTATTTAATGATACCTTGAATAACGTACATAATAACAAATAGAAACCACCTGATTTTACCAGCAAGCATGCCATTACTTTGATCAGAGTCCTGTGAAATACAGATGGGACTGGCGTACTTGAGGCATCCTGGTCGACACGGGCATGTTCATAAGTCATAGTAGCATAATTAGGCCATTCGGCCCCTCGACCATGATTTAATCATGACTGATCTACTGTCCCCCCTGAACACCATTCTTCTGTCTTCTCCCAAATAACCCTTAGTAATCAAGAATTTGTCAATCACTGCCTTAAAAATACCTAATGACTAGGCCTCCACAGCTGTTTGGGCAATGAATTCCACAGATTTACTGCCCTCTGACTAAAGATATTGTTCCTCACCTCCATTCTAAAGCTATATCCTTTCATTCTCAGGCTATGCCCTCTGGTCCTAATTGGGCCAAGGGGCTTATTTCTCTGCTGTTTGACTCTATAACTGTATCTTTCTACTTGCAATAGGTTCTGTCCCCAAGTTCATTGATTAGATTTGGCCGGTCAGCCATCGGATCCCGACCTTGTGAGAGACTTTGAAACACATCCAACTACTGCCATAACGCACATTGTGCGAACAATTCATCCAAGTATCTAATCTTTCCCCCGCATTTTACTCTGTGTGAACCTCTATAAGAATTTTTGATGATCCATGTAATTCGACCAAGGAAGAATACTTTTGTGAAGAAGTTTCATTTTATTGAGCCTTCTAAAATTGAATTCATCCTACTACCAATTCTAAATTGGGTATATTTAAAAGAAAGCTATTCAATGTTATGGTTTTAAATGCAAACCAATTATATATTTTGACTGCAGATTTTTCAGTAAGACTTTTAAAATTTTGTTTTTCAGGCACTTCAGATAATCTCAGCCACGGTTAAAATGGCCATCAAAGGAGACATCACAGAACACTACCAGATCATTCTGATGGCGCTGGTTATTGTAACTTAAGATAAAAAGAGGATTTGCAGAGAAGGCTTCTTGTATGTAAGATGTTTATACACTGTCAAAAGGACTAACTATTTTAAAATCAGATTTTTAAGCTTTACGGAGACGGAATCAGACTAAAACTAGACTTTGTTTGGTGCTCTACACCTTTGGCTGATTTTGTTTTATATTGGCACTTTCCTGTAACAAGGAAGCTTTGTAAGTAAAGGTTTACTCATCTAAATGTGTTCTGAAGAATATGTTCAGTTTGAATTATTTGTCTGCTTTTCCAAATTCTTTCATTCTCACCAAAGACTTAAAACATAGAACATAACACCCATCGTTCGGCCCACAATGTCTGGGCCGAAAATGATCTGCAGTCACTACTTCTGCTTACATATCCCTCCATTCCCTGCACATCTAAAAGCCTCTTAAATGTCGCTATCATATCTGCTTCCACCACCACTCCTGGCAGTGTGTTCTAGATACCCACTACAATCTGTAATCATGTATAGTCTTTCTATCCACTGGTTAGCATGCAACAAAAACGTTTCACTGTACCTCGGTACACTGAGTAAAAAAACTCTGAGTAAAAAAATGTACCCAATACATCTTCTTTAAACTTTACCCCTCTCTCACTTTTAAACCATGCCCTCTAGTCCTTAACATTTCCACCCTAGGAAAAGTATGCCTATCATATTTTAATATAATCATAATCATAATTGTAATTTACTAGCCAAGTAAGTTTTACAACATGTACGAGGAATTTGGTTTGTCATGCAGTCATACCAAAAAAGCAACAAGACACACAATTACATAAAAAATTTGACATCGCCATCCACCACAACGACTCCTCCACATTCCTCACTGTGATGGAAGGCAATGAAGTCTTATCTTCCTTCCTCCTTTTCTCCCGCGGTCGGGGCAGTCGAACCATCCTCAGTCGGGGCTATCAAAGCTCCCATAGCCGGCGATCAAAGCTCCCGCATCGGGGCGGTCGAAGCTCCCGCGATCGGGGCCGTCTGCGGCTCCTGCGGCTTGGAGCTCTCGAAGTCGGTCCCTGGCAAAGGGACCGCCAACTCCACGATGTTAGGCCGGAGATGCAACGTGGAAAAAGGTACATCTCTGTTGAGGAAAGAGATTTTTTTTAAGTTTACCCCAACCCTCCCCACCCACCTTCCCACCAGATAATACAAAACTAAAGGCACACAAAAACAGACATTTTATAACAAACTAAAAAAACAACAAGGGTTACACAAAAAGCTGGAGAAACTCAGCGGGTGCAGCAGCATCTAAGGAGTGAAGGAGATAGGCGACGTTTCGGGTCGAGACCCTTCTGAAGAAGGGTCTCGACCCGAAACGTCGCCTATCTCCTTCACTCCTTAGATGCTGCTGCACCCGCTGAGTTTCTCCAGCTTTTTGTGTAACCCTCGATTCTCCAGCATCTGCAGTTCCTTCTTTAACAAAAAAACAACAAAGAAGGTTGAAGACGAGACAGTCCATTGGCAGGGCAGCCATCATCGGCGCCACCTGGTGTTTGTTCAACCTCTCCTTGTGGCTAATACTCTCCAATTCAGGCAGCATTCTACTAAACTTCTTCTACACCCCTTCTAAATTAAAAGCATTTTTTTAAATCCTTATAATACTGTTGATAAAAGTATAAAGTTGCGTCTGAAGAAACGTTGCCTGTCCATGTTCTCCGGAGATACTGCCTGACCAGCCGAGTTACTCCAACACTTTGTGTCCTCTATTGTATCTTTAAAGTTGCTTTCTAATCCATCTGAACCAACCATATATATCAACCCAGATGTTCAAGTACTCAGGCGGCACTGTATTATGCATTAATGATAAAATTAATTGTAAATTTGCTTGTAAAAAACTAGCAAGGTCAAAATTATCTTCATCGTGCATTTTAAATTTGTCCTTGTATTAAATGTGCAATACAGTCATGTACACATAATGTACTCCACTTTCTGAAGTATGATTCCTTTGACGTTCAACATTTAGAAAACGAGGTCAATCTGTTTATGCTATTATATTGTGTGCTTAGCATCAGTAACCATGGTGAATCTCTAGCCCTGTTTACCAACCCCAATGGTAGTTGATGAATCGGAGAGGGATGGAGATCTTCGAGCGTTGTAGCGCAGGAACAGGCCCTTCAGCGGCCCCATCGAGTCTGTGCCGAACATGATGCCAAGTTAAACTAATCGCCTCTGTCTGCACATGATATATGTCCCTCCATTCCCTGCTTATCCACGTGCCTATCCAAAAGACTCGTAAATGCCCCCTTCGTACCTGCCTCCACTACCACAACACCCGGTTAGAAGAGGAATCATGTTAAGCACTTTGTGGTTTATGGGCGGCATGATGGCCCAGCAGTAGAGTTGCTGCCTTTCACCACCCGAGACTGGGTTCGATTCCGACTGCGGGTCCTGTCTGTACGGAGTTTGTAAGTTCTCCCCGTGACCTAGTGGGTTTTCTCTGGGAACTCAGAAAGACGTACAACTTTATAGGTTAATTGGCTTGGTAAAATTATAAATTGTCCCTAGTGTGTGTAGGATAGTGTTAATATGCGGGAATCACTTGCCGGCACAGATTCGTTGAGCTGAAGGCCCTATTTCCGCGCTGCATCTCTAAATCAAAAATGAAAACACTGTCTGTGAGATATAAAAAATCACAAACGCTGTTTGAGACAAAGTCAGCAAAGAAGCTTTTATTAAGATAATATTCTGCAGAATAGGTGCCTCTGCTTTGCTGTCCCCCAGAGGCACAGCAAAGTCAGGAAAGTAAAGTCCCTTTATACACACAATTCTGCTGGCTTAACCTCCCCTCTGGCTCTTCCCAATCAGAGCACTGAGGTGCACAGTCTATAGGTACGTCCCACAGTACCTCCCACATCATACATAGCATGTTCATGGTAATGAGCAGTTTCTTGACCAGGGGCGTGTAAGTAATATTCATTTATTTCATTAAGCATGCTCAGTTGCTATTGACCTGGCCTAGTTTCTTGTATTTTAATTGAAAAGCTAGTATCTGGTGATTATGGCCGCATCCCCCATCTCTGCCTGCCACTACACAATGCTATCAGTGGTGCTCAAGGACAATGCTGGTTACCTCATTCACAATGATGTTAGAATCCTCGCCCGGACCTTCACAACAGTGGGGGTTTAATCACTCTATTTCTCACACTGTCCACTTCCAGTACTGTCCACAGTTTCACATTCAGGTAGTAAAGCAATTTTATCATGAGTCTTGGGGGCAGTATCTGGCAATCCCTGTAAAGGACCATTCATTTAGCTACGGTAGACAAAAATCCTGGGAAACTCAGCGGGTGAGGCAGCATCTATGGAGCGAAGGAAATAGGCGACGTTTTGGGTCGAGACCCTTCTTCATTTAGCTACTGTGCCTTCAGAGAAACCCGCATAGTAGGCATAAAACTATGGAGCTTCACAAAGGAAATGGACTTCACACCTAATTTATTCTATGAGCCAAATACAAATTTCCAGCCAGCACTCTGGCCAACTGCAGGACACCATCTCCAATGAGGAACTTGCCTGGTTTCTAACGAAGACCAGGTCAGTGTGTGTCATATTGAACCTCATACAATGTCTGTGCCTCAGTCATTTAGAAGGAAGGACATCTGGGGACCCGATTGTTTGGTTTATAAAAGCAAAATACTGGAGTAACTTCGCAGGTCAGGCAGCATCGCTGGAGAAAAGGAATATGTGACGTTTCGGGTCGGAATCCTTCTTCAGACTGGTTTGTTGGCATTTGGGAGGAGTAACCAAGTGTATTAGGGAAATGGATAAGCAATGTACTGAGAATGTTGATGCCTTTATAATTGAGGCTAGGTTTGGAAGAAATTGCGTAGGATGATTCATTAAAAGTAAAATTTGGTGGGGTAGAAAGTGGAACTTTATTCTTTGCTCTGTCCGAGGAGAGGGCGGGAGTTCAGAGGTACAGGAAATAGATGAGCTTGTGTTAATTATGGCAGAGGGAAGCCATGGTTCAGGAAGAATGAAAACAGCTAGATATACTTGTGAGTTCGTCATCAGAGGAGGTGTTGGTCATGCAGAAACTGGGAGTATCTGCAAGAGACAAGGTTTGAGGAAGTGTAGGTGAGAAAACTGGGACTCTGAACTTGGGTCTGAAGACAGCAACTCTACCACTGCGCCACTGTGTTGCCCCTGGGCACTCATTCACTTAGCTTAACTCGTCATCACATTGAACAGGGCCATTTTATTCCACACAGTATCCAGCAATAACTGAAATCCTTTGTTCACATCCCCCAATAAACAATAATTAAAATTATCTGCTATACAGGGTAATTCAAAGTAGGTAATGCAACCTATGCAAAGTCCATCATGGTTTGATGCTAAGGTAGGGTTTGTGGTTAGGATAGTGTGGTGTGGTTCAAGAACCTGAATGTTGACACATCAGCAGAGCCCTGGCTTTCCTGTCTTTGCTTCACAAGTTATCACAGGGCCGTAACATCTGCGGCAGAATGAGCACCAGACAATTGTAAGAGCAGATTGTACCCATGGATGTGATGCACACAGCAGCAGCAAGCTTCAAGCTAACTGATCCTTCCAAGGTACCGGAGAGACTAAATCTGCTAAATCCCCAAGTCTGCAGTGCAGAGCTGAAGCATGCAAACAACAAACTCTAATTTGCAGATCAAGCAACCTTGTCACTTTCCTCGTTGAGGAGTTGAGGGATAACTGCGGAGGGTGTGTTGACTACGTCACAGAGTAGCCTGGAGTACGTGGCACCACCGTTGATCATCAGGGTTGTTCAACCACTCCATGAACAGGGGGCTTTCCACTCAATTTAACATTCAGCTGGTGTCTGGCTAGATCCATATTTACGTCAATGGCCATTATCCAGGAAGAAACTTAGGCAACAGCTTTCAGTGCACATTATTTAAATGAAACTAATCCATGAGTGTGTTTGTTTTTGGGACAAGAACCTGATCTTGGCATCGGCTGTTGCACAGAGATCACAGCCAGGGGAGGAACCACCTTGGGGTGGAACCTGAGCTTGTTTACTGTTCTTCAGCCACCCAAAAAGCTATGTCTTAAAAGATCAATTGGATGTAAATAATTAAAAAGAGCAAAATTATTTTAAAATTAATATATTTTATGAGACAAGGAGAAACCTGAGCTGGCTGGGGGTTTTCTATGAAGCATTGTGTAATGAGCAGCAAGTTTGGTGCATTGTGACATTGTCTACATGACTCGTTAAGGTAATGGCAGTAAGGGGCCCTTTGGCCCAACTTGCCCAGGTCGACCAATTTGCCTACCTGAGCTAATCCCATTTGCCTCCATTTGGCTCATATCTTAGTTTAGTTTTAGTTTAGAGATATAGCGCAGAAACACGCCCTTCGGCCCACCAAGTCCACACCGACCAGCGTTCCCCGCACATTAACACAAGCCTACACACACTAGGGACAATTTACACTTATAGCAAATATACTAACCCAAGCCAAATAACCTACAAACCTGTACGTCTTTGGATCCATAGTCAGGATCGGAACCGGGTCTCTGGCGCTGCAAGGTCTATAAGGCAGGAACTTTACCACTGTGCCACCCTGCAGCCCATTCCTGTCCATATACCTATCCAAATGTCTTTTAAGCTGCTATTTTGATTAAGGGATCAGGGCAGGGCAGTAGTGAGAACTACTGCCCTGAAATCTGAAATAATATGTGCAATTACATAATGGTTCGGTGCTGGGGCTGCTTCTCTTCACGTTGTATATTAATGATTTGGATAAGGGGATTGAAGGCTTTGTGGCCAAGTTTACAGATTATGCTATGATAGGTGGAGGGGCAGGCAGTGTAGAGGAAGCAAGGACTCTGCAGAAGGACTTGGACAGGTTAGGAGAATAGGCAGAGAAGTGGCAGATGAAATTCTGTATAGCAAAGTGCATTTTGGTAATAAGAATAAAGGCGTAGATTATTTTCTAAATGAAGAGAGAATCCAGAAAACACAGGTGCAAAGGGACTTGGGAGTGCTGGTGCAAGACTCCCAAAAAGTTAATTTGCAAGTCAAATCAGCAGTAAGGAAGGCAAATTCAATGCTAGCATTTATATCAAGAGGACTGGAATACAAAAACAGAGATGTAATGCTGAGGCTCTATAAGGCTACATTTGGAGTACTGTGGGAAAATTTGGACCCCATGTCTGAGGAAGGATGTGCTGGCTCTGGAGAGGGTCCAGAGGAGGTTAACAAGAATGATTCCAGGAATGAGTGGGTTAGCATATGATGAGTGCTTGGCAGCACTGGGCCTCTACTTGCTGGAGTTTAGAAGGATGAGGGGACACCTCATTGAAACTTTGAGAACAATGAAAGGCATAGATAGAGTGGTTGTGGAAAGGATGTTTCTACTGGTGGGAGAATCTAGGACCAGAGGTCATAGCCTCAGAATTAAAGGGTGCTCTTTTAGAAAAATGAGGAGGAACTTCTTTAGTCAGAGGGTAGTTAATCTGTGGAATTTATTGGCACAGACGGCGGTGGAGGCCGTCAGTGGATACATTTTAAGGCAGAGATAGACAAATTATTGATTTGAACAGGTGTCAAGGGTATGGGGAGAAGGCATGAAAATGGCATGAGGAGGCAGAGAACAGCCATGATTGAATGGCGGAGTGGACGTGATGGGCTGAATGGCCTAATTCTACTCCTATAACTTGTGAACGTGAATTGTTTAGTTGTTTGCCTGAGGGAGTAAACAGAGCTTTGGTTTACATTCCATGTGTGCAGAGAACCCCTGGAAATGCTGTGGTTGTATGCCTACATCATTGAGGACACTCCAGAACCAAGGTCACGTCCACCCCAGCAGCTGAGTTGCAGTATGTAGGTGTCACTTGCATTTATGTGTGTTCAGAAGCCGAGCTCCAAATCATCTTCACTTTGGTTAGTTTAATTTAGTTTAGTGTAGTTTAGAGATAAAAAGCAGAAACAGGTCCTTCGGCCCACCGAGTCTGCAACAACCAGCTATCCCCGCACACTAATACTATCCAACACACATTAGGGACAATTTACAATTTTACCAAGCCAATTAACCTAAAAACCTGCAAGTCTTTGAAGTGTGGGAGGAAACAGGAGCTCCTGGAGAAAACCCACGCAGGTAACTGGGAGAACACACAAACGCCATACAGACAGCATCTGTGTCATGGTTCAACCTGGTCTCTGCTGTTGTAAGGCAGCAACTCTACCGTTGCGCCACCGTACTGCCCACATCATTACCGGAACATATGAGTGGACAGGCCTTCTACTCAACATCTGCAAGTCAACATTACTCTCCCAATCTGCCCTCACTTCATCAAACTGCCCTCTGACCATAACCATTCACACAAGATCATGGAAAATGTGGTTTGGCTGCAGCTCCACCTAAGACTGCAAGAAATGGCAGAGAGTTGTGAAGGTGAAGGTGGCCCAGTCCACCACACAAAGCTGCCTCCTCACCCCATCACCTCCATCTCTACTTCATGCTGTAAAACAAAAAAAAATAGATATGGAGGCTGGTTTTACTTTGATCAAATGAATTTGGTTGGTTTAAAGACTGTGACTTCTACATGAGAATTTGATGCAAGAACAACCCACAGCAGTGGTATAAATTCCACTGACTGAGGTTCTACATAGAAACATAGAAAATAGGTGCAGGAGGAGGCCATTCGGCACTTCGAGCCAGCACCGCCATTCATTTTGATCATGGCTGATTGTCCCCTATCAATAACCTGTGCCTGCCTTCTCCCCGTATCCCTTGATTCCACTAGCTCCTAGAGCTCTATCTAACTCTCTCTTAAATCCATCCAGTAATTCCCTCTATGGCAGGGAATTTCATAAATTCATAACTCTCTGGGTGAAAACGTTTTTTCTCACCTCAGTCTTAAATGACCTCCCCTTTATTCTAAGACTGTGGCCCCTGGCTCTGGACTCGCCCAACATTGGGAACATTTTTCCTGCGTCTAGCTTGTCCAGTTCTTTTATAATTTTATATGTTTCTATAAGATCCCCCCTCATCCTTCTAAACTCCAGTGAATACTCTGCTCCCTTGCCAATCTATTGATCACTCTTTTAATGGGTGTTTCCTGAGGGGACAATGGCCCAGAACAATTGAAACTGAAATCTCAGGTAATAAAGTCTGACTGATTTTCCAGTTGATTCAATTTGGAATTTCACAGCGCTATAATATGACCTTAGCTGGGTTTTTTTAAACTAGGCAGCCAGTTAACCATTGCATACAGTGCCATATGGAACAGTTTGAGGTTTACTGTAAACTCATTAATTCAAGCATAATATTAATCTTTTAGAATCTTCCATTTATTCTTGCAGTTCCACATTCTTTTCAAAATCAAAAGAGTAAATAAATCAACGGCGAACAGCTCCCATTGGTGGAAGGGTTGAGAGCCACAGAGTACGGAAGTAATAGGTAACAGATCCCAAGGAGATGGGAGGAGAAACCGGATCCAGTAAGGCAGGGGTCGGCAACCTTGTTCCGCATTGGGGCCAGGACGCATGTCTGTGAGCGGATGGCGGGCCACATCTATCACGTGTACACATGGATCCCGTCCCCATCCTGCCCCAGATGGTGGACATCAAATCACGTGTTCACAGAAGGTAGACAAAAATGCTGGAGAAACTCAGCGGGTGAGGCAGCCTCATGCAATCTGTGCATGTTTCACCCACTGAGTATCTCCAGCATTTTTTATCTACCTTCGATTTTTCCAGCATTTGCAGTTCTTTCTTGAACGTGTTCACAGAAGGTGCGCGGGCGTGCCGGCGGCTTTGCGCCGGATGCGGTACAGCCAGAACTTGGCCGCGCTTGGCGGGCTGGATGATTATGGGTGAAAAGAATCCCCCTGCGGGCCGGATGATTTTGGGTTACGGGCCGCATTCGGCCCGGGGGCCGTAGGTTGCCGACCCCTGGAGTAAGGAGTCCTGATCTGCAATACTCTGCCCGAGAAGGTGATGGAAGCATAAGCAGTTGTGGCCTCCTGTAAAAAAATGGATAAGTACCTTAAAGAAGGCTGCAAGGCTGTTGGGAAGGAGGCAGACATGGGCAAAGGGCAGTTTACTCGGGGGGTGGAGGGGTCTCATCTTGCTGTGAGGATTCTAGGATTGTATCATTGTATAATTCTGAACTGTATGTGGAGTTTAAACCTTGTGATAACTCGATGGGTGCCTGTTTAAAGGCGTTGCATTCTTTTTGTCATAATAGAATGTGAATACATATTGTAACTGACTATTGAATTGGATTAAACACCCCTAGTAGGGGTTTGAATTTGAAGAATAACATTCATGTTTTGCTTTTATTTATAAATATTTAAGATACAATGGAATAATCCCAGTGCCACCTAGAGGCAAAACAGCCAAGGTAAGACATTGCAGATAGTCCAAGAAAAAAATGTCTTTAAGGAACCAAGATAATTTATAGCTGTTGCTCAGATTTGAGTTATTTAGTGTGATGTGACAGATTATCTATCAAATGGCTTTTCTTGCTCTGATTGAGTTAACTTTAATTAACATTGCAATGGTAGAGCCTCAATAGAACACTGAATTAAGTAGCACTCCCATGCAGGTTCTTGCAGCCACTGTGCCTTGAGTTCTGCCTTGAACGTCACTGTAAATATTTTTTTTTAATGATAACAGGTTGACTTGATTCATATTCATCATTACCCGACGCACTGACACATTACAAGCCCAGGGTCACTGTCTGGCCTGAATTAAGAACTCTTGTATGACATTGTTATGGGGGATAAGCTGCACTGAGCCTCCAGCTGCCGACTCCACCGGTTCAAATGGATGTTTAAGGAATTTGGAGCTTTTCACAGACTCACTAACATCACTAATGGTCAGAGACATAGAGTCAAACAACATGGAAACAGGCGCTTTGGCCAACTCATCTATGTTGACCAAGATGCTCCATCTAAGGTAGTCCCAATTACCTGCATATGGCCCATACCCCTCTAAACCTTCCTATCCATGTACCTGTCCAAGTGTCCTGTAAATGCTACTATTATACCTGACTAGACAACTACCTCTGGCTGCTTGTTCCATATACATATCACCCTCTGTGTGAAAAATTCACCTCAGGTTCCTATTAATTTTTTCCCCTCACATATTAAACATTTGCCCTCTAGTTCTTGATTCCCCTACTCTGGGTATTAGCCCTATCTATTCTTGTGTTGAATATTTTTTATTAGAAGTATAAGTCCAAGTATAAGTACAAGTATAAGTACATATTAAAACAACATTCTTGATAGGTAGTAATTACCATATTTTCTTATATATACTTCTAAACATTTTATTATAGTTTTTTTATAGTGAAAAGTAGAAAAATGTGAAAAATGATTAACATAAAAATAGTTATAAAATAACCAAAAGAAAAAAGTAAATAAAATAACAGTGGTATATTATACAAACAGTATTTATATAGTAATATATCCGTGATCAACAATGTATTATTCTTCGTCCAATCCTTCGTTCAGGTCTCGATCAGGTCCACAAACCGAGTCATATTGATCCCTTAAGATATTCAAGGAATGGAGACCAAATCACATTAAATTGGTCTAACTTGCCTAAAAGTGCAAGTCTTATTCTTTCCAAGTGTAAAGTCTCCGCCATTCCTGAAATCCACAATCTGATTGTATGGGGCCTTTCCAAAATTGTAAAATTAATTTTTTACCAATTATTAAACTATAATCTATAAAAGTTCTTTGTGCTGTCGTGAATAATTGATCCTTTTCTAATATTCCCAATATTATTAATTTTGGATCTAGAGCTAGATTCTTATTTACAACATTCGAGATTACCTTAAATATTTCCAACCAAAAATTCGTAATTTTGTAAAAGAATGTGTTAAATTAGCTTCTGGGTATTGGCATTTGTCACATATAGGAGATACATTAGAAAACATTTTATGTAATTTAGATTTTGAAAAATGCAATCTATGTAAAACTTTGAATTGTATCAGGGAGTGTCTAGAATTTAATGAACAATTATGTATATATCGTAAACTTTCATCCCAGATATCAGATTCAATTGTTTTACCTATTTCATTTTCCCATAGTTGTCTGTACTTTTCCGTATTGGGTATTTCATTTTCTAATAAAATATTATAAATGTATGCTATTAATTTTTCCGTGTTTGGGTGTTTATTTAAGCATTCATCTAGAATTCCCGTCTTTCTCTTTTTATATTCCTGTGTAGTTGTTTTAATGTAGTCTGTTATTTGTAGATATCTGAAGTAGTGTTTAGAGTGTAGTCCATATATTTCCTGTATTTCTTTAAATGAAAGATAAAGATTGTCCCTGTAAAGATCACTGATCTTATTAATTCCTTGATTTTTCCATTGTAAGAATCCTGAATTTTCCAGGGATGGTTTAAAACTAACATTATTAACAATGGGAAGAACTAATGGGATATCTTCTAGTTTTAACGTTCTTTTTAACTGTTTAAAATATTAATTCCACTATTGATTATTGGGTTTTCTCGATAAGTTTTCTTAAATATTTTAATTTTAGAGAATAATATGGAACTGATTTCATACGGTAAGCAGTCTTCCTTTTCCATAAGTAACCAGTTTGGATTTTCATCAAGTTCCACCCACCAGAAGTTCATATTCTTAATATTAACTGACCAGTAATAAAATATAAAATTAGGTAATGTTAGACCTCCATTAATTTTTGATTTGCATAAATATTTTTTATTTATTCTATGGCTCCTATAGTCCCAAACAAAATTAGTGACTATAGAGTCAACCTTTTTTAAAAAATTCTTAGAAAGATATATCGGGATCATTTGAAATAAATATAATAACTGTGGGAGAAAAATCATTTTTATCGCATTAATTCTACCTATCATTGAGATAGGTAGAGTTCTCCAATATAGAATATTCTTAGATAATTTATTTAGTAGAGGTAAAAAATTATGTTTAAATAAAGTCATATTTTTTTGTAACGTGAATTCCTAAGTACTTAATCTGTTCATTGACAATCTTAAAAGGAAATTGTTTTAATACAGTTAGATTATCTTGTGTTAATGGCATAAGTTCACTTTTATTCCAATTGATTCTGTATCCAGAAAACGAGCCAAATTGAGTTATTAAATTCAATAAATTTATCTATTCTTGCCATGATTTTATACACCTCTATAAGATCGCACCTCAGTTTCCTGCACTCCAAGGAATAAAGCTCTGACCTGCTCAACCTCTGCCAAGAGCTCCGGCCCTTAAGTCCTGGCACTACCCTTGTAAATCCTCTCAAGAGTCAAGAGAGTCAAGAGTGTTTTATTGTCTTATGTCCCAGATAGAACAATGAAATTGTTTCTCTCTGTACCCTTTCCAGTTTAGTGGCATCTTTTCAACAACAGGGTAACTAAAACTGAACAGAATACTCCAAGTGCAGCCTCACCAATGTCTTGAATAACGGTTACATAACATATCGACTTCTCCACTCAATTTCCTGACTAATGAAGACCAGCCAACAAACTCCTCCGCTATATTATCTTCCTGTGATGTTACTTTCAGGGAACTACCGGCTTGAAATCAGTCAATAGACCAGCACCCCATAGGGTTAAAATGGAAAAGCAAGTTAACTTGCTGGAAGTTAAGGGCCTGTCCCACTTAGGTTATTTTTAGGCGACTGCCAGGGACTGTCATAATCGTAGCAGGTCGCCGAAAAACTGGCGACTGGACCCCCGCCCCCCACCCCCCCGACATAAAAATTGAAATAGAATCATTACTTTAACAACAACAAAAAACGGAAGTCAGCACCGGCGACCCCCTACGTCACCTGGCGACACCTACGATAGCACCTACGTCAGGAGAAGTCAAGCTACGCTCTTTGGTGTCAAACCCACTGTCGCCGACCGTCTCTGACCATACAAGCGACACCCTGGCGACCATGTGGCGACAGCCTTATTGCCTGTAGTCGCCTACAGGCCCTTTAACTCAAGTATTAAACTATGAAAGGTATAGATAGTTTAGAGAAGGTAAGAAACTGTCCCAGGGTGGAATTGTCTAATACTTGAGAATGTATCATTAGGGTGAAAGGGAGAATGTTTAAAGGAGGCATGAGGGACAAGTTTTTTTACATAGAGAGTGGAGGGTGTCTGGAACACGCTGCCAGGGATGGTGGCGGAGACAGATATGATAGTGGCGTTTAAGAGGCTTCTCGATAGGTACATGGATATGCAGGGAATGGAAGATATAGATTGCGTGCAGGCAGAGATTCGGTTATCTTGGCATCATGCTGGGCCTGATGAAGGGTCTGTTCCTAAGCTGTACGGTCCTATGTTCAATGCTAACTCACTGAAGTTTGATGAATTTTGAGATTGTTGAACACGTCATACCTCTTGTCCAACAGTAGGTTGCAGGTTTCAGAGGAGACAGAGGAACTGTGCAAGGGGAAGATTACTGAAAAAATGATTTGCATTTCTATGGCAGTATTCACACCTTTTCCAAAATGTACAAAAGCACTCAGCCAATCGGAACTCACATTTAATGTAGGAACCTACTTTAGGACTTCCTGTATTCTGTAAAATTTAATCCGAATTTCCGGCTGTAGAATAAATATCCCAGCAGGTCTGTGGCTGAATTTGCAGCCAAGATAGCATTCATTGTGGTGGATGCAAGTCAAGGAATATCCCTGTTGCAAGCATGGCTCTCCCAGCCTCTCTGCGATGTGTACAAAAGCAGAAAACTGCACTTGTTGGAAATCTGAAACAAACAACAGGTCAGGCAGCAACTTCGGAGAGAGAATCCGAGTTACTGGGTTGATCGTGAGTCGTTTTGGGCATCAAGGCCACAGGAAAATCTGCCATTGTTTGCAGTCACCCCCGATTTCTACGTGTGTGGTCAGCAACCTAGTTATTAAAGGTAATACTGACAATGAGGTATTGATTCCTCTAACTTCAAGTAACCTTTGCAACCCTCTCTCTCTGTCCCTACCCCCACCAAAGTCGTACAAGCTACAAAGTCATCTTGTTGAGTCTCATTGTCTGTAACTCGTTTTCACCTAGACCACAGCTAACATTGGCCGGTCTACTTTATCATCATTACTTTTTTGCATATCTTTCATTCATTTTATATCTCTCTATATTACCGAAACATCACCTATTCATTTTCTCCAGAGATCTCCAGATCAGCCATGATCACATTGAATGGCGGTGCTGGCTCGAGGGGCCAAATGGCCTACTCCTACACCTAGTGTCTATTGTCTATTGAGATGCCATCTGATCCGCTGAGTTACTCCAACTTTTTGTGTCTATCTGCACCTGCAGCTCATCCTACACATGTTTTTTCCTCTCGTTATTTTAAATAATTTTAGTGCTTTAATTCATTTACAGATGTTAAATGTTTACAATGTTTTATTTGTTTGAATATCTTTTGTTTTAGGTTTATTTAAGATTGGAATTGTGTTGGTTTATCACTGTCACGTGCAGTGATACACAATGAAAATCTTTAGCTATCAAGGCAGATTGTACTATACACAAATACAACAGGTAGTTCCAAATACAAAATTAAACAGAGTCCAGAATATAATGTTTCAGCTACAGAGAAAGTACAGCTAAAAAAGTGCAAGATGTGCCATAAGGTAGATTGGAAGATCAGGAATTAATCTTTAGCACTTGAGAGGTCTGTGCAAGAATCTGATAGCAGCTGGGATGCTTTCACAATTCTCTGCAATTGTGGACTTGGGCAGAGCAGTTGCCATACCCAGATGTGATGCATCCGGATTGGATGCTTTCCATGGTGCATCTGTGGCAATTGATGAGAATCATTGACTGCAAGGTTAATGCCAAATAGTCTTCTGAGGAGGTAGAGGTATTGTGTGCTCTCTTCAGCGTACTGTCTTTGTAGTTGGGCCAGGGCAAATTCTTGGCAATATTGACACCTGGGAACTTGTAGCTTTCAATCATCTCCGCTTCGGCACCATTGGTGTAAAGTGGAGCGTACTCCACCCTGCTTCCTGAATCCAAGATTCAGCGGTGAATTACCACAGAAGAACACTGTGGCCCTAGCCTTAGATTTTCCGCCCAATATGCAATGTTTCGCTGGGCTGTGTTGTGGGCAGTTGCATTGTTTCAGCTGACACGCTGTGAATTCACCTTGCAGTCAGAGACTGTACTTTTCCACTGTCACCTTACACCGCATGGCACATCAAAACTCACAGAAACAACGTTTAATTACACTCACTTTACAAGGTTGTAGTTCAGTGAGTAAAACTGCTGCCAACGATTTGTCAAAAGTAGTCATAAGTTTAATGGGCACTACAGAACATTCCCCCTGGTGAAGGAAAAGTACTGGGAAAATAGCCGGACTCAAATAGTCTCAGTACAGCAAGTATAGTTCTAACTGTAATAAACTGGAAAGGGTGCAGAGAAGATTTACAGTGATGGTAGCAGAACTCGAGGGCCTGACCTACATGGAGCAGTTGGACAGGCTAAGACTTTATTCTGTGCAGGGGGCTGAGGGGTGATCTTACCGAGTTGTATAAAATTAGGAGGGGTATGGACAGGGTGGATGCAGTCTTTTCCCAGGATAGGGAATCAAGAAACAGAAGACATCGGTTTAAGGTGAGAGGGGAAAGATTGAATAGGATCCCAAGGGGCCATTAAATCTGAATCTATTATTTCTGAACACAGTGTGACAGGGAGTGAGCACACAGTATCCTGGAGTGGATGTGAACACACAGTGTGACCAGACGTGGGTGTGAGTTGGTGCAGTTACGGTCACCTCTCGCACATTGCTATCCAAATGGATGAGGCTCAATCAGATGTTGACACAAGCAACTGCAGATGTTGGATTCTTAAGCAAAACACAAAGTGCTGGAGGAACTCAGCGGGTCAGACAGCGTCTGTGGGGTGGATGGACAGACAATGTTCCAAGTCTGGGCCCTTCTCCAGACTAGTTGAACCGCAAACTCAACCAACTGTGTCCCTGCGTGGCTGTGGGAGTTAAAGCAACTGTTGAACATGCTGTAAAACCAGCGATTGCATGTGTAAAGAGGTTAAAGAACAAATAATTAAAATAAATAGGATTCCAAACTCCATTACTTCATAGCAATAAATATGTTTTGCTTGTGATTTGAACAATCAACGTTCAGAGCTCCAATCATCTGTGACAGAGTTGTACACATTCCTTTCCAGGGATTGGTCAGCTGTAGAAATATTTTTCTCACCCTCTGATGTTTATGGCCATACTTCAGTTTTAC
This sequence comes from Raja brachyura, assembly GCA_963514005.1. Next base: position 16,398,949 of record OY740811.1, read on the forward strand.
CAGTACGAGTAAGAATTTATTACATGAAGTTTGAGCTCCTTGTTGTGCACTTGCAATAATGTTCCCACAAAGGTCACCTCTGTCTCAATATTACAAAGCATTTCTTGTTACGTTCCTGACCCTGTCACAGAGTCATACAGAAGGTAGACACAAAGTGCTGGAGTAGCTCAGCGGGGTCAGGCAGCATCTCTGGAGAAAAAGGATGGGTGACGTTTCAGGTCCAGCTTCGTGTGTCTATCTTCTTGAGTTCTAGTTTAGTTTTAGTTTTAGAGATGTAATGTGTACACTGACCGGACCTAAGGTCAGGGAGAGACAGCAGTACTACCTGCTGCAACACTGCCACCAACTCTGACTGTCGGCACTGTCTTAATCACAAGGCAAGCAAAGCCTGCCAGGCAGCTACTGACTGCAGCTCACTTCAGTGAGAGACGGGTAGACCATGGAGCACCATTTAGTTAAACGGTGAAACATGCCAACTTTTGTTTCAAATATTAACCATTCAGTAATGATGGGGCAGTTTCCAGATGCAAAGTTAAAGCCCTCTTTCAAACAGAGGAATTGCATTTGGTCACAATTTGTCCCTGTCAAATGTATTTGTGGAAAAGTCCTTTCCTGGGCACCCTCATTGTGTCATTAACTCAGCAACAAGGAACTGCAGTAAGTAAGTAAGTTTATTGGCCAAGTATTCACATACAAGGAATTTGCCTTGGTGCTCCGCCCCACAAGTAACAACATGACATACAGTGTCAGTTACGAATGACTCCGAAAACACTAAACATTAATAATAATAAAAGATTAATGATAAAACGCCATTGTGAACTAACAAAATACCAGATCAAAGGGAGGCTACAGATTTTTGGTTTTGATTTTCAGATGTTGGTTAATGCACAAAAGGAGCAACTCTGGAGAACATGGCCAGGTATTGTTTCAGCTCGAGACCCTTCTTCACAATCTGAGTTGCTCCAGCATTTGGTTTTTGCGGCATGAAAGCACTCATGTACTGCCTATAATGGCACACTCGTTCCTGAAAGGTTGCGCAAGATTGGAACGTTGTCTCGACATTTGAAACTGCTGATGAAGTGTGTCTTAAAGAAATGTGCACGTATGTGATCGGGACACATATTACTGCGTCACAACAGGATGGCCATGCTTCTGGGCCCCCACCACCTGCTCAGCCAAACCAGTTTTGCCTGTATCGCCCACATCTCAAAAACTTAAAATAATATACATGATATATCCAAAATATATCCAAATAATATGTACCAGTATTAATCGTGGTCCAAGGTCACACAAAGCAACCGAGTACAGGGATTCAATTTAATGCAGCAACGCAGCAGCCAGTAAGAGGTGGGTGGTACGCTGTACAGAAAGAGTACATTTGGGGCTGGAAGGTTGCAGTGTGAGTGGAACACGTTGAATGACTAAATCACCAAGCTGAGTACAAGCAGGAGACCGAGGGCTGTGTCAGGTTTAGTTCACTTTGGTTTCAAGATACAGCATGGAAACAGGCCCTTTGGCCCACTGAGTCCACGTCGACCATCGATCACCCGTTCGAAAATGCTGGAGTAACTCAGCGGGACAGGCAGCATCTCTGGTGAGAAGGAATGGGTGATGTTTCGGGTCGAGATCCTTCTTCAGACAGATCCAGTTCCACGTTATCCAACTTCCTTATCCATTCCCTACACAAGGGGAAATTCACAGAAGCCGATTAACCTAAAAACCCGCACGTTTTTGGGATGTGGGAGGTAACCGTAGCACCCGGAGGAAACCCGTGCGGTGACAGGGAGAACATGCAAACTCCACACATCACCCACGGTCAGGATCAGACCCAGGTCCCTGTCGCTGTGTGGCAGCAGCTCTACCCGCTGCACCACTGTGCCACCCATAAGATGATCAGAGAACTCAGGCCCAGACTTCGAGTCAGAGATCAGTGTAAAACAGAAAGCCCCTCCAAAAAGCTGATGAGCTGACTTCAAAAGCTGACTTCCAAATTTGTTCTTCATAAAATAGGTAAAGTTGTACAAAGTTATGAAAGGCATAGTTAAGATGAACGGGTACAGTGTTTTCCCCAAGGTAGGAGGGAGTCTAAAACTAGAGGGCACGGGTCACAAAGTGTGAGGGGAAAGATTTTAAAGGGACCCAAGGGGTATCTTTTCACACGGAGAGTAGTGGGTATGGAGTGCAAGCTGGGAGGGAGTTGTAGAAACAACCTTCAAAAGACATTTGGACAGCACCGGACAAATACAAGGTGTGGAGGGATACGGGCCAAACACAGGCAAATGGGCGTAGACATCTTGGTCAACAAGATGCATTTGATGTCATCCCACACCAGAGACTGCTTCGGAAGCTTGACTTCTACGGTATTCGTTCCAACACGAAACGATGGATTTCCAGTTTCCTGACAAAACGTTTTCAGCGCGTGTGTGTGAACGGAAAGAGCTCCAATTGACACCCAGTGTTGAGTGGTACACCCCAGGGCACAGTACTTGGCCCACACCTATTTTTGCTTTACATCAATGACATCCATGAAAAAGTCGCAAGTACGACCAGACTATTCGCTTATGATTGTTTGCTGTACCGTCCAATTAAGTCAGCTAATGATGAAGATGCTCTCCAAAAGGATCTCGATACTATGGTCGAGTGGTCACAACAATGGGGCATGCAGTTCAACCCTTCCAAATGTGAAACCATGCGTGTCACCAGAAAGAGGAATCCAGGCGTCACATCTTACAACATACTTGGTGTCACCCTTGAAGAATCCAAACAAACCAAGTATCTTGGCATCAAATTGCAGAATGATCTACGTTGGAATGGTCAGACTCTCCAATACGCAAGATTATAGAAATAAAGAATTAGGATTGTTAGACGAACTGTTTAATTTACATCCAAATACAGAAAAATTAATAGCTTATATATATAACATCATTTTGGATAAGGAGAACCCAATAACTGAAACATATCGTCAAGCATGGGAAAATGAAATTGGATTAGCTATAACAAAAGAAAATTGGGAAGAAAGTTTACAACGAATGCATCGGTGTTCGTTAAACGCCAGACATATATTGATACAATTTAAAGTATTATATAGGTTACACTATTCGAAAACTAAATTAAATAGTATTTTTCCCAATCTCTCTTCTATTTGCGATAAGTGCAAGAAAGTAGAAGCAAATTTAATACATAGTTTTGTTACATGTCCTAAATTGAATTATTACTGGACAGAAATTTTTAAAGTTATTTCTGAAGTTCTCAAAGTTAAATTGGACCCTAACCCAAAGTCAATAATATTTGGAATTCCGGATTTACATTTGGCACTTACAGTAAATCAGAGAAATTTCTTTGATTACTGTTTGATAATTGGGAAAAAAATCATATTGAAATTTTGGAAGGGAACATTATCCCCCACAATTAAAATGTGGGCAGCAGAGATGATGGAGACGCTGCATTTGGAAAGAATTAGATTTGTCCTACTGGACGAGTATAATTCTTTCGATCAGATATGGTCTCCATATATTCAGTATTTAGAGAAGTAGCTGTTCTTGGCAACACAGCTCGGCGGGCACCCTGCGGGACTTGATGAGAATAATTCATTTTTATATTGGAATTAACATGTATATCTTTATGGATGTTATTATTTGTAATAGTGTTATTAACAATACATATAGTGGTTTTTCATTTATATATATATATAATATTCTTTTCACTTTTTTTTCTTTCTTTCTTTTCTCTTTCCTTTCTTATATATAATCAAATTATTATTTAACCACATTCTTAATGATTTATAAATCTTCTATTCCTTCTCTATCTTTATTTCTAAAAAAATAGTAGATAAGTATTATTAATGTTTTACTCGTATGAAAATTGAATTAATTTGATGTTATAAAGTTGTTTAAAGCATTGTAATTGATTACCTTTAATAAAAAATATATTTTAAAAAAAAAGGAATGGTCAGACTCATCATGCAACAGTGAAAGCAACAGGTGTCCTAAACTTCCTGAGGCGCCAATGAACTTCCATCATTGTTCAGCTTCTGTCAAGGAGAAGCTGTATTTCACCCTCGTTAGACCTCATCTGGACTACGCAGTTGCAGCTTGGGACCCATACACAGATAAAAACATTTCATCCATCGAACGTGTCCAAAGACAGGCCGCTCGATTTGTTACTAACACCTACGAGAGAGAAGCGAGTGTCACCAAACTTCTGAATTCTCTGGGATGGAACCCCCTCCAAGACAGACGTGAAGCTCACCGTTTGACCTGTTTTTACAAAATGTTAAATGGTCAGCTAGACATAGATAACAAGACCTACACCAACCCCAAACCAATTAGGAGCAGACGAGGGCATTCGATCCAATTTGTGGTCCCAGCCTCAAAGACAGATGTGTACAGCAATTCGTTCTTTCCACGCACTATTAAAGCATGGAATAATCTCCACCAAGCCACGGTTGCCCAGCCAGATGCAACTAAATTTAAAGCGGCACTTTCTTCCCAATAACCCTCTCTGGCTAAACCCCTCCCTTCACCACCTCCAGTTTAAATTCCAGTTGGAATATTTTGGAGGACCAAGTAACCAAGAACCAAGAACAAGATGGCTGATGGGCATGTATCCATGCTGTTTCTAGTCTTTTCTGCTATTCTGCAGTACTCTATTCCACTAAGAAGAGGCAGTGACTTTCTGAGATATATGTTCTGAGGACATGGGTTTAATGTGAAAGGGGAAATATTTAATAGAACCTGAGGGGCAATTTTTTCCACACGGAGGGTAGTGTGTTTATGGAACAAGCTACCAGATGAAGTAGTTGAGGCAGGTACTATAACAACATTTCAAAGACATTTGGACAGGTACGTGGATAGGAAAGGTTTAGAGGGCTATGGGCCAAATGAGGAAAGTGGGACTATCGTAGATGGGGCATCTTGGTTGGCATGGGTAAGTTGGGCCAAAAGGACTGTTTCTGTGTTGTATGACTCTGTGACTCTAGATGCATGCAGTCACATAGTTCAGGCTGAAGGGACTGAAGTGTTGAGATCTTCCTTTGGAGCCAGGTAGGAAGGAGCCAGGATATTTTTTGTCTTTATTGAGGAATGGCAGCAAGGCTAAGATAGACAGGTGAGTCTGTCATCAGTGGTTGGGAGCATAAAACCACCCTCGTGGTGTTTGACGTTGGACCTGCTGTAAACCTCCAGCTCCCACTGAAGTCCGTGCCTGCTTTTCCTCATGTTTCCAACCGGAGCCTGACACTGTGGCCATGCCTGAGGACAACTGATAACCATCCCGTGGACTGACAGCTTCCTGCAAGAGCTATTTTTAAAGTATGTGTAATTAAATGTTCCAACCTGTCGGCAGATAAGGACTGGAGGTACCGATTCATGTTTATCTGGGAACCACACACCCTGCCTCCTGCAAGACTAACTACACAAGGTTGTCTTGAAAAAACTATAAGGAGAGGAAAATAAATTAAGGAAAAATAAAAATTACGTAATGCGTTGATGTTGATAGAACCATGGTGTGTAGTTGGGGGTGTTTTGAATCTCAGAATTCACTTTGACCTTGCCAAAGAAATACATTTATTTTTCATGCATCACATCACTTTTTCACCTGTTCTCAAAGAGGGTCTGAAACAACAACTGGCATTTGTACAGCATCGATGATGTTTTAGTGGACTGAGAAACGACTACTGGAGTTTTCAACAGATCTTTATTCAAAAGTTCGATATCCAGTATGCAGGTTCTCCAGACACGTCTGCCCACAACGGTGGTCAGCGCTGAACTAACGCGCGCAAGTGGAAAACCACGCAAAACAAGCAGCCCCTCCCGAGTCACGTGACCGCGGCTTCCGAACGCCGGGTTCGACATATGCGTGCGCTAGCGGGCACCGCTACAATGTACCGAACGTGTATCGAGGTGTTTCGCAGGAGTAGCATCAAACACACATCGGCCCCAATCCACAGGTATTAGGATCGGTGACCTAACGCTCAGTCAAGGGAAGGTTATGAGGAGTAAACAAAAGGAAGTGCTGGAAGAACTCGGCAGGTCAATCGACATCTGTGGAAAGAAAAGCATTTCACTTTTCCAGATCAAAGACCCTTCATTAGGCTATTGGACGTGTGAAGTGATGCATTGTGCAAATTTAAACCAGTGCCAGGGGTACTCAGTGAATGACAATGCCCTGGAGAATGAGTGAGAAACCTCAGGGTACAAGTATATATCGTATTTTTACAAGGATGTTGCCAGGAACTCAGGGCTGAGCTATAGGGGGAGGTTGAGCAGGCTCAGACTTTATTCCTTGGTGCGCAGGAAGACGAGAATTGATCTTATAGAGGTGTGTAAAATCACGGGGGGAATAGATAGGGTAGATACACAATCATTTACCCAGAGTAGGGGAATCAAAAACCAGAGGTCATCGGTTTATGGTGAGAAGAGAAAGATTTAATAGGAACTGGAGGGGCATTATTTTCACACAGACAGAGGTGGGTATATGCAACAAGGTGCCAGAAGAGGTAGTTGAGGCAGGTGCAATAACAACATTTTAAAAACATCTGAACAGGTACATCCATAGGAAAGGTTTAGAGGAATATGAGCCAAATGCGGCAAGGTGGGACTAGGGGCATCTTGGTCAGCATGGGCAAGTTGGGCCAAAGGGCCTGGTTCCATGTACTATGACTCTTTGACTATTTAGTTCCCTGAAAGTAGCATACAGGGAAATAAGGTGTTGAGGAAGATGTTGTATGCGGCAATTAATGCAAGAGTTACAGCTGACCAAGATGTTGGTGAGACCACACTTGGAGATGTGTGCACAATACTGGTCAACATACTGGAAGAAGGATATGACTAAGCTGGAGAAGGTGCAGTGCAGATTTACAAGAATGTTTCCAGGATTGGGAAGCTTGAGTTATAGGGAGAGATTGGACAGGTGGGGAGTGTTTTTTTTGCTGGAATGAAGGAAGCTTCATTTGGACAGGTACATGGATAGAAACGTTTAGATGATCTGGATCAAATGCAGGCAAATGAGAGTAGGCCAGCAGAGCACATTGGCCGGCATAGAATAGTTGGGCTGAAGGGCCTCTTTCGTCACCAAAATACTCCATGTTGTGAGGTTAGAGAGGTGCTGTTATTTAAGGAGGGAATTCTGGGCAGTTGACTCACGGCCATCAATAGTGGCACCGCTGAATTTTATGGTGATTGTGAGGCTGGAATCATTAGAAAATCCCCAAATCTTCACTTCCAGTTTCAATGAGATACAGCAGTGTTTACATTTGAGACTGATTTCCTTTCTTATTCCAGATTTACTTAGTAGGTGAATTTCAATTCCCCTTTCATACTGGTCCAGTGGTCTTACATGTAAGTGGCCCCTGCACCACTATAATGGTCCCTGCTCACTGTGTGCATTGAGAATTGGGGAGTGGAGACGGTGGAGAATGCAGTTGCTGGGTTCACTGTTCACCAACAGGTCAGTTTGTTCCGTGACATCTGCCCTAAAGAATGCCTCTATCTGGTGGAAAACAGAATGATCCATTTGCCTCGCAGAATGGAAAATTCTTCTCATTCTTCTGCCGCCCATATTTTCCTATCTTGAGGGTTTTTGAAGCCACTACAAGGCTTTCCAGGCATTGCACATCAGCATCTGAATGTATGGATCTGGACTGTTCTCAAATCGGCTGCGAGTTAAAACCTTGTGATTAAATCTCCTCTATCACAAGCACGCAGACTAAACGATATCAGATTTCTGTAAAGACTCCTTGTCTCCTTGATGTGAGTTACCTGAAAGTGGAGTCACAGGTAGATACTGTTTGAAGAAGACTTTTGGCATGTTAGCCTTCATCAGTGCGGGCACTCAGGACAACATTTGTGGTGTTATGTACCGTTGTACAAGACATTAATAAAGCAGCACTTGGAGTATTTGCTCAGCTTTGATCATCCTGCTGCAGGGAAGGGACCAATAAGCTAGAAAGAGCACAGCGAAGATACAATTACAAAATTTAAAAGACATTTGGACACACAGGAGAGGTTCAGAGGTATATGGGCCAAATGCCGGCAAATGGGACCAGCTTAGATGGGGCATCATGGGCGGTGTGGAGGAAGTTGGGCTGAAGGGCCTGTTTCCATGCTGTATGATGTGTCCATAATGAAAACTAGAAAAAAAGGCAATAAAAGGAAGAAAGGAAAAGATTTGGGAAAAATGACAACAAGGAAGAGGGAACAATGGGTGAGGGGAAGGAAAAGGATTTTATTTTCTTTGGATTTAGTTTTAGGGTTAGGTTTATTATTGTCACATGTGCCGGGCACAGCGCAGGCCATCCAAACAGAGCAGATAATACTATACACAAATACAATCATGCCAAACTCAAGCACAATAGGTAGAGCAAAGGGAAATATACAGAATGCAGAATAGTTCTCAGCACCAGATCCAGAGACAAAGTCCAATGTCCACAATGTGATGAAGTGAATCGGACAGTACTCTAACTTATGGAAGGACCCTTCAAAAACCTATTCCTGAGCCTGGTGGTACATACATTCAAGCTACTGTATGGGAATGGGAGCGGGTAGAAGGAGGAATGACCAAGGTGCAAGAAATCTTTGATTATGTTGTCTGCTTTTCCAAGTTAGCATGAAGTTTAGAGAGAGTCAATGGTTGGGAGTTTAGTCTGTGTGATGAACTGGGCTGCATCCACATCTCTCTGCAATTCTTGGAGTTTTAAGCAGAGCTGTTCCCAAACCAAGTTGTGATGCAACCTGACAGTATGGTTTCTATGGTGCGCCTGCAGAAGGCGTAAAGGGCCTGTCCTACAAGCATGCAACTCCATGCGATGAGCACGACATAACGTGGTCGCTTGAGCCGTCCGGCGTCGCGGGGTCGGTCCCACTTCGATCGCCGGAGCCGTGCGGAGTTGAGTGGAGATCGTCCCAACATCGCGCGGGGCTCCGAAAAACTGACTATGTTCAAAAATTCCGCGCGGCAACGGCTTGTCGGCTCGCAGTCGCCTCGACGCATTACACAACACCTCGACGTCGTGCCTCCGTGACCCTCTCTGTAGGTGCCTCCGTTACCCTCTATGTGTGTGGCTCCGTGGCCCTCTGTGTGTGTGCCTCTGTGCCCCTCTCTGTGTGTCCCTCTCTGTCCTGGCGAATGTACCTTCAGACTTTGCTCCAAGTTTGCCTCACTTTGCGCCACGTTGTGCCACTCACCCGACCTCCGCGCGGCCCTCGCTGCCGGTTTGGTCGCGCTTGCCGCATGCAGGCGCACGCTGGTGGGAACGACCCTGTACAGGGATGACCTGACCTCCGCGTGGCCCCCGCTGCCCGTTTGGTCGCACTCATCGCATGGAGTCGGATGCTGGTAGGACATAGTAGGTGGTGACATGCTAAGAGTAGGTGGTGACATGCTGAATTTCCTCAGTCTCCTGAGGAAGTAGAGGTATTACAGTGTCCTCTTGGCTGATACTCCAGTTCATTGGTAATATATACGCCAAGGAACTTGAAGCTCTCAACCATTTTCATTCTGGCACCATTGATGCCAATTGGGGCATGTACCCCTCCATGCTTCCTGAAGTTGATAGCTAGCTCCTTTGTTTTGCTGACATTGAGGGAGGCATTAGCCTGACACCATCTTACTAAATTTGCTATCTACTTCCTGTACTCTGTGTCATCATTGTTTGTGATCCAGCCCACCCCAATGTTGTCATCTGCAAACTTATAGACTTAAACTTAAAAAAACTTTTTTAAAAAACCAGGCCAGCTGGCCTGGAGATAGGCGACGTTTCGGCTCAAGACCCTTGTTCAGTGTGAAGAAGGGTCTCCACCCGAAACGTCGCCTATCTCCTTCGCTCCTTAGATGCTGCTGCACCTGCTGAGTTTCTCCAGCTTTTTGTGTAACCATAGGAATTAAAGTGTTTGGCAACTGGGTTATCAGGTCGGTCCAGGTGGACTGAATGAAGGTGTTCAGCGAAACGATCGCCCAGTCTACGTTTGGTCTCGCCAATGTATAAGTCCACATCTTGAACAACGGATACAGTAGATGAGTTTGGAGGAGATGTAAGTGAACATCTGCCTAACCTGAAAGGACTGTTGGGATCCCTGGAGAGAGTCGAGGGAGGAGATCGCTGGTTGACGCGGGGATCGCTGGTCGGCGCAGACCCGGTGGGCTGAAGGGCCTGTTTCTGCACTCTATCTCTAAACTAAACTATAGGGACAAAGGTTGCATCTCCTGCGGTTGCAGTGGAAGGCACCTGGAGAGGGGGTGGTTTGGGTGGGAAGGGATGAGTTAGCCAGGGAGTTGCAGAGGGAACGGTCTCTGTGGAAGGTGAAAATGGGTGGAGATGGGAAGATGTGACTCGTGGAGGGATCCCGTTGGAGGTGACGAAAATGCCAGAGGATTATGTGTTGTACAATCAGAAGGATCTTATTTATTAGAATATCTAATGCTCAAAAAGATAACGTCAGAGTCCACGAGACACTGTCCTTTATACAACATTCTGACCCACTTGGTGCGGCACTTGGTGTAAAAGCTGAAGTCATGGTGGTGGAGAGAGTCAATAGGCTTCAAGTTCCTGGACGTGCATATCTCTGAAGATCTATCCTGGGCCCCGGCACACTGTTGCAATCACAGAGAAAGCCCATTAACACCTATGTGTTGAAACAAAGAACCGCAGATAGTGGTTAATACACAAAAGGACACAAAGTGTTGGAGTAACTCAGCAGGTTAGGCAGCATCTTCAGAACTTTATGTACCCACGTTCTGCAGAGATGCTGCCGAACCTGCTGAGTTACTCCAGCACTTTGTGTCCTTTTATCATCAACACCTCTACTTCCTTAGAAAATTGGGGAGATTTGGCAATAGAACAAGGAACTGCAGATGCTGTTTTACCATGAAGGAATGCACTCTACCGTGCACTCAACAAAGTTCAAATAAATATTTGGGTTTATGTCAAATCTCCTCAAAAGGACACAAAGTGCTGGAGTAACTCAGCAGATCAGGCAGCATCTCTGGAGAATGTGGATAGGTGACGTTTCTCACAGCTCTCTCTCAGCTTCCCACCCACCCACCCTCCCTTACCATCAATCTATCTATATTCTCCAGCGATGCTGCCTGACTCATTGAGTTACTCCAGCACTTTGTCTCCTTTTGAGGAGATTTGACACAAAGCCAAATATGTCTTTGAACCTTGTTGAGTGCACGCTGGAGAGCACACCTTCATAGTAACCTGGATAGGTCCAACGTCCAGGAACAAAGGCATCTGCAGAGAGCGATGGTGCATCATCTGCACCAACCTCCCCTTCATCAAAGGGATCTATCGGAAGCCCTGCCTGAAAAAGGCAGCTAACATCATCAAAGACCCACACTACACTGGCCACGTCCTCACCTCACCGCTGCCAGCAGAATCATGACCTCCAGGTTCAAGAACAGCTTCTACTTGCAACCATCAGGCTCTAGAGCAAGGGTTCCCAACCTGGGGTAAACTTCGCCTACCCTGGGGGTAAATTTGTTGATTCTGGATTTGTACATATTTGTTCTCATTGACTGACTGTGTTTGGCTCTGGTATACCGGTATCTGTTCATCATTAGCTGTTCATAAATAAGTGAAATAACATTGTTATGTGCTATTAAAGTTGCCCGGGGTAAACGGGAAGAAAAAGGTTGGGAACCCCTGCTCTAGAGCCACATGGCACAGACATGACTACAACTCGACCTAATTAACTGTGCTCTTCCATGGACTTTGTTCTGATTGCACCACGTAATTCGGTTTGCACTGGTTGCCCAGTACACATACACCACCGATTTTCCAGCGCCCTTAATTCTAGAGCCTTTCTGGATTGTCCGTTTCGTCGGACCCGCAGAGGACATGAAATAATAATTCATGATGATAATAATGCAGGTTGTTGTCCCTGCTCGACGCTTTGATTTATCCAGAGAACAAGGAGGGAGATGCGAGAGTCCAGTCGCCGGCAAACCCAGCTCAGCTGTTGTTCAGGGACCAAGTTGCTACAATATCTGTTTGTCCCCGAGCCGGGACCACACTCTTGATCTACAATCAGGCAACTCACAGCCCCGAGGCTCAGACACGCTCACAATTAGTTTTTTTGTCGAACATGAAATAAAGGATTCCACAGATATTTCGACTGGGATCAATGTGCCCTCTGCAGCGTACTGGAAGTTCGAACAACAGGGGATTCAACCAGAGCTGAACAGGGTGATGAGCTGATGATGAAAATGGGGAATTAATATTTTACTAAAGAGAAGTCCAATAATATACTACTGATTTGAATAAAGTACAGGATTAAAATTGGAGCTTCAATTGGATGACAAACTTGACTGGTTAATGCACCTTTCAAAACTGCTGTACATTGTAAAGTGCTGTATATTAAAATAAGAAACAATCTGCAGGAGGAACCCAGCAGGTCAGGTGGGAGAGGGGGAGCATTTTGTGTCTGATTCAAAATGTCAACAGTTTATTTCCAATGACTGTAATTTTGTCTGGATTAAAGGAGGTGCCTGCCAGACCATAGGTTGCCAGAAAATGTTGTGGTGGACCTGAATTCCTGATCATTTGTTGCATTTTTGATGATTGTATATGTATTAGTTGTGTTGCATCAATGTGCGTCTAGAGCTACAGCAAGTAAGAATTTCATTGTTCCGTTCCCAGTTCTAATAACAATTAAACACTCTCGAATCTCTTCTCTCGATCATTGAGTTAAATTCTTAAAATAAGCAAAGTGCCTGCTTGCCTCAAGCGCCCGAGGAGAGGTGTTAATGTGAACACACCTGTACGGATGTTGGTTCCATGCCCCAAGCTATTCCTGGGAACACAAAGAAGGGAATAAACATGCTGGAGTAACTCAGCGGGTCAGGCAGCATCTCTGGGGAACATGGAGAGGGTCAGGACCCTTCTTCAGACAGGCTGGGAATACCAGCTCTCCTATGCAAAACGGAAAATAGTGCAGGACATTATGATGCAAAAAAGTGTAAGAACTGAAGCTCTGACAAATTAAAATGTTGAAACTCGGAACAATATTAACCCACCTAAGCCCTAAATCAATCTGCAGATCTAGCCGTCATAACACCAGACAGAGACTGTGAGAATGGCAGCCGACAGCCACTGACTGCTTGACAGCCTCAATGACTTCATTATTATCACGTGCCAAGATTCAGTGAAATACAGTTTTTGCATACAGGTCATCAAGATTATCGGCACACATTAGCACACCCCAGTTAGTACAGACTATATGGAACAGCAAACTGAGTCTACATGCAAGAGTCGTCACTTTGGCACCATTTTACAGTCATAGCTGCGGCTGTCTACAAAGACCCGTTGCACCCATCGCTTCCATTCTGGTCGACCCTCTCCTGCACAACCCTCTTCAGCCTTTGTTCCCCGGGGGCGGGGGGGGGGGGGGAGCTTCCCACAGCCGACCTTGAGGGTGCAGAAGGTTCGTCTTACCGGGCCCTTTGTACAGCGTCCGCCACAGTCTCCTTCCACCCTCCTCTCTGATCTCACATCTTAATCTGGCAAGAGAAACCGAATATCCGTCCAAGTGTGAGTGAAAAACTGGCGGCCTGAATGGAGACACATTGGTAAAACGAGAATGGGGAGAAAGGCAGCATTTACCAATCTTTCAGCAAGTTATACAGAAACTGAAGACCAAGGTGCAGCATCATAACTCCAGGCAGCACGGTGGCGCAGTGGTAGAGTTGCTGCCTTATGGGCCTACAGGCGACCGCCGGTGACTATGCTGTTGCCACGTGGTTGCCGGGGTGTCGCCTGTATGGTCGTGAGTCGTCTCCTCAGTCGCCCAAAGACTCGTAGCATCTTTCTGGTCGCCACTGGATTTTCAACATGTTGAACAATTTTCTGAGACAGTCGGCGACAGTGGTTTTGACGCCAGTGAGCGTAGCTTGACTTGTCCTGACGTAGGTGTTGGTATGGTTGTCGCCAGCTTAACGTAGGTTGCCGCCCGTGCTGTCTTCATTTTTTTGTTGTTGTTAAGGTAATGATTCCATTTCAAATTTTATGTCGAAGGGTGGTCCAGTCACCATTTTTTATAGGTGACCTGCTACGACTTATTATGACAGTTGCCGGCAGTCACCTAAAAATAACCTAAATGGGACAGTAACATAACAGCGCCAGAGACACGGGTTCAATCGTAATTGCAGGTGCTCTCTGCAAGTAGCTTGTACGTTCTCCCTGTGACCCAGTTTTCTCCGGGTGCTTCGGTTTCCTCCCACACTCTAATGAGGTACAGGTTTGTGGGTTAATTGGCATCTGTCAATTGCCCCCGGGTATGTTGGATAGAACTAGTGCACGGGTGATCACTGGTCTGCTTGAACTCAGTGGGCTGAAGGGCCTGTTTCCGTGCTGTATCTCCAGTCAACAAATGTCTAAACCTGGAATGCAAACTGCGACCATAATAAAGAGGAAGTCCAAATAGCAGGGGATTGAACCAGAGCTGATCCAGGTGATGAGCTGATAATGAAAATGAGCAATGAGTATTTTACTAAAGAGAAGTCTACAAATATACCACTGATTTGAATAAAGTTCAGAATTTGAATAATGCTTCAATCAAATGACTAACTAGAATTGTTAAAGCACCTTTCAATACTTCTGGATATCCCAAAGTGCTTTTTAATAAAGTAAGAAACAGTCTGCAGGAGGTTGAGTGACATCTGTGGTGGTGGGGGGTGGGGGGTGGGGGGTGGGGGGTGGGGGGTGGGGGGGGGGGTGGTTTGGGGAGAGCAAAAAATGTTGATGTTCTGAGTCTGATCCAGAATGGCAACAGTTTATTTCCATCTGCAAGATGTTACTTGATCCCAGAGTTCCTTCAGCTGAGTGTTTGTTGCTTCAGATACCACAGGGCGGCCCAGTGGCGCAGCGGCAGAGTTGCTGCCTTACAGCGCCAGGCACCTGGGTTCAATCCTGACTACGGGTGCTCTCTGTACGGAGTTTGCACGTTCTCCCCGTGACCGCGTGGGTTTTCTCCTGGTGCTCCGGCTCCCTCCCACATTGCAAAGACATGCAGGGTTGTAGGCTAATTAGCTTCTATAAATTGTACCTGGTGTGTAGGAACTACAGGTGCTGGTTTATGGACACAAAATGCTGGAGTAACTCAGTGGGTCAGGCAAAATCTCTGGAGAAAAGGAATAGATAAGTCTGTGGTCTGAAAAAGGATTCCAAACCTTCTCTCCAGAGATGCTGCCTGACCCACTGAGATGCTGCCTGACCCACTGAGATGCTGCCTGACCCGCTGAGATGCTGCCTGACCCGCTGAGATGCTGCCTGACCCGCTAAGATGCTGCCTGACCCACTGAGATGCTGCCTGACCCACTGAGATGCTGCCTGACCCGCTGAGTTACTCCAGCATTTTGTGTCTATTGGGCCTGGGAACTTGAAGCTGTTCCATTGGCCACCCAGGGACTGATAAACTGTGGCCAAGATACACAGAGACAAAATGGATGTTTCTTTGTGCCAAAACCCTTAGAAAGGTCGCTCCATCATCAGCTGGCTGATTCAACAACAACAATTGAATGTTCTCAGCTCCAATCTATTCATGAAATTACACTGAATTAACTCCAGCGACAAGTTCTATTTATATAGTGTAGAAAGGAACTGCAGACGCTGGTTTACACCGAAGGTAGACACAAAACGTTCAGCAGGACATGCAGCATCACTGGAGAGAAGGAATGGGTCGAGACTCTTCATCAGACTTCAGCCTTATATAGCACCTTGCTTTGAGAAATGTTCCATAAATCTCCACAGGAGATTCTTGCAGGGAAGAGGGGTGGCGATCCAGAGGTATCCAGAAAGGAATTCCAGACATTGGGAGCTGGGCAGCTTAAAGTATGACCAATGGTGGCGGGACAGCAGGTGGGGATGCTCCAGAGGCCATAGTTAGAGGAGTCTGAGAAGGTGGTGAGGCTGGAGGGAAGAATTTGAAAACTAGAGTTTGACAAGCAAGATGCGTCTTACCTAGGTCTTCCCGCACAGTAGTTTCAGTCACCTGCGTCAGCAATGACGAACAACCTACTTCAGTCAAATTCCTTTTACAAACTTTAATTTGCTGCACCACACCCCACTTCCCCAATCTGTCTGCCATACATTTCATAACTCACTCATTATTTTGTTTACATTCTCGACATCTAACTCACTGCATCACCCATTGACTATAGACAAGGTTGCTTACAGTTTGTCCTCTGGTTTTACCCTATCAGAAACTTCCCCCCTCCCACACTCTTCCTTCCTACAGCTTACCAAGATTATTTTCTCTACTTTCCAGTTCTGATGTAGAACCTAAAACGCCAGCCGTGTTTCTCTTCCCACAGATGCTGCCTGACCTGCTGAGTGTTTCCAGTGTCTCCTGTTTTCAATTTAGTTTCCCAGCATCCTCGGTACTTTGATTTCCTCTTCCCCCTTGCCAGTTGCCAGTTGCCAGTTTCAAGGAAACCTTTGAGCCACAAGAGGGGCTGAGCGAGGTGAACTAACAATTTATCTGTCTGTCTGAGAATCCACTCAACCTCTGATAGGCCTCACTGCGACAGAACAGGAATAGCTTTGCGTTTAATTCTGTTCCGCTCTTGTTCAAGTTACGTAGGCCCATCAAGGTCAACCTTCAGATAATGATCCAGTCCAAAGATTGGGAACTTTCTCAATTCCAGTGTGTCATGTTTACAGACCCAAACATTTCTTGCAGCAAACAATGAGATTTTTAAGGTATATTTCTCGTCCATTTAACTATAGAGAAGACAATGGAAGTTAGAGAATTGAGGCGAATATTTTGTGAAGTGTTGGACCATATTTAAATTACCAAAGAGGAGGTATTAGCAGTCTTTATTAAGGTGCATTCTTATAACTTGCGTGAAGCCAGGGAGGAAATTGCAGGAATCTTTGCAGAGATATTTGCATCATTTTTATCCACAGATGAAGTTCCAGAGGACTGGAGGGAGGACAACATATTTAGGAAGGGTAGTGAGCCAGGCATCTACCGGCTGGTGAGCCTGACATCGGTGGTGGATACGTTACGGGAGAGGATTCTGAGGGGTAGGATCTACCTGCATTTGGACAGATAGGTTGTTTAAGAAGGAACTGCAGATGCTGGAATATCGAAGGTAGACAAAAATGCTGGAGAAACTCAGCGGGTGCAGCAGCATCTATGGAGCGAAGGAAATAGCCAACGTTTCTGGCCGAAACACTTCTTCAGACCGAAGAAAGGTTTCGGCCCAAAACGTTGCCTATTTCCTTCGCTCCATAGATGCTGCTGCACCCGTTGAGTTTCTCCAGCATTTCTGTCTACCTTTGGGCAGATAGGGACTGATTTTTGATAGCACAGCTTTGTACGTGGGAACTCATACCTCGCTAATCGGTTGGGTTTTTTGAGGAGGTCACCTGGAGGATTGATGAGGGCAGGGCAGGTGGAAGATATCCACATGAACATTGGCCTTTGATAATGTCCCTTTTTGTTTGGGAAGCTGTAGCTCTCTGAGGTCGCTGGGTGTGATGTTGCACCGTCTAATTGGGATTACTAACTGCGTCACACACCGTCCCTGATTAACAGCAGTGGCACGACCACATGGTCACCAAGACAACATGACTCACTGGTCATAAAGTGATTGAGACGTGACTCTGACAAACCTCTATGTGACAGCATCAGTGATCAGTGTGACTGGAGGCAGGAGCACATTGGACCCACACACTTTAATCGGCTGGAATCTCTGGTGATCAACGTGACTCATCCCAATCACCTACTTGCCGTGACCAGGTGCCGCACATTTCTAACATGCCTCGAATCTTTACGGTTCCCGGAAATGCACAGTGCATGTGGCATTTGCATGTATTTTTATAAACTTGGAATTAATTATCAAGGGTCGCCTTTGCATAATATTTGCAGAATGGATTCAAGGCACAATGACACACTGACCATTTATTCACTCAAGGAAGTGGTGAAACATTCTGTCTCAGGACATCCTTCTACACAGGTCACGAGCAGTCCCTTACGTCTGACGGTTGGTACGGACCTCCCCTGTAATCAGAGCGATTTGTGTACAAAAGCACTTATTATACCTCATTCATTCCTCCGACTGTTTCAAGCAGTCAGGTGACTGTTTAACCTAAATGAAGTCATTTCAATTCACCGAGGTGTGTTATACAGCAACCAAAACACAAACGTGTAGTGAAAGTATCACCACGTTTAAGAAACATTTAGACAGGTTCATGGATAGGATAGGTTTAGAGGGATATGGGCCGAACGCAGGCTGGTGGGACAAGTGTAGATGGGGTTTGTTGGCCGGCGTGGGCAAGTTGGGCCGAAGGGCCAGTTTCCAATCTGCAAGACTCTATGAAAGGGGAGAGGAAAGAGAAACAATTTCTACCCGTCGACGCTGAGAACAAAGTGGAGTGAACGGAGGATGCATTGACTAAATAACCAGGTCGTAATTGGCCGTCTCCCACCTGGGCCGCAAATATATGTTGTCCCAACAACAGCTTTACAAAACCTGCCGATTTCATCAAAGTTGAAAGAAAGTTTGAGTTTCCCTGATGTATATCTCCTCTGCCCTGGCAACGTCTATGTTCAACCCAGAATTGCCACCGGAGCAACAAGTTGGAATGGGCTCAGGAGATGCAGTTCCATGTGTTGCCTGAGAGTGGGGTTTCAGGTGGTGAAGACCTTCCACAGAGCGTGCTTCCGCAGGGTGAACAATGTTTATGACAGAAGCATGGTTGCCAGCTCCCGGCATTGTCACGCATGGCATAGACTCCCAACGGGCGAACGTCGCTGCCATTCCCGGCTACAGGCCCGCCTCCTCCGCCGGAAAACCAGGAACCTCCCCATGCAGCGGGGGCCTCGGCCGAAACTCGTCCCCTGCTCATCCTAGGGACTGGAAATTGGAGCAAAGGATGGAACGAATCAGCAACGTGGCATACGTTAGGTAAAAAGCCAACAAGAAGAACTGGGGATCTTACCTTCCGCACCCTCCGGGAGGTGCTCCTGGGGCACGATGGCCGAATGGTGGATAGGGGCAACGGTTCACAGGGAGATCCGAGATCATGGTGACGGCTGCAACAAACCTCCATGAACAACTGAAGCTGGGACTTTGATCACCAAACCCTGGCGGCTCATCCACATGTACCCAGTGGGGGACTGTTGCTACGCATTCTGTACTTAATTTGGATTTGTACTTTGTTAAGGCTATATAATCCCATTAAATCTGTATGTGAAAAATAGAATTTCACTGAACCTCAGCACATGTGATAATAAAGAACCATTGAACCATTGAACGTAAACTCTGATTTGAGTAAAAGCGACTTTAGCAATTTTACAATAAATTAAAGGATGTTGTTACTGACAAGATGCTAAAGAGGGCAAAATGGTTTGGGATTGATCGAAGATATTCAGCGATCCTGTATAAAATGGGAGATAAAGTAACAGAGCCCTGGAGACGAGTGGGTGTTTGTTTCCCATTAGGCCTGAGCGCTTCCCAGGTCCATTGTTGGCAGTGGGCTCGGTGGTGATGACGAGTTACACAGACAAGTTACACAGTTACTCAACAGGACGACAGTGAAACTAGTGCGATGACTAGGGTGGGGGAGGGATGGAGGGTGAGGGGATGCGAGGATTACTTGAGGTTTTCCGTTTCTCTGCAGCTCTGTTCTTGCTTCCCCTCCCCCCAGCCGCAACTGGGACAGAGTGCCCCTAGTCCTCACCTTCTTAACCCTTCAGCTGCCCCATACAACACATAATGCTCCGATATTTTCACCACCACCACTAGTTGCATCGTCCCATCTTCACCATTTTCCCTACATATTTTTAAATCTTCGCTGGACACAAGCAGGAATCTGAGGACTAACCTTTTCACACAAAGGGTGGCGGGTGGTATGGGACAAACTGCCAGAGGAGGTAGTTGAGGCTAGGACTATCCCATCATTTAAGAAACAGACAGGTACATGGATAGGGCAGATTTGGAGGGATATGGACCAAGTGCAGGCAAGTGGGGCTAAGTAAGTAAGTAAGTTTATTGGCCAAGCATTCACATACAAGGAATTTGCCTTGGTGCTCCGCCCACAAGTAACAACATGACATACAGTTACGAATGACTCAGAAAACACTAAACATTAATAATAATAAAACATTAATGATAAAACACCATTGATCAAGCTTGTGAACCAACAAAATACCAGATCAAAGGGAGGCAAAATGTAGTTGGGACATTGTTGGCAGTTGGACCGAGGGACCTGTTTCCACAATGTATTCCATGTCAAGTGAGTTTCAGATGACTGGAGGATGGCAGCAAGTGCTTTTTCCAGAAATACAGCGGGGAAAAGTCTGGTAGCTCTAGACCTGTGAGCCTGGTATTATCCAGAGGGAAGGAGCAGGATAAAGTTCAGAGGGAAAGGATTAATGGTCATTTGGTTAGGCGGAGCCTAATCAGAGACTGCTGACGTGGCTTTTTCAAGTGCAGATTCTTCCTGACTATTTGATTAAATTCTTTGAAAAGATAAGAAAGCTTATCAAAAAAGGCAGGGCAGTAAAGGTGATATGCATGGATTTTAATAAAGCCTTTGACAAATTCCCACGGAGTTCAAAACTTTAGGGCCCCTGAGCAAATTAGATACAAAATTAGCTTAGCAATAGGAGAGACAGAGGGTGATGGTAGAGGGGTGTTTCTGCGGCTGGATGCTTGTGGCTAGTGCTATTCCACACGGATTACTGCTGGGGAATGGTGTGGATGTGGGAGGCGTGATCAGAAAGTTTGCGGATGACACTAAGTTTGGCACAGCTGTTGATAGTGTAGGCAGTCGTCTTAGGCTGCAGAGAGATCTCGAAGTGTCAGTGAAATGGGCTGAAAAATGGTAGGTGAAGTGTAATCCAGACAAATGTCAGGTGATTTGTTTTGTGAGTACTAATGACGCGAGAACATACTCCATGAATGGTGAGGTTATCGGGTGTATTGAGGAACAGTGGGACCTTGAAGTCCAAGTCCAACGATCCTCAAAGGTGTCTTCTGATCCGAACCATCACTCATTCCTTCTCCCCAGAGGTGCTGCCTGCGCCGCTGAGTTACTCCAACGTTCTGTGTCTACCGTTGATCCTCAAAGGTGGCCACACATGGAGTCGTAATGGGGATAGATACAAAATGAGCGCTCGATTCATGTAGACACAGAGGGCCAAGTGCTGGGAGATGGGATGAATATTGATGGGTACCCACTGGTCAGCATGAACAAGTTGGGCTGAATGGCCTGTTTCCGTGCTGTATGATTCTATGACCTTCTTGTGGGTCAGTTGCCCCCTCCTGTGAGTCTGCAGGTTGCGGCACAGAGTCCAGGGTTAGGGTTGGGTGGGACATAGAGTGCGTGTCATACGGGAGAGAAACAGGCCCTTCGGCCCACCATGCCCATGCTGTCTATTGTGCTGATGATCACTAAGTACAGTGTAATGCCTCAACCACTGCCATCGGGAGAGCTGCCCCCTGACCCACAGGTTCAGCTGGAGGACTGCCCACCCCCAGCTCTCTGAGTCCCTGGTGTGACCCTGTGTCGAGGTGTCAGAGAGCCAGAGGCAGACTGAGTCACACCGTCGCGGCCAAATTTCCCCCGGCTTCTCAAAGCTGAGAGCAAACAGCTTCCTGTGGGTCTGACAAACACTCCAGCCTCAGTCACAGTGGCTCTTTTGTCTGCAGTGGGGTCAAGGGAGCAGAGGGGCACACCTCACTCCGACTCCCCATGGAAGTCTAATCACCAGCCCCAGGCACAATCCCCCACCAACAAGCATAGCTTACGGCTGGGCAAACACCAGCTGACCCAGCCATGGGCACGTGGCCACAGAGAGCTTTCTATCAAACTGAACCTCCAGGTCCACAGGGCTACATCTCCACTTGTCCACATCTGTAGTTCCTGGTCCAATGTCGACATCAGTAGTACACATGTGGTCCACATGTGTGGTTCCTGTCCACGCGTTCCACATCTGCGGTTCCGGGTCCACATGTGGTCCACATCTGTGGTTCCTTGTCCTCATAATAAAGGTCCGAGCAGTGAGAGAATGAGTCAAGGACTGGGAGAACAAGCGGTGACAATCAGTCACAGTGAGGAAATGACTCAGCACCAGACACAGGGACTGATGCAATGAAGCCTTACGTATGTCAATAAACATACCCAACAGGAAGTTATAAAGAATGCGGGCCATACACAGGCAAATAGGACTCGTTCCCATCTACCTCATTGAAGACCTTTGAACTATCTTTTAATCAGACTTTAGCAGGCTTCAGTGTTACATCTTGCACCAAATGTTCTACCCTTTATGCACTGTGGACGGTTTGATTGTGTTCATCTATATTTTTATCTGTCATTGGAAACCATACAAACAAACGTTTTTCACTGTACCTTGGTACACGTGACAATAATAAACTAAACTCCACTAAACTAAGCATATGCACACATATATATAAATACACACACACACATATATATATATATATATGGACAATAGACAATGGACAATAGGTGCAGGTGTAGGCCATTTGGCCCTTCGAACCAGCGCCGCCATTCAATGTGATCATTGCTGATCATCCCCAATCAGTACCCCGTCTCTGCTTTCACCTCCTGCCTCTGCTATTCCTAAGAGCTGAATCATATACAGTATATACACACACATATCCACAATACCTTTATAGTTCATTTTTCCCGTGAGAAAAAGATAATTGTTATAATTTGTTCCATTCATCTTATAATAGTCCAAAGTATTAATCAACATCACTCATAAAACATATATATTACAAAAACATACATATATGATTCTATATATACATCTATACACACGTGCGTGTATATGTAATTTTTGTTGTTGTTTATTATGGTGTGTACAAAGTACTATGTTTACATACCTGTTGTTCTGCTGCTAGCAAGAATTTAATTATTCTGTTTCAGCGCCGATGACCATAAAACCCCTCTAGACTCTTGAAATGAATGTTAGTGCTCACAGCGCAGCACGGACGTGGTGGGCCGAATGGCCAGTTTCCCTGATGTGTGACCCTAATAACGATGATAACAAGACAGCTCGCCGTGTTGCGACGTGCTGGGCTCAATGGAAATGTGACGCTGATTACGCAAATCTGTGTCAACATCCCAGGCTCTCGCTCTGACTCTGCTCTCTGCATTCCTGCCATTCCAACTGCACACACTCCAGTCCAGTTTACCAAGGCAGGGCAAGTACAACCTATTCAAATCAAACCTCTCCTCCCAGTGTTACACTGAGTGTGCGCTCAGTTAGTTATGAAGGGAATGGATCGGTGTCGAGGTTTGATCAATTTGCATCCTTTATACTGTGAAGGGAAATTCACAAGAATGAAGAGAAGGATCCAATGGTGGAACTCATGAGTTACTCTTGTGGAGGGCCAGTACGGACACAGTGACCAGAATGGCTTCATTCGAATGCATCCAGAAGTATGGAATGGGTGATGTTTCGGGTCAGGAAGAAGGGTCTCATCTCGAAAAGTGGGGTGGAAGATTGCAACCTTCACGTGGTCCACCCTGTTTCGACTAATGCAATCAACTCGACGTGCACAAACGGAAGATCAAATAGAACAAGTTGCCCTACAACTTTAGGCTGTGCACGCCACACGAAAGAAGAAGAAGATCTCGAAAAGTCATCCACTCCTTCTCTCCAGGGATGCTGCCTGTCCCGCTGAGTCACTCCAGCATTTTGTGCCTATCTTAGATTTAAACCAGCATCTTACGCAGGCGGAATCTTATGGCAGTTCCCAGAGATGGCGTACTGGATGGTTTGTCCGATGAGACGATATGGACAGAGCTCAAAATAAGAAAGGTGAAAGCCGTTAATGGGATTGTTATCGAAGCATCTCAAGATCCAGGCAGGAGTGATAGATATGTAGACAGATTATCAAACGGTGCCAAAGCAACAGGATTGATTGTGGGTGTGAAGAAGGGTCTCGACCCGAAACGTCGCCTATCTCCTTCGCTCCTTAGATGCTGCTGCACCCGCTGAGTTTCTCCAGCTTTTTGTGTAACCCTCGATTCTCCAGCATCTGCAGTTCCTTCTTTAACAATTGATTGTGCGTGAGATTAACTTCTCCAATATTGACTGTGACTTACTCAATGCCAAATGCTTTGATGGGACAGAATTAATGTGTAAGCAAGGTGTAACCAAGAGACTTTCCTGAAACAATATGTGGATAGTCCAACCTTAAAGGCGAACATACTTGACCTCGTGTTAGGGAACACCAGGTGTTTCAGTGTAACCACATTTTAGGGATATGATCGCAACTCTCTAAGATTGTCTGGAATAGCAATAAGTCTGGACCTTGCGGATAGTACTAAATTAGAGTAAGGCAAATTACAACAATATTAGGCATGAACTCAGGAGGGTAACATTGGAAGCAGTTGTAATTTGGTAAGTCCACATCTGACATGTGGTTGTTCAGTTGAGCAAAGTTCAAGGCCAGTATGTTCCAGTAAGGAGGAGGGATAAAGATGGTAAAGAAAGGGAACCTTGGGTGACCAAAGAAGTTTTTAGTTCGGTCTGAAAGGAAAACGAATGGTATGCAAGGTTTAAGAAGATTAAATCAGACAGGGCCTTTGGGGAATACGAAGCTAGGAGGGAAGAACTTAAGCACGCAATTAGAAGGGCCAAAAGGGACCATAAAATGGCATTGGTGAGTCAGATTAAAAAATCCAAAGGCTTTTTATACCTACATGAAAAACAAGAGCGTAACCAGAGAGAAGGTAGGACCGCTCAAGGATAAAGATGGGGATTTGTGCTTGGAGTCTGCGAGGTACGAGACAGGTACATTGCTTCTGCTTCCACAAAGGAGAAGGACCTAGAGGACAGTGAGATTAGTGTTGAGTAAAACTAATGTGCAAGGGCAGTTTGAGAGTAAAAAGGGGAGATTTTGTTTAGTTTGTTTAGTTTAGAGATGCGTGGAAACAGGCCCCTCGGCCCACCGGGTCCGCACTGACCAGCGATCCCTGCATCGTAACACTATCCTACACACACTAGGGACAATATATTCATTTACCAAGCCAATTTACCTACATAACCGTATAACCTTGGAATGTGGGAGGAAACCGAAGATCTCAGAGAAAACCCACGCAGGTCACAGGGAGAACGTACAAACTCTGTTCAGACAAACACCCGTCGTCGGTCTCCGCCGCTGCGAGCGTGGTGAGGCAGAAACTCTACCGCTGTGCCACCATGAGAGAGGCAAGGGAGAAGATTGTAGAAGTCTTGGTGAAGATCCTTGCATCTTCTCTAGCCACAGTGGAGGTCCAGGAGCTAATGTTTAAGGGAAGTAGAGAGAAACCGGGGAATTAGAGGCCGGTGAGCATCACGGCAGTAGTAGGGTAACTATGAGAGAGGATTCTTCAAGATAGGATTTACTCACATTTGGAAAGAATGCGTCAATTATGGAACAGTCAGCATGGCTTGTGCTCGGCAGATCATGTCATAACTTGATTGAGTTTTAAGAGAGGACGACGAATGTGATAAACTCCCTTATGGTAAACTAATCCAGAAGATTAAGATGCATGGTATTGTCAGTGATTTGGTCGTGTGGATTCATCACTGGCTTACAGATAGAAGACAGAGGATTGTGATGGAATGGCAATATTCAGGCTGGAATTCAATCACCAGTGGAGCTCCCCAGTGACCTGTGCTGGGACCTCTGCTGTTAGTGATTATCTTTGTGATTTGGGTGTAAATGTAGATGACATATATATATACATATATATATGTGGTATGTAAATGTTTAGCTTGTAGTAAATGGTCAGCTTGTTAGTAAATTTGTAGATGACACCAAGATTGCTGGGGTCACAAACTTTGAGGATGGCTGTCAAAATATGTAGTGGGATATCGATCAGCTTCAGAAATGGGCAGAGAAATGGCAGATGGAGTTTAATCCGAGCAAGTGTGAAGTGTTGCACCTTGGGAGGTTGAATGTAAGTGGTAAATATACAATTAATGGCAACCCTTAACAACAGAGGGATCTTGAGGTCCAAATCCATAACTCCCTGAAAGTATCAACACAAGTCGCCGGAGTGGTAAAGAAGTCATATGAAATGCTTGCCTTCATTTGTCGAGGCAATGAGTATAAGAGTCAGGAAGTTATGATGCAGTTTTATTTGGGTAGGTCATATTTGGAGTATCCTTGCAGTTCAGGTGGCCCTAATACAAAAAAACGATGGGGGGGACTTTGTGTCTTCTGGATAGACACAAAAAGCTGGAGTAACTCAAAGGGTCAGGCCGCATCTCAGGTGAGAAATAATAGGTGATGTTTCGGGTCGAGACCCTTCTACAGACTGAGAGTCAGGGGAACGGGAAAGGAGAGATGTATCTCATAGATTATACATTTATACATTTCCACTGATGTTCACTTCGATCAAAACTCTGGAGAAGCAGCAGAAGTGGACTTTTGTAAAGTTGGTCAAGTGTCCATTTTTACATTAGTCCTACCCTAACCTGTTTCATTCTGCCAACCGTGTCAGCAACTCCCGCTCCCCAGTTTCATCATTACCCTACACTCGGGGCAGCGTACAGAACCCAATTAACCAAACAGCACTTTTGTGGATTGTGGGGGGAAACCGGAGCACCCGGTGGAAATCCCGAAGAGAACACGCATACCCCACAAGGGCAGCAGCAGAGGCCAGGACTGAACCCGGTTCAGCGGAGCTGTCACTGAGCCACACAACTAGCTGTGTCACTGAGCCATTAACAAGCAGCTCTGAAGAGTTTGTCAGGCCACAGTAACAGAGTCGGCACACTGCCCAGTTCAATTACAAAATGTCTGAAGAAGGGTTTCGGCCCGAAACGTTGCCTATTTCCTTCGCTCCATAGATGCTGCTGCACCCGCTGAGTTTCTCCAGCATTTTTGTGTACCTTCGGTTTACCAGCATCTGCAGTTCCTTCTTAAACACTTAATCAATTGCAATCAGCTCACTTGCGGCAATCCTCCCACACAGGCCTTGGATGAAGGGGGAGGTTTTTCCATGCACCGCATCCTTTGTCCTTGCACCATGGGGGCTTGATTCAGCTTAGTTCATTGTTATACACACCAGCATGCAATGGAATTCCTTATTCGCATGAGGCTCGCAGAGTGAACTGTATGCATGGTAATGATAGCTACAACAATAAATACAATTGTTTTTCGAGCAGATTTTTTTCTGCACCCTCTCAGATTAATAGCATGCTCCCTTTATAGATATAGTATAAGAGTATATAGTATAATACATACGTGTGTGTATGTGTGTGTTCAAACACACACACTAGAAATGCACACAGCCACACCTTGTACAGCTGTAAAATGCTCTCCCAACTCCTGTACTCAATGCCCTATCTGATGAAGGCAAGCGTGCCAATTACCTCCTTCACCACCTTGTCAACTGGAGTCATCACATGGACCTGTTTCTGTGCTGCTTCTCGTGGACTCTAACGTGTAAATATTATCTGTTATCTCTCTACATCGTGTATACAGCCTGACCCGCTGAAGAGTTGCAGAATTTTCTTCTTTTACATTCATAATAAGCTTCAGGGAGCAGAACGATATCTGGCCGAGCCTGATCCATTCCACGCTGGCGAAGGTCTACTGCGTGTTTAACTGGTGCTGGTTTGGAATCCGCTTTCTCCTAGCCTCCAGAATTTCATTGTCCCGTCCGGGACATATGACGATAAATCACTCTTGACTCTCGACTCCTTTTCAGCAAAAAGAGGGGTAAATCAGAAAAATGTTTTGTTAAAAATTGGAAATGAACAGATTCCTCCATTGTCTTCATCGGCAGATCATAAAACTGCTCAGATCACACCATGCTTGACAAGACTGCTGGGACCATTTCAGGCAAGGGGAGAACCAGGGAAGAGTTGGACATTCAGGGGTCTTTTGACAAAGTCCCACATGAGGGGCTTAGAGCACAGGGGGTAGAGGGGGGAGGTGCTTATGTGGAGAGAGGGCTGATTGGCAATCATGAAACCAGTCAGAGACCTTTTCCAAGGCGGTGACTTGTGGGTACTGTTATATCTAAATGGCAAGAGTAAAGAGTGTTTAATTGTCAATGATAGACACAAAAATCTGGAGTAACTCTGGAGAAAATGAATGGGTGATGTTTTGGGTCGAGACCCTTCTTGTCATATGTCCCAAAACGGAACAATGAAACTGCTTCTTGCAACAGCACAACCTTTATCTGCACACTGTGGTTGGTCTAATGTAGATTTTATGAATACAGTGCGGAAACAGGCCGTTTGGCCCACCGGGTCCAGCACTGACCAGTGATCACTCTGTACGCTGACGCTATCCTACACACTAAGGACAATTTTATTAACAATGACAATTAACCGACAAAGCTGTGCATTTTGGAGTGTGGGAGGAAGCCGGGACACTCAGAGAAAACCCACACGGTCTCTGGCGCTGTCAGGCAGCAACTGCTGCTGCTCCACCATGCCGCCCAAATTGTGGTCATGTATTATGTTCGTATTTGAAAGGAGCAGAATTAAGCCATTCGGCCCATCAAGTCTATTCTGCCATTCAACCGTGGCTGATCTATCTCTCCCTGAAGTTTGTCACTGTACATTGGTACATGACAATAATAAACTAAACTAAATTACACTGCTGAAGGTTTAAGAAAGAACTGCAGATGCTGGAAAAATGCAAAGAAACTGGAGAAACTCAGCGGCTGAAGAAGTCTGAAGAAGGGTCTCGACCCGAAACGTCGCCTATTCCTTCGCTCTATAGATGCTGCCTCACCCGCTGAGTTTCTCCAACTTTTTTGCCACACTGCTGGAAGGGATCAGTGTTGGGACACCATATTATTAATGATTTGCATGATCGAATGGAATAAAATCGCTCCAGGTGTGCCGATGACACAAAACCGGTGGGTGAGGTGTGAGGCGGATGCAGGCAGTCTCCTTGGTGACTGGACAGGCTGGGGGGGGATGGTATGGCAGGTACAGAACTATGTGGGTAAATGTGGTTATCAGCCTCATCGTCAAAACAGGAGGACAGATTATGATCTGAATGGTGAGAGATTGGAAAAGGGGGAGGTGCAGCAAGACCTGCATGTCCTTCTGCACCAGTCAGTGACAGGAAATATCTAGCCGCAGATGGCAAATCGAATGCTGGCGTCCATAGAGGTGGGGTAAGAGCCCAGTAGCAGCACTGCCTTGCTGCAATTGTACAGGGCCACGCTGAGACTCCACCTTGACTACTGTGTGCAGTTCTGGCCTTATCTGAGGAAAGATGTTCTTACTGTGGGTGTTGTTCAATGAAGGTTCATCCGACTAGCGTCTGGGATGGCCGAGGATGCTTGAGGAAAGTTTGGGAAGTTTCTTTGCCTGAGTTCTGACCTGGGGTCCTGGGAAGTGCTATGGACCAGAGAGACCCAGGAATGGGGGTGCATAGTTCCCTGAAGATGGTGACACATGTAGACGGGGTGGAAGGCATTTGGCATGCTTGCCTACATTGCTGAGGATGTTGAGCACAGGAATTGGAACATTATGTTATAAGACTTTGGTAAGGCTACATTTGGAGGACCATGTACAGTTCTGACTGCTCAACTATAGGAATTGATGTAATTAATCTGGAAAAAGTGCGCAAATCAGAATTACAATGATTTTACCAGGACTGAAGGGTTTGCGTTATAAGGAGACATTAGAGAGGCAAGATCTATTTTTCCCTGGAGCAAAGGAGGCTGATGGGTGACCTTGTAGAGATTTATAAAATAACTGGAGCAAGTGGGACCCGTTGGGTCCCGCCCCTTCACACATACACACTAACCCCCCCCCCCACACTCACCCCCCCCCACACACACACACACTAACCACCCCCCCCACACACTCACCCCCCCACACACACACACACTAACCACCCCCCCACACACTCACCCCACCACACACACACACACTAACCCCCCCCACACACTCACCCCCCCCCACACACACACACACTCACCCCCCCCACACACACACACACTCACCCCACACACACACACACTAACCCCCCCCCACACACACTCACCCCCCCCCCACACACACACACACTACCCCCCCCCCCACACGCACACACTAACCCCCCCCCCACACACACACACACACACTCACCCCCCCCCCACACACACACACTCACCCCACACACACACACACTAACCCCCCCCATACACACTCACCCCCCCCCACACACACACACACACTACCCCCCCCCCACACACACTAACCCCCCCCCCACACACACACATACACACTCACCCCACACACACACACACTAACCCCCCCCACACACACTCACCCCCCCCACACACACACACACACTAGCCCCCCCCCACACACACACACTAACCCCCCCCCCCACACACACACATACACACTCACCCCCCCCACACACACACACTAACCACCCCCCCCCCCCCCCACACACACACGTCTAGAGAGGGAGAGGGGGTAGAGAGAGAGTGCAGAGAGACTGGGGGCAGAGACGGAGAGAGGGGCAGGGACAGAGAGAGAGAGGGGGGAGGGATTGTGAAGGGAGTGGGGAGAAAGGGGATAGAGAGGAGAGGGAGAGAGAGGGGAGAGGTCCCTTGTGAAGACTCTGGGTGGAGGTGGCTGCGAGCCAGGGTCAGGCTTAGTCTCACCGCTGCAGCCAAATGTTCCGGAGGTTCTCAAGGCTGAGGAATCTTCGCTGAACACAAGTAAGAATCCGAGGGGTAACCTTTTCACACAAAGGGTGGTGGGCCTATGGAACAAGCTGCTAGAGGAGGTAGTTGAGGCTGGGACTATCCCATCGTTTAAGAAACAGTTAGACACGTACATGGATAGGACCGGTTTGGAGAGATATGGACCAAGCGCAGGCAGGTGGGACTAGTGTAGCTGTGGACATGTTGGCTGTTGCCGAAGGGCCTGTTTCCACACTGTATCACTATGACTCTATGGCTCTAGATCATTGTCAACTAGGGGAAGGTGACAACGAGGCATAGGTTTAAGGGGAAATGTTTTAAAAGTACCTGAGGGGCATTATTTTCACACAGAATGGTCCACATGGTTCATGTGATGGGATGACCAGACCAAACCAGTTCGAGGAACATACAGATCCCTGATGGTCCCTGACGGTCTCTGTGGGAGAAGCAGGCACCAGTCCATCCACTCTACACCACCAACAGGTTCCAGTCAAGCCCGCCTAGTGGCGGCAGGGAGAGGAAGCCATGGATGGTCACAATATCACACGAGGCTGCAGGGTGTCCCAGAATTCACCGGCGAAGGAACGTTGTAAGCCAACGAAAGCCAAAAGAAAAACCTTTGGCTGCCAGATAACAGACTCAAAATCAGAAAACGCTGCAATCGCTCAGCAGGTCAGGCGGAAAGAAACCGTTTACACTGCCCGTTCGGCAGCATCATTCGGGGTCGTGCGGCCACTGTCACGTAGAACACTGGGAAGCCAAGTTGTGCACAGAAAGGACCCGCTTGTACAGGAGCTGACTGTCAGCAGAGGATTCGCTCTGCAGAACAGGGACAAAGTTCTTGAGGAACAAGAGCCATAGAAACATCGAAAAATACGTGCAGGAGTAGGCCATTCGGCCCTTCAATCACCATTCAATATGATCATGGCTGATCATCTAAAGTCAGTACCCCGTTCCTGCGTTTTCTCCATAGCCCAAAGAAACTATATCTAACTCTCTCTTGAAAACAACTTATGAATTGGCCCCCACTGCCTTCTGTGGCAGAGAATTCCACAAATTCACAGCTCTCTGGGTGATTTTTTTCCCTCATCTCAGTCCTAACTGCTGATGCTGGAACCTTGCGCAAAATACAAAGTCATGGGGGAACTCAGACTAGAGGCTAGAGGGTCTGCGGTGGTGGCAGACAGTGGACAAACTGGGGTGGTGGCAGGGGAAAGAGAGAGGAGTTTGAGAGGGTGGGGGTGGGGGGGGAGGGGGGTCTTCCTTGAAATTGCCAGACCTGCTGAGTTTCTCCAGCAAGTGAGTTTGCAGTCTTACATCTTTCATTCATTTGTTCCATCTCTCTCTATATCACTGTCGACATCTCTTGTTTCCCTTTCCCTTGACTCTCAGTCTGAAGATTTTTCATGGAAACAGACGGAGTCACAACCTGCGTATTATTGGCGTAAGACAAGCTGATGCTGACAATAGATAACTAAAGAAACAGGGCGGAGGTTGCACTCTTCCACCCCATACAGGTAGCAAATTTCAGTTGCTTATTGTAGTAACAGATGATTCACAATAAAGATGGGTCTCGACACGAAATGTCGCCCATTCCTTATCTCAGAGATGATGCTGAGTTACTCCAGCTTTTTGTGTCTATCTTCTGGGTTCGATTCAGGTTATTTCAGAGATGTCTTTGCAGACGGTGCTGTTCACGAGTAGCAGGCGGGACAGGATTTCAATTAGAACTAACGGGATGCCTTGACTTTATGCGGATTGTTCACCTTTGGATGGTCCTGCACGGCACATAAAATTAAACCGGCTGAAATGTTGGTCCCTTCACTTGCTGCAGTTTATTGTGAGGGAAGTAAATGCATTTTGAAAGACTGTGTCAAAAAATGTGCAGAAAATAAGAGGGATATTGGTCAGCTACGGGCGTGAGGGGCTAGTTTAAATGAAAATCTTGTTCAGCATGGACGAGATGGGCCAAAGGGCCAGTCTCCGTGCTGGATAAGTCTATGACTATTCTATGACTTTGTGCATTGCTGAGTTCCTGAGGAACTTCGCACCCTGAGCAAAGTGCGAAGTGATAGGATAGTCATAGACTTAAACACTTTGTTCCTTAATCACGGAGTCAGCAGCACAAGGTTTGACGATTTGTGAGCTGTGCCACCCTGGGGTGCGGGTGGTGTGGGGGGGTGGAGGGTAGATGCCAACAGCTCCTCCTTCTCACCGCCTCTCTGCCTCGCCTCCGCCAAACCACACACCCTTCAACCCCCTCCCCTCAGGGACTGCAGCAGACTACAGGGAGGTGGAAGCAATAACACTGCTGATCTCAGGTGATTTAGGTGATTCGGGTCTGTGAGGGGGAGGGGGGGGGGAGGGGAGGGGGGGGTGGAACTTTAACCCTTTCCATCCCACAGAAACCAAGTACAAAAAAAGCAGATCGAATGGAGCCTCACGGGTCCGCAGACACTGGAATCATGCGTCAGAGGCAAAGTGCTGGAGTAAGTCGCCGGGTCAGGCAGCATCTGTGGGGGGACATGGATTGGCGACGTTTCAGTTCAGGGGCCCTTCTTCAGACTGATGGAGGAGGGGGGTAGAAAACTGGGAAAGCGAGGTGGGGGTTAGACAACGCCTGGCAAGTGATAGGTGGATACAGGCGGGAATGGCAGACGGGTGGAGTAAGTGACAAAGGCTAGAGATGAAAAGGAGGCGAAAGGCTGTCGGATACGAAGAGGAGTGAGATGTCAAGCTGGAGAGATGGAGATAGGTGGAAAGGGGCGAGGGAAAGGTAAAAGGGGGGGGGGCGATAAGATGGAGATGGGAGATGAGCGTACGGGGGGGGGGAAGGAGCGGAGTGGTGGGAGATGAACAGAGGGGCAGGAGGTGGCCTGATGAAGGGAGAGGTCGGAGGAGGAGGCTTCAATGGAGAGCAAATGCCAGAAGGAAGGAGACGGGCTGAATGGTCTGATTAGTCAAATAGCTCAGAGAGTCATACAGCATGGAAACAGGCCCATCGGCCCAACATGCCCAACATTCCTCATCTACACTAGTCCCACCTGCCTGTGTCTGGCTCGTATCTCTACAAACTGTTCCTAACCATGTACCTGTCTAAATATTTCTTAAACGCTGTGATACTTTCACTAAACTCTAGTTTTGTAGTTGCTGTATAACACACCTTTGTGAATTTAAATGGCTTCATTTAGGTTAAATAGTCACCTAACTGCTTGAAACAGTCAGAAGACCTGCCTTAACTACCTAATCTGGCAGCTCGTTCCATATACCCACCACCTTTTGTGTAAAAAAAAATGACCCCTCGGGTTCCTATTAAATCTTTCCCCCCCCCCCCTCACCTTAAGCCTATATCCTCTGGTTCTCGATTACCCTACTCTGGGCAAAAGACGCAATCTATTCCTCTCATGAATTTGTACACCTCTATAAAATCACCACTCATCCTCCTGCACTGCAAGGAATAAAGTCCCAGCCTGCTCAAGCAACCTCTCCCTGTCGCTCAGGCCCACGAGTCCTGACAGCCTCCTAGCACCCTTTCCAGCATGACAACATCAACAACAAGATCCTGGGGGATTTGACGTAACAAAATATAGCACAGAAACAGATCATTCAACGCTGCTATAAATGCCCCAGGTTCGGGCTCTGAGTAAGGAGTGCAAGATTTATCACACCCCCTAAACCCCCCTCCCCCCCCCCCCCCCCCCCACAACCTCGTAAAGGGAGACAAGAGTCAAGAGTGTTTTATTGTCATATATTCCAGATAGAAAAATGAAATTCTCACTTGCAGCAGCACAACAGAATATGTAAACATAGTAGGTACACAAAAGGCTGGAGAAACTCAGCGGGTGCAGCAGCATCTAAGGAGCGAAGGAGATAGGCGACGTTTCGGTTCGAGACCCTTCTTCAGACATAGTACACTGGAAACAACATACTAATCGAGAGAGGCAGCCTCTTTGTACTTTTTGAGGCAGCAACTCCGGTAAATCCCTTCGATGGTGGGGAGGTCAGAGCCGCTGATGGACTGGGCAGTGTTCACAACTTTTTGCAGTCTTCTTCGCTCCTGGCCATTCAAGTGGCCGAACCAGGCCATGATGCAACCAGTCAATATGCTCTCTACTGTACACCTGTAAAAATTGCAAGAGACTCCTCTCTGACATACAGAAACTCTGTAATCTTCTCAGGAAGTAGAGGCGTTGATGTATTTTTTTAATAATTGCTTTATATGCTTGACATGGTTATTCTGGAGGAGGGGGGGAGGTTGTGTATCACGCCAACCCCGCCTGTCCGTGTCTGGTCTATGCCGGGAGCTCTGGCGCTCACCGCTGACGGTTCCTGTCCTGCCGTATCTCGCCGGCTGCGGGCAGTGAGACCCGGCGGGGAAAGTGATGAGCTGGTCATTCCTGCCGATCCCCAAAACATGCGGGCGCAGGAAGAGCTGGCGTGAGGGGCCCCGCTGGTCCGCTCGAGGTGACGACAGACAAAGGGTTACACAAACAGCAGCCGGCACACAGTCAGCTCAGGAAACGCCCGCACCTGGTCCCAGGCAATCCGTGCTTGTCCCGGGCCACCTCTGACCCAAAGGTGAAGCACGCCAGGACAAACAAACACAAAAGCCAGACACACTGGTGTCTGATTAACCAGAACAGAGGTGTGCATTGATAGAACGCCCATTCAGAACATTCCAAACATCCCACACACAGTGAACGTCTTTCAAAGTGTTGAGCAAAACACAAATTTCTGGCGGAACTCAACGAGTCAGGCAGCATCTGTGGAGGGAATGGTCAGGCCATGTTTTTGCTCAGGACCCTTCTTCAGAATAATGGACTGGGGGGAGGGGTGGGCGTGGGGGGCAGAAATCTGAAAAAGGGAGGTAGGGGGAGTCAAAGCCTTGTGAGTGATGGCTGGATACAGGTGAGGGCGGGAATTGGCCGATGGGCAGAGTTCGAACGTGCTGCCACTTTAGTGATGACACATGGGAACTGTTGGATGCACAGCAAGGTCCCACAACAGTCATCATCGGCTGTTGTTTTAGCTGGAAAATAAATACTGGCCGTGGCCACAGGCGCAACTCTTCCTCGCAGTGTGATGATAATTCTTATTGTCCATTGATGAACTGTACACTGCAAGGGCCAGGAAGCGAGCGGGCAAGATCATCTCTGACCCCTCTCACCCTGGCCACAAACTCTTTGAATCACTTCCCTCTGGAAGGCGACTCCGGACTGTCAAAGCTGCCACGGCCAGACGTAAAAACAGTTTTTATCCACGAGTAGTTGCTCTACTCAACAGCCAAAAATCTGTAGCCTCCCTTTGATCTGGTATTTTGTTGGTTCACATGCTTGATCAATGGTGTTTTATCATTAATGTTTTATTATTATTAATGTTTAGTGTTTTCGGAGTCATTCGTAACTGTCACTGTATGTCATGTTGTTCCTTGTGGACGGAGCACCAAGGCAAATTCCTTGTATGTGAATACTTGGCCAATAAACTTACTTACTTACTTGTACCAAGCTAGGTCCAGTGAAAATCTTTATTTTTGATCCTAAGTACACAAAAGAGTCACGCAAAGGCGCCAACAAAGTACTCATCCCGTCTTCGCCCTCCCCCAGCCCCCACCAGGTCCCCCTTAATTCTCAGCAGCCCCCCCCACCCCCCCGTGCAAGGTTCCCCTTTATTCTCAGCGCACCCCCACCCCCCCCCCCCCACACCGGGTCTGCCTTTATTCACAGCTGCCTGGCCCGTCCACCTCGGCCCAACTGCGAACTCCGACAGGTAGACCTCTGGCAGACTCTGATGCTGTGTTTCAATGACCAAGTACCGACTGGCACAGGATAGTTTCCGCGATTGGCATCCGTCCCTGGTACCAGCTAACGGTTACTGACCATTCCCATCACACCTGTCTGTGGCCAAGTAGATGGTCCGATGGAAAGACTTCACCTCTGCATTATAATGTCTCCCCTTGCTCCACCCCTAACACTGCTCTGCATGAAATCACATGTGTCCATCCATGGAGAGATTGAGGTTGTTTGTTTGTCCATTAATGGCAGCTCCAGATCTGCGGTGCGTCAGTGGAAGAGGGGGAAGGAGGTGGGTGACAAGTTGGCAGCGTTTGGTGCCAGATGGTCCCTCTCGTTATTGGAATCTGCCCATCGCCTCCGACTGGTAACACCTTTCTCCCCCAATTCAAGCTGCGACAGAGGGTTAGAAAATTGGCTTGATGGAACAAAGCAGAGGGTGATGGTGGAAGGTTGCTTTTCGGACTGGAGGCCTGTGACTGGTGACGTGCCTCAGGATTCAGTGCTGAGCCATTGCCCTTTGTCATCTATGATCAATGATTTGGATGAGAACGTACATGACCTGGTTAGCAAGTTTGCAGATGACACAACAGCGGGTGGTAACATCCAGAAACGTTTACACAGGTACACGGATAGGACAGACAGGTTTTAGCGGGATACGGGCCAAATGCAAGAGGTGGGACAAGTGAAGATGGGACATGTTGGCCGGTGTGGGCAAGGTGGGTCGAAGGGCTTGTACCCACTCTGTATGACTCTATGAGATGCCGGCTCTGTGACCACACACTGCACCATTGCTCAACGCTGCCATCAGCTCAGCTCCCCTTGCTGTAGAAACCTTTATCCATGTCTTTGTTGGTTCCATTATCATAGATTCCAACACACACTGACCTCCCTTATCTACCCTCTGTATGTGTGAGGTCACCACGGGTCCTATCCCCCTCCGGATCCCATTCGACCATCAACCTGGAGTTCACTCACCTACGTAGACTCCCACTTGAGCACAACTCCAAATTCCTCTTCCTTGTTTTCAAATGTCCCATCCCTCCCCAAGGTCTCTGCTCCAATTCTGGCCACTCGATGGATCTCCACCCCCCACCATTGGACCCATGGCTTCAGGAACCCAGACCCCAAACTCTGGGATCCACTCTCTCAAACCTTTGCCACTGCTCAGCTCTTCCTCGTCACACAACAGGTACTGCATGAAAGGAGAGCAGGCACAAAGTGCTGGAGTGACTCACCGGGTCAGGCAGCATTTCTGGAGAATAGGTGCAGGAGGAGGCCATTTGGCCCATCGAGCCTGCACCGCCATTCATTGTGACCATGACTGATCATCCACAATCAGTAACCCGTGCCTGCCTTCTCTCCATATCCCTTGATTCTGCTAGGAAATCTCTGGAATCATTCCAGGATCTCTCCTTGGAGCCTCTCCAAAGCCTTCACATCTTTCCAGAACAAACTCTAGCCATAACTAATCACATAAAGGGCAGTGGTGACTTCCATACTCCTTCAATACTTAGGACTTTATATACAAGTTGCAAGTGGTCCTAAGTTGCATGTGGTCTCTCCAACACTCTCAACGTGCCCTGTCATTTTCAATGATCAATGCCTAACGCCCCGATCTCTCTGTCCCTGTCCGTCTTTTAGAACTGCCTCCTCTAATTCAGGTTAAGATGCAGTTGTCATATTGCCAACAACCTAACAATGTAATTCTTATGTGCAGCTTAACAGGACCGTAAATGGAATAATGTGCTGAAGTGACACAATCACAACAATGATACTATTACATAGCAATATTAGGTAATCATAGTAGTCCAAAATCATAGTTCACTGTGAAATCAAAGACACAGGCCATAGAATTTCACAATTCATAATGCTTTTATTGCCACTGTTGTGACACTACATTTTTGCTGTCTATTGTTGCCTGCCCTATCTATATCTGTGCACCAAGTGTGTCTACCAAAACCCCTCGCAGTTGATCACACATTCTTCCTCTTGGATTCCTAATCCCTCCCAATCCGGTTCACCATTCGATGCTGCACAAAAGAGTGAAACCTTGCGGATTGATGTTAGTGTCAAAGGCGATACACAAATGCAAAAGTTCTGTCGGTGCTGAATCCACTCCCTGTTTTTGAAAAAAGCAGAAATGATTCACAATCTTTAGTGGTAAGTCACCTTTGTGACGGTGAGGGGGGGCCACATGTGGAGAGTTGCCGGGGCGGTGATTATTTCATTATCTTAAAAAACCATCACAAATATCCACGTGGCCAGGTGTGGAGTAGTTGTCCTTCAATGTGACGCTGCAGAAATTCAAGAGGAAGTATTGGGGAAGTATTTTCAATGCATTCTGCAGACAACCGTGGAGATACATACATCCTCCCTGCGGTTTCCCGAGTCGTCCTTTGTTACGTTTGTTAAGAGGCAAACAAAGGCGTTAAATCCACAATTACCTTTGGAAATGGATTGCAAGGTCGCAGCGAGGCCTGGGCTAGCCTGCCCGGCTCCCACCCACATCGACCCCTCCCCAGCCCGCCTCACACTGTTGTGTAAGGTAGACAAAAGTGCTGGAGAAACTCAGCGGGTACAGAAGCATCTTCGCTCCATAGATGCTGCTGCTGCACCCGCTGAGTTTCTCCAGCACTTTTGTCTACCTTCGATTTCCCATTGAATGGCGGTGCAGGCTCGAAGGGCCGAATGGCCTACTCCTGCACCTATTTTCTATCTTTCTATCACATTTCTTAAGACATGGCAACAACGCGGAGAAAGCTGTCACGCTGAACAATGCGACTGGACCCACATCACACACCCCTCCCCACTGACCCACACACTCCCTGTCCACCCCACACTGTCCACTTTCCAGTCAACTGACCCGCAAGTCTCCACCCCCACTCCCCGCCCCCCCTCCATCCTCCTGACCCCCCCACTGTCCACCCACGTCCCCCATCCACCCCCCCCCCCTCCCCCTTTGCCCCATCCCTTCACCACCCCCAAACAAACTAACTCCTCGCCTCCCATCTCTTCCCCAAGCCCCTCAATGCGACCCACCCTCGCCAACTGGAGTCCGCCGGCCTTGATCCTCCCCTCCCTTCCCGTCTGACGGTCCCGGGCGGGGCAGAGGCGGAGGGTTGGAGGGAGGGAGGGAGGGGCGGCTGTGTATAAATGGCTGGCGTTTGTGTGTGTACGTGAGTTCTCAGTGAGTCAGAGTGGGAGCAGCAAGTGAGAGTGGGAGCGGATAAGCGGGGGAGACGATGGCGAGCTTGCGGCCTCTGCTGACGGCGACAGTGTGTGTGCTCTGCCTGCTTCAGGTGAGTGCGAGCCCGGCCCGGCGCTGATGCTGATGCCCCGGGGCCCCGGCTCAGCTGTGTCCAGTCCCGCAGCGCGGACTCTGTCGCCGCCACCGCTCCGGGTTTAATGGTTTCTGGTTTTCACCCGCAGGCGACTGTCACCCGGGCTCAGAACTGCGACCAGGAAGAGGACGGCAGGTGAGACCTCACTCCCCTCTCCCCACCCCCTCCCCCTCCCCCCCCCCCCACCCCCCTCTCCTCCCCCCTTTCCTCACCCCACCCCTCCTCCTCTCTTACCCCACTCTCTCCCCTTCATACACCCCCCCCCAACTCCCCACAGCTGTAACCCCACTCCCCTGGGTTGCCTGGGGCAAGTGGCCCCCGGATCCGTCTGTGGCAGCTTTCTTTGCACATGTTGGGTCTGGGGTATCCAACTCGGCAACTGACCAGAGTTTCTGACCAAGTACTGACAATCCAAAAAGCGACGAAGAAGTTTAATTATCATTGACACGTGCACGGAGGTACAGTCAAAGGCATTTGTTGTGTTATATCCATTGTGCAGAAATTGCAAATGTTAAATAAAAGGCTGGGAGTCCCCAGCAGAGAGGTAGGGTTCAACTTTCGGCTGATGACGAATCCGAAACATAGAAAACTGGTGCAGGAGTAGGCCATTCGGCCCTTTGAGCCAGCACCGCCATTCAATATGATCGTGGCTGATCATCCAAAATCAGTACCTGTTCCTGCTTTCTCCCCAAATCCCTTGATTTCGTTAGCCCTAAGAGCTATATCTAACTCTCTCCTGAATACAATGAGAATGATCGGGATCGTTTTCTTTGTCCACAGTTGCCGCTCGCATTGGACCCACCTGTGGTATGTGTGGTAAGTGTCATTTTCTCTCTACATTCTGGTTACCCTGCCGCTGAGACTCCTGGTTTTGGTTGAAGTTTATTATTGTCATGTGTACGGAGTTTCAGTGGATTTATTGCCCCAGAAGGCTACGGAGACGGTCAATGGATATTTTTAAGGCAGAGATGGATAGATTCATGATTAGTACGTGTGTCCGAGGTTATGGGGAGAAGGCAGGAGAATGGGGTTAAGAAGGAAAGATAGATCAGCTATGATTGAATGACTGGATAGACTTGATGGGCTGAATGGCCTAATTCTGCTCCTATCATTTATGAACGTGATACAGAGTGCAGAATATAGTTTGAAAGACACAAAGCACTTTAGTTTAGTGATACAGCATGGAAACCGCAGCCTATCGAGTCTGTGCCGACCATTGTATGTCATACCAGTTTTGCATCCTACACATTAGGGGCAACTTGCAGAAGCCAATTCGCAAACAAACCTGCCTGTTTCTTGAATTGTGGACATCTCAGCATTGCAGTGTAACAGTTCCAGAGGAAAAGTCCAACGTCTGCAATAAGGCATAGGAGCAGAGTTTGGCTATTTTGCCCATTGTTTGCTCAGCTATTCAATCATGGCTCATCTACTTTTCTCTCTCAACCCCATTATCCTGCCTTCTGCCCTTACTAATCAAGAAAGTAATGAGGGGGTTGGAAGGACTTTAGAAGTTGGATAAGAGCTTGTCGGGTGAGGCGAGGGTGAT
Organism: Raja brachyura; assembly: GCA_963514005.1. The sequence continues at coordinate 16,440,271 of OY740811.1, forward strand.
GCCTTTATCAGAGGGAGCTCAAGTTGGTGACATGAGGCCAGGTGCTAACATTAGTGGGGGATAAACTGAAAACGATTGTTGGCAGAATCTTTGACCCTTATGGCTTTATGGATGAAAGTAGATCCAGCTCTGCACCTCTGCACGCTCAGCTGCAAGATCCAGCGGCCACTCCCTGGTCTGTGCTGCCACCTCCTGAACAGGTTAATAATGCACTGACTCCTTGGACAATAATGGAGTCACTGGCTGAGAGAAATGAGAAGACGACTAAGCCTATCTTAAAACACCCCCTCATCTGTGTCCACCTATCATCTGCCATGCTTTGGCCTGTCCCTCCTCTCTTCCACCTCCTCCCCCCCCCCCCCTCCCCAATTACTCTGAAGGGTCCCTACCTGAAAGGTCACCTATCCATGTTCTCCAGAGATCCTGCCCTACCCACTGATTTTCTGCAGTTCTACAGCCTAGAGCATATTTTGTTCTGTGAACTTGTACCCACTCCACGTCTGCTTTTGTTTGTGTGTTGTATTAACAAGAATACTTGATGACGAAGAAAGCAGAGGTGCAGACAGATGTGAAACTACACCGGGGAACGTGCTTTACGCAGTTTCCAGTAGTCTCCCAAGGGGTAACTGTGGGATTAACTTGGGTTGGTCCATTAGCTGTCAACACTTGGTATCATTAGTGGATCAATGCTCATATTTAATAAGGCATTCGTTTAATAAACAAAAAATAAATGACCACATTTGGCAGAATAGTGATAGACGACACTCGTGGGATTTGCATAAAGTGGATAAGGAACCAGAAATAAATGACGTTAGAGAATTGGATACCAATTATCTGACGTTGCGGTTCCTTTGGGAAGCGTGTCCCCAAAGATCTGTTTTGTTTTCTCTGATAGTTTTGTCTTTGGTTGTTTGGTGGTTGCTAAGGCTGATAACTGTTACTAAGCATGTAGCGTTTGTGAATGGTTCCCTTGTTGCCTCCTAGGTTGATTCTGTTGACGGTCTTCCTGTTGCTGGTGTGTGGGGTGGCGGCCAGCTGTGTCAAGTGCTGCCGGAGGTCCAAGCCCCAAGCCCCCACCTTCGCCAGCCGACCATACGAAGTGACTGTGATCGCCATTGACAATGACAGTAGCATAACGCGTAAGTAGCAACAGCCTTGTACCTCTAGTCGTCACGTGCATGCATACAATGGTAACGATATTTTATTGTCACATGCACCTGTACAGTGACGTTTTGCATACATCTGCATAATATGTTTTGCAAACTGCCCCGTAAAGTCGTGTATCTGTGCTGACAAATTTACAAAAGTTCTCCAAGTGCTCCCATCCCAGTTGGGTCCCGCATTGTTCCCTTGCTCACGGGCCTCCTCCACACACCACCACCCCCGTCGGGAACACTTTGCCCGTCGTGTCTCTCCTATCTCTTTGGTAGCACACTTCCTGCCTGTGGTTCCCCCGGAGCCTTGTAAATATACAAATACAAGGGTTTGCATTTTCTCTCAGACAATCCCTGTTCAAACTGCTGACCTTTACGAGCAGCACATCCAAATCGCCCAGACATTGGGGAGCGTCCCTACTGTTCCTCTGTCGCGCATCGTTGCTGGTCTTGGCCGAACGCAGTGTTGCTGCATTCAGAAAAAGCGGAGGCAGCCTCTATCTAGAAAATCCTTTGCATGGTGACACCCCCCTTTGATCTCTGCTTTCACCGGGGGATGGGTACTTGGCAATGCCTCAGCCGGCTTCTTACTATCTCTGAGACGAGCCTTTGTTTGCTGTCACCATGATAGAATGTGGAAACGTTTTCAACTCTAGGCTACTGCATTCGTTGCATGGTGCACAGCATGTCATCTGCAGACTTGTTCGTAGTGTCTGACCCAATGGCCTAATCAGACTGATTAATATTTGTAACATCTGAGCTAACTAGAGCAGGGTATTTTTTTTTTGCCTGTCCACCCTTCTTCAATCTGTGGAATTGCAGTCGGTTGTCCCCTCCCCAGATGGTTGGTTTGGGTTGGTGTCTAGCAGTTCTGTTGAGAAATCCATGCAGTGGATGAGGGCTGGGCTTTAACGTACTGTTGCACCCCCATCCCAGAGGTCGAATAGCCAGCAGCTGTTTGCAATCTGAGGTCTTCAAGGCCAGGATAGCGTGGATGTGGATAGGATGCTTCCACCAGTGGGAGAGTCTTGAACCAGAGGCCATAGCCTCAGAATAAAAGGATGTTTCTTTGGAAAGTAGATGATAAGGAATTTATTTAGTCATAGGGTGGTGAATCTGTGGAATTCATTGCCAAGGATGGCTGCAGAGGCCAAGTTGATGAATATTTTTAAGGCAGAGATTGACAGATTCTTGATTAATCACGGTGTCGGGGGTTATGGGGAGAAGAGCAAGAGTCTAGGTTTACAATAGATCAGCCATGATTGAATGGCGGAGTAGACCTGATGGGCCAAATGAGCTAATTCTGCTCCTAGAACCTATGAACTCAACAAGAGCACCTTGGGGGAACTCTAGACCTTGGCAAACTCAATGCTTGACACCCACCAGCTGTCCCAAACTATGGAGAGCAAGAACCAATGAGCAAACATATTCTTGCAGTGATCGCACTGAGGAAGATGTTATTTGAAGATTTGATGTTTACATGTTTAAACATTGTCTGAGAGCTACTGGTGTCTGAAGTCTCAATTGTGAGAAGTCTTTGTTGAGAAGTTTGTCAATTCTTTAAACCACCAGTTCCTGCTTTCATCAGTTCAGGCCATTTGATTTTAAATTGTATTATTTAACTTGGTAATCCTTATCTTTTTCTCTGGGCAAATATGATTTTTCCAGTACTCTGGTAAATCTATTTAACTTTGGAAACTAAACAAACTATTCTTTCTTTTTGTGTTTTTCTCAGCAAACAGTACCCTGCAGTACATATCCACCGGCAGGAATCACATCCCGTTGAGGGATCCCAGTCAACTTGCCCTGCCTCCTCCATCATACAGCGTATGCGCCATTGACAACCCTCCAACCTATGAGATGGCCCTGAAAATGGCCAAAGCTCCTGAGACCTTTGACCCAAAGAGCGGGGCAGAGAATCCAAATGGAAATGGGGCTCAGATTCCACAAAGGATCGGAGGGCCTGGATCTACAGATGGAACAGTTGCACCATCCGCATCGTCATAGCGATAGGAATCCCTGAATCTACTTTTGTCCGTGTACCATTTTCAGGCAGTTAAATATTTTCAGCAAATTGCTGCAAAATGGCTCCATTACTGAGTAATGACATTTGAGCAGTCGGTTTATCAGGAGGGTGCATTAGCGTTAATGCTATTCAATGCAAACAACACCCGAGTTTCACATGATATTTTTGCACAAATGCACGATGAGATTTTCATTCCATATTTTGTATTTATATTGGATTCCATTTCTACCAGCACTTTTGCAGCTAAAGTTCTCAAAGCCTAAACTGGGCTCTTCCCGTTAAAGAAAGCCTAGCTTTCAAACATACAGCACCGCTGTGACGATGGGCACTAATTTTACGTTGGGAATCTTCAAGCATAATAAAGCATTTCTATTTCATCCAGACAGTTCCAACATGCAGTGGGGGGGGGGGGGGAGAAAACAATAGCATGGATGTCCCCTTCTTGTTTCTAAGGTAGACACAAAAAGATGGAGTAACACAAGAGGTCTGGCAGCATCTCTGGAGAGAAGGAATGGGTGACATTTTGGGTCGAGACCCTTCTTCAGACTGGCTTCCACCCGAAACATCACCCATTCCTTTTCTCCAGAGATGCTGCCTGTCCCGCTGAGTTACTCCAGCATTTTGTCTACCTTCGATTTAAACCAGAATCTGCAGTTCTTTCCTGCCCTTCTTGTTTCTGATTGTGGTGTCCCCCACCTTGCGTGATTCCAAGGGTTAGCTCAATTGTGCTTTTGGTTATGATGAAGTGAGCTAATTCATGAAATGACTTTAAATTTGCACGGTACACAGCCACTTACTTTTATTGCTGACCACCCAAATATAAAGAGACTGCTGCTATTAACAGGTCAGCAAAACCATTTGGGATTTGTTGGCTTAGAAGGTCAAAGTAGTCCAATGTGACTCTCCTTGAAGTTGGTAACAAAGTCTTGTTTACATAATGAGAACTACTTGCATTCTTATGTTAATGTATAGTTATGCTGTTTTATATAAAGCTCTAGTTTTATTACAATGCTTTGTAACCTTTTTTAAAATTTAATTTTTATCAAGAAATTGACAATAAATATTCAAAGAACCAATGTCCTTATTTGAACTTCTGGAGTCTGGTGCACCATTGGGAACTGACCCAGGCTGAGGGGCATTAGTAATTTTCTGTTGGAACAAGCTGCCTCTTGCGTGGAGTGTATGAGGTTGAACAGTGGGGACCACAGGCATGTGGTAATGTTCTGGTCAACTGTACTGCTGATCTTCACTCGCCACACACGGTTTAAAGATTTTGCCGATGCTGTGTTTATCCCTGTGTGTAGCTTGCTATCTATATATATATATTTATTTTTGCTCTGGTTTGCTTTATCTTTGCATTCCAGAAGATGGGTCCTGTTTGAAGTTGCCCATCACCCTAAATAATTATTTCGAATACTTCTGCTTGTAACCAGGTTCCAAACACAATGACTCTATTCACACCAGTTCAAGGACACTCTCCAATGAAAACTGACAAGACTGGAGGGTGCCTAACATTTCTGCACTCGTAGATTACTGCACAGGATTCTGAGGGATAAGCTGTATGTGCATTTGGCAAGACAAGGATTGATTGGGGGTAGTCGACACAACTTTGTGCATAGGAAATCAAGACTTGCACATTCTGAGCGGGGATTTTTTTTTTTCTTGGAAGTGCCCAAGCAGGTTGATGAGGGCAAGACAGTGGACCTGGTCTATATGAATTTCAGCTTTAAGGTTCCATATGGTAGGCTGCTGTGGCAGGTATTGGTATATTATTGTCACAAGTATCACAATACAATGATAAACTTCTGTGATACTGAAGGAAACGGCATTCTACAGGAAGGAGTACAACCAAGCCATGTGTGAGTACAAATGGTGGTGCAAAAATAGAAAGAAAGTGGTGCGGAGTAGTGTTGTAGCTACAGAGAAAGTGCAGGTTTTTAAAAAAAAAAATTTTTTTTTTAAAGTGCAAGTGGTGCAATGAGGTAGATGGGACATCCAGGAATACATCCTTAGTTTATCAGAAGTCCGTTCAATAGTGGAATAACAGTGAGAAAAAAGATGTTCTTGAATCTGCTGGCATGTGCCTAACAGGACAGCAAGAGAAGAGGGACTGACTGGGGTGAATAAAGGTCTTTGATTGTGTCCGTTGGATTCCCCACCATTGTGAAGTGTAAACCCCTCCCCTTTGGGCAGTCTGAGGTGTTGCATTTCGGAAAGTCAATCCAGGGCAGGGTATTCACAGGGAAAGGTAAGACCTTGAACTGTTGTAGAACAGATGAACCCAGGAATACATGAGTGTGGTTCCCTGCAAGTGGCAGCGCAGGAAGATAGGGTGGTGAAGAAGATTCTTGGCAGAAGCTGGGGCATTATGTTGTAATTGTATTGGCTGTTGGTGAGACCACATTTGGAGTATTGTGTTATTTTGGTCCACCCTGCTATAGGAAAGATGCCATTAGCTGGAAAGAAGAGAGCAAAAGGTTTTCAAGGACTCCAGTGACTAAGTTATATAGAGAGGGTGGGAGTATAGATAGTATTGAGGAATTGTAATGAACAATAGAGCAGACTCGAAGGGCTGAATGAATTTTGCCACTAATTACCATTTTTAGTTGACGGAAACCAAACCCAGTGCGTAAGGCAATGCCAAGGGAGTCCACAACTGCTGCGCGAGGACCAATTCCGGGTGGTGGGAATTTTCATTATTGTTGGCAGTCTGCAAGTTCACTGTGTGTGAGATCTTGTGCACGGGAGCACCCTGTGTGTTGGATCCTGATGTCCACAAACAGCAAACGTTTGCACATTGCATTTGACCACGATTAACAAATGTTTCATTCTGATATGCTGAAATGTGACTCTCATAGCCATCCTGCATGGAAACAGGCCCTTCAGCCCATTTGTCCATGCTTACTGGGAGCTATTTCCATTTGCCCCATATACCTGTCCAAATATCTTTTTAAAGTGTACCTGCCCCAAACACTTCCTCAAAGAGCTTGTTCCAAATACCCATCACTCTCTGGGTAAAAATGTTGCCTCTCAGTTTCCTATTAAACCTTTCCCCTCTTACGTTAAACCCATGCTTAATTCCCCTTCCCTGCGGATAAGTTTTTGTGCATTCACGCTATATATTTCCCTCATGATTTTACACCCCCTGTAAGATGATCCCTCAGCCATTTGTGCTACAAGGAATAAAGTCTTAGCCTGCCTGGCCTCTCCCTAAAGTTCTGGCCCTTAAATCCTTAGCAAATCTTCTTGGTACCCATTCCAGTTTAATGGCATATTTCGTATATCATGGTGACCAAACCTTGAGCACAATACTCTAGGTTTTATTGGGACATGCTGAAATAAAGGCTCTGGAAATGTTGCTTACTATTCAACTGTTGGTTTCCACATTTCTGTATCTGTTGTTGGACTCTGAATCAATAAACAATGTCATTAACGTCCCTCCCGCACCCACAAAGTCCATGGCATGTTTACTGAATGCTGGAGATACAAAGAATTGCAAGTCATAAGGTATTAAGGAATAGGAGTAGAATTAGGCTGTGTGGCCATCCCGGGAATTAACTACAAAGTTATTTCCCATGATGGTGGGACTGTCATGTGCTGAGAGAATGGAGCAGCTGGGCTTGTACACTCTGGAGTTTAGAAGGATGAGAGGAGATCTCATTGAAACATATAAGATCGTTAAGGGCTTGGACACGCTAGAGGCAGGAAACATGTTCCCGACGTTGGGGAAGTCCAGAACCAGGGGCCACAGTTTAAGAATAAGGAGTAAGCCACTTAGAACGGAGATGAGGAAACACTTTTTTTTACAGAGAGTGGCGAGTCTGTGGAATTCTCTGCCTCAGAGGGCAGTGGAGGCAGGTTCTCTGGATGCTTTCAAGAGAGAGATAGATAGGGCTCTTAAAAATAGCAGAGTCAGGGGATATGGGGAGAAGGCAGGAATGGGGTACTGATTGGGGATGATCAGCCATGATCACATTGAAGGGCCAAATGGCCTACTCCTGCACCTATTGTCTATAGGCCATTTGGCCCATCAAGCCTACTCTACCATTCAATCATGGCTGATCTATCTCTCCCTCCTAACCCCATTCTCCTGCCTGCTCCCCATAACATCTAACACCTGTATATCAAGAATCTATCTGTCTCTGCCTTAAAAAATATCCACTGACTTGGCCACCACGGCCATCTGTGGCAAAGAATTCCACAGATTCACCACCCTCTGACTAGATGTTGGAATCTTGAGCACAAACCAAAGTGCTGGAGGAACTCAACAGGTCAGGCAGTATCTGTAGAGGGAATGGACAGACGACATTATGGTCGGGACCCTCTTTCAACCTGATTGTAGTGGGTGGGGGGGGGGGGGGGGGGGGATGGCAAGAAAAGAGTGGACAAAGCCTGGCAAGGTGGGCAGTTTGATTAGCAGATGGTTAGAGGTGAGAAGCAGACAAAGAAGAGAACTCTTCGGTATGAAACAAGCTTGTTCAGGTGCTGCCCATACAACACCATCACGAACAATCTGCTTAATCTGTACCATTCAGTTTATTGGCAGCTGTGCATGGTTATAAGACCCATGGCCCACTCTGAGATACCTTGGACACAGGTTGAAATCACCCGCTTAATCTCTCTCAATTTTACATTGTGATTTACAAAACCGTACGATCATCGTGTTACAGTGGGAGAGAGAAGAAAACAAGGTCTCAAAATTAAATATATATATATATATTTGTCATCGTGTCCAGAGTCTTGATGGAACATTGGTCAATGCGGGAATGCCGCCGGGCAGTCACTGTTCAGATGCAACTCTTGCTTCAGAAAACATCATTACTTGATCAATTTGAAGGATTCGCCAGTCATCATGTCGACGAATTCTAGAAAAGAAGCGGGTTTGTGCGTCAGTGTTTAGTTTAGAGGTACAGCATGGATATAGTCCATTCAGCCCACCAAGCCCCGTGCCGACCATCGATCACCCATTCGCACCAGTTCTATGTTATCCCACTTTCTCATCTATTCCCTAACACACCAAGGGCAATTTCCAGAGGCCAATTAAGCTACATTCTTCGGATACGGGAGGAAACCGGAGCGCCCAGAGGAAACCCACGTGGTCACAGGGAGAGCATACAAACTCCACATAAGAGTGTACCAGAGGACAGGATCGAACCAGGGGTCTCTGGCGCTGTGAGGCAGCAGCCCTGCCAGCACGCCACTGTGCCACCCAAAATGTAAATCCCGCAGCCCCCATTGTGGGATTTGACCACCCTGGCCTCTGGATTACCAATCCAGTCATTTAACTGCTGAGCCACTATTGCAGCAGAGTTCAAATAGTTCACAACCAGTGTTGAGTTGTAGTCCCCTCTACCTTGGTAGTCGATTGTGCCATCACCATCTTTGTCAGCTTCCATCATCATCTGTTCTGCTTCCTCTTCGTTGAGCGGTTCCCCAGCATTCATCAGGACATACCTTATAAACCACAGAGAGAAAAGCAGGTGGTGATGGCAAAGTACATTCTCATTAAAAAGCTCATGTTGCCGTGTTGTAAAGAGTGGTGCGAGCGACACAGTCGGTGATCTCATTGAGTCACACCGCGCACATACAGGCCCTTCGGCCCACTGTATCTGCGGTGACCATGGACTGAACAAAATACAAAGTGCTGGAGCAACTCAGCGGCTCAGGTGGCTTCTGGGGAGGGAGGGAGGGGGCAGCTGATGTTTCAGGTCCGGACCCTTCTTCAGCCTCTGTGCTGTACAGTTTGAAGGATCCGTCAATAGTCTGTGTTGACAAACCTTTGTTTTGGCCTTTTTCTAACCTCCAGTTCCCTCCCTTCTACTTTCAGTCCGAAGAAGGGCCGGGACCCGTAATGTCACCCATCTGTTTTCTCCAGAGATGCTGCCTGACCCGCTGAGTTACTCAAACACTTTGTGTCTATCTTCGGTACATACCAGCATCTGCAGTTCCTTTCTACATACTCATAGTCTGCGTAAGAAGGAACTGCAGATGTTGGTTTAAACCAAAGATAGTCACAAAAAAGCTGGAGTAACGCTGCGGGATAGGCAGCATCTCTGGAGAGAAGGAATGGGTGATGCTTGGGTCGAGACCCTTCTTCAGACCAAAGCCTGTGTTGTTATGTTATTGGTTGGTTGTGTTCCATTTCCCTTTCAAGAGCATGAGCAGTACGATCAAGAGCAGGACTCCAAGCCCTTCGAGCCTGCTCTGCCATTCAGACCTTCTATCTCATTACCATGTTCTTGCCCAATGCCCATATCCCAACTGAAGGCACTAAAGTCTAGCAATCTGAATTAGTTACTGAGTCATGATCACCCTTGGGGCTGACAGTTCCAAATGTTCGCCACCCACTGAAAAAAGAGCATTTTCTTATCTCAGTCATAAACACCCCACGTCTCATTCTAACTGTAATCCTGGTCAAAGGCACTGCAGTGAAGGAATTTGGAAGGAATTTGAGAATTTGGAATCATTTAGCATGTTTTGAGGAGATCATCCCTTGCTTCTAAACTTTAGCGACCAGAGTCCCAGTCTGCTTAATCTCAGTTGAGTGAAGAGTCATACAGCATGTAAACAGGCCCTCCGGCCCAACTTGCCCATTCACCCAAGATGCCCCTTTTATGTTAGTCCCACCTTCCAGGTTTGGCCCGTATCCCACTAAACCTTTACTTTCCATAAACCTTTGGTATTTTCTCTCTGTCCTTTCTCAGTAAGGAGGTACATATGAAAGGATCAGTCGGTCAAGATTTAGGTAAACATCCAGAATCTGGCACTTGACTGAGTCATGGATTTGCTGTGACACACAGTCTAAAACCTAGCGCGGGATTAGCTCCTTTCCGGCCAACATGAATGTGATGAGCTGAATGGCCTCTCCTTGTCTTTCAGACGTTTGTCTTTAGCGATATAGCGTGGAAACAGGCCCATCAGCCCACCGATTCAGCACTCCAAACCGCGAATTGTGTTCCACCCGTCCCAACGTCGGAGTTCCCATCATCCCGATGAGAGGGCTTGTACATCGGGCCGTCCGTAGCAGCGACTGTGGAGAGTCAAGGCCCCAAGCATGGGTGAACACAAGGAGGAAGACTGACTGAACTTTATTGCCTTCCACCACAGTGAATGTTTATGTTAAGTTATATCGTTCTTTTTTAATTGTGTTGTGTTCTTTTAATTGTATTGCTGCATGGTAACTCAAATATCACTGTATCTTAATTGGTGCATGAGACAATAAATGTGAATCTGAGTCTGAGTCTTTGTTGACCAGCGATCACCCCGTACACTAGCACTATTCTACACACCAGGGTCAATTTACGATTTTACCAAAGCCAATTAACCTACAAACCTGTACATCTTTGGAGTGTGGAAGGAAACCAGAGCACCTGGAGTAAACCCACGCGGTCACACGGAGAACGTACAAACTCCATAAAGACAGCTCCCGTAGTTAGGATCGAACCCGGGTCTCTGGCGCTGTAAGGCAGCAACTCTCTACTGTTCCACTCAATGATCCTACACAGCAGCTTATAAAGAAGGATAGATCACTCACTGCATCCTCTGCAAGTACAACTGACCTTTGGAAGTACATAGAACAGTACAACACAAGAACAAGCCCTTCATCTTACAATGTCTGTGCCAAACACAATAGCGAGTGAAACTAATCCCCTCTGCCTGCACGTGATCCATATTTCTCCATTCTATGCATGTCAACATGCTCATCTACAAGCCTCTTAAATGCCACCATTGTATCTGCCTCCACCACCACAGGGACATTACAGGCATCCGCCACTCTCTGTGCAAAAACAAAACGTATCCGGCACATCTCCTTTAAACTTTACCCTTTCACCTTAAAGCTTTGCCCTCTAGCCTTTGACATTCCCCCATTGGGAAAATGGTTCTGACTGTCTCCCCTAAGGACGCCTCTCTTAATTTTATAAACTTATGTGTAGTTACGGTTCTCAGATCCGAACCCCGCAGCAGGTTTACACACTGAAATATCCCAGCACCCCTGAGAAAGTTCCTCTGCTCTTCTTGCCATGCACTTTTTACATCCACCAGGTAGAAAAACTAGGCTGGGTTTATGTATTGTCCGGTTGACCTGTCTACCTAGAAATCAGACCAAGCCTTTGGAGAAACAAGGAACTGCAGATGCTGGTCCATACAAAAGGACACAAACAGCTGGAGTAACTCAACGGTCTGATGTCCGACTTCAGGGCAAGAGCAGGGCGGCACAGTGGTGTAGCGGTAGGTCAGGAGTTACTGCCTTACAGTGCCAGAGACCCAGCTTCATTTCTGATTACAGTTAGTGCGTTCTCTCTGTGACTGCGTGGGTTTTCTCCAGGTGCCCCGATTTCCTCCCACATTCCAAGAACGTGCAGGTTTGTTGGTTATTTGGCTTCTGTAAATTTGCCCCGAGTGTGTAGGATGTGAATGTGGGATAAAATAGAACTAGTGTGAACGGGTGATCTTTGGCCTGTGCGAGGGTTACACAAAAAGCTGGAGAAACTCAGCGGGTGCAGCGGCATCTAAGGAGCGAAGGAGATAGGCGACGTTTTGGGTCGAGACCCTTCTTCAGGGCCGGTGCGACCTCGGTGAGTGACAGGGGCCTGTTTCCACACTGTATCTCTAAGGTAAGGTAAACAAAATTAACGCTGACGTGCCCAAAACTGATCAGCTCATTCGAGAAAAAAATACTACATCAAGGGTCAGAAAGGGCGACACTCCACGAAGTGAGTGCGTGATGCCCATGGTGTCGAGGTGTCTGCAGGTCCAAGCCCGGATGGCATGCAGCTGGTTTCTGTTGAGTGGTTACTGCCTTAGTGATCAGGAGCAGTGGGTGCTGACTGCCTCCATCCTTGCAGGGGGAGTAGAGTTCCTGTGTGGGTAGAAGGTGTTCCATGTTCCATCCCCTCCCCTCTCCCTGCCACCCTTCCTAGCGAAGATTCCTCCATTAGAAAGCTAAGCCTGCCCTCTGCTGGCTCCAAGTGAAACGCCAATCTGCCCAACCCAACGGTGTGATCATTGAATTCTCCAATTTTAAGTAATCCTCCTTTTCTGCTTATCCCTCAAACCAGATTAATACCCATTATCTTGTCCCCATTTCCCTTCCCCATTCTCCCATTCCACTCATATCCCTCCTTCCGGGTTTACATTCACTCCTCTTATTTTTAGTTTTAGAGGCACTACACGGAAACAGGCCCTTCGGCCCACCAAGTCCATACTGACCAGCAATTCCCCGTACATTAGCACCATCCTACACACTAGGGACAATTTACACTTTATACCGAATTCAATTAACCCACACACCACATCTTTGGGATACGGGAGGAAACCCACATGGTCACGGGGAGAACGTACGAACTCCGTACAGACAGCGCCCGTAGTCAGGATCGATCCCACGTCTCCGGCGCTGTATGGCAGCAGCTCTCTGGCTGTGCCACTGTGCCGCAGTAATCTCTCCTAATCTGACATGCATCTCCACCCTTCGTCCAACCATCTGCCCATCAGACCCCTCACCTCACCTGCATCCACTTATCATTTGCCAGGCTTTGTCCAACTCTCTTTTCCAGCTTTCTCCCCTCCCACCCCCCCCCAACTCCACCAGTCTGAAGGGTCCCGACCGAAAATGTCATCCGTCCATTGCCTCTATAGATGCTGCCTGAACCATTGTGTTACTCCAGCACTTTGTATTTTTCCACATCATTAGTCCTCTGGGATGTGGGTCCCAGTGGGATGTAAGAAACATTGCGACCAAGGCTTACACGGTAAGATCCCACACATGATGGTCAAAGGCCATAGCGCCTGTTTCATCGATTGGGTTGAAATGTCCCAGTACTCGGGTGGACCTGGTCAACTGGTTATTGTTTTTTTGTAAAGTGGAGATGAACAAGTTCTTGATTAGTAATGTTGTCAAAGGTAACGGGGAGAAGGAAGGAGAATGGGGTTGGGAGGGAAAGATAGATCAGCCGTGATTGATTCTGCTCCTATAACTTATGAACATGAACTACTCCTTGTCCAACAGGCAGGGCTACATGCAAGTCCTTGGCCTGACACTCTGTCTAAGGCCAGCTGGATCCCTGGGAAGATGTGATTCTTGTCCTTACACCTTTGTAGTGGGTCTTGAGCCAAGGCCCTGGAGTCTGCAGTAGGCAGCGGGCCCCGGAGATCCACCTGCATCACAGGCCTGGCCTGGGACCCTCAGGTACGTTAGCGCTGAGAGGTCAGGAATGCATAGGGAACCTGGACATGCACACACACCCACAGACACACGCAGACACGCACACAGAGACACACACAGATACACAGACACACACATGCACACACACAGACACACACACATGCACAGAAACATACACACACACACACACAGACGTGGACAAATGTGCTCGAACAGACATGCACACAGACACGCACAATCACACGCACAGACATGCATACCAGAGATATACAGACATGCACATTGAGACACTCGTATGCAGACAGATACGTACACACAAACGCACACATATTGACACACACACAGACATACTGACACACACAAACACACACACACAGACATACACACAAATACAGTCTCATGTGCACACAGAGACACGCACACACACTCACTCACATGCACACACACACATACACCAGGCACGTGCCGTCAGGGTAGGCAAGGTAGGCACTGCCTACCCCGACTAAAATTATGAAATGGCAATTATTAAATATAAATAGTAAAGGCATGGGAGAATTGTGCCTATGTAAGAGACTGATCTCTTAGGTAGGCATAATTCTCCGTGCCTTTCATCCGCAGCGCTTGTGACACGGGAAGCTCTGTGCAGCCCACGTGCCGTCAGCGCTGCCTGAAGCCGTCAATTTTAATCGGGGCTGAAGGAAGCAGAAATTCTGCCTTTGTAGCACTGTGCATGCGCAGCATCATACTGTGCATGTGCATCAGTCTGCTGCGCATGCACAGCGCAAGTTTATTGGCGGGGTTTTCAACCATGGTTTGTCGTGTCCCAATGATATGGTAAGTACATTTTGTGATTTATTTTTTTAATACCGTATTTGCCGGGGTGTGGGAGTGGGGAGAGAGCTCCTTTCACAGCGTTTGGGGAGTCTGGCCCGGGGTAACGTTGCGGGGAGGGCACAAATGTTATGAATGAGGGGTCGGGAGCATCCACTTGCGACGCTCCTTGCAAGGGGGCGTGAAATTACACCGCTCTGAGACCGGGGGGTGGGGGGGGAGGGAGAGAGCAGTAGCTCGAGCGGCTGCCGGGCCGGACAGCGGAACCAGCCGCCACCTTAGCTCCAGAACCACCCGCCTACCTCTGGCAGCTCTCCGTCTAAAAACCTCTCTCCTGCCGCTCGCTGGCCTCACTCATGTCCTTAAATTCCGGCAGCGCGATTGAGGTTACTCGGCTGTGGGAATTTAAGGATTTGCAGGAAGTCGCTGACATGAGCGAAGTCGGCGAACAGCAGGTGACAGGTGTTCAGACGGAGAGCACTGCCAGAGGTGAGCGGGCCAGCAGAAGGCGCTGAAGTGGCGGCCAGTTCAGCTGTTGGGTCCCGGTGGCCGCTCCCCGAGCTGCTTCTATCCCCAGCTACAGTCCGTGGCTTCGCACCCGGAGAGCTGCGGCAGCGGTGAGGGAGTGAAGACTCCAGTACTTTGTGATAAGTACTTTCTTGCGATTTTCATCATTGCTCCTCACATGTCCAGCCTACAGCCTCTATATATCGCTCAGACCCTCTAGTCCTGGCACCTTCCTCGTAAATGTTCTCTGTGTCCTTTCCAGCGCTGGCAGTATCCCCGACACCCTCCTTCTCAACACTTGTGCCCTCCCCACAACTTTACCCCTGGCATAGACTCTCCACACGCTGTGAAAAGAACTGTCCCCCAATTGGACTAGGAAGCCTTGGGCAAATTGAAATGTCACTGTTTTTATTTATTTATTTATTTAATGGGGAGAACAATCTGCGCATGCGTGGTTTACTTTTTCTTTTAAAGCGGACTGAGTGCCTACCCTGAGTAATTACTCACGGCACGTGCGTAATTATACACACACGTACAGGTGCACACAGAGACACACACTCATGTACGTACACATACACACACTCATTCACACGTACACACACTCACGCACGTTCACACACACACACACACGCACACACACACACACACACACACACACACACACACACACACACACACACACACACACACACACACACACACACACACACACACAGGGTAATGTCAGTGTCGTGGAGAGCCCCACTCTATCGCTGCCCCACTGTGGGGATTGAAAGCACCCACTTCAACGTGTTCCAGTCGATGTAGCCCTTCTTATCTGGATCAAACACCAGGAAGGCTTCCTTCAGTTCCTCATCCTGATTCTTTGACTTCTCGAGGTACTCCCCCATCAGGACAAGGAAGTTGTCGCAGTTAAACAGTCCTTTCCCTGTCAAAGGAAACAGACAGAAAACTGACCTCAGCCACAGATGCTTGTGACAGTGCATTTATATCAGGACTGGCCGGAGATTCTCCATTAAAAATACCAAGATGTAGGATTCACATATGGACATGCACATGTACAAACACACATGTAAATGTACATGTGCAAACGCACACGCTAACACACATGCATGGCCAGACATGCAAGCACATGCATACATGCACACATAGGTACACACATACATACACATTCACACACAACATGCACACATGTACACATGCAAGTGCACACATACACAAACACACACCCACATGTACGAAGACAAAAAATAAAAACACTTGAACATGCACCCAAACACAAAAAACACACGTACATACAAATTAATATACATGCACACACTCAACACAAGCACGCACATGCCTCTACCCCAGGGACAATTTGCAGAGGGCGAATAACCTACAAACCTGCACAAGTTTGTGATGTGGGAGGAAATGCAGCACCCAGAAAAACTCACGCGGTAACAGGGAGAATGTGCAAACTCCACACAGACAGCATGGTCAATATTGAATGTGGGTCTCTGGCGCAGTGGGGTTGCGCCACTGTGCCGTCCCTCTAAGACCAAGTTTGTAGCGGGCACACTAGGTGCGGTCTCACTAGTGTTGTCACACTGCCACAGCATTGCATTGTCAGTGTGTCCTGATTCCTCTGGGCACTGAGCAAGTAGCCAGTGCACACACACACGCTCACGCACACACACATGCACAGAGGCATGGGCACATGTACACAAAGTACATTGTGAAATGGGAATTGCTGCTAGATGCTATGGAGGCTCTGCCCTGCGCTGGGCATCTGCACTCTGATGCATGACCCCACCGTGTCTTATGGGAACACTGACATGCTGCGGGGCACAAGCCCATTTGCTGTGTCCATCCAACACTTCGGGGGGGGGGGGGGGGGGGGTGGATGTGGGAGGTCACAGCAAGACCCAAGAATATGAGGAATCCTGAAAGGTTCATTGTTTCTCTCTTCACAGATGCTGCCTGACTGGCTGAGCATTCACAACATTTTACAGGACACCCAGGAGTCACTACATTGCCCAGGGTCTGGGATGGCGGAATTCAGCGACTCAATAGAGAGGTTCAGTGGGATGGCACAGTGGCGCGCCGGTAGAGTTCCTGCCTTACAGCACCAGAGACACGGGGTGATCACTGCTCAGTGCGGACACGGTGGGCCGAACAGCCTGTTCCCGCGCTGTAACTCTTAAAGTCTAAAGTTAAATAAAATCTAAAATCTAATCGTTCAATCTATTTTATTGTCACGTGTAATTAATTACAGTGGCCTTATTTTTTGCGTGAATTTCAGTGACAATCCTGTTATACGTTGGGCACAATCATACTTGTCTAAACATGTTTTCCAAATGGGAGTGTTCTCTCAGCTCTCGTCGGGAGAGGTTGTTTTATAGACACCTCTCCTGACGCCAACCTTTCACTCCAGATTACTTCACATTACTTCTGCGCGGCACGGTGGCGCAGCGGTGGAGCTACTGCCTTACTGCGCCAGAGACCCGTGTTCAATCCTGACTACGGGTGCTGTCTGTACGGAGTTTGTACGTTCTCCCCGTGACCTGCGTGGGTTTTCTCCGAGATTTTCCCGCACTCCAAAGACGTACAGGTTTGTAGGTTAATTGGCTTGGTGTAAGTGTAAAAATCATCCCTAGTGTGTGTGGAATAGTGTTAGTGTACGGGGATCGCTGGTCGGTGAGGACTCGTTGGGACGAAGGGCCTGCTTCCGCGCTGTATCACTAAACTAAAAAATATATATAAAAATGTACCTGCTGCACTGGGTAGAATGAATGTCTGATTGGATCACAAAACCAACTCCTTGGATTACTAAATGAGCTAACTAACCAGTTTGCTACTGATGTCACTTTCTCTGGGTCCATTAACAAGCTAATCCTGCGTCCACCTTCCCCAGAGATGCCATGCAGAGCACTCACCCTCTTTGTCCACGTCCTTGGCCATCTGCACCAGCTCCCGTTTGGTGACGTTGATCCCCAGTAGGCTCATCAGCTTGGCCAGGTCGTCTGTCTTCACCAGACCGTTCCCCTCCTCATCGAACATCTCAAACACACCCTTGTATTCGGCCAACAGCTCAGGTGGCAGTGTGCTGGGCTTGAAAAGTCAGAGACAATGCAGAGACCATTGGAAAATGAGTGGCAGCCATTTACATTGTGCACCAAGCATGCTGGCTACTTGCTCAGTGCCCTAGAGGGATCGGGACCTACTGACAAGGCAGTGCGGCAACACTGGTGAGACTACACCTAGTGTGCCAGCTACAAACTTGGTCGTAGAGGGGTGGCATAGTGGCGCAGCTGGTAGATACACTGCCCCCCTGTGCCAGAGACTCACTGCCAATCCTGACTATAGGTGCTGTCTGTGTGGAGTTTGCACATTTTCCCTGTTACCGTGTGGGTTTCCTCCGGGTTCTCCTGTTTCCTCCCACATCCCAAAGAGGTGCAAGTTTGTAAGCTAATTGGACTCTGTGAATTGGCCCTAATGTGTAGTGAGTGGACTCGAAAGAGGGATAAACATAGAATTAGTAAGAATGGATGACTGATGGTCAGCATCAACTCGGTGGGCCGAAGGGCCTGTTTCTAAGCTGTAGCTCCAAACTAAAATTACTAAGGCCGGATTGGAGGCAATTCACGGAATGAATTCCCTGACTGAAGGTAGACACAAGGAATTGCAGATGCTGGTTTACAAAGAAAGATACAAACTGTTGCCTGATCGGTGAGTTACTCCAACACCTTGGGGTTTTTTTCTTGCATTGAAGGTGTTGGCATGGGAAGCAGAATCAAGGAGGGTGTCTGAATTTTTTGGAGTTTGGAAGAATGAATGGTAATCTTATCACAATGTGTATGATACTGTGGAGCCACCATAGGGTGGGAGCTGGAGGCATGTTTCCATGTGGGAGGTTCGCTCCAGACTAACGGGCTTCCCAGTGAAGGCAGAGAGAGCGTCAGCTCGCCATCTCCCTGCCATCCTCACCCCCCTCGGGGCCTGGCACTGTTACAGCAAGTGCAGCCCTGCCACAGAAGGGTAGGGACAGCCGTGCCCAGGGTACCAGAGGTCATTGGCAAACAGCAGAAATAAATGAATGGAGCAAATGCAGGAGAATGGGGTCGAGAGGGAAAGATAGATCAGCCAGGAGAGAATGGCGGAGTCGACTGGATGGGCTCAATGGCTTTCTTCTGCTCCTAGAACCTATGAACATGAATGGCATGAGAAAGGGGGCAGTCAGGTGTGGGGGAGTAGAGGGAGCAGGGGAGAAGGGGTTAGGAGAGAAGCAGGGAGCAGGAGGGATAAACGGCAGCTGAACGGAGGTGAGGAATATTTGAGGCACAGGAGGACAAGGGCAGAGTGAATGTACAAAGCTTCTCGAAGGAGGAATGACCCAGAGCAGCCTGCCAGCACTGGAATATTGGACAACACTAAACTATATGGTTATCTGCCCTCTGATACAACTGCTTCCTTCATTTACTTTAAATTAATTATTACATGTTAGACAATCAATAAAGACAATCCTCTTCTGATCAGTTTGTTAAGCATGAGCTTGCCAAACTAATGCAAAACTAGCTTTCGGCCTTTTCATTTACTTTAGGAAAATTAGGTTTCATTTAAAGAAAACGATCTAAATTCCAAGATCAAATTAACTTTTTCAACACAGTGTTTTAGGATTTCTATTCTTTTTAAAATTTGTCTCTGTCAATCTGTTAGATTTTAGAAGAACATTCGTGCAAATGGTGAATCTGCGGCAGCCTTTCCCTGTGCAGGAGCTGTCACTGAGGACGTGCAGGAATGGAGAGGTCCAGGATTCGGCACAGAGGTGACAAGTGCCTGTGATCCAGGGCTGTACCTCCACGGAGCTGTAGCTACAGCTACCCATCCCAACCCAGGACCTTCCCAGTCCGGGCTCCCACTAACCGAGGCATTTACTGTGTGTGTGCAAAGGAAACAGGGTCATCACTTGTTCTGCTGTTTTACCACTCACTAAAATCACTATACAATTCATTAACTCAACAGAGACAGTCAGCCTTAAAGTACACCCTGGATATCAGCCAGATACAGGAGACGCCAGTTATACATCTCACTTCATGAATCTAGCTCCCTCTCACTCACATCACATAAACTCACACTTTTGTATTTGATACAACCCGTGCAAAATCGATTTGCTGAAAGCACTCACAGTAATTTCAAAGCCACGGTCAAACTCGAGGCAACCTTGAATTAACATATATTTTAAAAGTTCAGTTGCCCACATGTAATGTGTAATTTCAACAACAACTCAAGGTTCCAACCCATCTCTTTGAACCGATGAGGAACTACATTCATGTAAGTTGCCGGCAATGTTCAGATATGACTTACCATGGTGAGGGAACAGCAG
This sequence comes from Raja brachyura, assembly GCA_963514005.1. Next base: position 16,460,316 of record OY740811.1, read on the forward strand.
GGCCAGTGGCAGAGAGCAGGCTTGATCTTCTAGAGTCTAGCACAGCCAGAAAACAAGTGCATCTTTTACATTATTGAAGAGTGTGAGCCCTCAATGCCCAGTGGGTTTAAAGTTAAAGCTGCCTTTTATGGCTTGACAGAAGCTCTCACCAGATCTATTCATGGATGGTGCATATTGATTTTCAGATGTGAGTTTTCACGTAATAATTTCCCCATAAATATCTAGTGCTGAATAGAACCAGACTGTGAAGAGCTGTTTACATAATTAGTGTAGTAGAGTTATGCACACTTTCAAAAGCTAAGTACAGTGTAGTGGAAGCTATTTGCCAAATCTGTTACTGTTCATTACTGATCACTCATTATCTGAACTGTTCTTCCAACTGTGTTCAAGTTTGTCTCAACTCCTTCCTTTGATCTCTTTATGAGAAGCCTTCAAAAACAAACTCATAACTTTTCCACTCTGAGATTTAATTTGTAAATGCCTTGCACTGACTCTTCGGAAAGCAAGTAATTAAATACTGCGACAGCCAGAAGTGGAATGTCCCTTGTGGCGATATACGTGGATCTCCAGAAGCCATTAGCCAGCCTTTAAAACCCAAATAAACCTTGGATTGTCACGTCGAAGATTTGTACATCCAAGGGAAACAAGAGCTGGACAATTGCAAATGTGGAAATAAGGTGTTGTTGGGGAGAAGGGGGGTCAACACTTTTGGGAAAAGCCCTTCTTCAGTTTTACAAATTAAATGGACCCACTGTGACACTCACCAGGACCAGAGGGCATGGGAGCAGGGAGAGGTAGAAAGATGTGGAATAACTCAGTGGGTCAGGCAGCATCTTGGAGAAAAAGGATGGGTGACGTTTTGGGTCAGGACACATCTTCAGACACTGATGTCAGTGATGCTTCCTGGCCCGTTGAGTTACTCCAGCACCTTGTGTCTGCCACTGAATGACTCCAGCATTTTGTGTCTATCTTCGGTATAAACCAGCATCTGCAATTCCTTTCTACACACGTAGAAAGATGCGGTGTTCTGTAGAGAAGGAGCAGCTGACTTTCCATAGCACCTTTGTGGTCTCTGCAGTCAGGTGGACATCAATCAGAACCTGAACAAGTGTGAAGAGCTCTAATGATGATGAGGAGAGGGTTTGGAAGATGAAGTAGCTTTGTGATGTGGGTGCAACAGTTGGGTGTGAAGTGGAGTGTGAGCGGGGAGAGGCTGTGGTGTATCAGACTCAGCTGGAGATGCACACGGGGCAACGTTCACCTCATTCTGTGGCACACAGAGCCACTGGGAGTGGAGAATGTAGAAACAGGAGGGGATTCGGAAAGGAAATGAACCAGCCCACTGCAGGTTGCCCAATGCACATTATAGCCAAAGAGGAACACTGGCTGTGGTCATCATTGTACGGGAGTTTAGTTTGAGTTTAGTTTATTGTCACATGGACCGAGGTTCAGTGAAATGCTTTTGTCGCGTGCTAACCAGTCAGCGGAAAGACATTACATGATTATAATACAATCGATAGACACAGAATGCTGGAGTAACTCAGCAGGACAGGCAGAATCTCTGGAGAGAAGGAATGGGTGATGTTTCGGTTCGAGATCTGAAGAAGGGTCTCAACCTGAAACGTCACCCATTCATTCTCTCCAGAGATGTTACATGTCCCGCTGAGTTACTGCAGCATTTTGTGTCTATCTTCGGTTTCAACCAGCATCTGCAGTTCCTTCCTACACATTACCATACAATACATGGTTACAATCGAGCCATCCACAGTGTACAGCTATATGATAAATGATACATGATACAAGATACACGAGCAACCTGAATAATGACTAGTGCAAAATAAAGACAGTAAAGTCCGATCAAAGATAGACCGAGGGTCTCCAATGAGGTAGATATTAGTTCAGGACTGCTCTCTAGTTGTTGGTAGGATTGTTCAGTGGCCTGATAACAGTTGGGAAGAAACTGTCCCCAACCCAAAATGTCACCTATTCCTTAGCTCCATAGATGCCGCCTCACCCGCTGAGTTTCTCCAGCATTTTTATCTACCTCTGAAATTGGAGGTGTGCGTTTTCACACTTTTATACTTTTTGCCCGATGGGAGAGGGCAGAAGAGGGAGTGGCCAAGGTGAGACTCGTCTTTGATTATGCTGGTGGCCTTGCCGAGGCAGCGTGGGGTGTAGATGGGAGGAAGCATGGCAGCTTGGTTTATGGCACGCTGCCACAAGATGAAGATCAGCTCATCTGCTTGAGAGGTGTCGGTGAAGGAATAGCCAGCCCTGTGGTGCTTCTACCACATCCAAATCAAGAGACATCTGGATGTCCATAAACATAGAACAGAACAGCACCAGAACAGTCCCTTCAGCCCACAATGCCAAACATGATGCCAAGTTAAATACATATCCTCTGCCTGCATGTGATCCATACACCTCCATTCCCTCCATATCTACGTGCCTTCTTAAATGCAGCTTGTGTCTGCCTCCACCACCACCTGTGGCACTGTGTTCCAGGCACCCTCCTCTCACAGTGTTAAAAAGATTGCACTGCACATCTCCTTCAAACTTTGCCCTCTTACCTTATAGCTATGACCTCTCGTCTTTGACATTTCCATCCCCAGAAAAAAGTTCTATCTCTCTATCCTATCAATGCTTCTTATAATTTGATGTACTCTACCGGGTCTCACCTCAGCCTCCAACAATCCAGGCAAAACAATCCAAGTGTGTCCAATATATCCTTGGAGCTAATGCTCTCTAATTCACGTAGCACCCTGGAGAACCCTAACCCTAAATTCCTCTGCACCCTACATTCATTACACCTGCACCAAAATTAGTCACTGATCCCACCTCCCAATAGCCTTGTGCACTATTATTGTTTGTTGGGAAGAAGCTGTTCCTAAACCTGGACGTTACAGTTTTCAGCCTCCTATACCTTCTTATCGACGGAGGAGTGAAATGAGACATGGTTTCTGATGATGCTGGTTGCCTTTTTGATTGTACCTTCCTTCATTGGTGGCGAGGTCGGTGTCCATGATGGACCGGGCAGTGTCCACCATTTTCTACAGTCTTCGTTGCTCAGCGGTTACACCGATGCTTTGGTGTAATATCCCATGTCATCGGCTCCATTAACAATATTCTTCCTGCAAATTGCAAAGCCCTTCAGGAATAAGAAGGTGCTACTATTTGGCAGCTTTTGTTACTCAAGAAATCATCTTGACTTCTCAGTAATGGGAGTAATTTCTGACTCCTAGTACAGATGGGTCAAGATTGAGATTTAGACTTTAGAGACAGTGTGGAAACAAGCCCACCAAGTCCGCACCGACCAGCGATCACCCCGTACACTACACACTAGGGACAACTTGTAATGTTTACTCAAGCCTACAAATCTGTATGTCTTTGGAGTGAGGGAGGAAACCGGAGCACTCAGAGAAAACCCACATGATCACAGGACTCATACAAAGTCCATATTGACAGCGCCCGCAGTCAGGATCAAATCCGGGGCTCTGCCACACAAGATGAGCAGAAACCTCCTGGACTTCGCCCTGCATGTGTGTAGTGGGTCTTCAACAGCTTTTCCCGACTTCTAAAAGCCCTGCCCACCCCAACCCCAGCCTGCCGGAATGGGGGCTGGTTCCTTTGGGCCATAAGGGCAGGCTGTGCGGATGGGGCAGGAGATAGAGAGGCATCAGATTGTCAGCAAGATTTTTATTGTACCTGTACCTCACCCAACTTTGTGCAATAGGCTCAACTTGACCTGAATCACACCCATTACCTCTGATAAACCAACACTCACTTACGTCTCAGCACAACCGAACAAAATCACCGAGTGGCAGGAAAGCAGAGACTGGGATGAAATTCCTGAACTCCCCGGGCTGAATCCAAAAACAGGAGGCTGCGGTGTTTGTCTATTCCTGCCCCAGGAAGTCCCAGTGCGATGGCTCGGGTTGCAGGGATGACTCCTGGCAGGGTCTTAGAGATTCCTTTCACTCCACTCTCAGACGCATTCTGACACCACTTCCATCAGCTGTTTGCTGCTCGTTCGTTTTCTGCCACAGGAGGTCCAAATGCCCAAAATAGGACCTTTTGGATTTCAAGCATTGGCACAAGAAACTGCAGGTACTGGTTTATCAAAAAAAACCCACAAAGGGCTAGAGTAACTCAGTGGGTCAGGCAACATCTCTGGAGAACATGAAGAGGTACTGTCCTGGGTCTCCTCCACCGTGAGGCCAAACACAAATTGGAAGAACAGCATCTGTACTGAATGCAGATGTACAGTATTCAAGAGAGCAGGCACATGCCATGCGTAATTACTCAGGGTAGGCAGTCAGTTGGCTTTTAAAAAATCTTAAACCGTGCATGCGAAGATTGTTCTCTCCATTAGCTGTCAGTCGACTTTAATAAAGTCTTCAAAAGCCAAATCTCTTAATAAAGTACTGTATTTCCCGGCAATGAAAATGCACCCCCATTTTGGCTTGCTAAATTTTGAAAGAAGGCTGGTGGGACATAGAATTTCTCACGCTCAATAAAATAAAAATAAAGAAAGCAATTTTGCCCAAGGTTTCCAAATCTCCTTCATTCGGAATTACTGAATGGGTGGGGGGTGGAGGGTGACGGCAGGTGGAGAGATGCTGGGAAAAACGGGAGCACACCGGGACAAGTTGAATCAGATGTGATCTTATTGAATGATAATACTTGTTCAGGGATCCAATTGGGGGGAGAGTTCCTCTCACAGTGTGTGGGGAAACTGTCCAGGGGTAAAGTTGCGGGGGGGGGGGGCGGGGCGGGCAGGAGCATTGGGAAGGAGGGGGTCGGGGGATCATGCCAGTAACTCACTCACTCACCACTGCCGGGAGGTGCTCGGAGCCACCGCATTGTGGCCGGGGAGGGAAACAGCTCGGGTGGCAGCGAGTGGCCTCGAGACCGGACAGTGGAACTGGACGCCACTTCAGCGCCTTCCACCGGCCCGCTCACCTCTGGCAGTGCTCTCCGTCTGAACATCTCTCACCTGCTGTTCGCCGGCTTTGCTCTTGTCAGCCGCTTCCCGCAAATCCTTTCATTACAACAGCTGAGTAACCTCAATTGGTTCCTTGATCGCGCTGTCGGAATTTAAGGATATAAGGCAGGTTTTCAGAGGTTTTTTCAGAGCAAGAGGTTTTCAGATGGAGAGCACTGCCAGAGGTGAGTGGGGGCCGGCAGATGGAGCTGAAGTGGCGGTCGGTTCCACTGGCCTGTCCCGGCGACCACTCGCAGCCACCCGAGCTACTTCTCCCCCCGGCCACAAGGTGGTGGCTCCGCACCCAGGGCGTCGCGATAGGTAAGTTGCTGGCATGATCCCCGATCCCCGACCCCCTCCTTCTCAACGCTCCTGCCCTCCCCGCAACTTTACCCCCCGGGCCAGACTCCCCACACGCTGTGAAAGGGTGAAAAATAGCGTCTTCATTGGCGGGTTATACGGTATTTAAAAACATATAGCAACAAGAAATTTACTTACCACTTAATTTGTAAACGAACTACATTCTTCTCCCTTTGTTTCTTAAGATACTCTTCAGATAATGGCAATCCATGTTTGAAAAACCCGCCAAGAAACTTGCGCTGCTCATGCGCAGTATGCTGCTGTGCATGCGCAGTACTGCAAAGGCAGAATTTCAGCTGCCTTCAGTACCCTGTAAATTGACGGCTTGAAACAGCGTCGACGGCACGTGGGCTGCACAGACCCTCGCGTGTTACTGCGGATGAAAGGCACGGAGAATTATGCCTATCTAAGAGATCGATCTCTTAGGTAGGCATTATTGTCCCAAGCCTTTACTATTTATATTTAATAATTACCATTTTATTATTTTAGTCAGGGTAGGCAGTGCCTAACTTGCTTACCCTGATGGCACGTGCCTGCAAGAGAGTTACTGTAGATATAGGTCCTAGGGCTAATGGAATCAAGCGATATGGGGAGACTGATTTTGGATGATCAGCCATGATCACATTGAATGGCAGTGCTGGCTCGAAGGACCGAATGGCGTACTCCTGCACCTATTCTCTCTGTTTTTATGTTTCTACCTCATATTTCGCTTGGACTACTGATGACCCAACGATATGAATATTGAGTTATCCTTGCATCCCCTCTCTCTCTGTTCCTCCCCGATCCTAGTCATCGTACTAGTTTCACTGTTGTCCTGCTGAGTTTCATTGTCTGCATCCCTCGTTATCATCACCTAGCCCACAGCCAACCATTGTGGGCTCCACCTTTTCTTGATCATCGTTGCTTTTTGCATATCTTTTATTCATTTGGCCAATGTACCTCCCGTACATCTCAGTTCCCACTTACCCAACTTTCAGTCTGAAGAAGGGTCTCGACTCGAAATGTCACCGATTCCATTTCTCCAGAGATGCTGCCTGATCCCCTGAGTTACTCCAGCTTTTTGTGTCCATCTTCGGTTTAACCAGCATCTGCTTCTCTACACGGGGGATCGGGGGTGGGGGGCGGGGTGGGGGGAGCTGGGAGAGAGGTGGGGACGGGAGTGATATGTGGATAGAGGTAAAGTGTGTGTGGGGGGGGGGGGGGGGGGGGGTGATTGGCAGATGATTAGACAAAGGCCAGAGATGAAAATACATAAAGTGTGAGATAAGCAGATAAGGGAAGAAGAGGTGCAAAATGTGAAGCCACCGGAAAGAATATGGATGGAAGGAGACAACGGAGAAGAAGAAAGGGAAAACTGGGTGCAAGGGAAGAGAAAGGGAGAAAAAGGGGGAGAGCAGAAAAGTGAGGAGGGGGGTTTGATTACGTGAAATTGGGAAATTCAATGTTCATACCTTTGGCTGTGAGCTACCCGAGCTGCTCTTTGGGTTTCACTGTCAGACTTGGGCTTTACTTGATGGTGTCGAATGATTTGCCTGACAGCTTGGTTTGGGAAATTGCAGAGAGTTGTGGATATAGCCCAGTCCATCATGCAGACCAAACTCCCCACCACTGACTCCATCTATACTATGCTGCCTCAGAGACACAGCCCAAAGGTTTTGGATTGAAATCTTTGAAATCTTCACAAAACTGTTTAAAATAAAAATGACACCAAAGCCAGAATGGATTATTTTTGGAATGACAGAAGGTAGTTTGGAATTAAATGTGTATCAAATGAATCTATTTAATTACGGCTTAATAACAGGAAAAAGGATCATCTTAAAATTCTGGGAAAATGCTCCTATACCAACATTAAATATGTGGATTTCAACTATGTTTGAAACTCTACATCTGGATGATATGAGACTCCGCCTGGCAGGAAAATCATGTAGGTTCTATCAGACGTGGTCTGCATTTATAGAACTGCTACAAAGATAGTGTGCAGGAGTACCTTGGACCTTGGTAGGGGGGGGATGAAAAACTATCGAGTTGGTAGATTCCTTTTGTGTGATATGTATAATATAGTAACTGGCTTTTTATTTTATTTTTCTCTCTCTCTTTTTTCTTTGTCTTTTCTAGGGTCTATCTCTTAATCCCCTTTCTCTAATTCTTTGACCAAGGGCTTTTTTGTTTCTCCCCTTTGGCACGCTCTTTCACTTTCACAACTCTTTTCAGCTACTTTACTCTCTTTGTTTCTATTCTTTTTCCTTAAAAGCCATAAAATTATGGGGTACAATGATTGTAACAATATATATGTGATGTACACTGATGTATTTACCTCTATTAAATAAAAAATATTTCAAAAAAAGAGACACAGCCGACACAATCAAAGACCTTTTCCATTCCAGACACTCCTTCTTTTACCTCCTCTTGTCGGGCAGAAGATACAGAAGCTAGAAAGTGCACACCACCAGATTCAGGAACCCATTCATCCCCCCTGTTATCAGACTCAAATATGTTTATAAAAAGTGTATAAAATCATGAAAGGAATAAATCGGGTAGATGCACAGGATCTCTTGCCCAGAGTGGGGGAATTGAGGACCAGAGGACATAGGTTCATGGTGAAGGGGGAAAGATTTAATAGGAATCTGATGGGTAACTTTTTCACACAAAGGGTGGTGGGTGTATGGAACAAGCTGCCAGAGGAGGTAGTTGAGGCTGGGACTATCCTAACATTTAAGAAACAGTTAGACAGGTACATGGATAGGACTAGTTTTGAGGGATATGGACCAAACGCAGGCAGGTGGGACTAGTGTAACTGGGACATGTCAGCCGGTGTGGGCAAGTTGGGCCGAAGGGCCTGTTTCCACACTATATCACTCTATGACTCTATGACTCTAAGCTGGGGTGCAGTCCCAATTCTCCAACCTACCTCATTGCGAATGTTGGACTATATCTCCTGACCTGTTACGCTACGATGCTGAGAAACGATACTCTGCACTCTTCATCTTTATCTTCATTCTTCACACTGTGTTTCAGGGGGCGCCGCACGATGGCTGCGGGAGGAAAGGAGGCAAGAAGCTAAGACTTTATTGCCTTCCATCTCAGTGGTGAATGTGGAGGAGACGCTGTGGTGGATGTTTCTGTCAATTTTTTAATGTAATTCTGTGTCTTGTTGCTTTTTTGATACGACTGTATGGCAAACCAAATTCCTCGTATGGTGCAAAACATACTTGGCTAATAAATTCCAATTATGATTATGATTCATAATTGTATTATCTGATGTGATTGGATAGTGAGCAAACAAAAGATTTTCACTTTACCTCGGTAAACGTGACAATAATAAATCTAAACCTGTAGGGTTGTGGCATTGGAAGATCACAGGATGTCTGTGGGGAGATCTCTTCGAGGTTGAGGGTACTGTGACCATCTTGGCATGACGTGGCAACCCAAGTAGATAGCGTGATAAAGAAGGTATATGGTATGCGCGCCTTCATACATCGGGGCATTGAGTATAACGGTGCAGGATGTCATGGTGCAGCTTTGTTGGACTTTGGGTAGGTCACATTTGGAATACTGTGTGCAGTTCTGGTTGGCCTATTACAGGAAGGATGTGGAGGCTTTGGAAAGGGTGCAGAGGAGGTTTACCCGAATGCTGCTCGGATTAGGGGGTATTAGCTACAGGTACATGGTTGGACAAACTGATAGAAGTATATAACACGATGAGGGGCATAGATAGGGTGACAGTCAGGAACTCTTAACCAAGATGGAATAATCAAATATTAGAGGGCATAGCTTTAAAGTGGGAGGGGTATAATTTAATGGGGTTGTGCGGGGCAACTTTTTTTGCACAGAGTTTGGCGAGTGCTTGAAATGCGCTGCCTGCGGTGGTGGTGGAAGCAGATACGAAGGTGGCATTTAAGAGGCTTTTTGGATAGACATATGATTATGTAGTGAATAAAGGGATATGGATTACGTGCAGGTCAATAGAGTTGGTCTTGGCATCATGTTCAGCACAGATACTGTGGGCCGAAGGGCCTGTTCTTGTGCTGTACTGTTCTATGTTCTATGTGTCCTATCACAGGATGAGCAGTGTCACGGATGTGTTCACTGCACCGGGACACTGCAGGAGAGGGCGGCACGGTGACGCAGCGGTAAAGTTGCTGCCTTGCAGCGCCAGAGAACCGGGTTCGATCCTGACTATGGGTGCTGTCTGTAGAGAGTTTGTACGTTCTCCCTGTCATCGCATGGGTTTCCTATAGGTGCTCCAGTTTCCCCTGACACTCCAAAAATATGCAGGTTTATAGGTTAATTGGTTTAGGTAAAATTGTAAATTGCCACTAGTGTGTAGAATAGTGCTCCAGTACAGGGTGATCGCTGGTCGGCGCGGACTCAGTGGGCCGAGGGCTTATTTTCGCACTGCTTATCTCTAACGTCTGAAGAGAGAAGGAGATGTAATGTGAAACGGACTAAAGAGATCCTGCAAGAACCTGCTGCTGTCACGTCTTTCTAGATTGTTCCACTGGGACCACTGGGCCGTTCCCGTCCCTGGATGTGGGTTGGCAAAGTATCCAGTGTGCAGGCTGTTCCAGAGCAGGTGTGCAGGGCCCCAGGGCAGTGGGAGAGGCAGAGCAGCACTCCAAATACAGCAAACCATTAGAGGAGACCTATTTCAACCCTCTCCAGGGAGAGAAGATGCTTCACACTCTGGACACTTATAAACCTGCCTCGCACAGCCAATGCTGACTCTGCAACTCAATTAAATAATTCACAGTGCCATGACCAAATGATTAATTTTAGCGTGAAGTCAGGGAACGCTAATCTAACTGGTGTAGCCTGCCCAGAACTGGTGGTGGCAAATTGTAAATCAGCAGCAATCAGACAGAAATGGGGGGGGTTTGAGGGTGATATGCCCAAATGACTGGCCAGGGCTGTCTGTGGCTGGGCCATGTCAAGGGGCAGTGGGGGCCAGGCAGGAAACTGAAGTTGCCCTGAAACCACTCCTGTTCCATGGCTGAAGTTTAGTTTAATTTAGAGATACAGCATGGAAACGCGCCCTTCGGCCCACCAAGTCCTCGCCAACCAATGATCACCTCTACACTAGTTTTATCCTACACACTAGGGACAATTTACAGAAGGCAATTAACCTACAAGGGTAGGTTAATTGGCTTCTGACATGAGTCCAGTTAGCAGGGCTGAAGGTTACTATTAATCTGTCAGGCAGGGGTCCGGTCAACAACCTCTGGGATGTCTTTGAAGGTCAATGTTGACCAGATATTCTAGGCAACACATGGACAATATCCTTCAAGTAAGGAGATGAAGTGAACTAAGTCCCTGACTGTTGTTCACTGCCCATCAAATCAATGTGAGGCAAATCCAAATGGCCCTGCCTGGAAGCGGCTTTACAAATGCGGAGATTGTTTGTTGTCAAGGCAGCAAATGTCTAATCCTCTTTGAACCTGCGGCTCCTACTCCGTCACTGAAAGCATCCTTGCTGTTTCTTTGAGAGCAGCTCCCAGGGATCAGTAAATGGCTCTCTCATCCTGACTGATGTACCCAGGTCGTGCAAAGACAAAAGCTAAGTCACGGCCCCCTGGAAACACCAGTAAATGCCAATTATGCCCCAGAGCATCAAGATGGTAATTTATAAAACTTCTTATTTGTGTTAGAAGGAACTGCAGATGCTGGTTTAAACCGAAGATAGACACAAAAAGCTGGAGTAACTCAGCGGGCCAGGCAGCATCTCAGGAGAGAAAGAATGGGTGACGTTTCGGGTCGAGACCCTTCTTCAGACTGGTTAGGGATAAGGGAAGCAAGAGATATAGACGATGATGTGGAGAGATAAAGAACAATGGCCTGTTTCCTTTACCATCGTTACCTTTTTGCATATCTTTCATTCATAGTTCTTTATCTCTCCACATCATCGTCTATATCTCTTGTTTCCATTATCCCTAACCAGTCCGAAGAAGGGTCTCGACCTGAAATGTCACCCATTCCTTCTCTCCAGAGATGCTGCCTGTCCCGCTGAGTTACTACAGCTTTTTGTGTCTATCTTCTTATTTGTGTTAGTTTACTGAGGATAGGCTATCAATCTGAGCAGAGCACACGGAAAGGTTGTGGGGGAACCTAGTTTGGCAAGGGATACTGAATATTGTGATTAAGAGCAAATGAACCAATTTAGTTTAGTTTAGTTAAAGAAGGAACTGCAGATGCTGGACAATCGAGGGTTACACAAAAAGCTGGAGAAACTCAGCGGGTGCAGCAGCATCTAAGGAGCGAAGGAGATAGGCGACGTTTCGGGTCGAGACCCTTCTTAGTTTAGTTTAGTTCTAGTTTAGTTTGAAATAGAGCATGGAAGGACTATACATGATTACAGCCCCCCTTGGCAAGAGAATGGGATATATAGGGAAAGATAGATCAGCCAGGATTGAAAGGCAGAGTGGACTTGATGGGCCGAATGGCCTAATTCTACTCCTATAAATTGTGACTATGAACATATGAAGCAGGTTCTTCGGCCCACTGAGACCATGCCGACCATCCATCATCCATTCACACTAGTTCTATGTTATTCCTCTTTCCTATCCGCTCTCAGCATACTAGGGGAGCAAGTTACCAAGGGCAATTAACCTACAAACCTACACATCTTTGTGATGTGGGAGGAAACCGAAGCACCCGGAGGAAAACCTAGGCGGTCACAGAGAGAATATGTAAACTCCTCACCGAGAGCACCCGGAGTCTGGATTGAACCCATCTCTGCTCAGAGGCGACAGCTCTAACTGCAGTGCCACTATGCTGCCCGGAGATAATGATGCAATTACCTCTGTATCTTTGCCAACAGAGGTCATGAGCCTAATCCAGTCTCGGGAAAGGGACAAACGTAAGCTAACTGTTTTAACTCAGAGGCAGGTTTGATGACCAATGTTTTTATGCTTTCGTGCAATCACAGAATTACTCAAGCACAGGAGGTGACCCTTTGGCCCATCAAGACCGTGACTGCAGAGTACCTGGAGTATGCTGGAGTACCTCAGCGGGTCAGGCAGCATCTCTGGAGAAAAGGAATAGGAGATGTTACAGGTCGACACCCTTCTTCTTCCAAAAAGTCACTTATTCATTTCCCCAGAGATGCTGCCTGACCCACTGGGTTATACCTGCATTTGAGTCCATCTTCAATATAGACCAACATCTGTAGTTCCTACACACTAGGGACAATTTACAGAAGCCAATTAACCTACAAACCTGCACATCTTTGGAATGTGAGAGGAAACCGGAACACCCGGAAAAAACACACGCGGTCACAGGGAGAACGTACAAACTCCTTATAGACAGCACCTGTAGTCAGGTTCGAACCTGGGGTACTCCACATTTTGTGTCTTTACCACAGTCTCTCCCCAGTGAGTGGCTGAGTCACTTCTGATTGACTCTGTTCCCTTGCACAGTGATTGCTAGATCACCACCCACTTGGCAATAGTGAACCTGCTCAAACCCCCCTTGTATCTCTTACCTCGAATGTTAAATACATGTCTCAGGCAACATAATCAAGGACCTCTTCTCCTCTCTTTCGTCTGTCAGAAAATATAAAAGCTTCAAAGCATATACCACCAGATTCAGGAACAGCTTTTTCCTGCTCTTAATAGACTCTTGAACAAACCTCTCATATGCTCAGGATGAATTACCTGATCTTCCAATCTGCCTCATTGTGCCCTTCGCACTTTTTTTTATCTGCACTTTGCAGCTGTAATACTATATGGGTACAGATGTAAGTCTAGAAAAGGGGCAGTCAGTCGTTTTGGGTACAACCTTCGGCTGGATTGCTTTTCGCAACAACCATCAGCCTATTGGCCACGCCAAACTCCAACTACACTCCGAACTACAATCTGCCTTGATATCCTTGATAAAGGATATCGGGCTTTGTTGGGTGAGTCCAGAACCAGGGGCCACAGTCTTAGAATAAAGGGGAGGTCATTTAAGACTGAGGTGAGAAAACACTTTTTCACCCAGAAAGTTGTGAATTTATGGAATTCCCTGCCACAGAGGGCAGTGGAGGCCAAATCACTGGATGGATTTAAGAGAGAGCTGGATAGAGCTCTCGGGGCTAATGGAGTCAAGGGATATGGGGAGAAGGCAGGCACAGGTTATCGATAGCGGACTATCAGCCATGATCACAATGAATGGCGGTGCTGGCTCGAAGGGCTGAATGGCCTCCTCCTGCACCTATTTTCTATGTTTCTATGTTTTTGTTTTTGCACTTTTGCTTTTGTTATTTTTTAGTTTAATTAACTTATTTTTGTCGTTTATTATGGTATCTACAGAGTACTATGTTTGTATACCTGTTGGCCTGCTGCAAGTATGAATTTCATCGTTCCTTTTCAGGGTATACAGGTGAGACAATATGAGTCACCCTTTACTCTTGACTCGTGAATGGCCATCTTGGCAGGGCCTAGGAAAAAAACCCGAGTCTTAGTTTCTGGTGTCACAAGTGGGACTAGTGGAGATGGAACATGTTGGTCTGCGTGGGCAAGTTGGGCTGTTGGTTGTCCCTCCCCAGCCCATTAATCCCAATCCCTTCCCTCCATCTCCATCCATCATCCACAGCACACTAATCCACATCTCCCTCCCAGAACTTGATCTAACATCTATCTGAAGTGAAACAAGCTCAAGCTACAGTGAGGTGGGGCCAAGGAACATGCCTGGATTGATAGTCTTTCTACAGGAAGGGTGGGGTAAGCATTCTTGGTATCAGTGATGTCAGTACATCTCAACAACAACAGGCATTTATATAAGACCTTTAATACAACAAGATACCCTTAAGGTGCTTCATAGGAGTACCATCAACAAATACCATGTGCTGACCATATGTGGAGTGTTTGAGATAGAGAACCAAAGGTTTGTCAAACAAAGGAGCATGAAATAAATGTCTGTATGAAATAAAGGGGAAGGCTAGGTTGGAGAAAAAGAGGCGGGGAAGTTGTACTTGTGCATATAACAATAATCTACTTCTTCTTCTTCTTTCGTGTGGCGTGCACAGCCTAAAGTTGTCGGACTTGTTCTATTTGATCCATTTGTGCACATGGAGTTGATTGCATTAGTCGAAACAGGGTGGACCACGTCAAGGTTGCAAACTTCCACCCCACGATAAACTTGACTGATCCCCACTCAGGTTGGAATCGGCCTCTGCCAGTGCAGTACTTGTCACTGCCACACGATGGCAGTGAGAACCCTGTGTTGCCAGGACAGTAACACAAAGTGCTGGAGTAACTCAGCGGGTCAGGCAGCATCCCTCGGGTACATGGATAGGCGAGGTTTCGAGTGTAGACCCTTCTTCACACTGTTCTCCCTGATACCCTCCACATCACCTCCCAAACCTCTTCTCACGAGCAGGGCAAGGCAGCAGGGGAACACACCGCCTACAGGTTCCTCTCCAAGTCCCACACCCTCCTGAAGTGGAAATAGATTGTCCCAAAGTGAGTAAACATAGAACTAGTGTGAATGGGTGATCGACGGTCGGTGTTTCTAGGCCTGTTTCTGTGCTGTACCTCTAAACTAAGCTAAACTGGGCCAATATGCAACTCCCTCCCAAACATCACATCGGGAGTATCTGATCAGATATTCTGCAGTAGTTTATGAAATTGGTTCACCAACTCCACCTCATGTACTCCAGACCTTGCCACATCCTGCAACATGGCAGCATGGTGGCTCAGCAGGTAGAGCCACTGCCTCAGGTTCAATCCTGATCTCAGGTGCTGTCTGTGTGGAGTTTGCACGTTCTCCCTGAAACCGCAAGGGTTTCTCTCGGGTGCGACGGTTTCCTCCCACAACCCAGAGCATCCTAATGCACGGCTGGTAGGTTAATTGGCCACTTTACCTTGTGGGTGAGAAATATAATCTGGGGGTGGAGGGGGAGTTGATGGGAATGTGGGGAGAATTCAGAAACAGGATTAATGTGGGATCAGTGTCAATGGGTGGTTAAAGGTTGGCACTGGACTTGATGGGCCAAACGGCCTGTTTCTCTTCTGTATCTCCCCATGGATGAAAGGATTGTGTGCATTTCTGGCCGTCTCTTTACAGGAAGGATGTGAGACTTTGTGGAGGATGCAGAAGAGACTCCCCAAAATATTGCCTGGATTGGAGGGTATTAGCTCCAATGAGAGGTTTGAGAAACCTCTGGAATGCCAAACGTTGAGGAAACACCTGATAAAAGTTTATAAAATGATGAGACCCAAAGATAGAGTAGACAGTCAGAGCCTTTCTCCCAGGCTGGAAATACTAAAGACTAGCGGGTATGGCTGTAAAATGAGATGGGCAACGATTAAAGGAGTAGTGTGGGGTAAGATTTTTACACAGAGGGTGGTGGGTGTCTGGAACATGTTGCCAGGGGTGGTGGTGAAGGCAGATACGATCGTGGCATTTATCTTTTAGATAGGTGCTTAGGTATATGGATCATATGCAGGCAGAGGAGATTAGCTTAGCGACATGATGTTTGGCATGGAGGGGTGAAGGGCCTGTTCCTGTGATGTGCTGCTCTATTTTCTATCTTCTATGGGGCAATGTGGTCGCCTTTAACTATAATCTACCCACACTCACAATGTTCTGTTTCAGAAAAAACTGTGTTCACAAGCTGTTCAAAATGTGCTTGTTCCTCATACTATTCACACCTCATCTAAAATTATTCCCAGATCAAATTATTTAGAAATGCGTAGAAGTGCTTGTTTTCTCACGTCTAGCTCTAGTCTGGACTCTGCTCCACCCTGGAGGACAAACAGGATGCTTTGTTTTGTTCATGAGATGTGATAATCACTGCCAAACCCAGCATTTATTGCCCCTCTCTAATTGCCGCTGAACTGAGAGACATGCTGGGTGTTTATAAAATTACAAGAGAAATAGACAGACTAGATGGTCAGAACTGTTTTCCCAGGGTGGAAAGATTAGCAGGCTCAGCTTTAAGGTGAGAGGGGTAAAGCTGGGCATTCAGAGGGCAAATCAACATACATTATTGTATATATTATTATATATACAATATATATATAGCAGTAAATGTACAGTAATGTACAATATATATTATTAGATATACAATAATAGATTGCATATATTATTCAGGCTATATTATCGAGTGCCTGGGGTCACATGCAGGACAGGTAACAGCATGCGTCACAGTTGTTGCTGGGCAAGCCAGATGTAAAAACATCTGCCCAGGAGTTTCATGGACCCATCACAAGAGAGGAGATTGTTTCTCATTAACCCCCCTAGCTGCTACACTGAGTCTTGAAGTTAAAGGAAAAAATAATTCTGAGATCAGTTAGGCTCAGCATCGGAAAAGAACCAAGGGCATCCTATTTCAGAAATTTGCCTTCAAATTGGGATCATTGACCATGGAGATGAGTTTAGTTTAATTTAGTTTAGTTTAGAGATATAGCCGTAACAGCAGGCCCTACGTCCCACAGAGTCCGCACAGACCAGCGATCTCCCCGTACACGAGCACTAGCTCACATTCTAGGGACAATTTACAATTTGTACTGAAGCCAATTAACCTACAAATCTGTATGTCTTTGGGATGTGGCAGTTACATGGAGAATATAAAAACTCCATACAGACAGCACGCGTTGTCAGTATCGAACCCCATTCTCTGGCGCTGTAAGGCAGCAACTCTATTGCTGCGTCACCATGCCACCCAGTTCTATGCGTATGTCCGGGACCTATAGTTCACTCACGTAACCACAGTGTCACCATTGCAAAATGGCTCTTTGTCTCCATCAGCAATTGTGCGAACCTGTCAGCTCAGTGTGTTTGGCCAAAGGCTGTACCAACGGGCTGCAGAATAAATGAATCTTCCAAAACTAGGCGACCTCTGATGTTGAAAATCCCAGATCATCCAAGACGGATCCCCAGGCACAAGCCTTCCGAGGGTCTCACCCGCACTGAGACCCTCTCCGCCTTCTCCCTGCTCACGTCCGGTAGACAATACAGCAGCTTGAAAGCCAGCGGCACCAGCCCCAGGAACAGCTTCTCGCCTCTGTTATCAGGCTTTTGAGCAATCCTTCTATTAGCTAGGCTACTGTCACATTCACCTTCATCCCATTGCGGACATTGGACTTTGTCAATGGAATTGATGCACTACAATGCTGAATCTGCACTCTATATCTTTCTCTTGCTTGACTTCTTGACCTCTTGATTGTATTGAATTGATTGTATTTATGTATAGTATTATCTGATCTGATCGGATAGCGTGCAAAACAAAGCTTTGCGCTGTACCTCGGTACATGTGACAATAATAAACTAAAACCTAAGCCTGAACTGAACGCACAGATCCAGACCCTCTGAGACCCCCAGACCCCCAGCAGCAGGTTTAACCAGGTCTGCCTTGAACATGGTGCCTGCCGGGATGGTTGACCTAAGGCGAGTTTAATTTCAGTCCTGGCATGACCCACTGCTGCTGTTAACAACGCTGCAGGAAACAACTTGTGCCAAAATCAATCAGTCATGCTGGGCACAAGATGGACATAAATGATTTGAATATGAACCTAATAATATACTGGCTCTTTATTCCCTGAAATATCGATGTTACTTTGATACAATTCAATGTAACACCAATCACACTATACTCACCTCCAGGTCCGGAATAATGGAGTCACCCTGGCACCTTCCAACACTAAATTTAATTAGAATTGGAAATGTTTGATTTCTTTCTTCAAAGAATCAAGGAATTTTGTGGACCACTCCACCTCTCCTGTTTCCGTCAGAAGTCGACACTGGCAGACCGCACAAAGGCTGGTTGGCACACAACTTGCATTTAATGTTTCTGATGTACAGTATTTGAAGGTCTCAAAGCACTTTTTTTTCGAGATGCAGTCTGGAAACTGGCCCTTCGGCCCACCGAGTCCACACTGACCATCGATCACACGTTCACACTATTCCCATGTTATTCCACTTTCCCATTCACTCCTTACACACTAGGTGCAGTTTGCAGAGGCAAACTAACCTACAAACCTGCATGTCTTTGGAATGTGGGAGGAAACCGGAGCACCCGGAGAAAACCCATGCAGTCAGAGGGAGAATGTAAAAACTCCGCACAGACAGCACCTGTGGGCCGGATCGAAACCGGGTCCCAGCTCTACTGTTGCTCTCCTGAGCAACACGAGGAGACAATAGATAATCAAACCGAAACATGGTCAAAGGAGTCACAGTCAGGTTTGGTCTTAGAGAAGACATGGGGTCCAGAGAGTCTCAGGTCTCAGCAGCTGATGGCATGACCACCTGGGCTGGACTAAGGAAAGCTGGGCATGGGCCTTAGACCAGAGCTGTGTGAAGATGGAGATCCCAGGGAGATGGAAGAGGTGAGATGGTTGATCAGAGTATTGAGGCTGGTGCAGGAGAGTCATCTGTATAACCATGTCCTAAACCCCAAATTAAACATCTCAATATTGCCTTGTCGTTCCTCCACCTTCATCCAGTCAAATGCAGGGAATTCATTGACCACAAACGAAGCTGCAGGTTCAATATCTGCCCCAGATGGATCACCATCACGCTCAGACTTCCAACCGGCACGTTATACCAGGGCAGCACACTGGCATAGCGATAGAGTTGAAGGTCTCGACCGGAAACGTCATCCATTCCTCCTCTCCAAAGATGCTGCCTGTCCAGCTGGGTTACTCCAGCTTTTTGTGTCTACCATAGCAATAAAGTTGCTGCCTCGTAGCACCAGAGACCTGGGTTTGATCCTGACTACGTGTGATGTTGTGTGGTGTTTGTACATTCTCGCTGTGACCATTGTGGGTTTTCTCCAGGTGCTCCGGTTTCCTCCCACATTCCAAACATGTGCAGGTTTGTTGGTTAATTCACTTTTGTAAATCGTCCCTCGTGTGTAGGACGGAGTACGGGCGATCGCTAGTCGATGTGGACTCAGTGGCCCAACTGTATCTCAAATCGAAACTAAAACTAAACCTGTGGCCTTATTGTGGTCAGCTGTTGAAATCGCCCTGCAGTATCCCGCGAGGCAGTGGGGTTACATTGTGCAGGAGGGATGTAAATAAGGTCGCTGTTACCTCCTATTCCTCAAGTCCAACGGTCCTCACACACGTTGCTGTTAGCAACAGGGACTCCGACGGATTCTGCAGTTTCCTTCTCGGGGATTAAGTTGTCAAATCTTATTTAGATATTAATAGTTATTTTGTCCACATTGTATCAGTTAGGCATTTGATGGCCAATGTATTTTGGCTTCTTTACCTTCTGAGGCACCTCATTACAAATAGCAAAGAACCTTAATAGTGAAATATTAGGATAGTTCCCAGACCCAGTCTCTCACTGTAACTGTGACATTAAACAGACATACTAATTAATATTTTTATATGGAACTTTACTCATCATCCTCTTTAAAAATAGAATCTCTGGTCTGCTGTCTGTGACACTGTGTGTGATCATTCTCTGGGTCAGCTGGAGTCAGACACTGGCAGACTCCAACAAGGGCAGGAGTACTCCATCTCATTGTTTTGTGGTCTGAGTTTATTTCAGGAGACTTGCTAACAGCATTGTAACACATGGGCTGTCAGCTTTTGCTTGTTCATTGTAATCATATTGTTACTTCTGGTTCATATCAAGTAACTGTTCCTGCACAAGAAAATCGCTCTACGGCAATCGATGCCAAATTATAAATTGTGGCACTGTGGACCTTAACATTTCTTCAACTATGATGTGTCTTTGATGGGTTTTTTTTCAAATCCACGTCCAGCCCAAATCATTTAAAATAAACCAGCTGGCTTATTGCGGAAACTGAGCAGACACATACATAAAATATTGTTTGCTGTTTGGTACTTCCTGGGCCAAACTATTCAGGCAGGTCTGAAAAAGATTTATCTTCATATTTACGTAAATGTTCACACAGGGATATATTGCACCTGGAAATGCTGTTTGCCCGGAAAGCAGCTGTGAATGTTACCATTGGGAAACGTAGAGAATAGGATGTGTATATCAAGCAGGCGTCAACACTGCTGGCAACAAATGTAATCCTTCCTCCACACAGAGGGCAGTGGCCATCTCTTGCTACTGTTCATTTTGCTCTGCCTTCCGTAGAGTCATGCGGCACGGAAACAGGCCCTTTGGCCCAAACCATGCACTCCCACAAAGTTGACCGTCTGAGCTAGCCCCGTTTTACCGCATTGGACCCATATTCCTCCAAATATTTCCTATCGATCTACCTGTCCAAATGTCTTTTAAACGTTGTTATTGTACAGCGGCACGATGGTGCAGCGATAGTTACTGCCTTACGGCGTCAGAGACCCAGGTACTATCCTGACTAGGGGTGTTTGCGTATGGAGTTTGTACGTTCTCCCCGTGACCTGCGTGGGTTTTCTCCGGGTGCTCCGGTTTACTCCCACACTCTAAAAACATACAGCTTTGTAGGCTAATTGGCTTGGTATAAATGTAAATTGTCACTAGTCAAGTCAAGTCAAATCACATTTATTTATATAGCACATTTAAAAAACAACTCTCATCGACCAAAGTGCTTTACATTTGTTATAAGAGTAGTATACACAAGCAGGCAACATACATATATACAAATAGCCCTCGCTCAGAGGACGTCAGGAAAGGCTTGGGAGAACAGATATGTTAAAAGAGTCAATGGCGTAGGCAGTTCTAATGGGGAGGGGGATGCTGATCCACAATCTAGGAGCTGCGATCGCAAAGGCGCAGTCGCCCCTAAGCTTATGCCTAGACTGCGGGACTTTCAGCAACCCCAAGTCGGCCGATCTAAGGGACCTGGAGGTGGTGTAGTGGGTGAGAAGACTTTTAATGTAGGTGGGTACAAGCCCATTGAGGGCTTTGTAGACAAAGAGGAGGGTCTTGAAATGTATTCGGAACCACACAGGGAGCCAGTGGAGAGAGGCCAGGATCGGGCTGATGTGGCCCCTTTTCCGGGTGCTCATCAGGAGTCTCGCTGCGGCGTTTTGCACCAGTTGCAGGCGGGAGAGGGAAGATTGGCTGATGCCAGTGTAAAGGGAGTTGCAGTAATCTAGGCGGGAGGAGATACATGTGTGGATGATCTTTTCGAGGTCATCAAACTGGAGGAATTGTTTTATTTTAGCTATCGTCCGAAGCCGAAAGAAGCCAGCTTTTACCACGGCATTGACTTGTTTGTCAAATTTCAGCGCTGAGTCAAATATCACGCCAATGTCACTAGTGTGTGTGGGATAGTGTTAGTGTGTGGGGAACGCTGGTCGGCACAAACTCGGTGACCCAAAGGGCCTGTTTCCACGCTCTATTTCTAATCTAAACTAAACTACCCACCTTAGCTACTTCCTCTGGCAGCTTGTTCCATTTACCTACTACCCTCTGTGTGAAAAAGCTGTCCTTTAGGTGGCTATGAAATCTTTCCGCTTTCACCTTAAATTAGAGCCCTCCAGCTTTAGACTCCCCTGCCCTGGTGAAAAGACTGTGACTAACGACCTTATTTACATCCCTCATGATCTTATATGTCTTTATAACATCCCCCCTCGGCTTCCTACATTCCAGGAAATAATGTCCCAACCTACCCAGCCTCTCGTTGAAACTCAAGTCCTCCTGTCTTTTTCTGCACTCTTTTAGTTTAATGATATCCTTCCTAAAATCTGTCCACCAGAAGTGCACATAATACTCCAAGTGTGGTCTCACCGACAATTTGAACAATTGCCACATGATGTCCGAGCCCCTGTACTCAATTCCTTCACCCATGAAGGCAAATGTCTTCAGCACAACCCTATCTTCCAAAGTCATTATTTACCATTTATTGCCCTCGTTTAACTCACCTCATACTTATCTGAATTAAATTTCACCTGTAGTTTCTTGACCCACTCACCCAATTCATCTAGATCCCTGGAGCGCGTGGCGTCATTTGAAGATGGACAAAAAATGCCGGAGTAACTCAGCGGGGCCGGCAGCATCTCTGGAGAGAAGAAATGGGTGATGTTTTGGGTCGAGACTCTTCTTCAGTCTGAAAGAAAGGTCTTGACCCGAAACGTCACCCATTGCTTCTCTCCAGAGATGCTGCCGGTCCAGCTGAGTTATTCCAGCATTTTGTGTCTAACCTCAATTTTCTTGGCCCCGCTCTGAGAGTAGAAGTGGGGGCGGATGCCTGCTTCTGCTGCTGTTTAAGGTGAGACGTTGCGTCACGCCAGGGTCCTGTCCCACTTTGGACGTCAGTTCCGCGACAGGCCGTTGGTGTGCGAAGATTTTGTTCGCAACAAAAATGTCAGAGCCCCGCGCGATGTGGCGCGCACAACTACATACCCCTCCGCGCTTCTCAGTGGGACCGGCCATGCGCGACCATACGATGCCCGTACGCCTCAACGCGACCACGAGGTCACGTAATTTGTGTGCCAAGGACACGTAAGTGGGACAGGCCCTTTAGAGTGTTCTTCCGTTCCGACGCCGGAGCTCTGATCATGCGATCATCCCGGCGAGAGGGCCTGAAACATCGGGCTGCCGTTGCGGCGATTGCGGAGGCCTCAATGGGCCTCGACCACGGGTGAATAAGAGGAAGATGACTGAACTTTGTTGCCTTCCCTCACAATGGGAAACGTTGATTCCGCTGTGGGGGATGTTTTATGTTCAATTCTATAATGTTGTATTTGTCTTATTTGTGTGCTGCATGGTAACTCAAATTTCACTGCACCAATTGGTGTATGTGACAATGAATGTAACTTGTAACTTGTACATTCCTTGCTGCCTACTATACCACCTATGTTGGTGTCATCCGCAAATCTATTAACTGTGTTGCTGTATTGGCATTCAAATTCTAATGTGTATTAAAAAAAAAGTAGAAAGGCAAGTTGCAGCCAATATGCGTTTTTTGAATTGATGGACCTAATCTAAAAGATAGACACAAAGTGTTGGAGTGACTGCGGGTCAGGCAGCATATTTGGAGAAAACAAATAAGTGCCGTTTCGGATCGAGACCATTCTTCATCTAATCTGAACCTGTACTTCATTGGTTTTAAGATTTTCCAGTGTTTTTAATGGTACGATTAAAATATTTTAAATATTTGAAATCGTATGATTAATGTTTGATGGGTTTTGAATGTTTGTGCATGTGTTGGAAAATGGGATCTGTAATTAGGTCTAGACTGCCTTCCTGAGAAAGGTTTTCTCAGGGGCCTCGCGCAGGAGAGTGATGACGTGCACCGATGACATTCTGAGCCAATATCATAGTTCTTTCTTGGATAAACCAATTTAAATATCTCTTCTTCTTCTTGCGAATGAAACATAAACCAAAGGAACAGTTAGATCTCAAGTCGGGTGTTGAGCAGCCAGGTTGTTGTCTCTGCGTCAATGTCTGCCAGGCCCTGAACTCCATTTGGTGGGTGGTAGAGCGGGCACCAAGAGATGACATGGTTGGCTGTCTGTTGTTCTGCTCCGCATTCACATGCTGGGCTCTGGCGGAGGGAGCCCCCATCTCCACATGCTGGCATTGAAATGCCCAACTGTACCAAGTCTGTTGAGCTTCACCCATGCTCCTCTGGGGAGGTCAGACCCCGGACAGCTTTCATCTGGTGAAGAGATGTAGCTGTGTAAGGGAGATGAGGTTGCCTTCCACTTCTGTGACCACTTGGTGGCTATCCAGTGTGCTTTTGTCTCAGTTGACTGGATGGATGCTAGGAGTTGTTTTCCATGTGGAGCAAAGGGGTGACGGGACTTCAGTTGGAGTGGCCTCTGCTCTCTGCTGATGGCCTGATGGAGGAGGTGATTTGGGTCCATGGCACGACGAGATAGTGCCAGAGTTGCTGCTTGCCTTCGGATCCCTGCAGGCGGAATGCCTGCAAGTATAGGGAGCTGCTTGACTGGAGTAGGTTGAAGGCACCCAGTGATGGTTCACAAGGTGCTGTCCAGGCTCATGTCTACCAGGCCAGTCTACGCCATATGGGTGCGTGGTACTCAGCTGGGGCATACACAAGAGCTAAGGCAGAGGTGCAACGAGTTGATTGACTGGCTCCCCAACTTGTTCCTGCCAGGCGTCGGATGAGGCCGTTACGTGCCATGACCTTGTCGCAGAGACCAGCCAGGTGTTGATGAAATGTACGCGACCTGTCCAGCTATTCGCCGAGATAAGTGGGTGTTTGTTGGAAGTCCAAGCGCCTGTTGTTAACGAAAACAGCTAGTTCTCGCTCAGCTTCCTTGTTGTTCAGATGGAATGCTGTTGACACTGTTTTGGCTTCGCTCAGCTTTAGACGCCACTGTTGTAGGTGTACTGCCAAAGTCCCCATGTCTTGACTCAAGGAGCTTTCGATTATCTTCCATCTTTGTGTCTCATCAGGGTGGCTAGATCGTCAGCATACCCATATTGCCAGCGATGGTCTCTGGGAGGTCATGAATGTACACGTTGAAAAGCAGCGGAGCCAAGACGGATCCCTGTGGGACTGTAGCCATTCTGTAGTCTACGTAGCCTACTCTGCTGTCCATCACTGGTCTTAAGCACAAAGCTGCGGTTTGATATCAGCTCCATGATGTAGCGTACCATGCGCCTGTCTGGCAGCACCCGAAGTAGCTTTGCAGTTGGTCCCCAGTGCCACACGGTGTCAAAGGCAGCTGTCAGATCTATAAGAACAGCTCCTGCCTTCTCATTTGCCTCAAAGCAGTCCTCGATGTCTTGGGTGAGGAGGGTTACCTTGTCCGCAGTAGATCAACCTTGGCAGAAACCAGCCTGCTCGTGGGGTAGTTGAGGGTCTATGATGGGGTTGATAGCCCATGGATCAGCCTCTCAAGGAGTTTGTATTGGAGGCAGAGGAGCGAGATGGGCCAATAGCTTTCAGGATCATCCTTTGGCTTGTTCGGCTTCGGGAGAGCGAAGACGGTTGCACAACGCCAGATCTTTGGTATTTTGCACTTCTCCATGGAGATCGACAGGTACTGTCGGATCCAGTTGGTAGCAGCATCTCCAGAATGTAGTGGACACTCCGGGTGTATGCTGTCAGATCAGGGGGCTTTTCCTGCTTTCAACATCTTAAGTGCTGTGGCCATTTCCTCGGGGGTATAAGCCATTGTTAGGTCCGTATCCACTCTGTCAGTTTTCCATAACTCGGCCACCTCTTTGCTCACTTTGCGCGAGAAATCACAGTCAGAGTTTGTGAATCGACTGTTCTTGACTAGTTGAGATGCAATTGCGTTGGCGGTCACTGGGCATTTGCCGGGTTTGGATGTAGCTCTGCCGGTCAGGCAGTGTGCCATGCTTTACGGCTCGAGTGGGTGAAGTCGATCGAATCAACCATCTCAATCCAGCGCTCTTGTCGTTTCTCATCCAAGCGTGTGAGCAATGTAGTGGCCGTGGTTTCAGAATCCTCTTTGGTGCCAGCAGCAGTATGATCTTCATATAGCTGTTGACACTCATCATCCCAACATGGAATGTAATCCCTCTGGTAGCCATGGGGGGTGGTTTTCTTGCCTGCACTGATAAGCATGTTGCAGTAGGCTTGGTAGGAAGAGTCCAGGTTGGTACCGTCTGGGGGACGAAGGCCCGAGGTGGCTGCATTGGTAAGTTGTTGGAACTTGTCCCAGTCGGCCCTGCGGAAGTTCCACCGCTTCACAGGTTTGCTCGATGTTGGTGCAACCAGGGGTGTTGTGGTGATGAGTGATGGTCGGTGTTGCAACCATGGGAACTTCTCCAGATCCCGGCGCGCTGGTGACTGATGGTTTTTTGTGTTACTGGCAAAGGCTAGGTCTGGGTTTGTACCAGTGTTCCAACGGGCTGAATGGAATCTGTTTGGCTCTTTTAGATCATACAGAAGCGTGAGGTCATTGGCACATGCCCAATCTATGAGGCCGTTTCCATCACTATTACATCTTGAGTAGCCCCATTCGGTGTGGTGGCTACTCAAGATGTATACTCAGGTGAGTATACACAGGGAGGGGCGAACACTGGTATGGATGTTGTAGCCAGACGCACTGGGGGAGGCTTGAACACATTGATGATGGCGACGTCCTGGACCTTCACTGCAAGCCATTCCAGATCTAGTCTTCTGCAGACTGCCCTTCTATAGCCCAATCCGCGTCACCTCTGATGAAAGTGGCCTTTCTACTTTCTTCTAGTTACTACTTGGTGTGAAAGTAGCTAGTGTGAACTCAGGAATTGCAAGTTTCTCCACTGTTTCGTAATGTGTCTTCTGCAGGATTATGACGGTCGCTTTGTTGGCGTATGCTAGCTGCTCAATGATGGATATCTTAGCACTGGTGAGACCTTCGACATTCAGCTGTAGTATCCCAGCATCCTTGCCTTTGACGGCAACTGTCTCTGACGGTAATTGGCAACAGGCAACAAAAATAATCAATCATTTAACTTCTCTCCTCTTTGGGCTGAGAGATCAGATTACCATTCCAGGAACAAGCAGCACGTGATTTCAGGGTGCTCCTGCCCGTACATACATACCATTCAGGTTTCTGCAGTATGCTTAATGGCTCACGGATATACAAACCTGCAGCTTCATAAAACCACACATGCCTGAGAATGAGTTGGCATTTTCACCAGACCCCCAGGTCTCTGAGATTTGCAACTCACATCCCTGCTCCTAATTGCTTAAATATGCTGGCCAATTTGAGCATTTATAACCATCTTGCATCTTTCCATCCAGGACGGGTCCAACGCCGCATTGAAAAGGTGGCATGGTGGCGCAGCGGTAGAGTTACTGCCTTACAGCGCCAGAGACCCGGCTTCGATCCTGACTGTGGCTGCTGTCTGTACAGAGTTTGCACATTCTCCCTGTGACCACATAGGCTTTCTCCGGGTGCTCCGGTTTCCTCCCACACTCCACAGACATACAGGTTTGTAGGTTAATTGGCTTCAGTAAATTCTAAATTTCCCCTAGCATGTAAGATGGTGCTAGTGTACAGGGTGATGGCTGGTCGGCACTGATTTGGATTGTATCTCTAAAGTTTAAAGGCTGATGAAAAGGATGAGCGTCACCTATTCTTTCGCTCCATTGATGCTGCCTCACCCGCTGAGTTTCTCCAGCATTCTTGTCTACCTTAAGAGCCTGAAGAAGGGTCCCAAGCCGAACCATCACCTATTCCTTCGCTCTATAGATGCTGCCTCACCCGCTGAGTTTCTCCAGTATTTTTGTCTACCTTAGAAAATTACCTCTATCGGTTTTCAGCTTCCTCCAGCTGGAAGTATCAAACACAATTATTCAATATAAACTAGAGTAATTATAAAGGTGAGATGGCATCTGGAATATTGTGTGCAGTTCTAGTCACCGCACTATAGAAAGGATGGAATGAATCGAGATAGGGTACAGAAAAGATTCTCAAGAGTTTAGCGGGATAAAAGGTTTTAAGGTATAGAGGTGTACGTAGGCAAAAGGAGCTAGATCAGGAAGGCGCATTAATCGTATGGACAGGTTGGGCCAAAGGGGCTGTTTCCAAACTGTATAAGGATGGCACAGCAGTGCAGAGGTAGAGATGCTGCCCAACAGTCCCAGAGACTCGGTTTCAATCCTGACCACGAGTGCTGTCTCTAAGGGGTTTGTACGTTCTCCCTGTGAACATGTCTATTCCAAAGACTTACAGGTTTGTAGGTTAATTTACTTCTGTAAATTGTCCCTAGTGTGTAGGATAGAACTAGTGTACTGGTGATTATTAGTCAGCGTGGCATTGGAGGACCGAAGAGCTTGTTTCCACGCTGTACTTCTAAACTAAACTCTTTGAGTCAGTGACTTTCCTGCCAGTTTTGTTTGAGTTTTTTGCAATATACAAACTTGCAGCTGCCTGTTTTTCGGATGGAGGGATGAGTTGATAACATTGTTAAACAATCTGAAAGTTTCCTCTGGTCACCACTTTGAACAAATTCAGAAGGTTTTCTATGTGAGTGGCCTAAACATTCCAGTGACAGGCCGATGGACACTGACCTCCAATCCCTTGTGACATCTTTGTCCATTTAATCTCTGTGGAAATTTGCCCGGCAGGTCACCAGATGTGTTGGATGAAACAGATCAGGTTTCACTGTAGGCCGCCAAGGATGTGAGTGGGCTGGGGCACCAGGAAAAGACCAAGCAACATCAAAACTACCAACAGATGAACAATGAAATGTCAGCAACACTGAATTCAATGGCCATAAAAGTATGTGGAATGGGTAGTGGACAATGAAATGAACGTGAATTTTTGAAGTTTAGGTAACCCAACACCCTTCCCACCCTCCACATTCCTTTCCCTCTCCCAACAATCCGTGTTCCTTTTCAATCTCTACCCACCTCCACCCACCCAGCCCATTCCCCTACTGAAACTATTAGATAAGGGAGAGATGATGGGCAGATGGAACCAGGTGGGGGCGAGTAATCTCGCCCCCACCTGGTTCCATCTGCCCATCATCTCTCCCTTATCTAATTCCACCTTTCATTTACCAGCCTCTATCTTTACCCTTCCCCATGGCTGTATCTGTCCATCATTCCACACCCCCTCTCCATAAATGTGGTTCCACCTGTCAGCCTCTGTCCCCCTCCTCCCTCTCACTTCCACACAATGGTCATCTTCCCTTCACGCTCTTGGTCCTGATACAGAGTCTCGGACGCAAAGCATCGCACGTCTCTTTGCCTCCACGGTGCAGCTCAACCTGCTGAGTTCCTCCAGCGGACAGACACAGAAAGCTGGAGTAACTCAGTGGGTCAGGCAGCATCTCTGGAAAAAAGTAATAGGTGACGTTGCGGGTCAAGACCGTTCTTCGGACTGAGAGTCAAGGGAAAGGGGAATGGTACTTAGGATAACTGAATGGAAGATATGCAGAAAGCAACGATAATCAAGGAAATGTGGGGCCCACAATGATCTATTGTTGGCTGCGGGATAGGTGATAATGAGTTATTGCAGACAGTGGAACCCCACAGGATGACAGTAAAACTAGTACGACAACTAGGGTGGGGAAAGGAAAGACAGGGGGTGCAGTAAAAACCTCCAGTAGTTTCTTTTTTGATCCAGAAAATCTTTGCTCCTCATTCCACAGGGCTCCATTTCTTACATTTTCATGTATCTACCCCTGCCTGGATTGCTGAGCCGTTTCCAAATAACACCTTGCTGTATTTTGACATCACTCCTCAGTGTTTTGTCTTGAACTTGAGCACGTGAGAGTTTTTCCTACCTTGTTTACCGTAAAGCAGGAGGGAATCTTCTGCCTTGGTGCCCATGTGGTCTCAGTGGAGCCTGCCCAACCATGATTTTTTACAATAGTCCAAGTGATTCTGTCTCCTGGTAAATTCCACTCTCCACAACACTGCAAGCAAAACAATAGAGGGGATTAGTGCAAAAAAAACACTTCACCTCGTGCCACCAGACTCAGCTGAATGTTTTTCCAATGCCTTGTTGTAACAAATTATCATATTTATTGCAGCTCAATCAATAACCCTCGAAACCAATATTATGTTATATTAAGCTTCTGTGTACACTTTTACAAATAGATTTCCCAATGAATCATGTCGCAGAACAGAATGTTTTTAATTAGGGATCAGAAGAATGATGCATTTTTTCACGGTGAAGGAGGAACAAAATGTTTTCTTTTCTGCACACTCGAACAGTGTTTTTTACTTCCGTGGGTTGTTAACCCAAAACCCCGCCATTCTCCCCGTGAATGCAAAAGATCCCATGGGGACACGAGGGAAGCTGCAATCTGGAGCAAAACACAAACTACTGGAGGAACTGCCGGTGGGACAGCAGAGGGAATGGACAGGCAACATTTTGGGTCGAGGCCCTTCTTCAAACTTATTGGATATTAGGCTTGAAGGTGAAATGTCTTGGCAATCTCAGCCAAAGTCAGAGGAAATGTAAGGACGAATGTACCAATCCCTGTCAGACAGATAGAAGGGTGGTGTGGAAGTGCCTGGCTCTGCAGCAGGAGAGCTTCATGGAGAACACAGGTCGGCAACATTTTGGGCCTGGACCCATCTTCAGACTTCAATCTAATTGAAGTCCCAACCCAAAACATCATCTATCCCTGTTCTATAGAAATGCTGCTTGAATCGCAGAATTACTCCAGCACTTTGTGTCTTTTTTTGTAAACAAGCATCTGCAGTTCCTTGTGTTTACAGGAGAATTTTATGCCTTGTCACGTTATTCATGAAAACAGATGGAGTCCCAACTTGCAGTGACCTGTACATTTTTGGCATAAGACAAGATGATAGAAACATAGAAACATAGAAAATAGGTGCAGGAGTAGGCCATTCGGCCCTTCGAGCCTGCACCGCCATTCAATGTGATCATGGCTGATCATCCAACTCAGTATCCCGTACCTGCCTTCTCTCCATACCCCCTGATCCCTTTAGCCACAAGTGCCACATCTAACGCCCTCTTAAATATAGCCAATGAACTGGCCTCAACTACCTTCTGTGGCAGAGAATTCCAGAGACTCACCACTCTCTGTGTAAAGAATGTTTTCCTCATTTCGGTCCTAAAGGAATTCCCCCTTATCCTTAGACTGTGACCCCTTGTTCTGGACTCCCCCAACATCGGGAACAATCTTCCAGCATCTAGCTTGTCCAACCCCTTAAGAATTTTGTAGGTTTCTATAAGATCCCCCCTCAATCTTCTAAATTCCATCGAGTACAAACCGAGTCTATCCAATCTTTCCTCATATGAAAGTCCTGACATCCCAGGAATCAGTCTGGTGAATCTTCTCTGTACCCCCTCTATGGCAAGCATGTCTTTCCTCAGATTTGGAGACCAAAACTGTACGCAGTACTCCAGGTGTGGCCTCACCAAAACCCTGTACAACTGCAGTAGAACCTCCCTGCTCCTATACTCAAATCCTTTCGCTATGAATGCTAACATACCATTTGCTTTCTTCACTGCCTGCTGCACCTGCATGCCTACTTTCAATGACTGGTGTACCATGACACCCAGGTCTCGTTGCATCTCCCCCTTACCTAATCTGCCACCATTCAGATAATAGTCTACCCTCATGTTTTTGCCACCAAAGTGGATAACCTCACATTTATCCACATTGTACTGCATCTGCCATGCATCTGCCCATTCACTCAGCCTATCCAAATCACCCTGCAGCCTCCAAGCATCCTCCTCACACCTAACTATACCCCCCAGCTTGGTATCATCTGCAAATTTGGAGATGTTGCATTGAATTCCCTCGTCCAAATCATTAATATATATTGTAAATAGCTGGGGTCCCAGCACTGAGCCTTGCGGCACCCCACTAGTCACTGCCTGCCATTCTGAAAAGGACCCGTTTACTCCTACCCTTTGCCTCCTGTCTGCTAGCCAGTTCTCTATCCACATCAATACTGAACCCCCAATACCGTGTGCTTTAAGTTTGTATGCTTGTGCTTTAAGTTTGTATGCTTGTGCTTTAAGTTTGTATGCTGACAATAGATAACTAAATAAGTTAATAGTTCACCCAGATTGACTATGGTAATTAAAAAAATGGGAGAACCATATAGGTAGCAAATTTCAGTTACTTATTGTAGTGACGGGTGATTCATAATAAAGAAGGGTCTTGACCAAAAAATCACCCATTCCTTCTCTCCAGAGATGCTACCTGTCCAATTGAGTCTTCCAGCATTTTGTGTCTATCTTCTGTTTAAACTAGAATCTGCAGTTCCTTCCTACACATTCAAAATACAATGTCATCTTCAATTTGCTGTAATTTACGAGCTTCCCATCCACTTAGCAAAAGTGTAGTTCGTAAAATCTGTAACAACATTTGCAAGGTGAATTTTCACAAATGTGTATTCTGACTACAGGCCTCGAATTTTAGAAGGAAACCCAGAGGGAAGTGATCACCAATTTTCACAGGAATTAGGGTTTCAAAGGCCTTCTGCAAGATTTCCTGCAGGCCAAATCCTGGGGGAGATTTGTGCTACACTTGCCCAGCACCACTGGCTTTAGTGAAGTAAATAGCGACAGAAGTAAATAGTTAGGAAACTTTTTGGATTATTGAATTCTTGTTCATTAAACAAAATATTTACTTCTTTGCTCCTGTTTAAATTGCACCATCTGGAAACTCTTTGGCCATCAAACCAACATTGTAACATTTATTTTACACCATTTATTTTAGGTGAACTCGTCATCCAGACACACTTTTTATGAAATAGATATCCCTTATTTTTGAATCACATTAACAGTAATAGTTTTGATGCTTATGACTCAGTGAAACCCAAGTTAACCTGTAAAATGCTCCTGCGTGACTTCTTCAATGTGCCTGGATGAAAACCATTAAAAACCAGGCTAACGGAAGGCCAAACTTTTTTAGTTATAAATTATTCACCCAGACTAAGTGCTGTTCCAGGCATGTTATTGTAGATTAATAAAAGTTTAATCTGCAGAAGAAGGCCATTCAGTCCATCATATCCCTGCTGGATAACTATGTATATTCCCAACGTTCTTTTTTGGACACATTTCTCAACAAGGAATTAGGATTTCTCAACAAGGAATTAGGTATGGAATTCTGACTTTTTGAGCATTCAATAAACAATATCCAAAAGCTGAGAGAGTCATCTTATAAACTCCTTTCCTCTTCACCATTTCATACTATTGATTTTGAATGTTAAAGCAAAAATCGGCTGAATAATTCATTGCCTACTTCAAGCATTTAAACTTTTCCAAATGGGATTTTGATAGCTAATTCAATTATTTAGATGCCTTACAATTGTATGAGACTACTTAAAATCTCCTGCTTTAATCGAACTCTAATGTTGGCTAACTTTACGGCCATCACCTTTCAGCCATTACAGACTCAAGTACTAATATTTACAGCCCATGCTTTCCTTTGCAACTTCAAATGAAGAGGGCTGAACTTCAGCACGATTATTCTCATCTTGCTGAAGCCGCTCAGTGTTGTTACATCTCCCTTCACTTGCTCTGCTTTTACTGTGTGCTGAATGTAATGAAGAAACATTTGAGGTCATGAATTGGTATGTGTATTGGTTTATTATAGTCTCATGATATATCGTCTCATTGTCTTTGATATTACGAAAAATTTTGTTTAGCGTGCTATCCAAGTAAATCTTCTTCTTCTTGCGTATGGCGATCCGAGTAAATCACACCATACATGAGTACATCAGGTAGTACAAAAAGAGAAAATACACAGAGGGCAGTATATAGTGTTCCAGTTCAAGAGAGAGAGTGCAGATAAAATAAACTGCACAGACTGCAGTGAGGTAAATTGGAAATTGAGAATACATTCTTAGTTTATGAGAAGTCGTATCAAGATTCTGATAATTGTGGAAAAGAAGATTACTGATAGTACGTGCTTTCAATCTTTTGTATTTTCTGCCCGATGGGAGAGGGGAGGAAAAGGAATGACCAGGGTGTGAGTGATGTTTGATTGTGTTGGCAGCTTTCTCGAGGCAGCATGAAGTGTGGTTTGAATTGGGTGGATGCTGGTTTGTGTGTTGGATGGAGCTGTATTCACAACTCTCTGCAATTTATTTCGGTCCTGAGCAGAGCAGTTGTCACACCAAGCTGTGATGCATCTGGATCGGATGCTTTCTACAGTGCATCTGTAGAAGTTGGCAAGGGTCATTGGAGGCATGTTGAATATCCTTCTGATGAAGTAGAGGTGTTGGTCTGTTTTCTTGGCCTCAGCATCAGCGTGGTTGAACCAGGACAAACTGTTTGCAATATTTACACGTAGGAATTTGAAGCTTTCAACCATCTCCACTTTGGTACCATTGATGTCAACTGTGGTGTGTATTCCACCCCATTTCCTAAAGTCGGTGACCAGCTCCATCATTTTGCTGATATTGAGGGAGAGGTTGTTGTCTTGGCATCATGTTAGTCAGCTATCTCCTTCCTGCACTCGGTTTTGTCACGCCTGCCGGCAGGCTGCAGAGCAGCCAAGGCCGGAGGCCCGCCGGTCGGAAGCCGCAGCCGGCGTGGTCGGCAGAGCCCGTGCGCCGCGAGCTGACGGAGCCCGCGGCCGACAGAGCCTGGGTCGGCAGAGCCCGCGACTGGGGCCGGGGTTGGCGCCACAGAGGCGTCTGGAGGAAACCCGGCAGTGACAGTGGAGAGGTCGGTGTAGCGGTCGATGAGGACGCCGACCAAAAGACAAGGGCAGACATGTGGAAGTGAGGATGCCGCTGTAGAAGGAAGAGAACAAAGGAGGACCTGGCGCGGATACTCTGTAGCTTTGTCAGCACCCTTTGGGCGACTATTGTGGGTCAAGAGGCCATGAATTCAGTTGCAGAAGAGGGTGCTGATTCCTAGATCCATGAGTTTGGAGATTAATTTGGTTGGGATAATAGGTGATGAAGGCAGAGATGTAGTCAATAAATAAGAGTCTGACAAAGGTATCCTTGTTACCCAGTGTAGGGCCAGCGATATGACGTCTGCTGTGGACCTGCTCAGGGTCTGATTCCAGCCCCCAGGACCGTGGGGATACTGACAACAGGCACCGTCTATCTGATGAGCCTGAAGAGGAAAGTGCATTCTATGCTGCTGTGTTAATTAGGGGAATATATTTCAAAAGGGTTGGCGATTGCTTGCCAAAGTTCACCATAAATATTGCAGGAACTGCAAGATAAATTATTAACTGGAACTGTGGATTGTCAGTATCCCAGCTCAGTTCCTGCTGCACATCAAAGGAACCTGACGGGCGTGGATAATCTCTCTGGTCTTTCCTCTCAGATGGGCTCTGTTGTCTCAAGTGATGGAGTCTGTTCACTGTGGCATTGACTATTTGCTGAACAGACCATCCATGGAGGTCTTGACACAGCTGCCCATTGGGAGGAGATTGAATGGGAGATTGTTTGCTGTCCACATTTCCAGCCTTTAGATGCCAAGAACATACCTGGGATGAACAAAGGAGAGGTTGGCAGATGCTAGTTTACCAATGGAGAAACACACAATGTTGGTGTAACTCAACGGGACAGGCAGCATCTCTGGAGAGAAGGAATCTTCTTCAGACTCAGACTTCAGCCTGAAGTAGAGTCTGGACCCAGAACGTCACCCATTCCTTCTCTCCAGAGATGCTGCCTGTCCCGCTGATTTACTCCAGCATTTTGTCTCCATCTTCGATTTAAACCAGCATCTGCAGTTCCTTCCTACACACACGTCAGACAGCATCCTTAGTGATCATGGATAGGTGACAGTTCAGTTTGTGACCTTTCTTCAGACTGGTCCCAACCCAAAATATCACCTATCCATGGTCTCCACCGATGCTGGCTTACCCGCTGAGTTACTCCAGCATTTTGCTACTTTTCAAAGTAGATAGGTTAGCATTTCTATAACACCATTCACAGTCCTTTCTGGACATCCCAAGGCATTTTACTGCCAACAACTTGACTCTTGAATTGTAGCCATCACGATAATGTTGAGATCAATGGAAGCTGATTTTCACATGGTAAGTTTCCATAAGCCACAGTGTGATGGGGACCAGATAGTCTGTTGCAGTGACAGCTTTTTGAGGGATAAACATTGTCTCTGAACACCAGGGAGTACTCTCCTGATCTGCGCTGCGTTCATGTGATTGAATCAGAGAGCAGACAGACCCTCAGGTTACTGTACCCTCTGACAGTACAGTATTCCTGCTGTACAGTATTCCTGCCAGAGACAGGGCGGATAGGAGGAACATTTTCTCCACAGCAAAACACATGTCTAAAATTTGGAAGGCATTCAGTTTGCAGTAAGGAGTAAAAGGTTTTGATTTGGGGAGAATTTCTTTCACCGATAAGTTTTAGTTTTAGTTTAATGTTTTTCATGGAAAGAGGCCCTTAGGCCCACTGAGTCCATACTGACCATCAAACACCTATTCACACTAGTTCTATGTTAGTCCACTTTCTCATACATTCTCTACACATCAGGGTCAATTTTACAGAGGCCAATTAACCTGCAAACCCACATGTCTTTGGGTTGTTGGAGGAAACAGGAGCAACCGGATGAAACCCATGCGGTCACAAGGAGAACAGGCAAACTCCGCACACATAGCGCCCGAGGTCAGAATCAAACTCGGGTCTCTGGCGCTGTGAGGCCTCAGCTCGACCAGTTGCACCACTGTGCTATTCTTAAACGTGTTCAGAATCTGCAATGCACTGCCTGAGGGGGTGGCAGAGGCAGAGATTCTCACAACATTTTGATGAGCAATTGAATTGTCAACCTGTGGAAGGGTACGCTCCAAGTGCTGGCAAACAGTATTGGTACGGATGGCATTTGATGGTCAGCATGAACATGATGGACTGAAAGGTCCGTGTTCATGTCTTGTGATACTTTGACCTGGTGATGCTATGAAATGTGGGTCTGGACTCTCACAACTCCTTGAGATCTTTAAATCCAAGCTCCTTAAATCTCTATCCTTTTATCTATTTTGCTTGTGTTGTGTGTGAAGATTGTGGGATGGTGTGTCCATTAAGGGGATACATGTGAATTGGTTTTGAACGCTTGGTTATCAAGGTAGGTTTGGAGGATGATGTAAAGATACAAGAATCTATATGAATTCCAGTGACTTATTTTACGGCCGAGATTGTAATTACTGAACTAAATTTCAGATATTAAACTGTCATCGGTAAGAACGCTTAAGATTTCCATTCTCCCAAAAGATTTCAACACCATTTCAGCTCCACCTTTATTCGGGAAGGTACAATACTTGAAATTCTAAAGGAAAACATAAGATCAAGAAGTTATTTATCATTTCTAAAATC
Organism: Raja brachyura; assembly: GCA_963514005.1. The sequence goes on from OY740811.1 coordinate 16,497,212, forward strand.
CTTGTCCACCTCTTTGTTACCTCTCAATTTGTCAGCTTTCCTGATTGCATCCTATGTGAACTTGGACTCATCTAGAATACTTCTGCCGATACACTGACTGGCACTGTTCCATGCATCTGTGCTGTCTGACCTGCTTGACACATGCACAGCACTGCTGATATTTGTAATCTTCTACTCATATTCTACCACACCACCTCCTCCTGACCAGCACTCTCAGAAGATCTTGACACTTCTTGCCTGGCCTCTTGCTCATCTACAAATCTAATCCCATGACCACCATCACATGTAGACATGAGGCCACACACAACTGGAGGAACAGCACCTCATATTCCTCATATTGGGTGGCTTACAACTCAACGGTATGAACATTGAATTTTCAAACTTCAAGTAATATCCCCCTTTCCTGTGCCCTCCAAGTCCTCTTCTTCCCAACCCCTCATCCCCTTCCACCTACATCCCTCCCTCTGGCTTTACAATTCACTCCTCGCCCCTCCTTTTTGTCTCTTTTTCATCTCTAGCCTTGGTCACTACCCATCTGTAAATCAAACCACTCCTCACTTATATCCACCTATCACTTGCCAGGATTTGTCCCCGCATTTTACCCAGCTTTCTGCCCTCACTTCAAAAAAGGGTCCCGACCTGAAACGTCACCTGTCCATTCCCTCCAAAGATGCTGTCTGACCCGCTGAGTTCCCCCAGCACTTTGTGTCTTGCTCTTGATTCCAGCATCTGCAGTTTCTTACATTTTCAGGCATGGCTTTAGTGATCTTGGGGCTAAATGCTGGTTTCCCCTCCCAACACTTCTCCCTCCCAACTGAACAACCCAGGGCTGCAGTTAATAGAGCTGGTACTCAGCAACTCCAGCAAACCCAATCTCTGATGGTGTCATGTTCTCCCTCTGACTCAGTGCATTTGTGCCCACTGTTCTGGTTTCCTCCCACATGCCAAAGATGTGTGAGTTAGCAGGTTAGTTTGCCTCTGTAAAAGACCCTCAGCGTGTAAGTGAGGGGTAGAATCTAGGGGGAGTTGATGGAAATGAGGGGTAAAAGTGTTAATGTAAGATTAATGTGAATTGTGGTAGGTTAGCACAGACTCAAAGAGCTCAAGGGGCTGATTCAGTGCTGCATGACTCTATGACTTTAACCTTAACACACATATCTTTGCTCATGTTTTTTGATTATCTATTGGCCTATCTCCTTATATGGCTCAGGGCCATAGTTTGATTGTGCTCTCACTATGGAAATGTTTGCAATGTTCAAGGTGATAAGTAAATGCATGCTGTTGTTGCTTGTGCATTGTTGACTGCTTGGGAGGTCCCTGGAGGCATTTCATGTCAACGTTAATGAGGTTGCAAAACCTGCAGCCTCTGGCTCCCTGTGAAAGCGAGAACACTGAAAGCTGCAACGTGCATCTGGGAGTGGGATCTCCAGAGACCACAGCCTTGTCCCTGGACAAGTCCATTGTGTAGATCACGCGATGCATCGACACTAAACGCAAAACAACTGAAGACACATTCTCAACTGCTCGCACTTGAAAGGCAGCTTTCAACCTATTAATCTCAATAACGCCAACTATAGATACGTTCTCAAGGAATATCTGAGAAATCAGACTGACGCTGGTAAGTAAATTCATGAAGAGAATAAAAGTCATATATTAGTCATTTATCAACGTTGGTTTGGATTCATTACAGGAGGTTTATTCAGAAACTATAGCATTAGTGCTGTGTACTATTTGGTATTTATCTGAAAGGTAAAACATTGATTGCACTGTTATCTCCGCAGGGGGATGTATATGTTTTTAGAGTTTATGTACATTATATATAATATTGGCAGTTGGCATAACTATATTATTTGCAATAAACAAAGCCTCACACAGTCTTCCTCAGCTTTGCAGATGTCATGCGTTGATTCAGTGTTGGCTGTAGCTGCGTTTTTCACACTCTCACTACTCTACTAGACGGTTCACGTTCCAGACCAAAGCTTTTAGCACATAAACTCTGTCGGATTCCCCATTGCAGAATCGAACGTGTGCTGCATTGGTGATGGTGCTACGTTTTGGATGTGTTATTGAACTAGGGTCTCCTCGTTTTACTCAGATGGATGCAAAATTAGCTAGGCCACTGAAAAAAACAATGAGGGGGTTCTTCCAATGTCCTGGGGAAATGAATTGCTCAGCTAACTTCACAAAAAAATGATCGTGTGTTGATTATTCTTTTCTATTGTGGGACCTTAAAGTGAGAAAATGACACGGAGTGCTGGTGTAACTCAGTGGGTCAGCCAGCATCACTGGAGAACAGTGACAGGTGATGTTTTGTATTAGGACCCTTCTTTGGACTGGTTAATTCCTGATTTGCAATAAGCAGCAAAAAACAAACTGCTGGCGTAACTCAGCATCTGTGAGGGGGATGGACAGCCAACGTTTCGAGTCGGGACCCTTCTTCAGATTTTTATTAATGATTACACTTCAATAAACCAGTTAATCAATAAATTTGCCTTTGGGTAAATTTGAAAGTGATATGAAAAGAGCAAAAATGTACGTGCACAGTTCCTTAAGGACAGTGTGTCAGTAAAAAGGTTGTAAATGCATACAGAATGCCTGCCATAACCAGCTGATGCACAGAAGATCAGGGAAGTTATGCTGGAACTGTAGACAACATTAGTAAGACCACAGGTTGGTTCTTTTGTTCAGATGCGGAGAGATTGTAGGAGAGACAATGTAGGAGAGATGTGATTACAATGGGGTTGGTGCAGAGATTCACATACTCATGTAGCTTTTTCCAGATCTGGAAAATTGCAGAGAGATTGAATATCAAGGGGATTGAAGAACAACCACATACACCTCCTCTAACCACATCCTTTGCATTTGGTGCTCCCAATGTGGCCTGTTTTACATTGGCAAGACCAAGTGTAGATTAGGCGACCATTTCAATGAACATTTGCTCTTGGTCCACTGGTCTGCTGGATTTTCTGGGTGCTAATCATTTCAACTACACTTCTCATTCCCATACCAACCTTTTTGGCTTGGGCCTCCTCCATTGGAAGAGTGAGGCCACACACAAATGGAGATATAGCACCTCATAGCTTACAACCCAATGGTAGGACAATTGAAAGCTAAATTTTAGACAAAAAACTAATACCCCCCCCCCCCATTGCAAAACTCTCTGTCTCCCTCCCCCCACCCTTCCCCTGTGCCCAACCTGGATGTGCACCCATTTCTTCCTCTATCCTGCCTTTCCCTTCCCCATATCACCTTGCACCTAAATACCTTCACCTGGCTACAATCACTGAAGAATGGTACCTAACTGAAACGTCACATATCCATTCCCTTCACACAGGCTGCCTGACTCATTGAGTTACTCCAGTGTTTTGTATCTTTTTAAAAATAACATAGGGTTGTGATGAACTAGAAGCAGAAAGAATATATAATTGTCTGAAAAGTGTGCAGGGAACATTTACGAGCAAGTTACCAGGACATGAGGGCCTGAACTATTGGGAAAGGCTGAGCAGGTTAGAACTTTATTCCTTGGAGTGCAGGATGCTGAGGAGTGATGTTATATAATTGTATAAAATCATGAAGGGGATAGATAGGGTGGGTGAATGCACAGAGATAGTTCCCCAGAGGTGAGGAATCAAGAAACAGAGGGCATAGGTTGAAGGTGATTGGGACAAGGTACCCAAGGGGCAACCTTTTCACAGAGGGTGATGGATATATGGAAGGAGCTGTAAGAAGAAGTCGTTCAGGCAGGTACTACAACAACATTTAAATGGCACTTGGATAGGTACATAGATAGGAAAGGTTTATAGGGATATGGCCCAGACGCAGGCAGGTGGGACTACTCTCAATAGGGCATTTTGGTCAGCATGGACAAGTTGGGTGAAAGGATCTGTTTCCGTGCTGTACAACTCTATGACTCTATAATTTTACAAAATTGAGGGGCCTAGGTAAACAGGAAGACCTTGTTTCCTTTTGAGAGAGGCAAAAGAATTAACTAAACATAGTTTAAAACTATTTGTTAGAGGTATGGAGATGTGATTAGGGGAAACGTTTTCATCCAGAGAGTATTGGGTGTCTGCAGGGTTGGGAAATTCAGGGACCCATGTTGTGGTTATTCACCACTCGTATGTGTAGCAGGAGGGCTGGGATCTGCAGGTTAGTGGGCCCAGTGGTATGCCGGAAAGGCTGTGAGGCTGATCAGCCGGCAGAGGCTGCTGCTAAGAATGTTCCCTGACCTGGAGTTTAATCCAAGCAAGTGTACAGTGTTGCATTTTGGAAAGTCAAATATCAGGGGAAAGTATATCGTTAATGACGAGACACTTAACAGCATTGATGTACAGAGCAATCTTGGGGTTCAAGTGTCTAAAGCTCTCTGAAAGTGACAGCACAAGTGACATGCAGCATCTCTGGAGAACATGGATAGGTGATGTTTCAGGTAGAAACCCTTCATTAGACTGATTATGGGCGGGAGAGAATTCTGAGAGGGAGAGAGGTAGGACAAAGTGTGTCAGGTAAAAAGTGTGGACACAGGCAAAGGGGGGTGGACACAGGGGTGGTTGATGGTTGGAACAAAGGGGAGGGGGTGTGGAGGGGGTTGAAAGTAGGGGGAGAAATGGCTGGGAGTCTAGGTGGGGCACGAGCGCTTGCCCTGAGCAAATACCTCCAGAGCACTAGGGGCCGCTGTTGTCGCCACCCGGGTACACGTGACCCGCCACCACCCTCCGCTGTGCGAGTGCGTCAGGGCCGGCGGACGCGCGCTCGCGTACACGCCCTGATCCTGAGCCGAAAGCGGTGCGCGCGCGTGCACGAGGGTACGTGCGCGCGGGGGGCTCGAGGCGGGAGAGCGTGGGGTTTCCCGAGCTGCGAGCAGGGGCGAGTGCCGCACCGCGCCCATCCCGCCGGAGCCACTGTCTCCGTGTAATGGCCGCCGCCCGCCGCGCCTAGTCCAGTCCAGTCCGTCCCATCCAGCCGGGCAGACAGACTGACCCAGCCGCACGCACCGCGCAGCCTTCACTTCATCCCCACCTGCACCGCAGTGCTCACAGCCGACGCCGAGGAGGAACGATAGCCACAGCGCAGTCGGCCCCGAAGCGCGACGGTTGGCGCCGAGCCCCGGGCCGAGAGCGGTCAATGTGAGCGGCAGCCCGCCGGGTGAGTGAGTGAGTGTGTGTGGGGGTGGGTGGAGGGGCAGGGGTAGGCCGCGTGTGAGGGTGGCGAGGGGAGGCCGCCGCCATTGGGGGTTTGTCTGTCTCGGTGTGGGGTACAACTGGGGATGTGGGGGTAGGGATCGGCTGTGTGTGGATGGGATGCCGCCCTCCCTCCCTCCCTCCCTGATGAATGGATCCCCCGCCCTGGGCCCACTCGGCAAACATGGCGCTTGCCGCCGCCCAGCTTCCATCCTTCCCTTTATTCCCGATTTGGGGCCCAGGGACCGGTCCGACGGCCAGTGGTCGGTCGAGCCGTACGCTGCCTGGCTGGCCGCTGTTGAAGCTCCATCACAACGGGGGGCTGTGACCGTGGCGTCGCCCACGGGCTTGGCCAGTCTCTGTCTCCCGACTGAGCCATCGCGATCGGGGCTCGGGGACTGTTGTATGGGAATATCTCCATCTTCTTGTAAGAAGGAGTCGTGCCTTGCCCTGTTTTTGCCTTGTTAAAACTAGGTGGGGTCAAAGATTAGGAAAGGATTTTTCTTTACATCCGTGTAACATACACTGACGACCAAAGACGTTTCATGAAATGCCTAGTTGACGGCTTGAATTGGGTAATAGGAAATAGACAGGTGGGGTCCTGCTGCATTTAAACCAGTCCTTTCTGTTTCTGAAATTGCATTACAATGTACTAGAAATTTCACGTATGCTTCACATAATTAAAGTCCAAAGAGCGAACGCAAAGGTATATTGCTGGATAATTGTTCTTGATACATATACTAAAAGGTGGTTATAAATATACAGGGATAATTTTAGAAAATAAATCTTAACATCTGAAACACAATTGACTTGTTTATTTTCATTCCTCATTCCCTTGGATGTATCACTTGCCACCTCTAACTGCTACCTATGTGATCCACCTCTAACTACTACCTATGTGAGGGTTACACAAAAAGCTGGAGAAACTCAGCGGGTGCAGCAGCATCTAAGGAGCGAAGGAGATAGGCGACGTTTCGGGTCGAGACCCTTCTTCAGACTGAAGAAGGGTCTCGACCCGAAACGTCGCCTATCTCCTTGGCTCCTTAGATGCTGCTGCACCCGCTGAGTTTCTCCAGCTTTTTGTGTAACCCTCGATTCTCCAGCATCTGCAGTTCCTTCTTTAACTACTACCTATGTGATCTGCTTTTGTAAAGCTTTTTTTTAGGTGGTCTGAGGATATTCCAAGTGACTTATTTCCTTTCCCCATTATTTATGAGTGCAGCGACTGGGAATATGAGAAAAGATGCCGTTAATTCGTCATTAAATATATTTGCGTCCAGGTTGTACCATTTATGAGACTTCAGATAATTATGTTAATGTTGATATATCATTTATATTTTATATCATCTTCAGTATCAGAAGGGGGTACAAAAGACTGACCTGTAGACTTGGTTTCAAGCCATCAACTTGACAATTTTTGCTGCAAAATGTGTTCAGTATTAAATTGTCATCTGCAATTATGTTTCTCACTCAAAAAATCCTGCTAATCCGAATTAATTATAACATTTGGATATAGATTGTAGGATAAATCAAAGCCATGGAATGTTGCTCACAGCTGATAATTGGAATTTGTAGTACATGGAATTTAAAATACTCAAAAACATTGATATACCAGGACTTAGCACAAGTAGTTTTAATGCAGAGTCTAATTTTCCAAAAATGGAATGGAAACTATTTCCTCCATCTTCGCCAAGAATCTGTAGTACGTTGATAGTTTTCTGGAAATTTTCTTTGTAGATGTTCACAACACGTTTTGACATATTTAAATTATGTATTATATACACTGTAGACTGCCATTTGCAGATTTCAAAAGTATTGGTAAAGAGTGCTCAAACCCATTTGCAATTATTCAATAAAATTATAGCATAGGAAGGCGGCATTGCAATCTGTCTGCAAGCCAAAAAGGGATCTTTGGGGGCAAATTCCACTTCTGAGCTCTTGGTTTGTATCTTCATAGGTTGATGAGAGTTTTGTGCTGAGAGTTTCAGGTTCCATTTTTTCCCAGGCAGTAGCTTCCTGAATCTCATTCCATGGTGGAGGAATTTTATGCCACCCTTATAATTGATCTCCCGAAGGGAAGTGGGTCATGGGTGATACAGCATGGAAATACCCTTCAGCCCAACTCATCCAGACCGATCTAAGATCGTCTCATTTGACCAATAACCTCAACATTTCCGATCTATTGACCTTTTAACTGCCTTGTTTTGAAGAATATCCACCTGCATTCATGGTGCTAATAATATATATCTAAAATTATATTCTTTGTCTTATTTTATTTTGATTTTTGTGACTATAATGTGGGGTTTTGTCTTGATTTAACAGAATAGTTGTAAATGCATTCTTTAAAACATCTTTTGGGGATTTATTTCTCTCCTTTTGCGAATATTTGGCTTCCCCAAACTACTAATTCCACTAATACATTTTATCCTCCTATCATTTATCAAATTGAAATGAAAATGATGATTGAACCAAATGTATCGTACACTCTCCAGTGATAATTTCTTCTGATCCAGCTTGCTCTTTAATCAGTGTGGTCATTGATTTCAGTTGAATTTTTTCTTATCACAGGGTTACTTCTTTTTTATTAAATAACAGATAACTTGGAGTTTGGCAAAAACATGAAACGTCTGTGATGCCCAGGAGTGTTCAGCTGGTTCTGAACTTGGGAGTATGTCGAAACCTCAAGTCTGTTTTTATATTACTGCTTTGAGTTTATTCACTCTTCTTGCTATTGGCAAATAAAATTTTCATTTTTATATTCGGATGTCAATGCGGTGGGCTGTTTTCCTCTTTAAATTACATTGCTATGGTGTTCCAGGTTACATTTATCCCAAAATTAATCCCAAAATCCCATAGTGTAACCTGGAAGGGGCATGGACAATCTAGCTCCATGGATCTGTTCCACCATTCAGTTGATTGAAGCCAATTTTTCCTTTAGGTTTATCTTCCTATCTTTTATCCATATCTCGTTATGAAGGCATTGAATAATATTATTCTGTCTAATTTCAATCAATTTGGGAGCTGCTGCTTTATGAGAGAAAATTCCAGATTTCTACTATTGTGAAAAGGTGTTTCCTGTTTATTCCTGATTTGATTTTAACCATTTAATCCTTGACTTTATTGTAAGTCGATGCATTTCTCCCTTTGTATTTTGAGTACTGGACCCCAAAACTAAACAGTGCTGTATATTGGGCACTAATTTCTTAAAGTCACACATTCCTTCTCTCCATAGATGCTGCCTGTCCTGCTGACTTACTCCAGCATTTTGTGTCTATCTTCGGTTTAAACTAGCATCTGCAGTTCCCTCCTATACATTCCTACTGATTTCTTAATGATGGATTGCTAATCAATGGAATATAAGTTCAGTTCTTGATATAGTGGGTTGAAATGATTGAGAATTTGATTTTGTTAAGAATACAAAAAGGCTTAAGGCTATCTGAAACTCTGTAATACGGAATTTCATCACCTCTGCTTCCTGAAATATGTTTGCCCACTTCAATTTCTCATCCATATTTTCAAGCTACTTCATCAGTTCCTCCATTTCAGTAAAATTCTTCAAGTCAGCAATCTACATTTGTACATCATTGATTTTAATTATGACACCGTTGTTCACTTTACATTCAGCTACTGTGGCCTTGGGGTGTAGAATTGTCACAAATTCCCTCTTCCACAACGTCCCTGCAAGAGGGTCCAAAACCATGACTTTGCTTAAGAATTTGTCATCTGACGAGCAACTACTTATGTAGTTTGGTCTTTTAAAAGATAATACTTGGTATCTGCAGTGCTTTTATTAGTTGCAATATATATGAATACAAACTGTTGTATGGAAGAGAATCTGGTCTGGCCTATTTCCTTCGCTGGTCTCTTCTCTCTTAACTCCCCAGTGTGGAAATTAACTTCATTGTATCAACTGAATGTAACTAACAACAGTTAATGATTGCTGGCCTTGCCATTCACTTGATCTTAGTCTCAATGTGAATTCTGAAAGTGCATGATTCTTGGGTGGGGAGGGTGTTAAACGTCACTTCTACATTTTTTTGCAATGTGAAATGTAGGCTGGAGTTATTGATTTGGATGTGCAGGTTTGAGATTTTTTGCCTGTTTAAGGTACCTTCATAGTTAAAACGCCAAACATTGAGACAAAATACCAGTAAAGGTTTTTTCCGTTCATTAGTAAGGTGAACATGTGACTTTCCACAGTGACAAAATGGGATTATTCTTTGGCCATCTCAACCCATGTGAACCACATGTTCCAATGTGAGTTGGCAGGAGGAGTGTTATATTTGTCTCGAGTATGTGGGAAGTAAAGAGACCTTAGAAAAAAAAGCCTGCTGTTTTTTTATAGCAGTTACATCTCAGTTACAAACCATAACACAGAAATTAGGGCTTCTATTATCCTTCTAGGCTGTTAGTACTGAATGTACATATGTTGCCATCTACATCTGCTCAATAATAATGTACCTTCTAGATTAGGCAGGATATCTTTTAATCCTGATTATATCAATTCATTTGCAGTATATCATTTCAAGCTTATCCTGTTTTCCAAAATGACATTACTTGCAATGCTGTGATGCTTTCTGTCTCCAGTTCCATTAAAAGTGCATTAGTTTTAAGAAGCTGATTATTATGGAACAATTTGTTATATTACAGATGTCCTTGTTTTTCTATGGGCGTCTGTGCCAGGGGAGATGTTTTTCCGCCTGAATCAGGGAGGTGGTTAGCTCACTTGTTAGTGTAGTGTTTCCACCGGGAGCAAATGAGCTATTGTCAGCACTGCAGGAAATGGATGGCGGTTCCAGGTTTTCTATCTGCGTGCCATTATTTGAAGCTATTTGAGGCCATTTATTGTGGCATTAATGCATTAATAGGATTTTATTATAAACATAAGTTGATGGAGACTGAAACAAATACAGATGTTGGACACCCTCAAGCTGCTTCAAGTTTTAAATATACCAGAATTAAGTACTTTCATTTAAGGTCCTATGATTTCCTGTCCTTTTCTGACTTGCACATTAAATGCCAGTTAGCCATGAGCAATTAATGTCTGTTTTGTATTCTTTGCAACTCAGAATTTAGTTTGTCCTTGATATATATTTAAATGTTTTCATAATAACTTTAACTGGTTTGTCATGAAAACGTTTCAAACAAAGTGGCTAATGAGAAATAAAAGAAAATAAGCATAAAAGGAACAAAAATACATTTTGACGTTTAAGCATTAAGCCTCTGATGTAATTTTTTTTTTGTCCTTCCTCTAGTCGGTCATTCTTTGCGAAGTGCTAACATTTGTGTTACAGCACTTTTTTGGCAAGCATAACATTGAAGATTAGGAAAGGAGAAGCAACCATTTTGATTTAGCGCAAGTTAATTTGCATTTCCGGAACATTCCTTCAAAGTGCAGTATTTTTTGGACATTTTTTGCTTTCTATTGGTTATATAACCGTGTATTCAATTCTTAATGATACTTGGTTAATTTGATTTTTTTTTTGCCTGTACATATGAAATGAATGAATTAGGTTATTAATTAGGAGCCGCATCTATTGCCCTTTTTGAATTTTTTAAAGTCCGCTGTATTAGCCATGTGGTATTTTTATCTGTGGAATGTACACACAAGGATGAAAAATATTTATTGAGATCTTTAGTTCCCCTGAGAACATTGAGTCAACTATGCAATGGGGACTGGTGTCCTGCATAGACCAGGCCAGGTGGTATGGTTGGGAATGGTCTTTCCTCGAATTGGTGAATAAACTGCCTGCTTCCAAAATGATTGCATTTACATGAAATGAATCATATTAGCTGCTGAGATATGTATATACTGCCCGTCTCTTCCTCCCCTATAATTAAGTCCACTGCTATAATTTGTAGACATGGCCCTGTCCATTATTGAAAATGCACCATACTACATGGTTAAGTCACAATATCGTTTGCTGCAGCGCTGTGCATTTTTGTATATTGGAAGTCAGTGCCATGTGTTCTGACTGCTATTGAATCCAATCTAATTATGCACAAAAGCTGAGCATTAGATTTCAAGGTATGAAATGGTGAACCATGGCCACTGAGACTTTTCCTTATTGTCAGGTGCTATGTTGATTTGGGCTGATGTTGGTGCTAAGATGTATAATCAGTGAGCATCTTGATTTCTGGAATATTTGACAAGTAATTTTAAGTTCTTAATATCTTGTTTCAAGTTAGAGCTGATCATGTTGAACTGGTCTTGCTCAATCAATAGTGACTAGAATATGTGTAAGAAGGAACTGCAGATGCTGGTTTAAACAGAAGATAGACATAAACGGCTGGAGTAACTCAGCAGGACAGGCAGCATCTCTGGAGAGAAGGAATGGGTGATGTTTTGGGTTGAGACTCTTCTTCAGACGTTGGATTCCGTGCAAGATTCGGGTCGAGACCCTTTAGCCAGAGTTAATTACATACCATGCTGTGCAAGTGGCAAACTAAGACATTGTATGGAGGGAAATATATATATTTTTAAATGTTTTCAGCTTTACATTTTGAATCAATGAGGAAAATGTTTTTGTAAGTTAATGGACATATCTGCAAATATTGGTTCTGATAAGGTGTAGCCTTGGCAACTGGAAACCTTAAAGATGATCTGTCATTTGATTGTTCTGAATTTCTATAGATTAGAGTAATGGACAAACTAAATTTAATAAGTTTGAACAGACATTTTAGCAACCTTGAATTCGTGTTGAATGCAGGCAATGTGTGCATTTAATCTTGAGATTGTTGTAGTGCTTATGTAAATGAGTAAGTAGTCTATAATTTCCAGAGGAATTGTAACTTAAAGTATCGATGTGTCAGTAACTCTCTATGGACTTAAGAAATGTTGCAGCGTGTAAAGCTATTACATTAGTATTTGGGTTCATGCAGAAAATACGGATCAAAATTATTTATCCATTCAAAAAGATTTCTAATCTATCATTTGAAAGAAACGCTTTGTGCAAGTTGTTTTGAAGTCCTTAGTGTGAATTGTGTACCATCTGCTTAGATGTGACGGGTGTGGCTTCCTTGAATCTGCAGGGGAAAAAACTGTCCTCAGAATGAAATGTTTTCTTCCACTGCAGATAAGGTATCTGATCAAATCTGATTTAGCTCATGTAACAAACCAGAAATCTGAAAGCGATATTGGCAATTAATGTAACTACTGTTACATTTTAGTTGCTGAACTTGTATTTTTGTTTTTACCATTTTTGGATTATTTTATTTTTAGCTATTGGATCTCTCTATTTGAAAACAGAGAAAATATTCACGTAGTTCTTAATTATTAACTGAAGGATTAACAGAATTTTACATTAAAAATTGAATAAACTAGTTAACCAGTTCAGAATATTTTGACAGCCAGAGGTTGAATCTATCAGATCATGCCATCCATAAAGACTCCTCTCACCCTTGTAATGGACTGTTCGAACTACTCCCTTCCGGCAGACGTTACAAGGCCTTCTACGCCCGCACCTCCAGACTCAGAAACAGCTTAATTCCCAGAGCTATAGCGGCTCTGAACCATCCCTGCTGAGTACCCCCCACCCCCATGGACTGTCTCCCCCGGCCTCGCACTTTACTGGTGTTGATTTTACTGGTCTAATGTTCGTTTTTACAAACCTTGTTCTCTGGGTATGTAAACCTAAGTTTTATTTGTCAATTAACTTATGACATCGGATGGAAGTTGCAAACTAAATCTCGTTACACTTATGTGTAATGACAATAAAATTTATTATTATTATGGTGGTGCAGCGGTAGAGTTTCTGCCATAGCGAATGCAGCGCCGGAGACCTAGGTTCAATCCCGACTACGGGTGCTTGTCTGTACGGAGTTTGTATGTCCTCCCAGTGACTTGCCTGGGTTTTGCATCGAGAACTTCGGTTTCCTCCCACACTCCAAAGATGTACATGTTTGTAGGTTAATTGGCTTGGTAAATGTCCCTAGTGTGTGTGGGATAGTGTTAATGTGCGGGAATCACTGGTCGGCATGGACCTGGTGGGCTATCTCTAAAACTAAAACTAAAATGTTGGCTGCATTGATTGCGTGAGCTGCAATGTAACTAATTTGGAAATTTTAAATTATCTGTTTTTTTGTTGCTATATATTTTACTGTTGTACTTTGCCACAAATAGAAATCCTGAACATGTAGAAGTTCTATTCAGGAGTAAAATTAATTATTTGATAGAGCAATATTTTAACTGTCAGTTCTTTGTGGGGGCTAGTAAGGGTTAATGTCAGATTTGATATTGTTGAATGCATCAGATGAATATCTGGGTTGCTATTGCAACTTCAGTGTCAAACTGAGTACTGGGAATGGTATAAATGAGATCTGCAAAAAATATTGTTTGAGAAATTGTGTAAACTGGGATTGCTTTGTTTGGAGAGGATGTGTACAATTAGACCTAGATGGGTGAGGACTAACCATAGGACTTGAGCAATGAACCTCCTCCCCTAAAGAGTGGAGGGGACCTCTCTTTAAACTCCAATTTTTAAAAAATGGAGAAACTCTTCATCACATTTTGAAGATATCTGAATGAGCTCTCTATGATGTAGCACATAGTAGCATGGACCAAAGTGGAATCAACCTAAAGATCATGACCATGGGCATTAATTGGCCAAAAATCTATCTCCTCTATCATATTTTTGAAAAACAGCTTTAAACTTTCATGTTCTCAGTGCTCCCAAAACGGTAATGGCATTAACATGCAAAAGAAGAAATTGCGCTATGAATTTCTATTCACAAGAATTTGCTGTACAATTTGCATCACCTTATTGTCAGCTAATTCTCTGCCACCAATGTGGTTTGAAATTGCTGCATTTGCACATTAATTGCCAATTAGCTTGCTGCAGAAAGTATGGCTCTGACTACAAGATAATTACCTTTGCTGATAAGGTTTGTTATTGCAGTGGTACTCAACCTCTGGGGCAAAAGGGAACAGTTGAAGCTGCAGGCCCATTTCTATAAGTAGTAATTGAGATTTTAATTTTTATCGCTTTAACTTTATTTCCATTTAATCCATCTTTTTCTTTTTAATTCACCTGTTCAATGGTACTTGATTTGACTAGCTTACCTGACTGTCTTTTGTTTAATCTCAGTGCAAATCTTTGTATTCACCAAGAACTCTGTTGCCATATTTTCTACTTGCTCATTATCAGCAATTATATGGGGCAGAAAATTTGGTGGCAAAGGGTGAAGAGAATATTAACAACGGGAAACTCAATGTTGAGCAAAATCTAGGTCATGGCCTGGAAATATGAATTTAATCTAAGTGCATGGGTGTGTCTTTGAAGGCATTTATTCTTATTTCTTTAATGCTAACATTTTAGAATTTTACTGATGGGCACAAGTCTTGAATGTTGTTGCCTTGCATTACAGCAATTTGTTTTTGTGATTGTCCAAATTAAGAAAACAACTTTTCATTGACTTTTCCTGTGTGCAAGTGACAGCTTGCAGCATTAACACGTTTCACACATGTAAGAAAAGTATTTAATTGTGAAATGCGGTCAAGACTTCCTGAAGATTTGCATTTATAAAATGTTTTGAGACTTTGATCCTGCTTATTACTAAACTGCAAAATCATCATTTTTAGTCTGAATGGAAAGCAAAAGACAAAACTTTGAATTGCACAGTTTGAAATTTGTCTCAAACCTTTTCGGAAAAATGACTTGATCAAAAGTCTACATGTCTCTGGACAGGGAAGAAAGAATAGCCATGTCAAAGAGCCTGACTGGAATTAGCATTGTAATTATTAATCTCTACAATGGATGTCAGGGCAATAACAGCATGTTGTACTCTTTAATGTACTTTACCTGGTGCGTAAATCTTACATTATTTGATAAATATGATTGTTCTTTGTAGCTTCCACTGTGCTTGATGTTCTCTCTAGGTTATTATGGATTGGAGTTTTCAAGAATTAATGCATAGTTGTGCTCTGTGATGTTTGGTTTCATGTTGAGGGCACAAGATCCAGAAATAGAATGAGAAATGTGTTGGTAAGAAGTGGGTTGGTTGAACCACACCCCCTTCAAATCCTTAATAAGATTGAGCAGTACAAGCACAATGTGATCGTGAAAGGACCAATGTGATATAAAGGGATTCGGATAATAACATCCTAAAAGGAATTGAGGATTGTGCCAGACTAGAAATAAACGGATGATTGAAAGCATTTTGTAAGTGTGTATCAACAAAGAAAGAGTGGGTATATTTCTAATGATACTATGTTAGTCTTTCATACTTATCTTCAGACGTAAAAAATGTAGTGTTAATTATTTTAAGATGGGCTCCTGGCTCAAGGATTCTTTCACATCGTGTAACTTGAATAATTGAGGTTATCAATGCCTAATTTAGTCTTTGAACAAATACTATACTTGTAGTTTTGTATTCAAGTTTTGTATTCAAGTTATCTAGTTTCTTTGCTTATTAGAGTTAAGCTCAGGCATTTTAATGAGGTGAGAAAAAAACCATTGTACGGTACATTTTAGTATTAACTAGTGTCAATCCATTTGTACGGTTTCTATTCTTGAGCCAGAAAATTCTTGCTCAACATAAATGCAAGTTAAACTTTACATCAAACTGCACATTGAACAAATGTTTTCACAAAGTTCAATGCAGAAAGCCAGAGTAAAGATGACCCCATGTTACAGTGTTGGTGGAGGTGGTTGCATTCCTAGAAAGCTGTCCGTTTTGTGATTTTCTTTTCCATTACGCAAATCCGCATCACCACATGCATCAAGGGAGTTGAAAAATATAACTTTCATTGACCTATTCACAAATTACATGAGAACTTTATTCCATATCTCAGATTTTTAGTTAGTGATTTGAGAATTCTGGCGTGGAGATTTTCCATAACCTGAATGGCTATAACATGGATTCGCCTATATTTAAGTAAATTAAGCTCGGCAGTCTGAATTTAGTGATAAAGGGCATGGGTCACTGTGAGCAGCTCCTACTCATAAAATGTACCCTCCATATAATACACCATTTAAAAAAAAAGTAATGTTTTAATGTGATGCTGACATTCTCACTGGCGCAGCTGAATTGCTGTTGTGCTTTGAGACAAAGAAAATGGAAATACTCTGGTGTAACAGTGTGAGAAAGCAGAAGTAATCCAGTTTCCAAAATTGATAGTGACTGATTTTGCCCTGGTACAAATCTAATAAAATTCTGACGAATAAATAATCTGTTTTACATTATTGATTTATTAGTAAATTTGAAATTAGAATTATTTTAATTGTACTAAAATCCTAGAATTATGAAAAATTTGCAGTCTTGTGTTTACTTGGATTTGATGTATCAGTAATTTAAATAACCAATTGAGAGTTTTAACTTTGCCTCATATTGACTTAATGAGCTTCAACGTAAAATAGATACAGACTACCCAAGTTATTACATACCTCTTTATAACAGATCTCTATTGTAGCAAATTAAATCTGTGTTAACCAAGGCATCCGTTTTTTATTGGGAACATGGACAATGTTTGCCGTTTCAGGAGTGACCGATAGGTCGTTGGAGTGAATCTTGTATCGGTCTCTGTTCGCCTGTCTTGTTTAGTGTATTATTATTGGCTGTCTATATATTTACTCCACTAACTCGATTATAGGGGACACCATTCTTCTCTCACCCAATGGTCTGTTATAACGAGAGGCTATCTGTATACTAACCTACAGTTCTTAAACATCAGTTTGTTGAAATGTGAGATTACAAATCGGCTGGAGGGATCTGGGTATTGTGCATGAATCACGAGTTGGAAGTAGTTAGAAAACAAATGATATCGTGTTTCCACGTTTGGTTGATTCAACTACGTACCTGGCCACTTTTTAAAATGCTATGACTGTCTGATGGAGTGATGGAAGCAAGGGAAGAAAGTCTCCCTGAAATCCTCTCAATTTTTCAATCCTTTCTCCAGATCTGAGGAATCTCATTCCCAATCAAAGCTTCCTCTGCTCCATGGTAAACATACCCAGTTCTCATATCTGAAACTCCAGTTTCCCCTCAACTGAAATGCAACATCTTGACGAATTTCCTCTGATCAATGTTTTGGAGCAAAGGTCCCTGCTATTGTGTTAATTGCCCTGACTAATAAAGGCCACCATCCCATATGTACCCATTATCACGTTATGTACCTGTGCAGCCACCTTCAAGGATTTTTGGACATCCTTGCCAAGTTCCCTTTGTTTCTCAATACTCCCTAGCAAAGATCTTATAGCGAGCAAGATGGTCCACTCCACTAAAAAGCTGTAGTTGGGTCAAGGGTAATCTTCAGCGCCATTTCCGTAACCGGCTTCAGTCATGATGTCGTGCTAATTCAGGGAGATTCTGCTATATCGTGCTGAGAGATTAAAGGATAGACACAAAATGCAGCGGGTTGGGGCGGCATTTCTGGACAAAAGGAAGAGGTGACATTTCAGGTTCAGACTGAGTCTGGGGAAAGAGGAACACAAACCGTCCTCCCCCTCCCTGTGACGCGGACATGGAGCAATCGCCCCCCCTTTTTGTTAAGCATCCATTTCCTTCGGGGTTTTTTTTTAATTTCCCTCTTACCATTTCCGTATTTTTTCGATAGTTGCCATGACCCATTTGATGTCTTCCTTCGCCCTGCTCCTCAAAGATCTTAACGCGATCTTTGCTGCTCCTGCTCTCTGCCCGCACTGATCTGCAAGACCTGCTGTGTGTGTGTGTGTTTGGCGGAGTCTGAGGGGAGAAGTGCCAGCACCAAGAGCGAGCGGACAGACGGACAAAAGCAACGATCATAGAGCGGAATAGGTGACCAAAGATCTTTGTAGGTGACATTTTGGGTCGAGGCCCTTCTTCAGACTGAGTCGGGAAAGAGGAGCAAGAGATATAGACGGTACTGCGGATGAATTAATGGAAGATGTGCCTATATTTCCCTTTCCCTTTACTGTCAGTCTGAAGAAGGGTCTCGACCTGAAATGTCCACCTATGCCGTTCTACGACAGTTGCTTTCGTCCGTCTGTCCGCGCGTTCGCTCGCTCTTGGTGCTGATGCTTCTCCCCTCAGACTCCGCCAAAGAAACACACATACACGCACAGCATGTCCGGCAGCTATTGAAAAAGTTGACTCGAAATATCACCTACGCCTTTTGTGTCTGTCTTCGATTTAAGCCAGCATCTGCAGTTCCTTCCTATACAAGGTATGTGCCGTTTAAAAAGTAAATTAAAAAACAAACAAACTGTTCCCCCGCAACGCTGCGAGAGGCATAACTGAAGTTGGGTCGGGGTTACTGAAATGACGGAAGGTACACTCGGTGCGTACTACACGTCAGTCCATTGTATTTCGCAGGAGTGGACCATCTTGCTCGCTATAAGATCTTTGCTCCCTTGCACCCTACCATCCATTGTCCTTCACACATTGGGGCTCCCAAAATATATCAATTTGCTTAATGGCAAGGGGGCTGGATTTTAGCAACGAGGACATTTTGTTACAATACTAAGTTTGAGTTCCCATCTTTGTGTATTATACACAGTTTGTTCTTATTTAAGAGAGGATTATACGGGCACGGGAGATGACCTATTATGCGGCTCAAGAAGTCAGCTCTATTCTTTTGAGTTTAGATGAATGGGATGGAAAATCCTGAGGGTTAGTTGAGATGTTGGCAAACACATGTTTCCGTGCCCTATAACTTTATGACTCAATGATTTTATGACTGGTGGGGAGAATATCGAACATGGGTACGTGGGTACAAGATAAGGGTGTGAACATTTACAACTGAGGTACAGGTCCACCAATGATTTTCTGGCACCCTTGGTTCCAGAGCTTTTCTGGATTATCTCTTTTGCCGAATCGGCAGAGGTCAAGGCCTCGGAGTTCACCAAAGCCACCAAGATAACCGCTCGCAAAGTCGGCTTCGGACGTTGGTTACGGGAAATGATCGGCCAGGCCGGAGCCCCAGCGGCAGGGGGAATTTGACCTGCCAATCAGCCATGGGAAGGTTCTGCTGGCTCCGACAAGGCTTGAGTTCCAGAACCCCGGCTGCAGGGTCTAAATACGGGCAGCTAATTGGCGTAGGAATCATGATGGGATTGAGATCGGCCACCTCGCTTGGTCTAGGCACCACGTTTTCATGGGGGGGGGGGGGGTTGGGGGATTTAAGCACACTCTTGTAATTTTGTCCGGCTTAAAGGAGGTGGCAGCCACCAGTTTCTAGAAAATCGGCGGTGGACTTGTACGTGGGAACGTTTTTGCAAAAGGTGGTATATCTCTAGGATTTTGTATTCCAGAAGTAGATCATTTGGGACATTATGGGAAACGGCAAGAGGCAGATCAACTATGATATTGAATTGTGTCAGGCTTGAGGGACGGGGGCTGTACATTCCTTTCTTTGTTCTTGTGTGTCAATTAAACTATTGATATTTCACTTTAAAAGTTTAGGAGGAGCTAAGTCACTGTAACCTCCAGAAAGAGATCTGCATGCTATTGTAAATGTCCTTGAAAGATAGCTTTTTTCAGTTTTTCTTAGTGCTGTGTTGCACAATCCATCCATAGAGAATTTGAGTATCAAAATCAGTCTCTCCAATGGCACACTGAGGAAACACTGCATATTGTATTATAGGCTGTAAAAGGCAAAATACATTTTAAATGTCTGAAAGATTAAAAATCAGTTCAAACCTAATTTAAGCAAAGCCAAAACAATTAAACAAGGAGTTTATCAAATTCTCCTTTGCTTCACAATCCTATAATGCTAATTTAAATCAGCAGAATCAAGAATCCTGAGGCCATCCTAATCTTGCATGGACTCCAACATTTGAAGAAGGGTCTCGACCCGAAACATCACCCACTATTTATCTCCAGAGATGCTGCCTGTCCTGGGTTACTCCCGATGTTTACTAATAAATTCTTGACAGCTAGTGGCCAATTAGTCTGGATCTTCTGCATTCTGGATGTGCTTCCTAATAAATTAAAATAATTCTCTTTGGTCTTGATGGCCATTATCATTAAGGCTTTCGAAATTATTTATCGGTTTGGGTGACTAATAGCTGACAGTATGAAGAGGCTCACGTTTAAATATGTTGCTTAAGTTCAGTTTCCATAGTTTATTAGAATGGGCAAGAAATGTATTTGGCGATAAGTGGCTATGTATTTGAGGATGAACGAGTCATGTATCCAAACTGCATATTGGATAGTGGCTCAAATTTAATTAAACAGGTTCTTGAGTCATTTGACATTTCATGTAGCATGGGAATGCAAGTTTTATGCCATCTCTGTCCATGGAACTGTTTCAAGTGTAAATGGACATGCTGAACTTTTATTGATTAGTTTCCACTGGCATTTTTAGTTTGGCATCTTGTGGCTTGTATCCATCCTTGCCTTCCCCTTTTCAAAGTAAGCACTTCTTGAGATCTGAATGGACAAGAGACTGCAGATGATGGAATCTGAAGCAAAAAAACATAGATGTGTTACTTTAATACTACCATTGCTGTTTTGTATACAATACCAAACATCAAGTAATCTCATAATTAACCATAAAGTATCCTGCTGTTACATCTTTGTCAGTAACGCATCAGTCTTGGACAATAATGTTTATAAGATTAGAATCAAGGTGTACGCGTGCTTATCTCTATTCACCTGCAATTACCATGCCCCAATGGATCTATCTAAGGTGCAGATTGGTTGATATAAAACATGGCTCTTTCATTCTCAACTACATATCTACTTCATTCCAACTATATTTTCTTGTCCAAATACCCATACTAATAAACTCAAATTGAACTTAAGCATCCCATTTAAATGTGGCATTGTGAAATCAATGTCCAAAAATATAATTTGAGCCTCTTCGAAGTTGGAATTTTCTTTTGACTTCATGTTCAATTCCATACAGCTGTCTCATTGTTTAATTTAATAGTCATAGTAGTTAAATTAAAAGTAATCCATGGAATCAAATTCAGATTCTACCGTAACACGTGAAATATAAATTCAGTTAACCTGGAACTTTTAGAACATAACTAGCCCAAGGTAACGACGACCAAATTACTGGATGGTTGTAAAGCCCCATCTGCTTCACCGATATTGTGAAGGAGAGGAAATCTATCTTTCTGGTCTAGCCTATATAGAACTGTAGCAATGTGGTTGACAATGTAAATGGCTCCTGACATCACTTAGCCAGTAATCCTCTACAGGGGCTATTGGTGATGTACTATAAATGTTAGCTGTGGCCGTGATGTAATTAAAAAAAAAAAAAAATGGTTCTGAAACATCTGTCACGTCCCCATAATCTAGGTCAGTTGAGAATATATCTTGTTTTTTCTATAGTATCATTGCATCCAGTGAAAATACTTTTAAGTGCAGTCAGTGTTAAAGTAAAGGTCAGGAATTCCCTTGTGATTAGCTTTTAACACACCATCCTCCATGTTAAATGGATCATCTCTAATTTTCACCATTTCAACAATGTTCCCTTACAGGACATAACTTATTTTCCCTTCTATTATGCATTCCATAAAGACCATTACAATGGATTTTTTCATCAACTTGGCCAGTGGGCTGAGGAATGGCAGATGGAGTTTAATTCAGACAAATGCGAGGTGTTGCAATTTGGGAAGTCAATCTAGGGTAGGACTTGCACTGTAAATGGTAGAGCTCTAGCAGTTGTATAGAAAAGAGACCCAGTGGTGCAGTTACGTAGTTTGAAAGTGGTGATAGGGTTAAACATGATTGCCTTCGGCTAGGGTATTGAGTACAGACATAGGGATATTGTGTCTAGCTGTACAGGTGACTGGTATGGCCACATTTGGAGCACTGTGTACAGATATGGTCTTTCTGGTTTTGGAAGAATGGAGACTGAAATGTTGAGAAATTCTTCAGAAGTTGGCGAATCCATTTGTTAAGCTATGAGTTGATCTCTATAAGTTGCGGTAAGCTATTGTTGGTTAAACTCAATGGAGATTGATTTCTGGATACTAGATGCATCAATGCATTTAGGGATAGTGTGGAAGATTAACCATGATCTCTTTGCAGTGGGTGAGCAGGCCTGAGTGGCCTATTCCCATTTATTTCTCTTGACAGAGTATACAGGACCTTGCTTTCATATCTCATCTGAAAAGGGTTCATTTGACAGCACAGTAATCCCTTTAGAAAAAAAATATTTTCAATCAGATATGTTAAAATCTTAAACAATTAGTTGGTAAATAATCTGTTAACATTTTAAATGCAGATTTTTGCAGGTGGCAACTCCATACAGATGTTGAGTAAACAACAGTATACACCCTCACTGTTGCTGTTGTAAAGGACCTTTGTTTCTATGAGATGACACCGTGAATTCATGCACACTGAAATGTCAGTTCAAGCTACTAAATAAATTGCAATTATTCAGCCACTGTTTGTTCCTAACTGAATTTTGATGCAAAAATTACAATAATTTTCTTATTTCAAAGACTAAATTGCCAAGTTTAGAAATCCAGAATACAGAGGAACCTGCATATCGAAAGAGAGACATATTTATACAGTATCGTTTACTCCCCCTTCAGGACATCACAAAGCACACTGCAGCTTGTGCATTTTGAAAGATAGACGCAATGCTGGAGTAGCTCAGCGGGTCATCTCTGGAGAAAATAGATAGGTGATGTTTTGCGTCGGGACCCTTCACGTTGATTGTAGAGAGGAGGAAATGGAAGCAGGAAAAGGCTTTTGGAATATGGTTCAATGTTGTAGCGGTTAGTTAATGTAGATCACACTTGTATGTACATTCGTATGGTAGTCGTATGTACATTCGTATGGTAGTACGATAACATCTTGCCTAATTATCTGTTCTAGTCAAGTTAGTGGATAAATATTGATCGGTTCATAAATTACAAATTTTCTCTTTTTGCATCCACCTGAAGGCATTCAAGATCTCAATTTAATGTTATGGATGGTTGAAATTAAATCTTGCCTCAAATCCTTCAGTTTGAAATTCCTTCCAATGATAATAAAATCAGAATTTTACATAATTTACTTGTTACATTGATTCTAGCTTTAAAAATATGTTAAGTGAGGAATGATGGACAGGTGGGGTGGGTAGGAGTAGGAACAGATATGGACGGGTATGCAAGTGATGACCAAATGGACTGATAGGAATGGGAAAGGAATACTAGATATGTGTACCTAAACCTGGAAAATGTTATGTTAGTACCATTGATGTGCTGTTCTAGTTTGCATTTAGCCTTTCTGCATTAGTGAAGAAGGCTGACAGCAAGCTAATATGCGAAGGTGAGTTGAAATGATATACAACAAGATGATCACTGCAGACTGACGCCAGTGGCCTGCAAAACAGACTCCTAGGCTGGGCTTTGATTTTGCCAATGTATAGGGGATCCAATTTGAAGGTACTGAATACAGGAGATGAGGTTGGAGGGCATGAAGGTTGGATGCATGTGAATCACTGCCTCAGCTACAATGCATTCAGAAATTATTCAGTCCCCTTCACGTTTTCCACATTTTGTTACGTTACAGCCTTATTTTAAAATTGATTAAATTATTTTGTTTTAATCATCAATGTACACACAATACCCCAGAATGAAGAAGTGAAAACAGGTGTTCAGAAATTTTTGCAAAGTATTTAAGAAATAACTGAAATATCACATTTACATAAGTATTCAGACCCGTAGCTATTTAGCTTGGGTTCATCCTGTTTCCATTGATTATCCTTGAGATGTTTCTACAACTTGATTAGAGTCCACCAGCAGTAAATTAAAATGATTGGACATGATTTGGAAAGACACACACCTGTCTATATAAGATCGCACAGTTGACAGTGCATGTCAGAGCAAAAACCAAGCCATGAAGACAAAGGAATTGTCCGTAGATCTCTGACACAGGATTGTGTTGAGACACAGATCTGGGGAAGGGTATAAAACAATTTCGAAGAGCACAATGGCCTCAGTAATTCTTAAATAGAAGAACTTTCGAACCACCAGGAACATTTATAGAGCTGGCCGCCTGGTCAAACTGAGCAATCGAGGGAGAAAGGCCTTGGTCAGGGAGGTGACTAAGAACCCGATGGTCACTCTGACAGAGTTCCTCTGTGGAGATGGGAGAACCTTCCAGAAGGACAACTATATCTGCAGCACTCCACCAATCAGGCCTTTATGGTAGAGTGGCCAGACGGAAGCCACTTCTCAGTAAAAGGCACATGATCACCCACTTGGATTTTGCCAAAAGGCACCTAAAGGACTCTCACACCATGAGAAACAAGATTCTCTGGTCTGATGAAACCGATTGAACACTTTAGCCTGAATGCCAAGCATCACGTCGGGAGGAAACCAGCTACCACTCATCACCTGGCCAATACCATACCTATGGTGCTGGCAGCGTCATGCTGTGGTGATGTTTTTCAGCAGCAGAAACTGGGAGACTAGTCAGGATCGAGAGAAAGATGAACAGAGCAAAGTACAGAGAAATCCTTGATGGAAACCTGATCGAGCGTTCTGGACCTCAAACTGGGGCAGAGGTTCACCTTCCAACAGGATAACGTCCCTAAGCACACAGGCAGGATAATGCAGGAGTGGCTTTGTGATAAGTCTGTGAATGTCCTTGAGTGGCCCAGCCAGAGCCCAGACTTGAAACCAATAGAACATCTCTGGAGGAACCTGAAAATAGCTGTGCATCGATGCTCCCCATCCAACCTGACAGAGCTTGAGAGGATCTGCAGAGAAGAATGGGAGAAATTACCCAAATACAGGTGTGCCAAGCTTGTGGTGTCATACCCAAGAAGACTTGAGGCTGTAATCACTGCCAGAGGTGCCTCAACGAAGTACTGAGTAAAGGGTCTGAATACTTATGTAAATAGGATATTTCAGTTATTTATTTTTTATTACTTTGCAAAAATTTCTAAACACCCGTTTACACTTTTTTATTATGGGGTATCGTGTGTAGATTGATGATTTTTAAAAATGTAATAAATTTTAGAACGTAACGCAACAAAATGTGGAAAAGGTGAAGGGGCCTGAATACTTTCTGAATGCACTGTACAAGAGCTGCTTAGGTCCCTAGGTGGTGCTGGGGCAAATGTTGCACCGTCTACAGTTGCACGGGAAAATAGTCTTTTCGTGCTGGCTGATGAAGCAAAATGGCTTCGTTTTTTAGGGGGAAATGAAGTGTTTTTGCTGAAGAATGCCTTTGGAACTGCAGAATCACTTATAGAACATTGCAGCTGAAAAGGAGCGTGGTGTTTGTGTTCATGGTAAACTTTGTATTAGTCAAATACACTCATTTCATCTGTTTATTTAATTACAGTGCCGGAATTTTGAAATGTATAGAATTGTTTTTAGTTTAATGGAGGAATAAAGTTGTGTGGAAGGCAAAGCTCAAAATAGCTGGCTATCAAGAATTTTCTGACATTTAAAGCACCTCTAAAGATTAATCCGAGTATATAGGAATACAGACCACATTTAGATCCACAATTTAAAATGGCGCAAGCACGAGGGACTGAGTGGCCGACTTTTCCCTTTTTATGTTTTGTCTGTGTACACTTTACTGTACTGTCATCTGAAGCTTTTTCTGCTGATAGTTTAGCTGCCTGTGCATTGTTTCTCCTGGCTTCCCTCAAATGTCTCTTCGGCCCACTGCATCCTCCTTCATCCATATCCTCCTTATATAAAGATCCAAGGCATCTTCATGTGCATTCTGATGCTCAGCTTAACGTTTTTATCTCTGTGGCCCTTTGCAGTGCTCCTGTCCTATCAGTCTGTGTATTTTGTGTTGTATGAGCTAAAATTCCTACAGTAATTGTTTGGAAGATTATCATTTAGCCTCAAACTCTTGTCATTAACTCCATTCATTTCCTATGCCATAGATTGAATCACACTGCTATTATTGGAGCATCCTAATCAATACTGAAGAGTTTCCTATCTTTAACTTTTAATCATACTCTCCTCAGTAATAACATCTATCTCAGCCAATTGGATCAGAAATCTTTGTTCATCATCAGGTTGCGGTTTTGTTGCTCAGGTACTGAGCTGCCAACTTCCACTCGCCATTAACTGAAGTAAGGATACTTTATTTTTAAACACCAGTATCTGAGATCTCATTAATTGCAGGTTCACGCCTCAAATTACCAATTTATTTAGTGAACTAATCTTATATCCTAACAGCATCGTTAACAGTCTGTCTCGTCCTTTTCTCCTTGTTTTTAGTTCGTTGTTAAATGTATGTTTTAGTGTATCTTTAGTCTTGTATTATATGGGGTGGTGGGGGAAACTTTTTTTATCTCTGTAACTCTAGAAAACTAACAGTTCCCTTTTGATATTGGTTCATCATTTCTAATTCCTGTTCTTATTCGACATTTCTGGGGTGGTTTATGTATCCAATTTGGCTGCAAAATTGTCTACAGAAATAAATTGTCCAAAGTAGCTCCTACATTACAAAGTGCCCAAGGATATCTTGAGGTATTAAAGTGGCATATTAAAGCAGAAATCCTTATAATAGTTCAGGGCAGGTAAGTTATCTTTGAGAAGTAGTTTGCACTATTTCATGACCTAAGTTTTATAATGCATTGCATATTTTAGTCTACAAAATCAAAAAAATGTTTTGGCAAACATGCAACTGTGTTTTTCCACTAATTCCATGTTTGTACATTTTGAGATTTACTTTATACAGTTCCTATTTTCTGTATATTGACACTTCTGGAGAGAAGGAATATGTGACGTTTTGGGTCTGGATCCCTTCTTCAGACCCTATTTCCTATTGCAGTTATTAATGCCCTTTTAATTGTATTACAAAAGAAAACATTTGCCTGTGAATTTTTGATGCAGTAACCATTACAAGATGTTTTTTTACACCAACTACATTTGTCTTTTCTGATTGATCTCCCAGAGTTGAGGTATAATTTGATAGTTTCCAAATAGCACTTTCCAAATGACAATGACTTTATTTTTAGCAAAGGATGGCATGACATTGTGGTTAATATCTCTGATGATTAAAGAAATGTAATCTGTTTTGAGATTACTGCAAAATCTCTAACGGACAACCATACACTTGTATTTTTGAATAATGTGATTTTGAAATAGTTTAATGACTGCTGAAAGCGAGAAAATAAATGTAAAATTTACCCAAATAATAATTTTTCCCCGTTTTAATTCTTCAAGGGTTTTTGATTATTGTTTGTCATCTTTGCACTCTTTCTAACAGTCATATCTGTTCTGAATTTTGAGCCAAAGGGTGAATTTGTCTGGAGAGAGAAAAACTTTGCTCGCTAGGCAATTTAGTAGATGCAGGAGTAGCCCAATCCCTTGCCTCCTGTGCCATTCAGCAAGATCATAGCTGCTTTGCTTGAACTAATCCCATATCCCTTGATTATCTTAATACCTTAAGATCCATTGGCGTCATTCTTGAATATAGAATTTGCACCTTTGCAACCCACTCGGGTAGAGAATACCAAAGATTCATAATTTTCTGAGCGAATAAATTTATTCTCTTCTATCCTGAATAGTCATCTTCCTACATGACCTTCTATCCTAAATGGTCATCTTCTGCCATTGTAACGGCTAATACTATATATCCTAGACAATGGAACTTCATCCCACCATTTTGTTAAAGTCTGTAAAAAGCACTAACCTTAATCCTGCTGCTTACAATGATCACACTTGTTTTTCTTTCAAGATTGCATGGGAGATAAAGCTTGTATCCTCCAAATAAATGTGTTAAGCACAATGATCTTGTCAGTCACAAAATGGCTGTCACAGCATCTGGAGGGAAATCTCTGAATTAATAACTTTGGAAAAATTAGCAGTTTCTTTCAAACATGTTTTTTTAATCTGTTTCTGCCATGTTACTTTACTCCAAATGTTCCTACCATCACTTCCTGCATGGATGTGATTGTTCAGTAATATGCACATTTTGAAAGTCACGTACAACATTCTATAAGCAAAATTAATTTTGTGTGTTTGCTGGTTCAGAGAGTCAATAGAAAGAGGTCGCTCTGACCATCTCATCCATGCCCATGCTGCACAACATGCCCATCTAAACTGGTCTTATTTGCCTACCTAAGTATAGCAGACAATCAGATGAATCAAACACTGTCTTCCCACCCCCCTGGTCCATTATAATGAGGGATTACTATGATCAGTAAACAATGATATGTAACTTCATTTCCCTGCGGATGGTGCAGGAATATTTGAGCTTTCTAACTAACCCCTGATAACATTTCATATTTTGTTTTATTGCATTTGGGCATTTATTACCTGTCATTCTCCATAATCTACATGCATGTGCATGAACCATTACCATGGACAGCTTGTCTGTTACATATAACTACAATTATTTCATTCAATTATTTGATTTTATTTGATGCTGGAATGTAGCAGTACTGGCAGATCTCATGTATCACCTACCCCAAGATTGCGTTGAACCTAAAGGAAATTGGGGTGGTAGAAGTCAGCTTTTAGTAAATTTTGAGAAATACTGAAGTTTAGATTTTGTGGGGGGGCTCCCGTTCATTTGTAATGTGAAATTTAGTTATTAACCAATACTTGTATTTTGTAATATTTACTGCAGCAGATCTTTCCAAGTTTCATTAGAATCACAAGAACATCATCAAAATAAAAATGGATGTTAGAAAGAATGACATCACATTTATGTGGATTTAAAATTGAGGTGTTGCTTAACCAGCAACCATTATAGTTCAACAAGCATAATAATTACAGGCAAATCTGAATCTGTTTGAAGTTAGATCTTGAGCATTGGAATTTTGCATAGTTGTAATGTGTGGAGGGCACATTGAAGGATGTGGAATTGAGTGTACTAACTTTATGAAAATGGAAATAGGATGAGTTAGTGATGGCACGAAGCTGAAGATTTTGACATTAAGACACCATAATTGCTAGCATGCTTGTTCAATTTCAGATAGTTGCCAGAGAGGGAATGAAGTCGTGTAAAGAGAGATTTGTTGCAGATTCTGAAGATGCATTTGACTTTTCCTAGTTTTTGCAAGGTATTTTCACTCATCCAATACTTTGTTGGATATTTTATAGACCAAAAGATCAGGCGATGGGGTGCAGCAGTGTGATATGGGAATTTGTGCACTGTAGATTGTTTTTTGGGTTGTTTAGAGGCAACATTTAGTTGCTTGAAAAGGTGTGCAGATTCTGATTGTTGTTGTGTTCATCAGAATGCAATAAAATGCCTTATCGCATGAAATTCGGAGCATAAGTAGTAGACATGTTTACAATGTTTGCATAAGTAACAATGTTTTGCATCTGTTTTTGCATACAACAACAGATGCAAAACAGCAGAATATAAGTGCAATTCAGATTATGGTGCAATCTGAAGTAGTGCAAGAAAGATAACTGCAGTAATAGAATAACTGAATGAGGTAGAGTTAAGAGTATGTGGCAGGACCATCAATGAGGTCCTATGAAAGATGTTTAGGAGTCTGATGGCAGTGAGAAAGAGGCTACTCTTAAGTCAGGATGGGGGTCGTTCAAGCTCCCGTAAATTCTCTCAGAATGGTGGCAGACTTCCTTGAAAATACTTCCAGCCTTCCTGACTCAATGCACCATGAAGATGGGCTGTGTTCACCACTCTAGGTTCAGGCGGTCAAGGGCACAGCATGTGCCATACCAGACTGAAGTGCATCTGGTCAGAATACTTTCTATAGTGCATCTGTAGAAGCTTGAGGTTCCTTGTGAGCGTCTCAGATTTTCTCAGCCACCTAAGAAACTAACTACACTGCACTTTCTTGATCACTTCATCAGTGCAAAGGCACCAGGTTAGATTTATTATGATTTCCCCCATTTCCTTAGATGAACAACTAACTCTTTTGACTTGCTACTATTCGGGCTAGATGATTGTTCTGATGCCATTAGACAAGGTTCCTGGTCTCCTATACTGTTACAATCATATTGTGTAAAGGGGTTGTGTAAAATTGGATCTATTTCTTAGTACTGAGAGAGCTATTTAACATTTGATACCAATCAAACTGTTGTAATGGTATCTCAAGCTGTACTTAAATATGAGCCTGTTTTATGCTTAGATCTTTGTGGTGAAGCTTGAGCAACGTGATGCTGCTATTCTATGGGCACTAGAAGTGACCGTAGTGAAAAGCACTTGCATCCAAATATTTTTCCCCCAGAAATACAACATTTCCAAACGCAGAGCTGCCATGTAGTACAGACGTTCCGTATTTTTTACGAAAATGTGATGAGAATACTGATGTACGATTTTGCATTGTTAAATACAGATTTTTTTAAAATCCGACCATAGAAAATCGTAACGACGAGTCACCGTTGTACCAGCTGAGGTGCAGCAGGCAGGTGGGAACAACTGAGATCGGCCCAACTTCCTGTTTCATTAACATACGACTCGCCATTGGAAAAGTAATAACCCGGTGAAATTGACTTTACACCTTACTGCTTAAAAAATGCAAGGACATAAAAAATCATACTGTACCTCAAGAAGTTATAGCAGGTTAAATTTATTAGTATTTTAAATTCCAAGTTATGGATGATTTTTTTTTAAGCGTTGATCTACCATGGAGTTTGGGGTTAAGAGGCTGGAATTTCTCTATCTCTTTTTTTCTTGCTCTCTCTCCCTCTCTCACTGTATCTGTCTTTTGCCTCCCACTCCCTCCCTCCCTCTCCCCCTCCCCCTCTCCCCCCCCCCTCTCTCTCTCTCTCTCTCTCTCTCTCTCTCTCCCTCTCCCTCCCACTCCCCATCATCCTCCCTCCCTCCCCCTCCCCTTCCCTCTCGGAATCATTTGGCGTTTTGCAAAGACAACTGCATCTGCAGTTCCTTCTTATAGAAGAAGAACCTGGCCCGAAACAACTCCTAATCCATTCCCTCCACAGATGCCGCCCAACGAATTGAGTTCCTCCAACACTCTGTTTTTTATTTAACTAAAATTGAAGATGGACACAAAAAGCTGGAGTAATTCAGCGGGGCAGGCAG
This sequence comes from Raja brachyura, assembly GCA_963514005.1. The sequence continues at coordinate 16,528,255 of OY740811.1, forward strand.
CGACTGGAGAGAAGGAATGGGTCACATTTGTACAGAGTTATGCAAAGCAGCTTTCGTTGCCTCCAACAGCTTTCGTTATCTTTATTTTTTCGACCTGCTCTCATGTGTCTCTGCTCTCTCTCTCTCTCCCCCTTTCACTCCCTCCCTTCCCTGCTTCAGACAATCACAAGTACTCTCACCGACGAGAGTTCAGTTCAGTCTGAAGAAGGGTCTCAACCAGTAACGTCACCCGTTCCTTCTCTCCAGAGTCGCTGCCTGTCCCGCTCCAGGTTTAAACCGAGCGCTGTCAGTTTAACGCGTGGGAATTTAAACAAAGAGCTGTCGGCTGCAGCGCTATGGGTTCTAAATGTAGCGCTACCGGCTGGAGCGCTATGGGTCACAGACTGTTAGGGAAAATTCTCGTATAACAATGAGTCTTTGAAATTTTCTTTCTCAGTGGAAGTTGAGCCTTTGATTATTTTTCAGGCGGCGGCAGAATTCTGGATAAGCGTAGTGGTGAAAGGTTACCAGTGGGATTGCAGTTACATTGGGATTGGCCTTGATTTTACAGAACGGTGGGGTGGACTCAAGGAGAGAGGGAGGGAGAAAAAGGAAGGAGGGAGGCAGGGAGTGGGAGGAAATAAAATGGAAATGAATTGTTTGAATCTTTCAAGTAGGGCATTCCAGATCCCCACAATGTTCTGTGGAATAAAAAACATGCTGCTGTGGTTCAGGTCATGGAATCTTTTTTCCAGTCATATCCCCCATTGGAAGTTTATTTAGCCCTATCAAAATCAAGTTGTGCCTAATCTTGTGATGCACTACTGCTTGCAGTGTATTTGCTGAAAATTGTAGAATCGTGTGCTGGATTCAATTGGTGATATTTGTCTAAGTTACGTAAGCTTATTTGAGCCTCAAGTTCAATACAGTAACATTGTGGGAAACGCTATTCTTGAAGATTCTTCCAGTTCTGTTTTTGTTGAATGGTAGTCTTGTATGGTTAGATGTATTTTTCAGTTACCCTGGCCAAATTGCAGTTGGTCTGTGTGGCATCTTGCTATTCAAGATTGTTCTTGCCATGTTAAGAATGTCTCTGAAATATTTAAGAAAAAATAAAATTAATATCTATTCAGAAAATAGCCATGTGCAAATTGTACCCATTATTAAATTTGCACACAATTGAACATTTTGCGGGGATTTCTGGGAATCGGTGTATGCTACGCTTTTTGCCATGAGTACTCCTGCCATAAAAATCTGTGTTACACATGAGCTATTTAATGATTCGCAACTGTCACTGTCGTTGAACAGCTTTCGATGGTAGACCTGTTGTGTAACTAAGCTCAGTAAATGTGTTTTGCTTATTACAGCAACCAAGAATCTACCAGCAAAGATATTGGTTCTCAGGCTCATGTGATTTCACCAGAAGCAATCCTGGGTAGCAGTAACAGATTAGAGTTGTTACAAACCCTGGCTGAATGTTTGAGACTGGGATTAATCAACTCTGCAGTGCCAGCTGGTGCTTGCTGACAGAAGTAATTGAATGCTGCTGGGGAGGGTGGAATACAGTGTGTGTGGAGGAAGGTAATTGGCAACATGCTGCTTATTATTTTCTAATTACCTGAGGGGATCTGCAATTGTGTTGGATAATAGCTTCAGCTGTAGTTGATAGAATAGAGTCATCTTCCTTTAATTCATGAAAAAAATGCATTAATGCTTTATATGGGAGACAAATGCAATTGTTTCACCTTTTGTGGGGACAGTATATTTAAGGCTCTATTTGATATTTTAAAGCACATAGTAACTGTGTGGTTTCCATTTTCTTTACACCTAATGAAACAGTATTTTTAAATTTGTTTCAAGTCAAAACTGAGGTAGCCATGTGAATGTGACTGGAATGTGAGCTGAACTATTTGTTGAGTTGAAATACCCGATAGAGTAATGGGTAAATCTAGATGCCCCTAGTTTTCCAAAATTTAGACTATCTCTGGGTACAACTTTTCGAGCATATAACGCAATTTGTTCACTTGGATCGTGTTAGCTCTTCCAATGTTTTCTAATCTGCTCCTGTGTAAGTAAAATGTTTTAACATTTAAGTGTATATCTTGGCAGGCAGATTTTCTCCTGCGGAGAGTTTACTCTAGATTGGCAGGGGAGTGGGATCCAAAGCAGAAGTGAGGCAGATCAGGCTGAAAATTGATAGAGAAGTTAAGGGTACCTTCAGTAGATAAGACAGACATGTATGCGGCATGGAACAAGGAAAGCGTGTTGGATTAATTTATTTATTTCAATGCAAGAGATCTGATGAGTAATGCGGATGAACTTGGGGCATGGATAGGTATGTGGGAGTGGGATGTTATGGCCAATATCTTGTTTAGTTTATTATTATTGTCACATGTACCGAGGTAGAGTGGAAAGCTTTTTTTTGTTGCATCCTATCCATTCAGTGAAAAGGCTATATATGATTACATTCAAGCTGTCCACAGTGTGCAAATGCAGGATAAAGGGTAGAATGTTTAATGCAAGATAAAGTCCAGCAAAGTCCAATTAAAGATAGTTTGAAGGTCTCAGTGAGGTACATGCATATCAGGACTGCTCCCTGGTCCTGATATGCATGTACCTCACTAATATTCAAAAAATATGACTTGAAATTTCCAATGTGCTACTTCTAAAAAATGAGCTATCAAATTAGAAAGCATAAACGACACTGCTGCAAGTTGTAAGCAGAAGAATCTTTCCTTAATCTTCTCCGTTGTACTAGTCATCGCTCGACATATCCGTTTATCTACGACTTGTGATTTATTGTGCCTATTTTTAAAGTTTATTTAACAGTCATTATATTTGAATATTCTGGCTGTATACACACACCTTTTCATATGGATGATAAAGTTAATTCCTGACCTATGCTGTCTCACGTGTTCTTATGCTTAAAATTCATAGGTAAATTTCATATGTTAAGTTGATGCAGTTTGTAAACTAAATTTACTTGACATTTGTGTCTACATCCATGCTAGGGTTATAAAATGCCTGAGCCATTTAAAAAAATAAAAATAAAGATATAGAGAAAAAGATGTTAACATTTAGAATATTCTCAGTTTGTGGCATTCCTGCTATTAGTCAAGAATAAAACTTCACATTTTATTTCACTTTAACTAAAATGTCTCTGGTGTACCACAGATCTTCTGTGTGTGAATTGAATAACGAGAACTTTTGGGTATTCTGAAGTTTAAAGTGAACCTTGAAAGGTGACGTTACCTGTAAATAACTTTAAGCATTGTTAGTTCCTGGCTTGAACAATGTCAATAGTAGTTCATTGACGTCAGGACGCTAAATAAATTGAAGACCTTTATTTACATCAATTTTCCAGTTCCACGGGACTTGAAATAATCAGTCTGTTACCCAGGAGCACATAACATCACAGTGGGTGCAGTTTGAAGAATAGGCTACCTTAGCCAATATGATTCAAATTGTTTGCTTTATATAGATTAGTTGCCAAGCACATCATTTGAAGAACTTTAATTAGCTAACCTCATGTGAAGTGTTGACACAAAAAATTCGAAGCAAATACAAGGCACATATTAGACTTGATTGCACGGTTTTATATATATTTGTCTGAGGAGTCAAGCATCCCTGGAAATTCTTATTGTTGATTTTCCTTTGTATTGAGTGAATTATAAGATTCCTTCAGTGATCACTTGGAGTTTAATCAAACCATAGGTCTGCAATACGAAACACTGGGTTGTTGTTTAACACAAGTCTTGTTATTTAACTGATTTGCAAGTCGTGGTGGGATGTGAACGTGTAGAATCCTCTGGATTTAAATGTGTTTATATAACAAAAACATTTAAAAAAGGATGCCGGTGCAAATCTTAGCTGGTAGCATGGCATCTTCAGAGAGAGACCGAGTTATACAAAATTAAGTGATGGTAAGAAAAGAGGCTCCGGAGATGGAAAGAAACCTCCATCCCAGCCGTGTTAAGACAGGAAGGCATGGGGTTATGGTGAGGATAAATAGATTTTAGAGGATGTCTGCGGAATTGTTATCACCCAGAGTTCCTTTCTAGAATACTAATGTTGGAGGCAGATACTCAACAATATAAGTAACATCTGAACAAGCACTTGAATCACCAAGACACCGAGGAAGACAGGCCTGGTAAATGGAATTAGTATGTCATAAGCTGTATTAGTATGTGATATGGACTGGAGGATCTGTTTCTGGGCTGAGAATCTATTGTCACTATTTCCTGAATTTTCCCTCGTCCTTCGCACATCGTTAGCAACACTTGCAAGTTGGACTACTTGCAAAAAAATTTACCAAGTTAGCCACAGCTACAGAGAGAGAGAGAGAGATAAGGGGAGAATCATATGATCATTAATATAGCAGCATTGGTCAAAAGGAACAGGTATCACATTGTCAGTTTCTGATAAGTGTTGCTAGGTTCCAAAAAAATATTTTGAGCAGCATCAATTTGAACAGATCAAAATTGTTAACAGTGGAAAATTGAGTTATAGGTCAATTGTTTAAGATTTCTTGTAGGTTGGTGATGCAGCAGCTAATGAGATTAAATGATCTAGGTTCACTCCTGAACTAGAAAGCTATTTATAGAGTTTTCCCAATGATCTTGTCGTTTTCCACTGGGTGCTCTGATTTCACCCACATTCCTAAAATGTGCTGATGGGTTAATGGCCTACGCTTAAAATAAAATCCTTGCTGGAAATAAGTGGCAGAAGAATCAAAGTAGAGTTGATGATCCAGCAATGGTGTAAGTTGAAGAGCCGCAGGGCAGCGCCAAGTAGAAATCAGATTGCAGCAGTTTCTAATGTATATCTGGATTACACTTACAATGATCAATGTGATTTTGTTCAAATTTGTATTGGGATTGTTGCTTGTTGCACACAGTGCTTTACTGATAGGTAGCAGAAAATCCCTCCCGTTATCAGTGTAAATACCAATGATTTTCACAACTCTCCTAGGATCATAGTAATAAAATAAACAAACAAAGGTTAATTCTCGGGAAAAGCAAAAAGATTGATGGATTTAAAATGTTTCACTAAAATATTCATATCCACGATGGCATTTTAAGTACCGAGATGTTTTGTGGTATTCATAAGCATTTGCTTTTGAGTGATGCCATCAATGGATTGAATTACATGCAGATTAGATAGTGAAATAGCATTCCAAAGAATATAACTTGTTAGCTTTATATGTATCATTTGTCTATCCTAGATATGAGACCAAAAACAACTTGGTTTATAAACCTGTAATCCTAAGAACAGAGAACCTTAAATTATTTATGTGTTCCTAATTTCAGTTCTCCATTTCTCAGCATATGTCATCTTATCTATTACTAAATGATCTATTGTGTACAATCCAAGTTTACTAATTTGATTGGAGAAATGCAATGTTAGTGGCCCTGAATGACTCATTTTCGCACTCATTTTCGAGATGCGAAAGCCTGGTAGTGAGTTTAATCAATTGGCTGTATTTTTTTTAAATTGCGCATCACATTGCAACTCATGGGAGCCTTTTGTGTAGTTTGGCATAATTTCTTTAATAAAGTGTCCGTATTTTGAGGCATTTATTGGCGCTCAATGCTTTGCCTCCAATTGGAGTTGCCAAAAGCCATTTTACGCCAGTGTGGCCTAACTGCATGCAGCGATTTTTCAAGGTTCCAGATTTGTCTGCTATTTTTAGTTCCACTACTTTATTCAGTTAGATTAGAGGTACAGCATGGAAATGGGTCCTTTAGTTTAAAGGTGCAGCATGGAAATTAGTCCATGCTGACCATTGATCGCCCATCCATACTATTTCATGCTATCACGATTTCCTTTATTTCTGTTAAACGTAACATAAGTAATATCAGGAAATATAGTCTGACATCAATTTGGAGACTTAACATGAATATTTAAGAGCAGCCATTTTAAACTGGCAATTCGTTTGTGCACGTATGTTCATTGCAACTGCAATACACTATTAACATGTTCACGCTATATTATTATTTAAATAAGAATAACTCAAAACTATATCCAGTGAGTTGAGCGTGTTAAAGTACAATTATTATTGTACAATGATTGATACATTTTTGAAAATTAATTAAAATGGTGTGAAAGCATTTATTGAAAATGGATATGAGGAAATGAAAATTAAAATACATGTCTACACAGCCTCACTATTGTATGCAGGAAAACGGAAATACCAATAGTGCGATTCTTTCTTTATATCCATTTGCAATACATGCCCTTGCACTCCTTTTTAATTTAACTGTGGATAAATAGACACATTGGAAGCAATATGTAGGCAAGTGGCAAGCATTTGGATACCAGCTGGTATCTGTACGTTTTGCCGATGCGTAAGTCTTTGCTAAAATTGATGTCCATTTAGGTTGGTTTTAAACTTACTTCACAAGACATTTTGATATTGGATAATAAGTTCTTCTAATAACATGTTTTGGCAGCTTGTCGTGCAAATTCTGAAATTTTTTATCCTGTTCCTGAGATTCTCATTCTGAAAATAAATATACTTGCGCTCAAAATATTTAAAGCAGGTCTTAAACCATTGGGATAATATGCCTAACATCTGATTCAAAATGTACCATATAATTGGTCCGGTTAATGGAAGTTTATAGCATTAGTAACGAGACACGCCCCAAATTTGTTCATCAATCTATGCAAGAGCAGTGTAGATGTATCATTGAGGAAGTAAAAGTACCATTGCAACTGAGCAAATTGTGCGATTAAAATGAGATGGAGGTCATTTACTACAATGTGCAGTAAATGGTACTGACAACCCTATGGATTAGATTTTCATCTGATAGCTTTAACCCAGGCATGTTGTTTTATAAAAAGATTAAAGGATTTGATGTCATTCCCCTAAACACAAGCTTGGTTTAGAATGAGCCAATGAGTTCAGGATGGAAGATAGTTTGTAACAAAGGCTTAATTTCAGTGAAGTACTACTTAGTTGTTCGCTTCAAATAACACTGGCATCTAGGTGAGTAGGACGGTGATAGCTTGGTCAACCATCAAATTGTAAATTTCATTTGTTTTAGGCACATTCGCCTATTTTTTAGATCTAAAATTGTTTTATCTAAAATTTAGTTTTATCTTCAGTTTAAAGATGGTTAAGTTTACCTTTGAAGTTTGATTATTTGAGAAAATGTTGAAAAATAGGTACCTTGTAATGAAAAGAGGTGTGGTATTGGTCCATTTGGAATTACACATGTCCTTTATGGTATGTATATTTAGATAAAGAGACTCTAGCAGAGTTGTTGGTTTCTCGGTGTTTAACAAAATGGCATACGTTTCTAAATTGATTAGATTATTTTCCGAAGTTTGGTTAGTTTGTCCAAAAATGATATTCAGTAATAGTTATATTTAGGAGCCTTCTCATTGTTCCACCTGAATGCCAACTTTCATTTGTTTTGCCATAAAGAGAGAGTAAATATAAATTTAAGGCAATAACTGGATTTGGGTCATGGATTGCCACGTTTGTATAATCAGCAAGTTTTTGTTTAAACCGATTTGGCTTAACAGTGAAAGTGACAGCCCTTAACCTTGAGTGAATTATTGTTGAGAAGACTCTGCCATTCACACTTAGTGAATGCTCTAGACTATACAAAATTGTTGAACCATTGGGGTGAACTTCTATTTAGAACTCCATAAAAAGAATAGTAAGTATGTAACTAAGTTTACTCTGGTGAGGTAGAGGGAATCCTGATTCATATGGTGCTGGCACTGGATTGCACTCTTCTGCCCTTGACTGCCGTGCATTTAAAGGAGCGTAATGTATAATTCTGGAATGGTTATGTGGTTCGTGTTATCTGCAAAATTAGTAATACATTTTAACTGCCTGGAAAATATGGAATCAAATTTGCTCTCAGCAAAGCTTAAAATGTTGATTGTAATTTTACCCTTGGATTCTGTTTGCATTATTGATGACTAAAATTAAATATTTCCTACAGTACAACACATTCCAATAAAATTCCATTAAATTAAAATGTTTTATAGTTTCATGTTTTTAACTTGATTCCCCTGTTTTACTTTTGTTAAAATAAAATGTAAACATGGAGTGAAAGGACAAGATTATATGAATTATCTAAATGTTTTTTCTAATCATTGATTATCTTCAGTTAGTAACTTGCTTCTGTTTATTTTTAAGATATTGGGAGTGTTGCAGTGGAGGCAAGCTTAGTGCAGGAAAATGAGTGAGCTGGAGCAGTTACGTCAGGAGGCTGAGCAACTGAAGAATCAGATCCGAGTGAGTATTATCTCTGGCATGTCAGCAGTTACGTTATGTTCCAATTTTTACAAATTAAATGAGTGGGAAAGTGATTGTAGTTTAGAGATATGGTGTGGACACTGGCCCGTCGGCCCACCAAGTCCACACCGACCATCGACCACCTGTTCACACTCTACTTCTGTTATCCCATTTTCTCATCCACTCCCTATATACCTGAGGCAATTTAGAGACCAATTAACCAATAAACGTGTCTTTGGGATGTGGGAGAAAACTGGAGCACAGGCGGGAGAACATGCAAACTCCATACAATACCTACAATACAAAGAATGTAATCGGAGAATACTGTCTCCAACTACATTCTATCTTTGTCCCGCACCCTCCCTGACATCAGTCTGAAGAAGGGTCTCGACCCGAAACGTCACCCATTCCTTCTCTCCAGAGATGCTGCCTGACCCGCTGAGTTACTCCAGCATTTGTGTCTACCCAGGACAGATCATCCCGGATGTTAACTATGTTAAATCATGTTGGATTAATGCTATGCGATATTGATGTTTCTGTTTGGTGTATTATTATCACGTGTACCAAGGTACAGTGAAAAGCTTTTGTTTGGACTTTTATTGGAATGTGTTGTATTTTTATTTACTGTCTTGTCATTCCTTTTCAGGATGCCAGAAAAGCATGCGCGGATGCTACTTTGGCCCAGGTAATGAGCTTAGAGATGCTCAGAATTTTGTTCCACGTTTTTTTAAATTTCGCACTTGTATTGATGCCTTTCCAGCCGTTGTCCAAATTTTTGTCTATTGTTAATTCTGGACACCAATTAGGGATGACAAAATGTAAGGGAATGAAGATGCTGCACGAAAAATTAAAAATTATTTTCATGAAATAAATAATATATTTTAAAGTTGAATATAATGAAACCTAAGGCTCTTACAGTTGCTATTAAGAAATGCTACGTCATATGGGACATGAATCAGATTTTTTTCTTGGGGATATTAGCAAAAATGTTACTAAAACAAATATCTGTAAAGTGGCAATCAAGGCAGAGACTAGAATTTGAAATAATTGAATTATTAGTTTATGAAGAGGGAAATGGTGCAGTTTTATTTCCAAATGAAAATGACATAGTTTGCAGCTTGTCCTATAAATGGGAGTTATATAGGTCATACTGCTGAATTACCCAGATATTTAGAGGTTGGTGAAATATTTGTTTGTTTTCCTTTTAAAGCCTGGTTTTCTGGGAACACGCACAATATCAGCAACATTTTTTGATGTGTTCATGCTCTCGAGATATTCACTTCTTTCTGTATTAAGTCAATTTGCTATTTTCTTACCATCCCACTTTTAAATTGAATCTTGTGCGCTTTGAATCATAGCAGGAATATGTGGAGAAAATATATTTAGTTTCAATTGAATGAATTTTCACTTAGTAATGTGATGGGTCTTTTTTCCATGAAAAGTTTCAGGGTGCATAATGTTACAATTAATCTATTTCTGAAGTTATGAGTGAGTAATATAGGATAAGTTTTTATGGAATGATTTTAAATGCCAAATAAAGACAGGATATGTTCAGCCAACATAGCCTGTCTAGTCCACTTAGCCACTGAAATTAACTTGCAGAAAAGAGCAATGATTTAGAAATATTAAACTGCCAATCTCAGCATCAATCAGCCACTTGTTCCACAATTTTTCCAGCTTGCTGGGTTTCAATCATTTTGGTTTGGCTTTGTTATTATCCTTGGGTGCTTAATGGTGTAATGTTCAATACACTAGGTCAAGTAACTTTCCTGCCATTTCTTTTAAACTTTCAGATTTGAGAATTGGATTAGGGAAAAATATTTTGAGTTTGATATGCAGTATAGTCTTAAAAGCTTGAATATGAAGAGTTATGGTGGTTAAAAAGATCAGCTGAAAGTCCATCAGCAAATGTACATGTTATTCTTCCCATAAGGACCTATGTGTGGACAAATATGGCATTTTATTCGTAGAAATTTTGAATTTTTTTTTAAAAAAAGAAGAAAATACACACTTTTCTGACTGCTAAGACTCTTTCAGAAACTGGATGTTTATGGATTGGTGGGTATAGGGATGGCTAATAAATTGAGAAATAATTGATAAAGATTGGCTGATCAAAGGTTATTGTTGTTCCTTTGTAGATCACAGCCAACATTGATCCTGTCGGTCGAATTCAGATGCGTACTAGGCGAACACTACGGGGCCACCTTGCTAAAATTTATGCAATGCACTGGGGTACTGACTCCAGGTATGTATTTCATTCTTTGTTTTCTAAGTGTTAAGATTGATTTAAATGAATATTGACCATGTAGAACAGCAGTGATGCATAAAATAAGTTAATTAGGGAAGAGGCTGCAAATAGTCTAGTCATTGGCACAGCAATGTTTTAAATGGAATTTTGTTGCAGGTAATATATTCCCAAAAGGTCTCTCTTCATTACCTAATGACTGAAGGGAATCCAGTGCTCAACATCAACAATTACATGTTTTTTTTTGGTTGCAAAAACACATGAATTATTAATCATATAATTCATAATGCAACACCACCAAGGTTTGAAATGATTGATTTAGAAGAGACGAAATGTACTTTTGTATAATCCATTTAAGTCCCTTTCTTCACGAATGATACAACAAAATGATTAAACCACAAATTTTCTGTATACATTGCAAGCATAGCAATGACGGGAAAGTCTAGTTGATAAGATCAATGCAATAATTATTTTTAATGCAAAACTTGTTTGGTTGCATTCATATTTATACCTATTGTAGTAATCCATACCATCAAACCGGATTTGCTGAAATGGGAGATGGTAAATGAAGCCAAAGCTTAAATAACAAGTTTACTTCTAATGCTACATAACATGTTAGAATTTAATTTGGTTTGTCGTATTATGACATTTTATTCTTAACATATTACTTCCTGGAGTCATATACGCGGTGATACATAAAATCTCTTCATCACATTGCTTTGTAGTCGTACAGCACATAAATGAGCCTTTAATCCACCACTTCCATGGTAAACATTGTCCATCTTCACAAATCCCATTTGGGTCTAATTGGACCATATCCTTTCTTTCCTTATGGAAGTGTGTGCAAATGTGGACTATTAAATATAGTGATTATATCTTATTCCGCTGTCCTCTCTGGTGGCTTTTCAGTTATCAATTACTCTGTACAAAAATGAATTGCCCAAAACTCCCATTATAAACCTTGTTTTTGCTATGCCCACCATGGGCGGAAAAGATTTTTGACCATCCACCCTATCTGTGCATCTCGTAATCTTGCATTTATCTGGTTGCCCATCAGCTCCTTCTCTTCAGGAACAACTTGATTGAGAGATGGCAGAGCTTTTTTGATGATTGTAACTTGGTCGAATCATGATTCGCAGACTTGCAGATTGTACTCTGAAGCTCAAACTGCTCTGGAGTTACAGCAACTCCTTACGTCTTTTTATCAATACCTCTACCTTCCAGGCTAGCTTTGAGCATGGTTTTTCTATCTCTTTTTTATGAATATCAAAGCTTTCCTTGCTTTACATTGCTTTGAAATAGGATCTTCGGCATGTACAAACCTTGCATTCAGGTTCTGTGGCCAGCCATGCTGATAGAAGCACTGTATAATACGTTACAACAGTAACCACGCTTCAGTAGTGAATTGCTGACTATAAATATCTCAATGACCTGATATCATGAAAGATGCTACAGAACTCAAAGTTTATCTTTCACATAAAGAACGGTTAAGACATCCAGATTTAAATTGTAAATGCACAAACTAAATTGGCAGCTAATTAAAGTGAGGCAGGTGTAGATTGGTCCATTGGGGAAACTTAACTGCTATGTGATAAGATGCACATGCACCTGAGAACTCAACAGGGAATGGGATTATCCATCTGTAAATAACCATTATGACCCAGCATTTCTGCAAAATTTAAAATAGCAATCAAAGTAATAAGCCTTGCCCTTATTGTGCAGAATAGATGCAATTTGGCTTCAATCTATCAATGGCTGCTTATTTTCAGTTGCAGAAAAATGGATGTTTCAAAATAAAAATCATGAATGCATCAGTTCCTTTCGAATACATTTTAATAAACATTCCATTGCTTGCTCAGCAGAGGCCTCTTGCACTAGGGTGATTTGCTGTTTACCCATTCAAGTTGTTTGTGGCTTTGTATCATGAAAATAACACATGACACACAAAGTGCTTTTTGTAAATCAGGTGTTTTCAATGTACAGTGCCCTCCATAATGTTTGGGACAAAGACCCATCATTTATTTATTTGCCTCTGTACTCCACTATTTGAGATTTGTAATAGACAAAATCACATGTGGTTAAAGTGCACATTGTCAAATTTTATTAAATGCCATTTTTATACATTTTGATTTCACCACGTGGAAATTACAGCTGTGTTTATACATAGTCCCCCCATTTCAGGGCACCAGATTGTTTGGGACACATGGCTTTACAGACGTTCGTAATTGCTCAGCTGTGGTTAATTTAATGCAGGTATAAGAGAGCTCTCAACACCTAGTCCTTCCTCCAGTCTTTCCATCGCCTTTGGAAACTTTTATTGCTGTTTATCAACATGAGGACCAAAGTTGTGCCAATGAAAGTCAAAGAAACCATTATGAGACTGAGAACCAAGAATAAAACTGTTAGAGATATCAGCCGAATCTTAGGCTTACCAAAATCAGCTGTTTGGGACATCATTAAGAAGAAAGAGAGCACTGGGTAGCTTACTAATCACGAAGGGACTGGCAGGCCAAGGAAGACCTCCACAGCTAATGACAGAAGAATTCTCTCTATAATAAAGAAAAATCCTCAAACACCTGTCCGATAGATCAGAAACACTCTTCAGGAGTCGGGTGTGGATTTGTCAATGGCCATTGTCCACAGAACACTTGATGAACTGAAATGCAGAGGCTACACTGCAAGATGCAAAACGCTGGTTAGTGGGAAAAATAGGATGGCCCGTTTACAGTTTGCCCAGAAGTGCTTAAAAAAGCAACCGCAGTTCTGGAAAAGGATCTTGTGGGCAGATGAGACTGAGATTAACTTGTATCAGAGTGATGGCAGGAGCAAAGTATGGAGGAGAGATGGAACTGCCCAAGATCCAAAGCATACCACCTCATCTGCGAAACACAGTGGTGGGCATGTATGGCTACTGAAGGTAATGGTTCGCATTTCTTCATTGATGATACAACTGCTGATGGTAGTAGCTGGATGAATTCTGAAGTGCATAGACACATCCTATCTGCTCAAGTTCAAACAAATGCCTCAAATCTCATTGGCTGGCAGTTCATTCTACAGCAAGACAATGATCGCAAACATATTGCTAAAGCAACAAAGGAGTTTTTCAAAGCTTTAAAAAATGGTTGATTCTTGAGTGACCCGATCTGAACCCAATTGAGCATGCCCTTTATATGGTGAAGAGAAAACTGAAGGGTACTAGCCCCCAAAAAAAGCACAAGTTAAAGATGGCTGGGTATTACAGGCCTGGCAGAGCATCACCAGAGAAGACACCAGCAATGGATGAAGTCCATGAATTGCTGACTTTAAGCAGTCATTGCATGCAAAGAATATGCAGCATAATACTAAACATGACTACTGTTGTTGACATTCAATTGCTGTGTCCCAAACATTATGGTGCCCTGAAATGGGGGGGAATACATAAACATTGCTGTAATTTCTGCATGGTGTAACCAAAATGTATAAAAATGGCCTTTATTAAAATCTGACAATGTGCACTTTAACCATGGGGGGGGGGGGTTTCTCTTACAAATCTCAAATTGTGGAGTACAGAGGCAAATTAATAATTTTTTAAGAAGGAACTGCAGATGCTGGAAAATCGAAGATAGACAAAAGTGCTGGAGAAACTCAGCGGGTGCGGCAGCATCTATGGAGCGAAGGAAAAAGGCAACGTTTCGGAAGGAAACCCTTCTTCAGACTAATTAATTAAAAATTAATAAATGATGGGTCCAGAACTGGACAAGTTTTTCCTATACAAAATGAAAATGAGCAATGAGATTTTTTTTTAAAAGCCTACTAAGAATGAAATTAGTTTTGGTTATGTGTTAGTCCTTTGCTTTTATAACAAAATTTTAAACTCTTGATAATTAATGACGCACAAGAGAAGATCTCTGGTGAACAGCTGCACATGTGGGAATTATTTACTGCTAAGAAAGTTTCTCTATTGTGATAACATTTGAATAAGAATGTGATTAGTGTTATTCAGCGACATTAGTAAATTGTACTGCTGCCCGAATACCATGTGCAATAATGCACCAAATTCAAGCTGCCTAATTGCATCTAGTATATCGTTATTAAACATACATTTCTAGCAATATTTAGTATTTATGTTCAAAGCTTAACCTATTATTTAATACAATTTTTTTTAATAACAAATCTTTTAAAATCTAATTCCAAGAGTTTGGTATTGAAATCCTTTAGTGTTGAATCGCATGGATCCTCGTTCACTGAATCTGCAATTGCAAAGATAAATTTGCCATGCGAAAGGCCATTTTTCAAAATTGAGTTATTCAACATATTCAATTTTCGGCTTTTTTTGCCGTTGGTGGTGAAGAAAAATCATTTGGGTCAATTTGTGTTGTAACGTTCTAACCTAAAGTAACACCAGATATCATTCATGTGATTTGCTATTAATTGAATGATAGGATATACATGAATTGTAAAAAAAAGGAATTTTAAAACATGATTAAACAATTCAGATAATTCTGCCAGTGGCATCAGCTGTTGTTTTTTTCCCCCTGTAGACTGCTTGTCAGTGCCTCCCAGGATGGGAAATTGATCATTTGGGATAGCTACACCACAAACAAGGTGAGTTCAATCTGAAATTTCAAATTGAATTTGCTTTAAAGTTTCCAAGGCTACACTTTTGATTTTATATATAAGCTTTCAAAATATGTCTTTGAATTATTAAACAATTTAAAGTGATCTCTGGAGACTGTCAGATGGAAAAATAATCGCCCTGGTATAAGTAAATAATAAAAACAGAGCATTAGATTTGATCCTTATCAGCAAACAAATTGACACTACATTTTTATGTAGTTGTGTGTCTTGTTGCTTTTTTTGGTATGACTATGGCAAAATCAAATTCTTTGTATGTAGCAAAACGGACTTGGCTAATAAATTAATTGCGATTATGATGAATGAGATCAGGCTAGGTTATCACCTCTTGCTTCCCCGTATTCTATAATGAGAAGTTTTGTTCATTTTTGATATAGTCCGACCCCCCCCTTTTTTTTTAAAGCTGTAATTACCTATAACCAGGCATGATATTCTTACGATTTAAATCTGAATTCCGATTTTTTTGTTTTTGTTTTCCTATTTGTCCATTTTTTGTGCCTGATTATTTGGCGGAAAATCAACCGCTGTCTCTAAGGAGGGTGCGTCCAATCACCGACCAGCTTCCCTTAAAATTCCCATACAATCAACAAATTAGTCTCCCGTCCAATCAGCCGCTGTCTCCAAGGGCGTTGTGTCCAATCACATAATGTGCCGGTCACTCGGCAGCCAATCACCGACCAGCATCCCTTACTGAAGCAGAAGATGGCTTGTAGCCAAAATCAATTTTTCTGTGCTAGGTAAAGAGACATTTCAGGTAACATGTTTTGTAAAGATTTTTTTGCTGTATGAAGTCATTTATTTCATCAAATATTTACCTTTTCGGGGTTATTTTGCTGGTTGTGTGTTAGAAAAATTCTAAACTTCTGTTATGTAAACTACCAGCAGAAAGCTTGGGAATCGCTTTCAATTTATTGAAAATCCAAGAGCCCCCTGAACCCCCACTGGTGGGGGGGGGGGGGGGCTAACCGGCTTCCTGGACCAGCAGCCAATATTTCCTACTTTTTTTATGGACGTGAATATCATGCCTGTATAACACTTCAAACTCTGAACTACCTTTCCTCGTCCGGTCTAAGAGTGTTGTCACTTTCCAAATCTGTGCTCATCATTCTTACAACTCTTCTAGTATTGTTTCCCCCCCCCCATTCCTCATCCTCTGTATGGAATTTGCCCATTCGTTTTCAGTGCCCCAGGGTTGTTAACTGAGTGGAATCCATCTTCCTTGGTTCCACCTTGCCATATCCAATCATTTCCAACTAACAGAAAAGTGGAAATCTGAAGGCACTCTTTTCTCCCAACTGAATATAACTGCACATGAATACATCTCCATGAGTTCAATTAATTTATATTGATTACGGCCTTGGTGCTTTTATCATTCATCCAAGCTGATCACCTATTCATTAAAGTGCCCACATTCTGCGCTTTAATAATGTGGCCTCTTCTCCGTCCTCTGTCACTTTCCCGTTTACCGCTCTGCTGTTGTCACCCTGAAATTGCCTGCTGTAGAGCTCACCTGATTATTTTTTCTGTCCTTTGCATTATTTAAAAGTAAACTCATCCTGATTCTTGGCCTGCATTGAGCCATGCATTGATCCATTGCATTCATGAGTTCCCCAGCATTGTAATTCAACTTTATTGTCCTTGATTACATTTCCTTGTGGACTTGGTTCTAACTTTCTAAATTCCACTTTAACAACATCTGTCAGCTATTGCCCAACCCGCCCCGCCCTCACTCTCCTCCCACAAGTCACCCCAGTCCTTCAAGAGAGTTCCATCCTATCCTGTTTAATGCCCTTTTATTTTGCTTATTGATGTCTACACAATCATGCCTGTAGTCCCACACTGTAGGATTTGTTCCCTACATAGTTCCAACTTTTCTCCTTATTTTTCTCAAATTTTTCTCCAAAATTTTGGTCACGCTTCCAAATTTAGTTTTAATCCATAAATGTATCAATATAAACCAGAGTGTTTTCCTTAACGATGTTATGTAGATGGCTTGTTTGTTGACTGCTGTTTCTTTTTAAGTATTTGTCCCAAATGAGAAACAATCCATTCATCAAAATGTGTACACTCGGCATACTTCTCAAGTTGGTTGAGATATTTGTTGTTCACACAATGCCTTCAATGAGGCACTTAATTGATTTTAATAGTTGATATACGGCCTTGGCCCTTGTGGAAATGTTGCCGTTTAACCTATAAAATTCAGAAAAAAATCAAAACGAACTTATCGGACCTAAAATAAAACTAGCACTTGTGGCGATAGAAACTGGATGAGAGATCATTAATTTAAAATGTTGTGTTTCTCCCGCTGCAGGTGCTGCTTGACCTACAATTTCTGTCTACATGTTTTATTTATAACTTGAAATTTTCAGCTTCTTTGCCCTTTGATAACTTTTCTGGTCTATTTTGTATCAGTTTCCTAATGTTGTGCAAAACAAATCCTGAAAAATACATTCATATTTTCTGTTGGAGTAGGGTAGCAGTTACTGTTCTGGAAGCTCAAATCTCTTTTTGCTTTCTCTTCAATGCAGCCCCACTAAGACTGAGCCTTCAAAAAGCAATGTCTCTTTAATAATGTGCCTTAGTTCAAGCTGACTCTTCTGTTTGTGAACTAGGTCCATGCCATACCTCTGCGATCTTCCTGGGTCATGACATGTGCATATGCACCTTCCGGTAACTATGTTGCTTGTGGTGGTTTGGATAACATCTGTTCTATCTACAACCTGAAAACCCGTGAAGGAAATGTCCGTGTCAGCCGTGAGCTGGCTGGGCATACAGGTAAGCATTCCCATTAAAAACTACTTTGCCTTTGTTTGTTTCTTATGTCAGGTTGGGACTAGCGTGGCAATGTTCTATTTGTAATTCTACTATTTCCTGTAATTAAAGTCCTGATGCGCTACAAAAATGTTTCAATAAGCTGGAAGCTATTCCAAAACAAAGCACCTTATTCCTTTTAAATGGATTTTTATGCCATCATCTTGTTACTCTTCAATATTGAACAAATCTATGAAAGGCTAGACAATCAGAATCAAAAAAAGATGGTCCTATGTGATGTGCTCCAGACTACACACAAGAGTCTATCTTTTCATGGTCTATGTGCCTCGTGTTTTCTTTGTCTATTTGCTGTTGTCATTTACAATTTTCTGTTCTATAGAATAATCGTGTGTTGCAAGTGTGATCGGCAACTTTACAAGGGAAAGTAAAATATCTTACTAGAGCGGCTGAATTAGTCTACCTAAATTGTAAAAATTGACACAAATATAGTGTGGAACTAGGTGGAACTAGGATTCTACAGGAAGACTGAAAGAAAGGGTGGTAATAAAGAGTGCAAGGAAATTTAAAGGCTGGTTTTAAGTAAATTTGAAAGCTGGTTTTATCCCCATTATCTTGAAATCTTTCTCCATCCACTCCAAATGACTGATACCATACAGCTGGAAAAGTTGATAGCTTGAGAGATTCATTGAAAATGTATATGCATATTACCAAATTACTGTGAACTTGAGTTTAAGTCTATAGGAGCAAGATTATTAAAGATATAGGCAAACTTGTGCATTTTGTATATCCATTTCATTTTATTGTTGCTACTTACAGGTTACCTGTCCTGTTGCCGTTTCCTGGATGATAACCAAATTATAACCAGTTCAGGAGATACCACCTGGTTAGTGTTGAAACTACATTGATAATCTTGCTGAACAGATCCATCTTTTATGTTTCTCTTGTCAAATGGATGCCTTACTTTCCTATTCAGAGTTGCACAGCAACATTTGGAAGTTTAAGCATATCCAATGCCATGTGTATTTTGTCTCCTTTGAAAGGTCACTGAAAAGTCTTAAAAAGCAAAAAAGATGAGAGAAAACAATTCCTGAAGAAACAGTTCCACTGCAATTTTAGCGAGTGACTCTTTAGCTCAAGGAACTAAATGGCCCACTAAGTAGCCATAGCTGCACTGCACATGTACAGGTTTTCAATCAAGTCTTCAAGTGCCATTTGCCTGAGATTAGCTCAAACCTTGCAACCTTTACTCTCTGTTCTGTTCAACTGCTTTTTAAATGGTGTAATTTTATTTACCTCCACCACTTTCTTTGACTGCTTGTTCCATATGTCTACCACCCCCTGTGAAAAATTTGTGCCTTGGGTCCCATTACACCATTTAAAAATCAGTTGAACAGAACGGAGAGAAAAGGTTGCAAGGTTTGAGCCAATCCCATTTAAATCTTTCCTTCTGACTTTAAATCTGAACCCTCTAGTTTTAGACTCCCCTGTTCTGAAAAAGATTGAGACCAGCTACCTTATTCACGGGCTCATTATTTTATATGCCTCTAAGGGCACCCCTCAAACTTCTACACTCCTGGGATGAATCCAAGACTATTCAATCTCTCCTTGTAATTCAAGCCCTTCAGTCACGCCGTCCTCCTGAATCTCTTCTGCACCCTTTCCAGATTAGCAACATCCTTCCTATTGGGGAGGTCCAGAACAAGGGGTCACAGTCTAAGGTTAAGGGGGAATTCCTTTAGAACCGAGATGAGGAAAACATTTTTCACACAGAGTGGTGAGTCTCTGGAATTCTCTGGTACAGAAGGTAGTTGAGGCCAGTTCATTGGCTATATTTAAGAGGGAGTTAGATGTGGCCCTTGTGGCTAAAGGGATTAGGGGGTATGGAGAGAAGGCAGGTACAGGATACTGAGTTGAATGATCAACCATGATCATATTGAATGGTGGTGTAGGCTTGAAGGGCCAAATGGCCTACTCCTGCACCTATTTTCTATGTTTCTATTGCTGGGCAACCAGAACAGCACACAATGTGGTCTCATCAACAACAAATTAGTCAAATATCTCTGCCATAACCTCTGCAATTTTCTTCTTGGCTTCCCACAATGTCATAGAGTACACTGGGTCAGACCCAAGGGATTTGTCAACCTTAATATGCCTTAATACTACCAGATCCTCCTTTTCTAATGTCGATATGTTCCAAGACATCATTATCATCTCCTTTATTTCCTTAGCCTGCGTGACCTTCTCCACTCCAATTGACTGTTCTTTTAATCATGTTGCCTAATTCAAATTTGAGTGTGACAGCCTTCATAATCTGATTATCTAAAAGCAATACTGGAATCTTAAAGCTGCAGGTTTAAGCACGCCTTGTTGTTCTGATTTCTCAAATTAAATATATAGGAAAGTGTCGTTATTGAAATATTATTTTAAATTGCATATGTAGGTGTGTGTGTATATTTATGAAAAGTGAGGTTGTTAATATACTCATCAATTGCTCATATTATACTTTTGTCAATTAATCTGAAGTCTTTCCTCCCACCTTCTATCACCAGTGCTCTTTGGGATATTGAAACTGGGCAGCAAACAACCACATTTACTGGCCACACTGGTGATGTCATGAGCCTTTCTCTTGCCCCTGATACAAGGCTTTTTGTCTCCGGTGCTTGTGATGCCTCAGGCAAACTTTGGGACATTCGAGAAGGCATGTGCCGACAGACCTTCACTGGACACGAGTCTGATATAAATGCCATTTGCGTAAGTTTAGCTTTTTCTTTAGTGCATATATGTATGGTTGAGATACTGTTCACCTTTCACCATGAGACAATTTGTTTTGTAAAATATCCATTTTCATTTAAAAATGGCATAAAATAAAATGTAAAAAATATATAGTTGCCACAAGACTGTCCCGGGTTTTCTTAGTTCAAATAAACACATTTTTTGATGAGCTATGATTGCAAAATTTCTCACTGAAATAGGCGGTAATTGCAATGATTTATGTTTTGCATAGAAATCTACCGCTGCAAAAAAAATGTGTGGTTCAGATTGAATTGGGACAGATCTTGGAAGTTTTTTCTTCTGCTGCTTTGCCATCAAAGTTTAAAATTGTGTCGCAATTGCCAGAAGATTCATGCTCCTTCAGGTTGCATAAATAAAGCTTTCAGATTTAATTGCACATGGTGTCTGAAAAACAGAATAAATTTTCCCATCAATCTTTGCCCCAACATTCAAAATTTGCTCTATCTTCAGTCACATTCCTTGAGAAGTTTCTTAATTCAGCAGTTTGTGGGCCAGTCGTTGGCTAAATCTCCAAATTTGCTCCTTTTAAGTAGTTTGATTTTTCTTAGGCAGTCATAAGGTACTTCCTCTAAATAGCATCATTGGAGAAGATAGGAGTCTAAAAATGCAAGAGAATCAGATAAATACTAATGGAAAACTGAGTATCTTTTCAATGTCTGGCCATTTTCCAGTTTAATGTCAGTCTTTTGAATGTTAAACTACAGGATATACACAAACCTATGAAGCAGAGGATTTATTATTGTCAGTATCATTCAGTTGTAAAACTGCTTTGAGAAGTTTGCTATAAATTTTTCATTCATGACTACAGTTCAGAAAGACTTTATTGATTTAAAACATGTAGGATAAGCTTGTAAGTGGTGTGATATAAATGCAAGTCTCTTCCTAATTCCAGTTCTTCCCCAATGGAAATGCATTTGCGACTGGCTCGGATGATGCCACCTGCAGGCTGTTTGACCTGCGTGCTGACCAGGAGTTGATGGTGTATTCGCATGACAACATCATCTGTGGCATTACATCTGTGGCGTTCTCTAAGAGTGGTCGTCTCCTGCTCGCTGGTTATGATGACTTCAATTGCAATGTCTGGGATACTCTGAAAGCTGACCGTGCTGGTATTTGTTTCATACAAATTTTGTCATTATATTCTTCGAATTTTGAAAATATTCTCTTTGCTAGTAGTTCTGAATGTGATACTCGTTTATTCCCTGGAGAAATTCTTTACATAGTTTCTGCAAATAGTGTTGAAATGTTAGCAATGAGTATTCAACATGATTGCAACCACATGGGTTTATTAAGTATCAAATACATTTAAACCATAATTCTTTATTCATATTAACCTTGATGATTTGATAAATGAAGAGATAATTGTCCGTATTCCATTTACTGTTGGTTCCTTCTCGTTCATCATGTTCAAGCTGTAGTTGTGTTACAACTTAAGGCCTTGTGTTTCAGGGGTTCTGGCGGGCCATGATAACCGTGTGAGCTGCCTGGGTGTGACTGATGATGGCATGGCCGTGGCAACAGGATCGTGGGATAGTTTTCTGAAGATCTGGAACTAAACCTGTAGGTTTGTTGGCCTGTTGTACTTTTAACTATAATTTTTGTCATTATTTTTCAGACTTCTTTCTTTTGCTGTGCTTGTTTTAGTGAAAGTCTAGTATAAAAGCAAATCATTGCTTTCAATCCAGCTTGTGACTTTAATGCACAAAAATCAAATGAGTGTCTTTGCATCTCACATTGAAAATTTGGTTTCATGCTGCACTGGGTTCAGAGTTATGTTGAATATAAGCCTAGTCCACACACTGTTTGAACAATTTATATGTTGACGGCATTTCTTTTACAAGTAACTAGTTGCTCGGTTGGTCATCTGTGGTGTTCTAGGGAAAGTATCCCCATTTGTCGGTGAAAACTTTTATGTTAGCCTCCATTTCTTGGAATTCTATTTTGTAACAATCTTAAAAAATGTACTGGATGTCCGTGGTTATTTAGTGATAATAGTTTTGCAAGAAGAAAAACTTGTTGAAACCAGATGGCACAAATAGACAAAAACGTAGAAAATAGGTGCAGGAGTAAACCATTTGGCCCTTCAAGCCGTTCAATATGATCATGGCTGATCATCCAAAATTAATACCCCATTCCTGCTTTCTCTCCGTATCCTTTGATTCTGTTTGCCCTAAGAGCTATATCTAACACTCTTTTGAAAACATCCAGTGAATTGGCCTCCACTGTCATCTGTGGCAGATTCACAACTCTCTGGGAGAAAATGTTTTTCCTCATCTCAGGCCTACCCCTTATTCTTACACTGTAACCCCTGGTTCTGGACTCCCCCAACATCGGGACATTTTTTCCTGCATCTACCCTGTCCAATCTCTTAAGAATGTTATGTGTTTTTTATATGTATGTTTAAAATGTGGAATAATAAATAATTTTCCAGTATTACTGCAGGTCACTGAAAATCTGCATTTTGCAGGGTGACTGGGAATGTGGAGAGAAAGGAACAAATTAACATGAAAGCTTTCCTGTAGTTTCAGGCATAAATGCCTGACATTTCAAATGTTTAGTTCAGTGTTAGGCTGGGCCAGAGTGAGTGGCTAGGTATACTCCAAATCCGATGCTCATAAAGCAAGCTGATCAAGTTGCTGAAAAAAGATATTTACAACGTTGGAGATGAACTGGGTGCTTGTTTTATTGGCACTTGGCTTCGGTAAGGGATATTTGTACACAAGTGAGCTTAATTGTAATGTTAGCAAGGTAAAAATCTCTTTTCAAGGGAGGAAGCTGCCATGTTGAATAAATCGAATGCCCTGTAGAAAAGTTTATTTTTAAAAGTACACATTTCTAATACGATTTAAATCAATGTAAATTGAAAGTTAGCATTTTCCCCTTGGCAACCAGATCCTGAGTTAGTGTACAACTTTTAATGTCAAGAGTAATACATCCTCCATTCTAGCTTTATCAACCCTTTTGTTCAACTAGATATTTTTGGAATCACCATTGTTTTTGTAAAATAAGGACCTTGTCCCACACTGTCTCTGCAAACTAGATGTGTGCAAGGTTCCACGACAAAGATGTTTCCAAATGCAACTTTTTCAGTTGAAAAAGTTCACTTAAAAAGATAGACAAAGCACAATTCTTAAGACCATACAAAGCTTTAATTTAACGTCTGACGGGTGTGGACCTAGAGACCCAGAGGCAACAGTTTCACGTCTGAATCTCCAGCAGCACACACAAAGAAATACCAGCGAAACTCAAGCTTATATACGTACAGATATAAACAAATTGTATGACGGAAATGTACAAAAAATCATCATCCACCTCCAAATATGGAGTTGTTTTTCACTCTTTGCCAAAAACCAGACACCCCAATGGCATCTTCTGGGCCCCTTCTTATCTGATTAACCTCTTCAACTTACCTAAAAAACATAGTAAAAAACTGCGAACTTTTCAACATCTAAAAAAACCTTGCAAAGAGCTGTGAACTATTCAACTTAAGTTAAAAAAAACCCTTGTCATGATGTGAGTTGTCCAAATCCCATCATGCATTACAATTGGCCTTTTACAATAGGAAAGCTTAAATATGACAATAATCAATTAATAACCAACTCTTTCACAGTTGCTTGCAAGTTGATTAGCAATATTGATAAATTAACTTCTGTTGTGAAGCATTATCAACATTCATCCAGTGCAAGCCGCAAGCAAGATTCATTCAGGTGAAGAACTTGCCCAAATGTGTTATCTGGTGCATTAGCGTTAGTTGAAAATTATGCATAACTTCCATATAGTTCCTTTACATTACCCTTCAGGCTTCGTACGAGAGTCTTGGTGATGTAATCATTTAATAAAGCATCATAGATAACAATACCAAGTGCCATGGCATAGAAAGTTAGATTGTATGTATGTTTCCAATTTCACCATAAGCAAGGAGGTACAGTACAGGAGTCGTCATGAATTGTTTTCTTTCTAGATTGCAGACGAACTCCAAGGTGACTGGAAGATCATTCCACATTCAATTACGTTGCATATCCGATCCACTGATACTGACTTGGACACCCCCAACTTCAAAGGGCAAAATGTACTTTGAACCTTTGCTATAATGAAGAGCACAAAGTTAGACAACTTTAAATGGAAGATTCTGTGGTATAAATATGAGATTGCGCATTCATTTTGGGACCATTATTTTGTTTTGTCTTGAAAACACTATTATCCTGCAAAATACAACTTTAAAAGAAAACTTGGTAATCATGAATAAATCGCTAATTTTCTCAGTAGTTTAAAGTTTTAGCACCATGTGGGTTTGCTGCAGTTAAAGGTTTAAAAACTATGTTTTAACACGCATCTCAATTTTTAAGTTGTTTTTAGCTAAGGAATTTAAGTATGAAATTTTCTGGAAAACAAGGGAGTCCTTGAGCAGCATCATTCTGGTTTGTTAATGACTGTAAATTAGTATCAAGCTCTTTTTTGGTCATGTCCTGTCATGGACCTTTCGTTGCACAAATATTGCGAATGAAATATGTTGAAACTAAACTAACTAAGACACACAGTCATAGTAATGAATGCTTGTTTTTACAATGTAATTTTTTTCACCCCTCTACACTTTAGTGGGTAATATAGAAAAATGAAAACTCCCCAATAAATTTTAAGCTGACTGGTTTCTTGGTAAACTTGCTCAGGGCCCATTCGGCCTGTGCTTACTAGAGATTCCTGCTATTAGCAGCTGCAGATGTCCTGTGCTTGAATTTGGTCAATGTGTGTATCAAATGATGTAAGTTCAATGTTGAAAATAATCTTGAAATTTCTAAGTTAATTTTTTTTGGGAGTTTTTTTGTTTTTCCTTTTACCATGGGTTTACTCTTATAGAAGCATGCTGTAGAATTGCAAACAGTGGAATTAAGTCAATAGATATTCTTTTATGACACCTGTTAAATTGTAACCATTGTAATCATGGCTACTCTGTGCATAATGAAGAATAAAAGGCTATGCACTTTTTCGAGTAGCGCCGTCACAACAAACTTGACCCGTTTAAACGATCTTCACAAATGATTCTCAAACAAACCATCCAGTTTATCCCAATAAAAATCAAAATTTGTAGAAAGCTTAATGTTAGAATCATTTTGTACGGGACAGGTTTCTGGCTTTCTGAATAATTGATGGCAGAGGTTTCTGCAGCCATACTTTACTGTAAACAGAAGTGCTCTTTACTAGCATTTAGTAGCTTTTCCATTCTATCCCTGCAAAATTGTACAGATGTGCTGTAATTGTGCGTAGGCCTAAATAGGCAACTCTCCATTAATTCTGTAGGTCTATCCTCATACTTTCCTTTTGCCTTTTGTATTTAATTTTAAAGTCGGTGTACTACAAGAAAGCTGGATGCAAGATAGATACTATATTAAAATGTACTGTTATTTAAGATGTAATAAAGCAGTTTGACACGAGTGATGTCTTGGCTGGTTCCTTTAATGTATTTCCTTAGAATTGTCTTATTAATTAGAAATTTCCAAAAACTAAATTTAAAGAAATTTGTAATAACTAATGCCCATTCCTACCCTGTTTCCAGTTATGAGATGGAGCATCTGCAATGCTTCATGCATAGTTTCAGTACCGCATGGGAGGGCATGATGTATCTGACCACTTAGTAGCGTAATTGACTGAATAACTAAAACGGACTAGATACTTAGCAATCGCAGCATAAACACTAACTCCGGAAGATTTGTCTCCAGTGTTGTCTTCATTCACCTTTGCAAAGCTTTCTCACTAGTGCACAATATCATGTACACTGTACCTTGTATGTTGCATGCTATGAATGTAATGTATGATTTCTAGCCACAAAAATTGGATTAATAAAACAAATCGGATACTAACCTTGTTACCAGTGTCAGACAACCTGCTGTCATTTTTCTCAACTGCTTGTTTATGCTGTAATTTTATTTTCTCTGCTCTTGACGCAGCTGTTGCCAGTTGATGTATGGCACTCTACCCTTGGTAATTTCTCTGCAATAGATCTAAATGACTGAATTATCAGGTTAATTTTAAAGTCAGTGCACTACAAGAAAGGTAATCTTGTGAACAGTTGACCCATGGTCTTTTACAGAATGATCATGGGGTAAGCTGAAGATCTGACCCAAAACACTTTTGATATATCCTAAAACATCTTTCCGTACAATTAATTTACTAGATCTAGGAATGGGAATGAATCTAATGAAATGTGAGCAATCTATCATTTTGTTTAAAAATTAAGGTTGTATTAATGGAATGAGCACATCACTGACAGGATCAACATTCTTTGCACAGAAGGCAAAGTGCTGGAGGAACTAGGCAGGTCAGACAGCATGTGTGGTGGGAATGGACAGAGGACGTTTCAGGTTGGGACCTTTCATTCAGATTGATTTTTTGGTTGGGGGGGGGGGGATGCGCATTTATTGTCTTTCATTTCTCCGCAAGAAAATGATGAGCGTCACCTTGTTCCTCTGCAGTCGAAGGTGAAGATGTTCCCGCTGTGCAGTTGGATAGTGTATTGCAGGAATTGGATCCAGCACTGATGAAACTTTGTTATATTGCTACGTCGGGTTGTGATTTGGAGGGATATATACTGGTGATGGTGTTCCCCTGCACCCGTTTTCATTGTGAAGGTGGTGGGTTTGGAAGGTACTATTGATGTTGCCTTGATGTTTTTATGAATCCATTGTAGTTGTGTGCAGTGGCATTGTCCTGGTGGAGGAGGGATAGAGTGCCAGTCAAGTGGGCTGCTGTGCCCTACATTCATGTAGGAAAATGGACAATATTCCTTGCATTGTGCCATGTAGATAATGGAAAGGATTTGGCTAGTCATGAAATAGAGATGCCAGTGGACCTCCAACCTCAGACTTGCTCTTGTAATCACAATCTGGTTGATCCAAGTAATTTTCTGGTCAATGTCAACATTGCCATTCACCTTGTGAGACTTGGTGGTAAGGTGGGGCACCAAGGATTGTTCAGATTCATCTTGTCATTGTGTGACACTTAACAGGTTTGATTGTTGGCTCCAACATATCCGTGCATGCTGTCATCTGGCCTACATCTTGCTGCTTGCAGGCAAGGGCAGTTTCATGTTCTGAGAGTTGTGGATGGAATTGAGCATCTTTGCTCCTCACCTTATGATGGCAGAAAGATTAATCTAGATAGTTAGCTGACCTAGGACTGATGGGAGAAACCTAGAGTCCAATCAGTGGGGTGACATTCCCATTTGGGAGCCTCATTTCAGTCCTCACAAAATCAATGCCCAGTTAGCCACTCAATTGAATTGATGGGACATTTTTATACTTTTAAAAATTAATTTTCTTGGACCTGGATAAAAGGCTTTGTTCAGAAATATTTGTAACTCATGGTTCACCTCAACTGATACATGAAAATCATTCTATCTTTCATTTAATGTATCAATTGGGCAATAATCAATGGTCTAAAAAAACTTGCAACTACAATCTTACTGGAAGAAATAGTTCCGCAGCACTTCATTGGATACCTAATGAAATATAATAGGGGCCTGCTAATGTAAAACTTCTCCCAATTTTGCTTTTGTGTGAAGTTGTCAGTGAGCAAGTGATTGCCGCCTCAGCATTTTCAGAAATATATATTTTTTAAATATAGGTCTGCAAATTACAAAAGTATGACAGGCAGAAAACCCTATTAAACTGAGATTCCACTTGTCAGTTTTGGAGCCTCTGCATAAGAAGCCATTTGAAACATGAAATTTCCATATCCGTACCTTTGTTTGTTTCAAATAAGGATGTTGTTTGTTCAGTTTCCAAAAATTTCAAAATCATTGGGTTTGTCAGTATTTAATTCCCTACCAAATTGTTACTAGTTTTAGCTATTTTTTTGAGTTGGTTGTTGCAATGAGTATACTTCATAATGTACTAATTCTGGGGGGGGCAATGGTAAATAAGTCAAGATTTGAGTGTGCTCGTGGTGTAAACTATGAGTCTTCACCAAACACAATACTTCAGTCCTTGTATTTTTCTCCCCTTTAAGATACATATGTTATTTTTCTTACCAACTGTTGTGGCAGCAAGTTTCCTATCTTAGTAATTCTGGGTAACAAGTTTCTATATTGCTATTGAATTAATTTTGGGGCTAATTGGAGCCTCTTGCATTCATGATCCTTGATTTCAGATTTCCTTCCACCCAGCCCCATCTTTACTCTCCACATGTGTGAAAACTACTACTATTGACTTTTGGCGAGTTAACAGGTGTGCAGGAAAGGTTGGGAGGGGGGAAAAAAGAAGCTGGTGAAACGGTCAGCGGTCCTCACAGCACTTGGCCAAGTAAAGAAACAGGAAAGTTTGGGAGGAATGTGGGCTGAACATTGGAAAATAGGACCAGCTTAGGTGTGGCACCTTAGTCAGTAATGATGAGTTAGACTGGTGTATTTAAATGTTGTATGAATAACCCTTGAAATAGTGACAAGTGTTACATATCTGATGGATGATGTGAAAGAGTGAGCAAGGTAGAAACTAGTGGCCATGATGTAAATGTTCCACCTCAATTTTTACTTTTTTTTTGTGCAATTACAATATCCTTTTGGAAAAGATGTGCTGAAAATTACCACTGAGCCAAACAAATTCCAACTGATGGTAAAACGTAACAAATGGATCACTTCACAAACATTTGTGAAGTTTCCAGCCAATTTGAGACAATGAAATGAAAACAAGCCTGGAGCTCATTAAGTGCCACACCAAGGACACTTAGCCGGGGTGTGTTGAACTGTAGTGGGTCTGCAGGAGCCCTGGAGAATGTCTCAGCTCTGCTGTTGTTATCTGTTTATCAAAACGAGGGAGTGTCATTCAGTCTCCACTCTGCGCTGCCTTCAGAGATACTTGTTACCTACTGACAGGAAACAATATTTGATCAAATTAGCAAGATGTTAAAAGATACAGTGCGGAAACAAGCCCTTCGGCCCATCAAGTCCGCACTGACCAGCGATCCCTACGCCTTAACATCCTACACACACTAGAGACAATATACAATTTTACCAAATCTAATTAGCCTACAAACCTGTACATCTTTGGAGTGTGCGAGGAAACCGGAGCACCCGGAGAAAACTCATGGGGAGAATGTACAAACTCCATGCAGTCAGGATTGAACACTGGTCTCTGGCGCTGTAAGGCAGCAACTCTACCACTGTGTTACCCTACTGCCCATGTGCTGAGAAAGAATGATAGATTTCTAGCTCTGCAGGCCACCCAATGGTGGGAATCCATGCACTTTCCATGCTCCTTTAATGTCAACATCAGCTGAATGTAGCGATTAACTTGGATTCTAGGCTGTGGGTAAACTGTTTAGTTTTGTGGTCCATAGCACCATTCCTAATGTTTTTGTAATAAAGTATTACTATCTTCATATCACAAGCCATCAGTGCACATTATACTGACCCTGAGTGGTGAAATATTTGCCATCCGGTCAACAACAAACCTTCCCAAGGGTTGCGAGTGCCAGATCAATTTAGAGTGCTGCAAAATTCTTTGCATGTTTAAAGATTTAAAATTAAAGTTGCTTAATTAGTAAGGACTAGTGCAAAAGCACTGGTTTGAAGGTATGGCTAAGTTCTGTCTGCAATATAAATGGGCTCAATCAGATCCCTTGGCCTGCCTAGCAATCAAGGCAATTATCATTTTATTCTCATGTGTACCAATGGTGAAATATATATTTTACATGTAGACATCAGTGTGATTATTGCCATACATAGACAATGCCCGATTAAATACCTCATGCATGAAAACAGCCCACTGAGTCCACATTGCAATAGTCGTCCGATTTTGGCACCATTTTATGCAGTCCAAGCTGCAGCTGGCCATAAAGACCCATTGCAGCCATCACCTCAATGGATAGATTCATGCATAGAGACGTGACCTGCCTACAGCCCATAACCAAAAAGCAAAATGCATGCCACGGGTAGAGGAAAACTCGATTGCTGTTTGTGCTCTGTTCAAAGGTCGATTTTTTTTAATTTTTTTTTTTTAATTCCCAAAGGAACATAACATAATTGCCCAGATGTTACAGTCTCCCACAGTGGCTTGTCAATGAATATAAAGCACCTGCGCACCAGGATCTCCAGCTATGGCTTTGGCTCTTGCCCTATTTTTTTTCAAAGAAGCTATGAATCTTAGAAATTCACACGTTTTGGATTTAATATCTCGGGCGACAGGCAGCTCTGGCAGTTCAACACTCCCTCCGTCTTCGCTTGGGGACTCTCTGTGCAGCACTCCCTGCACACTGGAGACTCAGACAGTGCGGTATCCCTTCCTTACTGGATACTGATTGTGTGCCACTCACTCCCTGCACACTGGAGAGTTTTTTTCCCAATGGATATCTGGAAGATTTAAACCAAAACCTTCCACCTCAGAACTAATATATTAACCAGGGGCTGACACTGATCAAGACAGAGTGCAGCCTCTACTAAATATTTTGTAATAATTTTTTTAAGGAAATAAAACTTTCCAATAGACAAAGAGAAACTTCTGGGGCTGTTCAACAACTGTGGCGAGAGGGACAGTGCGAACATTTTAGGTGAACAGCCTTCCACCAGAATTGTGCTTTAACATGTGTGTTTGCAGAGGAGGGTGGAGAGGAAACTTGCTCATGTTAATTCTTTAGCCGCCTGCCCCTTCGGCCTCTGCCCTACACTGGCTTAATGAAACCCAACATTAGATTGAAAAACAACACGGTATCTCTACCTGGGCATGATTTGAGACATAATTAAAAGTCTTGTGTCATCTGCGCAATCTCCAGCCATTACACATTCACTTTATTCTTTTACCCCCTTTAGGGGAATCGAGAACTATGGAGTATAGGTTTAAGGTGAGAGTGGAAAGATTTGATGGGAACCTGAGGCAACATTTCACATAGAGATTCGTGGGTATATGGAACGAGCTGTCAGATGAAGTAGTTGAGGCAGGTAGTAGACTAAGTGGGACCCGTTGGGTCCCAGTTACACGGGAGGCCTGGTCCTCCAATTCCCCATTCCCCAATGCAATATTCCACCACTCACCTGTTTCCCCAACGCAACCGTGTGTGGGGGAGGGGGTTTGTGGGAGGAGGGGGGGTGTAGGCCAGCCCCCGCCCGCGAACACAGCCCACACTCCGTTCATTGAGCTATTATCGGGTCCCGGAAGGGGCGTCGCTGTACCGGCGAATAATAGACCAATAGCCTTTGTACTATTTCACCGATCGGAACAGAACCTGGTTCGCTTGGAGCAGAGGAGAACGGTGAGTAAGGTGGCGGAAAAATCCTAGCGATATAGGGTATCATTTTCGCGCAAATTTAAAAGCAACGCAAACCGGAAGAGGACAAGATTAGAGTTTTAGTAATAGTATGGATAGATAGAAGAAAGAATAGAATGTAGAATAGATAGGTAGATACAAGAAGATAGATTTGGACAGGAACGGGACAGGAAATGTTTAGAGAAATATGGACCAAACAAGGAAATGGGAAAGGCATGGATGGGGCATCTTGATCAGCATGAAGGAGTTGGGCCAAAGGGTCTGTTTCCATGACTAGGACTATGCAGCTTAAACACCTTTTACAGTGACCCTTAACATTAATCCTATGTTCCATCCCACAGATCGTGATTGACTCATTGAGTAACCGGAACATGCACTGCTTATATTTCAGTTTTTTAGCATCTGCAGTGTTTTTCTTTGATTATTTCTACAGATGTCATTTTGCAAACACTTTCCGTATTTTAATATTAAGATAACAACACGGGTATCAGGGAACACAGGTATGAATAAAGAAACAAAGACTGAAAATGCTGGTTTGCAACAAAAAAACGCTCAAAAACGCTGGAGTATCAGCGAATCAGGAGGGCTCGCACAGGCGACAGTTCGGGTGAGGGCCCTTCCTCAGAGTGATTGTAGTGGAGAGGAGAGCTGGGGACGTGGCAAAGTCTGGCGAGTGATAGGTGGATGCAGATGGGTGGACACATCTCTAGCCTTGTTTCAACTCTACCTTCTCCAATCAGTCGGGAGAAGGGTCCCAACACGAAATGTCATCTATCTGTGACCTCCTGAGATGCTGCCTGTCCCACTGAGTTACTTCAGCACTTGTGTGTTTTTGGATACAACACGAACGATATCATTGGGTAATGAGACTGCCACATACCATTGGGAGGGCGAATTTAATTGGGACTGTGCAAGATAGCTCGACTTGAAGTGCTGAAACTGACAGCCTCGGGATTAGTCTCACAGCTGTGATGTGAATTCTGCATCGATCCTGTCACATACCACACACTGCGAGCAGCTGCCACAGGATTACAATTACAGTGTTGTGTTTCACTCCCAGCATTTCAGCAGAAAGATTCAGTCGATATTCTCATTATTTTCTCCAGGCTTTGCAGAGATGGTGGTGCAGAACCATGTGCGGCAGGGTTACGGTTGCTGCCTTACAGCGCCAAAGACCAGAGTTTGATCCCGACTACGGGTGCTGTCTGTACAGAGTCTGTACGTTCTCCCCGGGACCACATGGGTTTTCTCTGGGTGCTCCAGTTTCTTCCCACACTTCAAAGACGTAAACGTTTGTAGGTTAATTGGCTTCAATAAAAATTGTCCCTAGTATGTAGGATATTGCTCGTGTATGGTGGACCCGAAGAGCCTGTTTCTGCGCTGTATCTGTAAACTAAACTAAACCAGGGGTTTGCCTGCCTGTGGCATCCTTACATCCAGCGAGGCCTGATTGGGGAGATCAAAGCTTAGACCAGGCGTCAACCTGGGCGTGTATGAAAAGGTTTAAAAAAACATGTTATGCAAAGAGTTGCCTGATGTCCTGGTTCACATTTATCATGGAACAGCACAGGAACAGGCCCTTCGGCCCACAAT
This sequence comes from Raja brachyura, assembly GCA_963514005.1. Next base: position 16,561,755 of record OY740811.1, read on the forward strand.
GTCTGCCGACCATGACGCCAAATTAGACTAGCCTCATCTGCATAGTGCGATGGTCCATATCGCTCTATTCCCTGCATGTTCATGCTATGCCTCAAACGCTACTATCATGTCTGCTTCTGTCAGCACCCCTGGCTACATGTTGCAGGCACTCACCACCCTCGCTGTAAAAATATTGTCCTGCACATCACTGAAACCTTGCCCCTCTCACTTTAAAGCTATGTTCTTCAACTAACGTTAAAAAACTGTTGAACCTGCAATTTACTTTCCACTTTATCCGTATGTTCACTATATTGAGGCAATGACTGAGCTGCACAAGACTCCCTGATGGTGAATCGTGGACTGGTGGAAGCCATCGAGTCGTGTTTAGTATTGAAGTATCCTTGGTGAATGTTACAATGAACTACAGTTCCCAGGTAACATTAATGACCTATGGGCAGCAGGCTCAGTCTGAAGAAGGGTCCAGGCCTGACGTGTCACCTCTCCATGATCTCCAGAGATGCTGTCTGAGCTGCCGAGTTATTCCAGCACGTTGTGTGGTTTCACCATAAAACTAGGCGCCGATGACGATGGTCTGTACCAGCGAACACCTCTTCACCAGCTTCCGCACCGTCCAGTTGACACAGCTGTTGTTGTGGCTCACGTTGTGGTCCCCTGGCCGCCGCCACCAACAGGACTCACACAGTCACGGTGGACCTCCCTAACCCCTCACCGTCCAGCTCCCACTCGGTCACTTCCCCCTCTAACACTACAGCCCAAAGATACCTGGGCTTCTGGTACCTGATGCCTGGAGCGCTCCTCTAGTAACTTTGCTTTTGCTACTGCCTCCTCCTCCCCTCTCAGAAACCCCAGAGAAGGAGGAAGGGGCTGTGCAGGGTGGAGCGGACAAAGAGACGGCCGTCAGCAAGAAGCATCAGCTGGTGAGGCAGGAGGGAGAATCCCCCTGGTGACCGAGAGCGGCCGGGAGATACACTGCGGGCCAGAGGCACGACATGAGCCACAACAGCAGCCACATCAACCAGACGGCAGCTGGTGAAGAAGGGCTCGCTGCCTGGTGCACCTTGTGGAAAATGTCTGCAGCTCGGCCGGGATTTGCTCTCCACCGCCTCCCAATGTTCCCACTCGCCGTCCCCGTGTCCCCGTGTCACACCGACAGTGGCAGCAACTGGACGATCAGTGGCGTTTTTCTATCTGTGACTATGAGCGAAGCCCTCTCCATCCTCCCCCTTCAGTAACACAGGTCCTCAGACCACCTACTCTGAATAAGGGTCTCGACCCGGACCATCACCCATTCCTTCCCTCCAGTGATGCTGCCTGTCCCGCTGAGTTACCCCAGCATTTTGTGTCCACCTATTATGAATTGTTTACGTGAGTGGAAGTTTACATTAGTCCCCTGTTACGTAAATCAGGGAGTGCCTGTAATCCAAATGAGTCCAGAGTGTGGTCCAGTCCAACAATTCACCTCTCCTTGACGTTATTTTCTCGGTCATAAATAAGGAGATTAATAATGATCTGAGCTCGCACTGAGGGTTTATGTGTTGCTGCAATTAATTACATTTAACCACAGAAAGATATGGCTGGTTTTAACTGTGACGAATATTGCTGGTCACAGCTTTAAGCTGCTGTGGTTTTGGCAACGTAAATCTGAATCGCGGTTTGATTGGAGGTACAATTATTATTCAATCTTTTTCTTGCACTGGGAATATTTGGGAGGCAAGTCGTGCAAAACAATATATATTTATATCACATGTGTGTGTGATGCTATTAAATGTGCCAAAGCATCGCGCAAATGGACCGGATGAAAACAGCTGAGGGCAACCAGGGAAGATGCGAGCACAAAAACACCAGCAGTGCAAATACTCAACCTCTTCCATGTCCCGAGACCTGTTATATTTTGGACTGTCGATGGGAAACATCTTCACAAACTGAGATAACAATAAACAGACCCTTCACCCTACCATATCCATGGCAACCAAGTTGGCATACTGGGTTGTTCCATTTGTCCACATTTGGCCCATATCCTGATACACTCTTCCTACCCATATATCTGCCCAATGTCACAGAGAGTGGTGAATATGTGGAATTCTCTGCCACAGAAGGTAGTTGAGGCCAGTCCATTGGCTATATTTAAGAGGGAGTTAGGTGTGTCTAAAGGGATCAGAGGGTATGGAGAGAAGGCAGGTACAGGATACTGAGTTGGATGATCAGCCATGATCATATTAAATGGCAGTGCAGGCTCGAAGGGCCGAATGGCCTACTCCTGCACCTATTTTCTATGTTTCTATGTCTTTTAAACGTGGTGATTGCAGCTGCTTCTATAGCTGGCTCTGGAGTGTTCCTTCTATAGAATCCTCAGAGGTGTTTACACTGATAAGTCTTGAAATAATCCCAATTTACTATGCAATAGTTTTGCAATAATTATACATTTCAAGCACTCTTTCACTGCAGACTGGTATTTGTGTTTGAAGATACATCATCTTGCTGAACAGCTTGAAATAAGAAAGGGCTGGCGTATCTCAGCAGGCCAGGCAGCATCTCTGGAGAAAAAGGATGGGTGACGCTTCGGGTCGGAACCCTTCTTCAGACTTCAGAACAAGAATGATGTTGGGGTTGGGTTGCTGTTGTGTTTTGGGGAGTTATTGATCCCGTCTCCTGGAAGTGAAGCTTGTCCCAGGATGTGCGGAGTTGTCGATTTCTCCTCGGTGGACAAAAGCAAGATGTAGGCACAACAAACTGCAGACCCTGGTTTACAAAATAAGGCACGAAGTGCTGGAGTAACTCAGCGGGTCAGACAGCATCTCTAGAGAACATGGATAGGTGACATTTCGGTCCCTTTTGTTTCAGGTCTCTCTTTCATCTTCCCCCCCCCCCCCCCCCCCTATAAGCAGTGGAATGAAGGGTCCTGACCCAAAACATCACCTATACATGTTCTCCAGAGATGCTGCCAGACCTGCTGAGTTACTCCAGCATTTTGTCTTTTCTTGTGACAAAAGTACACGCCGCAGCCCAGTCAAAGAGCTGTGCAGCCTGCAAACGGGCTGTTCGGCCCATCGTATCCATGCCAATCAAGATGGCATAACTGTGCTGGTCCCATTTGCCTGCATTTGGCCCGTATAACTTTACAACCCCTCCCCCTTCTGTCATGGGGTAGACTGGCTCTCATTCTTCTAAACTCCAAGGAAGCCAAACCCAAACCATCCACCCATTCTAGATAGGACAAACCTCTCATCCAAGAATCCAGGAACGTCCTCCCTCCAATGTCACTATTTCATTTTCTAGGTAGAGGGACCAAATCTGTGCAGGATATTCCAGGTGAGATCTCACGAACAAGTGGGACAAATGGAAACAAAGCTCCCTGTTCTTAAACTCTGACCCTGCATAATAAAGAACGTCACACAGTGTTTCTTCTTAACTATTTGTTGGAGCTGCTTGCTAACGTTATAATTCTCTGGAGCACCTCGATCTCTCTGATCTTCACTCTCTCTGCAGTCGCTCTCCATGCAGCTAATGTACTTTGTTACCGAAGTAAATGATTTGAACAAAAACGTAGCTGATCTGATTAACAAATTGCAGACCACACAATATTTGGTGGAGTTATGGGTGGTCAAGAAGGTTGTCAAAGGATTTAGCAGCATAGAGACCAGTTGGAAATTTGGGCAGATGGAGTTGAATTCAGACAAGTGTTACATTGGGAGGTCAAAGATAAAAGGGGAGAGGTTTACGTGAGAGGGAGGAGGTTTAAAGTGGATCTGAGAGGGTGAATGTTTCACCCAAACAGTAGTTGGTATTTGGAATGAACTGCCAGAGGAGGTGACAGAGGCAGGAATGATAAAAAAAAACATTTAAGACATCTGGGCAGGAGTTTGAGTGAGCAGGAAACAGAATGATACGGAATAAGCAAATATAACAATGGAACAGTACAGCACAAGAACAGGCCCGTTAGCGTGTGGGATTTTAGATAGGCGTGATGGTTGGCATTGACATGGTGCGCCTGTTTCTATGTTGGATATGATTCTGCAAGTCTACAATCAAACAATGGTTTCATGGAAGGCAAATCATATTTCACACATTTGGTTGAATTCATTGAGGATGTAACTGGGAGAGTTTTCAGAGGGAACCTGTAGATGGAGTATATTTAGATTTTAAAAGGCACTTGACAAGGGACAACATGTGAGGTTGGCACATAAATTAAGTGCCCAAAGAATTGGAGGAAGTGTGTCAGTATGGATTGAAAACAGGTTGTCAAGTAGAAAACATAGAGGATAGTGGGCAAATGTTTGGGGGATGAGTGGGATGGATCTGTTGACTCTCCACAGGGCAGAGGCATCATCTGCCAGGCGGGGGGCTCTGTTCATGGCTGAATGTCCATTAATTACCTCCTCTGTTTAAACCCTCTGCTTAAACCCTCAATTATAGATAAAGCATTTATACAATGGGAAAGAGCAGGAATTAAAACTTTGGGAGATTTGAATGAAATGGGAAAACTACTATCATTTAAACTATTACAACTAAAATACGATCTGGGTAACAATCTGTATTTTAAATATTTCCAAATATGTGATTATCTGAAAAAACATGCACAAGAATTTTACAAAATGTCATCAGACTTACTAGATGAAGCAATGAATACAAAGGCGGTATCAGCAAATTTAATTTCATATATATATAATATTATACTAAATGCAGTAATACCAACAACTGAAGGTATCAGAGGAGAGTTGGAAAACAAATTAAGCATAAAAATTTCCAATGAAAGGTGGAAAGAGTACTTATTAAATGTGCATAAATGCTCAATTAACGTAAGACACACTTTAGTACAATTTAAAATCTTACACAGATTATACTACTCAAAAACTAAATTAAATATATTTTTCCCCAACGTCTCACCAATTTGTGATGAATGCCAGTCTCAAGAAGCTACTATAGCGCACTCGTTCATCTTTTGTACAACAATTCAAAGGTTTTGGACTGAAATCTTTGAAATCTTCACAAAACTGTTTAAAATAAAAATGACACCAAAGCCAGAATGGATTATTTTCGGAATGACAGAAGGTAGTTCGGAATTAAATGTGTATCAAATGAATCTATTTGATTACAGCTTAATAATAGGAAAAAAAAAATCTTAAAATTCTGGAAAAATGCCCGTATACCAACATTAAATATGTGGATTTCAACTATGTTTGAAACACTACATCTGGAAGATATGAGACTCCGCCTGGCAGGAAAATCAGATCGTTTTTATCAGACGTGGTCTGCATTTATAGAATTGTTACAAAGATAGGGTGCAGGAGTACCTCGGGCCTTAGTAAAGGGGGATGAAAAACTATCGAGTTGGCAAATTCCTTTTGCATGATATATATAATATAGTAACTGGCTTTTTTTTCTCTCTCTTTTTTCTTTTTCTTTTCTAGGGTCTATCTCTTAATCCCCTTTCTCTAACTCTTTGACCAAGGGTTTTTTTCTTCTCCCCTTTGGCACGCTCTTTCACTTTCACAACTCTTTTCACCTACTTCACTCTCTTTGTTTCTATTCTCTTTCTTTAAAAGCCATAAAATTATGGGGTACAATGATTGTAACAATATATATGTGATGTACACTGATGTATTTACCTCTATTAAATAAAACTACTAAAAAAAAAAAAAAAATTACCTCCTCCGTGTCATTAATGTACATGCCTTCCCATCCAGGTCATGACAGGGCTCCACTGTAAAGTGCCCCAGAAAAGATTACCGCATTAGATAAGCACCTGTGGACTTGAACGTAATAAGTTAAGTCTAGGGGGTCAGATATGAGGCTTTATGTGTGGGCCGGATATATTGTCAGTGCAGAGGGGCTGGGAGCAAGGCCAAGTGTGCATCCAGAGTCAAGGTCTGGAATAGTACTAGGTGTGCAGTCAAAGCTGGGACAATGGGAGTGTTCAGCACTGGAACCTAAGCAGGTAAGCAGCTATGATCAGGGTAGAATAGGGGGCCAGGTGTAAGGCTGGACTCAGGGTCAGGAATGAGAGAAGGTATGCAACTGGAGTCAGGGTCAGGAGTAGTACCAGGTGGGCAGTGAGACCCAGGTTGGTCAACATGGGCCAAGTGTTTGATTATAATCTGATTTCCATACATTAATATACTAAGATCATTCATGTGCTGCACGTGTTGATCAGAGCCTGGCTCTACTGTGGAATGTAATTTAGCCTAACCTTATTCATAGCTAATCCAATTTAAAGCATAAATATTGCATTCAAGTATAAAAGACTTGCTTCAGTATGCACCAGATTGCACAATTTCAAGCTGAAAAATGCGAAAGCACCGTACCAATGGGAGGGGGGTACCCCCCTCCCACACCATGCCTCCCTCCCCCTCCCCCCCCCTCTCACACCCTCCCCCCCTCGGGCTTGGTCCCTCGCAATTTCTCACTCCCAATTCTCACCCAATGTTGGCAGCCCTGGAGCAACCGAAGTCAGGACTGAACCCGGGACTCTGGCGCTGTGGGGCAGCAGCTCTACCCGCTGTGCCACTGTGCCACCCTAACATGAAAATAGATGTGAGGGCATGTTGTGATGAGTATATTGTGGTTTTGCAACAGGATGTGGATAGATCGAGTGATTGGGCAACAATTGGCAAGGAGAGGCTACTGTGGGGAAGTGTGAAGTCATCGCTTTGTAGGGAGGATCAGAAAGTGCATCCTAGAACAGTGCAGCATAGGAACTGGCTCTCTCTACAAATGCAGTGCTGAGCAGGATGCCAGTGCAACTGTGCTATGTCTGAACAAATCATTTAAGAAGAATGAATATAACCAGTAAAACACAAGAGACAAAGTGCTGGAGTGACAGCAGACCAGGCAGCATCTCTGGAGAACATGGACAGGCGACGTTTTGGCACGGGACCCTTCTACAGACATTCTCGGAGTAGAGGGGGAAGGTGGGGGGGGGGGGGGGGGGAGTGGGGGAAGGGGGGAATGGGGGGGGAGGGGAAACTGAAAGAGACGTGGGTGTGTTTCCCTGGGATAAGGGTGTATCCAGCAGCCTACCCTTGCCCAGAGTGGCCCAACAGCTCACCACCTGCCACCCTGGGCAGACTGGCCCTGCAACTGTAGACTGCCCGCCGTCTAAAGGAAGGCCTGCATTTCCATAGCTTCCTTCACAGTCCTATCTGGAACCGTGGCTGTTGTTGCGATGTGGGCAAGGTAGCAGCCATTTTATACACAGCATAAAATGGTGGGACTTAGGGCGGCACAGTGGGGCAACGGTAGAGTCGCTGCCTTGGATGCCAGAGACATGGGTACAATCCTGACCCCCGATGCTGTCTGTACAGAGTTTGTACGATGCCCCTGTGACCGCGTGGGTTTTCTCCAGGTGCTCCGGTTTCCTCCCACACTCCAAAGACGTATATGTTTGTAGGTTAATTGGCTTCTGTAAAATTGTAAATTGCCCCTATTGTGTAGTATAGTGCTAGTGTACGGGATGATCACTGGTGGGCATGGACTCGTTGGGCCGAAGGGCCTGTTTCCGTGCTGTATCTCTCTAAAGTCTAGGCTCTAAAAGTATGATAATGTTTTTGAGAAGGTGTGGTAGTGAGGGGTAACATGGTTTCTAGACTTGGGGAAACCCCTCTCTTTTGCTGACCCTCACTCCATCAGCATCTCCACCTTCTGCTGCCGCGACCCACCCTTGATTCACTAACAGCCTGGAGTATTACCATAAGACCATAAGACGTAGGAGCAGAATTAGTCCATTCGGCCCATTAGTCTACTCTGCCATTCAATCATGGCTGATCTATTTTTCCTCTCAAACCCAGTTTCCTGCCTTCTCCCCATAACTTTTGATACTCTTACTCAACAAGAAGCTCTCAATCTCTACTTTAAAAATACCAATGACTTGACTTCCACAGCCGTCTGTGGCAATGAGTTCTGGCCTGTTTCCCTCGAAGCCTGGGGCTCAGTCACACCAAGGGTCCACTCACTCCCAAGGAACCACCAGGAATCTGAGCCTCGCTAAGTCTGTTGTTGGTCTTCCCAGGCCATTCAAGATGGCCGCTTCCCCTGGCCAGAGGGTTCCTGGCCACTCTGCCTTATCCTGCTCTCAATGTTACTGCACAGTTGGTTGAACCATGAGATCCAGGACTTGGACCATTCCATCCAGGGATGTGCTCTTCCCTGACTTCATCCGCTGTAGATTCAGGACCCTGGACAAACTCAGCAGCACAGAGCCAGACTGGAACCTTGCTCGGGGGCGCCGCCTGGTGGTGGCACCAATACTGTCAGCTGGTTCAAGTCAAGTCAAGTTTATTTGTCACATACACATACGGGATGTGCAGTTCAAATCTGCAGCTGGATTCAAACATTTGAATCTTTGAATTATTTTTTAAAACATTTTAATCTATGAAATGGGTTCCCAGACCCTGAGATACAGAGAAAATGTATCTGATTATCCAAAACCCTCGCTCTGTCAATCAATGAATAACTATGGTATGGTATTAGTGAGGGTGGACAGGCACATTATTTTCTCCAGTGCTCCGGAGGGCGAGGGGAGATTTGATAAAATTATGAGAGGCATAGATTGTGTCGGCAGTCAGAATCTTTTTCCCAGGGTGGAAATGTCATAGACTGGAGGGTCTAGCTTTAAGGTGAGGGGGTAAATGTTTCAACAAGATATGCAGAGGGGTAGTGAATGCCTAAAACACGCTGCCAGTGGTGGTGGTGGAGGCAGGTAAAGGGCCTGTCCCACTTTCACGTCCTAATTCACGACCTTTTTTACTCGTGGACATTTTTCATCGTGTTAGAAAAACGCCCCAACCTACAACCTACTCGAGTACCTACGACTAGCATCACGACCTCCTACGACCTCGTGTCGACCATGCTGCGCATATGAGTCAAGGGCAAACTCGGCAGAGGTCATGAATTAGGTCGTGAAAGTGGGACAGGCCCTTTAGAGAGCGGCATTGAAGAGGCTTTTAGACGAACACATGAACAGACAAGGAATGGCAAGATGTACAACATGTGCAGGCAGATGGGGTTAGTTTAATATTGCATCACAGTCAGCACAGACATTGTGGGCTGAAGGGCCTGTTCCTGTGCTGTACTATATTCTCTATGTATTGCAACCTCGCACTGTCTAATATTTAGTCAACAACCGCTTAAACATGTAGCTAACTTCTCCACCAAAAGAAGGAATAATTGTGGATTGATTAATTTGTAAAATACTGAGGAATTGTTTGGAAAGCCAAGGAATGATCTGGACTGGAGACTGTGGAGATGGAAAGGCAGAGTGGGGCCAGAATTAGCTGCAGGTAACTTCTTGGATACTGAGATGGAAATTCCTAATGCTCACATTATCTTTGATCATGGTAAGGGTCATGTTGCAGCTTTATAGGACATCCATTAGGACACATTTGGAGTATTGTCTGCAGTTCTGGTCTCCCCATTATAAGAAGCACGTGGAGGCTTTGGAGAGGGTGCAGAAACGTTTACCAGAATGCCACCTAGATACGAGGGCATTGGCTACAAGGAGAGTGTGGATAAACTTGGATTGTTTTCTCTGGCGTGCTGGAGGCTGAGAGAAGGCCTGGTAGAAGTATACAAAACTATGAGAGGCATGGATAGAGTAGACAGTCAGAACCAATTTCCAGAGTGGAAATGTTAAAGACTGGAGAGCTGAGCTTTCAGGTTACAGGGGCAAAGTTTAAAGGGGATGTGTGGGACAAAATGTTTAAACAGAGAGTGGTGGGTGCCCAAATGTGCTGCCAGGTGTGGAGGTGGAGGCAGATATGATAGTAGCATTTCAGAAGCTTTTAAATAATTCTGTGGATATGCAGGGAATGGGGTGTATAGATCAAACCGAGGGGACAGAGGAGATTTATCTTGGAATCGCGTTAGGCACAGACATTGTGGGCTGCAGTTCCTGTGCTGTCCTGTTCTATGTTCTGTGCAAAGTCCTTCAGGATAATAATTCACAGAGTGTAATACTGAGGCATGGTGGGTTTAAGAGAAGTGTTGGGACAGTGTCTACGAGCTGGGCAGTGACTGCCCCACTCCCAGGAATGAATGTATATGGAGGGGGAAAGGGAGGACGGAAATGTTTTATTTTTCTATTATTATCATGTGTACAGAGAAACAGAAAAGATTTTTGTTTGCGCGCAGTCCAGTCGAGAAAGGACTATACACAATTACAATCAACTAAGCTGTGCACAGTGTACAGATAAAGGGGGCAACATTTAGTGCAAGATAATACCCGATAAAGTCCGATTAAAGATGGTTCAAAGGTCTTCAAATTTACTGACCTATCCATCAATGTTAATGTCCAAGTCATTTATAAAAATCACAAACAAGAGGTCTCCAGGCAGATCCTTCTGAAACTCCACTGGTCACAGACCTCCAGCCACTATATTGTCCTTCTAACATAACCCTCGTTCTTCTTGAGTAAGCCAGTTGTAAATCCATACAACCAAGTCACTGTTAGTCCTGTATATCTTAATATTTTGGGTCAGCCTACCATGGAGAACCTCGTCAAATTATGGATCAAATGGAATGGAATAATTTATTGTCGCAGGTGACAAGGCACAGTGAAATTCTTTGCTTGCGTACCCAAGGTATGCAAATAGCAGCCATCTACTGCGTTGACAAAGTTACGGGCTCTTCCTTTGTTCTCCACCCCCCCCCCCCCCCCCCACTCACCCACAGTAGTTCCCTAACGTTGGGTCCCCATTGTCCCTTGGTCTTCCCCCTCACCCCCCCTCCCTCACCATTGTCCGTTGTTCTTCCCCTCCCCTCCACGGCAATGCCCCCACGCTCTCATCGACCGCCGACCACGGGTCGACCAGCGAGGCTCCACCGCTGCCGCCGAGGCTCCTTCGCTGCTGTCGAGGCTTCACCACCACCTTCATTTAACAATTCAATTAAGCATTGAATTCGCCAATTTTAGGTAACGAACAGCCCCGCTCCTTCCCCTACCCTTTCTCTGCCACAATCCCCTTTCTTCCCCCCCCCCCTTACATCTTACATCTATTTCTTCCCTCCCCTTCCCCCTCCACCTACATTCCTTCCTTTCGATTCACAATTTGCAACTCCTCAATCCTTTTGTCTCACATTTTCGCATCTCAGATCTTGGTCCAACCATCTACCTAACAAAACCTCTCTTGCCTATGTTCACCTATTACCTGCCTGGCTTTGTCTCGTCGAGCTTTCTTCCCCCCCCCCTCCCCCCTCCCCATTACAATCTGTATGAAGAAGGGTCACGACCCAAAACGTCACCCATCCATGTTCTCCAGAGATGCTGCCTGACCTGTTGAGTTACTTCAACAATTTGTGTCCTTTTTTGCGGACTTTACTAAAATCCATGTAGACAACATTCACTGCCTTACCCTCATCGATCAAATTCGTCACCACCTCATAAAAACTTAATCGTTAGGAAGATACGACCTGCCTTGCATACTGTCCCTAATTAACCCCTTCTCTTACAAATGTATGTAAATCCTATTTTGAAGAATCCTCCCCAATAGTTTCCCTACCACTGACGTGATGCTCAGTGGCCCATAATACCCTGGATTCTCCTCCCTTCTTAAACAAAGGAACAACATTAACTACTCTCCAATCCTCTGGGACCTTGTCTGTGTCTAGAGAAGACACAAAGATCTTCATCAAGGCTCCAGCAACCTCTTCTCCTGCCTCTCTCTCAATAACCTGGGATAGATCCCGTCAGGTCCTGGGGATTTATCCACCTTAATGCTCTTCATGAGCCCCAAGGCCTCCTCCTCCTTAATCTGAAACTGCCCTTGCCATAGAGGGAGTGCAGAGAAGGTTCACCAGACTGATTCCTGGGATGTCAGGACTGTCTTATGAAGAAAGACTGGATAGACTCGGTTTATACTCTCTAGAATTTAGGAGATTGAGAAGGGATCTTATAGAAACTTACAAAATTCTTAAGGGGTTGGACAGGCTAGATGCAGGAAGATTGTTCCCGATGTTGGGGAGGTCCAGGACAAGGGGTCACAGCTTAAGGATAAGGGGGAATTCCTTTAGGACCGAGATGAGAAGGACTTTTTTCACACAGAGAGTGGTGGGTCTCTGGAACTCTCTGCCACAGAGGGTAGTTGAGGCCAGTTCATTGGCTATATTTAAGAGGGAGTTAGATGTGGCCCTCGTGGCTAAGGGGATCAGAGGGTATGGAGAGAAGGCAGGTACGGGATACTGAGTTGGATGATCAGCCATGATCATATTGAATGGGGTTGCAGGCTCGAAGGGCCGAATGGCCTACTCCTGCACTTAATTTCTATGTTTCTATTCTCCTTGCTGATCTCACTGTCTTCCATGTCCTTCTCCTTGGTGAAAACAGATGCAAAGTACTCGTTTGGTATGTCCACAGACTCCAAGCACAAATTCCCTCCTTTAACTGAGTAGCACCTTCATTCTCCTGGTTTCCTTCTTGTTTTTAATGGGATTTTCTTTAATCCATCCCGCCAAAGCCATTTTGTTGCCTCCTTTGGTGCCAATAATCACCACTTGAGTTATTTTCTCCCTTCCCTCTATTCCTCAAAGGCCCTGGCAGTCTTGGACAATTGTGTTTCGGGGTCATTTTGAGAGGCAGTCGGCACAGGGGCCTAGAGCCACAAACAGGCCAGGCCAGACCAGGTGAAAACTGTACAACCTCCTAAAGGATGGTGATCCAGGCAGACTTCCCCGATTGCCCATTAATTCCACACTCACTGTTACTGCCTCAGTGTTTTTAATTAAAGATTCAATTATCTGAAAGTGAATTTCCCAGGACACCTGGTGGGTTTGGATTCTTACACTCTGGATCAGCTTTCCAGTGTTACTTTGGCTGTACGTGTGTGAGTTCCTACATTATTGGTCAACAATACCTCTTCAGTGCAGGCCCTCATTTCACCCTCATTTAACCTTTGCTACTGCTGCCGATTTTGCCTTTTAAAACTTGTCTCTGGTCATCTTAATTTAGTTTAGTTCAGAGATACAACGTGGAAACAAGCCCTTCGGCCTCTTGAGTCCATGCCGACCAGCGATCACCCCGTACACTAGTTCTATCCTACAATCTAAGGACAATTTGCAGAAGCCAATTAACCTACAAACTAGCAAGACTTTAGAGTGTGTGAGGAAATAGGTGAAAACCCACGCGGTCACAGGGAGAATGTACAAATTCTGTACAGACAGCAACCATAGTCAGGATCGAACCCGGGTCTCTGACACTGAAAGGAAGCAAGTCTACCGCTGCACCACTGTGCCGCCAGTAATATCTGGGTATTCCCATGCTCACTGCCCTTACTTGCCCTGAGAAGCTGCAGTGAGCTACCTTCTTCAACCGCTGCAGTCCTTCTGGTGAAGGTCCTCCCACAGGGAATTCCAGGGTTAGACTTGGCGAGATGAGGAAATGGCGATATACAGTAATTCCAAGTCAGGATGGTGTGTAATCTGGAGGAGCACCTGTCGGTGGTAGGTTGGGTTTGGGAGGTGCTGTTAGAGGGGCTACAGAGCCTTCTGTGGATGGTACACTATAGATGGTGCATGCACTCTGTGGATGGTACATATCTCATCTACCACATAGTGAGGAATTGCATTGCAACCACTAGCACAGAAAGAAAAACTAAGAGCTTTTGACATGTATTTGCAACCAATGTTGAAGTGCAGTGACTACAGTTGAAACTCTAGTCCAGCACCCTTGGGCTCGGACTATGGAGCCAGACCATGGAAAACATGTGAGAAATTGCCCTCCCCTGATCACCTTCCGCTGAGCAGGACTATCTTCAAGAATAGACACACTCTGGGTCACGTAAAGGTTCCACGAACTGCCCGTGACCCGGTTTCCTTAAGTTATTAACACTGTCCGTTGAAATAGCAGGAGTTTCACCGGTTGGTTAATTAGCTGCAGGTTAGTACAGATCATGGTTAGAATGTTAATTAGTATCGATCTGAACCACATGTTGAAAACATGGTGGATCGGGAGAGTTGTTGGACTACAGAATGTCAGACTAGAGAGCTTCAACTTGTGCGGCAATGTAAAAACAGTAGCAGTGTGTTAGTGCACAGAAAACTTCCACAAACAGCCTACTGACGACATATCTTCTGCTGAGGAAGGGTCGAGACCCGAAACGTCACCTATTCCTTTGCTCCATAGATATTGCCTCACTCGCTGAGTATCTCCAGCATTTTTTGTCTACCTTCGATTTTTCCAGCATCTGCAGTTCTTTCTTAAACATATCTTCTGCTGATGGGTGGACGGCTGAATATTCATCAGCATGCATTACCCCTGGGAGACTCAAGAGTGTTTAATTGTGATATGTACTGAAAATGGAACAATGAAATTCTTACTTGCAGCAACATCAGAAGTGATAGGAGCAGATTTAGGCCATTCGTCCCATCAAGTCTACCAAACAGTACATCTTATTCTTGCGTACGGCGTGCACAGCCTAAAGTTGTAGGACAACTTGCTCTATTTGATTTTATTTGATTGTGCACGCCAGGTTGATTGCATTTGGGCGGACCACGTGAAGGTTGCAATCTCCCACCTCGACACTACATAACAGGCCTGTCAAGACAATACTCCAAGATAACGTATAATAAAATTTAAAAATCAATAAATTGAAAACCCTAATATTACTGTCCAAAGCCCAAAATCCCCAGTGCAATCAAGACAGTTCATAATTTAGTGATAGTTGAATTATTGCCAGGTGGTAGTTTACACGCACGCACTGTGGGCAGTTTAATATCCCATCATAGACACAACACCTCTGCCAACGAGTGCAATTCCCTGGTCAATCACCAATCTCAGATCACCTGGCACTGGCTGGGTGGGGAATATCCAAACTGTGATGCCCAAGAACATCATAAGAACACAGTGGCACAGAGGCAGGGATGCTGCCTTACAGCACCAGAGACCCGGGTTCGATTCTGACTACGGGTACTGTCTGTATGAAGTTTGTACGTTCTCCCCATGACCACGTATGTTTCTCCGGGTACTCTGGTTTGCTCCCACACTACAAAGACGTACAGATTTGTAGGTTGTGGGTCAAATGCAGGCAAAGGGGACCAGCCAACATATTTTCTTGGTCAGCATGGATAAGGTGGGCCGAAGGGCCGGATTCCATGTTTTACGGCAGCATGGCTAGGTGGCCGCTTAGCGCTCGGGGGCGCGATGGACAATGTCCTGGCGTTAACCCCCCTGAGAGAGCTGGAGGCCCTCTGCTCCACTTGCAGCCTGGCCTGGCCAGGGCTGGTGTCGGGGTATTACGGTAGAGCGGGGGAGGCGGGCGCTGATACATTGTAGCAGGCGGAGCGAGCGCCTGTAGCGAGTCGCCCTGTGTTGCCAATCGGAGCCGGGCTGGGCTGGGCCGGGCCTGGACTGCAGCGAGGGCTGTCACCGCCGACCCGGCTCCCTGACACGGCGGGGATGGAGGAGGCAAGCCTGGGTGTCCCGGTCGGGCCTCGGCCTCAGCCGCAGCCCCGGGAGCTGGAGAGAGGGCTGTGCTCCCGGCTCCGCGGCAGGGCCAAGTGTAGGAGCCTGTCCGCCTCTCCCGCACTCATCGCCAGCAAAGTGTCCAGGTGAGTGAGTGGAGAGAGGGCCTGGGGATAGAGTTGGGGGCTGGAGGTGAGAGAGGGACGGGGTGATACAGTTGCCTTGTGGCCGTCTCCGGACCACCCCGGGTACGGGAGCAGTAGAGAGGGGTGCAGTGCGGAGCGGAGCCGCGGCTACGGCTCAGTGGGAGACCCCCGCCGGAGGGTCGTGCTCCCTGGTGCCGGTGTCTCCACACCTCTTGTGTTTACGTATCCAGCTTCTCCTCTGGAATGAACTGCAATGCACCCAGATCCCATGAGGGCGGGGGGGCCAGGATTGACATCTACCCTGAAGATAGACACAAAATGCTTGCATCTCACAGTCGCCTGATCCACTGAGTTACTCCAGCGTTTTGTGTCTTATCTTCAGGGTAGAATGTCAGGGATGTTGCCTGACCCACTGAGCTATCCCAGCATTTTGTGTGTGTGTGTGTGTGTGTGTATCTTCGGTGTAAACCAGCATCTGCAGTTCCTTCCTACACACTTGATATCTACATTGTAACTCCCAATGATGTCACCACTCATTCTCCTAAACTTGAGACAGTTCGGGCTGGAGTTGGTCTGTCGCTGCATGAATCAACGTGAAAAACCATCCCTGCATTTCCTCATTCACAACCACACGCGTTCCTAGACCCATTCCTTATGTGGTCTACTTAATTTGAACAAGATGTCTGTATTCCTGTACTCGAGTCATCTTGCAATGAAACCCAAAGTAACATTAGGTAGACAAGGGACTGTGGATGCTGGACTCTTGAGTTTAAAAAAAACAAACAAACTGCTGAAAGTACACAAGCTGGTCAGGCAGCATCTGAGGACGGAAATGGACAGATAACCTTTTCGGTCAGAACCTTCATCTCGATGCCACATAGCTTCCTTCACTTGGCTCTTTCAATCTCTCACTATTTACTTTTCCACATGTTTCTGTTAAAGTGGTAACCTCACATTTTCCACACTGCTGTTGAGTCGTGATAATGTGTGACTAATGCTTTTTTAAAATTTATTGTTTTTTTTTTGTTTATTATCCATTGAGTACTGTGTTTACAGACGTTATGAAGTGACAATTGTTCTTTTTTGGTACATATGACAATTAAACACTCTTCACTCTTGAGTACTTTAGGCAGTTTGGGTTGCCCCGCTGTGGGATGAATGTCATAAATGATAGGGGTAGAATTAGACCATTTGGCCCATCAAGTCTACTCCACCATTAAATCATGGCTGATCTATATCTCTCTCCTCCTAACCCCATTCTGAACCCCCTGAAGCCTCTGCCTCCTCCCTGCAACACATGCAAGATTACAGCGCGGTGGTGGAGATGATTCCTGACTGAGCCAGAGACCCATGTTCGATCCTGAGTACGGGTGGTTTGTCTGTTTGGAGTTTGTGTGTTCTCCCTATGACCTGCATGGGTTTCCTCCAATTGCCTCCCACACTCCGGGGAATGTACAGGTATCGCTGGTCGGCGTGGACTTGGTGGGCCGAAAGGCTAAACTAAACCAAACATAAACCACCCAGCTTTGTATCATCACCCGACCTGGGTATATGTCAGTCAAAGTCAAACAAACTTTATTGTCATTTAGAAATACATTGATATATGCAATTCCATATCACAAATTATCTCAAAGAATTGGTTACTTGGAAGAAATACTCCTCTCTCTGATGGGAGTTCTGTGAGACCATCTCTCACTGCTCCCCCTCTGTGAGTCCGGCTGGGAGCCCAGCACCGATCCTGTGGCTCTCCACTGCATGCTGTATTCCTGCCCAAAAAATGACTCCTTTATTCTGTGCTCAAACAATACTCAACCCAAATGAATACACCACCAGATCACTTTTGATTTCTTATTTTGTTCAATAACCTTTTGTGTGGAGCCTTCACAATGGCCTGTTGTCATCTCACTCCACTCATCAGATTTTATCCTTGTCATTTTTGTTACAAGGAGATGTGTGCGGCAAGTTTATTTTCCCAGGGAGAGAGAGAGAGAGAGAGAGAGGTGAGTGCCCAGAACATGCTACAGGGGGTGGTGGTGGTTCAGATACAATTGAAGAGACTTTTGGATAGGTACATAGATATGGATTATGTTCAGGCAGCTAAGGTTTGATCTTGCCGTCCGTGTTTTATCCTCGTTTAAAATAAAAAGTGGGTTTGTCAAACAGGATTTCCCTTTCAGAAGTCCATGTTGAGCCCACCGCATTTATAATTTTCTAAATGCCCATTTGATATTTCCTTAATAAAAGATCCCAGAATTTTCTGTCCTAGTGATTTAAAGCAAATTGCCTTCTCCCGCCACA
The DNA here is from genome assembly GCA_963514005.1 of Raja brachyura. The sequence continues at coordinate 16,579,587 of OY740811.1, forward strand.
CTCCATTCCTAAGGGGGTTGCATTTGAAACTTCCTCCTTGTATAAATCATTCTAGTCAGGGAAATATTGCGATGATTTGTGCATCCACGTAGCCCTTGCACTTCCCTCAAACTCTATCAATTTCTGTCCCGTTATTTTCTCTAACACTGTATTTATTTATGTTAATCTCATTGTGCTGCACATTTACTCTCGACGTTCTGTGTCAACGTGAAAGCAGACACAAGATATTTATTTAATTTCTCCCCCAATTCTTTATTCCCCAACATAACGTCTCCTGCCTCAGCCTGCGAGGGACCTTAATTAACTTTTGCAAGCCTTCTCATGCCACAGTCCGTTTCTGCCATTTGAGAGATCAATCCTGTACTCTGCACATTATTGCCTTGACAACCAACTTTGCTGAATGCCAAAATGGTCTCAATCCTGAAGTTGCTGCTTTTTTTGGGAACATTAAACAAAAAAAAGTCCTTTGATCTAATAATACCCCTCTGTAATATATGTGGCTGGACCATTCTCCCTGTCTGGGTTTGCTTATACCTTAGAGAGTTAAACTTGTGAACTATGTATTTATTCTTTCAGTGTTGGCTGTAAGGTGTTGTCACCATTGGCAGGCAGCTCATCAACCTACATTACTTTATCTCAATACAGCTGTAATCTGACTAAATGATTTAGTGAAAACTTGCATTAGAAAATAGAACTGGGCAGCACAGTAGCAAGCCCATCACCTGTTCTGTTATATTCTGTACAATATATTCTGTTGTGCTGCTGCAAGTAAAGAAAATATTGTTCTATCTGGGACATATAAAATATGACAATAAAACACTCCTGACCCTTCATTGGGCATTTGGTATTGGGGATAGAGTGCTGTCATGGATAGGGAAGTGGTTGGCAGACAGGAAACAAAGAGTAGGGATTAACGGGTCCCTTTCAGAATGGCAGGCAGTGACCAGTGGGGTACCGCAAGGCTCGGTGCTGGGACCACAGCTATTTACAATATACATCAACGATTTGGATGAAGGGATTCAAAGTAACATTAGCAAATTTGCAGATGACACAAAGCTGGGTGGCGGCATGAACTGTGAGGAGGATGGTATGAGAATGCAGGGTGACTTGGCCAGGTTGGGGGAGTGGGCAGATGCATGGCAGATGAAGTTTAATGCGGATAAATGTGAGGTTATCCACTTTGATAGCAAAAACAGGAAGGCAGATTACTATCTAAATGGCGTCAAGTTGGGAAAAGGGGAAGTACAACGGGACCTGGGGTTCCTTGTACATCAGTCTATGAAAGTCAGCATGCAGGCACAGCAGGCAGTGAAGAAAGCGAATGGCATGTTGGCCTTTATAACAAGAGGAATTGAATATAGGAGCAAAGAGGTCCTTCTGCAGTTGTACAGAGCCCTAATGAGACCACACCTGGAGTATTGTGTGTAGTTTTGGTCCGCTAATTTGAGGAAGGACATTTTTGCTATTGAGGGAGTGCAGTGTAGGTTTACATGGTTAATTCCCGGGATGGCGGGACTGTCCTATGCTGAGAGAATGGAGCAGCTGGGTTTGTACACTCTGGAGTTTAGAAGGATGAGAGGGAATCTCATTGAAACATATAAGATTGTTAAGGGCTTGGACACACTAGAGGCAGGAAACGTGTTCCCGATGTTGGGGGAGTTCAGAACCAGGGGCCACAGTTTAAGAATAAGGAGTAAGCCATTTAGAACGGAGACGAGGAAACACTTTTTCTCACAGAGAGTGGTGAGTCTGCGGAATTCTCTGCCTCGGAGGACGGTGGAGGCAGCTTCTCTGGATGCTTTCAAGAGAGAGCTAGATAGGGCTCTTAAAAATAGCAGGGGATATGGGGAGAAGGCAGGAACGGGGTACTGATTGGGAATGATCAGCCATGATCACATTGAATGGCGGTGCTGGCTCAAAGTGCCAAATGGCCTACTCCTTCACCTATTGTCTATATCCTACATTGTTGTGCCTAACATGATGCCTTGATGAACTAAGCTTTGCCTGAACATGATGCCAATCCCTCTATTCACTGCATATCCATCTAAAAGCCTCTTAAACATAACTATCATATCTGCCTCCACCACCACTGCTGTCTGAGGGATTTTGAATTCCAGGTTGGTGCAGAGAGGGGCTATAATTTATGTGTTACTCAACCATGGCCCGGTTCCTTACAGACTGAGGCAGGAGAAGTTATAATGGAGAATAAGGAAAAGGCAGGGACCTCACAAGCTGTGACGGTACTTTGAGCAATGTTTGTTGAATGGGTAAAGGAGTGACTTCCCATGTGACGGGGAGAGCTGAACCTCCTGCTTTACACCACTCCAGACCTGTCTGTTTAAGGATCCAATCCTTGGAGCCTCGCCAGCAATCACGGTGCGAAAGTGTTGGATTGTGGAACTTCACTTGAGTGCCATTCCAGTGCAAGTTCTGTGGGTTAATTTATTCAGTATATTCGCGGAACTCCATGGTCTAAGATGCACGGTTTTAAAATTTCAGGTTGAACTGAAATTCAGAAATAGCTTTTACTTGAGTGTCTTAGTCACTTTGCAACGAGACTAAACTTAGCAAGCTGAAATGTTGATTTAATTCCTCTACATAACTTTCAAATATCTTCCAAATCCTTCACACATTTCATAATTTTTTTGTAGTACGGTGATTCATAAATCACAAATCCAGTTCGTTCTTGCCACATCCCACTTGAACATGAGATGAGTGGCCAAAGGTTTCGTTTTTATTAATAATTTTGTTTAGAGAGCAATCACTGGTGCTTAGTGAAGGCGAAATGTTGTTCATAACGATGTATGTGACTCCAATTATACTTTATCTTGGACTATACATTATTCAACTTATTCCCTTTATCATGTATTTGTAAAATGTGGATGGCTCGATTGTAATCTTGTATGGTCCTTCCGCTGACTGGTTAGCACGCAATGTAATCTTTTCACTGTACCTCAGTACATGTGGCAATAAACTAAATTCAGCTTAACTCGGTCCCACAAACATGTAGTGGTCTCCACTACTGTCAATACAATACCGTTTATTGTCATTTGAACCTCAAATGAAGTTGAAACGAAATTTGGTTTCTGCAGTCACAACAAGAAAAAAAAAACCAAGGCACACAATTAACATAATCTACACAAACATCCATCACAGTGAATCTCCTCCTCACTGTGATGGAAGGCAAAGTCATTGTCTCTCCCCTGTTTTCCATTCGTCTCTCGATGTTAAAGCCCCCGGCAGTTGATGGCAAGTCCCGCTGGGGGCGATGTAAGGCCCTGCTCTGGGTCTTGATGTTGGAGCCCCCGGCGGGCGATGGCAAGTCCCGCGGCCGTTAAAGCCGCGCCGGGTGATGTAAGGCCCCGCTCTGGGTCGTTTTCAACCCTGCAATTCGGGCGGGGGAAGTTGCCGTTGCGGCAGCTCCGAAAAGTGGTCTGCCACCAGGGACCCGCGAGCTCCCAATGTCACCGTCCAGCGGGCCTGCGGCTGGAGCCTCCGAAGCTCCAAAGTCGGGTCGCAGCAGCAACACGCCACCACAGCTCTCCACGTTCCGAAGCCGGCCAGCTCCACGATGGTGAGTCCGCAGGCTCAGCGACTGGAGCCCCCAGGTCGATCCGGTTGGAGGCTGCACCAAACTATACACTCATCAGGACAGAAATGGAAAAAAGACAGACGGACTGCAGAAGGGTCAGGAGACCTCTGGTATCAGTAAAAGCCTCGGAATGCATTGTTAGAGCAAAGGGCTGGGGCAATGGAGTTTGATGTGGAGGGAGGAGTAGACGGGAAGCAGTCCTGGGGAATATGCCCAAGGATGCACACAGTCATGTGCGGTTATTCTAGGATTGAGTGTTTGACAACACTGGGCCTCTACTCGCTGGAGTTTAGAAGGTTCAGGGGGGGGAGGGGGGAGACTTCACTGCAACTTACAGAATAATGAAAGGCATAGACAGAGTGTTCAAGTGAGTTTATTGTCATGTGTCCCTGATATTCCTGTGTCCCTGTGTTCCAAGATGGCGGTGTTGGCTTAACAGCTGCGGCCCGCCTGCAGTCCGTCTGTTATTTTCTTTTTTGTGTTTCTTTGTCCTGCTTTTAGTTAATTTTGTTTTATTAGATTGTGTGGGTGGGGGAGAGAAACATTGTCTTCGGTCTCTTCCTTCGGGGTGGGTGCGACTTTTTTTGTCGTATTCCCCGTCTTCGTCCCCGTCTGCGCCGAGGCCTAATGGCTGAGCTGGCGGCCTCGGGGCTGTTCCTGCAGCAGCGGCGACCCGACTCGGCCTCGGAGCTGTGACGGGAGCAACAGCAGCAGCAACGGCGACCTGACTTGGCCCCGGAACTGTGGCGGCGGCCCGACCTTGACCGCGGGCCCGGTGGACGACATCGTAGGTCACAGGTCGGTGACCTGTTTTTCCGAGCTCCCGCAACAACAGCTTCGTCCGCTGGTCTGGAGGGCGGCAGCTTCGACCACCCCGGGCCGCGGAGTTTGAACCGGCCCGTTCGCGGAGCACGGTTGAGCCGCGGGACTTACTTACCATCACCCGGTGGGGTCACAACATCTGAAGCCTCGATTGCCTCGGCGCAGAGGGAGAACAAGGAGGGAAGAGACAGAGACTTTAAGACTTTGCCTTCCATCACAGTGAGGGGGTGTTTGGTGAACTCACTGTGGTGGATGTTAATTTTGTGTTTATTGTGTGTTTCTGTCATTTTTTAAATTATATGTATGACTGCAGGGGAACAAAATTTTGTTCAGACCGAAAGGTCTGAGTGACAAATAAATTCAATTCAAAAGGGCCATGAAATTCTTGCTTTGCTTCAGCACACAGAACATAGTAGGCATTTACTACAAAACAGATCCGTGTGTCCATATACCATATATAAATATATTCACACATGAATAAATAAACTGATAAAGTGCAAATAACAGATAATGGGTTATTAATGATCAGCGTTTTGTCCAAGCCAGGATTAATAGCCTGATGGCTGTGGGGAAGTAGCTATTCCTGAACCTGGTCGTTGCAGTCTTCAGGCTCCTGTACCTTCTACCTGAAGGTAGCAGGGAGATGAGTGTGTGGCCAGGATGGTGTGGGTCTTTGATGACACTGCCAGCCTTTATGAGGCAGTGACTGCGATAAATCCCCTCGATGGAAGGAAGGTCAGAGCCGATGATGGACTGGGCAGTGTTTACTACTTTTTGTAGTCTTTTCCTCTCCAGGTCACTCAAGTTGCCGAACCAAGCCACGATGCAATCGGTCAGCAAGCTCTCTACTGTGCACCTGGAGAAGTTAGAGAGAGTCCTCCTTGTGCACTTGTAGAAGTTAGAGAGAGTGGATGTGGAAAGGATGTTTCCACTGGTGGGAAAGTCTAGGACTAGAGGTCATAGGCTCAGAATTAAAGGGTACTCTTTTAGAAAAGAGGTGAGTAGGAACTTCTTTAGTCAGAGTGTTGTTAATCTGTGGAACTCATTGCCACAGAGGGCTGTGGAGTCCAAGTCAGTGGATATTTTTAAGGCAGAGATAGACAAGTTCTTGATTAGAACGGGTGTCGAGGATTATGGGGAGAAGGCCAGAAAATGGGATTCGGAGGCAGAAACCAACCATGGTTGAGTGGCGGAGTGGACTCGATGGCCCTAATTCTACTCCTATAACTTGTGATGGTTGCGTCCATCAATGAAGGTGGGCCAGGGCTGCAGAGGAGGCAGGTGAGTTTGCAGTGATGTGGGGGAAGATTAGGCAGCACGTGGTGAAGGGGACTGGGCTCGGAGGATTCAATGTTTGAACTGAAATGTTGGACTGGCCATTTTTTGTGCCTTCCACCACAGTGATGAATGCTGTGGTGGATGTTTGTGTTAAATTTTTATTGTGTTTTTGTGTGTTCTTGTTTCATTGTACCGCTGCTGGCAAATTCATTTCACTTGCAAGTGACGAATAAAACTGATATTGATTGATTGATATTGATATTGGCCATGAGGTACAGATCAATAAAGCCTGTTGCATTACTCTGGGTCAGAGAGCATCAGATACCATTAGTGACCTTGGCAATTTAGTTTGCTCAGACACAACCTTACGGTTATTCACCTCTGCAGATCTGCCCAACGTTCAAACTGAAATAATATAACTTTTAAACTATATTTGTATACCTAACTTATTAGTTAACATATCAAATCCCACTGGCAGCATGCACAAATGTAATACTTAACACTCGCTGGGGACAACTTTATTTAAATATATCTTGACGAGTAGAGCAATGGCCTTCCCCACTTCAGTGTCTGTGTTCTGTTCAGAACCTGAATCTCTGCCGCCATCGGCTGATTCTCTCGCCATTCTGAACTGTTACAGGCTTGGGTTATCGAAATCGATTTTGAGTCCTTGGGGAACTAAATTGCTGTTGAATATGGAGGAGTTGCATTGGTCAGCAACTGGTTCAGTGTAACCGCTGTACTAATGCTGGCCATCGGTTGCCCACTTGTTTGAGTGAGGACTGTTGTATAGAGAAGGCTGGGTAAGCCAACAACTTGACATGACGCTGGGCCTTCAATCATCCTTCATCTTGTTCCCTTCAATTGCTGAAGGGATATTGTTTGCTGGTCAATAAAATCTGGTTTGTGGAACACTTTAGTGGCGATTTTGACCTCGGCTCTTGGTTGGAGCGCTTCAGTGACAGAAAATGGATCTGAAAGGGTTGCCTTTCACAAGTGCCACTCGCAGGGGTTGTTACGAGTTCAGCAGAAAGCATCAGCGTCCCGCACATCCGTTTCAGTAAGAGGCAAAAGTTTCGACTTGCCTCTTGCAGCTGTTGTGAAAGTGGCTTGTGCCTGAGCTTGTGTAATCCAACAGCTGCTGGCAGCGTTCTCTGCCCTCATCCCTCACAGCGTCCGTGAGCGTCGGTGGGGAGGTGAATGTCAGGTTGCTCCAGAGTGGAATTGTATGCTGTCGTTGCGCCCCTTTGTGCATGCACTCTGTTCTGACACAATCTCTGCATTTATCTTGCTCATTCTGTAGTCCCAGGTCAGTGAGACCCATTGCAGAGTTAGTTCATGCGCCACCTTAATATAATGTCTTTAGAATTGTAGAAATGTGCAGCTCAGAAAGGTGTCATCAGTGGCCAGCCCTTGTGCAGGAAAGAACTGAAAATGCTGGTTTATACCGAAGATAGATGCAAAATGCTGGAGTAATTCAGCGGGTCAGGCAGCATCCCTGGAGAAAATGAATAGGTGACGTTTCGGATCGGTACCCTTCTTCAGATAGAGAGATAGAGGTGGGGAAGGAGAATGGGAGGCGAGAAAATGACTCCTTTTCACGATAAAATACTTCCTTTTCACGAGAATATCTCTTGTTTCCCAGCTTGCAATCCATAGGCCGCAGATGTGTCGACAAAGCCCGTATTATCAAAAGAATCAGAGATCTCATTGACGTTTGCAGCACTTGACGTGGTTGGTTGCATGGAGGATGTTTCCCTTGGCGGAGGGTTTAAAATCAGCAGTCACGGTCTCACATTAAGGAGGAGGTTATTACGGACTGGGATCGCGTTAAATTGGTATCCGTGTCTTCTACCTCTGGAGGGCTTGACGTACCCAGTCACTAGGTTCATTCAGAGCAGACATCAATAGATGTCTGGACATTAAGGGGATGCATTGATATGGGGACAGGGTAGAAGTATGGGATTGAGGGGGAAAATCAGCCATGAATCTCTGAGCAGCCTTGAAGAGCTACTCCTGCTCTGCTCTTGTAAATCTATGGTGCTGATTTTGACCCAAGCAGTTGGTGTAGCGGTAAAAAAGCAGACAATAGATTTGAAAGGGTAACTAGCTTGGTTTGGTTTAGACATACAGGGTGGAAACGGGCCCCTCAGCCCACCTAGACTGCACCGACCAGCGATCACCCGTACACCGGTTCTATCCTACACACTAGGGACAACTTACCGAAGCCAATTAACCTACAAATCTGCATGTCTTTGGAATGTGGGGGCACTCGGAGAAAACCCACGCGGTCATGGGGAGAACATTCAAACTCCATACAGACAGCACCCGTCTGTAGCCATAGTCTAATCTGGTCGGGATCGAGCCTGGGTCTCTGGCACTCTAACAGACCACCTCTTCCACAGTGTTACTGTGCTCCCCACTTGTAACTAGAAGAGTTATCTTTTACAAGAGCCACTTTCTGGCGCTGTTTTGAGTGGAGCAGACCGTATTGTACCTCCATGTGCATCCGTTTCACTAATTAAGTAAAGTTTCAAATTGCCTCATCCCACTGTTATGCAAGTGGCTACTGTCCTTGTTTAATAAAGACTAGCTAGTCCCAATGTTCTGCCTGGTCTCTCACACAAACATCTGGTTGGTGAGTTTTGGGGTGGTTCATGATTCAATGAAATTTTATTGTCACGTGTACCCAAGTACAGTGAAATATTTTGTTTTGCATACAACCGGGTAAAATCATGTAGCAGACCTCACCTAGTCGGCACACAAGTGTCGCCACATTGTGGTGCCGAGAAAATTCAACATCAGCTTGTTCCAGAGCCACGTCTGATCTTGTTGTTGGTCCATCTTCATCGGTTTGTTCTCTGAGCCCACTCTGTGAGTATTATCCATTTTATAGTTTCAAGCCGCTGAGATCTAGATAAAACCAACCCTTCATTTTCTGTCTGAAGAAGGGACCGATCCAAAACGTCGCCTGTCCATCCCCTCTGCACATGCTGCACTACCCGCTGAGTTCCTCCAGCACTTTGTGTTTTGCTCAAGATTCCAGCATCTGCAGTTCCTCTTGTCCCTTTCAATTTCTGCAACTGATATCCAAGTTAAGTTTACAGTCATCTACTACTTTTGCCATGGAGATGGTTGATGGCACTTTGAATGTAAGGAATCATGACATTTTGGGGGAACATTTTGGAAATCTGATGTCTTCGTCAGCCCCTTCCAAACATAATCCAAGAGTCTTAGAAATGTAACAGCACAGGAAGAGACTGTTCAGCCCATCATTGTCATGCTGGTCATTGAGCGACCTCGCTCGTGATCCATGACCACCGTAGGTTATGGGAGGGTTAACTTCTCACCTGATACTTTTCCAGTGGTATCTCCAACAACCTGGCTGCACCCATTCTCGTACTGTTTGTCCACGGCCAGATATACTGAGGGTTGGGCCGAGTTCTCCACTTGTGATGTAATTCAACCGTGCAGAGCCAAACACAACTAATATTGATTTGTAGATCTCTGAAAAGAGAGCCAGAGGCTTGAGTGAAATCAAAACGCAGGCAAGTCAGATACAGCCATTCATTTTTGTCACGGACTATTCTTATTGTACGCAAATGTGTTTCGGTAACTGGTGTCTGTAAATTAACATCGTGCAGCAAGATCACATTGCCGTTGTTTGAGATTAATTTGAACATAACTCACAAAACACTGAAGGGATTGGAATTTTGTGCTCCAAGCAATACTGGGGCTGCTCAGTTTGTTCAAGGTTAAAGTTTGGACTAAAGGGTGGAGGGATGTGGGGATTAATGTGGATGTGAAGTTAAGGTGTGGGATCGGCCCTGATTTTATTCAATGGGGAACAGGAGCAAGGGCCCATATTGCTTGTGACCATATTGGCCAAGATTTGGCAGCAACCTTTGGAGAATCCAGTTTGTTTCCATCTATATCAAATTTGGATTAGATCTGTCAAATTATTTCTTCAATCTGAGGTTGTATTGATGGCTGTTCTGCTTTTATGACTCCTGTCAGTGTCCTTATGGTTGATCTGCAGCACAGTGTCTTAATCACAGTGCCAGAGACCCTGATTCGATCATGACTTTGTGTGCTGTCCCTATGACGTTTTTATGTTCTCTCTATGAACACGGTGGTTTTCTCTGGTTTCCTCCCACATTCCAACGACGTGCAGGTTTGTAGGTTAATTGTCTTCTATAAATTGCCCCCGGTATATGGGATGCGAAAGTGCCATAACAGAACTTGCGTATGGGTGATCGATAGATTTGCTGGGCCGAAAGTGCTGTTTCCATGCTGTAAACTAAACTGGACTCGCTCGTTTGTGTGGCTTGGCTACTGCGTATTTGGACAGAATAACAGATCCAGCCACCCAACCTATGATTGCCATCTAACAAGGCAGATGTAGGAACAAACCAATGCTAGATGTTTCAGGCCGTTCTTCCACCCGCGCTGAAAAGGTGAAGGGGTTGAGTGCAGAGACTGGGAAAAGGCGAGCGTTGAAATGGTTGAAGTAGGACAGAGTGGGAGACGGAGGATTCCATTCTGATTTAATCGCACAATTTCACAATTCTTGATCCTTTGTCCAATGTTTATTAATCAGCCACTGAAACGCACATTCTCATGATAGTGTGGCTTTGTAAATAAGCTCGCCGTCTACAAATTGGCTGCAGAGACGTGGACCTTCCATCCTACAGCTGTCCCCCTCGGTAGTGCAGTGTTATAGAACACTTGTTCATCATCTGCTATACATCCACCATCACTCATCCCTTAAACCAAATTCTTAGAAGCCCTGGTTCCCACCATCCCTGTTTTAATTATCGAAACATTGGGCTGTAAAGGTGCCGGGAAGGTAAATGTTTTAATGTTTATGGCCATCTAAGTGTGACTTTAGTTACCTGTGCTGTTTACAGTTGTAAGGCAGCGCAGTTTGTGGTGACGTCTGTCTGGAGTGTGAATGGGACATTCCTTCTTAGTGGAAGTGATGTGAAATTGGCCAAAAATAGCTACTGGCAGAAGGGAAGTTGAGGCTGGATTAGGCAATGATTCAGCTTTGGGTTGTGGACCTCTGGAGAAATGTTAATCTGTAAACAAAACTAGTTCTCCAAATTTCCAAACGGCCAACATGAAGTATAATTATTATCAGTGATACTTTGTTGTAGGAAGTAGGGGCATCAATAGCATCTGTCACCCAATGTATTTCATGAGGTGCTCGATTTCATGCCGGTCCCAGAAAACATGGTTAGGACAGGAGACCAACAGCTCCATTAAAGGACCATCTGAGAGGAAAGGTTTGGCGAGGGTTGTCTGTGTTGCAGTTCGAGGTACAATTGAGGTGGTGGGGAATTGTGTTCAGGTGGTCAATAATTTACCAGGAATCCTACCAGCCTGGGGAATGTTCTGTCTGCCCATCGGAGTTGTTTCCCGATGAGAGAAAACTAAATGTCTTTGGAAAAGAATTGTGTGTCATATGTTTAAAACAAAATACCAGGGGTTGAATATCAGGAGTCAAGAGTGTTTAAGAAGGAACAGCAGATGCTGGAAAATCGAAGGTAGACAAAAGTGCTGGAGAAACTCAGCGGGTGCAGCAGCATCTATGGAGCGAAGGAAATGGGCAACGTTTCGGGCCAAACCATTCTTCAGACTGTGTCGAGAGTGTTTTATTGTCATGTGAACCAGCAATGGAACAATGCCATTTTTAATTGCTGTAGCTGGACATGCTCATTAATACAATAACACACGGATAAATATATAATAATCAATGATGCCATGACATTATAAGTAACACTAGGTAACCTTAACAGTGTAATATTGAAGTCCGTACTTTGGGTTGGGCAGAGGATCTTCTTGTGACTGCTGTGTCAGCTCGAACCAGGAAATGCAAAGGAAATTGTGGGCCTGGGGAAAAGGAACTAGGTGATTCAGAGGGTGTAAAGTTTCACTCCTGTAACGTTGGGTTTTCCACTATTGCAAATGCTTTGATTGTTGTGACCTTTAATTTAAACCACTCCTCGCGTTGGTGGAATTGTCATTGAGTGTGCGGGATTAGGCAGGTTGCAGGTCGTGCCTTAGTCTAGTTTAGACATAAATTGCTGGAGTAACTCAGTGGGACAGGCAGCATCTCTGGGCTGACTATGGGCGTCTCCAGGGTTGGAGGACGCCAGTACGTGGGGAGACTGGTGCACAGACAGCCACCACACGGTCCTTGACAGATCTGGGTCAGGATCCAGTGGCACGGAGTCCAAGACGACCGGAGACCCTTTTCTGCTGCAGCCTTCATCCGCCTTCCCAGCCGTTGTGATGCTCCACTAAGGTCAGCCATCGTCCTCCGCTTGTTCCACCATTGAGGTCTTGGTCGGATTGCTCTTTGTCAGAGTCCTCCCCCTCGACCTCACCTCCGTGGGTGACCTTACAAGGAGCATAGCTCCGGACGGCATCGCTCTCAGGATCTCAGGTCCATGCAAGCTTGCCCACCACGACAAGGTGACGATCCGCGTAGGGATGATGTATAACATACGCTGTTTCAGTTGATCCCCATTCTAAACCTTTGAATCTGCCCGTTGCTGTGAGCTGGCAATCTGCTGGCTTCTTCCACACAACCACTGATGTCCAAGTTCCATTTTGTGGAATGCGGCAGTGACTTGGGGCTTCTAGTTATTTTTGTGTCCCCTAGATAATTACCAGGTGTAATCCAGGCTCCACAACCCTCCGGGATGGAGAATGGCAGAGATTCACCGCTGCCTGTGAAACAAAGCTCCTGTGCATCTTGGTCTTAAATAATCATCCTTTATTAAAAATAAAAAGTGTTTAATTGTTATACCTGTCGACAGTGGAACTGTGAAATTCTTACTTGCCTGTGAAGACAATAATCGTAGATATACAATTAACAGAAATATTCAATAAATTAGTCTCTAATACTAGTGCACAAAAGCCCTTAGTATAACCAAAGGCCGTCCACAATTAGTGTAGTTAGTTTTTGTAGCTTGGAAGAAGCTATTCTTGTACCTGGTGGTCATAGTTGTCAGACTCCTTTTCTATACCTTCTTCCCGACGGTAGGAGCAAAATGAGAGCTTGGCTAATGTAATTTTTGTAATCTTATAATTGTATCCTCTGGCTCGGACTCTCCCATGAATGGAAACATCTCTGTTTATGCTATTAAGTCTCCTTAGGATTTGGCATTTCAATAAGATCGACCCTTATTCTTCTAAACTTCAGTGAACACCCAATCTAACTTACTTAAACATGTGTAGGAAAGGACTGCAGATGCTGATTTAAATCGAAAGTAGACACAAATTGCTGGAGTAACTCAGCGGGACAGGCAGCATCTCTGGAGAGATGGAATGGGTGACGTGTCGAGACCCTTCTTCAGACTTAAGTCTTCAGACTGAAGCCGCCTTCAGTCTGAAAAAGGGTCTTGACCGAAACATCACCCATTCCTTCTCTCCAGCGATGCTGTCTGTCCCCGCTGAGTTACTCCAGCATTTTGTCTTTTCCTTAAACATGTAATAGACACAAAAAGCTGTCTGAAGAAATGTCTCGACCCGAAACATCAGCTATTCCTTTTCTCCAGAAATGCTGTCTAACCTGCTGAGTCACTCCAGGGTTTTGTGTCTATCTTTCTACACATTCCTTAAACATATGATGAGATGCCGCACTCATTCAAGAATGAATGCAGTAAATTGCAGGAATATTTCTTGAACTTCCTTTCTTATGTAAGTGGACCAAAATAATGTGCAGTTCTCTAGGTGTGGCCTCACCTGCACACATTGTGTAATTCTATTAGTAAATAGACTGATATGTGCTTTAGTAATTTGTCACACCTACATGCCTACTTTCTGTCATTCGTGGACAAAAATGACCTCCATTCCTCTGTACTCCACTCATTTGGAGCTCTCCATTGAAGCGATGGAATGCGGTTTGATTCCAGTTGCTAAAGAGTACAACCTTGCATTTTTTTCACAATGTTCTCTCAATCCTGTGGCAGAGACCAAATAGCGCAGCCTGTCCTTGTTGTATAATTAGATAAGAAGAAGAATCGGAAGGGGAGTTGAAGAACACACGGATTACAGAGTTACAGCTCCATTGAAACATATAAGATTGTTAAGGGCTTGGACACGCTAGAGGCAGGAAACATGTTCCCGATGTTTGGGGAGTCCAGAACCAGGGGCCACAGTTTACGAGTAAGGAGTAAGCCATTTAGAACGGACGAGGAAACACTTTTTCTCACAGAGAGTGGTGAGTCTGTGGAACTCTCTGCCTCAGAGGGCGGTGGAGGCACATTCTCTCGATGCTTTCAAGAGGGAGCTAGATAGGGCTCTTAAAAATAGCGGAGTCAGGGGATATGGGGAGAAGGCAGGAACGGGGTACTGACTGGGGATGATCAGGCATGATCACATTGAATGGCGGTGCTGGATCGAAGGGCCAAATGGCCTACTCCTGCACCTATTGTCTATTGTCTATTAACTTGGGGGCATTGGTTTGGTCTTTTAGCACTATTATTGTTTGTTTGATTTTATGTGTGTGTGTGTATATATGTGTCCCTGACAGGACAATGAAAATCTTTCTTTGCATAGCACAACAGAACACAGAAGGCATTGACTACAATTCTATACATAAATATACCCATGAATTAATAAATGAATAAAGTGCAAATAACAGATGGAGGGATATTAATGTTCAGTGTTCCGAACCAGGTTTAATAGCCTGATGGCTGTGGGGAAGTAGCTATTCCTAAACCGGGTTGTTGCAGTCTTCAGGCTCCTGTATCTTCTACCCGAAGGTAGCAGGGAGAAGAGTGTGTGGCCAGGGTAGTGTGGGTCCTTGATGATGCTGCCAGCCTCATATATCAGTAAGAACTGCAGATGCTGGTTTAAATCGAAGGTAGACACAAAATGTTGAAGTAACTCAACGGGTGAGGCAGCATCTATGGAGAGAAGGAATTGGCGATATTTCGGGTCGAGACTTCAGTTGTTGTTATTGTTGCTTTAAGATTAGTACTAATCGACTGTTTTACACAAACAGTCTGTTGGAGGAACTCAACTCAACATCTGTGGTGGTGGGAGGGTGAGGGGCGCAGGAAGGAATCGTCCCGATTTTGGGTCGAAGCCCTGCATCAGGGCCAGCATCTGCAGTTCCTTGTGTCTCTTCTTTGAAACTGTGTTTATCTCCATGCCTCGCCTCGCCTGAGAATGTGGCAAGAACTGTTTAACTCCTGACAGTAAAAGAATGCTCATTGCATTTCTGGGAAATGGATGAAGTTTGGATCTAAGTTTGAACATACTGAATTGACAGATGTGACGGCTCTTTTGTGCTTGCATCAGCTCTTGGAAGCATAAAACATCTCCATCTCCTGCACTGTCAGACACAGACTGGTTTGGCCTTTCAATTAGCTCTGCCAAACATTACAATGCCTTTCCTTTGTGCTATTCGGGG
Source organism: Raja brachyura (assembly GCA_963514005.1). Next base: position 16,594,709 of record OY740811.1, read on the forward strand.
GAAAAAGATCTATTCATTATCTGTGTCGTAATGGCCCAGATCTTGTCATTCTCATTGGCTGTCTTGAATGGTTGAGTTAGGAGATGAGAGGTGACTGAGTGATTATGCCCTGAAGAAATGTTCCATTTTGGCTGCAAGATCGGCAGTACTGGCACCCGTGGCATCGCAGCTCTAGACGAAGTTAATGCCAGACTTGCTGCCATTGCTCTCTGGCTTGCTATAGTTTAATGCAGATCTGCCTGCCGGCTTGAGAACTCTCCACGTACCATCCATCTGAGCAGATTCTGGGAAACTCCCTCAAAATACCTGCTGGAAATTACAACTGAAATTCAGTGTTTCTAAAGAGGTTTGTGATCACTGTCTTTAGCATCACGGGACGTAGGGTGGCACAGTGGCGTAGTGGTAGAGTTCCCGCCTTACAGCTCCAGGGACCCGGGTTCAATCCTGACTACAGTCTGTACGGAGTTTGTAAATTCTCCCTGTGACTGCATGGGTTTTCTCCTGGTGCTCTGGTTTCCTCCCACACTCTCAAGGCATACAGGTCTGTAGGTAAATTGTGAGTTGCCCCTCGTGCGTAGGATAGTGCTGGTGTGCAGGGTGGCCGCTGGTTGGCACGGACCTGATGGGCCAAAGGGCCTGTTTTCACTCTGTATCTCCAGAGTAAAGTCTAAGCTGATTGTAGTCAGCAGTTTACGGCAGCTTAGGAAGGTAGGTATGTTCAAGTTGCCACGTCCTCAGGAGTTGGGTGCCCATTGATTTGAGATGCTGACCTTTCCACCGCAATAACACAGTGACAGACACAACCCCATTTCTCTTTGCCTGCCATTGTTCTCCATATCTGTGGAACTAAATACTGTTCATGTCCAATAGATTATTTGGTTGCAGTGAATCAGTAACTTCCTGGAAAGCAACTTGACATATTGAACAAAGGTGCGTTTATTCATGCGCGATGTTGTTATGTTTAAGAAAGAACTGCAGATGCTGGTAAAATCGAAGGTAGACACAAACTGCTGGTGAGGCAACTCAGCGGGTGAGGCAGCATCTATGGAGAGAAGGAATTGGCGACATTTCGGGTCGAGACCCCTCTTCAGTTGTTGTTGTTGTTATTGTTGCTTTAAGATTAGTACTAACTGATCGTTTTACACTTAATTTACATTAAGTCATTTTCTTTTAAAATCTGCTCCGTCAGTAATGTTATTGTGTGTGACTTGCCTTGGCTTGTTTGCATCTTGTGTGGTGGTTGACATATACTCGATGGGCCGAAGGGTCTGTTTCCTAGCTTTATCTCGAAACTGTGGTGGGAGATTGCTTGGTCCACCCTGTTTCAACAAATGCAATCAACCTAGCGTGCACAAACAGAAGATCAAACAGAACAAGTTGTCTTTTGTCTTTAGGCTGTGCACGCCTTACGCAAGAAGACGAGGATCTCAAAACTAAACTAAAACTTGGCAGAACCACTACTCTGCAGGATTGAAGGCGTTTATATTTCCAAGTCCAGCTGGTGGAAATTGCCGGAAGTGGAGATGTGCCTTGCCTACCACAGAACCTTGGCTGGCCGTTTTAAAGAACATTTCTCTGGTGGAGGTCCTTCCCACATCAATGATGCAAGAGGAGCTCTGGATCTTGATGATGGAGGACCACTACACTCTTTCCAAGTCTGGGCGCAACTTGGTGGGGAGCCTATTGGTTCCAAAGCACCTACTCCTCTGCGAGGCACAAGACTGCAGATGCTGGACAAAAAAATAAACAGCCCCTCTGAATTCATCCAGCACTTTAATTTTTTGCCCAAGGCTGGTGTTTGAGCTGGTGAGAGTTGGGTTTATTTGTGAAACGGCACGGAAACGGGTCCTGAAGCTGCACCGACCACTGTTACACTGGCAACATCCTACACTCTAGGGACAACTTTTACAATTTTTAACGGGGCCAATTAACCTACAAACCTGCCCGTCTTTGGAATGAGGGAGGAAACTGGAGCACCTGGGGAAAACCCAGGCGGTCACGGGGAGAACGAGCAAACTCCGTACAGATAGCACCCGTAGTCAGGATGAGGACCCGAATCTGGCACCGTGCTGCCCCCAGTTGCTCTGGCAGTTGCTGCCTGATAGCCTGGTTGAGTACCAGCAGTGTGTTTTGCATATGATGCACTGCAGTCACTGTCTACCAGCTATTTGGGGGGGGTGAATAATTAAAGTAACGGATGAGCACCTCGAGTGTTGTAGGGCAGTGGGATTGAATGCTTTTGAGAAGGGCTGGCAGTCAGTTGAGTCAGTGAGAGAATGTGGTCGCTGGCCATTGCTGCCTGCAATGTGGTGTCGACTGGCTGCCTGGGAAGGGGCTGGTGTTGGCTTTGTCACCCCGTATCCATCGTGTGAACTCACTCACAGTCACAAGTAGATAAAACCGTTGGCCATTTAATGCTGGATTAAAGCAAATCTATTTTTGCAGGCAGAATCTGATGCCTTGGGCAAATCATTTTGGGTGTTGTGCAAGAGGAGCTGCCTGTTTTCTCAGAAATTTGTGATTTTCACACACAAAATCACTTTATTTCGAGTTATAAGGGGGGGCAGCCTGAGCAGATAGATTCAGCAAGAGGTGGGAGGTGGATTGCTGATGTTCCAAATGGAAATTGCTCTGGAATATGGTTGGGGGTGGGTAAAGTGCTTTACTTCTAAAGGTTGCTACTTTGGTCTGTTCAATAACTGCTTTACCTCTTCACCAGGAGGACACAGTCACTACACGGGCCAAGCCCAGCAACGAAATTTGGACCAAAAGCTTGCATGGTGCAGAACCCAAAGGCTGTGATGTAAGTAGCTTGTTTATAACCATCTGAACTGAAGGATATCTGCACAGCTCGCTTTCTTTTCCTTAAAGCAGGTTCCTAAACTACACTCACAACTACAATAGGTTTTCCAGATTAAACTTCAGCAGATATTTTTTCGCCGGGAGGTTTCCAATGTATCGACAGCCTTCCTCGCTACCTGCATTAATACTAATCCTGTTTAGTAAGTGTATCAGGGGTAATGGGGAGAAGGCAGGAGAATGGAGTTTGGAGGGAAAGATAGATCAGCCATGATTGAATGGCGGAGTAGACTTGATGGGCCGAATGGCCTAAATTCGCTCCAAGAACTTATAAATTTATCTCTGCCAGTTGTATTGCCTGCAAACCTACTTTGAAAACAAACCATTTCCATTGCCAACAGATGTGCCAGCACTGATTCTTGCGAAAATCCAATGGTCATAGATCGTTGCTGAGAAAAAGACTCTGCCACCATCCAATTGAGTTGTATCCAATTTACCAACTCTCCATTGATCCCGTGGGGCTACCACGAGGGACCTTGTACAATAGAAAGTGACCATTTGGCTCATCGTCCTATGTAGGCTCACATTACAGACCCAGGTCTTCACTCATTTTCCCTGTAGCTTTTTTCTTCCCCACGGCCAGCATGTATATCACTAGGGGCAATTTATAGTGTCCATTAACTATCAACCCAGACATCTCTGGGATGTGGGGATGAAATTGGGAGAAACAGCTGTCACAGGGAGAAAGTAAAAAGTCCACGTAAACGGCATCCGAGGTCAGGTCAGGACTGGCCGCAGATTGCTGGAGCTGCCAGGCGGTAGTTTGACCAGTTGTCCCATGTGCCGCTCTGCACAAGAGTCGGAATGAACAGGAGTTCAGTTCTGTAGGGTCAACTCCCATCGTTCTTCAGCTTCCAGACTGTGGGAGTGAATAATCCACGGGTCACAGAATCCTGTTGATATAAACAGGATTGTGGGTCCTCGTCCTTCCTCTTCCAAAGTCCACAATCAGTTCATTGGTTTTCCTGATATTGAGAGCCAGGTTGTTGTGCCGGCACCATTTGGTCAATCGGTCGATCTCACTTCTATACTCTGACTCGTCACCATCTGTAATTCGGCCAACAACGGTGGTGACGTCGGCGAACTTGAAGATGGAGTTCGCACTATGTCCGGCTACACAGTCATGAGTATAGAGTGAGTGGAGCAGGGGGCTGAGCACGCAGCCTTGCGGTGCTCGAGTACTGATTGTTAATGAGGAAGAAGTATTTCTGCCAATTCGAACAGACTGTGGTCTGTGGATGAGGAAGTTGAGGATCCAATTGTGGAGGGATGCGCAGACACCCAGTTCCGTGAGCTTGGTAACCAGCTTTTTTTTTAAATCAAAAATATTTATTCAAATATTAAAATAATATAGACAATACAATAAAACCAAAACAGAACCCACCACCATAATGCATGGCAAACAATAAACTGTTATACAACTATCTTCCACTCCTTGTCAAGGATGCATTCAACCTCCCACGGTGCCCAGCTGATTGCCCATGGAGAGTGCGTAGTCCCTCTCTATCACCACCCGGGCATGGGCGTAACCCTGGAAAAGGGGCAGGGTGGTAACCAGCTTGGAGGGGATGATGGTATTGAACGGCGAGCTGTAGTCTATAAACAACAGCGTGACCTAAGTGTTTTTATTGTCCAAGTGGTCCAGTGCGGAGTGGAGAGCCAGTTAACCTCCGTTGACCTGTTGTGACAGTAGGCAAGCTATAGTGTTTGTCTTGTACTGTGTAGGTATGTTACAATACCTACGTTTAGCAGCGCTGCAGTTCTGCCGCTCCCCGTGTGCGTGACTTTGGCGCCTTTCAGAGGGGGGTGGGTTTAAAATGCCGATTTTTTTTCTAGGCAGTCCAAATCAATCCATGTCGGGCGATTTTGTCGCTAAAGAGAAATCGCTCCGACATTTCATTCATGACGCTATTTTTAAACTACGCTAGATTATTTATTAACTAGAGTAGTTTAAAAATCATCTTCTAAAGCTCTGAACGGTGACAGCGGAACGGACCTAAGGTAGGCGATAAAAGAAGCTACACAGTCTATTTTTACATAAATACTTGGTTTTTAGGGAGGCTTTAATCACATTTTCATGTTGCGAAAAGGGGACAAAAAAAATGTATGAACCGGCTGTATTTTTCATACCGACTTCACTGCAAACCGCAACGTTCTAATCCACCGCATTCCACTAAAACCCTCTCGCAAGTTGATTTAAATGGCCATTAATTTTCAGGCAATAAACACTAAATCTCTTCCATTTGGCTTAGAAATTCATGAAAATGAGTTTTAAAAATTATGTTATATTGTGGATTATTGTGTGAATGTTATTTGGACACTTAGGCAATTAAAAAAAAAGTTTATCTTTTCTTAAGAAATGGATAGATGTTTAGATCTACTCATTGAATTTTGTAATTAGCTACAATTAGATAACTAACTAATTATATGCTTTAATTTCAGGTGGTCCAAGTAAGATTGTTTCATATTTGTTTCAGAATGCTTCAATCTATAATAACTGAAAATGTCATTGAGTTCTCTTAATTTTTAAGAAAGTTATGGGCTTTTAACTGTTCCAGATCACAGCTTTTGAGTTAAGTCAATTGAAAGGCAATGGGGAACAAGATGCTAATTTCCGAGTATGAAAATGGTCATAACTTTCTTAATACTGAAGATATGAAAGTGAATTAGGTGTCAAATTAAACTTCTTTTTATGCTTTATCTGATGGAATACATTGCAGACTTGATTTTTAAAATCTCAAAATTTTGTAACATTGCTATACTGTGGTGGTGGGTTCTGTTTTTTGATTTGATTCAAGTTTACTGTCATTGTGCAGAGTACAAGTACAGAGACAATGAGGTGCTTTTTTCACCATACAGCCATGCGAATAAAACATAAATAAATAAATAAATAAAAAAAAATAAGATAGAAATAAGAACACAGAACACGATAGTCCATAACACAAACATCCCCACAGAGCGATGTCAAAGTTTCCCACTGTGAGGGAAGGCACCAAAGTTCAGTCATCCTCCTCTTTGATGTTCACCCGTGGTCGGGGCCTCTCGAGCTCTCCGCAGTTGCCGCTACGGGCGGCCCGATGTTCAGGCCCTCTCGCCGGGATGATGGAAGTCCGATGGAATAACATCCTCAGCGGCTTGGACATCCGAATCGGCCACTTCCTACCCGAGTCCGCAGCTCCCGGAGTCCACAGGCCGAGCTGGGTGGAGATTCAACGCTGGCGGCCCTCAGCAAAGTCTCCCAGGACTCTGCGATGTTGGTCAGCGCCGGCCGCGCTGGGAGCTCTACAAACCACAGCTCCGCGATGTTGAAGCAGCAGGCCCAACACTCCGGAGCTTTAAACGGCGATCCCAGGTAAGGCATCGCTCGCTCCGTGATGTATCCAGCGCTGCGTCGCCGCTGCTGATGCTCTGGTCCGGTCCCCGGCAGGAAAGGCCGCGCCAATCCAGTTGGTAGGCCGCGAGGAGGGGGCGAGGACGCGACTCGGAGAATAGTCGCTTCCTCGCCAGGAAGTGACTGGGAAACGGTTTCCCCCTCACCCTACCCACCTCCCCCACATAAAATACTAAAATAGATCCTCCAAAACATACTTTAAACAAACTAAAAGTAAAAAAAGGTAGAAAGACAACAGACTGTAGGCAGAGGCTGCCTTCATGCGGGCGCCCCTAGAGGTGGATGGTTTTATTGTATCGTATATATTATTTTAATATTTGAACAAACATTTTTGATTTAAAAATAAAAAGCTGGTTACTAAGCTCACGGAACTGGGTGTCTGCGCATCCCTCCACAATTGGATCCTCGACTTCCACATCCACAGACCACAGTCTGTTTGAATTGGCAGAAATACTTCTTCCTCATTAACAATCAGTACTGGAGCACCGCAAGGCTGCGTGCTCAGCCCCCTGCTCTACTCACTCTATACTCATGACTGTGTAGCCGGACATAGTGCGAACTCCATCTTCAAGTTCGCTGACGTCACCACCGTTGTGGTTCTTGTTGAGGGCGGAGTTGATATCCACCATAACTAACCTCTCAAAACACTTCATCACCACCGATGTTAATGCCACTGCTGGATAGTCGTTGGGGCACGTCACCTTATTCTTCTTGTGCACCGGTATTATTGATGCCCTCTTAAAGTAGGTGGGAACCTCAGACCCCAGTAGTGAGAGGTTGAAAATGTCCGCAAAAACACCAGCCAGTTGCCCTGCACAGATTTTGAGAACTTGACCTGGTATACCATCAGATCCAGGCGCTTTCTGAGGGTTCACCCCCCTCTGACGTCGGCCTCTGTGACTGTAATACCATCAGGGTGTATGGAGGCTTGGGAAGGCACATCAATGGTCTCCCTAACAAAGCATGCTTGAGCTGCCTCCTGATTTCGCCTTATAGGAGATGATTGCATTCGAACCCTGCCACAGTTGCTGAACATCCGCCCCATCCTCTAGCTTTGAGCGGAAGTCCCTTTTGGCCTTTTTGATGGCCTTGTCAAGGTCTTATCCGGACTTCATATAGACCTCTGCGTCCCCAGACCTGAATGCCCGGGATCTGGTCCTCAGAAGAATGAGGATCTCCTGGTTTATCCAAGACTTCTAGTTGGGAAACACTCAGAAGGTTTCTGTAGGAACACAGTCTTCCACACATTTCCTTATGAAATCTGTAATGACTGTGGCATATTCAATCAGGTCCGTTGCCCAGTCTACTGTAGTTGTTCCTGTGCCTCCCCAGCTCTGTGCAGTCCTCACCTCTGGGGGTGCGCTCTTCAGTTGCTGCCTGTATGCAGGAAGAAGCAGCACTGCTGAATGGTCAGATTTCTTGAAGTGAGGGCGAGGGATAGAGCGATAGGCATCCTTGATGGTCATATAGCAGTGGTCAAGGGTATTTAATCCTCTGGTGCTGCACGCAAAATGTTGGTGATAGTTTGGGAGTGATCTTTTTCACGTTGGCTTTGTTGAAGTTCCCAGCTATGGTGGTACACGCTCTAGGGTATGCTGTCTGGTGCTTGTTGACCACGGCGTGCAGCTCCACCAATGCTAGACGGACGTCTGCCTGGGGTGGGATGTAGACCGCGGTCAGGATGATGGAGGTGAATTCCCTCGGGAGGTAGAAGGGGCAGCACTTCACCGTCCGATGTTCCAGGTGCAGCGAGCACTGCCACGTCTGAGCACCACGAAGAGTTGACCATGAGGCGGATCAGAAGGGCGCCTCTCCCTTTCCCAGATGCCTGGGTATGGTCCGTACGATGGATGTAGAAACCTTCAGCTGGACCGGGTGTGAGCCATGGCTCTGTGAAACAGAATACAGAGCATACCCTCAGCTCCCTTTGCTAAAGCCTTAACCTTAAGTCCTCTACTGTATTTTCCAGTGTTTGTACATTGGATTTTAGGATGGTAGGGAGAGGGGGTCGTAGTTCCCTGCGCTTCAGTCTGACTTGTAGTCCTGCCCGCCGGCCACGTTTCCGGACACACTGGAGACCTCCTCTGCGTTTCCAGGTACACTACCTACTGTTCCTGCGATCCTCCCTCCGCCAGGTCGGGGAGTCCCCTGCGATCACGAATTCCCCAATGGGCCTGTCCCACTTGCACGACTTTTTCGGCGACTTTCAGCACCCGTCATAGGCCGGCGAAAATGTTCAACATGTTGAAAATTCAGCAGCGACCAGAAAGACGCTACGACTCTTTGGGCGACTGAAGAGACTACTCGCGACCATACAGGCGACACCCTGGTGACATGTCGCGGGGTGAAGCCGGTATGGTCGTGAGTAGTCGCCCAAAGAGTCGTACCTTGTTCTGGTCACCGCTGGATTTTCAACATGTTGAAAATTTTCGGTGACTTGTAAAGACCTATGATGAGTGCCGGCAGTCGCCGAAAAAGTCGCATAAGTGGGTCAGGCCCACTACAGTGAGCAGCTCCGTTGCTGCCGGTAGATCGCAATAGCGCTAATGCGTTTAAATGCATTAGCGTTGTCATTTGCATCGCTGGTTTCTGCTGTTTCTATTATAGAGTTAAGCGGAGAACTACTATATTTGGTGATTTTCTGCTGTGCTGTTGGAAACATGTCGCCACAGACAGGCGCCAGGGTAATCGCTGGTTGGCATAGACTCTGTGGGCCGAAGGGCCTGTTTCTGGTTGTAACTAAAATCTAATGTAAACCCTTCTAAACAGTGGGAGATATGAAGAATTTAACATTAAATTTGAGGTTCAATTAGAGGCCAATAAATTGTTATAAATAATTTAAGTATTCTGATCTAACTGGAATATTTGTTAATTGTAAGCTGCTTTTGTGCCTGTGTCTGGATTGACAACCTGTTCCATTTATCCACCATCTGTCGTGTCGCACTGAGCCATTTGATTGGCGTTTTATGGAGTCATTGCTTGAATGTTAAGTCGAAGCATGCTTAGTGCTGAAAGCTATTGTAAAGTAAAGCAGCCAATTTGCACTTGGGAAGGTCCCACAAACAGCAAATGATATCAGGTTCACTCTCGTTACTTTGCAGAAGTGACCATAAGTTGGGGAGATAGACACAAAATGGTGGAGTAACGCAGCAAGTCAGACAGCATCTCTGGATAGCATGGATAGATGACCTTTCTATTCGGGACCATTCTTCAGACAGACATGGATAGGTGACCGGAAATGTCACCTATCCCTGTTCTCCAGAGATACTGGCTGATCCACTGAGTTCCACCAGCACTTTAAAATTTTTGTAAAGCAACACCTGCAGCTCCTTCTTTCCATATTGCTCTTTGTGAGCCAGGCTGATACAATTGAATCACAAGCTGCCTGCTATGGGATGTGCATTTGTAGAAATAATGTCTGTTTGTTGGACGACAGGTCAACATGAATGTGACGGGGGTGACTGGAGAGTAGAAATCAATGTTGATCAGTCCTTGCAAGCATTTACAAGTGTACTTTAGGTTTAGGCTTTTTATTGACAAGTGTACTGAGGTAAAAAGCAAAGATCATAGTATCTTTGGTAAAAAGCTTTGTTTTGCATGCTACTCCAAATGGATCAGATATACCATGCCTACATACAACTCAAGTACAATAGATACAGCAAAGGGGAAGATACAGAGTGCAGAAAGTTCTCGGCCTTGTAGTGTATCAGTTCCAGCGACAATGTTCAATGTCCACAATGGGGTAGAGGGCAGTACCCCATCTTATGGGAGGGCCAGTCAGAAGCCTGATAACAGAAGGGAAGAAGCTGTTCCTGGACCTGGTGGTGTGTGTTTTTTCAAGCTTCTGTACCTTCAGGTCGGGGGCAAGGAGAAGGTGCAATGACCAGGGGTGGGTCAAGTCTTTAACAAGGCTGCTTTTTACAAGGCAGCATGAAATGCAGTTGATGTCGATGGTGGGAAGTCTAGCCCGTTTGATGGTCTTGGCTATAGTTACAACTCTCTGAAATTTCCTGTGGTCTTGGGCAGAGGTGCCTCACCCGTTGAGTTTCTCCAGCATTTTGTGTTCCCAAACCAAGCTGTGATACAACCCGACAGTATGCTTTCTATGATAACCATATAACAAATAACCATATAACAATTACAGCACGGAAACAGGCCTTCTCGGCCCTTCCAGTCCGTGCCGACCATTTATTTTCCCCTAGTCCCATTTACCTGCACTCAGACCATACGCCTCCATTCCCTTTCCGTCCATATACCTATCCACTTTTAAATGTTAAAATCGATCCTGGCTCCACCACTTCTGCTGGAAGATCATTCCACACAGCCACCACTCTCTGAGTAAAGAAGTTCCCCCTCATGTTACCCCTAAACTTCTGTCCCTTAATTCTCATGTCATGCCCTCGTGTTTGAATCTTCCCTACCCTCAATGGGAAAAGCTTATCCACGCCAACTCTATCCCTTTCATCATTTTAAAGACCTCAATCAAGTCCCCCCTTAACCTTCTGCGCTCCAAAGAATAAAGACCTAACTTGTTCAACCTTTCTCTGTAACTTAGTTGCTGGAACCCAGGCAACATTCTAGTAAATCTCCCCTGTACTCTCTCTATGATGTAGACGTTCGTAAGAGTCACTGAAGACATGCCAAATTTCTTCGGGAAGTAGAGGTGTTAGTGAGCCACGTTGGCTGTTGCATCAATATGGTTGCTTCTTGACGGATCATTGGTAATATTAACACCAATGAACTTGAAGCTCTTCACCTTTTCAATTTCTGGTTGATTCTGATTCTGGGGCACGAACTCCACCACACTTCCTGAAATCAATAACTAGCACCTTTGTCTTGCTGACGCTGATGGGAAGGTTATTGTGCTGACACCATGTCACTAAGTTCTCTATTTTCTCCCTGTACTCTGTCTCATCATTATTCGTGATCCGGCCCATTTTGTGGTTTCATCTGCAAACGTGCGCATGGAGTTAGAGCAGAACCTGGCTGCACAGTCGTGAGTATATAGGGAGTTTAATAAGGGGCTGAGAAGACACCAGTGTTGATAATTATTGCGGAGAAGGTGTCACGTCCTCACTGATCGGTGTCTGTGGGTCAGAAAGTTGAGGATCCCGTGGCAGAGGGGGGTAGCTGATTCCTGGGTCCTGAGGTTTGGAAGTGAGTTTGGATGAGATGATGTTGAAGACTGAGCAACAGTCAATAAGCAGGAGTCTGACGTTGAGCACTTGTTGTCCAGGTATTCCAGAGATGAGGCTAGGGGCAGCGAGATGTCGTCCGCTGTGGACCTGTTGCGACAGTAACTAAACTGCAGTAACTCCAGGCTGGCTGGGAGGCTGGAGTTGATTCATTTAAATGACAATTCAATCTTTATTGTCATTGTGCAGTGTACAATACAGAGACAACAAAATGCAGTTGGTATCTCCGAAGGGCGAGCTGTCCCTGGCGATGCTGTGCGCCCTGCGCAGGCATCGTTTACTATGGACATACTCAATGGAGGGGAGTGAGGAGCCTGTGATGCGTTCGGCGATCTTCACCACCCTCTACAGAGCCTTCCTGTCGGCGACAGAGCTGTTACCATACCATACTGTGATGCAGTTGGTAAGGATGCTCTCGATGGTGCAGCGGTAGAAGTTCACCAGAATCTGGGGAGACAGGTGGACCTTCTTAAGTCTCCTCAGGAAGAAGAGACGCTGGTGAGCCTTCTTGATCAGTGAGGATGTGTTGTGGGTCCAGGAGAGGTCATCGGAGATGTTGACCCCCAGGAACCTGAAGCTGCAGACACATTCCACCTCCGTCCCATTGATATAGATGGGGGTGTGCGTGCAGCCTCTCGATCTCCTGAAGTCCACAATGAGCTCCTTGGTCTTCTTGGAGTTGAGGGCCAGGTTATTGGCGGCACACCATGCTGTTAGGAGCTGAACCTCCTCCCTGTAGGCCGACTCATCGTTGTCGCTGATGAGGCCAATCACCGTCGTGTCATCTGCATACTTGATGATGGTGTTGGTACCATGTACAGGTATGCAGTCGTAGGTGAAGAGGGAGTAGAGGAGGGGGCTCGGCGAGTAGAGGAGGATGTGCACCTTCACCAGTATCCAAGCACCCGCCTCATGGAGGTGGATGTCAGAGCCACTGGACTGTCGTCTTGTGGTACGTGGATGATAATGGTCTTTTTTGAAGCAGGTGGGGGCCACAGAATGGAGAAGTGATAGGTTTAAGATTTCTGTGAATACCTCTGCCGGCTGATCTGCGCAGGTCTTGAGGACATGGCCAGAGACTCCATTCGGACCAGCTGCTTTCTGTAGGTTTGATCTGCGTGAAAGGTCTGTGTCACCACGATGTTGTCACCGCTGTGCCATAAATCTCTCTGGCATTTCTTCCTCACTGATACAAATATCCATTGGTTCCATTGGTTCCCCGTTCCCCAGCATTCCTGGAAAGTTTCTTACGTGCTCTTTTGTGACGAAGGAAATGAAGGATTTATTTAATTTGTTCTATCACTTCCTTCTCATGTTATTTCTCATGGGTAATTATGGGAGCACAAAGGCAGAGCTAGCTAAAGTGAACTGGCAACCTGCGTTAATACTTCAATCTGTTGAGGTCTTTTAATAAGACTTTTAACACCACATAAAGTAAGATGCATGCCAATGAGAAAGAAAGGTTCCAAGAGCGAGAAGTTTGGGTGGGAAGTGGGAAAGTTCCAAGGGTGGGGTGGTTAACTAAGGAAGTGCAGACTTGCTGCATACACTTGTGCAAAGACAGGCGGCAGGTCATAAGTTGGGCAGAATATTAAAAAATGCAAAGAATTATTAAAAGAATACCTTGAAATGTGGCAAGAGACAAAGCCAGCCAGAATTCAACAAACAGATAGAAATTTATGTTGCCATTTTAAGGAAGAAAGAATCTCAAAAGAAAGAAAGGTCCGACAGAGGTTCACCTGCACCTCCTCCAACCTCATCTATTGCATCTGCTGCTCCAGATGTCAGCTGATCTATATCGGTGAGACCAAGCGGAGGCTTAGCGATCGTTTCGCCGAACACCTCCGCTCGGTCCACAATAACCAACCCGACCTCCCGGTGGCTCAGCACTTCAACTCCCCCACCATTCCGTATCCGACCTCTCTGTCCTGGGCCTCCTCCACGGCCAGAGTGAGCAACACCGCAAATTGGTGGAACAGCACCTCATATTCTGCTTGGGGAGTCTGCATCCTCTTGGCATGAACATCGAATTCTCTCAATTCTGTTAACCTTTGCTGTCTCCTCCCCTTCCTACCTCTCCCTCGGCCCTCGGGTTCCTCCTTTTTCCTTTCTTCCTCCCGCCTCCCCCCACCCCCCATCAGTCTGAAGAAGGGTTTCGGCCCGAAACGTCGCCTATCTCCTTTGCTCCATAGATGTTGCTGCACCCGCTGAGTTTCTCCAGCATTTTGTGTACCCTCGATTTTCCAGCATCTGCAGTTTAAAGTGTCCTTTAACACTGAGACTGCTGAATCTGCTCCAACATTTCCTTCTTAGAATCAGCTAACCACATGTAACACAATTAGGTCTTTTTAGAAGTAGTAAAACCAGTTCCATACATATTGACCCTGGGTGTTCCAATCCTCTTGACTCAAGATTTCCCTGACGGCCTATAATACAAATTGGCAGAGAGCACAGTCACTCATCAACAAGGATATAGAGTTATCGTCCCCATAGACCACCCCCAGAAGATGGATTCAAGAGAGTGCTATGAATCGAGCTAGATATCCAATTGCCCCCTGTCTTCAGTTTAAGCTCCTGTTCTAGGTTTTCGTGGCTATGTGTAGCGTTCCATTGCAAAAGTCACACTGGCCATTATCAAGCAATTTTAGTACAGATGATAGACACAGTGCATCTCTGGATAGAAGGAATGGGTGATGTTTGGAGTCCAGCCCCTTCTACAGTTGATCTCTATCTAAAGTTAGAAAATATACACAGATTGCAGTCTTTCAGATTCAACAGCTTCAAAAAAAAAGTTGTCTATGGCACTGTCATCCAAAACCAGACACCAGACCCTACCCTCCATACTCTGCCACAGCAAGAGATTCCCAGTTGGACAAGGGGCTGTTCTCAAAGCCTCCTTGAGTAGGTATACCAGGCACACGGACTTGTGGCTACCCCGGGCTAATCGTGCGGCACGGTGGCACAGCGGTAGTGTTGTGCCTTACAGTGCCAGACGTCCAGGTTCGATCCCGACTACGGGTGCTGTCTGTATGGCATTTATATACGTTCTTCCCGTGACCGCGTGGGTTTTCTCCAAGATCTTCGCTTTCCTCCCACACTCCAAAGACGTACAGGTTTGTAGGTTAATTGGCGCGGTGTAAGTGAAAATTGTCCCTAGTGTGTGAAGGGTAATGTTAATGTGCGGGGATTGCTGGTCGATTCGGACTCGGTGGGCCGAAGGGCCTGCTTGTGCTCTGCATCTCTAAACTAAACTAAATGGAGACAGGTTGGAAACACGGGGAATTCTAGTGTGAAAACAGCCGACAGTGCACACCATCTTAAATGTGAATAAATGGGTCATGAAGCAGATGGATGCAAAGCAATGAGACCCAAACACCATAAAGGGGGTAATTTTGCTAGTTTCTATTCTTTGCCCAGAGTCATGCTGGTCAGACAGACAGTCATACATAGGAAAGAAAGGTTAGAGCAGGAAGCAGTCTCTGCAGCCAGCTCCACCACTAAACATCATGGCTGACCTCATCTCCCCACCCTAATCCACCCTGGTAATCCTTCACCCCTTGCTCAGCAAGAATCTATCCATCTCTGCTTTAAAAATCAAGGACGGTGGAGTGGAGAGTTTCAAAGACTGAAGAAGAAATAAAATGCCTTCTCGCGTGTCATAATTTATTTTTTAAACAGCAATTCCTTGCTCTAGACTCCACCAAAACAGGAAAGAAATGTCTTCTGTAACACGACCTTTCTTTTGATGCTGCTGCACCCGCTGAGTTTCTCCAGCATTTTGTGTAACCCTCAGCAGTCTCAGTGTTTGGAGCCCAGGGTGGAGTGACATGTTTCTCCTTCATTGTCACTGCACTGAGTAACAATGGAAAGCCGAATATTTTGTTCTTCAGACAATGCTATCCAGCTGTAAAAGGCACTCGTCGACCGACACAATGTGTGACTTAGTAAACACACACTTGCGTAAACGATTCTGTAGTATTGCACCAAGTGCAATCGAGGCAGTTTGTAATTTTTACAACATTGTACGATCACTCAAGTTTACATCGGACACAAGCCGGCAATGGCAGCAGTGACTACCCATGGCACGGTGGCGCAGCGGTAGAGTTGCTGCCTTACAGGGCTTTCAGCGCCAGAGCCCCGGGTTTGATTGTGAGTATGTTTGATTTGTCTGTACAGAGTTTATACATTCTCCCCGTGACCGCATGGGTTTTCCCTGAGATCTTTGCTTTCCTCCCACATTCTAAAGAGGTACAGGTTTGTAGGTTAGTTGGCTTTCTATAAATGGAAGTTATCCCTAGTATGTGTAGGATAGTGTAAGTGTGCAGTGATCGTTGGTCGGCACAGACTCGGTAGGCCGAAGGGCCTGTTTCTGCGCTGTATCACTAAACTAAGCTGAAAGGCCGTGCGCTGCTGAGTTCCCCAGACACAGCTGGATGCCGCTAATAACTTGCTCTCAGTAAGTTATTTCATGCAGGGGATCGGGGTGGTGATTCCGTCGTGTAAAATCTGACTTGCGTAATGGTTTCAAGGAATGTAACCCTTGCTTAATGTGGGGGGGGGGGGGGGGGTGCCTTTTAATCAAATAGCCTGTAAACATAGTGGGCAAAATGTGGGAAAGGTTGACTTTCATTGGCATTTGTGTTGGGGATGAAAGGGGCTGGCAGATGCCCTGCCTGCTCAGTATCAGAGCAAGTAAACCAGAAATTTGCAGAGGGGCAGTGTGACAGGGAAAAGTCCACACTAACAAAATGAGCAATCAATTTATGTTCAACAAGATGAGTCTCAACCCGAAACGTTATCCATTCCTTCTCTCCAGAGATGATGCCTGCCCCACCGAGTTAATCCAGCATTTTGTGTCTATCAACCATTTTGCTCCTTCTGATTCGGAAATCCTTAAAAAAATGTAAACAACATATACATTTTGTAATTGGACCTGCCACAAATTCAAGAAGTTTGTGAGAAAACAAAACTGAAGAAGGGTCTTGACCCGAAACGTCGCCTATCTCCTTCGCTCCTTAGATGCTGCTGCACCCGCTGAGTTTGTCCAGCTTTTTGTGTAACCAACAAAACTACTAGTTGATGAAGAGTAATAGTTGAGAATACAACATGGAAACTGCCCCTTCAGCTCAACTCGTCCACGCCGACCATCATCTCTATCTGAGCTAGTCCCATCTGCCTGCATTTGGCCCATAATCCTCCAAACCTTTCTCTATCCGTGACAGGACATGGCACATTAACACTTCGTGTGTGGACATGTGACGAGGGTTTAATGTTTGGATGGTGTTTTGTGAACCACTGATGCTGTCAGACCGGTTCTGCACATCACCCAATCTCTTGCTCACCTTTATATAACAAAACAATACACCTGGATATAATGAGCAATCTCACGACCACAAAGCATGTTCTAATGTTGCATGATAGCCCTGGGCACTTCACACCTTAGCACAAACAAATCAAGCTTGAGTGAGATTTACGATATTGAGACAAGTGATCATAAGTTTGGAATAAAGGAGTGTCATACAGGAGGTGAGAGGGACGGAAGCGTTTAGTTTAGAGATAGGGTACGGAAATGGCCCACCGACCCTCAATCACCCATTCACACTTGTTAAGTTCTATGTTATCCCACTTACTCATCCACTCATCCACACACTAGCGTCAATTATCCTACAAACCCACATATCTTTGGAATGTGGGAGGAAACCGGAGCACGTGGAAGAAACCCACGCGGTCACAGGGAGAACGTGCAAACTCCACGTGGACAGCCCCCGAGGTGAGGATCGAACCCGGGTCTCTGGTGCTGTGAGGCAGCGTCTTTATCTGTTGCGCCGCTGTGTCGTCTTAGGAAAGGAATTTGAGACTACAAACTCGTACATCTTTGGCGTGTGGGAGGAAACCAGAAATCCCAGAAAAAGATCCATGCAGGCCATGGGGAGAACGTACAAACCCATAGTCAGGGTGACTGGCGCTGTAAGGAAGCAACTCTACCACTGTGCCACCGTGCCGCCTATAATCAGCTTCAATTTTTAGATCTGCGACGGAAGAAACAGAGTCTTCCGCGCATAGGCCATGCCGACCGTCAATCAACAGGTGACACAGGGTCTGAAGAAGGTTCTCGATCTGAAACTTCACCCATTCCTTCTCTGCAGAGATGCTGCCTGTCCCGCTGAGTTACGCCAGCATTTTGTGTCTGTCTCCGGTGTAAACCAGCATCTGCAGTTCCTTTCTACACACCATCAACACTAGTTCGGTTAACCCATTTTCTCATCCATTCCCTATGCACGAGGGGCATTTTTCACACTCTATCTTTCAATCAATCTGTCAGTCACAAAAAGTGTAATCTTATATCAGCAAGTCAATCACAGCACTTTGGATCGGATCCAAATCAAGTGTGCAGTCTGACATGGAAGACAAATCGACGTGGAAGGGAAGGAACTAGACAAAAGGTGGAATTCAGCATAATCGTATTTGCCATGCAGCACAGCATCTAGAACTCAGTGCCTGGAGCCTGTGGTGAAGGTTGGAAATCCTCCAATTTATAGAAAAATATTGGGCGAGCTCTTTTCAATGTTGAATCCACCATGGAAATGGGCCAAGAGCTGGGCGTGGGATTAACGAAAGTCAGGAGGATACTGTTAGACAACATCTCAGCCTTCAACACCACAATGCCGTATAAACCCATCGCTAGACCCCTGGACCTTGCCTTGGGGTCTCCATCTGCAACCGGCTTCTAGACTTCCTGGCCGGCAGAACCCAGTCTGTTAGTATGTAGAAACCAGGAACAGCAAACGCTGGTTTACATAAAGTCAGAGCGAGAAAGTGCCAGAGTAACTCAGTGGGTCAGGCAGCGTCCCTGGAAAACATTGGCAGGTGAAGTTTCAGGTTGGGAGCATGCAGGTACAGCAGTCAGTGAAGAAAGCCAATGGCATGTTGGCCGTTAGAGGAGTTGAGTATAGGAGCAAAGAGGTCGCTCTGCAGTTGTATAGGTCCCTAGTGAGACCACACCTGGAGTATTGTGTGCAGTTTTGGTCCCCTAATTTGACATTTTTGCTATTGGGAGTGCAGCATAGGTTTACAAGGTTAATTCCCGGGATGGCGGGACTGTCATATGCTGAGAGAATGGAGCGGCTGGGCTTGTACACTCTGGAGTTTAGAAGGATGAGAGGGTTTCTTATTGAAACATATAAGATTATTAAGGGTTTGGACACGTTAGACGCAGGAAACATGTTCCCGATGTTGGGGGAGTCCAGAACCAGGGGCCACAGTTTAAGAATAAGGGGTAAGCCATTTAGAACGGAGACGAGGAAACACTTTTTCTCACAGAGAGTTGTGTGTCTGGGGAATTCTCTGTCTCAGGGCTGTGGAGGCCGGTTCTCTGGATACTTTCAAGAGAGAGCTAGATAGTGCTCTTAAAGATAGCAGAGTCGGGGGACATGGGGAGAAGGCAGGAACGGGGTACTGATTGGGGATGATCAGCCATGAGCACATTGAATGGTGGTGCTGGCTCGAAGGGCCGAATGGCCTACTCCTGCACCTATTGTCTTTTGTCTTGTGTTGGGAGTCTTCTTCTGTCTGAAGAAGGGTCGCAGCCCAAAACGTCACTTATCCATGCTCACCAGATTGCTATCTGACCCGCTGAGTTGCTCCAGGACTTTCTATCTCTATCTTTCTATCTCAGAAGAAGACTCCCAATAGACAATAGGTCAGAATATTTCCTCAACCCTGACCTTTAATGCTAGTGTCGCCAAGAGCGGTGAGCTCAGTCCCTTGCTCCACTCCCTGTACGTCCATGACTCTGTGGCCAAGTGTCGTGCCAAATTGACCTTTAAGTTCACCAATGATACCACCAATGTCAGCCCAGATCAACAACAATGAGCATAGGAAAGAGACTGGGAACCTTATGCAGTGGCGTCAGGTCATGAACCTAGCTCTTAATGTCAGGACGATGAAGGAGTTGGTTGTTGAAAAGAATTCGCCGAATATTTTTAAAAATAAATTAGGGGATTTCCACCTTCACCACTGGCTCCAGGCGAGTTCTTTTCAAGGTTGAACCCTCCAGGGAATTTTGCCAAGAGATGGTCAGGAGGCACCCTAGCCTGGAATGGCACTTGACCGCCAGAACCTGTTTTGCGTTCTTTGAATTTATTGTCACGCAGTACTGTGTACTCCGAGGTCAACAAGAAATATATTGCACCCTAGTGCATGTGCTGCTAAACTAATTGGAATCAGAAGTCCTTTTTTAGCCATGTTGAATATAATGGGCTGAATGGCCTCACCCCGAGCGTTAAGTCTCCAGACTTTCACTACTTCTTGCTTTTGTACGCTACAGTACCCTCGGGACTTTCTCAACATTATCTCACACAAGGTAAAACACCTCCGAAATGGATTTAACAACGTCTACAAAACCCAAATTCAGACTTGGATGGATTACACCGGAGTGAAAATGGATGACCGGGCATGGGGAGACCGCCGTGAGGAAGGGGGGGGAAGATTGGCCGCCTCCCTCTGAAAGCCGCGGTAGTTGGTCATCAAGCATATTGAGGCTGAGATCCAGTGATTGTGTTACAGTTGGCATGATATTGGTGTGGCCACACTTGGGGCATTGTGTTCAGTTTTAGTCTCCCCGCTATAAGAAAGATGCTTGAAGCTGGAAAGAGTGCAGAGAAGATTTATGGGCATGTTGCCTGGACTTGAGAGCCTGAGGTATAGGGAGAGGTTGGGCAAGCTTCTACTTGAATTCTTAGAGCATAGGAGGCTGAGTAATGCATACATTTATGAGGGGAATAGATGAGGCGAATTTTTTCAATTTTTTCCATGAATCAAGAACTAGAGAGCATAGATTTAAGGTGAGAATGGAAAGCTTATAGGAACCTGAGGGGTAACATTTTCACACAGTGGGTGGAATATATGGAATAGCTGCCAGAGGAAGCAGTGGAGGTAGGAACAAAACCAATTAAAAGACGTTTGGACTGGTACATGGATAGGAAAGGTTTAGTGGCAATTCTGCCCCCTCTATACAGGGGTCTCTATACAGTCCAATAACAGATATCGATTAACACAGTAAATGAGAATGGCTTAGATAGGGCTCCTTGGCCGGCATTGACAAGTGGGACCGAAAGTACCGAAAGTTTCCATGCTGTATGACTCAATGACTATGATTGTTGGATTCTTGGGGAATGAGGATATGGGGATGGGTCAGGGTGCAGCACCAGCTGTGATACTGAATGATAGAGCAGGCTTGGGGGCAGAATTGCCTCTTCCTGCTCCAGTTTCCTCTCTTCTTGGGTAGTGCATTAGTCAGTACATACTCAGTGTCCTGTTTCCGTGCTATATGAGCCCATGACCCCGTGATCAGCCGAAAGTGGCCCCAATATTTCATGTGGGAAAAAAATCTGAACTATTTGAGTATGTTGGTTTGTAAATAACTCGTTCTAAGCTTCCCCCCAGTCTAGTTTCAGTCAGTAAAGTATTGAATCAAGCACATACGCATCTAAATTTTATTTTGGAAAACCACAATAACCACAACAGTTCCCCACTACTATACCTAACCACCGCAAGTTAGATCCTTGTATCTACCTGGCCAAGCCCTCCTAGCCTCGTGCAAGCAGCGACACTCCAGAAGGTCACGCAGTCCTAGGCGTTCTCCCAGAAGATCGACACAGGACCTCGTGGGAGCGGCCTTTTATAGGTTCCCTAACCTTGAGGAGCCGAACCACACGGGGGTGGTCTCGATACAGTCCAATAACAGATATCGATTAACATAGTACATGATAGAC
Source organism: Raja brachyura (assembly GCA_963514005.1). The sequence goes on from OY740811.1 coordinate 16,615,927, forward strand.
ATTTCCCTAACCCAATAATAGTGACTAATACAATGTATCTGACGAAGTTTCTAGATGCAAGTTAACGGAGATGAATTATGCAACATGTGCCTGCATATTCAAGAAACCCAGGCAAGACTCAACACTGAACCCAATCAACATCTAGCAAAGTAAAGCTTTGCAACAATATTTACAATGTGTATGTCTGGTTTGCATTCACCCAATCCGTTTCATGTAATTTACACCTAATTGTCAGAATCTGTAGATGTTCCAATCTTTCCCTGCAACTGTTATCTAGGCTCTAGATAAGCTGGCACCATTCTGCAACTTGTCCCATTTCTGCAGAAGACACATTTAAATTGACCAAATGGCCCAGCAGCCCAGAAGCCTTTACTCAATTTTAGTGTCCTGGCATCTCCAATTTGGCCAGACAGGTTGAAGACACAAATTATGAAATATTAGTTTCATTTAATTTAATGTTTAGTTTATCCCGCACTTTGCAATCTTATTTTGTCTGGTCAAGTTTAAACTTGTGAAGTTTATTCTTTCAGGTTATCACCATTCGGAGTTTTCAGCCAAAATATTGTAGTAGATTTTGCACAATTGTTTTTAAACCTACAGTTTGCAACTAGCAACTTGTTGGAAGTTGTGGACCCAGTGTCCAGGCCCTTGGAATGAACTATGGAGCCATGCGGCACAGAGAGGGGTCAGTCGGCACACTGACTATGCCAAAGGTCAGGCACACATTTAGACCGATTCGTGTTCACCCAGATTCTACCAGGCGTCCACAAGCACGAGGCAACTTGCTGCGGTTACTTACCCTACCCACCCGCTCATCTCTGGGATGTGGGAGTAATCTGGAGCACCCAGAGGAAACCCCACACAGACAGCAGTGAGATCAGGACTGAAGATAGGTGACGGGCTGTGAGGCAGCAGCTCTCTCGCCGTGACCTTCGAACCACCAAATTATTTGCACTTGCCGAATCTGATTAATTTCCTTCATTATGCTTTAACGCATGATTTTAAGCCAATTTTATTTGGTGTCCCTGTGTGCTTGCTGTGAGATATAATTATAAACATGCATCCTGCTCGGTTTTCAATGCAGTGCCCCAGGCACTGAACATTGCTCCCGCCATTGCACAGAAGTCACTGCATGTTCATTTGCGGAGTTCCACGTGAACACTGATGCACCACATACTCAGCTACACGTTCTTCCCTGTGGGGAGGACTTGCATTTAAAGCATCTTGTTGTTATGATTCTTCATGATAGCCATGAGGCTATCTGCAAACTAAATTCTTATATCAATCGCCTGACATTATTTCATTTCGCTGTTCGTATCTGACGAAAGGTGCGTTGTTCCTGTTGAACAACAGAGTGTTTGCAGTAAAATTGTGAGTTTTGCATCAATCAATCAATTTTATTCGTCACTTGCGCATAAAGTGCGGGTTAAATGAATTTGCCCGCAGCGGTACAATGAAAAAAGAACACCCAAAAACACAATTAAAATTTTACACAAACATCCACCACAGCATTCATCACTCTGGTGGAAGGCACAAAAATTGGCCAGTCCCCCTCCATTTTTCCCCGTGGTCGGGACTCAACTCTCCGCAGCCGCCGCTGCAGGCGTCCAGATGTACCGACACGGTAAAGTCCAGGTAAATTCCTGAATCGGTGCCTCAGATTAATGTTCCACAACACGGGCATCACAACTGGCAGCTGCAGTGAATGGCATTGAATTGAATACTTTAGTGTCTCATGTGCCAAGTCACAGTGAAATTCTTTGCTTGCGAAGGTATGGCAATAGTCGCCCATAAAGGGCGCTTACCAAGTTACAAATTCTCCTCCACCCGGCGCCAGTTCCCTCTTATTCTTCCCCCGCCCCCGTTCCCTCAAGGCGGCCCCCCCACGCCGGGTCCTCCATTGTCCATTGTTCTTCCCCTCCCTCAAGGCGGCCCCCCCACGCCGGGTCATCCATTGGCACTCTGGTGTAATCCATCCAAGTCCGAATTTGGGTTTTGTAGACATTGTTGATCCATTTTGGAGGTGTTTTACCTTGTGTGAGATAGTGTTGGGAAAGTCCCGAAGGTACTGTACGTACAAAAGCAAGAGGTAGTGAAGGTCTGGAGATTTATAGTTCAGGGTGAGGCCATTCAGCCCATTATATTCAAGATGACTAAAAAAGGACTTCAGATGCCAATTAGGTTAGCAGCACATGCACTGCGGTGCAATATATTTCTTGCTCACATGGACCTCGGCGTACACGGTATACGTGACAATAAATTAAAGGAATGCAAAACAGGTTCTGGCGGTCAAGTGCGTTCCAATTGCCATTCCAGGCTAGGGTGCATCCTGACCATCTTTTGGCCCAATTCCCTGGAGGATTCAACCTTGAAATGAACTTGCCCAAGATTTTTTTAATAAATTGGAGGATTTCCACCTTCACCACTGGCTCCAGGCACTGAGTTCTAGTTGCTGTGCTGCATGGCAAATAAGATTATGCTGGAATCTACCTTTTGTCAAGTTGCTTCCCTTCAACTTTGGTTTGTCTTCTTTGTCAGACAGCACACTTGAGTTGGATACGATCCCGAGTGCTGTGTAGATTTGTGATTAACTTGCTGATGCAGGATTACATCTCGGACTGACTGATTGAAACTCTTCGGCTCACAGAGTCCATGCCAACCTCAATTACACAGGGTCTGAAGAGGGTCCTCGACCCGAAACTTCACCCATCCCTTCTCTCCAGAGATGCTGCCTGTCCCGCTGAGTTACTCCAACAATTTGTGTCTGTTTTCAGTGTAAACCAGCATCTGCAGTTCCTTCCTACACACCGGTCATGGTGGCGCAGAGGTAGAGTTTCTGCCTTACAGCAAATACAGCGCCAGAGACCCGGGTTCGATCCCGACTACAGGTGCTGTCTGCACGGAGTTTGTATGTTCTCCCCGTGATCTGCGTGGGTTTTCTCCGAGATCTTCGGTTTCCTCCCACACTCCAAAGACGTGCAGGTTTGTCGATTAATTGGTTTGGCAAATGTAAACAATTGTGCCCAGTGGGTGTAAGATAGTGTTAAAGTGCCGGGATCGCTGGCCGGCGTGGGCCGAAGGGCCTGTTTCCGCGCTGTATCTCTCAACAGAACTAAACCAGTTGACACTAGTTTTGTTATCCCATTTTCTCATCCACTCTCTACACAGTAGGGGCATTTTGCAGAGGCTAATTAACCTACGGATGTGTAAACTCCACACAGACAACACCCGAGGTCAGGATCGAGCCCGGGTTTTCTGACGCTGTGGCACAACAGCTCTGCCAGCGGTGCCACTGTGCCGTCCTTATGACACATTCAACAAATAATGCATTTGTTGATGTTCATGTGAACACTACTTATTCTTGCAAATGGTAATTCTTGCACTGGTAACTCAGCATGATCAAACAATGTTTCTTGGAGATAAAGCAACTTATGGGAACACTCATGGGTTCGGCAGCATCTGTGGAGAGGGAATCGTTTTTGGCTGCTGAGCTGTTGTTGAGTGGCATTCTGTTGCGGAGTGTCTTTCAGAACCACCAGGTGCTGAGTTTGTGTGGTTCCCCTCTCCTCCCTCAGCTATAACAGGCTATGAGGCCAGTTGGCTCGATAAAGAATAGTCTCGCACGGCAGGAGGGCTGGTGCCCTGGGCAACACAGTGATGGGCTCAGCAGGGGGGGCCAGTGGGGAGATGAGAGTGTCAAAACTCTTTGCTAATGTTTTGGGTTAGTGACCTTTTGATTTGATTTCAAGTTGCAAGACAAGCTGAGCAGAATGTAAAGTCGTCAGTTCACACCAGGTTTTCGGTCTGGAACAATAACTTCACTGCCACTGCTGCTTCCAGGCATTTTCTGCCACCTTCGCAACCATTACACGTGCCTTTTGATTGTTCGATGTCCCCATTAATCCACCAACTAGATGCCATCATCATGACAATCTGCTCCCCCCCCCGCTTTCTAAGCATGAATTCTAAACCATAATTGGATTTATTTTTGTGCACCACTCCCCAGCTTTCTCTGTGAATTTAAACCAACCTGCTTTCCTAGTTTGGGTAGTTAGGTGAACAACCCGACCAATTGCAACCCTCCTCCCACAGCTGCTGCTTAATTTTCTGAGTGTTTCCAGCATTTTCTGCATTTACTGGAAGCTGGAAAACCCCATTTCCAGTAGAAAAAGGATCAATAACTTGGGGCATGAATGTTTGAGTATTTATTGTCACGTGTACTGAGGTACAGTGAAAAGCTTTTGTCGCGTGATAACCAGACAGCGGAAAGACAGAAAGGTGACGCGTGATTACAATTGAGCCATCTACGGTGTACAGGCACATGATAAATGGAATAATGGGAATGGCGTTAGGTGCAAGATACATGTTGTCGGAGGAGAGATTTAAAAGAGTGGAGGGATTATAAAGCGTGATTGCCGACCCACTTCTGTGACTGGCACACACTGTCGTCAGGTTGGGCGCCATCTTGGATGTCATTGGGTCGGGAGTTTAGTTTGGTTTATTGTCACTTGTACTGAGGTACAGTGAAAAGCATTTGTTGCGTGCTATCCAGTTAGTAGAAAGACAACACATGATCGAGTCATTTACCGTGTATAGATATATAAATAGGGAATAACATTTACTGCAAGGTAAAGCCATCAAAGTCCGATCAAGGATAGTTCGAGAGTCACCAATGAGGTAGATAGTAGTTCAGGACTCCTCTCTAGTTGTTGATAGGATGATTCAGTTGCCTGATAACAGCTGGGAAGAAACTGTCCCTGAATCTGGAGGTGTGCGTTTTCACACTTATATACCTATTCTGACCAATACTAACAGAGATATAAAACGCTGGAGCAACTCAGCGGGTCAGACACCATTCTGGAGAATATGGATAAGTGACGTTTTGGGCTGGGACCCTTCCTCAGACAGAAGAAGAGTCCCGACCTGAAACGTTGCCTACCCATGACTTCGATGTATCCTGCCTGACCCACTGAGTTACTCCGGCAATTTCTCTCTCTCATTTTGTAAACCAGCATCTGCAGTTCCTGGTATCAACATACTAACTGACTGGGGTCTGCGGCCAGGAAGTATAAAGGCCGGTTGCAGATGGAGGCCCGAAGGCAAGGTCCAGGGGTTTAACGGTGGGTTTATTCGGGATTGTGACGTTGAAGGCTGAGATGTTGTCTAGCAGTAGCCACTGCCGCCCTTCAATGCTAGGGTCAGTTTTGAACTCGTGCCCTGGTCAGCAGTTCAAGGCTATGTTCTGGAATTCATGGTCGGAGAGGGCGAGGGAAGCAGACTGGTGAGTGTTGTACACAAAATGTAACGGCAGTGGGGAAGGTAGAGGGAGTGACTTGGTCAAGAGTGTCCATGATGGAGGAATGATGGGAAACACTCAGCATGTCAGGCAGCATCTGTGGAGTGACAACCCCAGCTCATGTTTTGTGTAAGTGATCTTTTGATTTGATTTTAACCTTGGTTCACCCCATCGGATTTATTTTTGTGCACCAATCCCCGGCTTTCTCAGTGAGTTAAAACCAACCTGCTTTCCCAGTTTGGATAAATGGTCAGGATGAACTAGAAAACCCCGTTTCCAGTAGAAAAAGGATCAATAATTTGGGAAAATAAGTTTAGTTTATTGTCACATGTACCGAGGTTCCGAGGAAGGGGTGGAAGATTGCAACCTTCATGTTGTCCGCCCTGTTTCGACGACCGCAATCAACCCGGCGTGCACAATCAAATAAGATCAAATAGAACAAGTTGTCCTACAAGTTTAGGCTGTGCACGCCATACGCAAGAAGAAGAAGGAACTGTGAAAAGCATTCGCTGTATGCTAACCAGTCAGCGGAAAGACATTCGAGCCATCCACAGTGTGCAGATACATGATGAAGGGAATAATGTGAACAGCGTTCAGTGCAAGATAAATGTTGCTGTCGGAGGAGAGATTTAAAAGAGTGGAGCGATTGTAATGCGTGATTGCACATCCACCTCTGTGACTCGCACACACTGAGTCGTCAGGTTGGGCACCACCTTGGGTGTCATTGTGCCAGGAAAGTGTTACTGGCACAATAGGAGGTGTAGCTCATGCAGTGGTTATTGTTTCCTGGAACCTATTACATGAAATAACCCGATACCTTCCACACACAGTGTAGGAGAGAACTGCAAATGCTGGTTTAAATCGCAGGAAGACACAAAATGCTGGAGGAACTCAGCGGAACAGGCAGCATCTCTGGAGAGAAGGGAGAAGGGTCTTGACCCAAAATATCACCCATTGACTTTGAAGAAGGGTCTCGACCCGAAACGTCACCCATTCCTTCTATCCAGAGATGCTGCCTGTCCCGCTGAGTTACTCCAGCATTTTCTGTGTACCTTCCACACGTTATCCCAAGACCGCCGAGCAGTGAATGGGAAGCGGGATTGAGCGAGAAAACTCAATGTGGAGATGTTGAACTTATTCACTGCCTGCAATTAAGATTTCCTACATTGAAAATTTTTTTTGCTGTGTAAATCTTTTATTGGGCATACACATGAAAAACAAAAATGGAAATAATGCGAGCTTTGACGTTCAATTTTTTGTTTGTTCCTCGTTGAAGGTTTCTCTGGCTTATTATTTAAATGTGCAGCTGTGACACTGTGCATTGGGCTGACGGGAAAGCTCTTGAAATTCTTGTTTGTTCTCGTTGTTGAAGGATCAATGAACTCGGCTCCAAGAAAACAAATGCCAAGTTGTTGCTGAGCTGAATGGAATGTTCAATCAATTGTGGTCTGTGCAATGGAAAGGCCATTGTGTCCCGGCACTGTCATACGTGCCCTGTGGTTTGATATATACGGCATGGTGAGACAGTGGTTAATTTAGTTGAGCAGTTCATCTGGTTCATATAAGGTCATATGTGATAGGTAGAGTTAGGCCATTCGGCCCATCAAGTCTACTCTGCCATTCATTCATGGCGGATCCATCTCCCCCTCCTAACCCCACTCTCCTGCCTTCTCCCCATAACCTCTGACACCTGGTCCCAATCAAGAATCTATCCATCTCTGCCTTAAAAGTATCCACTGACTTGGCCTCCACAGCCGTCTGTGGCAATGAATTTCAACTGGTAAAAGACAAGGATTTTCCCAAGATTCTGAAAGACTTCCATTCTTTACTTCTGTAACACTGTCATCTATATGACTTGTAGCTGAAGTGAAATTGGTAGAAGCTAAGCCAGAGGGCAAAGTAACATCTGTTTCATTGTAAAATTGTGTTCCACTATCCTGTTTCTTGCATGCTGCTAATTCTTCCTCATTCAGACTCTTGACTTCCACAGCACAGACCACCCTCTGACTAAAGAAATGTATCCTCATCTCCTTCCTAAAAGAACGTCCCTGATCTACCCTGCATCTGCAGGGCATCTATCATGCCCTGATCTACCTAATGCCAACTTAGTGCTTAACAACTTAATTTGAACTGAGCCCTCTTTCAGAGAACATTCATTCTGCTGTACCACTGATTTATATGTTAAATACTTGTGGAAATGGTTAGCACATTGCATTGTTACTCGCTCGTGGTTGGGTGTTATAATGTAAAAGCGAACTAAATAACCCCGTCATGACACTCTGCAAATGGTTGGCATTTGGGAAAATTAAACCCACGATGAGTGAACCAAGACACAATCTGTTTCATTGCAGGACAAATTTACTCCAGCTAGTTACTGCGTTGAAGACACAAGGTGCTGGAGTAACTCAGCGGGTCAGGCACCATCTCTGGTTAAAAATAAATGCTTCTCTTCAGCCCCTCTCCCCCAAACACAACCAGTCAGAAGAAGGGTCCCAACCAAAATGTCGCCTATCCATGTTCTCCAGAGATGCTGCCTGACCCGCTGAGTTACTCCAGTATTGTGGTCTCTGTTTGTAAACCAGCACCTGCAGTTTGTTGTCTCCACACTGACACTCTGCCGACAATACAATGCACAATGTAACCGTCTTGCAGAACAATGCCATGTTGGGGCACTGATCCAGAGAGAAATTTGATCAGCTGCATAAAGCAGAGCTCAGTTATTGAATCTGAAATTCCATCGCTAAATTAAAAGATGGTGAACTCAGATTATAGGATGCACGGTGCGTGGCACTTAGTTGGCAAGGAACCTTGCCATAACTTTGTCCTCGGTTGTAACTCAAGATTGAATGGTACACCTGAGATGGATGTGTTTAAGATTTTTTAGGCTGTACCCTCCGTGCCACAGGATACCCACTGATCTCCGCTGGCATGTCCCACATCTAGTTACCTTCCCCGGAACCTGTGGGCACTGGGGCCTGAGTGCAAAGCTAGCATGGCAGAGATCGTAAATCGAAGGGGTTTCTTAATCCATGAAAAACTGATCTCAGACAAGCCCTTATTAAGTGGGAGAGGCACCGTGCCCCCAGTGGGGGTATCTTCCTCTGGTGAGGGGCACTGTACCCTCAGTGAGGGCAGCTTTCTCTGTTGGAGGGGCGGGCGGCATAACTCCGTTGCGGGCTGTTCTCTAGGAAGGGGCACCGTGCCTCCAAGTACAGGTGGTTTTCTCTATGGGAGGGGCACCATCCCCCCCCCCAGAGGGTGGCTTTCTTGTGGGAGGGGCACTGTACCCCAGTTGAAGACATTCTTGGGAGGGTCCCCTGTGCCCCTGGTGAGGGCGGCTTTCTCTGGGGAAGGGGGCAGGCTCGGGGATCTGAAACCTGGCAACTAGTATTCGCTGGATGTTTTTATATGGATTAGTTTAATCAGCAAACAGGAGTCGGTAACTATTGCGAACGGCAGCATGATGGAGCAGATTTTTCTTGTTATCCGGCAGGGAATCTGAGAGCTGGAGCAGACTTTGAACCCTGACAGGCAGCGCGCCCGTGCCGGCCATGGATCCCAGTTCTCCGTGTCTCTGCACACTGTCCCCTCACTCTCGCTAACTCTAACCTCCATCTTACACATACCAACAGGGCAAAATAAAACACTGTTTGTTTTCTCCCTGTCCCATCACCTCTGGCCACCTCTCGCCTCTGATCATTGACACGCTGGCTCGCCTGTTGGACTTCTCCGTCTGAGCCTCCCGCTGGTTTGGTCCCAAGGGAAGAATCCAGACCTTTCCCATGCGACTGCAGTTCCTTATTGGGAAGGAAGGAACTGCAGATGCTGGCTGAAACCGAAGATAGGCTGGAGTAACTCAGCAGGACAGGCGACGTTTTGGGTCGGGACAACCTCTTCAGATTGTGTCTATCTGCAGTTGCTTATTCCCGGGAAAGCACCTCATGTCTGTCGGAAGCCACTGGTCGCTGAACCCAGCCCAATGATCAAAGATCCAGCATCTTCTGCCCACCTTTGATTTTTCCAGCATCTGCAGTTTTTTCTTAAACCTGAATTGCAAATAAATAGTTTGGGAGGGGGGGAGGGGTTATGAAAGCCAGCACACACAATGGTCTTCTGCACCCATAAGGGAACATGATAAATGTAAACGATACGCGGAAATGAATTGAAGCACATAATATGTCATTATTTCATTGTTGTGTGTGGATTGTGTGGTGGAGGAAGTGGCTTCCCAATTTAATAAAGCATCAATTACTTCAGTTCAAAGGGACATGATTGGCAGTGAAACGCCCTTGGCTGACATGGTGCTTTCAATGGTGCCACACAAAAAGACTTCAAGGTCCTCACCTCACTGATACACCAAGGCTGTTTTCTCAGGACCATCCTTGCCGCACCTCACTCATTGTTCCAGCACGGACTGTTATCCTTACAGCCCATCCCGGTTGTGCAAGAGATTTCCAGCTAGTCCCACTCCCTCTGCCCTCCCCCTCCAGTCCCGCAAACCTGTCCCACTGAATGCTACCATTAATCTTGCCATCATGTGTAGAGGAGGAAGTGGCTTCTCAACTTAACAGAGCATACTATTGAGGGAGTGCAGCGTCAGTTTACAAGGTTAATTCCCGGGATGGCGGGACTGTCATATGCTGAGAGAATGGAGCAGCTGGGCTTTTACATTCTGGAGTTTAGAAGGATGAGCGGGGATCTCATTGAAACATACAAGATTGTTAAAGGCTTGGACACGCTAGAGGCAGGAAACATGTTCCCGATGTTGGGGGAGTCCAGAACCAGGGGCCACAGTTTAAGAATAATGAGTAAGCCATTTAGAACGGAGACGAGGAAACACTTTTTCTCACAGAGAGTGGTGAGTCTGTGGAATTCTCTGCCTCAGAGGGCGGTGGAGGCAGGTTCTCTGGATGCTTTCAAGAGAGAGCTAGATAGGGCTCTTAAACATAGCAGACTCGGGGGATATGGGGAGAAGGCAGGAACGGGGTACTGATTGGGGATGATCAGCCATGATCACATTGAATGGCGGTGCTGGCTCGAAGGTACAAATGGCCTACTCCTACACCTATTGTCTATTGTCTGTTGTCATACCATTAGTTATGGGGCAGTATCTCTATACTAAACTAAACCACTTAGTTTTTCTAACCTAGTCATACTTCCCTTTTCCCATTTACTGGAATCTTTGCGTTCCCCACTTCCTTTCTGATCCACACTCCTCCTGAGCTGTTGGATTACTTCCCCATTTTGCCTCCAACCTTTCCCCAGCTGTTAAAGAAGGAACTGCAGATGCTGGAGAATCGAGGGTTACACAAAAAGCTGGAGAAACTCAGCGGGTGCAGCAGCATCTAAGGAGTGAAGGAGATAGGCGACGTTTCGGGTCGAGACCCTTCTTCAGACTGGTCAGGGATCAGGGAAACGAGAGATATAAACAGTGATATGGAGAGATAAAGCAAGAACAATGAGTGAAAGATATGCAAAAAAGTATTGGTGATAAGAAAAACAGGCCATTGTAAGCTGTTTCTGGTGTGAAAATGAGAAGCTAGTGCGACTTGGGGGGGGGGGGGGAGATGGTGAAGGAATGTCAGGGCCCGAGGGCTGAGGGAGAGGTGGGGGGGTGGGGGGAAAGGAGCAGTCTGGGTTAACAGAATTGAGAAAATTCAATGTTTAAGCCCAGAGGATGCAGACTCCCCAAGCGGAATATGAGATGTTGTTCCTCAAACTTGCGGTGTTGTTCACTCTGGCCATGGAGGAGGCCCAGGACCGAGAGGTCGGATACGGAGTGGGAGGAGGAGTTGAAGTGCTGAGCCACCGGGAGGTCGGGTTGGTTATTGCGGACCGAGCGGAGGTGTTCGGCGAAACGATCGCCTAGCCTCCGCTTGGTCTCACCGATGTAGATTAGCTGGCATCTGGAGCAACGGATGCAGTAGACGAGGTTGGAGGAGGTGCAGGTGAACCTCTGTCGGACTTGGAATGACTGCTTGGGTCCCTGAAAGGAGTGGATGGGGGAGGTGAAGGAACAAGTGTAGCATCTCTTGCGGTTGCAAGGGAAAGTGCCCGGGGAAGGAGTGGAGCAGGAGGGAAGGGAAGAATTGACGAGGGAGTTGCGGAGGGAGCGGTCTTTGCGGAAGGCAGATAGGGGGGGAGATGGGAAGATGTGGCGAGTGGAGGGGTCACGTTGGAGGTGGCGAAACTGGCGGAGGACTATCTGTTGTATGCGCTGGCTGGTGGGGTGAAAGGTGAGGACCAGGGGGACTCGGCCCTTGTTGTGAGTGGGGGAATGGGGAGAGAGGGCAGTGTTGCGGGGTATGGAGGAGACCCTGGTGCGAGCCTCATCGATAGTGGGGGAGGGGAAACCCCGTTCTCTGAAGAACGAGGACATTTGCGATGACCTGGTGTGGAACACGTCATCCTGGGAGCAGATGCGGCGTAGTCGGAGGAATTGGGAATAGGGGATGGAGTCCTTACAGGAAGCAGGGTGGGAGGAAGAGTAGTCCAGGTAGCTGTGGGAGTCAGTTGGTTTGTAGTGGATGTCAGTCAGGAGTGTGTCACCTGCAATAGAGATGGTGAGGTCAAGGAATGGTAGGGAAATGTCGGAAATGGTCCAAGTATATTTGAGTGCCGGATGGAAGTTGGTGGTGAAATGGATAAAGTCAGTCAGTTCTGCGTGGGTGCAGGAGGTGACACCAAAGCAGTCGTCAATGTAACGGAGGTAAAGGTCGGGGGTGGGGCCCTGGTACGTCGAGAACAAAGATTGTTCGACGTACCCGACAAAGAGGCAGGCGTAGCTAGGGCCCATGCGTGTGCCCATAGCTACGCCTTGTGTTTGGAGGAAATGGGAGGAGTCAAAAGAGAAGTTGTTTAGGGTAAGGACCAACTCCGCTAGGCGGAGGAGGGTGTCAGTGGATGGGTATGGGTTGCTCCTCTGGTCGAGGAAGTGCCGGAGGGCTTTGAGACCATCCTGGTGGGGGATGCAGGTGTATAGTGACTGGACGTCCATGGTGAAGATGAGAGGATGGGGGCCTGGACAACGGAATGTGTGGAGCCGACGGAGACCCATTGTCTCTGCCTGTTCGTGCCCCACCGAACACATTTCCACATACCTTGACTCCATCCTATCCCCCTTTGTTAAATCCCTCCCCACCTATGTTCAAGACACCTCAGACACTCTCCGTCGGCTCCGCACATTCCGTTGTCCAGGCCCCCATCCTCTCATCTTCACCATGGACGTCCAGTCACTATACACCTGCATCCCCCACCAGGATGGTCTCAAAGCCCTCCGGTACTTCCTCGACCAGAGGAGCAACCCATACCCATCCACTGACACCCTCCTCCGCCTAGCGGAGTTGGTCCTTACCCTAAACAACTTCTCTTTTGACTCCTCCCATTTCCTCCAAACACAAGGCGTAGCTATGGGCACACGCATGGGCCCTAGCTACGCCTGCCTCTTTGTCGGGTACGTCGAACAATCTTTGTTCTCGACGTACCAGGGCCCCACCCCCGACCTTTACCTCCGTTACATTGACGACTGCTTTGGTGTCACCTCCTGCACCCACGCAGAACTGACTGACTTTATCCATTTCACCACCAACTTCCATCCGGCACTCAAATATACTTGGACCATTTCCGACATTTCCCTACCATTCCTTGACCTCACCATCTCTATTGCAGGTGACACACTCCTGACTGACATCCACTACAAACCAACTGACTCCCACAGCTACCTGGACTACTCTTCCTCCCACCCTGCTTCCTGTAAGGACTCCATCCCCTATTCCCAATTCCTCCGACTACGCCGCATCTGCTCCCAGGATGACGTGTTCCACACCAGGTCATCGCAAATGTCCTCGTTCTTCAGAGAACGGGGTTTCCCCTCCCCCACTATCGATGAGGCTCGCACCAGGGTCTCCTCCATACCCCGCAACACTGCCCTCTCTCCCCATTCCCCCACTCACAACAAGGGCCGAGTCCCCCTGGTCCTCACCTTTCACCCCACCAGCCAGCGCATACAACAGATAGTCCTCCGCCAGTTTCGCCACCTCCAACGTGACCCCTCCACTCGCCACATCTTCCCATCTCCCCCCCTATCTGCCTTCCGCAAAGACCGCTCCCTCCGCAACTCCCTCGTCAATTCTTCCCTTCCCTCCTGCTCCACTCCTTCCCCGGGCACTTTCCCTTGCAACCGCAAGAGATGCTACACTTGTTCCTTCACCTCCCCCATCCACTCCTTTCAGGGACCCAAGCAGTCATTCCAAGTCCGACAGAGGTTCACCTGCACCTCCTCCAACCTCGTCTACTGCATCCGTTGCTCCAGATGCCAGCTAATCTACATCGGTGAGACCAAGCGGAGGCTAGGCGATCGTTTCGCCGAACACCTCCGCTCGGTCCGCAATAACCAACCCGACCTCCCGGTGGCTCAGCACTTCAACTCCCCCTCCCACTCCGTATCCGACCTCTCGGTCCTGGGCCTCCTCCATGGCCAGAGTGAACAACACCGCAAGTTTGAGGAACAACATCTCATATTCCGCTTGGGGAGTCTGCATCCTCTGGGCTTAAACATTGAATTTTCTCAATTCTGTTAACCCAGACTGCTCCTTTCCCCCCACCCCCCCACCTCTCCCTCAGCCCTCGGGCCCTGACATTCCTTCACCATCTCCCCCCCCCCCCCCAAGTCGCACTAGCTTCTCATTTTCACACCAGAAACAGCTTACAATGGCCTGTTTTTCTTATCACCAATACTTTTTTGCATATCTTTCACTCATTGTTCTTGCTTTATCTCTCCATATCACTGTTTATATCTCTCGTTTCCCTGATCCCTGACCAGTCTGAAGAAGGGTCTCGACCCGAAACGTCGCCTATCTCCTTCACTCCTTAGATGCTGCTGCACCCGCTGAGTTTCTCCAGCTTTTTGTGTAACCCTTTCCCCAGCTGACTGACTGTACTTCTTGGGTCCGACATGTTCTTTGTTCACCGGCACTGAAGTTCGGAGACAAACCTCTGCTGAAGTTGGACACCTTCATTTTAGATTAAATTCCATGCAGCCTACATAGTTTCAGTTTTTAGTTTTATAGATGCAGCCCAGAAACAGGCCCTTCGGCCCACCAGGTCCGGGCCAACCAGCGACCCCCGCATCTTAACACGGTCCTACACACACATTCACGTTTACCAAGCCAATTTACCTACTTGGAGAGTGGGAGGAAACCGAAGATCTCGTTAAAAAAAAAACCCTGGCAAATCACGGGGAGATCGTTCTCTGGTGCTGCAACCACTTAAGGCAGCAACTCTACCGCTGCGTCACCATACCGTCCTACTATGTGAATTTGGACACAGCTGGTGAACTTCCTCCTTGGTGAAATATCCTCTCCGTGACTTTATAAACGTTTTAAGATTGATGTTTAGGATTTCTGGTCTTTTTCTAATTGATTGTTTTCAAATTTTAATTCTTTCCTGACCTTTCTGTGTTCCTGAATTATAATGGAATCTGTCCTGATGTTACTCGTACGCTTTGTTTTTGGTCCCAGACTAGTTTTAATATGCTCCCATCCTCCTTCAAACGAGGATGTCTTTTCCCTGGATATCTTCCACACCCGTGTTTTTGCTTCATCCTCTAATTACTTTTCACCGCGCTAGGCAGATCTTTTACACAACCTCTTGCCTGGCCAAACATCCTGTGTTTGATGTTTCCTGGTTCTCTTCCATAATTGCTTTGACCCAATAATGTTGTGTTTGCTCGGTGATCTCATCTTAAACTGCGCTGCTACATTTTCCAGGACCGGATCCAACAACACAACTGGGGCAGCACGGTGGCGCATCCTGACTACGGGTGCTGTCTGTACGGAGTTTGTATCTTCTCCCTGTGAACCTTTGGGGTTCCCCTGGATGCTCCGGTTTCCTCTCACATTCCAAAGACAATTCCTGCAGATTTGTAGGTTAATTGGCTTCTGTAAATTGTCTGTGGTGTGTCGGATAAAACTAATGTTTGGGTGATCTCTGGGGTGAAGGGCTTGTTTTCACAATGTATCTCTAAACTAAAAGGCCATGCACTTCCTCATTGGATTAGTTCTGATGGCTGAGGAACCTTTTGGCACCAGAGGTCCCTGATTGGGCATCAGAGGCCCCTTTTTCAGTGCACCATTCTGTTTTGGAACAGATTAGGATGTCCCTATTTATTTGTCGTCTGTTTCGATTACACACTTGGAATGATGAGCATTTGTAGCCCAGTCCATCACACAAACCAGCCTCCTTCCTTCCTCCACTCCATCTACACCACACGGCCTCCAGAAAACAGCCAACGTAATCAGGGTCCATTTTAGACCCCGATCCTTTTTCTCCAAAGATACTGCCTGATCCGCTGAGTTACTCCAGCATTTTGTGTCCATCTTTGGTATAAACCAGCATCTGCAGTTCTCTGTTCCTCCATTTTCACCCCAGTCATTCCCTCTTCTCCATGTGGATGAGTGTGCTTCCCTTGTTTTTCCCAAGCCTCCTCCCTTTATATGTTCCTCACTCTTTCCACTGATTTGCAGTTAGTCCCAGTTCCGTTCTCCCATCGGATGGTCACCCTAACTTGAGGAAGGGCGTCCTGGGTTGGGAAGGAGGCCGACGGATTTGACCAAATGTAGCTCCAGGTTTTGTCCACCTATCCCTTTGTTACCTGGAAACCATTCCCGGCATTGCCATGGTCCCTTGCCATGAACAGATGATGCTTCAAACCCTACTGGCCTTCAGGAACCTTCGCTGAGCCCAGCTCGCTGGCTCTCATTCGAGCAACCCTTCAAGGGTTTGCCGCCTCCCTGTCTCTGCAGCTGCCTCTCCTTCGACCTTGGCCTCTAACCATACCCAAGTTTCAACAACTCCTTCTGAACTTTGTTGCACAGGACCATTCCTTTAACTTCTTCTTTGACATTAGAGAGGTACAGTGCGGAAACAGGCCCTTCGGCCCACCGAGTCCGCGCCACACTTCACACGAGGGGCAGTTTTTACAGAAGCTAATTAGCATACAAACCTGCACGTCTTTGGAATGTGGGAGGAAACTAGAGTTTCCCGAAGAAATCCCACATGGTCACGGGTGAGAACAGACAAACTCCGTGCAGACAGCACCCATAGTCAGGATAGAACCCGGTTCTACGGCCCTGTAAAGCCCCTGTCCCACTTTTCCAAGATACGAATTCTCCCGAGTTTTCCCCCTTGATTCAAACTCGGGGAATGTCCGTAGCGAGTCCGTAGATATTTCGTAGCGGCTCGTAATGCCAGCCGCAGGTACTCGGGGCATCAGGCAGCAACTCCACCGCTACGCCACTGAGGCCTGGAGTTGCCTTGCTGTCCCTTTCTCCTGCTTTAAAACCCATTTATTTCAATAGGCTTTTGATTACCAAACTAATTCCCAATGACTTTGTAGTTGTAGAATCTTATAGATTATATGCCCTGTGAAACACTTTTGTACGTTTAGCTGTGCGAAAGATGTTCTGTAAATATTTGTTCTTATTGTTGACCACCTCAGTTGTGGTTGAAGTTAGGAATTAATTGGGCTTTTCTTCCAAAGTGATTAAAATTCCTGCGGTTGTCTGAACACTTGTCTACTCCTCAAGCTCACTGTGTGGTGTTTCCCAGAAGCCTGCTTCATTGTGTAACTCGATTTTGTACATTTCTTTATGCTTTGCCTCTCTTTCGAATGTAGTGAAAAATGCATGTTTGAGATATGTAATTTTGAAAGAATCAATTGGCCGGGGGATATTGTGGTATTGTCAGTACTCGTGGCAGCCCCATGACACTAGGGGAGGTTTGGTGCCTGATCACAAACATCAAAGGGCCTTATTACCATAATTACCCTATCCAATCCAGAAAGCAGAATTTCTTTCAAACAGATGTAAAAGCCTTTAGAGTGCAATGTTTCAACTTTACACCCACACCCTTGGCTCCAGGGGAAACATTTGGATTGTTTGTTCACTTAAATGCAAAAAAAAAAATGGACTCTCATTTTCTCAGCACCTTTTCAAGTCTTCCCAAAGTGCTTGACATTTACATTTAAATTTAATTTAATTGACTTCTGATTAAAGGTCTCAACCTGAAACGTCACCCAGCATTCTCTCCAGAGATGCTGCCTGATCCGCTGAGTTACTCCAGCATTTTGTGTCTATTATCAACATAAATCTGCAGTTCCTTCCTACACATTTAATGAATTAGATTGTAAACGTGTAATATAATGAAGGAAACAATGAGATTACATTTCCTTTGTACATTGCGTGGGTGAGAGTCTGGGTGTATTGTGTACAGTATGGGTCTCTTTAAGGAAGAACCTAATTTGACTAGCAAGGGTGTCAGGGGTTACGTGGATAAGGAAGGAGAATGGAGTTGAGTGGGAAAGGTATGTAGATCAGCCATGATTGGATGGCGGAGTCGACTTGATGGGCCGAATGGCCTGATTCTGATCCTAGAACTTATGAATTGATGAACTGCACTGGAAACGGTTTAGGAACAGCAGGAGCTTTGTGGAAAAGCACAGGCATTTATTCCCAGCTTCTACCACAACTGAGGTGGTCAACAATAAGAACAAACATTTATAGAACATTGTTAACCGTTCAGAGAAGGGTTACTGGGGTGGATTAGCTTCATGGGGAAAGGTTACACAGGCTAGGCTTGGGGTCACCGCTCGAAAATAAGGTGGGGGGGGGAGGGGGTGGTTCAGAAGGGTGAGAAGGATTTTGACCGAAATGCATAATACCTGAGTGTTCTTGACAGGGCAGATGTGGAGATGATGTCCTCGCTTGGTGTCACCGCTCGAAAATAAGGGCTCGTTCATTTAGGAATGAGACGGGGCAGATTTTTGCTTCTCTGAAGGAACCCTGCTCCCATTGTCCTTTTGGGAAGGGAGCGTTTGAAGTTTTTTCATAAGCAGAGGCAGATAGATTTGTGATAAGTGAGAGATTAGAAGGCTACATCCAGTGTAGAGCTTGCGGTCGGAAAGGCAGAGCAGCCTCAAGATGCCGGGAGGTGTATCCATGCGAAGATAGACTCAAGATGCTGGAGTAACTCAGCGGGACAGGCAGTATCTCTGGAGAGAAGGAATTGGTGACGTTTGCCTGGGGAAGGGGCGGTACAGTAATAGAATGTATTCGGAGACAGTGGGAGAACTGGGAAGGGGGTGGGGGTGGGGATGGAGAGAGAGGGAAAGCGAGGGCTATTTGAAGTTGGGTGTATTCATGCTCCTGATCCGTGCGTTCGTTGTTCAGTTTGCATTGGATTATCAATAGGTTCTGCCTGATCTGGAATATAGGTGAAAAAATCCTACAGTGCTGCATTTGAATTGAAGGAGAGATCCCTCTAAAGTCCCAGGCCCAACACCTCTCATCATATCTGAAGAATATATGTAGGAATGAACTGCACATTCCTGCGCTGTGTTCCCCGCCTTTCCTTGCAGCTTTCTCCCCACTGCCCCATCAACCTGAAGAAGAGTTCTGGCCCGAAACGCCACCTGTCCATTCCCTGCCCAGGTGCCGCAAGACCCGCTCAATTCCTCCAGCACTTTGGTGCTTTGCTCAAGATTCCAGCATCTGCGGTTCCTTGTGTCTCCATTAGACATTTTATCTTGTGTGTAGGGGAATTATTTATTTTTTTGCAACTTCCTGCATGCAAATTGGCAGCTGCCTGGTCTGTATTCACCAAAGATACTATAGCTATAGCATCTTTGGTGTTCACCTGTCACTTCCAAAATACCCCTCTGTGTCATTCCTGGATGGTGCAATGCCGCCTGGATGTTGTTTGCAGAAGGCTGCACTGACCCACCAAGCAGTTAAGCTGGTGGCTTTCACTGCCATTGTGCAATGTTGAGCGGCTTCTGAATGGATGTGACGCATTGTGGCATCTTTGCTCCCCTGCTGCATCACAGGAAAGCAAGCAAGGGTGAAGTATTTCCTGATTTCACGCTCTCCTGGGCAATTGGCCCAACCCCTTCCTTCAACTGGCTGGGCTTGGTTTTCAGTGTAATTTCCAATCCTGGTAGCGATAGTCCATACCATACATATACTTGCCGCAGAGCAGCAGAGACGAGAGCAGGCAGAGAGCGGGGTGAATGAGGACTGCTGCTTGCCTCTGAGCTGCAGTGTTGTGAGCTACAAGAGTTTGTTTCTCCAGCACTGTCTGGCGCAGTACACATGAGAGACGCGATGAGAATCATTCAGTGCGTCGCTAACATCAGTGCCCCCGTACGGACTGGTCCTTCCTGGAAATGGTGAGTCTGGAGTGGGGGACTTTGGTTGTAACCCTGTTGTTATTTCACCTGCTGGCTTTATATGTACACTGGCGCCTGACAGGTGTGTGAATCTCAGTCCCAGCTCGCCAACTGACGGAGGCTCCTGATCCACAGTGATAGTCTGGCTGCTGGAGTAGGTTCTACTGCATTGGTGATTCACGTTTACGATACAGACTTTCCCACCGAGGATGCGTGTGCGTGTCTATCCGTCTCCCTATCTCTCTCACTCTCACTCTCTCTGTAATCGCTCTCTCTGTGTCTCTGTCTCGCTCTCTCTATCTCTGTCTCTCGCCCTGTCTCTGTCTCTCTGTCTCGCTATATCTCTATGTCTGTGTCTTCCTATGTCGCTCTCTCTCTGTCTCCCTCTCTGTGTGTCTCACCGTCTCTCTGTCTCTCTCTCTGTCTCTCCCTGTGTCTCTTTTCACTCTCGCTCTGTCTTTCTGTCTCTCTCTGTCTGTGTCTCTCTCTCTGTCTGTGTCTCTCTCTCTGTCTGTGTCTCTCTCTCTGTCTGTGTCTCTCTCTCTGTCTGTGTCTCTCTCTCTGTCTGTGTCTCTCTCTCTGTCTGTGTCTCTCTCTCTGTCTGTGTCTCTCTCTCTGTCTGTGTCTCTCTCTCTGTCTGTGTCTCTCTCTCTGTCTGTGTCTCTCTCTCTGTCTGTGTCTCTCTCTCTGTCTGTCTCTCTCTCTGTCTGTGTCTCTCTCTCTGTCTGTGTCTCTCTCTCTGTGTCTCTCTCTCTGTCTGTGTCTCTCTCTGTCTGTGTCTCTCTCTGTCTGTGTCTCTCTCTGTCTGTGTCTCTCTCTGTCTGTGTCTCTCTCCGTCCCTCTCTCTCCGTCCCTCTCTCTCCGTCCCTCTCTCTCCGTCCCTCTCTCTCCGTCCCTCTCTCTCCGTCCCTCTCTCTCCGTCCCTCTCTCTCCGTCCCTCTCTCTCCGTCCCTCTCTCTCCGTCCCTCTCTCTCCGTCCCTCTCTCTCCGTCCCTCTCTCTCCGTCCCTCTCTCTCCGTCCCTCTCTCTCCGTCCCTCTCTCTCCGTCCCTCTCTCTCCGTCCCTCTCTCTCCGTCCCTCTCTCTCCGTCCCTCTCTCTCCGTCCCTCTCTCTCCGTCCCTCTCTCTCCGTCCCTCTCTCTCCGTCCCTCTCTCTCCGTCCCTCTCTCTCCGTCCCTCTCTCTCCGTCCCTCTCTCTCCGTCCCTCTCTCTCCGTCCCTCTCTCTCCGTCCCTCTCTCTCCGTCCCTCTCTCTCCGTCCCTCTCTCTCCGTCCCTCTCTCTCCGTCCCTCTCTCTCCGTCCCTCTCTCTCCGTCCCTCTCTCTCCGTCCCTCTCTCTCCGTCCCTCTCTCTCCGTCCCTCTCTCTCCGTCCCTCTCTCTCCGTCCCTCTCTCTCCGTCCCTCTCTCTCCGTCCCTCCCTGTGTCCGTCCCTCCCTGTGTCCGTCCCTCCCTGTGTCCGTCCCTCCCTGTGTCCGTCCCTCCCTGTGTCCGTCCCTCCCTGTGTCCGTCCCTCCCTGTGTCCGTCCCTCCCTGTGTCCGTCTCTCCCTGTGTCCGTCTCTCCCTGTGTCCGTCTCTCCCTGTGTCCGTCTCTCCCTGTGTCCGTCTCTCCCTGTGTCCGTCTCTCCCTGTGTCCGTCTCTCCCTGTGTCCGTCTCTCCCTGTGTCCGTCTCTCCCTGTGTCCGTCTCTCCCTGTGTCCGTCTCTCCCTGTGTCCGTCTCTCCCTGTGTCCGTCTCTCCCTGTGTCCGTCTCTCCCTGTGTCCGTCTCTCCCTGTGTCCGTCTCTCCCTGTGTCCGTCTCTCCCTGTGTCCGTCTCTCCCTGTGTCCGTCTCTCCCTGTGTCCGTCTCTCCCTGTGTCCGTCTCTCCCTGTGTCCGTCTCTCCCTGTGTCCGTCTCTCCCTGTGTCCGTCTCTCCCTGTGTCCGTCTCTCCCTGTGTCCGTCTCTCCCTGTGTCCGTCTCTCCCTGTGTCCGTCTCTCCCTGTGTCCGTCTCTCCCTGTGTCCGTCTCTCCCTGTGTCCGTCTCTCCCTGTGCCCGTCTCTCCCTGTGCCCGTCTCTCCCTGTGCCCGTCTCTCCCTGTGCCCGTCTCTCCCTGTGCCCGTCTCTCCCTGTGCCCGTCTCTCCCTGTGCCCGTCTCTCCCTGTGCCCGTCTCTCCCTGTGCCCGTCTCTCCCTGTGCCCGTCTCTCCCTGTGCCCGTCTCTCCCTGTGCCCGTCTCTCCCTGTGCCCGTCTCTCCCTGTGCCCGTCTCTCCCTGTGCCCGTCTCTCCCTGTGCCCGTCTCTCCCTGTGCCCGTCTCTCCCTGTGCCCGTCTCTCCCTGTGCCCGTCTCTCCCTGTGCCCGTCTCTCCCTGTGCCCGTCTCTCCCTGTGCCCGTCTCTCCCTGTCTCTCTGTCTCTCTCTGTCTCTCTGTACCTGCCTCTCCCTGTTTCTCTGTCTCTGTCTCTGTCACTATCTGTGACTGTGTGTATGTGTGTGTGTGTCTCTGTCTTTCTGTGTATGAATCTCTATCTATGTTTCTCTCTCTGTCTCCGTCTCTCTCTGTCTCTCTCGCTCTCTCCACATTTAACGGCCTTGCGTTGTCTACCTAGCATCAAACTGCAATTGTCATTTCCAGAAAGGAAGTTTTTGAACTTGACGATGACAGCAGAGAATTTGAACTGCATCAGCTTTTTTTTGCATTTAATGTTCTCTCAGGGTGGTGGCGAACGTGAAGAGGTATTGGCCGTTGATCAGTTTAGTTTGGAGATACAGCACTGAGTCCGCACCGACCAGCGATCCCCACACATTAACACTGTTCTGCACTAGGGACAATTTTTACATTGATACCAAGCCAATTAACGTACAAATCTGTGCGTCTTTGGAGTGTGGGAGCAAACCGAAGTTCTGAGAGAAAACCTACACAGGTCACGGGGAGAGTGCACAGACTCCGCACAGGCAGCACCCATAGTCAGGATTGAACCCCAGGTCTCTGGCGCTGTGAGGCAGCAACTCTACCGCTGCGCCACCATGCTACCAGATCAATGGAATAATTTTAAACATCTTTCCATAGAAAATAGGTGCAGGTGTAGGCCATTCGGCCCTTGGAGCCAGCACTGCTGTTCAATGTGATCATGGCTGATCATCCATATTCAGTACCCCGTTTTCCCCATAACCCTTGATTCCTCTAGCCCTAAGAGCTCTATCTAACCCTCTTTTGAATGCATCCGGTGGATCGGCCGCCATTGCCTTTTGAGGTAGAAACTTCCACAAATGCACAACTCTTTGGGTGGAAAAGTTTTTCCTCATCTCAGTTCCAAATGGCCTACCCATTATTCTTAAACTGTGGCCCCTGGTTCTGGACACTCCCAACATCTGGGACCTGTTTCCTGCATCTAGCTTGTCCAATCACGTAAGAATTTTATATGTTTCTATAAGATCTCCTCTCATCCTTCTAAATTCCAATGAATACAAGCCCAGCCATTCCATTCTTCCATCATATGACAGTCCTGCCATCCCGGGAATTAACCTCGTGAACCTACGCTGCACTCCCTCAATAGAAAGAATGTCCTTCCACAAATTAGGAGACGTAAACTGTACACAATACTCCAGGTGTGGTCCCACCAGGGCCCTGCACAACTGCAGAAGGACCTCTTTGCTCCAATACTGAAATCCTCTCATTATGAAGACCGACATGCCATTAGCTTTCTCCACTGCCTGCTGTACCTGCATGCTTACTTTCAGTGACTGATGTACAAGGACACCCAGATCTCGTTGCACTTCCCCTTTTCCTAATCTGACACCATTCAGATAATAATATTTTTACTGAAGCCTTAGCGCCTGCAGAAAACCCACGTGGTTACAGGGAGAACGTACCAACTCTGTACAGACAGCACCCGTAGTCTCTGGCGCTGCAAGGCAACAACTCTACTGCTGCGCCACCGTGCTGACCCTCCCCCTAGTTCTTGATTTCCCCTTTCCCATAAACTATGGTGAGTAATTTAATAACCGCGTATTCCCCACAACTATCAGGCTCCTGAACCACCCTGCGCAACACTAACCACTACTTCAGAAATGACAATCTTCTATGGACGATGTCATGCGCAGAAGGTTTTGAACTCTTGCGGTGACCTGGTATTGCAGGTTAATAATTCATTGTATTATTGGTTACTGGGCTTTTACCTGTGTGTTGTTGCGTTAACGGACCTGCACCAAGTGAAAACGTTCCATTGCCGGTACATATGACAATTAAACACTTGACTCTTGAAGAGTGTAGGGATCATCAGGTGGCCCTGGGCTTGTCACGCCAGGGTTATCCCCGTTGTCCTATCCACCCACCACCCTCGGCCATTTCAAATTAACTTGTTTGCTCACTTCTCTTTGTCAAGACTTCGACTTGAAATGTCAAACCTGCTTCTCTTTCCACAGATGCTGCCTGACCTGCTGAGTGCTTTCTGCATTTCTAGCAGTAATTCCCTCTAATGACCTTTTAGTTTTTAATGTCAGTTTGTATTTCTCAGTTCTTCCTTGCTGGGTGTTCCGGGACATCAGTTATTTTTGGCAGACATTGTTCAGGTCTCTCTGACGCCTGCTTGGAGCCACGTTTTATTGCATCTGACATTTAAACGATTGTGGGGGACCTTTCTAATTTGGCTTTGTCGTAAACTTTTGCACACAAGGCATTTCTAAATATTTTCTCTGCTTGGACAGTTTGAACGTTGCTGTTTTGACTGGTTTCTCTGGTTTCAAGCCAGCCGTACGATACCACTGTGTTTATCATGATGTTCCTCAGCAGGGGGTGAACCACCCGGAACTGTACCCCCTTCCCAGCCAGTAGAAGGGTCTCCTAAATAGAGGCATTAGTGGACGGATTGGCATCAGACATTTATTCAACGCAGACTTGGTGACACCTGGATCAGCACTGTCTACTTTCAGGAGACAATGTTTAGTTTATTGTCACTTGTACCAAGGCACAGTGAGAAGCTTTTTTTTGTTGCGTGCTATCCAGTCAGCGGAAAGACTATACATGATCACAATCAAGCTGTGCACAGTGTACAGATACAGGATAAAGGGATAACATCTAGTGCAAGATAATGTCTGATTAATGCTGGTTATTACAAAGAGAGAAGCCAAACTGATATTGGATCCTCTGTAGATGTGTGGGGCTGTGGACTTTGTACTTTAGCGTGCGTGTGTTTGTGCGCACAGGTCAGTTTTTTTTCATTTGCAACAGGTATGTCTTTATTTCAAAGAGCCATGTTTTGTATGCGGGATTAGCCACTCTGTACCATCAGTGAGTGCACTTCACAGTAACATGCAGGGGTTTGACCTGCGGTGCTGTCTGCCTCCTCCGTACATCAACAGCCTCTCCCTCAGCTGCAAGACGGAGCTTCCACAGCTCGCGTGACCCAGTTTCACTCGGAGTTGATGTTAGGGTGAGTTTTGAAAAAAAGCCATCTCTGTCGTTGCACCACCCTCCTATCGATGAGAGGCAAGATTACACGACAAAGGATCTCTTCATTATGCCTGCGCTAATAACCTTTGGGGGATTTCCCGGTTTTCATGAATTGTTGCTCAGTGTTCCCAACTTCCTTGTGTGTTTACCATGTCCTTGTGAAGACATCGGCATCGAGTGGATGCAGACGGGATGTCTCCAGTGGTGGGAGAGTCCAGGGTCAGAGTGCGCTTCCTCAGAATAAAAGGACATACCTTTAGGAATGGAGATGAGGAGGAATTTATTTAGTCTGAGGGTGGTGAATCTGTGGAGTTCATCGCCATAGACGGCTCTGAAGATCAAGGTCATTAGGTTTTTTTTTAAAGCAGAGATTCAGAGGTTTTTGATTAGTAAGGGTGTCAAAGGTTATAGGGAGAAGTAAGGAGAATGGGGTTGAGAGGGAAAATTAGATCATCCATGATCGAATGGTGGAGTGGACTCGACGGTCCGAATGGCTGAATTCTGTTCCCATATCTTATGAACTTTGCAAAGCCGTGCACCTTTATCTACAGGGCATTGCGCCCTTATCCCCATGTCTTTGAATAGGTAATGATGACCTCTCAATTCTTTCATTGCAGGCACATTCAGGATCCAGCTAGTCAAAAGCTGACGTGGAATAAACCTCCCCGGAGCATCTTGGTCATTAAAAAGATCCAAGATGATCGGTTGCTTCAGCCATTTAAGGAACTGTGCATCTTCCTCATGGAGGTAATGTGTCGTAAAACTGTGGAAACCGATTTGGTTGTCGGGCATAGTCGGAAAGATAGTTTGAGAGTAGAATCAAAGAACTGCTGATGCTGGTTTATACCAAAGATGGGCACAAAGCGCTAGAGAAACTCAATGGGTGAGGCAACATCATTCGGGAGGAAATGGATGGCTGGTGTTTCGGGTTGGGATTCTTCGAGAGGTTTGTGGGCTGATGTCGGTGATCTTGTGGAAGTGTAAAAATCATATTGAGGAGGATTCAAAGGAGGAGTGTGGAGAAATGGGGAGTGTGAAACCAGCAGCATTATCTGAATGCCTGGGGTGAGAAGGAATATCCTCCCCTGAGATAGGTGCAATACTCTACCTCAGGGAACCCATGTGTCTCAGAGAGGCTGTGCTTGATGTTTGTTGGTCTCTGAGGGCAACGGAGAGAGGAGGGGGAGGGGTGGCAACATTGGTGAGGTAGAGCGGTTCACCGTGATCCTATTGAATGACGGATCGAGACTCAAGTCTTCCTGTTTCTTGTGTTCTTCTCCTACTCAAAGTCATCTTGATCTTGCAACTGAGGCTAATTTGAGTGATTGACGAAAGAAACAGCATGTAAACGGGTCCTTTTGCCGAGCGAGTCCACGTCGACCATCGATCACCCGTTCACACTAGTTCTATGTTATCCCACTTTCATATCCACTCGCTGGGGGCAATTTACAAAGGCCAATTAACCCACAGTCCCACACGTCGGTGGGATGTGGGTGGAAACTGGAGCACCTGGAGGAAAACCCACACAGTGACAGGGAGAACGTGCAAACTCAACATAGACAGTACCCAAAATCAGGATCCAACATCGACAGTACCCAAAGGCAGATTCCAACACAGATGTTGTGAGGCAGTGGTTCTACCAGCTGTGCCTCTGTGCAGCCCTAAACTGATCGCCAACTTTCCTTTTTTTTGGTGCCTGCAGGTAAAAGAAATGATTGTTTACGTAGAAAAGAAAGTACTTGAAGACCCCACCATAGCCAACGACGAGAGCTTTGGACAACTTAAGAAATTATGCACTTTTAGAGAAGGTAAATGCATTTTGGTTTCTGTGCTGGATCTATTGTGAACAATGGCATTCTTTATTCGTGTCCAATTAGCAGCCCCTCATGTGTAGGAAGGAACTGCAAATGCCAGTTTACACTGAAGATAGACACAAATTGCTGGAGTAACTCAGCGGGTCAGGCAGCATCTCTGGAGAAAAGGAATAGGTGGCGTTTCGGGTCGAGACCCTTCTTCAGTGGAATGAAAAGTCCAGTCAATCTTTAATGGAAACAGACCCATCGGCCCAACTCTTCAATCCAGTTGCCTACCTGCATTAGTCCTATTTTCCTGCCTTTGTCCCACATCCCTCCAAACCTTTCCTGTCCATGTACCTATCTAAATGCCTTCTAAATGCTGTAGTTATACCAATATTTATCCAGTGGTAGCTCATTCCACATACCCACCACTCTCATTATGGGAGAAATTGACCTCGGGTCCATTTTAAATCTTTCCCTTTTCACCTCAAAACTAGACACTCCCAGCCTGAGGAAAAGACTGTGACCATGCACCTTATCAGCATCACTTTTACATGATTTTATAAACCTTCTCCAAGGTCACTCTCTGCCTGCTACGCTCAAGGGAAAAAATGCTGAAACCTTTTCAGTCTCTTCTCATAACTCAAGCCCATCTAGTCCCTGAAACATCCTCGTGAATCTTTTCTGTATCCTCTCCTGTTTAAAGACATCGCTCCTGTAACCAAGTGAACAGAAGTGTGCATCATACTCCAAGTACTGGAGTTTTCCTCAAATTCCTTGCTATAATGATTTTAATAACCGTTTTTACCATGACAGATGGCAGTACTGGGGTACTGATTCTGAATGATAAGGGATGATCATATTGAGAGGTGCTGGCTCGAAGGGCCGAATGGCCTAGCCCTGCACTTATTTTATATGTTTACCCAGTTTGCAGTTTCCTGCTTAGTCTCCCATGTCAGAATTATATTTATTATCTTATTTTCTATTTTACAATGTAGACTAAACTTTCCCAGAATCGAGGGAGATTTGGCGAGTACAAACCAACTCATTGCTGTTAACAATTAACACTTGAGGCGTGTTCTCACCTCGAATAAGTGTTCGGCACGGACTAGAAGGGCCGAGATGGCCTGTTTCCGTGCTGTAATTGTTATATGGTTATACAATGTTTCCAGCTGTGCTGGGTGAAGCAATGAGGCATGGGAGGGTGTGAATTGGTGGTGTCTCACAGGGAAAAAAAACACTTTATATCTGTTTGTAGGCTTCGATGATTTGTCGGATCGGATTGACTTTATAATTTGCCTCGGCGGTGATGGCACTTTGCTTTACGCGTCGTCGTTGTTCCAGGTAAGTGCGGCTGGATGATGAGGTGCGATGTTTTTGTGCGTGTGCTTTGAATGGCAGGGAGGTGGGGAGAGCTGGAAGTGAAGGGCTGGATCTCCGAATTGTGTGGCTCACTATCTCTGAACTGCTTTCCCAGCGCCTGCCTTCTCTGACAAAAACCACACTAAAGTAGAAGGCTGCTGGCAAACTCTCTCCCAGGCCACTGGCTAATGGCTCAAATTAGTCGCACCACCATTTTGATTCTGAGTTTGGTCACCAGAGACCAGGGAAACTGGTATAGACACACATACACACACAGGCACACAACTTATTCATTTTGATTATTATATTGTTTACATATTAGGAGTAGGGAAGTAATGTTAAAATTGTACAATAAGACCAATTCTGGAGTATGGTGTACAATTTTGGTCGCCTAATTATAGGAAGGATGTCAACAAAATAGAGAGAGTACAGAGGAGATTTACTAGAATGTTGCCTGGGTTCCAGCAACTACGTTACAGAGAAAGGTTGAACAAGTTAGGTCTTTATTCTTTGGAGCGCAGAAGGTTAAGGGGGGACTTGATTGAGGTCTTTAAAATGATGAAAGGGACAGACAGAGTTGACATGGATAAGCTTTTCCCATTGAGGGTAGGGAAGATTCAAACAAAAGGGCATGACATGAGAATTAAGGGACAGAAGTTTAGAGGTAACACGAGGGGGAACTTCTTTACTCAGAGTGTGGTGGCTGTGTGGAATGATCTTCCTGCAGAAGTGGTCGAGGCAGGATTGATTTTAACATTTAAAAGTAAAGTGGATAGGTATATGGACGGGAAGGGAATGGAGGGGTATGGTTTGAGTGCAGGTAGATGGGACTAGGGGAAAGTAAATGGTCGGCACGGACTGGAAGGGCCGAGAAGGCCTGTTTCCGTGCTGTAATTGTTATATGGTTATATATATATTCTGTTGTGCTGCTGCAAGTAAGAATTTTGTTGTTCTATCTGGGACATATGACAATAAAACACTCTTGAAACAGTACCGTGTGTCGGAGGGCTTGCAAGCTTGGCTTAAACGCTCATTTGTCTGAACGGGAATGCTGTTTGTTTAAGTATCAAAGGGTATGCCCTGACGTTGTTACCTTCTTGTTTAATAGGATAGTGTTCCACCTGTGATGGCTTTTCATCTTGGCTCACTGGGATTCTTGACGCCGTTTAACTTCGACACCTACCAGTCACAAGTCACGCAAGTGATTGAAGGTACCTTCTGGTTTTTGCAGTTTAATGAGGAAGCTTTACAGCAGTTGCGGTCAATGGAGAACCTTCAATGGGAACTTTAACTGATCTCATTGAAATAATCTACTTCATATGAACACAAGCCATATTCATACAGCATGGAAACAGGCCATTTGGCCCATCATATCCATGCCAACCAGCATCGCCTTGCATTAGATTTTTGCCTTCTCCTTCAACCACGGAATCCATTCTTGCCCATTTGTTTCGCTCCTGAAGGATTCTCCTTTGTTAGTCAGGAGACCATTGCCATATACAAGCTATACATACAAGCGTGGAGGAGGCCACTCAGCCCTTCGAGCCTGTTCCACCGTTCTACAAGATCATGGCTGATCTGAGTGCACTTCAGTTTGCATTTCCATCAACCATGGTATCCTCTCACACCAGCCCCCTCTTCCCTGCCTTGCTTATCACCCTCCAATGCCTGGGCAATCTTCAAGACCTTTACCCAGTATAGGAGAATCGAGAACCAGAGGATGTATGTTTAAGGTGAGGGGGGGATAGTGTAATAGGAATTTGAAGGGAAACACTCTCACTAGATCTCTATTATCCCACTTTCACATCCACTTCCTACACATAAGGGACGATTTACAGAGGCCAATGAAACTACAGACCCGCACGTCTTTGGGATGTGGGAGGAAACTGGAGCACCCGGAGGTAGTCCACACAGCGACAGGGAGAAAGTACCAATTCCACACAGACAGCACCCATGACCAGGATTGAACCCAGGTCTCTGGCGCTGTGAGGCAGCAGCTCTGCCCCGCTCGAGTTGAGGCCTGGAACCTACTCGACAGTGGACTAGGTGGTCCAGGCCCACCCTGACTTCCTGTCTTCCAGGTTAATCATCACAGTTTGTCAGTTTACAAAACAAGTTAGATTAATTAATGTGCTGAGCCCTTTAGACTTAAACAGATACAGCGTGGAAACATGCCCTTTAGCCCACCGTTTTACGCCGACCAGTGATCACCCCATACACTAGCACTATCCTACACAGGTTTGTAGGCTACTTGGCTTCTGCAAATTGTCCCGGGTGTATAGGATATGTTTGTGTACAGTGTGATCGCTGGTTGGCGCGGACTAGGTGGGCTGACGGGCCTGGTTCCACGCTAGAAACATAGAAAATAGGTGCAGGAGTAAGGCCATTCGGCCCTTCGAGCCTGCACCGCCATTCAATATGATCATGGCTGATCATCCAACTCAGTATCCCATACCTGCCTTCTCTCCATACCCCCTGATCCCTCTAGCCACAAGGGCCACATCTAACTCCCTCTTAAATATAGCCAATGAACTGGCCTCAACTACCTTCTGTGGCAGAGAATTCCACAGATTCACCACTGTGTGAATAATGTTTTTCTCATCTCGGTCCTAAAAGACTTCCCCCTTATCCTTAAACTGTGACCCCTTGTTCTGGATATCCTTAAACTGTGACCCCTTGTACCTGTAATGGTCTAAACCTATCCCTCCACCCATCATAAATGAAATTCCTCGTATGTGGAAAAACATACTTGGCTAATATAGTATGATTATGATTATTATCCATGCCGACCAAGCTGCTGCATCTCAGGGTTCAGACTCGCACCTGGGTCGTATCGGAGACTGGGGGAAGGTCCTGCGAGTGGTTTGGTGCCGCCTGGGGTTACAGGTCCTGGGCTGACGTGCCGTCTGTCTGCCAGGTAACGTGGCCATCACGCTGCGGAGCCGCCTCAAGGTGAAGGTGACGAAGGAGAACCGCCCGGGTCACCCGCGGGCAGTGGAGGAGAACGGGCTGATCGACACCAGATGCGGGGACGGCCTCCTGAGGAAGCGGACCTCCCACTACCAGGTGAGAGGCGTGCGGCTGCCCCAATGCTGCCTTGGAGGGATGGCGGGGAGGGTACAGGCCTGACAGGAGACTGGCACTGATGCATGGGACATGAGGGTAGCAGATGCTGGCTCAGTGTAGCTTAACATAGCTTGGTTCAGCTCACCTTGGACTAGCTTAGCTCGGCTTAGTCCAGCTTAGCTTATTGCCACATGTACCGAAGTACAATATAGTGTAAAGCTATTTTGTCGTGTGTTATCCAGCCAGTAAAAAGACTACACAATCAAGCCGTCCACAGTGGACAGAGACAGGACAAAGAGAATAATGTTTAGTTCGAGGTAAAGTCCGATTCAAGATGGTCCAATGGTCTCCGATGAGGTAGAGTGTCAAGCTGAGGCGATGTGGTCGGCAGCAACACTGAGGAGGTGTGGGGAGCCCAGCTGCGCAGGGATGGGGGTGCTGGACTGATCCTCTCCCTCCACCCACTGGGTCCCACGTGCAGGGGGAGGTTTGGGAGGCTGAGGACAAAAGTGGTACAGCCGGCTGCTGAGCCTTGTCAGCTCCCCGTGAGAATTGGACCTGTAGAAACCAGGAACTACAGGTGCCGGTATTCACACAAAAAGATCCAAAGTGCTGGAGTAACTCAGTGGGTCAGGCAGCATCTTTGGAGAACATGGATAGGTGACGTTCCAAGTCTTCTTCTTTCGTGTGGCGTGCACAGCCTAAAGTTGGAGGACAACTTGTTCCATTTGATCTTCCGTTTGTGCACGTCGAGTTGATTACATTAGTCGAAACAGGGCGGACCACGTGAAGGTTGCAATCTTCCACCCCATGTTCCGAGTCTGGACCCTGAGACCGAGTATCGGACCCACTCTTCCCGATCCTCTCTGTCCCGCTTGTCTGTAAACTGAAGCTCAGCCGGAAAGAAGGGTCTCGACCCGAAACGTCACGCATTCCTTTTCTCCAGAGATGCTGCCTGACCCGCTGAGTTACTCCGGCTTATTGTATCCATCTCTGGGGCCAGCGGGGTCTGTCTGCCCACCAGGACTGTGCTTGTTGGCCCATACTGACTCGGTGAGCCAACAGCCTGAGTCCAATGCTCTCCTCAATAAGGTGTGGTGTAGTGTAGGGTGTATCCACCACCCGTAGTGGTGTAGGGTGGCCCAGCAGTAAAGTTGCAGCCTTGCAGCGCCAGAGACCTGGGTTCCATCCTGACTACGGGTGCTGTCTGTACGGAATTTGTACCTTCTCCCTGTGACCCTGTGGGTTTTCTCCCATTTCCTCCCACATTCCAAAGAAACACAGGTTTGTAGGTTAATTGGCTTGGCATAAATGTAAATTGTCCCTCGTGAGTGTAGAATAGTGTTAATGTGTGGGGATTGCTGGTCGGCGTGGACTCGGTGGGCCGAAGGGCCTGTTCCATGCTGTATCTCTAAAAGTCTAAAAGTAAAATAAGTTCTGCCATGGCCTTGCCTCTCTGACTCTCCGTTGCAATGTCAGGTGCTATGGCAGGGCATGTGAGGTCACCTCGCTAACACTGGCTGCTCCAGATTCCCGGCAGTGCCAAGCTGGGAGTGGTTCACAAGTACAATTCATTGGAATGTCACTCTTCCTGCATTAAGGTTCCAAAGGTGAATGTTTACGGGGCCGTGCCTCCCAGAAGGCATGTTCATTCTTGGAAATCACTTCTGAAAACTGTTATCTGAAAACTCCGATGCCAACAACCTGTCTTGATTTACAACTTGTTTTTTCGGAGACTTGTGTAGGAAGGAACTGCAGAGGCTGATTCACACCGAGGATAGACGCAAAGTGCTGGAGTAACCCAGCTGGACAGAAGGAATGGGTGATGTTGGAAGAAGGGTCTTGATCCGTAACGTCACCCATTCCTTCTCTGCAGAGATGCCGCATGTCCCGCTGAGTTACCCCAGCCTGTCTTTGGAGACCTGCTGCCCCAGTGCTGCTGGTTCTCCTTCTCTGCGCTGTGTTGGGCAGGCTGATTGTCTGCCTAGATCTTTCTAGTATCGGGCAACACATGTTGAGGGTCAGCCTTCCTGAAACACCATCCCTACACTGGCTACAAGATTGCAGTCATGTATAGTCTTTCCGTTCACTGGGTAGCACACAACAAAAGCGTTTTCCGCTGTTCCTCAGTACACGTGACAATAAACAAAACTCAACTAAACTCTTTGCTCAACTCCATCGCCATCCTTAGCCTTGTGAAGAGCTATTCAGTAAGTGCCTCCAATCTCAGAATATTTTGCTAGATACACCATGGAAAGATCCCTTTGTCCCACCGAGTCCACGTCAACCATCAATCACCCGTTTACACTAGTTCTGTGTGATCCCACTTTCTCATCCACTTCCTACTTGTTGGGGGTAATTTTACAGAGGCCAATTGACCTACCAACCCACATGTCTTTGGGATGTGAGAGCAAGGTGGCGCACCTGGAGTAAACCCACATGTGCAAACTCCAGACAGACAGCACCCAAGGTCAGGATCGAACCTGGGTCTCTAGCGCTGTGAGGCCGCCACTACACCAGTCTATATTGCTGCCCTGAGTCATAGAGCACGGGAACAGGCTCTTCAGCCCAACTCATCCACACAAACCAAGATGCCCAATCTATGCTTGTCCCGTTTGTCCGTATTTGGCCCGGATCCCTCTAAATCTCTCATATCTGGCATAAACCTGGAATATGTTTCATCTCCTTCTCCCCTGTTCTCCCCAGGTTCTGAATGAAGTGGTGGTTGACCGTGGTCCTTCTTCATATCTCTCCAACGTGGACTTGTTTCTGGATGGACGTCTCATAACTACAGTACAAGGAGATGGTGAGTGCAGACATTGAGGCACCTTCCACCCACGCTGGCCTCGTCCCTGAGAACCTGCTTGAAAATGGATCTTTGAATTGAGTATCAAAGCAAGTCTTGAATGTGAACAAAGGCTTTGTTCTTGTTGAGTTTAGTGTAGTGTAGAGAGTCCACACCGACCAGCGATCCCAGCACAATAACACAAGCCTACACACACTAGGGACAATTTACACTTATACCAAGTATACAAACCCAAGCCAATTAACCTACAAACCTGTACGTCTTTGGAGTGTGAAAGGAAACCGAAGATCTGGGAGAAAACCCACGTGGTCAGTGGGAGAACGTACAAACTCCGTACAGACAGCACACGTAGACAGGATGGAACCCGGGTCTCTGGTGGTGTAAGGCATCAACTCTACCGCTGCGCCACCGTGCCGCGCTTTCTTGTCCTTCAGTGAGCTGTGAGTTGTGCCTTCTCCTGGTCGGCTATCTTTATCCCGAGGTTGCAAGTTCAGCCCATTAGAAATTCTCTCCAGTTTTTAATTTGATTTTGTTATCTAACTGTCCTTACACAACAGCTGTGTAATGTGGAATGTGTGATGGATTCCTTAAGTCTATTACAGATTGCCCTTTAAAAGATGGAAATATTCCTAATTAATTATTTTGTGTTTTAAGTATCAGCTCAGTACAAGCAACGGCTCAATAAATCTTTGTCGCCTTACTCTGGTTTGTACAGGAAGGTCGAGGAATATCATTTTAGTTGAGTTCAGAGATACAGCGTGGAAACAGGCCCTTCGGCCCACTGAGTCCACGTTGACCATCAATCACCCATTCACATTGGTTCTATGTTATCCCACTTTCTCATCCACTCCCTATCAGAGGCCAATTAACCTACACCCATACCTCTTTGGGATGTGGGAGGAAACCAGAGCACCCGGAGGAAACCCATACCGACCCTTGCTCCCAACTAGAGAGCGGGGGTTCCCAAATCATTGGTTGCGGTTTTAATCTGCCAGTAAGAATGTCATTGTTCCATTTTGTGACAGTTGACAATCAAACATTCTTGACTCTTAATAATAACAATAATATATCTTATTGTCATTGCACAGAGGTACAACGAGATTTGGTTTGCAGCTTCCATCCAATGTCATAACTTAATTAGCTAAAGATTTAGACACACAGGGAAACAAGATTTTTTTAAACAGTTAAAACAGTATAAAGGGCAAATAGGTCTGTGCCGGGTCGATGTGCGACGTGACCATTGAATCATTCGGGTGAATCAATGGTTAAATGGTGGGAAGATGGGAATGTCGCTGAGGCAGGGAGGGGTGGAACTTTGAAGGGATTTAAACATAAAGAAAATGGTTTTAAACTGGGAATTGCAAGTCCAAGTAGCGCCGACTGGGAATGCTGCTCCCAGAGCGGAGGGCCGTGGGAATTCCATGGCCAGGAGCCGGGTTTACGGAGTGTGGGAGAAGGGAGGTTGTTCGGCATCTCACGGAGCTGTCTCTCTCTCTCTCTCTCCTTGCAGGAGTGATCGTCTCGACTCCGACAGGGAGCACGGCCTATGCCGCAGCGGCGGGAGCTTCCATGATTCACCCCAACGTGCCGGCCATAATGATCACGCCCATCTGTCCACATTCCCTGTCCTTCCGGCCGATTGTGGTCCCGGCAGGAGTGGAGCTGCAGGTAACCCACCCCTCCCCCTCTCTCCGCCGGCACACCCCTCTAGCCCCGCTCTATCTCCGCCGTGCCCTGCTGCAGGTGGGCTTCTGCTGTGCCCCTCCGGCATTCCCGGGAACTCCCAGTCTGCACCGTTGTTCGGGCGACGCGAGGAGCTCGTGGCTCCTCCACTCTACCTGTCGTTCAGCGCGGACCGCCCAATGCTCGCCGTTCGATGCCAGCCCTG
This sequence comes from Raja brachyura, assembly GCA_963514005.1. The sequence continues at coordinate 16,651,793 of OY740811.1, forward strand.
CTTCAGGAAGATTCGTAAAGCTGACAACGGCCTGGATGTCACTGGCTGCTCATGAACCTGGAAATGGAGAGCAGGGAGAAATGCAAAATCTACCGGTCTAGCTTGGTCTAATTTAGTTTTGTTTATTATTGTCACACACACAGAATTACAGATAAAGCCTTTGCATGCTATCCAGTCAAAAGTAGAGACTGGGCATGAACTTGTGTTGAGAAGTGAGAAGTGGATGTGTTGAGAACCAAACTAAACTAGTAGATTTTGCAATTCCCTGCTCTCCAGTTCGAAGTTCATGAATAGCAACTGGCATCAGGACGATGGTCAACTCTATGTATGGCACTGTCCACTCAAGGCATTAACTTGGGATGATACAGCAGCCGGTGGGAGGTGGTGCTGGGTTACTGTGGAGGATGTTGGTGAGTTTGGTGCCGTCAGCACAGCTGCAGTGGGCGTGAATCTGCCAGGGTTTGTGCCCCGGTCCAAACACAGCCTGACCGTAACCGGTGACGTTGTATTTGCAGATCATGCTGTCGCCGGACGCCAGGAACACGGCCTGGGTCTCCTTTGATGGACGGAAGCGTCAGGAGATCTGTCACGGGGACAGGTGAGTGTGAACCGAGGTCGCCGGCCTGCAAAGAGTGTCTCCCATTAAATCCCTTCAATGTTCCAGCTCTCCCTGTGTCAGTGACATTCCCATCATCCCACCATTGGTTCATTTTCATCCAAGGCAAACAGCTCGGGTCAGGTCGGGTGTTTGGCCAGTGGCACAACTGCAGGTCCAATGAACTTCTGCACCCTGACTTGCCCAGACTGGGACAGGGCTGTGGGTTTAATGCGTGTCCAGTGAGTTTACTGCTTCAGTATCAGGGTGGGTAAGTTGAAGGTCTAGCAATTGATGTGTGTAATAATTATGTGTGGAAGAACCTCCATCACTTGTAACCAGGATCCAGATTTGTATTGTTTTGTTTAGTTCAGAGATACAGCTTGGAAACAGGCCCTTTGGCCCATCGAGTCCACGCCGACCAATGATCACCCGTACACTAGTTCTATGTTATCCCACTTTCACATCCTTAACACCAGGGGAAATCTACAGAAGTCATTTAATCTACCAACTCAAGTGTCTTTGGTATGTGGGAGGTAACCGGAGCACCCCGAGAAAGCCCACGTGGTCACAGGGAGAGCGTACAAACTCCGCACACACAGCACCCGTGGTCGGATTGAACCCGGGTCTCCGGCGCTCTAAGGCAGCAGTTCTACCACACTCTCAAGTGAAAGATTTAGCGCAAATACTACCAGCTTTTGCCATCAGCATAGTGTGCCTGGATTAAGGAGTATTAGCTACAGGAGACGTTGGACAAGTTTGGATTGTTTTCCCTGGAAAGCCAGAGGTTGAGAGCTGACAGCGTTATATACAATGATGAGGTTAGACAGTCAGAACCTTTTTCCTAGCACGGTGGCGCAGAGGTAGAGTCACTGCCTTAAAGCGCCAGAGACCCAGGTTCGATCTTGACTACGGGTGCTGTCTGTACGGAGTTTGTACGTTCTCGTCATGACCACGTGTGTTTTCTCCGGATGCTCCGGTTCGTTCCTACACTCCAAAGGCATACAGGTTTGTACGTTAATTGGCTTTGGTAAAAAATTGTTCTTTGTCCCTAGTATTGGGATAGTGCTAGTTTGCGGGGATCGCTGGTCGGCGTGGATCCGGGGGGCCCAAGGGTCTGTTCCCGCGCTGTATCTCCAACTAAACTAGAGGGAATAGCTTTAAGGTGAGAGGGGCAAAGATGAAAGCAGATGCAGGGGCAAGTTTATTTTTCACGTGGGATGGTGGGGGCTTGGAACACGCTGGCAGGTGTAGTGAGGTCAAGCTCCTGATCTTCAATTGTGTTGTGATGTAGCGGGCAGGTCATGCTGACCGTTCGACACCATCACTTTGTTTGTTCACCAGACGGTGCAGCTGAACAGGCAGTTTTCGTGCATGAGCAGTCTCAGATACAACACAAGGTGCTGGAGCAACTCAGTAGGTCAGGCAGTGTCTGTTGAGGGAATGGGCAGGTGACATTTTGGGTCAGGGCTCTTCTTCGGACTGAAGGAGTGGGGAGGAAGCAGCAAAAGTGAGGTGGGGTTGGGACAAAGCCAGGTAAATCATAGGTTCGTACAGGCACGGTGGCACAGCGGTAAAGTTGCTACCTGACAGCGAATGCAGCGCCGGAGTCCCGGGTTTGATCCTGACTACGGGTGCTGTCTGTACGGAGTCTGTCCGTTCTCCCCGTGACCTGCGTGGGTTTTCTCCGAGATCTTCGGTTTCCTCCCACACTCCAAAGACGTCCAGGTTTAATGTCCCCAGTGAGTATAGGGTAGTATTAATGTGCGGGGATCGCTGGTCGGCGCGGGCCGAAAGGGCCTGTTTCCGCGCTGTGTGTCTGAACTAAACTAAAGGTGAGGTTGGCAGATGGTTTGAGTAGATAACTAAAGGTAGAGATGAAAAGGAAACACAGAAGGTGTATAAGGAGAGGAGTGAAATGTAAATCAGGGGGAGGGAGCAGGGTATAAAATAAATGGGCGATGGAAGTAGAGCATATAACCATATAAACATATTACCATTACAGCACGGAAACAGACCATCTCGACCCTTCTAGTCCGTGCCAACCACTTACTCTCACCTAGTCCCATCTACCTGCACTCAGACCATAACCCTCCATTCCTTTCCCGTCCATATACCTATCCAATTTACTTTTAAATGATAAAATTGAACCTGCCTCCACCAAATCCACTGGGAGCTCATTCCACACAGCCACCACTCTCTGAGTAAAGAAGTTCCCCCTCATGTTACCCCTAAACTTCTGTCCCTTAATTCTCAAATCACGTCCTCTTTGAATCTTCCCTACTCTCAATGGAAAAAGCTTATCCACGTCAACTCTGTCTATCCCTCTCATCATTTTAAAGACCTCAATCAAGTCCCCCCTTAACCTTCTGCGCTCCAAAGAATAAAGACCTAACTTGTTCAACCTTTCTCTGTAACTTAGTTGCTGGAACCCAGGCAACATTCTAGTAAATCTCCTCTGTACTCTCTCTATTTTGTTGACATCTTTCCTATAATTTGGCGACCAAAATTGTAGACCATACTCCAGAATTGGCCTCACCAATGCCTTGTACAATTTTAACATTACATCCCAACTTCTATACTCAATGCTCTGATTTATAAAGGCCAGCACACCAAAACTCTCAGAAAGCAAAAAGCATATGGAGGAGGGGAAAGGAGCGGGGTGACGGGGGGGGGGGGGGGCGAAGGGGGCGGGGGGGCTATATGGAGTGAGAAATGTGTGCGCACCAGGGTGTGGGGGTGTGTTCAAGCAACCCAGGCAGAAGATGAGGTGCTGCTCACTCTGCGGGAGGGGCTCGTGTTTGCTTCTGCTCACCTCGGCTTCCTATCCTTGCAGCATCTCCATTACTACCTCCTGCTACCCGGTGCCCTCGATATGCTTCAGGGACCCGGTGAACGACTGGTTCGAGAGCCTGGCCGAGTGTTTGCACTGGAATGTCAGGAAGAAGCAGAGCTACTTGCCCGACATGGAGGACGACTGACCCCGGGGGAACCTCGGGCAGAGGTGGCTCCTGCTCGCCAGAACTTTGCAAAGAACATTCCGACATATCTCAAGAACCTGATTTCTTCCTGTGTGCCTTGAACGTGAAAGCCAATTTCACGGCTCTTTCTCGCGTTCGATTTCCGGTTTGGAACCGTTGAGGTTTGGACACGCAAGACGTTGGTCGAGTGTTTGAAGCCCCCAGATTCGGACACCGCAACGTGGCGTCCCGGGTGTAATGCCACGAGAATGATTCGCAAAGACACCGATCAAATTCTGCGTCACATCAGGACCTTGCAAACGGCTCGTGGACTTGGTCCCCTCGGGTCATTCTGCGGCTCTGGTGGTGCTCTGGAGCCAGGGTTGGCCTTGAGGGGTTGGGTTCAGTGCCTGGGCGGGCACCCGCTGTTGGCAGAGTGGCCCCGTGGCACTCCGCACCAAGCTCCCATTCAGAGCTATCGGGCGGCTTCTCCGCCCCCCCCCCCCCCATCCTTCCCAGATGGGAACCCGAGGTCAAGCACCGCCAGGGACCCGATGTGGAGATGGGCCCAGCGTTTACCAAATCCGCACCTTGTCGGGGCTCCATTTTTCTAAAATGTTTCTTGACTTTGTGAAACTCAGAGTCCGGAATGCCTAAGAGCACTGAGATACCTTGAGGACATTTTGATTGTCAAGAGGCAATAAAACTTAAATATGTTCTTTATAAATTGAGGACCATAGGGTCATTATATCAGAATTTATTACAAATAAATCAAAATTAGCTGAAATTTGAGTATAAAGGACAGTCCTTTAACCCCAGTGAAAGAAAATTCTGCTTCCTTGCGCTGTCCCAGCTTGCTGTGGCTGCCCACTGGTTTATTGATGAAACGACCTGAAGTTGCAGCTTCAGGCACGGCCTGCGTCCTCCCCCCCCCCCCCCCCCCCACCCCCGCCCCAACTCTGAATGTAGCGATTGATGAGCTTCCCATGTGTCGAGGTCGCTCATTAAACCAGGGCCAAAGTTGTTAGATTATCCAGAATGCGGTGGCTGCACTAGTCCCTGACCTGACATTGCCAGCCGCAGCCTCAGTGTGTGCAGTTAGTGAACAAGGGGTTCAAGGAAAACATGGCTCTTGGTCGGCGTCTAATTGCACCTGGTACCCAGACAGGTAATGGAAGGAGGAGAGTCTGGCCCTCAGTATCTCACTGCTCGGCTAGCGCTTAGTGTGTTGGTCCCATTTGGTGCTAGTCGCTGAGAGAATTAATCCAGGCTGGGTCTCACTGTTGTGCTGGTCACAGCTCGACCGCTGGCCGTGAGACGCCCAAACCTTTTTCAGGTGAAGGTTAATCTGACAGCAGTGAATGGGGCAGTGCAGGGTGTGGGTCTACGTGACTTCATCCTGCAGTCATTACTGATGTGGCCACAGCTGGGATTCATTCGCACCTTCACGAGAGGCGACATTTCCCAGTCTGTTGACCAGTTCCCCATCGGTGCCCAGAGGCGGTTATAGGGCGGCGCAGTGGTAGAGTTGCTGCCTTACAGCCCCAGAGACCCAGGTTCGATCCTGACTACGGGTGCTGTCTGTGCGGAGTTTGCATGTTCTCCCTGCGACCGTGTGGGTTTTCTCCGGGAGCTCCGTTTTCCTCCCACATTCCAAAGACGTGCAGGTTTGTAGGTTAATTGGATTCTGTAAAATAGTTTTTATCTTTGCTTTGTGTTTTCAGTGTTTCCCCGTGCTAGTCCTCAGCAATGCGGCCAACCAGTATTCACCCATTTCCAGGCAGCCCTCTGATCCTCCCGTAAAATGAGGAAACAAGGGACTGCACATTTTGGTTTATATAAGAAAAGAAACCAAGTGCTGGTTAACTCAGCGGGTCAGCGAGCATCTCTGGAGAACATGGGTCGGTGGTGTTTTGGGTTGGGACCCTTCTGATCAGTCTGAAGAAGGGTCCCAACCCAAAGCATCATCTATCCATGTTCTCCATTAATCCAGCCTGACCACTGAGTTACTCCAACACTTTGTCTTTTTTTGTAAACCAGCGTCTGCAGTCCCTGGTTTTCTGCTCCATTCTGAAATCACATGATATGCTTACCTTGAAGATGTTCTTCTCCTTCTCCTCCCTCTGCTGGGAGTTCTGCGAGACCCTCTCTCGATGCTCCCCCTGTGTGACTCCTGCTACAATCAGGCTTTACGTCCCTGTTCTGACCCAGACGCTACCACAGCCCCGTGTGTCTCCCTCAGCACTTTCCTGCGCCACTACCTTGCTCCACGTGGCTTTCAGCTCCAGCTTCAGGTCTCCCAGTTCGCGCCCAGCCAGGATTTCAGGTACCTACATTCCATCAATCGTTTTTCGGTACAGTTCTCCTCCCTGCACTCACCGCCACGTGCCGGCCACACCAGCAGGTCCTTGCTCTGCCTCTCCCATAAATCCAGGCCTCTCTCACCCAGACCCCGACTTTACTTTTTATTCTCAAGGAAGACACAAAAACCTGGAGTAACTCATCGGGACAGGCAGCATCTCTGGAGGGAACGAATGGGGGATGTTTCGGGTCGACACCCCTCTTCACACTTTCTCCTCCTCTGGGTCAACGCCTTCAATCACGGTTTCCCCACTCACCCGACCATCAGTCTGTCGAAGGGCCCTGACCCAAAACATCAGAGAGTGGTGGGTCTCTGGAACTCTCTGCCACAGAGGGTAGTTGAGGCCAGTTCATTGGCTATATTTAAGAGGGAGTTAGATGTGGCCATTGTGGCTAAGGGGATCAGAGGGTATGGAGAGAAGGCAGGTACGGGATACTGAGTTGGATGATCAGCCATGATCATATTGAATGGCGGTGCAGGCTCGAAGGGCCGAATGGCCTACTCCTGCACCTAATTTCTATGTTTCTATGTCTATGTTTCTATCACCTATCCACGTTCTCCAGAGATGCTGCTCGACCCGCTGAGTTACTCCAGCGCTTTGTGTCTTTTACATTTCTCCCATTAAATGTCCCCCATCCTCTATTCTGGAGGTTAGGATGGAAACACTGCTCTTCACAAGGCCTAAGCTGCTGATGGTGTTCAACCAGGGCGCAAGTTAGCTGAGTGCGAGTTTAGTTTATTGTCACGTGTACCGAGGTAGTGAAAAGCTAGCCAGTCAGCGGAAAGACAATACATGATTACAATCGAGCCATCCACAGTGTGCAGATGCATGATGAAGGGAATAATGTGAACAGCGTTCAGTGCAAGATAAATGTTGCTGTCGGAGGAGAGATTTAAAAGAGTGGAGCGATTGTAATGCGTGATTGCACATCCACCTCTGTGACTCGCACACACTGAGTCGTCAGGTTGGGCACCATCTTGGGCCAGGAAGGTGTTACTGGCACAATAGGAGATGTAGCTCACGCAGTGGTTGTCGACCCAAAACGTCGCCAATTCCTTCTCTCCGTAGATGCTGCCTCAGCGGCTGAGTTTCTCCAGCATTTTGTGTCTACCTTCGATTTTACCAGCATCTGCAGTTCTTTCTTAAACCTGAAACAATCCGATACCTTCCACACACTGTGCAGGAAAGAGCTGCAGATGCTGGTTCAAATCGAAGGTAGGCGCAAAATGCTGGAGTGACTGAGCGGGACCGGCAACATCCCTGGAGAGAAGGGAGTAGGGTCTCGATCTGAAATGTCACCCATTCCTTGTGTCCACCTTCCACACACTATCCAATGACCAAGACCCAAGGCTGCCGAGCAATGATACATGATAAAGGGAATCACATGAATAAGGTTAGCTGTGCTCACAGAGGACAAGGACTCACATCAAGGACATTCCACATTGAGTACATTTAGTAGCCACCCCTAACCAAGGTGCCTGGGATCAAAACAACTATTTTTGAAGGCTGAATCCAATTCAGTAAAAAGTCCTGCACTAACATATCAGTGTAATCTTGTATAAAATGGCAGCTTTTCCTTTTTGCGGAGTGTAAGCAGACTGGGAAGTGTTGGACAGTTCACACCATTCCCCCTTTACCTAGTCTCCACTGTATGGGCTTTCTAAGGGGTCGGGTTGGGGGGGGGGGGGGCAGGAGCCTGGCTTTGTGGGTCTTTTCTTCCTTTCTGCAGGTCCTGCTTGGGCTCAGAGTTTGGTCTTTGCAAACGGCGGGGAACGGGCAGAGGTTGGGGGACGTGGCGAGTGGTAGGAGGGGCGGGGAGAGAGTCCTCCATGATCTCAGCCTCTCTCCCAGGTAACCCGATGCACTTTAGTAAAGAGTTTGATCAGACGTTGCACCTTTTTAAGAAGGATCATCCACGGGCGATATGGCGTCTTTGTGTTGAGTATGAGCTTGGGATTTGTTACTCTTTCCACCGAGCACTGGGATACACGTAGAGAGACAATCGGCTCCGCGAGTGGACTCTGGAGGTTGAGACCTGTCCACATTCCCAGTCGGGGCTCGTCCCAGCCACAAACCATTGCTACTGTTTTTCTTTACTCTTCAGACTTTGCCCATCACTGCTGTTTCTTTGCAACTCAAATACAACCCTCGACAGCATTGCTCCCTTTCGCAGGTCCGCGATTCCTGATCACAATGTCATCTGATGTGGTGTCCAGGAGCTCTCAGAATGTATGTTGCGATGACTGACTCCATGATCTGTTTGGGGCAGGGTTGCACGGAGTTTATTTAATGCACGAGTGACGGTGGGGGTGGGGGGGGGAAGGGGAAGTGTGCCGGGCCACACTGAGGCACATTTGGGGTCCATTTTGTGCTCGGACTGCATGGTTTCTGCTTTCTCTCTGCCTTCAATCATTCGGCACAGCCTGATTTCTCATCACACTGCCTTTTGCATCCCTGCCAAGCTTGGTGTGGTCTCTCCAGCCCAAGTGTTGTGGTGCGTGCTGGTGGTTTATTAGCTGGAAGCTCTTGATTCCTGCTGTGTTCCAGGGTCAGGGAGGGATTGAATGCAAACTTCCCTGTGCCTGGAGTTTCCAGCTGAACATATCGTATGGAGTGAGGTTAAAGCCGCCCCGCTGGTTACCACCTTGAAATGGAACCTTCTCAATTATCTTGCCTTCCAAAAGTTTGCTGGCTGAATCATCATTAATCTTGCGGTGTCGGGTATTAATTTATCAAGAAGTGGTGTATGTCACTGGTGGATCTTTGCTGCTGTGGGTGGAATGCTGATGTCAAGTCTCTATATACATCTGCAGCATAACTTTGTGAATTGAGATGGTGATACTTTTTTTTCATTCAGAGAACCAATTTGTGTCCTCAAATTAACCTAAAGGATAAAGTTGCCAGAAAGTTTCAAATAAGAAACAATTCTGTGGAAACTGAGCATTATTTACCGCCTGCATTTGACCTCTTGTAAATTACTGCAATTTTTTAATATCAATTTTTAATCAGTGACTTATTTTCTGACTGCTCCTATCCCATATATCGGAATATTTACCCAATGCAAGTGGGGATATGGTTAAAATAGTGCAGAATTTAGATTTAAGCCAACTGCCTCTTGTAAATAAGTTTAATCTGTGCAATTTTATCACAACTAAGTTTCTAGTTAAATGTAAATAATGTTGGATTAATGTCATATGCAATTGTGATACATAAATGTCTTTTAATCTTCTGTATCAGCCTCTGTCTCGTTTGGTTTGAGTTTTACGGATTGTATCCTATTTATTGGTACGTGAGTTCTTGAAGACGCCCAGTGTTTCTGAAGTTGCTTTAAGATTTTTACTCTGTTTTGGGAATTTCTTTCTAACTATGAAATGAATAACAATCGGGGGGAGCATTAACAACGTTTAGTCATTCACTGGGTATTTGCTTCTGATTTTCAACTGGGATCATGTTTTATGTTTTGAGACCATGTTTGTTGGAGATTAGTAAAATTGTTATATGTAGGACACTATTTTTCAAATCTTTTACTAAATAAATTAACCTGTGTTTTATAGACTGATGCCTCTGAAGTTTTCTACTTTCCCCATACTGAGTACTTGAGTACATAGGAGTGGGTTGGTTTTGGCTGTGGCGACGTTCTTCCAGTGGAAGGTTCGGGGGTTAAGTTCTGTTCCAGAGACAGCGCGAAAGTCCGTCTTGATACTCCAGTGCAAAGTATGTGCAGCCCTCTCACGGATGCTGTCCGGTAGTGAGATGTTCAACCAGGGCTTAACCTGTATACCCATGTGGATGTAAAACATCTTCTGGTATTGTATCAACCAAGGGCAGGGCAGTGTAGGAAGGGACTGCAGATGCTGGTTTACACTGAAGATGGACACAAAATGCTGGAGTAACTCAGTGAGACAGGCAGCATCTCTGGAGAGAAGGAATGGGTGACATTTCGGGTCAAGACCCTTCTTCAGACTGAACAAGGGTCTCGACCCGAAACATCACCCATCCCTTCTCTCCAGAGATGCTGCCTGCCCCGCTGAATTACTCCAGCATTTTGTGCCTATCTAAGGGCAGGGCAGGTTGCCCAGTGCCCTGGGCAAGATTTGTCTCTATCTCACCGACACAGAACACGGCTTGTCTTGGACATTATGAAGCAGTCTTGATAAAGCAGATTTGCGGAATAACAGAGGAATACAAGTAGGAATAAGGAGAAGCTCTTTGATGTATGTGTGTTAGATATCCATATGTGTGGATTCCTCTGGAGTTGCCACTCGGCTTACAAGGATATCCTGCAGTCATCGTATAATAATAAGGAACTGCAAACAGGCACAAAGTGTTGGAGCAACTCAGCGGGTCAGGCAGCATCTATGGAAAAAAAAGGAATAGGTGACGTTTTGTTTAATAGAATGGTTCTGACCTGAAACGTCACCTATTCCTTTTCTCCAGAGATGCTGCCTGTCCCGCTGAGTTACTCCAGCATTTTGTGTCTATCTTCAGTATAAACCAGCATCTGAAATTCCTTTCTACACAAGTAACTGCAGATGCTGGTTTATACCGAAGATAGACACAAAATGCTGGAGTAACTCAGCAGGTCAGGCAGAATCTTTGGAGAACATGGATAGTCCGAAGAAGGGTTCCAAACCAAAATGTCACCCTTTCCATATTCTGCAGGAATGCTACCTGACCCGCTAAGTTATTCCAGCATTTTGTGGCCATCCTGCAGTCGCCTATCTGGTTTTCTGGGCACAATTTTTTATTCTGGTTAGTTTGAGTATTTTCAAGTGAATGCAAGAGCATGTGGCTAGGGAGGGGAGGGTGGACTTGAGAAACACAAGCTCTTCGCTCACAATGATTGCTCCTCTTGCCCTCCATGGAAGCTGGTGCCTGAGTGATCTAGATCCTATCATTTGACGGCACTGGGCCTGTACTTGCTGGAGTTTAGAAGGATGAGGTGGAGGGTGGGGGGGGGTCATTGAGACTTGCCAAATAGTGAAAGTCTGGAGAGAGTGGATGTGGGGGGGATGTTTCCAACAGTGGGAGAGTCTACGATCAGAGGGCACAGCCTCAGAATGAAAGAACGTACCTTTAGAAAGGAGATGAGGTGGAATTTGTTTAGCCGAAGGATGTTGCATCTGTGGGATTTATTGCCATTGATGGCTGTGGAGGCCAAGTCATTGAGTATCTTTAAAGTGGAGCTTGACAGATTCTTAATTAGTAAGGGTGTCAAAGGTTATGGGGAGAAGGCTGGAGAATGGGGTTGAGAGGGAACGATCTGCCATGATTGAATGGTGGAGTAGACTCGATGGTACCAATGACCTGATTATGCTCCTTGACATGAACTCCCCTGAACCTCCTCAAACACAACAGGATGATTCCACCAGTGGGAGAGTCTAGGAATAGAGGTCATAGTCTCAGAATTAAAGGATGTTCTTTTAGGAAGGAGAGGAGGAGACATTTCTTTAGTCAGACGGTGGTGAATCTGTGGAATTCTTTGCCACAGAAGGCTTTGGAGGCCAAGTCAGTGAATACTTTTAAGACAGAGATAGGTAGATTAGTACAGGCATCAGAGGTTATGGGGAGAAGGCAGGAGAATAGGGGTTGGAGGGAGAGATAGATCAACCATGATTGGATGGCGGAGTAGACTTGATGGGCCAAATGGCCAAATTCTACTGGTGTGTTGGCCTTTATAAATCAGAGCATTGAATATAGGAGTAGGGAAGTAATGTTACAATTGTACAAGGAGTATTGTACAATTCTGGAGTATGGTGTACAATTTTGGTCGCCTAATTATAGGAAGGATGTCAACAAAATAGAGAGAGTACAGAGGAGATTTACTAGAATGTTGCCTGGGTTCCAGCAAGTAAGTTACAGAGAAAGGTTGAACAAGTTAGGTCTTTATTCTTTGGAGCGCAGAAGGTTAAGGGGGGACTTGATTGAGGTCTTTAAAATGATGAAAGGGATAGAGTTGGCGTGGATAAGCTTTTCCCATTGAGGGTAGGGAAGATTCAAACACGAGGGCATGACATGAGAATTAAGGGACAGAAGTTTAGGGGTAACATGAGGGGGAACTTCTTTACTCAGAGAGTGGTGGCTGTGTGGAATGAGCTTCCAGCAGAAGTGGTGGAGGCAGGATCGATTTTAACATTTAAAAGTAAAGTGGATAGGCATGTGGACAGGAAGGGAATGGAGGGGTATGGTCTGAGTGCAGGTAGATGGGACTAGGGGAAAATAAATGGTCGGCACGGACTGGAAGGGCCGAGAGGGCCTGTTTCCGTGCTGTAATTGTTATATGGTTACTCCTATCCCTATTGACCTAACCCATTCCACTGAGTTACAACACTCAGCTGGTCTGGCAAAGCATATGAAGGAAGAAACAGGACTGAAGGTCCTAAACCGGAGATGTTATCTGCTTCGTGCCCCACAGATGTGCCTGACCGGCAGAGTGGGTGCGGTGCTCAACGATGTCCGGAGAGATGGTTTAAGGGCGTTTCTATTTGACAAGTTCTTGGTCACTCTCCCAACGTGAAATGTGAAAGGGAGTAATGTTTCTATGAACCTGCTTTGTCCATTATGTCCACACGAGTTACTGTGGAAATCCACACAATTGCGGTTTCACTGACTGACTGCTCTCTTCTGCATCCATTTCAATATCATGGTGTTACCTGCGGCAGTAGATGTTAATCCGTTCAACATGATCTTTCCAAAGTGATTTTATTTATAAAATGGGCATGATACAGTTAGTTACACATTGTGCAATTTTCTAACAAGATACGGTAAAACGTGTAATGCAACATCTGATAGGTCTAGTATCTGGGTCACTGGTCTTGGATTGTGAACCGGGATCCAGGTTGGGTGTGGGGTGGGTGGTGGAGGAGGGGACAAGGGGGAGAGTTTGAGTTTAGCTAATTGTCACACGTACCGAGGTACAGTGAAAAGCGTTTGTGGCGTGCTAACTAGTCAGCAGAAAGGCTATACGTGATTACAACCGAGACATCCACAGTGTACAGATGCATGATGAAAGGAATAACGTTTAGTGCAAGATAAAGCCAGTAAACTCCGATCAAAGATAGTCCGAGGGTCTCCATTGAGGTAGATAGTAGTTCAGCACTGCTCACTATTGTTGGTAGGATGGTTCAGTTGCCTGATAACAGCTGGGAAGAAACTGTCCCTGAACCTGGAGGTGTGCGTATTCACACTTCTATATCTTTTGCAAGATGTGGAGGCCAAGTCAGTGGATATATTTAAGGCAGAGATGGATAGATTCTTGATTAGTACGGGTGTCAGAGGTTATGCGGAGAAGGCAGGAGAATGGGGTTCGAAGGGAGAGATGGATGAGCCATGATTAAATGGTGGAGTAAACTTGATGGGCCGAATGGCCTAATTCTATCACTTATGATCTATTGGCTGTAGGCTACTTGGCTGCTGTAAATTGCCCTTCACGAGTGGGTGAGGAGGTTGAAGCTGGGGAGAATTGATGACAAAGTGGGAAGGAAACATTTCTTAAAGGGATGAGTGTAAACATGTGGACTGTACGTGGACCCTGGGCCGAAAGGCCTGACTCCATGCGATGTCCCACTATGACTCTGTTGTTAAAGATCTGTAGTTAAAGAATCTCTTGGAAAACCAGGGGAAAATTCAGCCGTGATTTATGAAAGTGAATGGTATTGGACTCATAATGATCTAATAGTCGAAGACCGGTCATATTTCATCTTTAGCAAGTCCCGCTGCGGAGATTAGAATGTAAAATAAAGTAGAAGGGATGGGGACGAGGTGCTGATGTGTTTGGAGAACTAATTGGCCACTGACTAATAAAGTGCGGGACTAAATGGGTCCTTTTCTAAGTGGCAGCAGTGAAGAATAAGTAAGGGGATTGATGCCGGGACGCAAGCATTTGCCATGTATTAATGATGGGGGTGAAGGAATGAAATGCAGCTGCCCCCAGGTTTACAGGGGACGTGAAGCTGGCAGAGTGAAGACGAGCCAGGAGGGGGGGGGGGATGATGGGCTCCAGTGGGAATGGAACAAATGGAATTGAATAGTGAAAGGCCAGGAATGGAGTGGACGTGGACAGGATGTCTCCACTAGTGCGAGAGTCTCGGTCCAGAGGCAACAGCCCAAGATTAAAACGACATGCCTTTAGAAAGGAGATGAGGAGGAATTTCTTTAGTCAGAGGGTGCCAATTCTGTGAAATTCATTGCCACAGCTGTGGAGGCCGTCATTGGATATTTTTAAGGCAGAGTTTGACAGATTCTTGATTAGTCCGGGTGTCAGGGATTATGAGGAAGGGGGCATAGCATGAGAGATAGATCAGCCATGATTGAACGGCGGAGTAGACTTTATGGGCCGAATGTCCTGATTCTGCTCCTTGAAGTTGTGAACAGGTTGAGGGAATGGGCAGATGCAGCACGATGGGAACGAAGGTAACTTTTCCAGGAAGCCAGCTTCCCATTCTTGACTGGGAAAGGGAGAAGGGCACAAGATCAGTCAATAAGAGGCAGTCTGCAGGCACGGTAAGGGGGGGGTGAAGGTGAATGTTATACTGGCCTTCATAGAGTGGATTTGTAGTTGTACAGCCTTCTGCTGAGACTGTACCTCCCACTGCCCCACTCTCAGACATCACTGGCCACCCCACCCCACCCCCAACCAGATGTCTGGACACTGCATTGTGCAGCAAGGACGTCGAGGACGGAGATGCAATCGAGACATTTCCGGTCGGGAAACTTCCTCAGCACTGTGACGTCTCTGCAAGGTGTGGCCACTCTGGTGAAATCTAGGGGAAGGTATTTATTCCGTACAACTTATAATTCACAGGGATTGTTCAGTTTGTGACCTGGAATGTCAACCTGGTTCCTCGCTCCATCGTATGACCTGGCGCATGCCAGTGGCCAGCGCTGATTTATTCCGATTCAAACTGCATCAACAATCAGAAGTTGCCGCTCCTAGAAGCATCATTGTGCAAGACAACGGGAGTCAAAGCCAGGAAAATATCGACCTGCCCGTTCGTACAAAGCACATCTTCTGTAAGAGCCCAGTTATCACAACTAACCACAGTGACATTATTTAAAAATTTTAGTTCCAAACATTATTTTACAAAGATTAGAGGTATAAAAATAAATGACTCAGCACTCTGAGTGATCGCTGTATAAAACCGACCGTTGACGTGTTTAGTCACCTTGGCCTCGGTCATGGACCTGTGACATTGCTGGTGCGTGCTGTGCTCTCCTGTCAGGTCCTGCTGCTTCACACTGGTACAGAGCCCACAGCTCTTCATGTCACACCCAGGTCCTGGTGCAGATCTGATACATTTCACAAGGCGTGGAAGGGATGTGTAGGCAAGGTTGCATCCTTGGGAAGCGAGTCAGGAACCTGGCGAGAGAAAATACCTTTCAGAATTGCTGCCTCAGACCCAGCGCCAGAGACCCGGTTCGATCCTGACTATGGCTGCTGTCTGTACGGAGTTTGCACGTTCTTCCTGTGACTGTGTGGATTATCTCCGGGTGCTCTGGTTTCCTCGCATGTTACAAAGATGTGTGGGTTAATTGGCTTCTGTAAATTGTCCCGACCTTTCAGCCTTCGCCCATTTTGATGACGCCTCAGACTTCCCTCTTGCTCCATTTTATGTCCCTCCTCCTGAGGAACCCTGCATGTCAACAGTCCCGAGAACAAACCCCTCTGCTTAGTTTAGTTCAGAGGTACAGTGTGGAAACAGGCCCTTCAGCCCAGAGTTCATGCCGACCAACGGTCGCTTATACACTAGTCCTATCTATTTGCAGAAGCCAATTAACCTATAAACCCACACATCTTTGTAATGTGAGAGAAATCCATGCGGTCACAGGGAGAACATGCAAACTCCGTACAGGCAGCACCTGTAGTCGGGATCGAACCTGGGTCTCTGGCGCTGTAAGGCAGCAACTCTACTGCTCTGCCACAGTTCCGTCCTCTGGAGGAATTCAGCGGGTCAGGCAGCAACTGGGGAGGGAATGGGCAGGCGATACTTTGGTCGGCCTTCTTCAGGCTGATGGAAAGGGGAGGAAGCGGAAAAGAGGTGGGGGTGAGGCAAGACCATGGGTAGGCGGATAGAGGTCGGGGAGTCTTGACTTGCAGACGGGTGAAGTAAACGACTGAAGTTAGCGGTGAAAAGGAAACAAAAGGGTGTCAGATGTGAAGAGAAGCGGCGGAAAGCCATTGGGAGGGATATGAGTGGAAGGGGACAGAGGGGAGGGTAAAGGGGGAGGATAAAGCAGAAGGGGCAACTCTCCAATCCAGGCAACATCCTGGTGAACCTCTGATGAAACTTTCTCAAAGTCTACATTCTTCCTGTAGTGCGGCGAATGCCAACAACATGTGGCCTAACCAAAGTATTGTATAGCTGCATCACTTCCTCCCCTTTATACTCAACACCCGACCGATGAACGCAAGTATGCCAACACCTTCTTTACCACCCTGTCCACTTACATTGCCATTTCCAGGAAGCTATGGACATCAATGTTCTGTAGGGTCTTGTCCAATACTCTCACTGATGAAGGCCTTCGTGAGCACCCTATCTATCCGTGATGCCACTTTCAAGGAACTATGTCCCTGCACTCCAATAGGAAGTGACACTTGGAAACAGAGTTTCACCAGTAAAGATGAGGGAAGTCATGAGAGAGGGGGAAGAGCCTTACCTTTGGAGAAGTCTCGACCTAGGGGCGTGTGCCAGGCACAGGGAACACTGGGGAAGACGGGGGAAACAAGGTCAGTGTCAATGAGAGTGGGGTTCAAGACCAAATAAACCGACCTGTGAAAATAACCTGTGGACTGGGCTACAACATGCTAAAGTCAGCAGGTATCGGCTGTGGTTCAAAGGGCAGCAATCACACCTGGGGGGGGGGGGGGGGGGGGTTGGGGATTCGGCTCTCATTATTGGGTCCTGAGCACAAATCTAAGTAGTTGCTCCAGTGGCAGACGGCAGGAATGTTGTCGTGTAGTGGTGGGTCCATTGTGCGTGGGAGGAGGGGACGGGCGGTTGCATTGTCATGGGGAGCTGGGCGGAGGGGGGGAGGGTGGGCAGGAGAGGGGAGCGGTGCAATGAGGGGAGGGTGTTGCACCTCTAAGAAGTGCCTTTAAGCTTCTGCCTATCTCTCTGGCATGTGCACGATCCCACAGATTTATTTAAAATGTAATAATTAAACACGCGTGTGGCAGCTGATTGTGCCGGCTTTGGCTGCTGTGTTTCCTGCATCCTGATGTGACTACACAGGCCGGGACACAACCAGAAGCTGGTGGACGTTGTGTGCAGACTAAACCAGTTGTCACTGGGGGCATTCCTTCATGATCAATACAAGATAGCAAAGGATGGGATTGGCTGCAATTGAGCCTCACACCCCACGGCATAGCTGGTCACTGCAGGAATTCAACCTCACTGTGAGGATTCCTGAGCAAAGGCACCACCTTAATGTAAAGACGCATTCATCCCAGGATGCACAACTGTGAGGCAATCCCAACACAACCCGGTGTCTGGGCAACGAATGGGCCTAGACACGAGATAGGGCAGGAGGATGGGCTGATGTGGGTTAGGGCAGGTATTTGCACTGCCACACCTCATCTCCCCATTCCTCACCCATCCCTCACTCTCACCCCCTACACCACCCCGCATGCCCCCATCCCCCACCCCTCAGACCGCTCGACCCGTACACCCCACCTCCCCCTCCTGTCCCTCCACATCAATACCTGATGCCCACTTACTTCTCTCGTGGAGACCCTGACCAAAGCAGTGGGAGACCCTGACCATGGAGACCAACAGGCCAACCTTGATGGCGAGAGAGATCAAGATGCCCGTTCCTGCGCCTGCTACAAGAACGTAGGTTCGTTCATATATCCACACTCTGCTAATCTTCACAGTCACCATGGAACAAGAGAAGATACATTAACTTACAGGAGATCGCAAGGAAAACTCAATATTAACATTTAAACAACAACAGAGATCAGCCTCTCCATTCATTTCCCTGGTAACTGTTGAGGATGATAGGTTTTTCCCAATCCCACGCACGAACTCACAATTCCAAGGAGGAATCTGGAACTCTCCCATGCAAATGGCAAGTAATGCTGGGTGAATTGTTAACATTAAATCTAAATAGACCTAAATCAGGCAGCACAATGGCACAGCGGTAGAGTTACTGTCTTACAGCGCCAGAGACCCGGGCGTGCTTGTAGCTTAACCGGCTTACTGAAAATTGCCATTAGTGTGTAGGATGCAAAACTGGGATAACATAGAACTAGTGTATGGGCGATCGTTGGTCAGCACGGACTCAGTGGGCTGAAGGGCCTGTTTTCATGCTGTATCTCTAAAGTAAAGTAAAAGATCATTGGTAGCTGCTTTTTAAAATAATTAATTGTAGGCACTAACTAGGAGCAACTAAATGAAGCTATATCGCGCGTAAACAATATTCCCAATCAGTTGTGACACAGGATTGAGGGGCAGGGAGTTGGGGGCTGGGGGTGGGGTGCCAGGTGAGCTCAGACTCCCCTCCCTGCTTCACCTCTGCCAAAAAATATTCCAGTGACCTCCCCGTGAATAATGGAAGCTTTATACTGCGGTTCACCCCAATGTTACCGAGCACATTTCATCAACACTGTCTTCAACTTCAAATGCTAATCCCCTTCCTGCAGAAATCCAATGTCTCGTGTATCTAATGCCCTGAGCTGTTAACACTCAGAGATCCCTTGAAAAACCTACAGCCTGAAAATATTTAACACAGGCGTTGACTGGCTCCCACTCACCAGGTAAATGAGATAGCCCAGGTAGACCAGCTCTGGGAGGTTCTGCACCAAGAATATCCACACAAGAGGCTTCTTCTCCTTTAGGATCTGTAATGAGGAAACAACCTGGCTTCAGACAGTACACAGAATCATCACTGAGACACGAGACCACACACACACACACGCACACGCACACGCACACGCACACGCACACGCACGCACGCACACACACCCCACCCCCTGTCATTCTCAGCCACCAGGTTCACCAGCCACAGATCAGCTCTGTTGAAACACTCCAGTATTTGAGCCAGGACCTGCCTCGGTGCCAAGACATTCCCCCAGGCTCCTGGATCCAGCCCCCCACTGCTACCCCTCACACGTCCCAGCATCACTGCCACTGTCCATGCACCAGCTCTCCCAGGGCTCTGACAATTGAATGTCCCTGTGGACTCTCAGTCTCCTGGGCTTATGGTTAGCAGACAGAGCCTGTTACTGAGGGGCCATCCTATCACCAAGCTGCCAGACATGACCACTGGCCCTTGGGGCGATGGTGGATAACTTGGGTTGGTTTGTGACTTTGGGAGCTGTGACCTCCAGATCAGTTCCTGGGAGTGGAGTCAGTCTGATAATCCCTTTATGACAGAATGCCACCCCGCACCCTGAATCTCTCTGGTTCTGACACCCTTAGTGGTTACAGCAGTGGCTCATCATATGGTATCCCCCACTCATAGGGGGAAATGCATTTTTTACCCTCTGCTTTGCTTCGTAGAATAGCACAGAAACAGGCCCTTCGGCCCACAAGGTCTGTACTGAATGTGATGCCAATTTAAACTAATCCCACCTGCCTACACATGATCCATATCCCTCCATTCACTGCATCTCCATGTGCCGATCTAAAAGTCCCTCAAATGCCACTATTCTATCTGACTCCACCACCATCTGACTCCACCACCAGCCCTGACTGCGTGTTCCAGGCACTCGCCACCCTCTCTGTAAAACTCTCTGCCTCAAACAGCCCCTTCAAACTTTGCCTACTCAGCTTAAATCTACGCACTCTCGTATTTGATATCCATCCTGGGAAAAGGGCACTTCTATCAGGTCTCCCCTCAACCTCTGGCATTCCAGAGAAAACAATCCAAGTCTGTTCAACCTTTCCCAGTAGCTAATACTCCCTAATCCTGGCATCGCTCTGGTAAACCTCCTCTGCACCCTTTCCAAAGTCGCCACACCCTTTCTGGTGACCAACCTTTGGGTGACCAGATTTGCACACAATACTCTAAACCTCGGTGACCAATGTCCCATAAAGCTGCATCATGATTTCCTGACTCGTGTAGTCAATGCCCTGACCTATGAAGGCAAGCATACAACATGCAATATTTACCACTCTATGCATTGTACAGCTTGTGTTGCCACTTTCAGGCAGTTATGGACTTGGACCCCAAGATCCCTCTGTACATCAATCCTGTTAGTGTCTTACCATTCATTGTATATTTCCCCCTTACATCTGACATCCCAAAGTGCAACATCTCACACTTGCTTGGATTAAACTCCATCTGCCATTTTTCTGCCCATTTCTGTAGCGGATCTATATCCCGCTCATGCACAGCGACAGTCTGCGACCAGCAACCCTGGTGTCATATGCTCACTTACTGACCAACTATGTCCAAGAATACAGAGGAATCACCCTGCAGGCTGGAGCCATTCCACAGTAGTTGAACATGTTGCTTATTTCGGTTCGAGAACGCTTGTATTATGAGATCTCAATTGACGATTATCTCATTTTGGCAATTTGGCAATTATTCACATTTGAGTTCCAGAAACAAAGTGCATTTTCAGTTAAACTAAAAATAGGTGGAAAAATGAGGAATTGAAACGATTGCCAGAACCCAGAACGTTGAGAAACACAGCGATGTTGAGGCTCAGTGGGAAGTAACACTGAAGTCAGCATTTGGCAACCAAGTTCTCACTAGTTTTGGAGCACAGGGTAACACTGCCATCCAGCATTGTCAGTATTCCCGGCACTCTGCTTTGCAATAACATTAGAATGGCAACAGCAGTGCCAAGTTCTGCTATTCCACTCCTCCAGGGACGGGATGTTTAGATTTTAGAGATACATCGTAGATACAGGTTCTTTGGACACCGAGTCCATGCCGACCATCGATTGTTACCTCTATGTTACCCCACTTCTGCGCCCTACACATTAGGGGCAATTTACAGAAGCCAATTGACCTACAAACCTGCAGGTCTTTGGGATGTGGGAGGAATCCGCAGCACCTGGAGAAAACCTACATGGTCACAGCATGGTTGTGCAAACTGCATGCAGACAGCACCTGTAGTCAGGATCGAACCTGGGTCACTGATACTGTGAGCAGCAGCTCCACTGCTGCATCACCGTGCCACACTTGATGTTGTAAAAACATTTGGGATTTGATCGTCTGTGCAAGGCCAGCATTTTCTGCCTACCCACGCCCCCCGGTGGACGGGAGAGGGATGCGACTGAGTCACCACTCACTTGGGGCCACCACCACCCTGCTGTGGGCCTGAGTCACACGTAGGGCTGAGCTCCTTCCTGGAAAGGGAGTGGCGGTGGGGTCCACGACCACCCGATAGTCTCACGGCCACCAAGGCTGTGGCTGCCTCTGATTCCAGGTTTATTTCATTCCCGGCTCAGGGGAGAGTGAGATTCCCCCCCTCCTCACCTGGACAGAGCGAGGGACCTGGTCCTCACTCCATCTGGGGGAGGGGGAGTGGGAAAAGGGTCTCAGATTCTCTTGCTCTGTTCGGGGAGGGGGCCTCACTCTGTTCAGAGGGAGGAATCGAAGGGGTTCGCTTGCTCTGTCCAGGAGGGGGGGGGGGGGGGAGGTCAGGGAGGGGGGTCTTTAGCTCCATCCTTGAGGGGGGAGGGGGGATGGAGATGTCCCTCACTCCATCTTGAAGGGGGGGGGGGGGTTGGGAGGAGGGACCTACTGCTGACTGCGGGAACCTGGTGTGCGGAGATTGATTGCTCTTTGAGGAGCCCTTCCCTGGGTGGTGCCAGGTGATGTAGAGCTGAGAGGAGACCCCATAGGAGTTTGTAAAATTGTAAAAGGGGCATCGATGGGGTAGACAGACAGAATGTTTTTCTCAGGGTGAAAATATCAAAGACTAGAGGGCACAGCGTTAAGGTTGGAGGAGAAAGGTTTAAAGGTGATGTGCGGGGAAATTTTTTTTCACGCTGTGTGGTGGGTGCCTGGAACGTGCTGCCAGGAGTGGTGGTGGTGGTGGCATATAAGAGGCGTTTACATGGGCACATGCTAAATGCAGTGAATGAAGGGGTATTGATCATGTTCACACTGAGGTTTAACTTTGCATCATGTTCAGCACAAGCACAGTGTGCCGCCAGGCGTGTTCTTGTGCTGTACTGTTCTCTTGTGAAAGATGCTTTAGGAACAACAGACCCGACCGTTGAATCTTGGTACTTACAGCTATCAGGCCGATTGCAGCTTTGAAGAGTGCCCAGAAGATGCCCACTCCCAGGATGATGGCATGCAGCAGGGAAAGCTGAGGGGCTCCTGCCACCAGGAGAACACACAGGCAGAGCTGCAGGGAAGAAGTGAGCACGGTTAGCGAGGCTGCACGGGTTACGTTTCAGTCAGAAAGCTCCACGGCATCCGCGGTACTCGCTACTACTGGGTGGGGGGAACAGTGCAGTGGATGCACTTTGGCACCAACAGGAGGTGCCAGTCACTGCCATTAGGAAGCACCGTCAAGCTTGTTCCATCAACACCACAGGGTACAGGATAACCAGCCACACACTCACTTTCACTCACTCATTCACTCACTCGCTCACTTTCACTCACTCATTCACACTCACTCACTAGCTTTCACTCACTCACTAACACTCACTCACTCACTAACCCTCACTCATTCACTCTCACTCTCACTCACTAACTCTCACTCACTCTCACTCACATTCACTAACTCTCACTCACATAGAAACATAGAAAATAGGTGCCGGAGGAGGCCATTCGGCCCTTCGAGCCAGCACCGCCATTCATTGTGATCATGGCTGATCGTCCACTATCAATAACCCGTGCCTGCCTTCTCCCCATATCCCTTGACTCCACTAGCCCTAGAGCTCTATGCAACTCTCTCTTAAATCCATCCAGTGATTTGGCCTCCACTGCCCTCTGTGGCAGGGAATTCCATGAATTCACAACTCTGGGTAAAAAAGTTTTTTCTCAGCTGAAGTCTTAAATGGCCTCCCCTTTATTCTAAGACTGTGGCCGCTGGTTCTGGACTCACCCAACATTGGGAACATTTTTCCTGCATCTAGCTTGTCCAGTCCTTATATAATTTTATTTGTTTCTATAAGATCTCCCCTCATCCTTCTAACCTCCACACTCACTAACTCTCATTCACTCTCTCACACTCACTCACCCACTGTCACAAGCCCACAGCATGCACAATCCAGCATGTGCATATTTGCGCACACTCAGTCACACGCGTGTGCACACAGACATAGTAATGCACATACTGTATATAATGTGCATTAAAGCACACACACATGCACTTGTTTACGCTCACAGACATGGAATTAAAAGAACACCTGTCATTGTCAACACGGGCATGCGTCACAGTGGAGCAGCTCGTACAGCCATTGCCTCACAGCACCAGAGACCCAGGTTCAATCCTGACATCGGGTGCTGTCCGTGTAGAGCCTGTACATTCTCCCTGTGACCACGTCGGCCTCCGCTGGATATCTCAGTTTCCTCCCACATCCCAAATACATGTGGGTTTGTAGGGTAATCAGCCTCTGTAAAGTGCTTCGTAGTGTGTAGGGAGTGGATGAGAAGATGGGAACTAGTAGAATGGGTGATCGATGGTTGGCATGGACTCGGTGGGCTGAAGGGCCTGTTTCCATGCTATCTCTAAACCAAACTACAGTCGTGGTTAACATGAACCCACTGACTTGCTGAACAAACCCACCTGGTCCACCATGTCCTTCAGGGGATGAAGTCGGCCATCCTACCCTGGTCTGCCTTGACTCCAGACCCATCAATGGGGGGCGGATCTGTAGCAGTTGATAGGAGAGTTTATGGTAGGGGGCCAGACACTACTGCAAGAGGGTCAGTGAGGGGAGGTGTAGTATTTAGGGAATCAGCAAACGACCCAGCAAATAAAGAAAGTTCTGTAGCGATGCACGAATTCCCAATGTCACCTGAGCTTGAAGGTCGAAGGTCACCAGAGAAAAGCAGAGGTTGAGGGTGAAGTAATGGGACTGCACGCTCTCCAGAGCCCCGCCCACGCGGAACGCCATGAAGTTGGGTCTCTTGATCAGGTAGCAGAGGCTCACTGCCATCAGGAACACGCCGATCGCCACGATGCACGCAAACCGGATCTGAAACACACCAGGCGAAGTCGGGACAGTCGGTGCAAGGCTGCAGGAAGGAACTGCAGATGCTGGTTTAAGCCGAAGATGGAGTAACTCAGCGGGACAGGCAACACCTCTGGTGAGAAGGAATGGATGACGTTTCGGGTCGAGACCCTTCTTCAGACTCGTACCGTTCAGTTACTCCACATTTTTGTGTCTATCTGCGGTGCAAGGATGTTACAGTTTGCTAGTCAGTACCTCAGCCCTCTGCGCTCAGTGCTTCCCCTCTGCCATCGACTTAGTATTTGGAATATTGCGAACAATTTTGGGCCCCGTATCTGAGCAAGGATGTGCTGGCCCTGAAGAGGGTCCAGAGGAGGTTTACGACAATGATCCCAGGAATGAGCAGGTTAAAATGTGATGAGCATTTAACGGCACTAGGCCTGTACTCGCTGGAGTTTAGAAGGATGAGGGGGGAACCTCATTGAAACTTACCGAATAGTGAAAGGCCTGGATAGAGTGAATGTGGTGAGGATATTTCTACTAGTGGGAGAGTCTAGGACCAGAAGCCGTAGCCTCAAAATAAAAGGATGTACATTTATAAAGGAGGTAAGGAAGAATTTCTTTAGTCAGAGGGTGGTGAATTTGTGGAATTAATTGCCACAGACGGCTGTGGAGGCCGTCAATGGATATTTTTCAGGCGCAGATTGACAAGACTCTCGACCAGTAAGGGTGTCAAGCAGGGTTATGGGGAGAAAGCAGAATGGGGTTGAGAGGGAAAGATAGATTAGCCATGATTAAACAGCGGAGTACACTTGATGTGCTGAATGGCCATATCCTGCTCCTACAACTTATGAATTTGAGCACACAATGCACTATCCTGAACACCCATCCCCTCCACCACCTGTGTGTGTGCACCACCTGCAAAATGCATGGCACATGCTCAACCAGACCAGTCCAGCAGCACCTCCCAACCTCAAGGCTGGTGCCGTCAAGGAAGAGAAGGAGATCAGGTTCTTCTGCAATTTGCCCACTCCCCTAATTCATATTGACAAGGGTCATATTGACCAGACTGATTCCTGGGATGTCAGGACTGTCTTATGAACAAGGACTGCATAGACTCAGTTTATACTCTAGAATTTAGGAGATTGAGAGGGGATCTTATAGAAACTTACAAAATTCTTAAGGGGTTGGACAGGCTAGATGCAGGAAGATTCTTCTCGATGTTGGGGAGGTCCAGGACAAGGGGTCACAGCTTAAGGATAAGGGGGAAATCCTTTAGGACCGAGATGAGAAGGACTTTTTTCACACAGAGAGTGGTGGGTCTCTGGAACTCTCTGCCACAGAGGGTAGTTGAGGCCAGTTCATTGGCTATATTTAAGAGGGAGTTTGATGTGGCCCTTGTGGCTAAGGGGATCAGAGGGTATGGAGAGAAGGCAGGTACGGGATACTGAGTTGGATGATCAGCCATGATCATATTGAATGGCGGTGCAGGCTCGAAGGGCCGAATGGCCTACTCCTGCACCTAATTTCTATGTTTCTATGTTTCTATGTCTCCACGGCGTCTAACACCAGGAACTCCCTGCCCAACAGCACTGTGGGGTTGGTCGCAGCATAGGATTGCAGCAGTTCCAACAGCAATGGAGCTGACCTTCACACGTGCAGCCAGAGTGGACGATAAATGTTGGTCCAGGCCCCCTGAGGGAACTTGTGGAGACTCTGAACATGGATTTTCTGATTCCAGTAGAGAGATGCTCATTGTTTCTCGCAGAATATGTTCAAAGAGAAACAGTAATGTCTCTATGATCAGTGGGCAAAATGGCAGATAAAACATATTCGCGGCAAAAGGGAGGTTGCAGATAAGGTGGAGAGGGGGAGAAATAGAATTCAGGGCGGGGGCTGTGAGAGGAGCAGTGAACAACAAATGATCATTTCAGAAGAGGTGCGCTTAGGAAGGATAAATAAATGTAAAAAATTAGAGATCAAGAAATTAGAATTATAGAATTGTACCACTAAGAAACAGGCCCACCATGTCCATGGCGACCATCCTACTTGCCTACATTAATTCCACATCCATCTGTGCCTTGCTCATTCAAATGTATGCGGGTTGGATGAGTGTCGATGGGACATGTTGGTCAGTGTGGGCAAGTTGTGCCGAAGGGCTGTGTCCACGCTTCATGATTCTGTGAAATGAATATACCTGCCATTGGGGGGGGAATTGGTAGCGCAGATTCACCAAACTGTTTCTGGGGCTGTGCCCATACCAAACGCACAAGGATTGAGAAGACTAGAGTTGTATTCACTTTAAAGAACAAGAGGTGATCTCATTAAAACTGAAGAAATTATTTCAGGCAGACAGCCAACCTTGCACAATCCATTCATCGTAACCATTTGTAACCTCACGCTGCCTTCACACCGCTTACAAAGCAACCCATCAAAGTAACTTTGGTAAACATGCGCACAGTTTCCAATTCCATAATCAGAATTATTTATAAATATAACTGACAGAGGAAATGGGGTGGAAGATTGCAACCTTCACGTGGTCCGCCCTGTTTCGACTAATGCAATCAACTCGACGTGCACAAACAGAAGATCAAATAGAACAAGTTGGCCGACAACTTTAGGCTGTGCACGCACACGAAAGAAGAAGAAGAAGAAGAAGACAAAGGAAATGAGAATGCAGAACTGAACGCTCAGCAAACAGGGGACATAAACTAAAGGGTGAGCAGAGAGGAAACTTCCTTGAGATTCAGTGCAGGAAGGAACCACAGATGCTGGTTTATACCGAAGATAGACACAGAATGCTGGAGCTGGCTCAGTGGGTCAGGCAGCATCTCTGGAGAAAAGGAAGAGGTGACGCAAATTGCTGGAGCAACTCAGCGGGTCAGGCAGCACCTTTGAGATTCTGCTCGATCCCTTTCATGTTGATTCATAGAAATGAAATCAATAAGCCATTGTTATGTGATCTCCACACCAGCAGGAAAACACTGGCACTGTTGAAGACTAATTTCACAGCTACGGAACAAGGTGTCTTCCTGCAAAGGAGGATGTTGTTGCATAAACTAGTGAAACGCTCTGAAATTTAGAGAAGGATCTTGCATAAGTGCCAACACAGGAGACTGGTGCACCAGTATTTATCAACTCGTCTAATTAAAAGTGGAAATATTTTGTAGGTTTAAGAAGGAACTGCAGATGCTGGAAAATCGAAGGTAGACAAAAATGCTGGAGAAACTCACCCGCTGAGTTTCTCCAGCATTTTTGTCTGCCTAATATTTTGTAGGTTGTGCTTTGACATTGGTTTATTGTTTAGGTTACCCACCACTCTGCACTACCCCTCAGACGTGCAGTGCTCTCTTGGCACTGACCCTCCAGCAGGGGGGCGCTACCTCTGTACGGCATCCGCTTCTGCTTTGATATTGTGGGACTTCTACTGGCGAAAGGCACAAAATGCTGGAGTAACTCGGAGTGTCAGACGGCATCCCTGGATAGGTGGAGGAGTGGAGGGGCAGGACAGAGCGTGGCAGGTGAACACAGGCGGTGGGGGGCGGGATGGGGATTGACAGGCAGATTGTTGGGTAAAGGCCAGAGATTAACGCACACAATGTGCGAGACAAAAGGATTAGGGAGTTGCGAATGGTGAAGTTAGATGATTGACAAGGAGTGAATTGTCGGTGGAAGGAGAGGGGAGGGTGGAGATGGGTGCGAGTTCAGTCAGGGCTCAGGTGGGGAATGGGGGTTGGAGGAGGGAAGTGGAGGGGTGGGGGAAAGGGGTCGGTTTTTAGCAGTTACTTAAAGTTGGTGAATTCAATATTCATTCCATTGGGATGTAAGCTACCCACTTTAACTGCTTCTCTCTCCACAGCTGCTGCCTGACCTGCTAGGTTTTTCAGTCGATTTCAGTTTTTATTTGAAATTTCCAGCATCTGCGGGTGTGTGGATAGTCGCACCAGACAGCACGCTTCACTGGAGCTAAGGAAACAGTGTTGTGTAAGCAACAGGCGCTCTGAGGGACAAGGTGACAGCTGTTCTTGCAGTGAAGTTCAAACGTTCTAGGAGCAGAATTAGATCATTTGGCCCATCAAGTCTACACCGCCATTCAATCGTGGCTGATCGATCGTTCCTGCTCAACCCCATACTCCTGCCTTCTCCCTGCAACCCCTGACACCCGTACAAATCAAGATCTGTCAAACCCTGCCTTAAAAATCTCGAGCCATCGACACTCACCACAATGGCTTTCTTCTCCTTGGGTTCAGCTGCGATGAAGTTCACCACAGAACGGACTAAAAGCAACAAGATGGACAGAATAAACGCCAGCAGCTCCTGCTGATTCTCCTGCAGAACCCCACGTAACACGTAGTAAATGCAGAATGCTGGAGAGAGGGAGGGAGAGGCAGAGAGACCAACGCATTAGTCCCAGAGTCACTGGCAGCACTTGTACTAATAAAGCATCTTAATCATGTTCAAGAAGGAACTGCATTTGCTGAAAAATTGATGGTAGACAAAATTGCTGGAGAAACTCAGCGGGTGCGGCGGCATCTATAGAGCGAAGGAAATAGGCAATGTTTCGGTCCAAAACCTGAAGTCGGCCCGAAATGTTGCCTATTTCCTTCGCTCTATAGATGCTGCCGCACCCGCTGAGTTTCTCCAGATATTTTGTCCACCAAGCATCTTAATCAACCGGGCTTCCAATTAAAATTCAATGGCCAGGAACACCAGGCCACAGAGATCTTAGGGAGAGGAGAGACTATAATCAGGAAGCAATTGGAACAGGCACATTTTAATCAGCAGTCAACATTGGATGCAAGCTGGGATAATGTTTGGTTGAAACTTGGTGCAAGTTTATCATGGACAACAAAACTGTGAGCTAAAGAGAGACACAAAAAGCTGGTGTAACTCAGCGGGACAGGCAGCATCTCTGGAGAGAAGGAATGGGTGACGTTTCGGGTCGAGACCCTTCTTCAGACTGAAAGTCACGGGAAATGGAAACGAGAGATATAGAAGATGGTGTAGAGAGATAAAGAATAATGATGAATGAAAGATATGCAAAAAAGTAAGGATGATAAAGGAAACAGGCTATAGTTAGCTGTTTGTTGCGTGAAAATGAGAAGCTGGTGAGCTGAAACCTTGAGCTAAAATATACACAAAATACTGGAGTAACAGCGGCTCAGGCATCTTTGGAGAACATGGATAGGTGACGTTTCAGGTCGGGACAAACTATGAACTGTCATGTTTTGCAAAGGCTTGTTTGAATGTTTCAGTAACTTAGAGTAGGTGATTTTAATGAGTTGGGATGCTATTGACCTTATGAATGGAATTTGGATCTGATGATCACCTTTGGGTTTCTGTGTAATCAATGTAATTAAAATAGCTGGGGTTACACAAAAGGCTGGAGAAACTCAGCGGGTGCAGCAGCATCTAAGGAGCGAAGGAGATGGGCGACGTTTCGGGTCGAGACCCTTCTTCAGACTGGTTAGGGATCAGGGAAACGAGAGATATAGACGGTGATGTGGAGAGATAAAGAACAATGAATTAAAGATATGCAAAAAAGTATCGATGATAAAGGAAATGCTGGTTTAAATTGATGAGACACAAAAAGCTGGTGTAACTCAGCGGGTCAGACAGCATCTCTGGAGGAAAGGCATAGGTGAGGTGTCGGGTCGAGACCCTTCTTCAGACTCTCGACCCGATAATGTCACCTATTTCTTTCCTCCAGAGATGCTGTCTGACCCGCTGAGTTAAGCCAGTTTTCTGTGTCTCTTCGATTTAAACCAGCACATGCAGTTCCTTCCTACACAGCTATTTTTATTACATTGATTACCCTCCGAGTTAATAAAAAAATGCTGATGTCCCAGTTAACCACAAGTTCCATTTTGTGAAGATACTCAGAGTTTTAAGTTTCTTCCTGTTTGCTGGCAGAAGTGGCAGTAGAGGAGATGTGCGAGTGAGTGATTGCAAATATCCTGACCGGCTGGGTACAGGGGGATTAGCAGTTCACTCGGTGTCAGAACAGTCAGTGTATATATCTCCAATGATGTATAAACTGCTTAATACTTCATTCATCTTTCTAAATTTCTATTTTTATTTTATTTTTCTCTTTTATTTCCTATCTATATTAAAAATGAAAAATACAAAGAAGTACAAATTAGAAATAATTGTTAATATTAATAATATTAAGAATGTATGTGACATGTATATTCTTCTTTTGATATGTACTTACTTCTAATAAAAATATTTAACAAAAAAAAAGAACAGTCAGTGTGAGGCTAGATGCAGGGGTCAGAACATGCCGAGCAGTGACCTCTCCAGTGTATGACCCTTGCACATAAAAGGACTGGGGCAGAGGGGATACAAGACGGGATCTTTAATTGTGGGAGAATGAGCCACTTTGCCTGCAACTGTGCGACATTCCATCGACAGTCGTGGGGGGGGGGGGGGGGGGCATATTCAGGCGCGATACCCCAAGTATCTTATCCTGAGAAGGTGCTGGAGAACGGCACACAATGACGCTGGTCAGCTATTTGTGATGTTGCCCCACTGATCAAGACAACTGCCCGGTGTGTCAGTGGGATAAGTTAATAACAGGAGATGGGATTGCATCGAGCAGCCAGCAGTAGACGTGGGGTAGGAGGCAGGACAGTGGCGCAGCTGGTAGACCTGCTGCCGCACAGCGCCAGAGATCCAGGTTTGATCCTGACCTTGGGTGCTGTCTGTGTGGAGCTTCCACGCCCTCCCTGTGACCGCGCGGGTTTCCTACGGGAGCATTGGGATTTTATGATCGTTCCCGCAATTTTGGTCTTTGACATCTCCCCTTCGGGAGCAAACTAGTTTCCTCCGACATCCCAAAGATGTGCGCGTTTGGGGGTTAATTGGCCTCT
The DNA here is from genome assembly GCA_963514005.1 of Raja brachyura. The sequence continues at coordinate 16,682,669 of OY740811.1, forward strand.
GTAAAATTGCTCCGAGCATGTGGGGAGTGCATGTGAAAGGGAGATAACATAGAACTAGTGTGAATGGGTGATCGATGGTCGGGCCAAAGGGTCTGTTTCCAAGCTGTATCTGTAAACTATAAACTAAATCAGAAGAAAGGAGATCCCTTGTGTGTAAAATAACATTTCCTGCGTTTCCTGCTTGGAATGGAAACTCCCCCCATTACTCAAATTTAGCAAGTGCAGTGTGAAACACTCTATGCTCATCCCAATTGGGCAGCCTTGAATCAGGCATAATGAGGAAACAAGTCTAAATGGGAGGCTTATTTATTTTGTGTGGATCGACCAGGTTTGTGTTCAGAAATGATTTGTACTGTGGAGGAACAAGGAAATTGCAATTGCCGGTTTACCAAGAAAAGACAGAAAATACTGGAGTTACTCAGCAGGTCAGGCAACATCCCTGGAAAATATGGATAGGTAATGCTTTGGATGGGGACCTTTCTTCATACCCTGTGTATGGGTTATGGGGAAACTGGACGAAATGATCACGAGAAAGGAACATTGAGCAATTTCAGTCAGTGGCATGTTTGTGGTAGATTTGAAGGGTGTGCTAATTCCAGTTCAAGTTCACATTTATTGTCACATGCACCAATTAAGCTACAGTGATATTTAAGTTACCATCCAGCCATACAAGTAAAAAGAACACTATACAGTACACGATAGAGTTTAACATAAACATCCATTACGGTGTAATCAGCATTCCACACTGTGATGGAAGGCGATAAAGTTCACTCAATCTTCCTCCTATGTTCACCCGTGGTCGGGCCTTGAACCCTCCGCAGCCGCCGCTACGGATGTACAAGCCCTCTCGCGGGATGATCGAAATGCCAATGTCGGTACGGATCAGAACACACTCCGCGGCATGGAGTTCCCGAATCGGACGCTTCTTACCGGAGACCGCGGCTTCACGATGTTAAAGACCACGGGCCAGCGGTAGGAGCACTTCTTCTGTCGATCCCTGGCAAGGGATCCCAGGCTCCGCGATGGTAAGTTCGCGGCACTCCCCGGGCTAGAAGCTCCGAAGACAGATGCAGTCGGAGCTGCAAAGCCGGTGATCCTCGGCAAAGGATCCCAGGCTCCGCGATGGTAAGTCTGCGCCCCGGCTGCTGCTGATGCTCTGGGCCGATCTCCGATCTGGAGAGGCCGCACCAAACCAGTTGTTAGGCCCGCCAGGAAGGCGAAGATGCGACAAGGAGAAAAGTAGCATCTCCATCGAGGTAAGTGACTGAAAATGGTTTCCCCCTATAACCCACCACCCCCCACATAAAACATACCGAGCAATTAAATCATACATTTAGATGTGCTAAAAATAACAAAAAAAGTCGGAAGGACAGAGAGGCTACGGGCGAGGCTGCCGCTCGCGACGCCACCTGAAGGACTAGGCGCCAGCCACAAAGGCAGTCAGTACTTTTTGAGGGAGCAGAGATGTGTGACGGGAAGTCCGTGGACCAGCAAGGGTTAAACCCCATAGATTCCACCAACAATCATCCCCTGTACGGATCTCTGAAACCAGGCTGCTCCAGGACTCTGACAATCGATTACATTTGATGGTCCCCACTGTGGCTGCGGCATAATGGGCAGTTTCTCTACGGTGAATGGTTTACAGTATTAGGGGCACGGTGGCGCAGTGCTGGTGTTGCTGCCTTACAGCGCCAGAGACCCGGGTTTGATCCTAACTACAAGTGTTGTCTGTACGGAGTTTGCACATTTTCTCTGGGATCGCGTGGGTTTTCTCTGGGTGCTCTCGTTTCCTCCCACCCTCCAAAGATGCCCAGGTTTGTAGGTTAATTGGCTTTGGCAAAGATTGTAAATTGTCCCTAGTGTGTAGGATAGTGCTGGTGTACAAGCATCGATGGTCAACGCAGACTCAGTGGACCTAAGGGCCTGTTTCCGCGCTGTATCTCTGAACTAAGCTAAAGTATCATCTATCAACGATGGATTCTGGTTTGTGCCATTAGCTCAGGAATGTCAGTCTAAATTCGAGACAGAAGGGATTGTATTTAGGGAGAGTCATCTCACAGGCAGAAACAACACAAAACACAACAAAAACCATAGAAACTACCTGTAGCTTGCTGGTGCCCTGGGATAGAGAGGCTCCGAGACAGTCCCAGGATAGGTGGCTGTCACCAGAGTCACACTGAAGGGTTCAGGCAGAAAGCTGTCCCCTTGTGCAGTCTGTTGATGAAGAACCCAGAATGTGTCTAGACTCTAGACGCTGCTAATGCCGATATACAATTAAAGGAGATTTTCGTTGCAGCAGCAGCAGCCTCCCAAGCTGCATTTTGGTCATCCAGAATTCGACATACCTTGTTGAGCTAAGTCCAGTGACTATTCCACAGAAAAAAATTCTGATACAATTGCATGAACAGTTAAAAGATGTCAGGCAGGATCAGACTGCTCACTGGATGTTTCTTTTACATTTTCAGTGGAACGCAAAATCCACGACATGCCAAGTGTATAAAATCATGCAACTAACAGTATTATATAAAGTATGATCAGAATATCACCAGATTATATATTACCATTGTTTATCACAGTGTGTTTGTTGTTTTGATTTTTTTTGTTTTTTTGGTGTGTCTAATGTTAGTCTCTTGGTGTGTCTTGTGCTGCGGGAGGTGGGAGGGAAAAGGGGGAAAACCGCTTTCAGTCGCCTCCTTGACAGAGAGAGGACTTTTTCCATGTTGCCTCCCTCGCGGCCTAACAGCATGGATTGGAGCGGCCTTTCCCGGAGTTGGGGCCAGAGCTTCAGCAGCGGGCTCAGCATGGGCTTTTTCCATCATGGAGCGGGTGAACCCTTGCTGGGGGTCGCCAGAAAGGAGTGCTCCGATCGCTGGCCTGGTGACTTTGGCATTGTGGGGCTGTGGTCTGCGGCGCTTCTAGCCGCGGACGTGGCATGGACTTGCCATCCGGAGTCTGGGATCCCTTGGTGGGGATCGCCGGTGAAGAGCTCCGACCGCCGGCCTGCGGCCTATAACATCCTGAAGCCGCAGTCTCCGGTAGGAAAGTGGCTGATTAGGGCAATCCAAGCCGTGCAGTGTGTTCGACCGTCCCAACGTCGGAGTTTCGATCATCCCATTGAGAGGGCCTGTACATCGGGTCGTCCGTAGCAACGACTACGAAGGGTTCATGGCCCTGACCACGGATGAACAAAGGAGGAAGACTGAACTTTGTTGCCTTTCACCACAGTGAAGAATGCTGTGGTGGATGTTTGTGTGTTGTGTGTTCTTTTTTAAATGTGTCGCTGCTGGCAAATTCATTTCATTGCACCTTTGGGTTCATGTGATAAATAAAATTGACTTTGACAATCTACACTGTCTATCAAAACACAGAGTGCTAGAGCAACTCAGTGGTTCAGGCAGCATCTGTGAAGTTGTGTAGCTGGGACATGTGGACGAGTTAGGCCAAAGGGCCTGCTTCCACGCTCTAACTAACACTGTATGACTCTGAGGGAATGGACAGAAGGTGTTTCAGGTCGGAGCCCTTCTTCAGATAGATCTACCTGTCTATCAGCTGCCTTAACTATCTTAAAAACTGCAACTGAGACAGGCTGTAACCATCTGAATTCCAGTCTTAGAGTCATTCAGCGTGGAAACAGGCCCCTCAGCCCAGCTTGCCCACACCGACCAACATGTTCAATCTACACTAGTCCCATCTGCCTGCATTTGGCCCACATCCCTCCCTACCCTACCCTATCCACGTACCTGTCTATATGTTTCTTAAACGTTGCGATAATACCCACCACAAATACCTCCTCTGGCATATAGTTGTTTAATTTTCAGTATATTGATATTTAAGAATATTTGTTTTACTTTGTGCCATGGTGGTGGGTATCGTTTTGAATTGTAAATATTATTCTTGTAAATAATTGATTTTTAATTATTTTTGGTTAAAACAAAACTAGTGAGCAAATCCTGGTCTGAAGATAATCTGTAACCCAGTTACTTTTCCTTTCCTTCTACAACCATCAGACACGTGAACACCAGCTGAACATCTCCACCCTGAACACAAGGAAACTGTACACTCCGACCAGAGACAAGACTCTGCCTTGTTCACTAATGGGCTAATAAGATTTAATTCATGAAATCATTAACTGTGATCACAGTGAGCTCATGGTGGAAGTTCATTCATTGTCGTTAAGTAATTTAGAATCCCAGTCTACTAACTACTCACATTCCAGCTGTAATGAGCATCCCGGACTAAGGCACAGGGGAAACCAGCCATTTTTTAAAAGGTGCCTCGATTGACCCCTCTATTAATCGCCTCATTAAACATTGTGGATATCTTTTGAAAAAATTCCACCACGTTTCTGAGACACTATTTCTGATGCAAAAAAAGTTATTCTGATTGTCCCTAATCAGTCCATGTCAATCCAAATGCTGGTAGATCCTGTCCCTCAGAATCCCCTCCAGTAATTTTCATACCACTCATCGACCGTTACACTTTAGACTTTAGAGTTACAGAACCACAACAGGCTCTTCGGCCCACCGAGGTCCATGGCAACCAACAATCATCCTATACACCAATCTACACACACTAGGGACAATTTTACAGCTTACCAAAGCCAATCAACCTACAAACCTGTACGTCTTTGGAGTGTGGGAGGAAACCAGAGCACCCGGAGAAAACCCATGTGGTCACAGGGAGAACGTTACAAATTCAGTACAGGCAGCACCCATTGTCAGGATTGAACCCGGGTCCCCGGCACAGTAAGGCAGCAACTCTACTGTTGCACCACTGTGTCACTCCTTACGCCAGTCATTCCCTGGCTTCTCCTTGCTGGCCTTCGTAACAAATTGTACAACATTAGCCATCCTTCCAGTCACCTGGAACTTCACCTGTGCCTGAAGATGAAGTCTGCTTAACTGATAACCTCCTCAAATATATCTGGCCATGAGTGTCTAAACTGAAAGAGCCATTCCACAGACTGGTCAAGGAATGTCTTAACATGACAATGTACTAGCCTCCTCCATCTCTGTCCTTGAATCTCCCCATCCCACCACCAGGGCTGGCCCAACAAAGTGATAAACAGTGCTCCACACCAGGAGTTCTTGGACTCATTAATATTAGCTTCAAGGCCCATGTCATGTTATCAGGTCAAACATGGTCAGGGAAAACTCCACCTAATTATCATGCACCGTCCTCCCACACCTGTAGATCTGATGCTCCGTCGTGGAACAAGCCCAGAGTAATAAACCTCAGATACCTCACCTGTCAATGAAGCCAACATATTTCACCCTGAGGAAACTTTCCATCACTCTATGTGGCATGACCACATGATGAATGGGACAGAACATAGCAGAAAACTCTTATGAGTTAGGATAACGTTTATAGAGGTCCAAACCTTAAGCTAAGTGGTCGGCCATTCAGGACTATGATAAGGAGTAATAGCTTCGTACTGGGTGGTGAACCTTTTGAATTCTCTGCCCGAGAGAGTCACTGAGCATATTCAAGTCGATTCTTCCACAGTTTACATATTAAGAGATTAGTGCAGGAAAGAAGTGCTGATGTTAAAGATGAGCTATGACCGTTGAATGGGAGTGAGGGGCCGAATGGCTGGCTCTCACTTCCAGCTCCTCTGCTCATGATGGATTTATGGTGAGGGACAGCGTAAAGCACATTTGCACTAGAACACCATTCCAATTGTTTAACTTTAGTGTAAAAAAAAAGAGTCACAGCAATTTCTAGTTGCGTTGTAATTCGCCAACAGTACAGAAACTGAACGGACCATACCTACGCCAATGAGCTGTATCACTGAGATGGCTACATCTTCATTGTCTAAGTTAGCAGTTTCAGTTTTGTTCTGACGTACAATGCTTGCGATGTTAGCACCTAGCACAGTCAGGAGGGACAGGATTGCCGCAGAGACGTAGATCTTCTCTAACCTCGAGAGCTCTGAACATTGCTTGACCTAAGAAAAGAGATGAGAAGGTGAGATGGAAACCAGACACTGAATTATCTTTTTGATATAATATTTACTTGATAAAACTCCAGTAAAATGAAACAAGTGAACTGGACGCCGAGTCCAATACAACATGAGTCCATGACGCATCCTCACTGCCCTTCCCACCGAGTCCACTCCCACCATCGATCGCCCGTACACTGTTATCCCACTTTCGCATCCTACACACCAGAGGCGATTTACAGAAGCTAATTAACCACCAGACCTGCAAGTCTTTGGAGTGTGGGTGCAAAACCAGAGCACCCGGAGAAAACCCTTGCAGTCACTGGGAGAACATACAAACTCCATGCAGACAGCACCTATAGTCAGGATTGAACCAGATCTCAGGCAAGACAGCAACTCTACTGCTGCTCCACCGTGTCGCACGAGTTATGCCTTGTGGATGGTGGAAAGGTTATGGAGTTTCACAAAGACAGTCTCAGAAGGGTACCCACTATCCAGCCTGCGACCTGTTCTTGTCGTTTTGTGGCAGATCCAGTTGAATGTCTAGTCAATGATGACCCCCAGGATGTTGTCAACAGGTGACGTCATTGAATGTCAAGGGTTGGTGGGTTAGAGTCTTTCCTGTTGGAGATGGTCATTGCCAAGTACATTTGTGACATGAAGTTGACATGCTGCCTCACTTGCAACAGCATGCCATGCCTGAACTTTGCCCAGGTCTTGCTGCATGCAGGCATGGGCTTCTTTGGACACTCAGGGGGGGAAAGGAAGTCAAGAGCTGAATGGCAAAGTGAACGTGGAAGACAAGGATCAATAATAATTTTCCCAATATAATTTAACTTTCCCAATGTAGACTGGGAAATTATAGTGTGAAGGGTTTAAATGGGGTGCACTTCCTCAAAAGTGTTTAGAAGAGTTTTCTTAAGCAGTATGTGGAGGCCCTCTCACATGAGAGGGCAACACTGGATCTAGTATTGGGAAATTGGGAAGGGCAAATTAATGAAATTAATGAAGTGGAGGAGTGACCACAGTTCGATTAGGTTTACGTTAGTTATGGATAGGGACAAAGAGCGTCCAGGTGTTAAAAGGTTCAACTGGGGTAAGGCCAACTTTGAGGGTATGGGAGAAGGTCTCGCTCAAGTTGAGTGGAGCCGGTTATTTGAGGGGAAAGGAACATCAGCCAAGTGGTATGTTTTAAAAAGTGTGCTGATGAAAGCTCAGGATATGTGCGTCCCCGTTAGAGTGAAGGGCAAAGCAGGCAAACGTAAGGAAGCTTGGCTGACGAGGGAAATTGAGGCATTGGTCGAAAACGAGAAGGATGCATGGGTCAGCTATAGGCAGCTGGGATCAAGTGCATCCATGGAGGAGTTTCGGGAACTAAACAGTAAACTGAAAAAGGAGATCAGAAGGGCAAAAAGAGGCCAGGAGATTGCTCTGGCAGGTAGCGTAAAGGACAATCCCAAACTACTTTATAAATACATAAGGGGGAAAAGGAAACTACAGTGGGACCAATCAGGGATCAAAGAGATCACTTCCGTGTGGAACCACAGGCGATGGGCAAGGTCCTCAATGAGTATTTCTCCTCTGTATTTACTGTGAAGAAAAACAGTGGGACGTAGAAAATCGGGGCAGTCAATGGAAGTGCCTTGAGAGCAGTCAGTGTTACCGTCGAAGAAGTACTGAAGGTACTGTCGTGTATGAAGATAATCAAATCTCCAGGCCCTGATCAGATATATCCGAGGACATTGAGGGAAACTAGAGAGGAAATTGGGGAAGCCCTAGTTGAAATTTACGCGTCGTCCTTAAATACAGGAGAGGTGCCAGAAGACTGGAGGGTGGCAAATGTTGTGCCTCTTTTCAAGACGGGCTGCAGTGAAAATGCTGGGAACTATAGGCTTAACATCTGTAGTTGGAAAGTTACTAGAGAATATTCTGATGGATTCATACAGGCATTTGGATGGGCAAAGGCTGATTAGGGATAACCAGCCAGGTTTTGTATGTGGGAGGTCGTGTCTCACAAATCTAATTGAATTTTTTGCAGACTTGACCTAAAAGGTCGATGAGGGCAGAGCTGTAGATGTTGTGTACATGGATTTCAGGAATGCGTTCGACAAGTTTCCGCATGGTAGGCTGCTCTGGAAGGTTAGATCACATGGGATCCAAGGAGAGATAGCTGAATGGATAGCAAATTGGCTCCATGGAAGGAAGCAGAGATTGATGGTGGAAGATTGTTTCTCGGACTGGAGGCCTGTGACTCGTGGTGTGCCTCGGGGTTCGGTGCTGGGCCTGTTACTGTTTGTCATCTACATCAATGAGTTGGATGGGAACATACAGAGCAAGATTAGCAAGTTTGCTGATGATACAAAAATTACTAGTTTTGCAGATAGTGAAAATGGTTGTGAAAGATTGCAGCAGGATCTGGATCGATTGGCCAGGTGGGTGAAGGAATGGTTGATGGAATTTAATACAGAGAAGTGTGAGGTGTTGCATTTTGGGACATTGAACAAGGGCAGGACCTACACAGTAAATGGTGGGCCTCTGGGTAGTGTTGTAGAGCAGAGGGATCTAGGAGTACAGGTGGATGGTTCCTTGAACATCGAGACACAGGTAGATAAGATGGTCAAAAAGGCTTTTGACACTTTGGCCTTCATCAGTCAGAGTACTGAGTATAGAAGTTGGGAGGTCATGTTGCAGTTGTATAAGATGTTGGTGAAACCGCATATAGAATATTGTGTTCAGATATGGACACCATGTTATAGGAAAGATATTATCAAGCTTGAAAGGGTTCTGAAAAGATTTACGAGGATGTTGCAAGGACTAGAGGGTGTGAGCTATAGGAAGAGGTTGAGTAGGCTAGGTCTCTATTCCATGGAGTGCAGGAGGATGAGGGGTGATCTTATAGAGGTGTACAAAATCATGAGAGGAATGAATCAGGTAGATGCACAGAGTCTCTTGCCCAGAGTAGGGGAATCGAGGATCAGAGGCAATAGGTTCAAGTTGAAAGGGAATAGATTTAATAGGAATCCGAGGGGTAATTTTTTTACACAAAGGGTGGTGGGTATATGGAACAAGCTGCCATAGGAGGTAGTTGAGGCTGGGACTATCCCATCGTTTAAGTAACAGTTAGATAGGTACATGAATAGGGCAGGTTTGGAGGGATATGGATCATGCGCAGGCATGTGGGACCAGTGTAGCTGGGACATTGTTGGCCGGTGTGGGCAAGTTGGGCAGAAGGTTTCCACACTGTATCACTCTGACCCAATCCTGCTGAATGGGATACAAAGCTTAAGGCCAAGTGACAAACCCCTGATTCTATTTCTTACGTTCTTCACTAGAAAGATTCCTAATCTAGACACAATGCACCTTTGTAGCATCAATAGATGAAAGGAGATGGTGTTCCATACACAGACTTGTTTAAAATTCAGCTTGCCTCATCTATTTTGATCTTATTGTTTGGAACTAAAGAGGCACCAAGCCAGTGACCAGGGGTTTGAACAACCAATGGATCCTCGCTGGGAAAGGCATCAACTGGAGGGATTTGGAAACATGGATGACCATTTCAGAATCAAAGATTTCCTCAACCTAAAGCTGAGTTATGCTTGTAAGCCCAGAGCTGACCAGAGCTCTCCCATAGCACAAAGGTAACAAACATATCCTACTTACTGGACCACATGGTGTAGGTAGAAGTTCCCTGTGCCGTGGCTTTAGGTTTGGTAGCAAGCATTCCCGTTCTTCACTTGAACCAGATTCCATGTTGCCCCTATAAACAGAATGATTCCACAAAACCAAGTTATCTAATTGGAACTGAACACTCCTCTGAACAGGTTTGCTCCACAACTGTGTATTGGAGGTGCGGTCTTAAATGAAGGTGTCTCAGTGTAAGTGAAACTCTTGGCAAGTAAAAGCTAATGGCAATTTGTCCAGTCCCTTGTGCTCACAAATCCGACTTGCACTGAGTGATGACACCAAAGACTGGTGGTAGACACAAGATGCTGGAGTAACTCAGCCCGACAGGCAGCATCTCTGGAGAGAAGGCATGAGTGATGTTTCGGGTTGAGACCCTTCTTCAGACTGAGAGTCAGGGGAGAGGGAGACATAGAGACACGGGAGAGTAAGGTGTGAAAACACAGATCAAAGGGGGCAATGCCAAAATAAATGTAGAACGGTACATTGGTTGTGTCTGAAGAAGGGGCTCGACCCGAAATGTCACCCATTCCTTCTCACCAGAGATGCTGCCTGTCCCACTGAGTTACTCCAGCATTTTTTTGTCTATCTTCAGTGTAAACCAGCATCTGCATTTTATCCCAACACAATAAAGACTGGTGTGGTGTCCCGGTCACACTGGTTTCTCCACCAGTTAATAATCAAACTAGTTAGGACAATACCATAGTATTTCATCTTAACTTATTTATTTTCCAGATGAACTATCTCAGACGGTTTACATCTAATAGTTCAGTTTACGTGTCGGAAGGAACGGCAGACGCTGGCATGTACCGAAGACAGACACAAAGTGCTAGAGTAACCCAGTGGGTCAGGCAGCATCTCTGGAGGAAAGTGGATGGGCGACGGGCGTTTCGGGTCGGGACTCTTCTTCAGACAGATAGTTTAGTTCCGTTTCCTTCCTCCCTGCCTTTCCTACCGAGTCCACTCCCACCATCGATCGCCCGGACACTGTGATATCCCACTTTCGCATCCGATACACTAGAGTCGATTTACAGAAGCAAATTAACTTCCAAACCTGCAAATCTTTGGAGTGCGGGAGGAAGCCGGAGCACCAGGAAAACCCCACGCGGTCACAGGGAGATGGAACAAACTCAGCTCAGACAGCACCCGTCGTCAGGAACGAACCCGGTTCTCTGGCGCTATGAAAGGAACTGTTTTCTAACAGCTTTTGAGATCGTTCTCGTGATTTTGGCCATGCTGTCTTTGACTGCAACAACTATCTCTACAACTCCAACCGCAGCCTTGCCCGTAAGCCTCGTGTCTTTCCTCTGCTGCTCCCTGCCTTGTTTATAAAAGGCTAGATTACATCTGTTGTTCAATGGGATGAGCCCGGAAAAGTGGCGCCGGGGCTACAGATCAGCTTCTGGTGTGTCTTTCCAACATTTGTTATTGCTATTTCCTTGACAACGGTGTCAGAGTAGGACACTGTGGGGCCTCCTTTTCCGCTTTGAAATCCTTAGTGATACAAAGGAAAGAATGTCAATGTGCAAATGAAGGCGGGTCTCGACCCGAAACGTCCCCCGTCCCTTCTCTCCAGAGATGCTGCCTGTCCCGCTAAGTTACATGTCCCATGTTGAGTCTATCCTATACAATCAGTTCCCGTCCCTCCCGCAAAGCCCGAGGCGGACAGCGATGCTCACACTGTGACAATGTCAGGTTACTGCAGAAAAACAATCGGATTATTCAGAATGTAGTTTGCATTTTCGAGCAGATTAGTACATTGTTGGCGATGGGTGGAGGGAGGCGGCCCTCTGACTGCCCCGGGAGATGGGATAACGGGAGCCGCAGGGAGGGAGGGAGGGAGGGAGGCGGCGTGAGGTGAGGGGCGCAGTGAACCCGCCGCATCCCCGGTCCCGGTCCCGGCCGGCGGGGAATCACCTGGGTCCCGACCCGCCACAGCCCGGGGCCAAAACGGTGCCAGTAACAGCGGCAAGACCCCCCCCCCCCTCTCTCCCGGCGGGCCGGCTGCGGAGCCCCCGCGACCCCCGGCCCCTCTCCTCCCCGCGACCCCCGGCCCTGCTCCAACCTGCCGGGCAGCAACTTCAACTTGGCCCGAAACTTCCGCGTAAACAGCGGCCGCACTGCGTCATTTCCAGCCCGCGGCGCTCCCTCACTCACTGCCCTTCCCACAGCGCGGCGCTCCCTCACTCACTGCCCCTCCCACAGCGCGGCGCTCCCTCACTCACTGCCCTTCCCACAGCGCGGCGCTCCCTCACTCACTGCCCCTCCCACAGCGCGGCGCTCCCTCACTCACTGCCCCTCCCACACTGCGGCGCTCCCTCACTCACTGCCCTTCCCACAGCGCGGCGCTCCCTCACTGCCCTTCCCACAGCGCGGCGCTCCCTCACTCACTGCCCTTCCCACAGCGCGGCGCTCCCTCACTCACTGCCCCTCCCACACTGCGGCGCTCCCTCACTCACTGCCCTTCCCACAGTGCGGCGCTCCCTCACTCACTGCCCCTCCCACACTGCGGCGCTCCCTCACTCACTGCCCTTCCCACACTGCGGCGCTCCCTCACTCACTGCCCCTCCCACACTGCGGCGCTCCCTCACTCACTGCCCTTCCCACAGCGCGGCGCTCCCTCACTGCCCTTCCCACAGCGCGGCGCTCCCTCACTGCCCTTCCCACAGCGCGGCGCTCCCTCACTCACTGTCCCTCCTACAGCGCGGCGCTCCCTCACTGCCCCTCCTACACTGCGGCGCTCCCTCACTGCCCTTCCCACTGCGCGGCGCTCCCTCACTCACTGCCCTTCCCACAGCGCGGCGCTCCCTCACTGCCCTTCCCACAGCGCGGCGCTCCCTCACTGCCCTTCCCACAGCGCGGCGCTCCCTCACTCACTGCCCTTCCCACAGCGCGGCGCTCCCTCACTCACTGCCCTTCCCACAGCGCGGCGCTCCCTCACTCACTGCCCTTCCCACAGCGCGGCGCTCCCTCACTCACTGTCCCTCCCACACTGCGGCGCTCCCTCACTCACTGCCCTTCCCACAGCGCGGCGCTCCCTCACTCACTGCCCTTCCCACAGCGCGGCGCTCCCTCACTCACTGTCCCTCCTACACTGCGGCGCTCCCTCACTGCCCTTCCCACAGCGCGGCGCTCCCTCACTCACTGCCCTTCCCACAGCGCGGCGCTCCCTCACTCACTGCCCTTCCCACAGCGCGGCGCTCCCTCACTGCCCTTCCCACAGCGCGGCGCTCCCTCACTGCCCTTCCCACAGCGCGGCGCTCCCTCACTCACTGCCCTTCCCACAGCGCGGCGCTCCCTCACTCACTGCCCTTCCCACAGCGCGGCGCTCCCTCACTCACTGCCCCTCCTACACTGTGGCGCTCCCTCACTCACTGCCCTTCCCACAGCGCGGCGCTCCCTCACTCACTGTCCCTCCCACACTGCGGCGCTCCCTCACTCACTGCCCTTCCCACAGCGCGGCGCTCCCTCACTCACTGCCCTTCCCACAGCGCGGCGCTCCCTCACTCACTGTCCCTCCTACACTGCGGCGCTCCCTCACTGCCCTTCCCACAGCGCGGCGCTCCCTCACTCACTGCCCTTCCCACAGCGCGGCGCTCCCTCACTCACTGCCCTTCCCACAGCGCGGCGCTCCCTCACTGCCCTTCCCACAGCGCGGCGCTCCCTCACTGCCCTTCCCACAGCGCGGCGCTCCCTCACTCACTGCCCTTCCCACAGCGCGGCGCTCCCTCACTCACTGCCCTTCCCACAGCGCGGCGCTCCCTCACTCACTGCCCCTCCTACACTGCGGCGCTCCCTCACTCACTGCCCTTCCCACAGCGCGGCGCTCCCTCACTCACTGTCCCTCCCACACTGCGGCGCTCCCTCACTCACTGCCCTTCCCACAGCGCGGCGCTCCCTCACTCACTGCCCTTCCCACAGCGCGGCGCTCCCTCACTCACTGTCCCTCCTACACTGCGGCGCTCCCTCACTGCCCTTCCCACAGCGCGGCGCTCCCTCACTCACTGCCCTTCCCACAGCGCGGCGCTCCCTCACTCACTGCCCTTCCCACAGCGCGGCGCTCCCTCACTCACTGCCCCTCCTACACTGCGGCGCTCCCTCACTCACTGCCTTCCCACAGCGCGGCGCTCCCTCACTCACTGCCCTTCCCACACTGCGGCGCTCCCTCACTCACTGCCCTTCCCACAGCGCGCGCTCCCTCACTCACTGCCCTTCCCACAGCGCGGCGCTCCCTCACTGCCCCTCCTACACTGCGGCGCTCCCTCACTCACTGCCCCTCCCACACTGCGGCGTTCCCTCACTCACTGCCCTTCCCACACTGCGGCGCTCCCTCACTGCCCATTTCACAGTGAGGCGCTCCCTCACCGTCCCTCCTCCCACACTGCGGCGCTCCCTCACTGACCCCTCCCACGGCGCGGCGCTCCCTCACCAACCACGCTTCCCACAATGGGATTGCTGTCCACAGATGGGTCACTGAGGCAGGACTCGAGGCGCCGTCTGAGTTTTAAATGAGCGATTCCCGGTTCTGCCTCCACAAGAGGAAGTATCCTCTCCTCTTCAAGCCCTCAGGATGAACAGTCTATTCAAGCTTCCTGCTCGGTATTGTTAAACAATGGATATAAATTTAGCCTGTTGCCCATCCCCCAGAAGACAGTTCACCCATTTCTCACCAAGTCCAGTAACTATTTCCTCAAATAAGGAGACGGATACTGTCCACCACAATGTGTCCCGTTTAACTGAAGAATAAATCTGCAGGAAGGAACTGCAGACACTGGTTAACACCGCAGATAGACACAAAATACTGGAGTTATTCAGCGGGTTAGACAGCATCTCTGGAGATAAGGAATAGGTGACGTTATGGGTCGGAACCCTTCTTCAAACTTATTCTGACCCGAAACGTCACCTATTGCTTTTCTCCAGAGATGCTTCCTGACCCGCTGAGTCAAAGAGCGATACAGTGTGGAAACAGGCCCTTCGGCCCAACTTGCCCACACCGGCCAACGTGTCGAGCTACACTAGTCCCACCTGCCTGCGCTTAGTCCGTATCCCTCCAAACCTATCCTATCCATGTACTTTGTGCTTAAATGAAGAATAACTTCCTTACTTTTGTATCAAATTCCCTTCCCTTCCCTCATGTTGCAGTTGTATAAGACGTTGGTGAGTGCATTTAGAGTGTTGTGTTCAGTTCCGGGCTTCATGTTATAGGAAAGATGTTGTCAAGCTGGAAATGGTATAAAGAAAATTTACAAGGATGTTGCCAGAACTAGAGGGTCTGAGCTTGAGTAGACTGGGACTCTATGCCTTGGAGCACAGGAGGATGAGAGGTGATCTTGTAGAAGTGTATAAAATCATGAGAGGAATAGATCGGATAGATATACAGGTAGTCAAAAATGCTGGAGAAACTCAGCGGGGTGAGGCAGCATCTATGGAGAGAAGGAATAGGCGACGTTTCGGGTCGAGACCCTTATACAGAGTCTCTTGTCCAGAGTAGGGGAATCAAGGACCAGAAGACATAGGGTTTTTGAAGGGGAAAAGATTTAATCTGAGGAGTAACCTTTTCACACAAAGGGTGGTGGGTGTATGGATAAGCTGCCAGAAAAGGTAGTTGAGGCTGGGACTATCCTAATGTTTAAGAAATGGTTAGACAGGTACATAGATAGGACGGGTTTGGACGGCTATAGACCAAACGCAGGCAGGTGGGACTAGCCTAGCTGGGACATGTTGGCCGGTGTGGGCAAGTTGAGCGGAAGGGCCTGTTTCCACGCTGTATCACTCTATGACTAATAAATAACAATCTGTTAGCTGTCCTAATTATTTGCTGTAGCTCCATGCCAGCCTTCTGCAAGTCATGCATCAAGTTACTCATTTACTCTGCATCTCACCCTCTAAAAACTCTTATTGTTTAGATAATATATTTAAATATCTCTATATAACTAAAAGTCTTTGTCTTGTTTGTGCCCACGATGTGTCAATCTGGTTTTCCTATCTTCTTCCAAACGCTTGGCCACAGTCTTCCCATTTTCACACATCCTACTCACATTTTTCCCGTTGTGGCAATAAACATCTTCCTGTTGCATTTCACCTATATTTCCGAAGTTATTAATCCTTGAAATTTAAAAAAACAGCCCCAAAACCTCACCCATTTTTGAAAAAAACCCCGAGTGACATCACAATGCACTCACGAGGCTGGAGTGAGGGCCGAGCCCGGGGCTTGGGATGGGGCCGTGACTGGGGCCGAGAAATAAGCCGGAGCTGGAACAAAGGATGAGCCTGGGTCGAGGGTCAGGGCCGAGCCCGGAGTCGGGGCCAGGTGTCGGGCCGAGTACGAGAACCAGACCAAGTTCCAGGCCCTGCCGCTGTTCTATGACCTGGGTAGGTGCTGGTGCAGGGAATGGGAGTGAGGGGAGGAGGATGAGGGAAATGAGGAGGAGGGAGATGGAGTGGGGAGTGGGGTGGAGGAGGGAGATGGAGTGGGGAGTGGGGTGGAGGAGGGAGATGGAGTTGGGAGTGGGGAAAGATCCTGGGGAGGTGAGGAGGGAGAGTGGGGGGATTGAGGGAGAGGATGGGGTAGGGAGGCCATGTCTACACTTCCTCCCTCTCCCTCTCAACCCTCCCTCCTCCTCTCTACTCCCTCCCTATCTACCCTCACTCCCACCCTCTCTACACCCGTCCCTTGCCCTCTCTACCCTCCCTCCCCTTATCCACCTCCCTCTTCCTCTACCCCCTTCCCTCTCTCTCTACCCCCCTCCCTCTCTGCTTCTCTCCCTCTCTACCCCTCCCTGTACATTCACTCTCTACTCCCCTCCCTCTCCCTCTCTACCCCCCCACCCCCTACCACCCTCCCTACCAGCCCTCCCTCTCTACTACCCCTCCCTCTCTACCCCCCTCCCTCTCTAGGGATTGAAGAGGGAGGGTGAAGAGGAGGAGGAGGGAGTGCTGGGGGATGAGAAGAAATGAGCTGCGCCTGCACAGTCAGGGGCTATGCGTGAGTGGTGCAATATGGTGTTGGGGGAACGGCTTGCGTTGGGGGAACGGGTGAGAGGTGGAATCTTGCGCTGGAGGAGCCTGCACTTGGTCTAGTACATAACTAAAAGTCTTCCATGTTTGTGCCCATGTTGTGCCCATGTGTCTCTGTGTCAATCTGGTTAATTCCTATCTTCTTCCAAACGCTAGGCCACAGTCTTCCCATTTTCACACATCCTGCTCACATTCTTCTCGTGGTGGCGATAAACATCTTCCTGTCGCATTTACACCTATATTTCCGAAGTTATTCGCAATTAAAGCTTTAAAAATGCCAACTTTAACAAGGTTTTTACTGTTAAAATCCTTTCTCCCAGCTTCCAACACACATTAATACAAAGTTGCAAGACAGGAACACTCTGAATTTCACCTCAATGGGATATTTCAACAGGAGGGGGAGGGCCAATTGGTATTGCAATTGGAACTGCTGCAGCAGGCAGGGGAGGTGCAATTGGATTGTTTTTTTAAGTCCATTGCTGAGGGACACAGGGAAGTGCTGGAACCTTACGTTCAGGAACGGCTTCAGTTGCGTTGGGGGAATGGGTGAGTGGTGGAATATTGTGTTGGAGGACCACGCCATTGGGGGAGCAGACCTAACGGGTCTACACTTGGCCTAGTATATTCTTGTTAAAGTGGTAATTTCAAATGGCATACGAAGTTGGGTCCCTTCTTCAGACGCTAAATATTGTCTGTTCATTTCTTCCACAGCTGCAAGCTGACCCGTGGGGTTACTCCAGTTCGTTGTGTTTTGCACAAGACTCCGGCATCTGAGGTTCTTGTGTCTCTCACAATCTTCTTTATTTTCAGTTTTCTGTATTTCCCAATTTTATATTTTTACTTTGTTACATTTTTACTCTCCAACTGCTGTCATTAATCCATCAATCAGATGGGTTCATCGTCAGCTATGGCAATCCTGGCCTCACCCTTTGTCCAAACTGCTCTGCCACACCTTGTGTGCCACTTAAACAACTAACTGGTTTTATCACTGACGAAGGGTCTTCACCCTGATATTAGCCATGCTTCTCTCCCCACAGGTGCTGCCTGAACTGCTGAGTGTTTCCCTTATTGCTTATATAATAACAACAGTTTGCCACAAACTTGTCCTTCACCACAAAACACGCAATGTGGTCAATGTGCAGAATAAATCGGAGTCAATACAAAGGAGTGTCAGACCTGCAGGGCTGGTTCCTACACTATCACAAATCAGCAATATCACAGATATCTTTCATGTAAATCCACTGTTATCTGCTGTTCTATCAGCAGATTTTTTTTTTCGCTCCCTAAAAGAATGATTGATATTTATTTATGTTTTCACATTGTGCCAAAATACCCGTCAGCTTGAAGTGTTGTCAATATTTCAGTAAATGCAGCAGCCAAGTTGAAACACCCCACAAACAACACGGTGAAATTAACAACAGAATCTATTTTTGTGATGTTGAATGAGTGTAGATATTGGCTGCTGCACGCTAGGGTGAACTTTCTGTTCTTTGAAATAGTGTCATAAGATATTTTACATTCAATCATGGTGGGAGTAAACAGGGCCCCAGTTTCACATTCCTTCTGAAAGGTGATTACTCCCAAAGAGCAGCATTCAACAAACTAGAGATGCTTCACTTATCTAACTGGGCATCTGACAGACGTACAGAGTAGTTCATACAGCACAGAAACAGGCCCTTTGGCCCAACTAGTTCATGCCAGCCAAGTTGGCATTCCGGGCTAGTTTCATTTGCCTGTATTTGGCCCATAACCTCCTAAACCCATACATCTAACAAACGTATTTTAAATCTTTTTCAATGTATTTGCTTCTATAGCTCCCCCTGGCAGCCCGTTCCAGACACTGACCACCCTCTGAGTCTTTAGAAGGGTCCAGACCCAAAAAATCACCAATAATTTTTCACCAGAGATGCTGCCTGATCCATTGAGTTTCTCCAGCATTTTGGGTCTATCCCTGAGTGAAAGAGTTGCTCCTGAAATCCCTTCTAAATCTCTCCCTTCTCACCTTAGGCTTATGCCTTCTGGATTTAGCCTGGGAAAAAGGCCTGAGCATTTGCTTTATCCATACCCAAAACTTGTTAGGGTTGGGTTTGTTTATGTCATATGTACTGAGGTATACTGAAAAGCTTTATTTCCCATTACGTAGACACGATCAGTTCAAACTATGGATAGACCAAAGGGGAAGATGCAGAGTGTAGAATATAGGTCTCAGCATTGTAGTGCATTGTAAGCATATTAAAAGGCTTCCAGATTTTTACATTTGGAAAAAGCTGAGTTCAGGAGGATCCCGAACCAAAATGTCACATATTCATGTCCTCCCGGGATGCCGCCTGAGCTACTGAGTTGCTCCAGCATTTTTTTTAAACGATGGTAACGCAGCTCTGATAAAAATCCAAGTCAATCCCATTGGACTTGACAGATATGAACCTTGTTGTACTATGCGACTTGCTGTGGTGGACTTCAGTTAAGTGATGGCTGGCAATGAGTATGACAGGCTCTGTGCTTCGACCCAATGGCTCTGCAAGCACATACATCGCCACCTACAGGTAATCCTGATTCAACACAGGTTCCACTCGGATCTCTAGTGCCAGTGAAACGGCAGCTCTGGACTCCAGTGGAAGAAACTCTCAATAACATAGCCACTCACCTGTGCACTCCACTTTTACTGCGGCTCATCACAACATTCAGTGGGCCCCACGTTCTCCTGACATACCTAGGGTGCTGATGATTTTTTAATTCCATGGCCAATCACATGATTCCCCATCAATATATTTAGCTATATATATGGAGACAACAATCTGCAAATGTTGATCAATACGAAGAGGACCCAAAATGCTGGAGTAACTCAGCAGGTCAGCCAGCATTTGGGTTAAGACCCAAAACGTCACCTATCCATGCTCTCCAGAGATGCCTGACCTGCTGAGTTACTCCAGCACTTTGTGTGCTTTTTGGTTAGATTTATAGTTTCATCTAGTATAAGACAGTTCGTTCTCTTCTTTTTTTTAAATATTCTATCAGTTATTTACATTCCTTATTCTCTATGTCACAGAACAAGTAGAATAGTTGGGACAGACATTATAGTCAAAGAGAGCAAGACTGGCAAACATGACGGGCATGGTAAACAAACATGGTAAAGAAAGGAGAAAGATCACTGATTTTAGCTGCATTTTTTTTTGCAATGCTGAAGACTTAACAGTTAAAGCGGATGATCTCAAGGCGTGGATTACCTCGGCGGATTGGGATATTATAACATACAGAGACAATGGCAGCAAAAAGGGTAGAATATGTCTCCTTCAAGATGTTTGGTCATCTCTGTGAAGGGCTACAAGAAATGGGGAGCGATTAAAAAAAAATTAATCTGTTTTTACTGAGAAGATCATGGAAGCTCAGAAATTTAGGCACACAGAGTGTGTTTCCTTCGATTGTACATAGCCTTTCTGCTGACTGGATAGCCTGCAACAAAAATACTTTTCACTGTGGCTAAGTATAGTGACAATACACTAAACTGGACTAACAGATGATGTTCTGGAGGGTGGCTAATGTTGCAGTTATTAAAGAAGAGCAGCAAGGCCAAACTAGGTAACAATAGGCCAGTAAGCCTGACGTCAGTGGTGGGAACATTTTTGGAGGAGATTCTTAGCGACAGGATCCATCAGCATTTGCATAGGCTGGGGGTTTGTGTGTGGGAAATTGTGGCTCACAAAACTGATGAGTTTTTTGAAGACATCACCAAGAGGATTAATGAGGACATGACAGTGGCTGTTGCCTATATGGACTTTAGCAAGACCTTTGATAAGGATCCTCATGGTATGCTGTCTGGAAGATTAGGCTGCATGTAATCCAATGCGAGTGCGCCAATTGGATTCAAATTTGACTTGGAGGAAGGAGTCAAATGGTAGTTGTAGGTGGGTGTGTAAGAAGAAACTGTAGATGCTGGTTTAAACCCAAGATGGACACTGGATAACTCAGTGGGCCAGGCAGCATCTCTGGGGAGAAGGAATGAGTGACGTTTCGGGTAGAGACTCTTCTTCAGACTGGTTAGGGATAAGGGAAACAAGAGATAGAGATGGCGATGTGGAGAGATAAAGAACAATGAATGAACAATATGCAAAGATGATAAAGGAAACAGGCCATTGTAAGCGGTTTTTAGGATGAAATTGAGAAGCTAGTGTGATTTGTGTGGGGGAGGGATAGAGAGGGAGGGAATGCCGGGGCTACCTGAAGTGAGAGAAATGAACATTCATACCACTGGGCTGTAAACTGCCCAAGTAACATACGAGATGCTGTTCCTCCAATTTACGTTTAGCCTCACTCAGACAGAAAGGTCTGTGTAGGAATGGGAAGGAGAATTAAAGTGTCCAGCACCCGGGATATCAGGTTAGTTCAGGCGGACTGAGCGAAGGTGTTCTGCGAAACGATCACCCACTCTGCGTTTGGTCTCGCTGGTGTATAAGAGTTCACATCTTGAACAACAGATACAGTGGATGAGGTTGGAGGAGTTGCAAGTGAACCTCTGCCTAACCTGAAAGGACTGCCGAGGTCCCTGAACAGAGTTGAGGGAGGAGGTATAGCGACAGGTGTTGCATCTCTGCGGTTGCAGGGGAAGGTACCTGGGGAGTGGGTGGTTTGGGTGTAAAGGAATGAGTTAACCAAGGAGTTGCGGTAAGAACAGTCTCTGAGGAAGGCAGAAAGGGGCGGAGATGGGAAAATGTGGCTAGCGGTGGGATCCCATTGGAGGTGGCAGAAATGTAGGAAGATTATGTGTTGTATGCGAGGGCTGATGGGAAGGTAAGGACTAGGGGGACTCTGTCTATGTTGCGACTAGAGGGAGTTGGAGCGAGGGCAAGCTGCGGAGTACTGAGGAGACACAAGTGAGGGCCTTATTCATGATGGTAGAGGGGAACCCCGTTCCCTAAAGAATGAGGACCTCGCGGATGTTCTATTATGGAACACCTCATCTTGGGCGCAGATGTGGCGTAGACGGAGGAATAGGGGATAGAGTCTTTGCAGGAAGCAGGGTGGGAAGAAGTCGCGATAGTTGTGGATGGGTGTTCCTTTGATCGGAGGCTTGTGACGAATGGAGTTGGATCCACCATTGTTTGTTAACTATATTAACAATGGATGACAATGTAGTTAACAATGTTAGTAAATTTGCATATAACACTGAAATTGGCGGTACAGTGGCCAGTGACGAAAGGACAATTACATCTGACATTTTTCTGACATTGGTGAAAGAGAGAAGGGGAAGGTGTAAAGAACTATGGTTCAATGGTACTTTATTGTCACGTGTACCTAAGTACAGTAAAATTATTTTTTTGCATACATTTGACACAATCATACCCATCATAACATTTTCTGAAGACACAAAATACTGGAGTAACTCAGCAGGACAGGCAGCATCTCTGGAGAGAAGGAGTGGTTGACGAGACCCTTCTTCAGACTGAGAGTCAGGGGAGAGGGAGTCAAGAGTTAGAGAAGAGTGGAGTGTGTAAACGAAAGATTGAAGCGGACGAAGTAAGGAAATGTAGAATGATTCATTGTTAGCTGAATGATTCATTTCTTATGAGGTTTGGACACAAACGGGAAGTTACCTACGAGGCCCTTTGGGAGGTTTTACCGTGGGAATAAGAGTGGGAGGAGATGCAGGACATTCGGCCTTTCGTGTCTGTTCTGTTGTTCAATCGGGTCACGGCTGCACTAACCTCGCATCCACGGATCTCAAAAAATATCATATATATATAGAAGCATTACGGGACAGACAGCATCTCAGAATAGAAGGAATGGGTGACGTTTCCTTATCTTTGTCAAGTCAAGTCACATTTAAAAAACAACTCTTGTTGACCAAAGTGCTTTTCATTTGTAACTACTTCTCTCCTGACACTCAGTCTGCAGAACAAAGATATCTAGTATCTTTACTGCAGACGGCTCTCAGCCCAAAACCTCATCCATTCCTTGTCTCCAGAGATGCTGTCTGTCCCGCTGAGTTACTCCAGCATTTTGTGACTAATAGACAATAGGTGCAGGAGTAGGCCATTCGGCCCTTCGAGCCAGCACCGCCATTCAATGTGATCATGGCTGATCATCCCCAATCAGTACCCCGTTCCTGCCTTCTCCCCAGATCCCCTAACTGCTATTTTTAAGAGCTCTATCTAGCTCTCTCTTGAAAGCATCTTCGGTGTGATACAATTTATTTGTTGTCATTTGAACCTCATTGAAGTTCAAACGAAATTTGGTTTCTGCAGTCAAGCAAAGAAGAAAAAGATCCAAGACACAATTTACACAAACATCCATCACAGCCAATCTCCTCCTCACTGTGACCTTGAAAGCATCTTCGGTGTAAACCTGCACCTGCAGTTCCCTCCCTCACGTACACAGAAGCATAGTTGAGAAGCTCTAGAGGGATATCTATAATCATTGGTGCAAAGATCATCGAGCTGGGGTAGGGGGTGAGAGGCCAGCCAGTAGCCCACAATGCCACAGGAGGGCTGCTCTTGCCCGCGCCTGGCGCTCTGTCTGCGCCGCGGGAGGAGGAGCGGAGGGGTCGGGGCAGAGGGTCAAAGGCCGCTCCGCCCGTCGCTTGGCGACGCTCCTCGTCGCCGTGTCGGTGTCAGCGACCGACCCGCAGCCGCCATCGGTGCAGAGGCGCGTCCATCGCGGGTGTGGAGCTGGCGCTGGCGCCGCCATGAATGAGGGGCTGTTGGGGAAAGGCTGAGCGCGCCTGCGCGGGCGGCAGCGGGTGAGTGAGGGGGGGGAGGAAGAGATGGTGGGGAGAGGGGTAGTGGGTGGGTGGGTGGGGGGGGGGGGGAGAGAGGGGGTGGTGGGAGGGAGAGAGGGGGGGGAGGAAGAGATGGTGGGGAGAGGGGTGGGGGGGGAGAGGGGTGGGGGGGTGGGGGGGAGAGAGAGGGGGTGGGGGGGAGAGAGAGGGGGTGGGGGGGGAGAGAGAGGGGGTGGGGGGGGAGAGAGGGGTGGGGGGGTGGGGGGAGAGAGGGGTGGGGGGGAGGAAGAGGTGGGGGGGGAGGAAGAGGTGGGGGGGTGGGTGGGGGGGGTGGGGGGGAGAGAGGGGTGGGGGGGTGGGGGGGAGAGAGGGGGGGTGGGGGGGGAGAGAGGGGGGGTGGGGGGGGAGAGAGGGGTGGGTGGGGGGGAGAGAGTGGGTGGGTGGGGAGGAGAGAGGGTGGGGGGGAGAGAGGTGTGGGGGGGGAGAGAGGTGGGGGGGGGGGAGAGAGGTGGGGGGGGAGAGAGGGGTTGGGTGG
Organism: Raja brachyura; assembly: GCA_963514005.1. Next base: position 16,706,555 of record OY740811.1, read on the forward strand.
GGGGGAGAGAGAGGGGGTGGGTGGGGTGGGAGAGAGAGGGGGTGGGTGGGGTGGGAGAGAGGGGGGTGGGGGGGGAGGAGAGGGGGTGGGTGGGAGAGAGGGGTGGGGGGGAGGGAGGTGGTGGGGGGAGAGAGGTGTGGGGGGGGTGAGAGGTGGGGGGGGAGAGAGGTGGGGGGGAGAGGGAGGTGTGTGGGGGAGGGAGGTGGGGGGAGAGGGAGGTGTGGGGGGGAGAGAGGTGGTGGGTGGTGGGAGGAGAGAGGTGGTGGGGGGGTGGGGGGGAGAGAGGTGGTGGGGGGGTGGGGGGAGAGAGGTGGTGGGGGGTGGGGGGGAGAGAGGTGGTGGGGGGGTGGGGGGAGAGAGGTGGGGAAAGAGGTGGGGGGGGGGGGGGAGAGAGACCGGGGTGTCAAAAGGAAGGGGGGAGGTGTCGGATCAAGGGGTGAATTAGAACCCAGTATTTGTGGGGTTAGTGTGTGGGACCCCTGTGTTGAGTCGAGCAGGAGGAGAGGGGGGTGTCCCTTGTCCCGTGTCCCGGTGGGTGTGTGCGTGTCCCGGTGGGTGTGTGCGTGTCCTGGTGGTGGTGTGTGTTTGTGTGAGGGGGGGAGATTAGTGTGTGTGATCTGGAGGTTGTGGGTGGTGTTTGGGACGTGGCGGGGGTGAGGTTTGGGGTTGTGTCGTTCCTGGTGAATGGTGTGTGGGATCTGGGAGGGAGGGCCGTCCAAGTTTGGGGCTAGAGTTATTAAACTGTTCGATCCCGCGATATACACTGCTTGAAGCCGGCACAGATCGGCCTGTGCTTTGCTGTCGGTGAGGTGTCCCGATGACCCCAGAGCCCATGAGTTCACATAAACATTTTCTTTGTCATGGGGAAGATAGATTCTGTTAGTTATGGATGTTCTTAATTTGGTGCTGACTTGTGCACTCAGCAGAAACCGTTACCGGCCACGGTTGTACCCGTGAACTGTGTGTGCTCCGCGTGGAAGGGGATCTGTAAACTCATTTACATTGGGGACATTTTTTCGGTCCCCAATGTAACTGAAATTCGCCTCTATTTCATAGTATCTCATCTTCATTGTTTTTTGCCTGAGAGGATAGAAGTGTGTCGACGTGTGTAGTCCATGGGCTAACTTTGAGGTTGTATTTCTTGGCTTTATTCAACATATAATGTAACAGGAGACCGGTTTCTTTCCACGTTGACCTCCTTGGATGTGTGTATATTAAAAAAAAAACTCTGCAGCTGATGAGGCTAGCATACTTAAACCGTGTTGACAAATGTACCTTCAGATGAATCATTTGTGTACATTTATAATTTGTTTTTTTATGATATTTAGAATTCTATGGAATACATTTATCCTGCTGATTTTTAGTGGCAGTAGAGAGATGGTACAGCCTTTTTAAAATATCAAATGGACCTCAATTCTCTGGGCACATGACACAAAATAAGTTCTATTTATATAGTCTATTAAGCTTGCAGGTACAGCTGGCAGTGAAGATAAGCATACGGGTACAGCAGGCAGTGAAGAAAGCGAATGACATGTTGGCCTTTATAACAAAAGTCAACAAAATAGAGAGGGTACAGAGAAGATTTACTAGAATGTTGCCTGGGTTTCAACAGCTAAGTTACAGAGATAGGTTGAATAAGTTAGGTCTTTATTCTCTGGAGCGCAGAAGGTTAAGGGAGGACTTGATAGAGGTCTTTAAAATGATGAGAGGGATAGACAGAGTTGATGTGGACAAGCTTTTCCCTATGAGAATAGGGAAGATTCAAACAACAGGACATGACTTTAAAATTAAGGGACAGAGGTTTAGGGGTAACATGAGGGGGAACTTCTTTACTCAGAGAGAGGTAGCGGTGTGGAATGAGCTTCCAGTGGAAGAGGTGGCGGCAGGTTCGTTGGTATCATTTAAAAATAAATTGGATAGGCATATGGATGAGAAGGGTATGGAGGGTTATGGTATGAGTGCAGGCAGGTGGGACTAAGGGAAAAGAGTTGTTGGGCATGGACTTGAAGGGCCGAGATGGCCTGTAATTGTTATTATATGGTTAAAAGGAATCGAATATAGGAGCAAAGGGGTCCTTATGCAGTTGTACAGAGCCCTAGTGAGACCACACCTGGAGTATTGTGTGCTGTTTTGGTCCCCTCATTTGAGGAAGGACATTCTTGCTATTAAGTGAGTGCAGCGTAGGTTTACAAGATTAATTCCCGGGATGGCGGGACTGTCATATGCTGAGAGAATGGAGCAGCTGGGCTTGTACACTCTGGAGTTTAGAAGGATGAGAGGGAATCACATTGAAACATATAAGATTGTTAAGGGCTTGGACACGCTAGAGGCAGGAAACATGTTCCCGATGTTGGGGGAGTCCAGAACCAGGGGCCACAGTTTAAGAATAAGGAGTAAGCCATTTAGAACGGAGACGAGGAAACATTTTTTCTCACAGAGAGTGATGAGTCCGTGGAATTCTCTGCCTCAGAGGGCAGTGGAGGCGGGTTCTCTGGATGCTTTCAAGAGAGAGAGCTAGATAGGGCTCTTAAAAATAGCGGAGTCAGGGGATATGGGGAGAAGGTAGGAACGGGGTACTGATTGGGGATGATCAGCCATGATCACATTGAATGGCGGTGCTGGCTTGAGGGCCGAATGGCCTACTCCTGCACCTATTGTCTATAGTGTTCATAAGTTCAGGATATTCCAGGATACTTTCTAATTAGTGAAGCCCTACTGAGTTCTTTTGTTCATCAAAAGCCTTAGAATAGTAGAATAGGACAGTACAGCACAGGAATAGGGCCTTTGGCCAATGATGTCTGATACTAAGATAAACTCTTATCTGCTGTGTAGGAAGATTGAGAGTTCAAGTTGGGCAGATTACCAAGCTAGTGAGGATGTGGTATATTGTCTCAAGTGTCGTCCTTCACTTACATTCATACAGCACAGAAATGCCCTGTCTGTGCTAGTTCCATCTGCTTGCATTTGGCCCATATCCCCCTAAACCTTTCCTATCCTTGTACCTGTCCAAATGTCTTTTAATGTTGTTATAGTATCTGCCTCGACTACTTCCTCTGGCAGTGCGTTCCATATACCACTTGACGTGCCCCTTGATTTCCTATTATATCTTTCTTCTCTCACTTTAAACCTATGTCCTCTGATTCTTAATTACTCTACTCTGGGTAAAATACAATGAATTCACCCTATCTATTCCCCTCGTGATCTTGTACACCTATATACAATTACCCTTCAGCCAATCTGTCCATTCTAATTCCATTTGAGAGTCTTTTCCTGCTACCTTTTCTCAAGCTCTTCAACCGAATTAACTAATTTAGCAAAGGTAGCATTAACATAAATACTCTCTTTGATGTGGGTAGGGGGTGATGTTATGGCTGGCATCGCATGAGAAAAATGATGACCGTATCTGATTTTGTTTTGAAGACATGTTGTCGTATGCAAAGAGTTTTGTAGTGTAAATGGCTCATGGGGCTTCATAAGTAAATTCCTTAAGAACATTAATAAATCACAAATTATTGTAGCTAGATTATTTGAAAAAAAATGGATATATTCTGGTATGAAATACTTTGATCATTAATGTGTATAAACAGCTTACACAACGCACATTGAACAAAATTTACCAATAATTGTGATCTCTGGTGAACTCCCAACTGCTGACAACATCATTCTTCAGTGAGGTCTTTGGGGTGGGACAGTGTTTGACCTGGAGGATGGAGCTATTCCTGGAGGATGCTTTTTCATAGCAAAAGGATTTGAGTATAGGAGCAGGGAGGTTCTACTTCAGTTGTATAGGGTCTTGGTGAGGCCACACCTGGAGTATTGCGTACAGTTCTGGTCTCCAAATCTGAGGAAGGACATTATTGCCATAGAGGGAGTGCAGAGAAGGTTCACCAGACTGATTCCTGGGATGTCAGGACTGTCTTATGAACAAAGACTGCATAGACTCGGTTTATACTCTCTAGAATTTAGGAGATTGAGAGGGGATCTTATAGAAACTTACAAAATTCTTAAGGGGTTGGACAGGCTAGATGCAGGAAGATTGTTCCCGATGTTGGGGAGGTCCAGGACAAGGGGTCACAGCTTAAGGATAAGGGGGAAATCCTTTAGGACCGAGATGAGAAGGAATTTTTTCACACAGAGAGTGGTGGGTCTCTGGAACTCTCTGCCACAGAGGGTAGTTGAGGCCAGTTCATTGGCTATATTTAAGAGGGAGTTAGATGTGACCCTTGTGGCTAAGGGGATCAGAGGGTATGGAGAGAAGGCAGGTACGGGATACTGAGTTGGATTATTAGCCATGATCATATTGAATGGCGGTGCAGGCTCGAAGGGCCGAATGGCCTACTCCTGCACCTAATTTCTATGTTTCTAAATAATTAAACTGCTCCCTAATAGGGTTATATCCAAATGCATTTCAGAGATTATACAATTCATATCAAAATTAGTTGTCAGCATGCTGAAATTCACCACCATTAATGCTGCAGGAAGAATTGTTTGATAGCAGCAAGTTTATTCATTTTGCTGTATCAAGCTGTTTTTTCAATAAATGACATTCTTCACCAGCTGGTGGTGAGAATTGCAACTAAATGATCTTCCTTTGGAAAAGTGGCTCAGAATTGTCCATATAAAGACAGTAACCAATCACTGGAGGTATAAGGGCTTAAGTATAATTCACTCCTTGATAGTTTCTCCTTTCCCAAGGGATTTGGCCATCTTCTGATCCGTTCTAGTAAATCCCAGCAAGGTCAGCAAGCTGAACATTAACAGTATCCTGGAGTATAAACAGCTTATTTCATACTGTTAGCAACTCGAGTCTTTTGTAGGACATATGGTTCCATTGTACAAAAGTTTGGCCTTCAAATATGTGTTCATATTTAACCATCTATTTTAGATGAATAATTCCTAAAAAAAACCATAATTATTTAATCTGATCATTGTACATTTTAATGCAACTTTTCTTTCAAGCAACATTCTGTTTTTTCCATCTTTGTCATTCTTCCTTTCTGTTTAATTTTCTCTAACCTTCGGATGTTGTTAGCTATACCATGATGTCAGTTCTTCCACCCCCCCCTCCATGACTTATGCAACTCGTGAATGTCAATAGCACTACCAAAGCTTTTTCAATTGTAGATGCTGTCTTGACTGAATAAGTTATCCATTTGTGCAGTACTAAATAGTTGGATCTTAAGTGTGATCACAGTAAGCTGTACAATGCATCAGATTGATAGCCCCAAAAGCAAAATATTTAGTTGAATATCTTGCTGAGCAACATGAACGAAGCAAAGAGTCGAGGAGAGAGACTGAGCACTGGAGAGACATTCTTATAATGGACATCTTGTTACAGAGCTTCTAAACTGTAAATGTTTGTAGGAAATGTCTGGGTTGTTGATTACTGTGGGATAGATCTCTGAAAGTTTTGGTTCGCCTTGATTTTCCACCTCGTCCTTCCCTCTTCTCTGTCATTTTGTGCCTCTGTCTTGGTTCTTCTTTCCCTTTCTCCATCATGCCCAGGATGACGGGGTTAGGAGTGGTGGAAGTGGCTCAAATTGATGACGTGGCTGAAATTCTCAACTCGCTCGTTTCGAGATCTGTAAACAATTCTTCTGAGTCCATTGGTCTGTGGCATGAAACCAAGGAAAAGAAAAGGCAGCAAAAAGGAAATTTTTGTAGAAGAGACATTTATACACAAAATATTTTTCCTGCCTGGGTTTGAAACAGACGCCTGCTTTCAGTTGCTGATCTGATGTTATGATTATTAAGAAGGTAAAAATTATCTAAACTGGAAAAATACTGGATGTTGACCAACTTACACATTTAGCATCAAAGGAGCCTTGTGCACAAACCTTAATTTTTATGTTATTGGCAGACTATTTTCTCCTACTGTATATTTCAAATGTTGTGTTTCAGTAAACAACCAAGCTGCAGACTGTAACTGGAGAATGTCTTTAAATGAGAATCCCCCACCTTTGCTGGACAATAAAAAGCCTCCCGATGAGAAACTGTCCAAAGTAAAGCATTTTTCAGGCCGTTTCCCTCTCTTTGATGGGAGTAAAAAGATTGCAATCACAAGAAGCGACAGTTGTACAGATGAAAGTGTGTTAAAAATAACCATCACCGAGACAACAGTGATCGAATCCAACTCTGGCATTTGGAGTGTCAGGGCCATGACGTACCTCGGCCTCTGGTTTTTTTTCAGTTTCTGCACACTATTCCTCAACAAATACATCCTGACTTTGTTGGAACGAGAGCCAGGAATGCTAGGTAAGTATCTTTTTTATATATAAAAAAATCTTTTGTATTCTAGCTTTCATGGCAGTAATATTAAGCTTAACTCTCTATTCTGCCAGTTATCATTATTTACATTAGTAGCTTTTGGAATAAATGACTTGCCTTTCAATTCTCTACATGCTGGGAGTGAACTCTGCCACAATTTTTTTAATGAATACAGTTGGACAGAGTAGGAGCTAACTTACTAAATAATTTCAGATTTTTTAAAAGAAAATGCATTGTCCTATTGTTTAGCTTTCAATGTGTAGAAAAACATTAAAACATTAACTTTGCAATATTTCATCTGTAAAAATGGCTTTGTAGTCGCTGTGCACTAGAATAGTCAGTCAGGAATGTCTGCAGATTTTGGTTTATACCAAAGATAGACACACAATGCTGGAGTAACTCAGCGGGTCCGGCAACATCTCTGGAGGAAAAAGATAGATGATGTTTCGGGTCCTAACCAGAGATAATGCCTGGCCTGCTGAGTTACTCTAGCACTTTGTGTCTATGACTGCATTATACCTGGAAAGACCTACATCAAACCAACAAACTCTTTCCTCCCATCCGATCACCTCACCCGGAGCCATCCAACATCAGTTTGAGGATTGTTTGAAGAACGGAACATGTTTGTGCCTTGGGCCATGACGTTTCAATACTTTGAGTACTTGTTAGGGAAGATTCACAAGTGGTGTGTGTTTGTACTAATTTATGACCATCTTGCTATGTCTGACTTTTCCAGGTGCTGTCCAGATACTTACAACCACTATAATTGGTTGTTTTAAAATGTATATCCCCTGTTGTTTATATCAGCATAAAACCAGAATGGAATATCCACCAAACTTTCTCATGATTATGTTCTTCGTGGGATTAATGAGGTGAGTTAGAGTTAAATTGCTGTGATAAATCAGCTACCCCCCTGTTTTCATGCATTAATTTACTGTTTCAATTTATGAGCATTATTTTTTAACGTGTGGAGTGGGAAAAGAAACCTGTAACAGCCTGGTTGGTACATACTTAATTAATTAAAAATATATATATTCTTGTGTAACAAACCTCCATCCCTGAACGTTAGTTGTTGTTTAACTGACTATAATAGTTCAGATCATCAAATATTCCAGCCAAAGGTGGGTAAAACTTGGCAAATAAATTTAAGTTACTACCATTTATAGTGCTGGTTTACATTATAATTTTGCATTGCCTCCTGCTAGATGTGATAGAAGCTGCTGCTCTTCCTCATTTTTAGGTTACACAAAACACCCCAGCCTAGAGTTTTTGTTTTAGTGACAAGCTTGGCAATTGTTGACCCAGTTTACCTAACACTAGCCGTAGCATAATGTTGCCCTGGTTGCCAAATCCATACAGAACCATGCAACAATTAGTTATATCATTACTGCAGAGTGTTGAGCCCTTGAACGGGTTCCCAGTGCAGTAGTCCATGGCAGGAGTTTGTACCAAGGTCTCAGGATTGCAGCTTTGTCAGTAACGTGTCTTAATATATATAATACATCTTTTCGGCGCACTGGTTCCTGGAATGCATTCTGAGCACAAAGTAAGGGATCAATATATTTAATTAGCCTCAGTTTTTATTGAGATAATGAAAAGGGTGGACGAGGTAGATGTAACTGCAGTGATGTACATTAACTTCCATGGGGCATTTTAATATGGTGTCGCCCCATAATGGGCTCATCAATAAGTTTGAAACCCATCAGAGAGTGAGGGGAGAAATGCGTCTGCTGGATGGTGTGAAATAGACCAGTTTAAGGATGGGAATATAGAATGAGCAAGGTGAATGGCTGTTTCTTAGAGAAGGAAGAAGATAGATACTGGGCTGCCAAGAGCCACTAGTGGGATAATTACTTTCCCCCCCCCCCCAAATTTAATAACTATTCTATAGTGACTGTGTAAGAGACCATTTCAAAATGTGCGGATGGCAGTAAACTACAACAGAACTTAGACGTAGAGGCGCAGTTATGTAGCAGACAAAGTTTAACACGGGTACTTGCAAAGTACAAATAGTAGATTCAAAGACCTGTGTGCTTTTGATTGTGGCACCAAAGATCAGGAAGTACTATTCAAATTTCAGAGTTTACATGAAAGCAAACTGCAGATGCTGGAAATCTAAAAAAAAAAGACATTGTGACAAATATAGAAACAGTTACAGTAACTATTCAAGATGATCTTTTATTAGAAGAACAATCATCATCAGTCTGAAATGTCTTATTTTTTCGTATCTTTGCTTGAATGCTGCCTGCCTAACTGCAGTTAGCATTTTCTGGTTTTATCTCATAATGTGCACATTATTTGAATCCTTTTTTATCATATTTATTAAATGTGACTTTTTCATAATTAATATAATTATTGTTTGGTTTTCACTTTCATCCTGACATCTGCTGATATGTTTTATTTTCATGCAGGTTTGCTACTGTGGTTCTGGGGCTTGTAAGTCTAAAGAATGTCGCTGTTTCATTCGCAGAAACTGTAAAAAGTTCAGCACCAATTTTTACTGTCATTATGTCCAGACTTATTCTGGGAGAATATACAGGTATGGAGGCCTTTTTGATAAATGTATTAGTAGCATTATCTTAGTTCATGATTATAGTTTTTTAGTTTTTGGTGACTGTTGATGGATTGTTACATGAATATTATAATGATTATACTATCGATCAACAACACTTCATTAAATGTGAACATCCTACTCATCCTTGTCGTTAAACTACTGGATTCCATCCATATAATAATACCTCAATTTCCCTCAGCCTTTTGCCGTTGATGATTTCATACATTGCTACCATAAAACTTGACTGTTCCAACACACCCCTTTGTGGAATCTCATCTTTCTCCTGTCATAAACTCAAACATCTAAAACTCCTCTGTCCTCCCAGCTCGTAAATCCCTGTTTATCCAAGACTTTGTTCTTGTTTATCTATGTTGTTTAATGATCCCGTATCAGGCTTAAAAGATTTTTTCAACATTGTTATCAAATCACATAGTGGCTTCACTCAATCACTGTAACATTTACAAGTCATATAATGCTCTTAAAATTACTGCCTCGTAGCTCAAGCGTGTCAGGTTTGATCCTGACCGTTGGCACTGTTGGTGGAGATTGCACATTCTCCCTGTGGCCATGTTGGTTTGCCCTGGATGCTCAGGGTTCCTCTCGCATCCGAAAGATGTGTGGATTGGTAGGGAAATTGGCCTCTGTGAATTGTCTCGTGCCTAGATGAGTGGTAGAATTGGTAGGGGAATTGATGTGAGTGTGGGATGAATAAAGTGGGATCAACGTTTACAGGTAACGAAGTCTTATCGTATGCTTGCTGCCATAAGTTGGGGCAGTGAGTACGAGTCAGGACGTCATGATGGAGATTTACAGGATTTTGGTTCGGCCACATTTGCACTATTGTGTGCAGTTCTGGTCATTCCATTACAGGAAGGATGTGGAGGTTTTGGAAGGGTGCAGAGGTGGTTTACCAGAATTGGAGGGTAATAGCAACAGGGAGAGGTTGGACTATAATCATTTTCTCTGGAATGGCTGAGATGGTGGGGAGACCTGATAGAAGTAGCAATGTTACAAAATTTTGAGATTTTAAAAATCAAGTCTGCAATTTATCTCATCAGATAAAGCATACAAAGAAGTTTAATTTGACACCTAATTCACTTTCATATCTTCAGTATTAAGAAAGTTATGGCCATTTTCATACTCGGAAATTAGCATCTTGCTCCCCACTGCCTTTCCATTGATTTAACACAAAAGTTCTGATCGAGGACAGTCAAAAGCCCATAACTTTCTTAAAAATTAAGAGAACTGAAATAAATTTTCAGTTATTATAGATTGAAGCATTCTGAAACTAATATGAAAAAATCTTACTTGGATGACCTGAAATTAAAGCATATAATTAGTTAGTTACCCAATTGTAGCTAATTACAAAATTCAATTACTAGATCTAAACATCTATCCATTTCTTAAGAAAATATTAACTTTTTTTTTTAAGCCTAAGTGTCCAAATAACATTCACACAAAAATTCACAATATAACATGATTTTTAAATCTAATTGTCATTAATTTATAGGTCAAATTGAAGGAATTTTGTGTTTAATGCCTGTAAATTAATGTGCATTTTAAACAGCTTGCGAGTGGGATTTTTTGGAACGTGCTGTATTGGAACGTTGTGGTTGCGGTGAATTTAAACCCAATATCGGCAGGAAAAATTCTGCCGGTTCATATGGGGACTAAATCACCGTTTCGCAACATGAAATATTGATTTAATGTCCCCGAAAGAAATAAGTTTATATGTAATAATAAACAGCTTTCACTTGCCTGTCCCCTACGTAAAATCGGTTCCCGTTGTCGGTGTTCACGGCATTAGGAGCTAATTTTTTTTTTTACTGCAGCGCAGTAAAGCCAGGCGATGTAAAAAATAAATAAATAAATAAATAAACAACTTACCGGTAGTCGGAACGAATCTCCAGAAATAGATCGCACTCCGAGAAAATATAATTCCGGATGAAAAAGGGAAAACTGCATTTTAACTTTCCCCCACCCCCCCTTAAAGGCGCCAAAGTCGCGCACACGGCCAGCAGCAGAACTGCAGCACCGCTGAAGGTAAGTTTTATAACATACCTAATAGAAGTATGTTTCATTATGAGAGCCATAGATTGGATAGACTGGCAGAGCTTTTTACCAGGATAGAAAAATCAAAGACTAAAGGGCATCGTTTTAAGGTGAGAGGCAAAGTTTAAAGGAGATGTGTGGGGCAAGTTTTTTTGTTTGTTTTTTTACACAGATGTCGGAGAGTGCTTAGAACTTTCTGGGATTGATGGTTGAGGCAGAGACTTTTTGATGGAATTGCTCTTGGTATCATGTTCGCCATTGCTTTGTGGACTAAAGGGCCAGCTCTTGTGCTGTACCGTTCTATGCTCTATAATAGGTGCTTGATGAACTCGGTGGGCTGAAGGCTCGTGTTTCATGTTGTGATCTGTGCTATGCATCAATTCAGCCCTATTACATTAAATTCTTTAGTGACGATTATGCTTTCAATTGTCCCCGCCGGAAACTCTGGACTTCCTGTCAGCCTCCTTTTCCTCGAAACCTTGCTTTTGATCATCTATCCTATGTTTCCCAAACATCTTAATTCAGATTCTCATAAAATGTTAGCATCACAGAGGAGGTCATATCACCTTTCCGTTGCTCACTCCCTGGAAAGGATATGTAGCCAAAGCCATTCCTCACCCTTCCCCCTCAAGCCCTGTATTTCATCTCTCCCCCACTTTCAAGAAGCCAGCCACTACTGTTCTGATGGTAATTATTGAATTTGGCGCTCAACTTCATCAGGCAATGCAGGTGTTAATCTCTTGTTGTGTTTTGTTTTAAACCACCAGTTCTTAAACCTGTATCCAGTGCACTTTCTATTTCAACCAATGGGAATGGCATTTCTCTATTTTTCACTATGTCTCTCATCATCTTTGAACATCACTATTAAACATCCTCCTCACCGACTCTGGTCCCAAGCAAACTATTCCCTGTGATGTAAGTCCTTCATCGTGGAAACCTTTTTTGTAAATTTATTTCAAATCAAGAATGTTTCAATCTCTGCTTTCAAAATACCCGATGACGTGGCCCCCACAGCTGTCCGTGGCAACTCATTTCTTTATAATGGGTTGTGACCATAATTAGGCACGTCTCCAAATGGGACCAATAAAGGTTCATTGTAATTTTCCCATTTCTGTATAATTACCACCTCTTGTGAAATACAGACGCTGGTATGCTTTCGTAAATTGCCTATCACCTCTAAGATATATTCACATAGGGAACCTTGTGCTGCAATATTTCCTTCCTAAGGGAATTGCATGCTTCGTCTGACCTCTCTTCACACCAAGGTGTATCACTTTGCCCATTGAACCCGTCCAGGGACTGGCTAGCTGATTATTGAGAGATTATCATTTCCAAGTAGATCTGACTTCAGTCATTGAAGTGTATGAGACATTGTAGAGCATGGGAAGAGCAGCCTGGTCTCAAAACTCGCATTAAAGGCATTAAGCTCATCCGGTAGGAATGAATCGTTGCCAGAAAATGGCCCCCCACGTTGGCTTGTAACCTGTGATGGTATCCAGGTCTTAGCACTGTCGTCTGGCATTCACCTGAATAAACTGAGTCTCTGGTTTGTTTTGGAAGTTCTTCACTAGAGCGCTATTCTAATACTGTATGAACATACATACCCTTCAAAAGCTGAGAGATATTTTTCCATGTTTTATCTCCTTATCCTAGGTTTATGGGTTAACTTGTCTTTAATGCCCATAATGGGTGGATTGGCATTGTGTACTGTCACAGAAATCAACTTTAACATGCTTGGCTTCTCAGCTGCCCTGTCCACCAATGTCATGGACTGGTAAGTACATAATGTTAGTGTTCTTGCTCTCAAGTTACATGAAAATATCGAGTTGCAACATACAAATTTGTAGCTCTGCCAGTATTTTTCTAGGAGTGTTAGATCCAGAGTGGAGGTGTGAGCATATTGCCAGCTGCGCAATTATCAAACACATTTTTACTTATTCACTCATGGCTTTTGGTTGTCATTAGCTAGGTCACCATTTATTGCCTATTCTTAATTGTACCTAAAGGTAGTCAGTCATTTGCCAGTAGAAGTAAAGAACTGCGCATGCTGTTCATACACAAAATGACACAAAGTACTGGAGAAACTCAGTGGATAAGACCGCATCCCTGGAGAACATGGATAGGTGATGTTTTTGGTAGAGACCCTTCTTAAGTGATTTGCCAAGCCACTTGAAGGGCAATTTAGCAAAATTCGCATTGCTGTTGCTTTGACCCTGCAAAGACCAAGAACTTCCTGTGGCTTTTCTTCATTGATGAATGCTGCACTATTTCTAAATTCGAAAGGATGAATGCAGTTATTTTAGGAACAAAGGCTTACATTTTTCCCCGCTGCTTTGTAACCTTGTGTGTCTTCAAGCATTCAGTGTACAGTGAAAAGTTTTGAAGTTCTGTGATTAATGTAATTAGCAAACAATTAGTTTTTGGTGGTTCAGTGGGAAATGTTGCCTCAAGTCCAGGCTGTCTCCTGTGACCTAATTTGATCTTAATCTGAACAGCAAGTCTTTGAAGATGGCAGGTATTATCATTTAATTATGTGACCAGGTTCTGGCATGGGACCAACCCCACTCTTTTATTTCAGTACAGAATTACTGAATAATCTGAGATGGGAGCTGTCTAGGGCCTTCCGGATAGGCTTTATGGACCTCTTGGATTCCAAATGAGACAACCTCAATGTCCCAGACTCCAGTGCGTAATAGCCATTCCTACTAATTGTCCTTTCAACACAGCATTCTTCGTCTGCTTGACATAGTGATACTGTGTTGAAAGGACAATTAGTAGGAATGGCTATTACGCACTGGAGTCTGGGACATGGAGGCTGTCTCATTGAAATTGGTTGGCCAATGTTGTTCCCGTGTTGTTGAAAATAATCCAGGATATTGTAGGGCGTTTAGCATCATGTCAGTGTTAGGGAAGCTATTGGAGAAGATTCTTAGGACTACGATTTATTTGCATTTGGAGGAGAAAGTGCTGATATGGGACCGTCTGCGTGTCTTTGTCTGCAGCAAAAGACGTCATACTAACTTCATTGAAACTAAAATTACATCCAATCTTCTGTTTCTATGCTATTTTCCGGCGTTATTACCATCCCTTGATTCCTTTAATATTCACACGTCTATCAATCGCTATTACCAAGTCCTCTGCGTAGCGAATAACACAGGTTCACCAGTCTTTAAATCAAGAAGTTTATCTGTGTCACAGTCCTAATTAGCCTACACTTTATTCTCAAACCGTGCCCCTGGTCTATCCTCGCTTCATCTTGCATGTCAGCTCTTTAACATTTTCTAAAGTTCGATGTGATCTCCTCTTGTTCTACTAAACTCAAGGGAATAGTCCCAGTCTCCTCAATCTCTGGTCATGGCAAGTCTGACATCCCCGGAAGCAGTTGAGCATATCTTTGCTGCTCTCTTTCTATGTCAAATGCATCTTTTTTTAAAAAGTAAGTTGACTAACACTGCACAGTATTTTGAGTACAGTCTCACCAAGCCATTATACAATTGCAACAAGACTCACTCCTGTAATCAAACCCTCAAATTTTAAAGGCCGACATGCTATTTCCCTACCCAATAATTTCTTACACCACCTTGTTGGCCTTCAGTGACCTGTATCATCGAGGTCCCTTTTGAATATCCACACTAGCCAATCTCTCACCATTTAACACACACACTGCTTTTCTATGGTGTTCACCAAAGTGGATGTCCTTGTGTTGTTCCTCATTGTTTTCCAACTGTCACAATCATGCTCACTTTACGAGTTTCCTATCCTATCCGTACTTTTAATCCTGCCTAGTTACTTATCATCAGGAAACTTGGAAATAAATCATTGACCCCCATCACCAAATCATCAATAAAGATTGTCGGGCCCAAGCATTGATGCCTGCACCACCCCACGAATCACAACCACCAAGGGTCTCCTTATTCCTTTATGCCCAATTCCACTTGCTCTAACTTTATTGACATGCGTGCGATTTTATTGAAAACGGTACAAAAATCTATGAATTTCAAGTCCACTGCTCTATCATATCTATTTCATAAATCATATCCTCAAAGAATTCCAGCATTTTGTTCACCCTCTGTTTAATCCCAATCGTCTTTTTAAGCTGTTCTGTTACTAAATCTTTTGTTATAGATTCCAGGATATCCCTACCACTGACGTTAAGCTAACAGGTCGGTGGTTCCCTCTTTTCTGTCTCCCTCCCCCCTATAGAAACATAGAAAATAGGTGCAGGAGGTCATTTGGCCATTCGAGCCAACACCTCATTCATTGTGATCATGGCTGATCATTCACAATCAGTAGTCTAAGAATAAAGGGGAGGCCATTTAAAACTGAGATGCGAAAAAAACCTTTTCACCCAGAGAGTTGAGAATTTGTGGAATTCTCTGCCACAGAAGGCAGTAGAGGCCAATTCACTGTATGAATTTAAAAGAGAGTTAGATAGAGCTTTAGGAGCTAACGGAATCAAGGGATATGGGGAGATGGCAGGCACAGGTTACTGATTGTGGATGATCAGCCATGATCACAATAAATGGCAGTGCAGGCTCGAAGGGCCAAATGGCCTCCTCCTGCACCTATTTTCTATGTTTAACCCCCACAATGTCATATCTACCAATCTCCAACTGAGCCTCAAGCTCATCCACTTTACTTCTTATACTTTGTGCATTCATATATAATACTTTTAATCCATTACTCACCTCACGTTTCACATTGATTCCTATTTCACTTGGCCATAATCTCCTATCCCTTCGTGAGCTTTCTGTCCCGTTAATCCCGGTGTCTTTCTGAACTTTTCCTATACTCTCTTTCCCTTTAACTACATCCTTGTATTTTCAATTTGTCTCCTCCCACCCCCCCCCACCATTTAGTTTAAACCCACCCATGTAGCAGTGGTAAACCTGCCTGCCAGAATGCTGGTCCCCTGCCTGTTAAGGTGCAACCAGTCCCTGTTGTACAATTCACCCTGGCCCCAAAACAGATCCCAGTGGTCTAAGAATCTATAATTCCTGCCCCCTGCACCAGCGCCTCAGCCATACATCCAGATCCCCTACCTTCCTATTCCTGCCCTCACCAGCATGAAGAACTGGAAGCAAACCAGAGATAATCACCCTGGAGGTCCTGGCTTTCAGCCTTCTTCCGAGCTCTCTAAAGTCACACTGCAGAATCGCTTTCCTCTTCTTCCCAACGTCATTTATGCTGACATGCACTACCACTTCCGGCTGCTCACCTTCACCCTTGAGGATGCCCTGCAGTCGGTCTGTGACGTCCTGGTCCCTGGCACCAGGGAGGCAACACACCATCCTTGAATCCCACCTGTTGCTGCAGAAACCCGTCTGTACCTCTCACGATGGAGTCCACGACTACCACGGCTCTGCCTGACGTCTCTCTCTTCGGCTTTGCCTCAGCGCCACATTTTGACTCACAGACCTGCCTGCCGCTCAGAATGGCAGCGTCTTGTGTCCGACAGCTTCCAAGAGGGTGAACCTGTTTTCACAAGGTACATCCCCCGGGGTGTCCTGTACTCCAAGCTTCCTTCTCTTCCTCATCATCTCTCCTTCTCTCTTCCGGTAACTTCGGTGTAACGATCTTGCCGTAGGTCTTGTCTAGGAAACTCGTTTTCCCGGATGATCCTGAGGTCATCAGTTGCCTCTCCAGTTCCCTAACACGGTCTGTCAGGAGCTGAACCTGGACACACTTTCCACAGTTGTAGCAGCCAGAGGCACCAGCAATGTCCCTGACCTCCCACATCCTTCAAGCATCACATTGAATCAGCTTGCCTGTCATTTCTTTACTGCGTCTCACCCTCTCCAACTTTTGGCATTGTCTCCTCACCTCAGCCTCCTCGCTGAAGACTCTCCAGCCACAGACTAGCACTTTTCTCACAAGGCACTCTCGTGCCAAAGACTCACACTTTTCTCACAGGCACTTCCCTCGACCAGGCCGCTCCCTTAGTAGTGGGGTCATATTTGCCCCCCCCCCAAAATCTTCAGGAAGATTCAACAATCTATAGAACCCTGAAAGATAACAACCAGAGCATCTACCATCTCTGAAGTTACCTCCTTCAATACTGGGATTTATATAATTAAATCCTTGGGATTTATCAGCTTTCAATCTCAAAATCAAAACTAGGAGTACAGAAACTAGGAATTTCTGTACTCCTAGTTTTCTTTTGCTATGGGATTTGCAATACAGACATTTTGTTCTTCTGCTCCATATGTTTTTGGGGTATTCATGCAATAATGGATATTAAACCTTCAATTCCTTGCCAAGAAAATGATAGCTATTGTAACTGTGATAATTTACTGTTTATATTAGCTCTGTGCTAATACTTTCCTTTTTAGTTTACAGAATGTTTTCTCTAAGAAATTGCTCAGTGGAGACCAATATAAGTTCTCGTAAGTTTTTACACTTTGGTTTTACCAGTCAATTCGAGTTTATTTGTCAACTCCTCAATTTCTAATTAATAACATGAAGAAATATTGTAAATATTTGTAAATATTTTGTAGTTTCAAATTTGTTTAAATTTAGGTGCCCCAATTGTTATGCACAATTGTACATCCAGAAATAATTTCGACATTAAGTCTTGTCATTGTTGAAGACAGTTGGTTATACAAAATACCTATCAACTATTTTAGGGGGATCCTTCACATGTTGAATGACACTAAAGATTCACCAGGTATTTCCACATGAAAATCTTAACATCATGTTGAATGATTTTAGCCACCGCTGTCCACCTAATTGATTTTTTTACAAAAACTTTGAATAAATATCATCTTAACGGTGATATTCATAATTTAATAAATTTTAACAATTGTGAAAATGGATATTACTGATGCCCTCGTCTACAAAAACATACTTTGTTTTCAGTGGAGACTCAATGTTCTATTTTACAATACTTTCTCTTTTGATCTTAGACCACCAGAACTGCAGTTTTACACCAGCGCTGCTGCAGTAGTGATGTTAATTCCAGCATGGATTTTTCTCATGGTAAGAGAACTCCTAAAGGAGTTACTTTACATTAGACTTTTGAGAGGGAGTGCGGAAACAGGCCCTTTGCCCCCCCCCCCCCCCCCCCCCAAAAAATCCACACCGACCAGTGATCACTCCTTACGCTAGCACTTTCCTACACATTAGGGATAATTTACAGTTTTAAATCAAAGCCAAGTAATTTACAAACATGTAAGTCTTTGGAATGTGGGAGGAAACCGGAGAAAACCCACGCAGTCAGTGAGAGAACACACAAACTCCGTACAGACAGCGCCCGTAGCCAGAATTAAACCCGGGTCTCTGGCACGGTGTGGCGCAGACATTAAGTTTACTGCTAGCCAAATTGATGGCTAGTTTTCTCTTTGCATTTTACAGTTTACTTTTGTGATAAAGGAGACCATGTGGCCAATTAGGTGTATTCCAGCTTCAGCAGAGTAATTCCATCAGCACCCTTCCTCCTCGTCTCCAGGCAGCCCAGCAATTTCACTGACAAATGCTTATCAACTCTCCTATTTCAACTTGAAATCTCTTCACTGCATACATACACTAAGGGGTAATTTACAGAGCATGGTTAAATCGATCAGCACATCTTTGGGATGTGGAAAGAAACTAGAGCATACGGGGAAATCCATACAGACACCAGAGGTCAGGTTTCCATCTGGGTCCCAAGAGTGGTGAAGCAGCATCATCGACTTCTGCACAACTGTACCGCCCGTAACATTTTGCTCAATTTGTGTTTATTTATGTTGTAGCCATATTTGACATCCCAGTATTGCCCCTAGTGGAGTGCTGCCCACATTTCACCAAGTACCTGCCCTTTATTCCCACTCTCTGCTTTAGAACATGAAACCTAGAACGGTGCCCTTTGGCCCACCATATTGTACTGAACATGATACCAAGATAAACAAATCTCGTTGCCTGCATGTGATCCATGTTTCTGGCCTAAACCAGCAAGCAGTCCATTCTGTTACTTATCCCTTGGTGTACATTCTCTGACTTATTTTATTAGACTATTATGGATAGGCAAAGAAGAGATGGGGCAAACATACAGAAGATCAAAATGCCATATAGATAATACGGAAATGGTGAACAGCCTGGCAAACTTAAACGTCACCTACTGGAAAAGTAGAAGATTTAAAATAGAAAGGGTGACAGTCCAGATGCATACTTTGTGCCCCTTGACAGAATCTGAGGAAATAAGATTTTCTTAGCAAACAAGCAAACACCGAATTGACGAGACTGGCAAAATTCCCTTCCCTCATGTGAATAGTGCTTTCTGTAGTCATTGGAATGAAAGTGTCCGTGATTGTTGCTGACAATACCAGATGCTGACTAACCAAATTCATTTTCTATTGGAATGTGATGTTTTGTGTGCAGTCCTTTGTTTAGCTTTGTTTAGAGATACAGCGTGGAAACAAGTTCTTCGGCCCACTGAGTCCACGCCGGCTATCAATCAACCGTACACTAGTTCCATGTCCTACATACTAGGGGCATTTACGAAGCTAACCTACAAACCTGCATGTTTTTGGAGTGTGGGAGGAAACCAAATCACCCAGAGAAAACCTATGGGAGAATTTACAAACTGCACTGACAGCTAACTGCATTCAGGGTTGAACCCAGGCCTTTGGAGCAGTGAGGCAGCTGCTCTATCGCTGCGCCACTGTGCCGACCTTGATTTGCCTACCTTTCTGCAGCTAGTCTCAAGATAAATAACCCAGCTCATTTTCTTTTGTAGGATGTTCCAGTCCTTGGAAGTGGTGAACACAAATTTAGTTTTAATCAAGACGTTGTGGTTCTGCTTCTTATTGATGGAATCTTATTTCATATTCAGAGTGTGACTGCGTATGCTTTAATGGGAAAGATATCACCTGTTACTTTCAGGTAAGCAGATTAGTAGATTCCCGAGGGGAGATGGGAGAGCTGTTTTGATGTTGTTGCAGTTTTAGACCTGATGTAACATTTAAGGAGCCCTGGTAAAATCAAAGTCAGTGGACATCAGGGGTAAAAATGTACAGAATGTTGGTCTCGTACCTCAAAAGAAGATGGGTGTGGATAGGGTGGTAGAATCTGATGACACAATCTGATGACTGTTGCTTTTAGACGTTTGTATCTTCTGCTCGACAGGAGAGGGGGAAATAGGGAATATATTGGTGTGGGTGGTCGAGTTCCAGGGCTGCTTTCCCAAGGCAGCATGTAGTGTAGATCGTCAACGATGAGGGGTGGAGGAGATTTGTGTGATAGCTTGGGCTGTGCCCACAACTTTGGAATTTCTTATGGTCTGGGACAGAGCAGCTGCGATTACTGCAGGGAAGGAAGCCATTATCCCTTTTGAGTCTATGCTTGTTCCTTGCTGAACAATCTATTCTATCCTCTTTCCTCTGCTGTTTCATCAGGGTCCTGCAAGTTATTTTCTCTTGGGCGCTCATCCCGTTGCCCTCTGAAAGCCCGAATTGAGACCAATTTGATTGAGAATTTTCAATTCGGGACGTTAAATAGAATTAAATAAATAGTTATCGTAATAATAGTAACTGAAACTGTCCATTTGTTGTTAAAAATCAATCTAGTTCACGACTGTCCTCCAGAAAGGAACATCTGCGTTCTGACTTATTTATGACCCTTGGTCCAGCACTGCACTTGGCTTCTAACTGTCACCTTGATTCACTGGAAGTTGTGAATGCGCATTAAATGCTGTCAGTCCCAGAGACATCCAAATCCCATGAGCAAATAAAGTAACAAAATGGCTTGGTGCTGTTAGCTATACCAGTTGTGCCACTCATAGATAGCATTGATTTATTGTCATATGTACCAAAATAATGACAAACTTTGTTTTGCATGCTATCCAGGTAAAATATATCTATGCATAACGTTAGTCAAAAATCATATGAGTAAACCAGGTAGTGCATAAAGAGAAGCAGTGAAGAACAGTATTACAACCACAGAGAAAGTGCAGTTTTTTTTAAAGTGCAAGGTCTGCAACAAGGTAGCTTATTGATGGGGGGGGGGGGGGGGGGGGGGGGGAGGAGGGCCAGGAATACATCCTAAGCTTGTGAGATGTCCGTTAAAACTATAATAAACATGGGCAAAGAAGCTGTCCTTGAATCTGCTGGTACCTGTAGAATTATTTATGGTCTAAAATTAGGATTTGATACAGAGAGGTCAATATCTAATTTGTCGTCTCCACCAATTTAGTGTTGCCAGTACGGTGAAACATGCCCTTTCGATCTGGCTCAGTATTATCATCTTCAGCAACAGGATCACCACCTACTCAGCCTTCGGGACTGCTTCAGTCATCATCGGAGTATTTCTGTACAACCGGGCGCGTCAGTACCAACAACAGAAAATCCAAGCTTTGATATCTTGCAACAATAAAGGGCGGGAAGATCAGCCTCTGTTGAATGCGGACATGCTACAACCTGAGAAGTAAACGTGTTCTAACATTTCACAAGTGAAACGTGTGGCTCTGAAACCTGGACACATCGATCGTAAGACTGATGTGCGCACGACTGCATTTTACTCGGCCAATGACTTTCCATCGATTCCGCAATGTTAACTTTTTCCAATGTATTTTTTGCTTATTTTAAAAATACGAAAGTTAACGTCCAACTTAATTATGGGCTTTTAAATGAATTTTCTCCCCTTTGTTGTTTAAAATTATTAATGATTTTATATATGAATATACTTTTTCATCAAGCACCCTGAATTTTGCTTCAACTGTAAAGGTGTATGTAATCATTACATCTATTCCTCAGGGTTCACTTATTCACTGTTTCTGTCATATGCTGAGCTTTTGCCAGTGGAGGAAGTGCGTACATTATTGTGGCATTTCAAGGATCATTTGAATTCAGTATTTTCCATGGTTGTTGGCATCTTAGACTGAGCATTTTACAGGAAACAGTAAATTCTTGTTTACTGTGTAAATCTAAACTCAGAGTGAAAGTTTGAATATGATGTCATTAGATTATCATTTAGAAAACTGTTTTGTGTGAGTGCACCTGTAGATAAACCTCAGTTAAGATCCCATTAAAGATTGCTGCTTTACCCGGGCAAGTAGCTACTCTACAAGCAGCTGGTGATGCTCTTGCTATTTCAATTATCTTACTGATAGAGGTTACTTCAACGTTTACTAGTTGAAACATAGATTCCTCCCAAATGCACTTTAAAATAAATTGTAAACCACTATTGTCCAAACCCATCCACCTTTATCACCTTGGAATATTTGTCGACATCTCTAATTGTGTTTGGCTAGATTCTTTTTAATTCATTTAATCTAGAACAGTATTATGAATTCAAAATTGAGACATCTGATAATGAGAATTAATTCCAAGGCTCATTTGATTAATTGCCTGTATTTAGTGTTGGAGTCTTCTCCATGCTATTAAACTTGCAGAAAAGTAAAATTATGTTAAATTTTGCACGAAGGGATATGTTATATCCTCACTTAAGAACATTGAATGATTAAGAACTCCATTATTGATCAAGATCACATTTTGTATTTGTAAAAATAACTTGAATCTATCAGTGTTCATATACAGTGTATTGTATTTTTCGTGTGTTGGATTAAAATACCTGACTGTAACACATTTGCTTCAGAAACCTTCTCTATGAAATGTTTTTTTACTTGCATGTGTCAGAAGCCAGCTGGTAAGTTCTTCTGTACTGACGGCATTAATGCAACAAAATGCATGAGCTCCGAATGGCCCAGTGCATATTGCAGTCAATTAAGTGATTTAATACAGCGCCCTCCATAATGTTTGGGACAAAGACCCATCATTTATTTATTTGCCTCAGTGCTCCACAATTTGAGATTTGTAATAGAAACAATCACATTTGGTTAAAGTGCACATTGTCAGATTTTAATAAAGGCCATTTTTATACATTTTGGTTTCACCATGTAGAAATTACAGCAGTGTTTATACATATCCCCCCATTTCAAGGCACCATAATGTTTGGGACACAGCAATGTCATGTAAATGAAGGGTACACAAAAAGCTGGAGAAACTCAGCGGGTGCAGCAGCATCTAAGGAGCGAAAGAGATGGGCGACGTTTCGGGTCGAGACCCTCGATGGGCGACGTTTCGGGTCGAGTACCTCAGAGGCAGGTACTATTACAACATGTAAAAGACAAATGGATAGGAAAGGTTTGGTGGAATATAGGCTTGGCACAGAAAAGTGGGACTGCCTCGATGAGTTGGGTCTAAGTGCCTACTTCTGTGCTGTGCTCTGACTCTTGAGGTGAAACTGCCAACACTGATGTCTATCTTAATTTACACTTGTATCATGAATGTTCATCATTTGGCCTTTCAAATCATTCTGCATTTATTCCTTAACTGTCTGAAGAATTTAAATCCTATTTAACTTTGTTGCTGCTTTGCTTATTCCTTTATTCTTCTAACTTTAGAAATTCCTGAATGTGAAATTGATCTTTGTACTTGAAATTACTAAATATAATGTGGTCAGTTTCCTCTAAGGCTAATGGTTTGTTAATGGCTTTCAAGATCCTACATTGCATTAATTTATTCTGATAGCCGCGACAATAAAGTCTGTCCGTGGAAATGCACTGGACCTGCAGATCTACAACTGGAAGGAAACTGCAGATGTTGGAAATCTGAAATTAAAAGCATAAAATGCTGCATACGCTCAGTAGATTAGGAAGCATCTGGAGAGAGCGTTAACATTCCAGGTCAAGAGACTCAAGAGTGTTTTATTGTCATAGATGTACTGAAATGGAATCATGAAATTCTTACTTGCAGCAGCAGCAACACAACACGATAATAAAACAAACAAAAAAAAGTTCCATCATTTTAAAAAAAAAAGATATGATAGTGCAAAATAAAACAAGAAAGCCCAAAGTCCCTAATGCAGCCCAGGTCGTTTGGGGTTTAGTTGGGTTTTGCAGTGTTCAATAGCCTGATGGTTGTTGGGAAGAAGCTGTTCCGGAACCTGGACGCTAAGTGTTTATGTACAGTGATACTTGTACCAAACTGTATACAAAAATGAATTTCACTATACCTCAGTAAACGTGACAATTAAAGTACCATACCATACATTTCATACTCCTATACCACCTTGCAGATAGCAGGAGTGAAATGAAAGTTTGAGATCTAAGGGCATTTAAGTCAGTCAGAAGTTGCAGTGAAGGGAGGGACAGGTCTGATGTTTCACTGGCCACAGAGCCTGCTGAGTGCAGCACTTTGTTGTTGTTCCTCATGGAGCTGAACTCCTTTAGGGAACGGGTTTTCTCCTCTCCCATCATCGATGAGGCACTCGTGTCAACTCGATGTTCTGCCCTTGCTCCCCCTAGTCCTTACCTTTCACCCCATCAGCCTCGCATACTGCACATGATCCTCAGAAATTTCAGCCACCTCCAACGCGATCCCACCACTAGCTACATTTTCCCATCTCTACCCCTTTCTGCCTTCCACAGAGACTGTTCCCTCCGCAACTCCCTGGTTAACTCATCCATTCCCACCCAAACCACCCCCTCCCCAGGTACCTTCCCCTGCAACAGCGGAAGATGCAACACCTGTCCCCATATCTTCTCCCTTGACTCTGTCCAGGGATCACAACAGTCCTTTCAGGTTAGGCAGAGGTTCACTTGCACCTCATCTACTGTGGACACATCGGCGAGACCAAACTTAGACCGGGCCATCATTTTGATGAACACCCTCGCTCAGTCCGCCTGAATAAACCTGATCTCCCGGTTGTTTAACACTTTAATTCTCCTACCCATTCCCACACAGACTTTCAGTCCTAGGTCTCCTCCATTGTCAGAGTGAGGCTAAATGCAAATTGGAGGAACAGCGTCTCATATTTCGCCTGGGCAGCTTACAACCCAGTGGTATGAATACAGATTTTTCTAATTTCAGGTATCCCTGACATTCCCTTTCTATCCCTCCCGCTTGCACTTTCTATGGTCTGTTTCCTTTATCAAAGTTACTTTTTTGAAAGTTACTTCATTACTTTCGTTCTTTATCTCTCGTTTTCCTTGTCCCTAACCAGTCTGAAGAAGGGTCTCGACCCGAAACGTCACCCATTCCTTCTCTCCAGACACACTGCCTGTCCCGCTGAGTTACTCCAGCATTTTGTGTCTGTTTCATTCCCACAATGTCTCCCCAAACTTGCCCAGAGTTGCTATAGGATTGACGATATAGTTACATCGACAATTGCTTTGGTGCTACCTCCTGCACCCACACACAACTGACTGACTTCATCCGCTTCACCACTAACTTCCATCCAGCACTCAAATACACCTGGACCATTTCCGACACTTCCCTACCATTTCTTGACCTCCCTATCTCCATCGCAGGTGATAGACTTCTAACTGACATCCACTATAAACCCACTGACTCCCGTGGCTATCTAGACTACTCTTCTTCCCACCCTGCTTGCTGTAAGGACTCCATCCCCCACTCCTAATTCCTCCGTCTACGCCACTTCTGCTCCCAGGATGAGGTGTTCCACACCAGGGCATCGGAAATGTGCTCACTCTTCAGGGAACGGGGGTTCCCCTACTATAGATGAGGCTCGCACCAGGGTCTCTTCCATATCCTGTAACACTGCTCTCTCTCTCCCCATCCCCCCCCCCCACTCGCAACAAGGGCAGAGTCCCCCTAGTCCTCACCTTTCACCGCACTAACCGGCACATACACAAATAGTCCTCCGTCAGTTTCGCCACCTCCAACATGACCCCACCACTCGCCACATCTTCCCATCTCCCCCTCCTGTCTGCTTTCTGCAAAGACCGCTCGCTCCATAACGCCCTTGTCGCTTTCCCTCCCCCCTCGACTCCATTCAAGGACCCAAGCAGTCGTTCCAGGTGCACCTCCTCCAACCTCATCTAATGCATCCGCTGCTCTAGATGTCAGCTGATCTATATCGGCGAGACCAAACGTAGGCTTGGCGACCACTTCGCCCAAACACCTCCGCTCGGTCCACAATAACCAACCCGACCTCCCAGTGGTTACACAAATAGCTGGAGAAACTCAGCGGGTGCAGCAGCATCTAAAGAGCGAAGGAGATAGGCGACTGCTCCCCCTCTGTGATACCCCCTTCACTCCAACTCTTCCAGCATCTGCAGTTCCTTCTTTAAAACACTTTGTCTACCCGACCTCCCGGTGGCTCAGCACTTCAACTCCCCCTCCCATTCCGTATATCCGACCTCTCTGTCCTGGGCCTCCTCCACGGCCAGAGTGAGCAACACCGCAAGTTGGAGGAGCAGCACCTCATATTCCGCTTGGGGAGTCTGCATCATCTGGGCTTGAACATCGATTTCTCCCAATTCTGTTAACCCTCGCTGTCTCCTCCCCTTCTCAGCTCTCCCTCGGGCTCCTCCTCCTTTCTTCTCCCCCACCCTCCATCAGTCTGAAGAAGGGTTTCGTGCCGAAACGTCGCCTATCTCCTTCACTCCATTATTGCTGCTGCTGATGCTGATGCTGCTGCACCCGCGGGTCTTTGGTAGGACTCGACTCTTAGCGCATGCGCGGGGATCCCGTCGCGCCGGAAGTGAGGCGTTGCAGCGGCGTCGCGGCGGCCGTGGAGCGGGTGCCTGGTGTGTGGGGACCAGGTGAGCGGGGGCCGGGGGTCCTGGGCCTGGAGCTGGAGCCGGGGGACAGGGGGACCTGCCGGGCGGCCGAGGCCGAGGGCGAGGAGCGTAGGTGTGCGGGACAAGGAGCGCTGGGGCTGGATGGAGCCGCGGGGAGTTGCTGGGCGGACGGGGACGGGGACGGGGACGGGGCCTAACCCCATGGACCTCACCTGTCCGTCCCTGCGCGCCCAGGGCCCCCGGCCCCCGGGCCTACCCGGCCTCAACCACCGCCGTCACTGGCGCCGACCGCCGATGTCCCAACGGTCTGTCTGGTGCGCCTCTTCTCACAGGGGCTGAGGGGGCGCCGCAGGGCCTGGGGTCGCGCTGTGTGAGCACCACATTGTTAGGGAGGCCTTTATTTCAACAGTTTAAAACAGTTTCTGTGATTGTACACTGTTTCGGGATATCCCGCTGGACGTGAAAGCTTCTGTCGTTACCAGATCTTGGGGTCGGTCCCTCCCCAACTTTTCATCAACGCGTGCTCCCCACCAGTAGCAGTTTAGAACAAGGCGCAGTCATAATAGCAAATACATTTTATTCATTGTTTTCAATTAGAGCAGAGCTTTAGGAGTTATTGTGGAGCAACAAATACAAATCTTTCCAAAGTGGGCACAGGAGAAAAAGTTTGCAGATGCTGCAAATGCAGCATTTATCCTTTTGGTGCCATCCCTCTGTCATGAAAATAATGCAGGAAGCATAAGATTGACAACAAGTTAACTATTTGTTATCGGAAAAGCAGTTGTGAACCTATGTTTTTGATGAGACCAGGTTTAAAACTGAGCCAAGAGGACATAAAGTGCTGGCATAACTGAGGAGGTTAGGCAGCATCTCTGGAGTAACTCAGCAGGACAGGCAGCATCTCTGGAGATAAGTAATGGGTGATGTTTCGGTTCGAGACCCTTCTTCAGGCAGCATTTCTGGAAAACATGGATAATCAATCTTTTGGGTCGAGATTCTTCCTGACCTGCTGAGTTACACCGGCAATTTGTGTCCTTTTCTGTATTTACTAGCATCTGCAGTTCTTTGTTTCTACAACAGTTTAGAAACAAGCTAGTGCTTATTTTATTACTGCAGATGGTGGGTTTATGACAAACGACACAAAGTGCTGGAGTGACCATGCAGCATCTTGGAAAACACAGATGAGAGAAGTTTTTTCCGGCTAAAGGGTCCCAACCCAAAATGTCACCTATCCGTGTTCTCTAGAGATGCTGCCTGACCCGCTGAGTTACTCCAGCACTTGATTTTTTTTTAAACTGAGCCAATTGTTGACTATGAGATGGCCCTTCATACATTGTAATCAAATATCCTTCCCATATGTGAACCTGCAAGGTTATGTGACGGCAATGGGTATTGACACTGAGTCCAAATAGGCTTAGACCTGCTTTCCTTCTATCTGTGTAAGAAAGAGTTGCAGATGCTGGTTTAAATCGAAGGGAGACACAAAATGCTGGTGTAACTCAGTGGGACAGGTAGCATCTCTGAAGAAGAATGGGTGACGTTTCAAGTTGAGACCCGAAACGTCACGCATTCCTCTCCAGAGATGTTGCTTATCCCGCTGTGTTACTCCAGTATTTTGTGTCTACCTTCTATCTGTGCTTTACAGGAAGGATTAGGCGCAGTTATCGTATTTTGTTGTTTCTTGTCTTAGCTATGATAAGCAAACTTTTGTAATCAAATCATTGCTTAAGCAGTCCCTTTGCAAGTATTTAAAAATAGCAATTCATTCATTCTTTGTTACATGAATGGCATGTCACTGTGATCTTTGTTTGCAAAGAGAGGTGTTCTGCTTTAGAAAGTTATTTGTTGATCAGAGTTCAAGACTGGCATGTTCTAGTAGGGGGGACGGATAAGGATGCCAAGGTAATGGAAAGTTGGATGACCAAAGAGCTTGTAAATTTGGTCATAAAGAAAACTGAAGTGTACGTAAGGTTTAGAAAGACAAAATCTGACAAGGCCATTGAGTAATATAAAGCAAGCAGGGAATAACTCAAGTGGGCAATTAGAAGAGCCAAAAGGGGCCATGTAATCTCATCGACGAGTCAGATTAAAGAAAGTCCCAAAGCTTTTTAATATGTAAAAACAAGAGGATAGCCAGAGAGAACGAAGGCGCCACTAAATTGTGGAGGAGGAAATTTATGCTTGGTGTTGGAGGATGTAGGCAAGGCACAAAAAGAGTACTTTACATCTATATTCACGAAGGAGAAGGACATAAAGGACAGTGAGATCTCTGTGGAGAATACTAATATGCAAGGCCAGTTTAAGATCAAGGATAAGGTGGTATTGGGTCTTGAAGAGCATTAAGGTGGATAAATGCCATGGGGCACATGAGATCTCTCCCAGATTTTTGATAGCAGCAAGGGTGGAGGTTGAAGGGGCCTAGATGGCAATCTTCGTATCTTCTCTAGCCACAGGTGAGATCCCAGAGGATTAGAGAGTAACCAACGTATTCCTTTGTTTAGGAAGAGAAGTAGTGATGGTCCAGAGAAGTATAGCTGGCAAGCCTCAGGTGAATGGCAGGGAAGCTATTGCTGAGCATTATCTGGGATAGGATTTATTTGCACTTGGGAGAGAGTGGGTTAATTAGGGATAGTCAGCATGGCTTTGTCTGCAGCAAGTAATGTTTTATGAACTTCATTTTGTTTTTTTAGAAGGTGACAAAGGTGATCGATGAGGTTGGGGCAGTGGATGTTGGCAACGTGGATTTTAGTAAGTCAATTGATGAAGTTGCTTATGGTAGGCTGATCCAGATGATTAAAATTCATGGGATTTACGGTGATTTGGTTGTTTGGTTTCTGGCTGGAGGTCTACCAGTGCAGGGATATGTGCTGGGATTTCTGTTTATGATATATATAAACGTCTTGGACATAAATGAAGATGGGTTGATCCGTCAGTTTGCAGATGACACCAAAATTGGTGAAATTGTGGCTGGTGAGGACGGCTGTCAAAGTATATAGCAGGATATAGATCAGCTATAGAAACGGGTGGAGAAATAGCAATTGGAAGTTAACCTGAGCAAGTATGATGTGTTGCACATTGGGAGGTCGACTATAAGGTGAAAGTATACAGTTAACAACATTAATGTACAGATAATGGGGTACAGGTCCATAACTCCAAAAGTGGCAACACAAGTAGATGGAGTGGTAAAAAAGGCATATGATATGCATGTCTTTTTTAGTCAGGACATTCAATATAGGTGTGTAAGAAGGAACTGCAGATGCTGGTTTAAACTGAAGATAGACACAAAAAGCTGGAGTAACTCAGCGGGACAGGCAGCATCTCTGGAGAGAAGGAACGGGTGTCTATCCGAAACATCACCCATTCCTTCTCTCCAGAGATGTTGCCTATCCTGACGTGTCTATCATTGAATATAAGTGTCAGGAAGTCGTATTGCAGCTTTATGGGACTTTGGTTAAGCAGCATTTGAAGTATAGTATGCAGTTCAGTTCGCCCTGTTACAAGAAGGATGTGGAGGCTTTGGGGAGTGTGCAGAACAGGTCCATTGGATGCTGCCTGGATTAGAGGGGATTTAGCACTAAGGAGAAGTTGAACTAATTTGCTTTGCTCTTTCTGGAGCATCAGAGATTGAGAGGAGAACTGAAAGTAATATGTAACATTGAGAGGCAAAGATAGGGTAGAGAATCAGAACCTTTTTCCTAGGGTGGAAATATCAAGGACGAGAGGGCATAGCTTTAAGGCAATACGGGAAAAATTTAAAGGAGATGTGTGGGGCAAGGTTTTTTTTACACAGAGGGTGGTGAATGTCTGGAACACATTGCTGGGGGTGGTGATGGAAGCAGATAATGATAAAGGTGTTTGAGGTTTTAAATAGGCACATGGCCATGCAGGGTGTGAAGGGATATTGATCACGTGCAAGCAGAGGAAATTAGTTTAACTTGGCATCATGTTTGGCACGGACATTGTGGGCCAAAGGGCCTGTTCCTGTGTTTCACTGTTATAGGTTCCATGAAGTTCTTTGCAGGGAACGAGATCTACTACAGATTAATGGGTATGGTGCTATTTTAGTAGGTACATAATGTCATTTGTTAAGATGCAGAAATTAGAATGTAAGTCAACTTGTGTTGACAGTATGTAGCATAAAAATAAAAACATTGTTCATGCAATTTTACTTGCTAATAATGTGCCCAGAGGCTTTTCAAAACCAATCTCTTTGCAAAAGGCAAATAGTAAAATGATCTCTGTTCTAGTATCGTATACAGTCCTTTACATGATAAAGTGAAATACATATCCTTTTCAGGCAGTCATGTAATCACAAAAATCATAAAACATATAATGTTTTATTATATAAAACATAATAATCTTTTATTATGTATTAATATTTTCTGAGGCATAAATAAAACCAATCCTGCATATTGCATGTAATGTTCAAAGTTTTACATTAAATATATAAACAACAATTATTAATGTTGGCCAATAAAATATGGTATCATTCTTTGATTTCAGAAGAATGTTTATAAATACATTGGCAATTCTTGATAAAAATGATCCAGTGTGTCCAAAAATGTTTGCAATTGTCATAAATTGCAATAAAAATGTCACTTGTTTGCAATGAGTCAAATTTGAGTTTAATTTATTATTGTCAAGAGTTGAATGGAGCCTTGAGTATTGTACTGTTTAAATAGAAATGTTTATATCTGTGTAATGTGACTCATCTTTAACTCTTGGTATTTTTGTAATGTGAATTGAAGCAGTTGCCCTAGTTAGTAAATGATGGATTGACTTTACTGCCGAGGGTAGAAATGGTATAACTGTTGTACTTTTCTCTTTCAGTGTCCTGTCTAAAAACATTCCCCGTTCTCTTGGAGCAGGAGTTCATTTGTAAGTGTGAAGTCACTTTAATGGGATTGTAGCAACATCCATTTCCTTAGCATTTTTCCATTGATAAAGTTGTGTTCATTGTAACGACTTTAGAATTAATATTTGGATTTGGATATAGATCTTGTACGCTAGAAATCGCTATTGTGCAGTTTTCCTTTAAATTGTTTGTAACTGTGTTGTTGGAAGTACAGTGGAGTCCAAGCCTTTCTCAACACACTGTTTTGTGTCCATTCACGAGTTGGAAAGTTAGTTAATTTTTAGTCTAAAAATACTGCCTTTTTTATTGTCAATTCCTGCCAACTCTTTAGTTTCTACACAAATGTTCACATAGGCTTCATTGTTTTTTTTTGTCAATACAGGTAAACTGCATACCAAGGAACAAGGAAAGACAATCTTGAATGGGAGATTTGTTCAGGCCAAGCATTAATTCTGGTCATTACATTATGTATTGTTTTGAGGCGGCAAGGCTGGTCAGGAAATAAGATTATAAAACAAACAGTGAAATCACACAATGTAAAAAAGGTCCAATTAATTCCAAATGTCTGTATTCTGATAAATTGTCCAATATATGCATGTACATTTGTAAGTTTGCAGTAATTTTGTTGTGCTGTTTCCAAGCATATCTAGTCAAGTATTTACAATTCTCTCTGGATGGTGGAACAAGGTTACTCACCACAACAGTACCAGTTACTGCAAAAAGTGATTCTTGATTTCTATTGATTTTGCAGTTTCAGAGTGGATTTCTATTCTTCAGAAGTGAACCTGCTAGATTTGATCATGAGGGGCACCCCAAATTTACAATGTAATTTCTTTATTACAGTTTCTATAAGTATTTAATATTTTCTCAAAGGAAAACAATACCCATTTTTATTGTCACTTCTTTAAGATGGCAAATTGAAAGTGACAATAAAAGGACTCCACTGTACTGCAGTAATAATTTCATCTCCGTACTATCGAAGAGCTTTCATGGAACTTAGTATGTATATGATGCTTGTTCAAAATGCATCTTGGCAGCATTTTGATAAACAATACATTGATATAACTTTTTATTTTACATCTACCTGTGTGACTTGATTCTTGCAGTAATGCAACAAATAATATCTATCTTATAGCTATCTAGTATTTATCGAAATAGCTTGATTTTATTTGCCTAAATTCAAATTGTGTCATTTTTTAAATGATTTCTTATCTAAAAGTATATTGAGCTGCTATCTGGGGAAACAAATGGTAGTTGTTAACAATAATAGAGCTTATGAACACTGGATCATTTTATTATTTTTGAATATCTGGACTTGGTCCAATTTTACAGATGAATAAAAACAACAATGTGTCAGAAATTGACGATGAAACATTGTTGTGAAGGTGTTTGGTATAGTTTACCAAAAAAGGTTCTTCGATATTCAACTAAGTAATGCTAAGCAACAGATCTTTAGTGTCTTTCTCAGATCTATCCCAGGTTTAGGCAGTGTGGTATAGCTATCTCTTCAATAGTATAAGTTGTCTTGAAGATTATATTTGCAAATATCTTTTCAAGTGTAGACGCCAGTAAGATTGAGAAGTTTGAGAATTTCAGGTTGTACTTCATTTGCAGGGAAAGGAACATATCTGCACAGCGTTTTAGCAAATGGAAGTGACCTGCATCTATATATTGTTTGAAGTCCAGCATGAGAAGGTTGAGACAAAGTCATTACGTCTCTTCTAACCTAATGACTAGCCTGTAACTGATTGTGTTTTAGCTCAGTGTGGTCTGTGCCAATGGGAGATGAAAAGGATAACTGGAAAGTAAAAACTCTTGAAGAAATTTTGCAGGAAAAGAAACGACGAAAAGAACAGGAGGAAAAGGTTGATGTGAAACGTTTAAAAAATGTAAGTAGTAAATCCTGTCAACTTTTAGTATCCTTAGTGAGTGTGGTTTTGTTGCATTGCTTGGATTAATAACTCAATCTTTAATTCCAGTTTTCAACCAAAGCCAGTAACACCCTACTCGCCTCAGAACCATGAGCGTCCTATTTCTGTTAACGTGTTATCTTTGCTAGCTGTCTGCCAGTGATATTGGCCTGAGTTTTGGTTTAGCCTTTTTCCGCCTGATATAAGTGGCTGTTGGGAAATTGCGTCAACTCTGACTGTGCAGGTACTTTATCAAGCTACAGTTTAATAGATCGATGGATGGATCTTTAGATGTCCTTCTCTCCAGATTGACATTAGAAGCTCAGTGTGAGAAGCCTCATGGGTACAGACTTACAATTCATCATTCTGGTGCAGCGCATGGGATTGTTCCTGGGAGTGTTTTGAAGTAAGAGACTGACCGGGATAAAATGTCAGTGAATATCACTGAATTAATGAAACAAAAAGGAGACCTGATTGTTGAATCTTTATCTCCCTCCATCCTACATTCCTTGTATGTGCAGAAGTATTTGAAAATGCTGTCAGAATCATAGTTGTCAGGCATGATTTCACTACATAAAAGAGTCCACTAATTGAACCTTACAGATTTATGAATTGAGAGATGCAGCAATTTGTGTTCTTCCCACTGCCTAATGCATGTGTGCTGTACAGGTGCCCAGAAAACTTGCTAAAACATTTACCAAATCTCAGATAGAGTCATAGCTTTCTGCATTGTTTACAGTCTTGGATTATTTCACTTGACACTGCTTCCATAGGCTTGCAACAAGAAATTAAGTTTAATCTTGACTTCTGTAGTTGAAGACTTATGGTCTTCAGCTCGTGCCACCAACATTCGAACTCCTTTTTAACTAAAGGCATTTATTGTCATTGATTCATAAGGTGAGGCTGGTGATAGTGTATTGAAAAATGGCAGAATCGTACTGAAAGTGGATGCTCGAACATTTGGGTGAATTGTGGGCTTCTAAGCATTACTATAACATTACAGATTACACTACAATAGGTTGTATCATAGACAGTGAGGAAACTTGGGGGGGGAAAAAAACAAAGGATAAACACAAAATGCTGGAGTAACTCAGCGGGACAGGCAGCATCTCTGGAGAGAAGGAATGGGTGACGTTTCGGGTTGAGACCCTTCACACTGATGTCAGAGGAGTGGGCGGTACAGAGATAAAATGTCGTCGGAGACAGTAACACTGGTGGGAGACCTGGGAAGGGGGAGGGGTTGGAGAGAGAGGGAAAGCAAGGGCTACTTGAAGTTAGAGAAGTCAATGTTCATACCGCTAGGGTGTAAGCTACCCAAGCAAAATATGAGGTGCTGTTCCTCCAATTTGCGCTGGGCCTCACTCTGACAATGGAGGCTCTTGATCAACAGGGTAAGTGGACTCAGGAATTGCAAATGGCATTCAATTCTGGTCAATGGGATATGTTGCAAATTAGGAACTCAGACCAGCCAAGACTTTCACAATGAGCAGTAGGTCCCTGGGGGCGTGTTGTAGGTCAGAGGGACATAAGAGTGTAAGTACAGAGCTTCTTGGCAGTGGCATCACATGTAGATAGCATGGTGAAAAATACATTTGGTAAGATGGCAGGGCATTGATTACAGGAGATGGGATGTTATGTTACAGTTGTTAAAAAACATTGGTGAGGCTCCACTGGAGTATTGTGGACAACTTTGGTCACCATACTGTAGGAAAGATGGGAAGAGTACAAAGGTTTATAAAATCAAGAGGGGGCAAAGATAAGATAAATGCACACGGTCTTCCACAAAAGGGGAATTAAAAACTTGAGGGCATAGCTTTACGGTGAGAGGGGAAAGTTTAAAAGGGATGTGAGGGGCAACGGTTTAACACAGGGTAATGAGTATATGGAAAGAGCCGCCAGAGGGAATAATTGAGGCAGACAATAACATCTAAAGCACATTTGGATAGGTACATGGAGATGCAAAATGTAGCGAGATAAGGGTCAAATATGAGCACGAGACCACTATCTTGGTTGGCATGATCGAGCTGGGCTGAAGGGGCTTTTTATGATGTAGGACTTTATAACTATGTACTACTTTGCATGATGTGTGGGTGGATAGTAAAATCTAAAAAGCATGCAGAGTTGGTCATTTTTCAGTAGTGTACTCCAAAGTATCATGTTGAATTCCAATTTTTTAATAAATTAGTAAAAAATATATAGAAGAGTCTCTTACCCAAAAGTAATTTCTCTAATTTAAAAGTTGCATTATTCCAGTGAACTAGTGGCAGTGTTTGTGTTTAATTATTATGAATTTAGAAATTAAAGTTTAATAAATCTGGTCATTGTGGTCCACCACAGGAAATTGACTACAAAAATAACCTTGTGTAGGAAGGAACTGCAGATGCTGGTTTAAACCGAAGATAGACACAAAATGCTGCAGTAACTCAGTGGGACAGGCAGCATCTCAAGGTAGAAGTAATGGGTGACGTTTCGGGTCAAGACCCTTCTTCAGACTGAGTTAGGGGAGAGGGAGATACAGAGATAAGGAAGTGTAAGGTGTGAAAATGAGACAAAGAGGATGAAGCTCAAGGAAAATGTAGAATACTTAATTGTTACCAAGGAGAAGGTAACAACAAAGCAAACAGAGATAAAATGTAAAGGCAGTCAGATTGGTCCGAGAACTGGGATGGGAGGAGGGATGGGGAGAGGGAAAGCAAGGGTTACTAAAAGTTAGCAAATTCAATATTCATACCGCTGGGGTGATATGAGGTATCTGACAATTGAGGTGGCCCAGGACAGAAAGGTCTGTGTGGGATTGGGAGGGGAGTTCAAGTGTTTAGCAACAGGGAGATCAGGTAGGTTTAGGCGGACTGTGCGGAGGGGTTCAGCTAAAACGATCGCCGGAGCTTGCGCTAGGTCTCGCTGATATATAGGAGTCCACACCTGGAACAGTGGATACAGTAGATGAGGTTGGAGGTGGTACAAGTGAACCTCTGCCTCACCCCTGAAAATACTCGGGGTCCTTGGATGGAGTTGTGAGGGGCGGTATAGGGATAGGTGTTACATCCCCTGCGGTTGCGTGGATGGGGATGGTGTGAGTTGGAAGGGACGAGTTAACCAGGGAGCTGCGGAGGGAACGGTTTGTACGGAAAGGGATGGATATGGGAAGATGTGGCTAGTGGTGGGATCCCGTTGGAGGTTGCGAAAATGCCAGAGAATTATGTGCTGTATGCGATGGCTGATTCGGTGAAAGGTCAGGACTAGGGAGACTCTGTCCCTGTTGCGACTGAGGGGAGGGGGAGTAAGAGCGGAGCTGCGGGATATCGAGGAGACCCTAGTGAGGGCCTCATCTATGAGGGGAACACTAAAGAATGAGGACATTTCAGATGTCCTGGACAAGTGACAAGTGGAACACCTCATCAGATGCGGTGTAGACGGAGGAATTGGGAGTAGGGGATGGAGTCTTTACAGGAAGCAGGGTGGGAACATGTGTAGTAGTCTAGAGAGCTGTGGGAGTCTGTGGTTTTATATTAAATGTCAGTCGTTAGTCTATTTCCTGTGATGGAGACAATGAGATCAAGAATCGGTAAGGAGATGGTCCAAGTAAATTTAAGTGCGGGATGGATTAGTAGTAAAGTTAATGAAGTCAGTGAGTTCTACATGGGTGCAGGAGGTAACACGGATGCAGTCGTCAATGTAGCGGAGATAGTTTTGGGATAGGGCCCGTGTACGCCTGGAACAGGGATTGTTCGACGTACCCTACAAAGAGGTAGGCAGATGTGGAGCCCATATGAGTGCCCATGGCTACGTCTTGGATTTGGAGGAAGTGGCAGGAGTATGAGTAAGGACCAGCTCTGCTGGGCGGAGGAGAGTGTTGGGAGAGGGAAATTGGCTCGTTCTGCGGTCGAGGAAGAAACAGAGGGCTTTAAGACCTTCCTGGTGGGGGATGGAGGTGTCGAGTTACTGGACATCCATAGTAAAGATGATGGAGTGGGGGCCTGGAAAACGGATGCCATTAAAGAGGCGAAAGGCGATTAGACCAGGGGGATAGGATGGAGTCGAGGTATGTGGAATTTAATTCAGTGGAATTAATTTATTTAAAAGTTATCTTTGTTTAAAAGCTTGCATGCTTTGGGAAAGGTGCCGTTTAATTTTCTGAAGGGCCTGTTTGGCTTGGATAACTCCAGACCTGCTCTTAATGACTCGGTGATTTCTTGATTACTGAGGAAGAGTATGAATGTTAGCATGTCTTACATTCAAACTGTAGGAAAAAATGTATATGTTTTAATTCCTTGTAAGTCTTGGCTGCAAGAGATAATTGGGTGAATTCAGTTTCATCTTAATCCAGAAGCATCAAGAAATGAGAGGCTTTGAAAGACAAAATTCTCATTGTACGGTTCCAGTATTAGGGGATGCAGAATTGTTCCTGGGCAGATGATTTATGAAAGAAAAATCATGAATGTTTTTATTTTGTTCATAACGAAGAGAATTGTGAAGTGTGAACAGGTGGATGTGGCCAGATGGCTTTAATAAGGTGGCCTCGGAGGTTATTGAACAAAACTAGAACATGTGGAATCGGAGTTAATATATAATGTGTGGATTAAGGAGTGGGCAACTGATAAACAGTGGAACAAAATGCAGATTAATTTTGGGTTGGGAGACAAAAGATTACTGAGGTGGTGTGGAACATTGAGCTCATTTAGATGTGTAACCAGATATGTGAATCCAAGTTTACCGATATTTTTAAGCTGGGCAATAACACGGTTGACAAGAGGATAAAGAGAGATTAAAAGATAGGGCAGATGCGAAAAAAAAAGAAAGATCTGTCTTGGTAATAAAAAAATTGAAAAGCAGATGATTTGTAAGTAATGAGAAGGAAATGCTTTTGCAAGAATAGTACGTGTCGAGAGCTGAGGATGTTTAGTCATTTACGTTATTCAAGACGCAGCTATTTGGACATTTTTGGACTGTTGTGGAATCAAAGTTTCTTGGGATAAAAAAAGGAAAGCAGAGCCAAGGCTGATGATCAGATCAGCCATGCATAGAATGTGAAAATATCTGGCCCAGGCTGCCTCACACCTTGTCTCACTCTCCACCTTTTAATGTCACAGGAAGTCTAATTTCTGTCTTCTGTAAATCCAATGGCTTGTCAATAGACAACAGGTGCAGGAGTAGTCCATTCGGCCCTTCGAGCCAGCACCGCTATTCACTGTGATCATGGCTGATCATCCACATTCAGTACTCCGTTCATGCCTTCTCACCATATCCCCTGACTCCGCTATCTTTAAGAGCTCTATCTAACTCTCTTGAAAGCGTCCAGGGAACTGACCTCCACCGCCTTCTGAGGCAGAGAATTCCACAGATTCGCAACTCTCTGGGTGAAAATGTTTTCCCTCATCTCCGTTCTAAATGGCCTACCCGTTATTCTTAACATCGAGAACATGTTTCCTGACTCTGGCGTGTCCAAACCTTTAATATTATATTTCAATCAGAAACATGCTTATGCTCTTCTTATGCCGTCTCCTTTGAAACCCTGCTCCCCCTCTTGTAGTTCACTCATTTTTAACTACTGCCTCTGGGTTCCACTCCCATCCCATTCATCTCTGGGCCCTCTCCTTCCCCGAGGGGACCACTGGGGGTCGGTGCTTTGGGGCAGATGATGAGTTTTGCAATGCGTTTATTGTCCGTTTGAATCGACATGACTGGATATATAATGGTATTGGTTTATTATTGTCATGTTTGCTGAGATAAGTGAAAAACCTTGTTGACATAGTATCCAGTCATATCCCACTGTACATGAGCATAATCAAGTACAGCGGGTACTCTGGTTAGAGGATTCTGAATATCACATCTTGGTTAGAAATGGTTGATCTCTTTCCTGAGTTCCTGGAATCTAA
Source organism: Raja brachyura (assembly GCA_963514005.1). The sequence goes on from OY740811.1 coordinate 16,745,589, forward strand.
CATCAATCTTTCTCAGGACCTTCAGCCTCCCTCAGCTCTTATTCTGGTCATAGTTATACAGCACGGAAAGAGGGTCTTTGACCCAAGTCCACGCCAACATCTCATCTGGATGATGGAATTGATAGCTTTGTGGCCAGGTTTGCAGCTGATACAAAGCTACATGGAAGGGCAGGTGGTGTTGAGGAAGCAAGGAGTCTGCAGACGGACTTGGTTAGGCTGAGAGTCTATTTTATTACTTTTGTCACATGTACCAAGCTTTTGGTACATTAAAAGCTTTTGTTTGCATGATATCCAGTCAAGAAAAAGAACTGTACATGAAGACAATCCAGCCGCCCACAGTGGAAAGATAAAGGCTAAATGTTTAGTGTAAAGATACAACATTGAATCTGATAATGTCCAATTAAAGAAAGTTCAAAGGTCTCCAATGAGGTAGATGGGAAGTCAGGACCGCACTCTAGCTGATGAGAGGACTGTTCAGTTGCCCGATAACAGCTGGGAAGAAGCTGTCCTGAATCTGGAGGTATGCATTTTCAAACTTCTGTATCTCCTCCCTGATGGGAGTGACCAGGATGAGACCTGTCCTTGATTATGCTGGCGGCCTTGCCGAGGCAGTGTGAAGTGTAGATGGAGTCAATGAAGGGATACAAGTATGTGTGATGGTCTGGGTTACGTCCACAACTCTCTGCAATTTCTTGGGGTCTTGGATGGAGCTGTTCCCATACCAAGCCATGATGCATCCCAAAAATATACTTTCTGCTGTGCATCTGTAGAAGTTGGTGAGAGCTGTTGGAGATATTCCAAACTTTCTAAGCCTTTAAGAAAGTAGAGGTGTTGGTGTGCTTTCTTGGCCATAACTTTGATGTGGCTTGTCCAGGATAAATTGCAAGCATTTCAATAATTTGGCACAGATTCTCTGTTTCCTGGATCTCTGTGGAATTTGCCTGCAAACCGTTGATTTGCCCAGGAAAATCAAGGAACTGCAGATGCTGGTTTACAAAAAAAGACACAAAATGCTGGAGTAACTCAGTGGGTCAGGCTTATCTCTGGAGAACAGGGATAGGTCTTAACCTGAAATGTCACCTAACCATATTCTCCTGACCCGCTGAGTTACTCCAATGCTTTGTGTCTTGTTTTGTTGATTTTCTCCTTTCTGACAAAACAAATCTCACCTCATGACGGTATCTAAACAATATTTTGCAGCTCAGTCAGTCTAAGAGTAGACTACTGCTTCAATATTTGGCTTGCATTTTCTAACTGGGACACCCAATTGTTTTTTCCACCAACACGAGAACTTAATGAAACTGCTGCCAGTTGCCTTGTTTACCATTGGATCAGAAACCATTTTATTTCAGTAGATGATATTCTGTATGTCATACAATGTTGCCCTGAACAATGGATTTTAATCAACCTCAAACTCTGGACTTGTTTTATAGTTTACTGGGTGAAGCATTTCACAAATGTTTGCATACTTTGATCCATGTAGATATTTGTTAAAATGTGTAATTGGGAAATATAAGCTATGCAATGTTTTGATAACGATAACCGCTGTTCTTAAGGTGCCAAACGTTTCTTTGCATCAGTAAATAAATTGTGAAGAGTATTTTGTATGTACCGCAGTGGAGTCCTTTTACTGTTTCAATTTGTCAGCCCCATTTAAAAAAAAAACAGAGTGATCACAATCATAGTTTGCTTCCAACATGATGTAGTTTACGAGAGAAATATTGCCGTTTGCAGTGTTGATGGAGGGAAATGAATCCTTTTTTTCAGCAACTGCTATTTTTTTTTAAAAAGAAAAGTTTATTGTCAATTTGAAAACTCTTAACACTTTGAGCTGCAGAATGTTGGCCTCGAAGGGAGCTGCAGCTCTGCATTGTTACCTATGGTGCTAAGAAATCCATTAAACCCCTGGTATCAAGTATGTTAAGGTGTACGACTTTTGTACGCCATTATTTTCCATTTAGTTTTCTTTCTAAGCCTTGCATTCTCAAAACTGTAGTTATAATGATTAAGAACTGAGGGAAGGTGATCAGCAGAAGGGATGATGAAGAGTATGTCGTAAGAACATGTGTTGGGGCATGAGGAAAATGTCATAGATAATTTATGAAAGTTTAACTATTACTGAGCAGTGGATCGGTTCAGAATTACCATTCTATTTTTGTACATCTCAGTTGGATGACAGGGATTCTAAGCGAGACTCACTGGAGGAAGGAGAGCTTCAAGAACACAAGATGGAGATAACCATACGCAATTCACCGCACAGACGAGAAGGATCAATAGAAGATCGGTGTGTTTCCAATTTAACAAACTTTTTCTTTGTGGTCCCAATGCGAATGTCTGTTTAAAAGAAAAAATTAAGATTAAATAATTTCTTTTGCAGATCGATGAAAGAAGTCATTGGCTTTCATGTAGACCCTTCACGAGTTGGTTACTCTTCTAATCCATTCTTTAACATTTTGTGGTAGCTTCCGATTTTGCAAAATGTTTTATAATCCTGTTGCGAAACTCTACTTAAAACAGATAAACGGGGATACTTAAATGGCATATTTTCTTATCTCACTGATTTTCTAGCAATGTGTTTGGGAAATGTGACCTATTTTGTGTGCTAGGTTATAGACATTTTCCAGATTTCTGACTCATCCGCCAACCAAGTTAATTTTGTTTCCAGACACATCGGAGCCCTCTTCTCCAAACACACCAATGAGGAAGGTTCCATAGTAATTGGTTTAGTTTATAAAACTCGGATACAGGCCGTTCGGCCTAACGAGTCGGCACCGACCAGCGATCCCCACGCATTAACCCTATCCTACACATACTAGGGACAATTTCCACTTATACCAAGCCAATTAACCTACAAACCTTTACGTCTTTGGAGTGTGGGAAGAAAACCGAAGATCTCAGACAAAACCCACGCGGTCACATGGAAAACGTGCAAACCATACAGACAGCACCCGTAGTCAGAATTGAACCCTGTTCTCCGATGCTGCAAGCGCTGTAAGGCAGCTACTCTACTGCTGTGCCACTGTGCCGCCCATTTGATCATTTGAAAGGGCTTCATGTTTCTCTGGAGTGCAGGGAGTGCACAATACAGATATAAAACCAAATCTCTAACTGTTGCAGCATGAATTCTCAACATAACCACCGCTGCACTCCAAAAAGAAGTAATTGTGGTAATGTTTTATAGGATTTTATGACAAACTGGTAGCACCATTATAGAAATACATTAATGTAATTAACGACATATTTTTTCACATGGAACTTAGAGTAAATTATGCAGCAATGCACATACTTAGCATCACATGAGTTGTCTTCAAATTTCCTTGACAAAGTACAGAAGCTACAAATTTCAAACAATAACATGGGTCATTTTTGAGGTCATCTTGAGTATTCTATACATTATTGGCATTACGATTTAATTAAGCAGGTTAAAGTGTGGGAGCAGTTCAAATGAGTTTTGCTCAACCACGATTTGTCATGGGCAGGTTGTCTTGTGAGGAAAAGTTGGATAGTTTAGTTTCGTAGCCCCTGAAACGTGGAAAGATGAGATCTGCAAGGATGGATGTGGAGGAAATGTTTGCTTTCGTGGAGAATCTAGAACTTGGGTCAACAGGGGTTTCCCACTTAAGGCAGAGATGGGGCACCATTTCTTTTCAATATTGAGTTTTTGGAACTCTCCTCCTCAGTGTAATTGAGGCAGAGTTTTTGAATATTTTTAAGGCATCCTCAGAGAGATTCTTGCTGAGCAATCAGATGGAAAGTTGAGGTTACAGTCGGACCGTAACCTTATTAAATGACGATGCGATCCGACGGGGCCATATGGCCCAATCCTGATCCTAATTCATTTGTTTGTATTCTCTCTACTATACTGTTTGCAAATGAACTTGGTTAGTTTGAATAACATTGCTAATATGTCCTCTTTTAAAAACCATCTAGAGGTGAGGAGGATGATTCTTTGGCAATTAAACCTCCTCAACAAACCTCCAAAAAAGAAAAATCTCACCACAGAAAAGAGGAAAGGAGAAAGGAGAAACGAAGGCATCGCAGTAGATCAGCTGAAGGTGAGAGATATCAATAGAATGTTATTTTTATGCAGATTTACATCATGTGAAATGTGGGTGTCAGTTGTCTTTCAGATTAACGTTCATTGTCTCATTCTGAAATGAACTAGAATTTAAAGAAAATTCTGAAGCAGTTCAGAACCAATGTAAGTTAACATATGGGTATTAATTAAGAAAGGACGGGGAAGATTAATTTGATAAAGACTATGCAAGCGAGAACATAACTGATTAGGTTTAGGAAAATGGATGTGAATTCATATTAACCATGAGATTTTGTTTCACTGCCATCTCAAAGGCAAGATTCTAGTTGTGTAAAAACTGACATGTAGCAGAGGATTACAGGTGCTTTGTTAGGTAAACCTAAATCACCAAGAAAAACGGATACTAGTTGTGTGTGAAGAGGTGATAAGAATAGTAACTGCTGATTTAAACAACTAAACTAGCAAATCAGAATCAGATTTTATTTGCCAAGTATGTTTTGCAACATACGAGGAATTTCACTGGCCAGGTCAGTCATACAATTAAAAAGCAACAGACTCAAAAACACATTTTAACATGAGCATCCACCACAGTGACTCCTACACATTCCTCACTGTGATGAAAGGCGAATTAAAGTTCAAGTCCTTCCCTTGTGACCTCCTTGGTCATGGGCCTCGAGCCGTTGACGGGATGATCTTGACTCCCGTAGGCGGTGGCGATCGGGCCCTCCGAGTCGAGGCGATCAGCTCCTGCATCGGGGGGGGTTGTTAGCTCCCCGCGCTGGGCGATCAAACCTCGCGTCAGGCTGATTGAACAAATCCACCTGTTTCAGGTATGCGAAGGGATGAATGTAATGCAACAGTCTTTAAATCAATGGATAAATCCTGTACATAAAAAAACAAAAAAAGATAAGATGTAAAATTTGATAGATGCACAGTCAAGAATAATTGGAATTTAGATATTAGAATACATGTTATATTAAAGTGAATAATTACCTGGCAGATAAGAGCACCCAAATCATTCACTAGTAAGTACTTTGATTCTGGGTGTCATAGTGTGCTTTCTGTTAACATTCTATAAAGGATTATACAGGAAGGGGAAAAAACACAGAAGTGTAAGATTTTGGGGAAACAAGTTTATCTGATGATTGATAAACAGTGGAACTGAATAAAGTGGGGATTTCTTGGGCCATTTGTATGTGTGTGAGGAAAAATGAAGCATAGAAAGACAACCAAGAGGTCAAAAATCCTGTGGCTAAATAAAAAAACTTCTATACACATACAAGTGCTGATAAAACAAAAAGTAAATTGAGGTTAGCTGAAAGTTTATTTGGTGATAGAAGAAGGATATCAGAAATTCATAAAACTCTGAATAGTAAAGGGATTGTGAATATCCTTCGGGATATTTGGATGAAAATTGTTCAGGGATTATAAGCTGGCCAAAGTGTGAAATGAATTATTTACAACAGTCTTCAGAAATGAATCATGGGGATACAAGGAATGTTATGAAGAAATTCAGAGAATTTAATGTCTTCAGGGTATTTGAGGCAGTTGAAATGAACTTTAAAATCTTCAAGAAAATGAGCCAAGAAATGGGTAAGGCTCTCACTGATACATTTAGGCGGCCTATTAATACCCAGGATATACACAAGGTTTGTGAATGTTATCTGAATGTGTAACATGTTATTGAAGCTGTAGACCAGTCACTTATCTGTACCAAGGTATAGGATTCTCTGAAGACTATTGGGAACAGTCAACAGTTAAAAGTTATAGTTTAAAGAGTCCCATGGTGCCAGGATGTTTTTGAGGAGCTAATTCAATTGATATCAAAAATAATAAATAATTTCCTTTCTGAATTAGTAGTCACACAATGCTCTCCTAATCAATGGTTTATACACGTTTGGCCTGAAGTACTCCGTATTTACTCCGCATTCTGTATTTATATAATGCTTTTGAACAGCTTCATTAACTTACCATGGTGAGAAAAAAAAATGTATATTTGAAATGTTCTCTCTGCTGCTTCTACTTTTTTTTGAAGACCCACCTACATACGTTTGCCAGTCCTCCAACCATTCAAGTGACGCATCACATTTCTCTGTTTTAATTTTCTGGCCTCTTTTTCAATTTAATTGCCTGTCGCTAAAATTCCATGAACTTTGCCTTTTGCTAAACGTTGATACTGCATCCTTCAAGCCTTTTCTTTATCAGCGGTTAAGAACGTCATCTGTTCCAACAATGAATCATTACCATTTCTATTCCTGTCGATTGTAAAATTTCCATTTACAATTTACTATTTATGCTATCACATTGCATTTTAGGTGCCATGCTTAATTTTCCAAAACAACACTCTTCGAAAATTCATTTTCATCGCAACCTACTTTCTCAATGAGTATTTATTTAAAAAAATGTCAGTCATGATGCACCTTCAGAAGTTACTAACAATATTCTCCAAATTGGGTATAATATTTGTTATCAGAATCGTGGTCTGTGGATTGTTGATTTTAGGCCAGCTGGTTTATGGCTTTTTCTTTCTTTTTAAGTATTGGAAACTCTTGATGCATCTATCAGAACCCTGGGGACATGAGACTGCAGATGCTGGAATCTTGAGCAAAAAACAAAGTGCCGGAGGAACTCAGCGGGTCAGGCAGCATCTGTGGAGACAATGGACAGATTACATTTTAGATAAAACCCTTTAAACTCAACAATGTTTGAAGACAAACTGAAGACGAGTCCAGACCCTAAATGTCATCTGTCCATTTCCCTTTACAGATGTTGCTTGGCCCGGTAAATGTCATCTGTCCATTTCCCTCTACAGATGTTGCCTGGCCCGCTGAATTCCACCATCACTTTACTTTTGCTCTATCAGAACCGTACATTGTAAAGATATTTGAAAGATTGTGGTCAGTGCTTCTATAATGTTTTATTTTACTTTTCTCTGTATTCGAGACCTTTTCCAATTTTGACCTCCACTAATTCATTACACTTCTTAATCTGCGTTTCCAGTGTAATTATATGTCCCGCCGCTCTCATTTTCAATAATTCAATAGCGAAACGTCCAACTTATTAACATTTGATATTTGCCAGTCCTTAATTGTCCAAAGGATTGCTTTCTCTTTCTCTGATTAGTTCGTCTTCTTGCCGTAGCTTTTCTGCAATGTAGGTAAATATGACGTCAGCAAAGTCTTTCAGACATGCTGTGAATAAATATCTGTAACAGCAGGAATTAAAGTTGTGAGGCTTCTTTAATTATGTTTCATATTGTAAACTTGATCATGTTCACATAATGACCAATGTCATCCAGTTGGTGGTGAAGGGATGGGAAATCAGGTTTGATGTGATGATCCGCTCTCATTCTCATAATGTTTCTCACATGGTGAAAATGTAAGCTCATGAACTGGCGGGTGCCATTAGTATGTAATCTGGTAATTCTACTCGGAATAATTAAAACGGTTAAATTGATTGTGCATAGCTTGCAATTATTTTCTCTTTAAAAAAAAAATAAAGAGCTGATTTAACTAGGGTGTTTAAGATGATTGAAAGATATGGTAGGATGGGGCGGTCCAAAACAAAGATAAATAACCCTAAACTTAAAGCAACACTTTTTAAGGTTGCTGTTTGGAAACACAACACACAGAAGATAGTAATGAAGAACATTTTCCTCTTTAAAAAAAAAACCAAGAAAATGTGAGGCTTGGTCAATTGGAAAAATTCAAAACTGAGATTAAAGGAATATTTTATAGGCAATTAAGGTTTGTGGGAAGATTGAAGTAGGCTCTCTTAAGACAGACTGAATTCTATCCTCCTCTCCAAACATGAAGCTGATGTTTGTTACAATCAACAATTTCAGGCCCTGGGGTCTGATTAGCTTGCTTCTGCATCTGCTAAAAGATTACAAGATGGAGGATCGTATTGCATGATGCAACGTGGGTGAGTGTGAATGTAAAACAAACACTTAAACCACCTGGGGATTCTGGTGAGTACTTCTGTATGTGACACCCAGAGACAACAGGATTCTGATGCAGAACATTCAGAATGATTCCATTTAAGTGGGTTTTAATTTACAAATCATTCGTATTAGTCTTAATTAACATTCAAACATGCAAATATTTGTAAACAGGAAAACACATGAGAGGAAAGGAGAAAGATAAGGAGAAAGAGAGGGAACATGAGCGAAGGAAACGGCAGCGAGAGGAGCAAGATAAGGCACGTAGAGATCGGGAAAGGCAGAAACGGAGAGAACTTGCCAGAGAACACTCCAGAAGAGAAAGGTGAAGGAAATTAATTTTCCTATGGGCTAGCAGCTGTTAAGCATATATAATGATTTAAAAAAAAATGTCAATACAATCTATGGAAAACATGACAGTTTTAGTTTTGTTTTCTTTAGTAGTGCAGAGATCAGATTACTTGCTTTTATGTTTTTTTTTTACGGTTCTGCTTGGTTGTTCTGTGTTTAGTGATTTAAAATCTTTTTAACTAGCATTTTGTAACTGACAAAAAAGCTTATTAAATGATACCTATTGACTCCGATTGTAGCTGTTGCAGACTTGGTTAATGTTGCTGAGATAAGAGTGGAACTAGGAATGGTAGGAAAGGATAGAACAATACTAAAAACTAGTTTGCACAAAGTCTTTTGGCTCTACAAATCATGTGGCTTAAAGAAGTATGGGCTGTTCAAGCTGAATTATTTAATATTTAGAAACTATTTTAAATCTGGGACAGAATAGTAATATTCTATTTCAATTATGGTCAAAAGTCTTTCAGTACTGAAGTCTAAAGATTACACAATGTGAACATCTCTAAACCAGGACATGTTGCACGTGTCTGCAGACATCTCAAAAGACACAAATATTGCAAATACGACGTACTTTAAATGAGTTGAAATCTCATCAGATTTGATGTTCCAACTCCCAATTGGCCCATAACAGCCATTGTCGTCGTGCCCGTTCATCTTATCATGCCTCTTAAAACACCTCATTCTATCGGCCAATGTGCTCGGCATTCAGTTTGGTGTCGTTCCACCAACCATGCTGAGGCCATGACCTGCCCAACAACCATGGACTGGTTATGTCATTTAGTTCATATCTGAGAGAATCATTATTTCAAAATTGCTCTTTTTTAAGTCATATTTCCGAGGTCTACTCAATGGGGTTGAGTAGACATATAACATCGGGTATACTTTAAAAATAGATGTTTAACACTGACACAGATAAATTAATCAGAAATTATGTTTTATTAATTAAAGGCAGTCTCTGAAATGTTAATGTGAGCTTGGTATTTGGGAAATGGCTTGTCTGTTTTTACTGGTCAAATATTTTCAACATTTTTTAAATTAAGTCTCTTAATTTGTCAAGTGGCATAGTTGAAGCTGGCAGACATTCACTTCTTTAATTGTTAACGTTAAGGAAAGAGTAAAGAGGTTGCTATTTGCCCATTTATAAATAAGTAGACATAATTTGACTGTTCTCTTCCCGCCCGACATGAAGTTTAGCAAAATGTTCAGTGACAGAAGTGGGACAATATAAATCACGTGGACTGGACAGCAAATGTTCAGTGAGCTCTCACCTCTGGAATTTAATTTCTAGTGTCCAGGCTCCTCCTTTCACCCATTAGAATGGAGTTCCACGTCCTGTCCACCATATCCTCACTGACCCAAGTATTATCCTGCCCTGTTATCTCAAATTTAAAAGCTTTTTTTTTCAACTTAAATCCCCCATTTTGTCCACCTCAAACTTTAGAGATTCAGTGCGGAAACAGGCCTTTTGGCCCACCGAGTCCGCGCCGACCAGGGATCACCCTGTGCACCAGCACTATCCTCCACACACTAGCGATAGCTTACAATTTTTACCAAAGCCAATTAACCTACAAACCTGTGCGTCTTTGAGTGCGGGAGGAAACCCACGCAGTCACAGGGAGAAAGTACAAACTCCGTACAGACAGCACCCGTAGTCAGGGTCAAACCCAGGTGTCTGGAGTGTAAGGCAGCAACTCTACCACTGTGCCACCCCAACTGGCTCCTTTCCAATATAATCATTCCCTGCACACTCCAAATGCTTGGAATTCAGGAGAAAAGCAATCTTTGTGACAAGAACCAGTCATTTGGATTACCAACAAACTACAGTGTGATATGGCACGGACAGTGAGAAAGAAACTTCATTTGTGACAGATCTATCAGGTCATTAAGGAACCTCACTGAACTCAAAACTCAGGCACTGGCTTTGCAGGGTGGGCATCTGCTAGCTCTGTTTCAAAATGGAAGAAACAATGCCTGCAGTGTCACAAACTTGTGACATTGCAGGCTTTAGTCCTGTATTACTTGAAGGTTTCTGGCACATAACAATAGTGTAAAATATAACCTGCAATAATGATCTTCTAAAAACTATTAGACAGCCATCCACATTGGTTTTGGTATTGACAATTATTAGCATGCATGGAAATATATTTGTTGAATTCTACAGATGGATTGTCTAAGTAGTTTTTTGTAACTTATAGATACAAACAGTGTGAGGCAGGATGTGATGTGAGTTGCTACATGTGATTGTAAAAACACCACTTGAGTTTTGGATTGCTTTTGTATATTGACAGTGCTTATGAATCTTCCAGGGACCGCCTTGAGCAACTTGAGCGTCAGAGGGAACGGGAAAGGAGAATGAGGGAGAGGGAACAACTGCAAAAAGAGCAATGGGAACTAAAAGAGCGTGAAAGACGAGCTGAGGAAAGGCGAAAGGAGCGTGATATCAGGAGGGAAGGTATTTAGTTTAAAACACCCAGGCCTGGTGGCCCTTACAGGATTAGGTGCAGGACAGGTGCTTTATTTAAGATAAAGTTAATGTATTTGCATTTATCTATCGATATGATCCATGCAATGATACGCTTATTAAAAAGCACAAGGGATAATAACTCTCCACATTGCTCAGTGTGTTAACCCTCGCATTGGCCTTCCATCACAGATTTCCTGCTTCTCTGCCACGATACCTGGCGTTGCTCCTGAAAACCTGGTGACTGGATTGCTCCCTTACTGCCTTGGTTTTTACAATAAGGTGCTGTAAACAGAAATTTGAATGGGAATGAGTCGGTGTTTCCCATTGCAGTTGTCATGCAGCAGCTTCTGCTTCTATTTCAGATTTCTAGCATCTGCAGCAATGTGAATTACAATCTTTGACCTTTATTTGGCCAGACTACATAACTTTGAGCTTCAGCTAGATGTAACTTGAACCCGTACATGATGATCACTTAAAGTACTTGATATAACTATCTGCTCAGTTTTTAAGGATTCTGCTCCACTCTATCAATGCTGTGTGGCAGGTGATCTCCAACCCGTTGATTGGTGTATGTAAATGGGAAACTACTTTGAGCAATCCAGAAGATAATTGCTGGTCCGGGGGAAAGACTTGAGATCTTGTCTTCCAGGCCGGAACCATTTCACTAAACCAGAAGTTGTCAGTCCATTACAGGTTGTTGGACAAAGGAGGGGGGAACATCAGGTCACAGATGGGCCATATTCTCACTAACCAGTTGGCCAATGAATGGCTCCAATTCATCTATTTTAAATGTTGTCCTGGATGCTATCAGGGTGCAACATATCAGATCTGCTTTTACAACAACCTTTACAATTTCTCTGTTCTTTACTAAGTAGTGGTGCCTATTAAACAATTTATAGCCTGGACTCCCTGTGACCTGAAGCAGTCAACTCAGTGGAGGATCATGTTGAAGCACACACTCCGAGAAATCTATACACTGGACATGATCATTCATCCCAGTGTGATCATGCCAACCAAAATGGACTCCAGATTAATTCCGTGTCATACGGAATTCCGAGTCATACCGTGCAGAAACTGGCCCTTCGGCCCTACCTGCCCATGCCAAACAATATGGTCCATCTACACTAGTCCCACCTGCTCGTGTCTGGCCAGTATCTCTATAAACCTTTCCTATCCATGTACCTGTCTTTTAAATGTTGCTTATAGTTCTGGTCTCAACCACCTCTTTTGGCAGCTACCCTCTGTGTGAAAAAGTTGCACGTCAGGTTCCTACTGAATGTTTTCCCACTTACCTTAAACCCATGTTCCCTGATTCTTGATTTCCCTAATTTGGGCAAAAGATTCTGCATTCAACCTATTTATTCCTTTCATGATCTTATACATCTCTACAAGATCAGCCCTCATCCTCCTGCGCTCCAAGGAACACTGCCCTAGCCTGCCCAACCTGTCCCTGTAGCTCAGGCCCTCAAGTCCTGGCAACATCCTCGTAAATCTTATTTACATTCTCTCCAGCTTAACAACATCTTTCCTATAATGGTAACCAAAACTGAACACAATACTCCAAATTTGGCCAGCATCTTGTAAAACTGCAACATAACATCCCAACTTCTATACTCAGTACCCTGACTGATGAAGGTCAATGTACCAAAAGCTGGCGTAACCACCCTATCTACCTGTGACGCCACTTCCCAAATCTTAATTTGCATCCCTGATGGTTAAACAATAGAACAATGAAAGATAATCTAATGACGCTGCCCTTTAACGTTTTTTTAATGCCTGGTTGTTGGAATTGATGAGGAATCTCCTGCATTTTTTCAGCAATGATGCATCACAGAGGACTGAATGATGAATATGCTGTGAAACTAAAGCCCCATCATAGGAGCCACAGCCCAGTGTGGCGGCATGCAGAGAGGTTTGAACTTGATGAAAGGAAAAACGGTAAGGTTAACAAATTATTAACTTAATACATATTGTCTGAACAACAATACTAAGTCTGTACAAATCTGGTACAATGTTTTAACTAAATAAAATAGGAAACTATAGTTTGAGAAATGTGGCGACTTATTGTGCAAAAGGGTTGTTTGTGTGTCTTATTTTATTTGCACATTAGGGGAATGTATACAGTTAATGGTATGACCCTGAACAGCATTCATATACAGGGGTCGGGTCCGAGATGAACAATCTCTCAAAGTAGCAACATAACTAGATAGAGTGACGAGGACAACATATTGTTTACTTGCCTTCATCAGTCAAGGCTTTGAGTATAAGACTCGGGAAGTCATGTTGCAGCTTTATAAAGCCTTGATTAGGACACATTTGGAGAAGTGTGCGCAGTTCTGTTTGCTTCATTACAGGAAGGATATGGAAGCTTTGGAGATGGTGCAGAAGAGGTTTACCAGGTTCCTGCTTGGATAAGAGAGTACTGTTTATAAGGAGAGGTTGGACAAACCTTTTTTCTCTGGAACGTCGGAGGTTGACACCAGACCAGATATAGTGTCCTCCATAATGTTTGGGACAAAGATCCATCAGTTACTTATTTGCCTCTGTACTCCACAATTTGAGGTTTGTAACAGAAAAAAATCACATGTGGTTAAAGTGCAGATTGTCCGATTTTATTTGCCGCAAGGCCTGGCAGAGCATCACCATAAAAGACACCCAACAACTGGTGATACCCGTGAATCGCAGACTTCAAACAGTCATTACATGCAAAGGATATGCAACAAAATACTAAACATGACTACTTTTCATTTACATTGCTGTGTCCCAAATTTATGGTGCCCTGAAATGTGGGGACTATGTATAAACGCTGGTAATTTCTACAGTGTGAAACCAAAATGTATAAAAATGGCCTTTATTAAAATCTGGCAATGTGCACTTTAACCTATGTGGTTAAAGTGCAGATTGTCAGATTTTATTACATCTTGGTTTCACCATGTAGAAATTACAGCTGTGTTTATACATAGTCCCTTCATTTCAGGGCACCGTAATGTTTGGGACACATGGCTTCACAGGTGTTTGTAATTGTTCAGGTGTGTTTAATTGCCTCCTTAATGCAGGTACAGGAGAGCTCTCAGCACCTAGTCTTTCCTCCAGTCTTTCCATCACCTTTGGAAACTTTTATTGCTGTTTATCAACATGAGGACCAAAGTTGTGCCAATGAAAGTCAAAGAAGCCATTATGAAACTGAGAAACACGAATAAAACTGTTAGAGACATCAGCCAAACCTTAGCCTTACCAAAATCAACTGTTTGGAACATTAAGAAGAAGGAGAACTGGTGAGCTTACTAATCGCAAAGGGACTGGCAGGCCAAGGAAGACCTCCACAGCTGATGACTGAAGAATTCTCTCTATAATAAAGAAAAATCCCTGAACACCTGAACACATCAGAAACAAGCTTATGGAGTCAGGTGTAGATTTGTCAATGATCACTGTCCGCAGAAGACTTCATGAACAGAAATACAGAGGCTACACTGCAAGATGCAAACCACTGTTTAGCCGCAAAAATAGGATGGCTAGGTTACAGTTTGCCAAGAAGTACTTAAAAGAGCAACCACAGTTCTGGAAAAAGGTCTTGTGGACAGATGAGATGAAGATTAACTTACATCAGAGTGATGGCAAGAGCAAAGTATGGAGGAGAGAAGGAACTGCCCAAGATCCAAAGCATACCACCTCATCTGTGAAACACGATGGTGGGGGTGTAATGGCCTGGGCACGTCTGGCTGCTGAAGGTGCTGGCTCACTGATCTTCATTGATGATACAACTGCTGATGGTAGTAGCATAATGAATTCTGAAGTGTACAGACCCATCCTATCTGCTCAAGTTCAAACAAATGCTTCAAAACTCATTGGCCGGTGGTTCATTCTACACCAACACAATGATCCCAAACATCCTGCGAAAGCAACAAAGGAGTTTTTCAAAGCTAAAAAATGGTCATTTCTTGAGTGGTCAAGTCAATCACCCGATCTGAACACAATTGAGCATGCCTTTTATATGCTGAAGAGAAAACTGAAGGGGACTAGCTCGCAAAACAAGCATAGCTAAAAATGGCTGCAATACATGCCTGGCAGAGCACAACCAGAGAAGACACCCAGCAACTGGTGATGTCCGTGAATCGCACTTTAAACAGTCATTGCATGCAAAGGATATACAACAAAATACTAAACATGACTACTTTTCATTTACATGACATTGCTGCGTCCCAAACTTATGGTGCCCTGAAATGGGGGGGACTATGTATAAATACTGTGGTAATTTCTACATGGTGAAACCAAAATGTATAAAAATGGCCTTTATTAAAATCTGACAATGTGCACTTTAACCACATGTGATTTTTTTTCTATTACGAATCTCAAATTGTGGAGAACAGAGGCAAATAAATAAATGATGGGTCTTTGTCCCAAACATTATGGAGGGCACGGTTGAAGTGTATACAACTATGAGGCCCAGATAGGGTAGGCAGAACCTTTTTCCCACAGTGAAAATGTCAAAGACTAGAGGCATAGATTCAGATTCAATTTTAATTGTCATTGTCAGTGTACAGTACAGAGACAACAAAATGCATTAGCTCAAGGATTCAAGGAGGTAGAAAGAAAGTTTGAAGGAGATGTGCAAGGCACTTTTTATGCAGAGGTGTGGGTGCCTGCTACATGCTGTCCGGGGTGCTGGTGGAGGCAGATACAAAAGTGGTGGTTTAAAGACTTTTGGATAGTCACATGAATATGTAGGGAATGAAGGGATATGGATCATGTGCAAGCAGTAGAGACAGGTTTCAGTGGCCATTGTGTTCAACCCAGTGGGGCCTGTTCCTGTAGCATTGTGGAAGTTGGCATTGTGTTTCCTGTAGCATTGTGGAAATTGGTGAGGGGTCATATAATCTATTCCTCCTCCTGTTTTGTCACCCTTTGCATGAAAGGCATGAAGTCCATATTAAAGCTCACCATTGTAGTCTTGTTTTTTATTGAGCCGGATAATCCAACATTGAGATGTAAAAATGGGTTAATTATGCCCTATCATGTCAACATGTGGCATTATAGACAGTGAGGAAGGTTATCTTAGTTTACAACAAGATCTAGATCAGTTGGGAAGGTAGACCAAGGAATGGCAAAAGGAATTTAACTCAAAATGACGTGGGAGATGTTGCACTTTGGTATGACAAACCAGGGTAAGACTTACACGGTAAATTTCAGTTTAGTTTATAGATACAGCGCGGAAACTGGCTCAGCGAGTCTGCACCGATCAATGAACCCCACACATTAACTCGCGCTAGGGCCAATTTACACTTATACCAAACCAATTAACCTACAAACCTGCACGTCTTTGGATTGTGGGAGTAAACCAAAGATCTCGGAGAAAACCCACGCGGTCATGGGGGAGAAGATACAAACTTTGTGCAGACAGCACCCGTAGTCAGGATGGAACCCGGGTCTCTGGCGCTGTAAGGCAGATATTCTACTGCTGCGCCACTGTCGTAAATGGTAGAGGCCTGGAGAGTGTGGCAGAACAGAACGATCTGGGAGTACAGGTGCATAGTTCCCCGATAGTGGTGAGTCATGTGGACAGCGTGGTGAAGATGCTTGTGATGCTTGCCTTCATTGGGAAGGGTATTGTGTACAAAAATTAGGACAACATAAGGCAGCTAAACAAGCTGTTGGTGAGCCCACACTTGGCGCACTGTGTGCAGTTCTGGTCACCCAGAAGGATGCCATTAATTCGGAAAGTGTGCAGAGGAGATTCATCAGGATGCTACCTCGGCTTGTGGGCTTGAGTTACTGGGAGAGGCTGGATAAGCTGAAACTTTTTTCTTTGGGGTGTATGAGGCTGTATGAGGTGTATTGAGGCACAATATCACGATGTGCATCGATAAAATGAACGCCCATGTCTTTTTACAAGTGCAGAGAATTTGAAGACTAGGGGCATAGATTTAAAGTGAAAGGGGAAAGATTTATGGGGAACAACTTTTTTACTCGGGGTTTAATCTGTATATGGAATGAGCTGCTAGAGCAAGCTATAAAAGCCGATAAAAAATACAGCATTAGAAAAACATGTGGGCAGATTTATGGATAGCAAGAGTTTCGAGGGCTATGGGCCAATTGCAAACAAATGGGATGAGCTCAATATGTCAACTTGGCGCGGGCATGGACAAGATGGGCCGAAGAACCGGTTTCCATGCTGTATAACCCTATGACTCCGTGACTATCCAGCCTCACACCTCATCCATCCCTATCTACCAAATCTCTGGGGAACGACCTCATGTAACTCCAACGTTGCTCAACATTTATACTACTCGCAGCATCCATTTCTTCAGAAGGTTAAACGTATTTCAGTCAGGAAAAACTGGACAGAAGAGAAGAAACAAAGTGAGTGTAAGCAACAGAGGCAGAGTGAGAAAGAATACGTGGTAAAGAAAAAAGATAACATAGTAGAAAATCTGAAAAGGGAATCAGAGGAACTACTTTGCCGTAATGGATTGAATTGGAGAATTATTGGACAATGTCACTAACATTTTCTTTCATAAATCCTTCTACCATTTGTGTTTTTTTTCCTGCAGTAAAGGAAGAAAGGTATGAAGAAAAAGACCCGCCGTCCGATCTGCAAGACATCAGCGACAGCGAAATAAAAACAACATCTGGTGAATCTACCTCGGGTAGGTAGGGAGATGTGCTGGGCTTCCTAAAGCCAGGATGGATGTGTTATATGTTTTGGTCATATATTGGCCCAGCATAATGTATGCACTTGTTACAAGTTGCATCTTTTGCTTTATTAATCTGGATGTCTTTGAGCACCTCTGCAAAGGTCTGTGTGGTCTTAAATCTGCCATGGATCTATATGAAGTCACCTTAGTTTAATTTATTGTCACATGTACCGAGGTACAGTGAAAAGCTTTTGTGTGCTAACCAGTCAGCTGAAACTCTATACAGATGTTCCCCGATATACGGTGCTTCGACGTACGATAATTCGACTTTACGATCGGCATACGCTCGGCAACGACAGCGAGCCACACGCCACGTCCGGTCACGTGATCGTAATGTGTTAAATGTATTTTCGACTTGCGATATTTTCGATTTACGATGGGTTTATCGGAACGTAACCCCATAGTAGGTCGAGGAGTAGCTGGACATCATTACATTCAAGCCATCCGCAGTGTACAGATGCATGATAAAGAGTGCAAGGTAAAATCATATTAAACATCGTCCGATGGTCTCCAATCAGGTAGATAGTAGCTCAGGACTGCTTTCTAGTTGCTGATAGGATGGCTTAGTTGCCTGATAACAACTTGGAAGAAACTGTCCGTGAATCTGGAGGTGTGCATATTCACACTTCAGTATTTCTTGGCTGATGAGAAGGGGGAGATGAGGGAGTGACTGGGGTGAGACTCGTCCTTGATTATGCTCATGACCTTGCTAGGGCAGCATGAGGTATAAATTTAATCAATGGTTGGTTTGTGTGGTGATCTGGGTTGCGTCCATAATTCTCTGCGATTTCTTGTGGTTTTTAATGGAGCGGTTTCCCAACCATGCTATGATGCATCCCGATGAAATTCTTTCTAAGGCACATTTGTAGAAGATAAAATGCTTTCTACAGCAGATCTGTGGAAGTCGGTGTCCATAAATACAGAAAGAAGATTGCTATTAAAATCTGCTGGTTTTCTATAATGGATATTAAGTATAAAAAGATCCTGCAACAACACATGCACAGTAAGATTCTACTTGCTTTTTCCAGTGTAAGTCAGGTACAACAGGGACACTATTGATGGGTATAAAATTATGAGCGGTATAATTGGATAAATTGCAGGAAACCTTTCATCTTATCAAAGGTATATATAATTAGAGGTATGAAATAAGAGTTGGAGAAGATCTGAGGAGGACCTTATTCACCCAGAGTGTTCTGAGTACCTTAAACACACTGCAGGAGAGAGGGGTCTTAGCAGAGTCACTGGCAGCATGCAAGAAGTGTCTTAATGGTCACGTGAATCACCTGGCCATTAGAAGGCCGCAGGCCTGGTGCTAAAAGTTGGGATTAATATGGTTGATGTGGAATTTGTGGGCTTAATGAACTGTTCACATGCTATGTGACTCCATGACGCTAATAGGGAATAAATCATGTTCAGCAATGGTGCATGATTCACCTCAAAAACAAGACCAAATAAGTCTGAGCACCAACAACAATTTTCACCCTGAGCAATTGCAACTGTAGCTTCATGTGTGAAGATTAAGGTGTTCCACATTTTGCTGTGTTCATTGCTTCCCTGCAATTATCAGAAGTGAATGTTCTTATCTGAATGCTCTTATCATGTATCCTCTTCTCTTAAAAATAATATGAAACAAAATACGTAAACTTATGCTTGTTTCCCTCCCCGCCCCCCCCCCCCCCCCCCCCCCCCCCCCGAAAGTTTACATTTACATGTTGTGATACTTCCACCTCTTGATCTCTTGATGATTTTTTAAAATTCCTCAATTTATTTCACAGGCTCTGCAACCGCTTCAGAGGCAGAGAGCAGTAGTGAGGGGTCTGAAGAATCACTAAGTCCATCTGAGGTTGAAACTGAGCCGTCTCCCGGTGAGGGCAATTCCTAAAGGATTCCAGTACATAAATGCTCAAGCTAGCAAATTAAACGGATAAGATACAGGAAGGTTGGGGGGGGGGGGGTCAGGTTTGAATGGGGGAATGTCTCCTATCATTTTCTGTTTATACATATTTTAAGATGTTAGGAGGAACAATCACTTAAATAATTTAGAACTGACATCATCTTTGTTCTAAAGGTTTTGAATTCCTTTTTGTTAGGAGAAATTAGTGAAGAGGAAGAGCACAGCGATGAAGAAAGGCAGAATGGAAACCATCTCCAAATGGGTAAATGCCAACCCTGTACCTTCTCCACGGCTCAGTGTAGCATATGATTGGTCCTGGGGCAGGTGATTTGTTTTTCCTGATACTGAATTTGTTAGTTACAGAATCAAAGTTTGACCATGATTCAGAAGAGAGTGTGGAGGAGGAGGATGAGGAGGAGATGGAGGAAGAGGATGAGGAAGAGGAGGAGGAAGAGAGCCCAATCTCAAATGCTCCGACTGAAGAAGAGTATGTTCCTGACTCCCCACCCGCTTCACCAGTCGAACTGAAGAAAGAGCTGCCACAGTACTTGCCTGCTCTCCAGGTAAGTAACTGGGGCCTGACTGTTAGAGAAATAATGTGGTAGAAATACTCGGGGTCGGGCAATACCTGTGGTGACAGGAACTCTTCCACCTCTTTGATGAAAAGCCTGACCTCCGGAGTAGTTCCTGCAATTGTTGTTTATTTCAGATATCCAGCATCTCCAGTATTTTTAATACAAGGTCAAAGAGGGCAGCCAACAATATTTCTTCTTGCGGAATCCTTAGAACAAGAGTAATGTCACTATGATTGTAGCTGTAACCTCGTCCAGGAACAAGACTGCAAACATCCAACATTCATATCATCATATCTTAAGCATTTGTTGAACTTGCGATAAAAAATTGTTGATGAATGCTTCAGTAAATCGCCCACAGGTTACAGCAGAGGCATTTAAAGAGCTTGCGGTTGCATTTTCTTTCTGCTCATAGTAACTGATAAGTCTTATATCTCAGTCCCTGACATGGCACCCAAAACCCAAGGAAAAAGAGAATGCTGGCATATGGAACCAAAAACAGGATGCTGGAAGAATTTAGTGGTTTAAGCAGCATCTGTGGGGGCAAAAGGTGTAAAGGGCCTGTCCTACAAGCATGCAACTCCATGCGATGAGCGCGACCTAACGTGGTTGCTTGAGCCGTCCGGCGTCGCGGGGCAGGTCCCACTTCGATCGCCGGAGCCGTGCGGAGTTCGTCCCGACATCGCGCGGGGCTCCGAAAAACTGACTGTTCGAAAATTCCGCGCGACAACGGCTTGTTGGCTCGCAGTCGCCTCGACGCATTACACACCGTCTCAACGTCGTGCCTCCGTGACCCTCTCTGTAGGTGCCTCCGTGACCCTCTATGTGTGTGGCTCCGTGGCCCTCTGTGTGTGTGTGTGTGTGCCTCTCTGCCCCTCTCTGTGTGCCCCTCTCTGTCCTGGCGAACTTACCCGAAGACTTCGCTCCAAGTTCGCCTCACTTTGCGCCACTCACCCGACCTGCACGCGGCCCTCGCTGCCAGTTTGGTCGCACTTGCCACATGCAGGTGCATGCTGGTGGGAACGGCCCTGTACAGGGGATCACCGGACCTCCGCGTGGCCCCCGCTTCTAGTTTGATCGCGCTCATCGCATGGAGTCGGATGCTGGTAGGACAGGCCCTTAAGTCAACGTTTTGTGTTGAGTTTGCATCAGAAGCTGCCGGCAATTATGTTTGCTTTTTCTGCAATGGAGGAGAATCAGCGAGGACCCCTCTTGCAGTGCCACAAATCTACCACCAAAATGAACAATAAGATACTATGTTTATTAATCACCTTTCCACATCTGTGCAATACACCAAAATATTGTTTATACTTTGCTGTTTTTAGGGTTGCCGTAGTGTAGAAGAATTTCAATGTCTTAATAGAATTGAAGAAGGAACCTATGGTGTCGTTTATCGAGCTAAGGACAAAAAGACAGGTGAGGATTTGTTTTTATTCTAATTGTTTTGCACTCGTGTCTTGTTTTGTTGTACTGGCTTTTTTTCTTTTTCCTCTCTTCTTGCAGAATTTCATGGGTAATATGTTTAAATAGTTTTTGTACATCTCTGCCTGTGATGTTGCTGCAGCAAGATTTCCATTATACCTGGACCTCACTGCACTTGTACATATGGCAATAAACACGACATGAATCACACACATTTCTGGCGGGTGGTCACAAGCCACATTCTTTCTGCAGTTTAGCTGAAGCCTTCCACAACTTGAGATGTACAGAGACTGGGAGAAATGACATTGGTTTCATCTGTGAATTCACTATCAGTGCTAGAGACAGGAATGGACCTCTGTAATACTCATTTATGGACATTTTTTAAATCCATTTTTGTCATGTGGACGCGACTGGCGGAGATAATATTTATTCTGCATTCCTAGTTGCATGCAAAATTGAGTTGAAGCTTTTGTGACTTCCTATATTTGAGCATCTTTCATTGTGTATGTCCTGCCCTAGTTTAACTTCCCAAAATGCATGACTTCACACTCATCTGAGTTAAATTCCATCTGCCATTTCTTTGCCCACTTTCCTGCTTGGTGTAGATCCTTTGGTCACTGTCAAACGTTGTCAATTGTAGTATTTCTGTAAAGTTTCTTCAGCCATGATCACATTGAATGGCGGTGCTGGTTCGAAAGGCCAAATGGCCTACTCCTGCACCTATTGTCTATATTTCACTGACATTTATTGGCATTAAATGCCATAAACTGGGGATTTTAGCTAATTCAGCCCTTTTTGGAGACATTCTCGTTTGGAAACACTTTATGTCTTGTGTTTTATGTGTCATTCATCTATTTGCATTCACTTTACATCTGATTTTCGACACTGTTCTTGGTCTAGGCATATCTGACATTCTGGGTCAGGTGTCATCTAAGCCAGCTTTTCAAGTTCCATCTGGGCTGCACCATTTCCTAACACTTGTATGTTAATGCTTCCAATGCAGGGCACCTTTATTTCCAATCGAGGGTTTCATAGATTTTAGACCAACAGTGCTGGACATGAACATGCCTTTTGAGGTCCTGTTTCTGTGCTTCTGACTGGCTACCCTATTTATGTACTGTCTACTATCTGTGATTATGACTCTGTCTACCCTATTATTGGCTCTCATAATTTAAAAAAACACTCGAGTCTCCCCTCAGCCTTCAACGTTCCACAGAAAACAATTAGGTTGTTTTGCTTAGTTTCACGTCACAGCTATTATTCTGAACTATTTCTGATGCAATTAAATTTACTGGAAAGCCGCTGATAAATGTGCTATTCCTAATTGCCTCTATTAATAACCATTTTGGCTAAAACCAAATGGATGAAAATTTCTTCAGAGCTTTTTGGTTACATGGAAGCTAAGATCTCAGTTTCCCCTCACCCAGCCATGCTGTTGAAGAGTTTGACTGTTGGCTACCTTTGTGAACTTTTAACGTGAGAAGGCGAGAGTTTAAAGGAGATGCATGGGGCAAGTTTTGACATCGAGTGCCATTGATGGTGGTGGAAGCATAGATATTGGGCGTTTGGATGGGCACATGGATATGCAGGGAGTGGAGGGATCAGCTGCAGGCAAGTGAGATTAGTTTATCCTGGCACCATGTTTGGCACAGACTGTACTGTTCCATGTTCTGTGTATCTTTGTTGGGATGTGTAAATGGTACAAACGTGTCACCTGTAAATCAATAAAGTTCTGACAATTGGAGATCAATAGTAACACGTGTTCTGTGGGAAATGTACTACTTTCAGATGAAATCGTAGCCCTAAAACGATTAAAAATGGAAAAGGAAAAGGAAGGATTTCCGATTACATCACTACGGGAAATCAACACCATTCTGAAAGCGCAGCATCCCAACATTGTCACAGTCAGAGTAAGTCAGCAACCCATTTTGTATCTGGAATGAGAAAATCCTGCTTTTCTGGAATCTGAGGTTACCCCTGTACATAGCTGATCGTGTGATAGATTTACAAGGGAATAATGCAGATTAATTTGTACATTGCCTTTTTTTTAAGTCGGTTATTATGAGATTGTGTATTTAGCACCTCTGTTAAGCTTGTTCTGAAGTGGCTCTTGGAAGAAGAAATAACTATTTAGTCTTATAGTTGAACTAATTATGGGTTATAAAGTAAGAGTACCATTTAATGGGGAGTAGGATTTGGTGCTGCTGTAACTCAGCTCCATGATACAGCATTTAGAGGTAATGTTGTAACCACTGAATATCTTGTTTCTGCAGGAAATTGTTGTAGGAAGCAATATGGATAAAATATATATAGTTATGAATTATGTTGAACATGACCTCAAGAGTTTAATGGAGACCATGAAACAGCCTTTCTTGCCGGGTAAGATTGTTACGTATCTGAGCAATAAAAATCGATGAGACATAAAGCTTTAAAAAAAAAATTTTAATCTTTGAGGACTGCAATATTGCCTTTTATAACATTGCTAATATCCTAAAATCTTCAAAAACTTTATTTATTCCAGAAATTCTTCAGCCTTCTAATTCCAAACCACTGCAAAATATTATTTGCTGTGTTGAGACCAGTTGATCTGGTTACATGGATAGTTGTAAAGTTGTGCAGCATAGAACCAAGCCCTTGGGCCCAGCCTATCCAGCCCAACTGTGATGCCTATTTACACCAATACCATTTGCCTGCATTAAATTTATGTGCCTCTACTTTCCTATCAAAATATCTGTAAAATGCACATTAAACATTAAACTTACTAAACAGACCCCCTACCCCTACATGGATATGACAAACACCAAAGGTCCCGCCATTACTCCCAGCGGTATGCCACTGCCTGTAGATTTTCAGTTAAAACTCCTGTCCAACACTACCCTGCCTTCCATTTCCAAGTCAATTTTGGATCAAATTTGCCAATGCATCTCAAATCCAAGAGGAACGCGGCAGGACAGGCAGGATCTGGGGAGGGAATGGATGGTTGACGTATCGGGCCGAGAACCTTCATCCAGACTGAACTGACAGTGCAGAGAAGTAGCCAGTAGAAAGAGATGGGGTGAGGGGTGGAACAACAACAAGCAAGTGACAGGTGGATACCAGTGAGGATCAGCCTGAAGAAGGGTCCCATTTCCCTCCACACATTTTGCCTGAGCCACTGAGTTATTCCAGTATTTTGTGTGTTGCATCAAATTCCAGCATATGACATGTTCTTGTGCCCACCTCAGATCACTATGTGCTTTGATCTTTTGGACCAAACTACCATGTGGGACCTCATCAAATTTTCTTCGGTATTTCTCCAGAAATTACCCAAATCATATTTGTGAGACAAAATTACCTTTATCGTTTTGAATGACTTATTAATTTCTCACTTTGACTTGCTGTTTATGTGCTTTATTTATAACTGACAGTTATACAAAAAACTCTCTACATGTATATTCATCTGTGAAATTAAAATGTTCTCCACTGTAGTTCCTCATGTAGGTCAGATGTAAATCAGCCATTTTGCTATTGAATGGTGGAACAGGCTTAAAGGGATGAATAGCCTCGTGTGAAAAGGTTAGAAGGCTGATTGGGATGCTTCTGGACGAATTAAATTTGTACTTGATAAATAGATTAGGAATTTGAAGGTAGCAACTGAAGTGCAGATGTTTAGTTCAAAGATGTAGCGTGGAAACAGGCCCTTTGACCCACCAAGTCCGCACCGACCAGCAATCTCTGCACATTAACACTACCCTACACGCACTTGGGACAATTTTACATTCAAAGCAAGCCAATTAACCTACGAACCTGTACGTTTTTGGAGTGTGGGAGGAAACCGAAAATCTCAGAGAAAACCCACAAAGTTCACGGAAGAACGTACAAACTCTGTACAGACAGGCACCCGTAGTCAGGACCGAACCCGGGACTCTGGCACAGTAAGGCAGTAGCTCAACTGCTACGCCAGCGTGTCGCCAAGGTGTTGGAGGACAGAGTTTGAGGCTAGCTGTGGGATGGCAAGAGGTCTGACAATGTTCTCAGTGTGGGAAGGCTGCATCACCTACCTCAGATGAGATGGCACAGTGGAAGGTGTAGAAGCTGCAGTGAGCAGAACAGGATACTTTTAATCTTTGAGTTGGAGCTTAATAGTGAAATAACAAATACAGCGAAAAAACAAAACGCTATAGCCATTCCACAGAAGCTCATTTCATGTGGTGGATAATTCTCACAGGGACAAACTACATGGGTCATAAGGATTGAAGTTCAGCTAGTGTTGAGGAAAGTGAAGCCGTGGTGTGAATGGAATTGTGAAAGTGCAATATGAAGGATGAGGAATAGCCATCAACCTAGCTATTGGTTTCAGAGAGATGAGAGGAAGAAACAGACTGCAGTGACCTTCACGGTATGCGCTGGGGTCGTAATGCTGAGCTCCCAGGTGAAAACGTGAGTCTAAAATTGGTTGCTTAATTTACAGGTGAGGTTAAAACGCTTATGATTCAGCTTCTCAAAGGTGTTCGACATCTTCATGATAATTGGATCTTGCATCGAGACTTAAAGACATCTAATCTCCTGCTCAGTCACTCGGGGATACTCAAGGTCAGTCCAGCTGTATGATGAAATGGATATAACTGGGTGCTGAGAGGCGAGTCCAGTGCACTTGTGTGTGGGATAGGTTGTCGAATAGGTTTATGATCCCTGTGTGCAAAGGTAGATGTTAATTCATAAACGTGAATTTTTCTACCAACTGTGTGGACCAACCAACTTTTGTCTGTAGAGCTCTTTGTCTACTCCACCGTTGATTCAAGGGATATTTTCTCCCTTTTCCCTGCAGGTCCTTCATTCTCCAGTCTCCATTCCTAACTGGTGGGCAACAAATGACCTGTTCCCAGTCATAAAACATAGAACAGTACAGCACAGAAACGGGCCTTTTGGCCCACGATGTCTGTGCCGAACATGATGCCAACACCAACTCTTATCTTCCTAATCCATATTCTTCCATTCCGTGCATATCCAAAAGCCACTATCGTATCTGCCTCCACCATCATCCCTGAGTCTGTTCCAGGCACACTCCATCCTCTGCGTTTTAACCCCCCCCCCCCAAAAAAAAAAACCAGCCCTGCTCATCTCCTTTAACTGTTGCTCCTATCAACTTAAACTTATGTCCTCGGCATATTTCCATCATGCGTAAAAGGTTCTGACTGTCTACCCCATCTACACCACTCATAATTTTATATACTTCTATCAGGTTTCCCCTGGTGTTCCAGAGAAAACAATAGCAGTCTGTCCAATGTCTCCTTGTAGCTAATACCCTCTATTCCAGGCGGCACTCTGGTGAACCTCTGCACCCTTTCCAAAGCCTCCACATCCTTCCTGTAAAGGGGCAATCAGAACTGCATGGAATGCTCCAAATGCACTATAACTAAAGTCCTATGAAGCTGCAACCTGACGTTCCGACTCTTACACTCAATGCCTCAATCAAAGAATGCAAGCATACATATCATGTTCCAGGATTTGGCGCAAGCACACAGCAGAGTGGTACTGGAAGAGAAATCAGTTTCTTCCCTATATCTCTGTTATTCTTCCCCAAAGATCTTCACCTCTGCTCGTTGCCTTCTGGAAAAATAAGTAATGGGATGGCATCAGAATGTGAGAGGCTTGTGTAGATACACAGTCTGTTCATTAAGTCTGTCCTGCTGAGTGCGTGCTGTCCAGTGTGTATCATCACCACCACTGCATATAGCATCACAGGCAAACAGTTTAAAGCAAACATAGGGCTTGTCTGTTTTTAAGATGAATAGTGAATTTAACATTGTGATGGGTTAACCTAGTGTTTGGCACAATATTCATTTGATGTCCACCTCTTCTGTTGAGAGATGTTCTTGGCATGTTGAAGAAGGGTCTCGACCCGAAACATCACCCATTTCTTCTCTCCAGAGATGCTGCCTGTCCCGCCGAATCACTCCAGCATTTTGTGTCTACCTTATGTTAACCCACGGTGTTGTGACCTAAAATCAAATATTCCTAAACATTCACTAGATTGGTGACTTTGGACTCGCTCGAGAATACGGATCCCCATTGAAGCCGTACACACCAGTTGTCGTGACACTCTGGTATCGGACGCCTGAGTTGTTACTTGGAGCTAAGGTGAGTGATTCTGGGCCTAAGTTAGGGATGTCGTTCGGAGAGTAAACAGAACTAGCAATATCTATGTTTCTGGTTAATGTCGCAGATCAGCACGATTGTCTTTATTGCTTCCGTTCAGTTGATTTTGATTAGAAATATTCATTATTGCATCATCTCGCCATTGTGAGGTCCTGGCTCCTACGTCCCCTTTCACACACTGAGGCCCTTACTCCCTCTCACTCTCCGGGCCCCTGGTATCTGTGCTGCCGTGAAAACTACTGGGTCCCCTTAAAAATATATTATTCAACTGTGTAACGTCCTTTTAATAAAAGTGAAATCCGTGTGCGTTATGAGTATTAATAATCCGGAAAATCTGCTCGGTTCACACCACCCAAGTCGGCGTTTTAATTTAGGTTGCCAATAATTCTTAACAAAATTGTACTTATAAAGTTTTCCACTCCTCCCCATTCACCCCCCCCCCCCCCCCTTTATCCACACTGAATGAGCTGCTTTACCTTATAAGGCTGGTGTTACATCAGTCGGCAGTGATCATGAGTCTTGCTATTTGTTGCATTTGTGTAAAAATGTAATTTACTTTGGAATTTGTTAAACTTAACAAAACTAAACTTGACGAAACAGGACTGTTACAGTTTACTTTGACCACCGTGAATGCCCTACTTTAGTGGTACTTCAGTACCACTTTACTGCTTGTGTCCAGATCTCCGTTGCTTTAGTCTGAATGTTCGGTGGGATTGTATGGTTGGGTTTAGGTGTATTTACCCTGTCGGGTGTAGAACCATTGAAAGTGTGCTGGAAACCATTGGGAAATATTCCACATCCATCGGCTGCTGCTGACAATCGGTTGCTTTGTTTTCTGTGCAGGAATACTCGACGGCCATTGACCTGTGGTCGGTGGGCTGCATCTTCGCTGAATTCCTAACCCAGAAGCCCCTGTTTCCAGGGAAATCGGAGATAGATCAGATTAACAAAATCTTTAAGGTAAAGCACCGTCTCGAAACCACCCGTGCAGCTCAATTTCAGGTGGATGCCTGGATCACTCAATTTCTCATTAACCAAGATTACTTCCTGCAGCTCTGAGAAACATTGTGGTAGATTTAAAAACCAAACTAACAAAGATATTTGTGTATGTGTGTGTATATATATATATATAAAAAATGTGTGTGTGTGTATATATATATATATATGTGTGTGTGTGTGTGTGTATATATATATAAAATGTGTGTGTGTGTGTATATATATGTGTGTGTGTATATATATATATATATATATAATATATATGTGTGTACTTCCTTATTTATCATATTGTTTACAGTGTACTATGTTTACATTCTGTTGTGCTGCTACAAATTAGAATTTCATTGTTCTGTCTGGGACATGACAATAAAACATTCTTGACTCTTGAAATTCACTGAGATATGCTAACATTTGAGGACAATTAAAAGAGCAATTTAATAAATACATGGAGCTGGCCATTTTCTATTTCTACGTAGTGCTGGGCTGTTCCAACGTGGCTCAACCTCCAGCTGGTCTGAAGGCTCTGATGTCCACCGCTTGCTGCTTCATTTCAACCATGAGTTGTCCCTGGAGATATGTTTATACTGATCTTAATAATACTGAGTGTAATCACCACTAATATCTGCTGGGCCTTTCAGGCATTCACCGATCACCGTGAAATAGTCGGCTCAATGTTTTATTACAATGCTCTTTTGATTAACTTCAAATTATAAAAATTTTGTTTAGTGATTTCGCTTGTGGGTTGGTTGCATTTAGAATTTGCTGGAATGTTTGTTTTCAGAATGAATGACAGTGATTTTTGAACGGACAATGTACTCAGTTGGTCACTTCAGATAGACCTCTATAAACTTGCAGCCAAGAGCAAAGGCATGCAAGTATTTGTATTAAAAACTTGCAAACACAGGTGCACCTGCATCTCCATCAGGGGCTTGTGTGTTTAGTTTCGTTTAGAGATACAGTGCGGAAACAGGCCCTTCGGACCACCGAGTCCGCGCCGACCAGCGATCCCCGAACACTGACACTATCCCACACACACACACACACACACACGGGACAATTTACAAATATACCAAGCCAATTAGCCTACAAAACTGTACGTCTTTGGAGTGTGGGAGGAAACCGGAGATCCTGGAGAAAACCCACGCAAGTCACGTGGAGAACGTACAAACTCCATACAGACAGCACCCGTAGTCAGGATCTAACCTGGAAGGTAGCAACTCTACTGCTGCCCGGTGCTTCATTGTTGAAAATTCAGTCAACATGCCTCTAATTATCTCGTGAGGTATCAATCTAGTTTAATTTTTGCTTTTGTTTACATCTTTGTAGTTGCACAACAGGATCTGAAGTCTATTGAAAGTGAAGGTTAAAGTTTACAAAGTAGCCTATGTACATTGAGCTGTGATCACATTTCTCTTGTAGGAGTTGGGGACACCAAGTGAAAAGATCTGGCCTGGTTATAACGATCTTCCTGCAGTGAAGAAAATGACCTTCACCGAATATCCCTTCAACAACCTGCGAAAGCGGTTTGGTGCCCTTTTATCGGACCAGGGCTTTGATCTCATGAACAAGTAAGTGAGGACATGACCATGTCAATCAGCTAGAACTTGTCTTGATTTAATGAATTCCATGTAACAGAAGTAGAGCCTGGAGGAAGTTGCTGCAAATCTTTGCCAGGGCAGATTATGTGATCAATTAAAAGTTGAAACCTGGGCAAGAGTGCTTTAAGGGGCAAATCTCGAATATGGTCTGGATTAAATTGTCTGCTCATGTACTCTACCTGGTGGTGAAGTTCTCAAATTTAATGGCTTGTCTATGCCTAATTGTTAATGGATGCATTCCAGAAGTCAACATATAGCCTTGTCATGACAATCTTAAAGTGGTAAATATTGTTGATGAATGCAGTGGAAGAACTCACCGTGTTTCTGCTAGAAATTGTGTTTGAGTTTGTGTTTGTTCATTAATTTGTTTTGACTGTGTATTTGTATAGTGCATGGAAGCCACCATTGTTTCTTGCAGACAATAACTTATCATCCGAGGACAATATTGTATTACTAAATGACAGTAAAGCTCTGATCATCCACGCAAATTGCTTCTGCTGGTCCAGCATCACTCATTAGCTTGGAGTGTGTGCAGGGTCCAGAGTGAGCAGTCAGACACGGGGGTGGCTTTTCAGCCAGATGTAAGGTCTAGAGTAATTGTACATTACTCACTCCCTTATACTCACTGGGTTCACTCAAAGTTTAATGTACTGTTGCGTGACATCCAGTAGTTCAGAAAATTTGGTGTTTCCCCACCCAAGTCCCAATGGTACTGGATTATTGGAGTTGTCCTGTACCTTGGCGATTGTGCTACGTTTGTCCCCACTCTAGGCTATCTAATCACAACTTCCTTCCAGTTATCTATGGTTGTGCTCTATACCACTTTTCAATCACAAAATTATATTGTTCCCAGTTTGGAGACTGTAAATGGCAACAACAGGAATACATTCCATCCGCTGGCAATTGTATAAACACCCTGAACAAGCTCAACACCCGACAGAAGCATGAACTGTTAAAGTCAAAACATGACAAAGGCGTTGTTAAATAATGAATAGAGCATTGTACTTTAATGGTTTAAAAACAGTCATATGTTAAATCATTGCCATTAATTGTTGTAAACTGTACAGATTGAACAAGTTTTAGATCTAAAAGTGACATCTTGTATAAGTACAAAGATTAAATGCAGCAGTTTTATTTATAGCTTCAATATTTAATTCCAACAAGTCATTGCTCACAGAAGTGAAGTGATGTGCCTGTTGGTAGCTCCGGAGCAGGAGCGTGTGGCTGGGAATGGACTCTGTTGCTGTCTTACCTGGCAAGCTTCTTGTATGGAGGATGGTTCTCCCAATAGATGTTTCAATGCTTTCTGTTTTGAAAACAGATTTTTGACCTACTGTCCAGCCAAGAGAATCACGGCCGAGGAAGCACTGAAACACGACTACTTCAGGGAGACGCCTCTCCCCATAGAGTCAGCCATGTTCCCAACTTGGCCGGCAAAGAGTGAGCAACAAAGAGTGAAACGTGGGACCAGCCCTCGTCCGCCGGAAGGTGGTCTTGGATACAGCCAACTGGTGAGCATTTACATAAGACCCTTAACTCACACAATAGCAGGACAGCATTTATCGTGGAACTAATCTTTGCCTGTTTGGTGTGAAGGTGAACGGGCAGGTGTTATACTTCTTGGGGAAATAACGTGAGATGGGGAGTGGCTGGTGGGAGAGTGGAGCAGGAAGATTCGGAGGGCACAGGCCCTGTGGAGTAATGAGAGGAAGAGAAGATGTGAAGACTATAGCAGGCGAGATGGGAACAAGTGGAGTCCTGCCCTTGTTCCGTCTGGCTGAAAGGAGAAGGTGATGATATAAGTGAGAGAAGTAGAGGAGATGTGGTTGAGAGTCCTGTCAATGATGGTGGAGGGGAGGCCGGGGTTAAAGAAATAGGAAAACATTTTGAAAGGAACTTGTGGGGAAAATCACATCAGAACAGAATGTTTAAGACATTAAAGCAGTGGAATGATTGAGTGAGCTGTGGTGGCTCTCATCATGTGTGTGTGTGTGTATATATATGTATATATATGTATGTATATATATATATATATATATATATATATATATATATATATATATATATATATATATATATATATATATATATATATATATATATATATATATATATATATATACACACGCACAATTCAGTTTTGCTGATGAGGCAAGAATTGACACCATTGAACCCAGTGTGCATGGTAATATTAAATTAAAATGTATCACTGTGTCAGGTGACTGGATAACAGTGGCAATGCAAGCTCATCCACTTTGGTCCCAAGGACAGATTAGAGCTCCTCCGAAATGGCCGAGGGCCAACACTCAGGAGTGATCCCTGCCTTGACTACGACTCAGTTGCACAGCAAGCTTCTGCATTAAATGCCTGTGAGGCTGCGGAGGCAGAATGAGCACAGGGTGGGAAAGGAGTCGGGTCATGAAGCAACAAGTGAACAGCTATTTTTTTATTGTTCTATTCAAACTATTTCCTCTCACAGGGAGATGATGATCTGAAGGACACTGGCTTCCACCTGACGACCACAAACCAGGGAGCCTCTGCTGCCGGGCCAGGCTTCAGCCTGAAGTTTTGATGCAGGCACAGGAGAGAGGACAATAGCTGAGGGCAGGCAGCCTGTGCACAAACTGCTTGGATACAGACATTCGCCATGTTTCTCATTTCGCACTGCGGGTCGACAAGGTTCTTAAATTTTTTTTAAGGCTTTTAAACTATTCATTTGTAAAATGTAAAATAATTCAATCAAGTTATTTGCAAAGCAGAGAATAATTGTGAAACTTGACTGGTCAAAGTGGAATATTTTGTGTACATGTAGAGTTTTGGTAAATTTAAAAATAAAGTCCCTTAAAAAGGTTTTAGTTTTGCTGTTCTGGACGTGGATTCCTTTCCCTTGACCATGTTGAGAGGATATTAATTACTTTAAAAAAAAAAAAACTACCTTTCAGTCTTGTGAATAGACACAAAATGCTAGAGTAACTTAGTGGGACATGTGGTATCTCTGGAGAGAAGGAATGGGTGATGTTTCGGGTCGAGATCCTTCTTCAGACCTAAACATCACCCATTCCTCTCCAGAGATACTGCCCCTGTCCCGCTTGGGAAACCTGAACGGAAACCTCTGGAGACTTTGCACCCCACCCAAGGTTTCCGTGCGGTTTCCGGAGGTTTTTGTTAGTCTCCCTAATGGTTGAAAGTGGTTTCCGTTTTAAAAATCGGTAATTTTTTAGTCCAAGCTGGTTGCGATGCTAGTTGAAGGTGGTTGCCGGAGGACAAAAACCTCCGGGAACCGCAGGGAAACCTTGGGTGGGGTGCAAAGTCTCCAGAGGTTTCCGTTCAGGTTTCCTAAGCGGGACAGGCGCATTACTCCAGCATTTTGTGTCTTATCTTTGGTGTAAACCAGCATCTGCAGTTTCTTCCTACACATTTCAATCTTGTGGGTTTTATGTAAGGGCGACAACTTGCACAATGCAGCAATTCCTTCTCTGCGGGCTGCGAAACTTGCCCATGGTGCGAACTGGAGTGAAAGCTGCAATCTACATCAGCTACTTGGTGTCTGGTTCAGCTACCTGGAGCTGGCTCAGGAACATACTGCTTATGTCGGATACAGGTAGTTTAACTATTGATCACACAATAAAAGATGGCACAAGTTGAAGTTGATTTCTATCTGCAAACCTAAACATGAGATCAAGTTCTATTTATTTCAAGGTCTCTGTGCAACCAGTGATTTGGACCACTCCGAGCTTCTCCCAGCACTCACTCAGTCACCTCCAGAGATCTGTTACACATTTTGGCCAACAATACAGTTTCTGCTCCACTCACCTTTGTGAATCCCACAGCAACACAGGCTGTCTATCCGCAACAGTACATTTAGAGACAAAAATAGACCAACTATAACCTGCTGAACATTTTGACCCATTGGTCATCTGCAGTTTAAAGCACCTTTAACAATGACTGCATTATATACAAAGTGATTTTTAGCCCAAGCAGAAATTTCCACAGTGCAGGCACAGGTCTTGATTATTTATGGGAACAATGCTTGTTCGGTAATATTGTAAAAATACGGTCAAACATTTGACTCTGTCGCAAAGTCTTGTCGGTTTAAGAGGGTTGTCCAAAACCTGCATGAAATGGTTCTTATCTTTTAACCTTCAGCCGCCAGGAATATTTTGTCAGGATTTTGCTGCCTTTCTTCACCACGCATGTGTAGACTCCTTCATTAATCGCATTGGCGATGATGCTGAGCTTATTGCCCTTCATGTACAGGTATCCAGGGTATGAATACTCCAAGAGTTCGCCGTCTTTGTACCACCTGTAGAGAGAAAAGCAGCCAATTCACTCGTATGGAATTGGCTGTGTCCCTTTCAGGACTTCTACTGCTTCACACCCACAGAAATTGTTTTGTGAAATTGAATAGTATAGCAACACACAGGAACAGGCCCGGTAGCCAACGTGTTTTGCGCCGATCGTGATGCCAATTTAGAGATACAGCACGGAAACAGGCCCTCTGGCCCACCGTGTTTGCGCCGACCAGCGATCCCTGCACGTTAACACTATCCTACACACACTGATGACAATTGTTACTAAGCCAATTAACCTACAAACCTAGAAGCGTGTGGGAGGAAACCGGAACATCCGGAGAAATGCCACGCAGGTCACGGGGAGAACCTACAAACTCCAAACAGAAGCAGCCGCGGTCAGGATCGAACCCGGTCGTTGGTGCTGCATGGCCACAATTCAACCAACATGCCACCATCTTTTGTGAAGTAGAATAATATAGTACCACACAGAACCAGGCCCTGCGGCCAACGGTGCCTGCGCTGAACATGATGTCAACTTAAACTGATCCTTTCTGCCTGCATGTATTCTATATCCATGTACCTACCTAAAAGTCTCTTAAACACCAGTGTTATATACACCACCCCTGGCAGCGCGTTCCAGGCACCCACCACTCTTAAAAACATGCCCTGCATATACACTGTATTCTTTAATTTTTTTTTTCCCTTCTGACCTTGTAGCTGTGTCCTTCCATATTTAACATTTTCACCCTGGGGAAATAAGGTCCAGGTGGTCTAGCCAGAATTTTGCCTTTTATAATTTTATGAACTTCCCTCAGCTACTAATGCTCCAGAGAAAACAATCCAAGTTTATCCAACCTACCATTATAGATCAAACCCTCTAATCCTATCTGGTAAACCTCTTCTGCACCCTCTCAAGCCTTCACAACCTTCTTGTAAAGGGGTGACCATAACTGCACATAATACTCCAAATGTGGCCTAACCAACTTTCTGGTCTGTGCCGACCAGCGATCCCCGCACACTAACACTATCCTACATGTGCTAGGGACAATTTTACATTGACACCACCCCAATTAATCTACAAACCTGTACATCTTTGGAGTGTGGGACTGTAGATTAGTAATAAAATCTTTGGATCTTTGTAATGGTGTAAAGCTTCCGTTATTTGTATGGTCATGACTCAACAGGGAGGAAACCCACGATGGTCACAGGGAGAACATACAAACTGTACAGACAGCACCCATAGTCGGGATCGAACCCGGATCTCTGGCTCTGTAAGGCAGCAACTCTACCGCTGCGCGACCATGCCCCTTACATTCCCAACTCTATGTCCCAATCGATGAAGGCAATAAGACCATACACCTTATCTACCTGTGCTGCTACTTGTGGGAAGATGTAGGCTTGGATCCGAAGATCCTCCTGTATATCAATGCTGTTGCGTGTCCTCCATATACTTCCCCCTTGCATTCAACCATCTAAACTGCAACTTGCCCAAATTAAATTCCATCTGTGATATCGTTAACTGATCTAAATTCTTTGAAGCTTTCTTCACTGTCTGCAATTCCACCAATTATCATGTCATCTGTAAATTTCCATGTGCTTATACAAATGTAATTTAAATGTTATTATTGTAACTGGCTCAGCCACTTCCTCTGGCAGCTCGTTCCATGTATGTGAAAAAGTTGCCCCTCTCATCTTAAACCTGTACCCCCTAGTGTAGGAAGAAACCGCAGATGCTGGTTTAAACCAAAGATAGACACAAAATGCTGGATGAAATCAGCAGAGAGAAGTAATGGGTGATGTTTCGGGTCGAGACCTTTCTTCAGAAGTTCTTGATTAATGAAATAAGTTAATTTTTATTTTAACAAATTAAAGAAATTAAAATACTGAAATAATTAGAAATATTGCATTGAGGTAAATAGATTTTACCTCCAAGCTTTGATTATCCAGACTGGGAGCCAACAAAATTAAAGGGAATTACACTCCAAAACCAGGCCTGACTTTGGATAGGCATGTTCCCAGTGGGACAGAGCTCTCCTATGCACTTTGTACGGTCTCTGGTGCATTCCCCTCACAAACCCAGCTCCAGCCAGGAAGAATCACCGTGATAACATTCCAGGGTAGACAAAAATGCTGGAGAAACTCAGCATAAAAGCTGGAGCTCCCCTTCTCAGCTCTCCCTCAGCCCACTGTCTCCGCCTTTTCCTTTCTTCTTCCCGTCCCCCACCCTCACATCAGTCTGAAGAAGGGTCTCGACCCGAAACATTGCCAATTTCCTTCGCTCCATAGATGCTGCCTCACCCGCTGAGTTTCTCCAGCATTTTTGTCTACTTTCAATTTTCCAGCATCCGCGGTTCCTTCTTAAACGTAATTAAATGCCAGGTGGGTTGGGGACAATGTGGAATTCTACAGTGTGTTCTAGGTTGGCTCAGCAGGTGGCGCTAATGGACAACATCCAGTTAACATTGCCAGTGGCAATGGGATGAATGAACGCGCTTCCATTTACTGAAGTTTCTGGCATTTAAAATGCTGGAAACACTCAGCAAGTAGAGGGGAGGTGGGATGAGTGCCAATGGGGCAATCGGTCGGAAGAAGGATCCTGACCCGAAACATCATCTATCCACGTTCTCCATCTGAGCTACTCCGGCATTTTGTGTCTTTACTTGGTAAACCAAGGAATCCGCTGTTCCTTGCCACTATTTTGTAGATGGGGTATCTAGGCAAGTTGGCCTGAAGGGCCTGTATCCATGCTGTATGACTCTATGAAGGTCGCCCATTCAGAGATGTTTAAAGACTTGTCAGAGTTATTACAAGGAAAAAGAGTATCCAGCTCAACTACTCCATGCCATTTAAGATGGACAATGAATCTGGCCCATGTATCCCTCTAAATCTCTCCTATCCACGTGCCTGCACAAATATCTTTTCATTGTTGTTATTGCACCCGCCTCAACTACTTCCTCTGACTCGTTCCTAAGTACGACAGGAACTGCAAGGAGAGAGAGACAGCATTTCACATTTCAGGCTGTAGATCTCTCCCTGCAGATGCTGCCTGACCTGATGAAGACTTACAGCAAACTTTGCTTTAAATTAGATTTGCCGTCGCCCAACACAAGACCAGACTAACGTCGACCTTCCTCAGCAGATCCACGGGTGCCGATGGCTCCCCTGATCTCAGCTGGCACAATCATCTCGAAACAGTGTTGATGATTCCACTGTCCGGTTTATTTAGAACCTGGGGTTCAAGATCCCAAAACAATGAGCTATCAGCCAGCGCTGGTGTCAAAAAGCTCTCCTGGACACCCCATAAAACCTCCACCTCCTCGCAGCCTTGTACAGAAACATTTTCTAGGTAACATTAGGATAAATTGATATCCCCCTGTACTAATTCCTCATATATATCACATCTCCCTGCTGCGGCCTACATACCTGTTCCTCACTCCTGTTCACTGTCGGGAGGTCTGCAATACTTTCTCAGCAAAGTGATGCAGAGTCTCTTGCCTAGAGTAGGTGAATCAAAGACCAGAGGACATAAGTTCAAGATCAGGGGGAAAAAATGTAATAGGAATCTGAGGGGTAACTTTTTCACACAAAGGGTGGTGGGTGTATGGAACAAGCTGCCAGAGGAGGTAGTTGAGGCTGGGACTATCCCATCGTTTAAGAAACAGTTATACAGGTACATGGATAGGGCAGGTTTGGAGGGATATGGACCAAGTGCAGGCAGGTGGGACTAGTGTAGCTGGGATATGTTGGGCTGGGCCATGTCAGGCAAGTTGGGCCAAGGGGCCTGTTTCTGCACTGTATCACTATGCCTCCATGATGACAACCTTTTTGTTCCTATTCTCTGTGTTGGCCTCATTTGATGAGGCCCATAATCAGCTTAAACTGTGTGCAGGACTGTTCCCGAAACAGCAAGGAGCCTTGTATGTACCAGACACACAATGCTGGAGTAACTCAGCAGGACAGGCAGCATCTCTTGATGGAAGGAATGAACCTGTGGGCCAGGCTCTATCAATCTGAAGAATGGTTTCGACCCAAAACATCAACCATTCCTGTTATCCAGAGATGCTGCCTGACTTACTGAGTTACTCCAGTATTTTGTGTCCATCTTCGTTCCTTCCTACAACTTATAGGTAGCAGCATCTCTTTGCACTAACTAATGAGAGCAATTAATGTGCGTGCTCCCTTTTCACTTCCCCCACCCCCTCACGTATAACAGTTCTGTAGTCAAGGCACGGTTCCCCGTCCCTCCCTCCTGTCCCCACCCCATCTCAGTCCCTCCACTGCTGTGTTACAAGGGGTTAATTCTTTAAGTCATTCTGTCCCCCCCCTCCCCCCACACTCTACCACTCCCTGCCCTGCTCAGTCACAGGCCATCCCCACCAGCCTCAGCCTCACCCCCACCTCTGGCCCACAGATAGACACAAAATATTGGAGTAACTCAGCGGATCCGGCAGCATCTCTGGAGAAAAGGAATAGGTGACATTTCAGGTCGGAACCCTCCTTCAGACTGCAAGATGGAGCCTGATCCACAGGCTCTCTCTACTTCCATGTGAGGTGTCACTGGACAACTGGGAGCAGGAGGGAGATGGCAACAATCTTTGCTCTCCCCAAGGCTAAGCCTAGCCAACATGTGCAGTTTACCGCAGACAACGAACTGTCCACATGTTTTTAGAAAAATCCCTGTTGCAACTTGCAATCTGCAGGACTGGTTCAGTGAAGCCTCTGCTCACCGTTTAATCCACTCACAGCTCCTTGCCACAAGTATGAAGCTGGAGAAACCACAGACCTTGTTTATTCTGGCATAGGTCTGAGAACCTGACACGAGGCTGGCAGGGCTGGAGAGACAGAGTCTTCCTCAGGAACACTTCGTGAAAAGTAAATCGACTTTCAGGAACAAAAAAAGTACACTCTAATTTCAGTCAAACCTTTCACGACATCAGGACTACCAGGGGGAACATGGACAATGGTCTGTCATGGACTGAGGAAGCACCGCAGCCACTTCCTGAATACCAAGCTCCCACAAGCTGACAACCAGATAATTCATTTAGCGACAGGTAGACACAGGGAACTGCAGATACTGGTTCACAAAGAAAGACAAAAAGTGCTGGAGTAACTCAGGGGGTCAGGCAGCATCCTTAGAGGACATGGGTAGGTGATGTTTTGGATCCAGACTCTTCTTCAGACTTCCCCAGACATGTGTAGGAAGGGACTGCAGATACTGGTTAAAACCGAAGATAGACACAAAAAAGCTGGAGTAACTCAGCGGGTCAGACAACATCTCTGGAGAGAAGGAATAGGTGATGTTTGGGTCCAGACCCTTCTTTGGACTTCACAGTTACTTCAGATTTTTGCGTCTGTCCCCCAGACCTATTCCAGAGAAGAGTTTATATCAAATTGACGCTGTCTGATCTCATTGACCCTCAATTACAGGTAGTTTCTGCAAATCCCCTGGGCACAGGGAGCGCCTGTACAATGAAGGCATCGGGAGATCGTCAAAAGGAAATTTGAGGCTATCGGACTGGAACATCCAAGAGTTTCCAACTCACCAAGCCCCTGTGGTTGGTTGAGGCCATTCAGCCAACACCTAGCGGCACCTTGCTTGTGCTCGCTGTCTCTGGACAGAGGCTAAGAGGCCAGAGGGTGGCTTTCCTACACAAACAAGCAAACTCTTTGTAATTCATCCACGAATGTTGATACAAACTAGAGCAAAGCATTTTGGTGAGCAAGGCATCTGGTTCCCGAGGACATATGATACCATGGCCATGAGCAATTCAATCTCGGATAAACAGATTAATTCCATAACAGTGAGGCTGACCTGGATCCTTGCCAGTTCATTTTCAGCTCTTTAAGCTGCAGAAATAAGTTGGATAATAAGCATCTATTTAAATTAGACTTAGCTGTAAACACAAGATCAAAGCACAAGGACAGAGATTTAATTCCTTGGCCTCAGTATGGAGATCAATATTTTCCAAAGAGAAGCGGGAATGTGTACACGTGACATTGAAGAGCTATGGATTGGGTGCACTGGGTTCAAACTGCTGAGATTAAAAGTTTCCGACCTCTGGCTACAATCCCGCTGCAGAAGCTAGGATGCATTGAACTCACACAGAGAGGAACAAACAGCTTCCAGTGTTTCCCGATGATAGACACTGGTGTAACTCAGCGGGGCAGGCAGCATCTCTGGAGAAAAGGAATGGGTGACGTTTCGGGTCGAGACCCTTCTGGAAGAAGAACCCGATCAAAAGAGATGGGTGACATTTAGGGTCTCATCCCTTCTCTCCTGAGATGCTGCCTGCCCGCTGAGTTACTCCAGCTTTTTGTCTCCATCTTGGGTTTAAACCAGCATCTGCAGTTCCTTCCTCGACCCAATGTTTCCCTCTTCCGTTCTTCCCCCATGAGAAACCGTGCGATGGTCTGGTGGTGTCATCGTGCTGTGTGACAGGTTGTGCTGGAAACACATTGGTGGGACTGAGAAATGCACCCAGCGGGGCCACTCTGATCATTAGCACTGTTAGTGTTAACACAACACGAAACCACGAGCTTGGAGTGCACCGCACTTACTGCAAGGTTCCTTTCATATGGGCTATCTTCTGTCCACAACGAATTGTAACTTTTCTTCCCTTGGGAACACGTTTAACCTTAGTCCTGGGAGGGATGTTTGTAGGAGCGATGGTCGGAAATGGAGGGTCTGCAGAAGAAAGGTTTTCACACTTGTGTTATTTATCTTTCCAACGTCGCAACCAAATCAATGTTGAAGACACAAAGTAAAGTCTGAGACAAGGGATAGATGGGACGGATGGGGCAGCTGGATATAAAAATTGAGACGTGGAGGGAGATGTGAAAACTGTGATAAAGGCAGATGGAGAGGAGAGACACAAAATTCTGGAGTAACTCGAGAGCCTTATTCAGAGGAGAGAGAGAAAGAAAGAAAGAAAGAGGTGTAATCTCTCTCTCTCCAAGTCTGAATAAAGGGGCTGTCCCACTGCGGCGACCTAATCTGCGAGTTTAGAAGGGTTTGGCCTTGACTCAAATTTGGTCGACACGTGGTCCTATGAAGTCACTGGAACTCTCCTTCATGCTCGAGGGAAGTTCCCGCCTACTCGCGGCCTCAGCTAGGTCGCAGAACGTTTTTCAGCACGTTGAAACATTTTCCGCGAGTGAAAATTGGTCGGCATGGTTCTTTTTAACTCGTAGTGCAGTGGAGCGGGGTCGCTATGTAGTTATAGGCTGTTGAGGGCAGCCGTAGGCAATCTCCTTCGCTGACCGGGCATTTTAATTGGCTCACTGGAGTTTTCAGGACCAAGGA
This sequence comes from Raja brachyura, assembly GCA_963514005.1. Next base: position 16,787,287 of record OY740811.1, read on the forward strand.
AAACCGACCGGTAGGTAAAATGCCCGCTAAACTTTACTAAACGTTGTGTGACTTCTTAAAAGTGTCTCCACTCCTTCTCTCCCACTTCTCTACCCACCCCCCCCCCCACCGCGCTCTCTAAAGGATTAACCGTACACTGTGCAGCCAGCCGTCTTTTACCTTCCTCTTCATCGTGGGTGTGAATTTCAGACAGCGTTCCCCCGCTTTCCCTGGCCCCCGCCTTTGCGATGTGTTTGTGTGCGTGCGGGCGGTCGCTCGGTCTCGCTGTTTCAACGCGGACGGTCGATCCAGGCGAGTGCCCTCGAGCTTGAAGGTCGAAGACACTCTTCTTAACTCGCAGATTAGGTCGCCGCAGTGGGACAGCCCCTTAAGGCTCTTGAGCACCGGCCGTCGGTAGTCTGCTCCATAATAATGAAATGTTCTGGGATCTGGCTCCAGTTACAAAGTGATAGGAAGTCAGACCGAGTCTGCTTTTGCGGGAACACGATGGGAATTGTTGAAACCGTTGTGCGTGAACACCCGAGGCAAGAAGAGCATACTGATCTGAGTGAGAGCAGCTGCTTGCCGGGCTGTGAGTGTGGGGAGCACGACTCCCCCCCCCCCCCCCCCCCCCAGTGCAACATGACCGTGGTAGCTGGCATGAGTATCTCAGCCTTTGCCCATCGCCAGGGTGAAAACCAGAGCAGGAGGCGGGGCAGCTGAGAGTAACGACAGCGGGAAGTGTTGGTGAGGGAATGCCGGCCAACAGTACTGTACCTCTGCAGAAGTTACAGAAATAGGGGCAATACTTCTTCATAAAAGTTTGTCGAGTCGTACAGAAGCCCTTCTGTGCCCAGGAGGGACATTCCTCGTGTCTGTCCAGGCAACCTCAAATTAAAGAAACAAGATGAGTCATTAGCTGAGCAATCCTTCAGTATGATGTCCCTCATCCTTACCTGTGGCACAGCCTTGGCCCATTCCCCACAGCCCCACAACTCATTTACCCTCTCCTCCTGTGTGTCCTCCTGTGTTCTCCTCTCCCCACAATAACCAACGTTTGTTTTCAGTCGTGTTTTACTAATGCCTTGCCTCTTGCACATGCTTTCTTTTAGAAATGTTTATGTGTGATTTATATATAATTTGTTCGTGCGAGTGGCCCTAGTTGTCCGTGCCTGTGATGCTGCTGCAAGCCAGGTGTTTATTGTACCTGTACCTCAGCGTACTGGTTCATGTGACAATAAACGGCGCCTGGCCTGACTCGCAGTGAGAGGCTGTTCAGAGGCAACATCGCACCAGAGATTGCGATGGATGGTCAGCGTTTAAATCTACGAATATCACGACTGCTCCTTGACCGATGAACAATGCGGTGCCTTTTCCAGTCACCCCACAGAACCTTTAGATACCAGATGTTAAAAAAATGTTCCTTCAGGTAGAAAACTACGTCATCATATGGGATCATTCAGATGGGATCCCATATTATCAGATCCCATCTGTGAATTATGTGTGTGGGATTTACAGCACAGGAGAAGCCCATTCGTGAGTGGGCCTGGCGATGGCAGAGGCAGATATGGTAGTTGCATTTTAGAAGCTTTATGATAGGCATACAGGGAATGACGGGATAGGGATTATGTAGTTGGACGGCATCAGGTTCAGCAGAGACTTTGGGGGCCAAAGGGCCTGTTCCTGTGCTGTACCCTTCAATGTTCTATGTTATTCAGCCCATCACATCCATGCTGCAGTTCATGCAAAGAGGTCCAGAATGAGCTTGGTGACAGGGGGCAAGGAGGGGTGGTGGATCGATGCTGCCCTGGTTGGAGGTCTGTGACCAGCGGTGCAATGCAGGGATCAGTGCTGGGACCTGTATCGTTTGTGATATCGATTAATGACTCAGATGTGCATGTAGGAGGCATGATTAATAAATTTGCGGATGACACAAAAGTTGGTGGCGTTGTAGAAAGTGCGGAAGGTTTCTAAGGCAACAACTGGATTCTGATCAGATGGAAAGTTTGATGAAGCATCGCAAGATGGAATTTAATCCTGACAATGCAAGGTGATGTATTTTGGGCAATCAGATTCATAATCCTAAACCTTCACTTTTTTTGGGTATTCTGGGTTTTATAGATTACTATCTTATTCCGCCTAGTCCTGACCTTTCACCCCATCAGCCGTCGCATACAACCCAAAATCCTCCGACATTTTCGCCGCCTCGAATGGGATCCCACCACTAGCCACATCTTCTCATCTCCACCCCAGTCTGCCTTCCGCATCTCATGGTTAACTCATCCCTTTACACCCAAACCACCCCCTCCCCAGGTACCTTCCCCTGCAACCGTAGAAGAAGCAACACCTGTCATTATACCTCCTACCTCGACTCTGTCCAGGGACCCCGACAGTCCTTTCAGGTCAGGCAGAGGTTCACCTGCATCTCCTCCAGCCTCATCTACTGTATCCGTTGTCCAAGATGTGGACTCTTACATCAGCGAGACCAAACGTAGACTGGGTAATCGTTTCGCCGAACACCCTCGCTCAGACCGCCTGGACCTACCTGATCTCCCGGTTGCTAAACACTTTAATTCTCCTTCCCATTCCCACACAGACCTTTCTGTCCCAGGCCTCCTCCATTGTCAGAGTGAGGCTAATCGCAAATTGGAGGAATAGCATCTCATATTACGCTTGGGCAGTTCACAACCCAGTGATGTGAATGTTGATTTCTCTAACTTCAAGTAACCCCTGAACTCCCCCTCTCTCCATCCCTCCCGCACCAGGTTCCCGTCCTCACCCAGCAAACAGCTAACAATGGCCTGTTTCCTTTATCATCGTTACTTTTTTGCATATCTTTCATTAACTTGTTCTATATCTTTCTACATCACCATCTATATCCCTTGTTTCCCTTTCCCCTGCCTAGTGTAAAGAAGGGTCTCGACCCAAAAGGCCACCCATTCCTTCTCTCCAGAGATGCTGCCTGTCCCGCTGAGTTACTCCAGCATTTTGTGTCTACTCTGTTTGCATATCTATTGTGCTGCTGCAAGTAACAATTCCAGTGCATTGTTTTGGGACACACGACTATAAAACTCTCTTTCAACTCTCGAGCAGAGACGGACAACGTTTGTCTTTGAGATCAGAGATGTATCGGTGTTGATATTGATTGATTATTGTGATGTGTATGGAGACAGAGTGAAAAGCATTTTGTTGTGTGCTATCGTACACGGGTATGACAGATGGTGCAATGAGAAAACTAGCTGAGTGCCGAATGTAGTGTTAATGTTGTGTAGCATTACTGTCTCTGAGGCCACAGCAGCAGGACTTCCCAACCCCCTCCCCCATGCAGTGAGGCCACATGGTCCCAGCAAGGGGGAGGGTTGACAAGTTGGGTGGGTCCATTTCTGCTGCGTGAACTGCAGCTTGGAAATCACAATTCCAAACCACAGCCCAGATCTTATTTCCCAAGAACAAGGGTGTCTGATTTATCGAGGGAAAGCACCAGCTGACTTAAGATTCCTTGGCCGAGATTCTCCCTGATCTTTGGGATCACAATGACATTGGCCTAAGTCCCAGCCCGGGGAACAGCGGGAAATCAGAAGCTGTGTGTGTTCCCAATGGGGAGGGGGCACCTGCAATGGCAGGGGGGCCGTCAGTGCAGCGACTGTGTATCCGCCTGTGTATCTGTCGGAAGGAACCTCAGACTCCAAACTGCACAAGCAGTGCAAGCTGCTCACCCTCACTGGTCCCTTGTGTACAGAGAGCAGTACAGCACAGGAACAGGCCCTTCGGCCCACAACGTCCGTGCGAAACATTGTGCCAAGTTAAACTAATCACCTCTCCCTGCATGTGCTCCACATCTCTCCATTCCCTGCATATCCATGTATCCTACTAAATGACCCTTAGATGGCACTATGGTATCTGCCTCCACCACCTCCCCAGACAGTGCGTTCAAGGTTCCCATGACTCCCTGCGTAAAAACCGTTCCCCGCACACCTCCGTTAAACTTTACCCCTCTTACCTTAATGCTACGCCATCTATTCTTCTCCACCCCTTGAGTTTTATATATTTCCACCCTGGAGAAAAGGTTTTGACTGTCTACCCTATCTATGTCTCTCCTAGTTTTATATACTTCTATCAATTCTTCTCTCAGCTTCCAACGTACAGTCTTCATTTGTCCAGCCTCTCCCGCAGCTAATACCCGCTAATCCAGGCAGCATTTTGCTAAACCTCTTCTGCGCTCTCTCCAAAGCTCACACTTTCTTCCTGTAATGGGGCGACCAGAACCGCGCACAACCTTCCAAATGCGGCCAAACCAAAGCCCAGCGTGCAAAGGTACCGACGCAGAGCACGTCCTCACCGTAAAGCCTCCAAATGCCCCATATGTCGTCCGGAGTGATCTTGTCTTTTCCCGTGAGAGTTGCGTTCCTGTTCATAATCGCCTTGGAGTTCAGTGAGTGCATGAGGCCGAGGCTGTGTCCGATCTCGTGGGCAGCCACGTGCACCAGGTCCGTCAGCCACACCACTGCACGACACAAAACAGGCACATTGACAGAGCGATCAACCTTTGCAGCCGCACGACAACACGGCCACTCTCACTGACCCCCCCCGACGGTAACTCCAGATCTGTACATGCCAGGCACGTGCCGTCAGGGTGGGCAAGGTAGGCACTGCCTACCCTGACTAAAATTATAACATAGTAATAACTAAATATAAATAATAAAGGCATGGGGAATGATGCCGATGTAAGAGAGCGATCTCTTAGATAGGCATAATTCTCCGTGCCTTTCATCTGCAGCGCTTGTAACACGGGAAGGTCTGTGCAGCCCATGTGCCGTCAGCGCTGCCTGAATCCGTCAGTTTCAAGCGGGGCTGAAGGCAGCAGAAATTCTGCCTTTGCTGCACAGCGCATCAGTCTACTGATTCTTGGCAGGGTTTTCAAATATGGATTGTCAATATTTTAAGTGTATGTTAGGTAACAAAGAGAGAAGAATGGAGTTTGTGTACCAATAATGTGGTAAGTACATTTTGTGTTTATGTTTTTAAATACTGTATTTCCCGGGCTGTGGGGGTGGGGGGAGCGCTCCTTTCACAGCGTCTGGGAGTCTGGCCCGGGGTAAAGTTGCGGGGAGGGCACTAATCTTATGAATGAGGGGATTGGGATAATGCCACTTGAAACGCTCCTTGCACGGGGGCGTGCAATGACACCACATTGAGGCCGGGGGCGGGGGGGGGGGGGGGGGGAGAGTGAGAGAAGTAGCTCGGGTGGTTGAGCGGCCGCCGGGCCGGACAGCAGAACCAGCCGCCACCTTAGCTCCTCCTGCCAGTCCCCGCTCACCTCTGGCAGCTCTCCGTCTAAAAACCTCTCTCCTGCCGTTCGCTGGCCTCACTCATGCCCTTAAATTCCGACAGCGCGATTGAGGTTACTCGGCTGTGGGAATTTAAGGATTTGCATGAAGCCGCTGACATGAGCTAAGTCGGCGAACGGCAGGTGACAGGTGTTCCGACGGAGAGCACTGCCAAAGGTGAGCGGGCCGGCAGAAGGCGCTGAAGTGGTGGCCAGTTCTGCTGTCGGGTCCCGGTGGCCGCTTGTAGCTCCCCGAGCTGCTTCTATCCCCAGCTACAGTGCGTGGCTTTGCGCCAGGAGAGCTGCGACAGCAGTGAGTGAGTTATCTCTGGCAGTATCCCCGACACCCTCCTTCTCAACACTCGTGCCCTCCCCACAACTTTGCCCCTGGCACAGACTCTCCACACGCTGTGAAAGGAACTGTTCCCCCAATTGGTCTAGGACTAGCAAGCCTTGGGTAAATTGAATTGTCACTGTTTTTTTTAATTTAACGGGGAGAACAATCTGCGCATGCGCGGTTTATATATATTTTTTAAAGCGGACTGAGTGCCTACCCTGAGTAATTCCTCACGGCACGTGCCTGGTACATGCGCACATGAGCCGTGACGGTACAAGGCTCGACAGTCAGATAGAGCTTGGACTAATTATGCAGAGGCGAAGGTTCGAATCCCACCACCGCAGCATGAAGAGTTAAATGAATTAAATAATTTGTCATTAAGAGACAAGTGTTAGTAAGGCGACAAAGAGCCTTTTAAGTTGTGATTAACTGCTCCGTCTCACTGTCTCTGAGCCCAGACCCGCAGAGTGGGTGGCTCTCATGCCTGGGGAGCCTTATGGTCAATAACATGGTGATTGAGCATTGGATCCGCCCACCCAGTGACAACAATACCCGTGAATAAAGAGTCCTAATAAAAATGTGGAGTGTCATTTGTCACACTGTGTCCTCGGGGTGATTCGGTTAAGGGTCAGATCACACTTACAGGTCAGGGATACTGGATTAGGTCAGACCATCACAGGTACTGATTTCCCCACCGTTGAAGAGGCTTACAGCAGTCGCTGCCTCAAAAAGGCAGAGACCCACACCAGCCAGGCCACACACTCGTTTCACTGAAGAATCAAGAGTCCAGAGTGTTTAATTGTCATATGTCCCAGACAGGACAATGAAATTCTTGCTTGCTGCAGTACAACGGAACATGTATACATAGTACACAACGGGAGAAAAAAAAGTTCAGTGTGTGTGTACACATTCACACTTACTCCATAAACAAACAAATATAGTGCAATAATAATAATCATCATCTGTTGTAGTTCAGAGCTGATTTGCTGTCGTGTTTACTAGCCTGATGGCTGTAGGGAAGAAGCTGTTCCTGAACCTGGTCGTTACAGTTTTCGGGCTCCTGTACCTTCTTCCCGATGGCAACGGTGAAATGAGTGTGTGTCCAGGATAGTGTGGGTCGTTGATGATGTTGGTCGCCTTTTTAAGGTAGCGACTTAGATAGATTCCTTCGATGGTGGGGAGGTCAGAGCCGGTGATGGACTGGGCAGTGGTCACAACTTTTTCCTGCCTTTTCCACTCCTGGACATTCAAGTTGCCGAACCAAGCCACGATGCAGCCGGTCAGTATGCTCACAACTGTGCACCTGTAGAAGTTCAAGAGAGTCCTCCTTGACATACATGCTCTCCGTGATCTTCTCAGGAAGTAGAGGCGCTGATGTGCCTTCTTTATGACTGCATCGGTGTGCTGGGTCCAGGAAAGATCTTCGGAAGTATGCACGCCCAGGAATTTAAAGTTTTTGACCCTCTCCACCATCGTCCCATTGATATAAACAGGGTTATGGGTCCTCATCCTTCCCCTTCCAAAGTCCACAATCAGTTCCTTGGTTTTACTGGTGTTGAGGGCCAGGTTGTTGTGCCGGCACCATTTGGTCAATCGGTCGATCTCACTTCTATACTCCGATTCATCACCATCTGTGATTTGTCTAACAACGGTGGTGTCGCCGGTGAACTTGATGCTGGAGTTTGCACTGTGTCCGGCTAAGCAAGAAGATATATTGTCCAGGTTCAGGAACAGCTTCTTCCCTGCTGTCATCAGGCTATTATGAAACACTACAACCTCCAAATAAGCTGTGAACTACATAGACTTGGGGGCAATGGTTTTGTCGTTTTGCACTATTAGTGTTTGTTTTATGTATGTATGTGCGTGTGTGTCTGTGTCTGTGGGTTTGTGTGTAGATACATATGCATATATATATAATTTCTTTTCATTTATTATATTGTTTACAGAGTACCATGTTTACATATTCTGTTGTGCTGCAGCAAGTAAGAATTTCATTGTTCTATCTGGAATATATGACAATAAACCACCCTTGACTCTTGACCAAGTGGTCAGGACCAGGGCTTGTTCTGGGTGAGTGGTGTGTCACTGAAGCAGCCCAGTGTTACACAGGGCTCATCATCAATTATAAGCAAGCAAATATCAATGACTGGCAAATGGTCATCAGTTGAATTAAACATCCATTATCCCACCGAGATCCATGTCTCGTACTGGGAAAGGCAGCAACATTCCACGCAAGAATGTTTCTATTTACATTGGGAGACTGCAGCAAAGTTACTGAATTGATGCACTATGGTAAATAAGCTGGCGGTGGTTTTGTCGATTGAATAAATGTGCATTTATCTGCACGTATTTGAGCACCTGGAGAAAACCCAAGCAGTCACAGGGAGAACATACACATTCCATGCAGACAGCACCCATAGTCAGGATTGAACCCGGATCTCTGCTTAATGCCCCTGTCCCACTTGGGAAACCAGAACGGAAACCTCTGGAGACTTTGCGCCCCACCCAAGGTTTCCGTGCGGTTCCCGGAGGTTTTTGTCCTCCGGCAACCACCTTCAACTAGCATCGCAACCGGCTTCGACTAAAAAATTAACGATTTTTAAAACGGAAACCACTTTCGACCATTAGGGAGACGGACAAAAACCTCCGGGAACCGCACGGAAACCTTGGGTGGGGAGCAAAGTCTCCAGAGGTTTCCGTTCAGGTTTCCTAAGTGGGACAGGGGCATTTGGCAGCAACTCTACCACAGCGCCACTCTGCTGCAGTTTTACAGGTACTGTTACATTGTTCTGCGCAGACTCACCTTTCGCCCAGCTGAATCGCGTTTTACCCACTATCCAGTGCTCATAGTCATCAAAATGGATCTCTCCGTTAGTCGGGAAGAAAGCATGTGCTAATTCTCCCGTTATTCCATCGAAACAGGGATGTGAAGGAGTTTTCTGGCAATCGGTGTGATTTATGGAATAAAACCCTGGGAAAGGAGGTGAAGAGTCTGATGTTAATGGTTCGACGTGAACAGCTACCACATCAAACTGGCTTCACACGGAACCTATAATCAAATGTGTCATCAACTCCCCTGCCTGCTCCACAATTTGGGATGAATCACTGAGGATTTGGTTCTGCCTTGAGACTGCTCATTTTCCCCTCTCTTAAATGAACTGAACTGCATCGGTTACACTGTCCTTATAGTTAAACCAAATGAAATCTCAAAGAGGCAGCTGGGCACTGAGTGAAGGAGATGATGGGTCGGGGGCTGGGGGGGGGGGCTTGGTCAGAGAGTGAGAGAAGAGAGCGGGTGAATGAGGGAGAGCGTCATACAGCACAAAAATAAACCCTTTTGCCCAACTTGCACAAGCGGACAAAGATGCAACATCTCCACTAGTCCCACTTGCCCGCGTCTAGCCTTGCCCTGCTAAATCCCTTTCCTATCCATGTATCTACCTAAATGTCATTTAAATATTGCTACAGTACCTGCCTCAACTACCCCCTCTGGCAGCTCATTCTATATACCTACCCCCCTCGGTGTGAAAATGTTGACCCTCAGGTTCTTATTAAATCTTCCCCCTCTCACGTTAAAGCTGTGTGGCACAGTGGCACAGCGGTAGAGTTGATGCCTTACTGTGCTAGAGTCCTGGGTTCGATCCTGACAACGGGTGCTGTCTGTATGGAATTTGTATGTTCTCCCTGTGACTGCTCAAGTTTTCTCTGGTTTCCTCCCAAATTCCAAAGACATGTAGGTTTGAAGGTTAATTGGCTTCTGTAAGTTGTCCCTAATGTGTAGGGTGGATCTAGTGTACAGGGTGATTGGTGTGGGATGAAGGGCCTGTTTCCACGCTGTGTCTTTAAAGTAAACTAAAGTATGTCCTCTGTTTGCTGATTCCCCTACTCAGTGTAAAAGACTCTGTGGATTCACCATATCGATTCCCCTCGTGATTTAACACACCTGTATAAGATCACCCCTCCCCCTCCTGTGCTTCAAGGAATAAAGTCCCTATAGCTGAGGCCCTCAAGTCCTGGCAACATCTTTGTAAATCTCCACACTCCTTCCAGCTTAACCACACCCTATACCAAACCTGAACACAATCTCCAAATGCTGCTTTATCAAAGTCTTGTACAGTTGTAACATTATATCCCAACTTCTATACTAAATACCCTGAATGATGAAGGCCAATGTACCAAAAGCCTTCTTGACCGTTCTATTTACCTGTGACACTAGTTTCAGGGAACCATGTGCCCGCTCTACAACACTCTCCAGGGCCCTGGCATTCACTGTGAAGGCCCAAAATGCAAAACCTCACACTTATCTGCATTAAACTACATTAACCATTCCTCAAACTACTTGTCCAACTGATCATGGTTCTGCTATAATTTATGACAACTATCTTCTCTACCACCAACTTTAGTGACATCTGCAAACTTACTAATCACGCTTTGAACATTCTCATCCAAATTGCTGGAGTAAACCACAAACAAACAAATGATCCCTGTGGCGCACACTAGTCACCGGCCTCCAGTCTGAAAAACACCTTTCCACCATCACCCTCCGCTTTTTTCCATGAATCCAATTTGCTTTCTAGTCGGCTCGCTCTCCCTGGATCCCTTGTGATCTAGCCTTCCAGAGCAGCCTATCATGCAGAATCTTATCAAATGTCTGGCTGAAGTCTATATGGGCATTGTTTACAGCTCTGCCCTCCCAACCTTTTTGGTTGCCTCTTCAAAAAACACGATCGCCCACAAACAAAACCATGCTGACCATCCTTAATCACTCCCTCTCTATCCAAATGCATGCATATCTTGCTCCTCAGAATTCCCAGAGTGTGCCAGAGAGTACCAGAGAGAGAGCGAGAGCGAGGGGGAGAGAGCGAGGGGGGGAGAGCGAGGGGGAGAGAACGAGGGGAAGAGAGTGAGGGGGAGAGAGAGCGAGGGGGAGAGAGAGCGAGGGGGAGAGAGCGAGGGGGAGAGAGCGAGGGGGAGAGAGCGAGGGGGAGAGACGGAGGGAAAGGCAGAGGAAAAGGGAGGGAGGAGATGATCAGAGAGTGAGGAGAACTTAACTAGGGCTTGTTTGATCCTTATCAAATATCTGTGCACTCCCTTTTAAAATGCCCTCACAATCAACCTTTGCAGGAGCTCACCTATCTTAATATTAGCCTCGACCTCTGGAGGAACCTTAGTAAAATTGAACGGAGTGACCTCACTCCACATTTGGAAAGCCGTCGCGATCCCTCTCGCTGTATCTTCTTCACTCAGGGTCTTTGGAAAGGACAAAATCCTGTGGAGAGAGGAAATGCACTTTGCTGAAATGATGTACAAGTGACATATACCCGAGAGTATGCACAGATTTAGCAACTTCCTCCTGTGGAATGATTTCCTATCCCAGTGACTTCCAATCTTGCACCTTGATCAGCGACAGGATGAGGCCCCTTTCACCTCTGACCCCTGATCCCTAACCCAGAGCTGCCTTCCCACATAATCCCAACTCTTTCCTCATTTCCCTTTGGTTGTCAAATATTTATCGAACTCAGATCCAGAATGAACAATCGCTGAACAGAGAATTCCAAGCTCCTCAAAGACACAGTGGGTAATGTTCCAATATCTAGACTTTGCCCCCAAGTTTCAGAATCCCAAGCCAATGGCACCAGTCATCTCCCTCTGCCCTTTCACTGATGTTACTACCCTGAAAACTGGGTGATGTGGTTTATTTTGTTATTTAAAAAACGTTTTTTGGAAGATTACAACTCAATGGTATGAACATTGAATTTGTCCAATTTCAGGTAATACTGCGTGACGCACATGGAAACAGGCCCTTCGGCCCACTACGTCCATGGCGACCATCGATCACGCGTTCACGCTAGATCTACATTATGCACCCTCTACACATTTGGAGAAATTTACAGAACCCAATCACTCGCACATCTTTGGGACGTGGGAGGAAACTGGAAGCACCCAGAGGAAACCCACGGGGTCACAGGGAGAATGTGCAAACTCCACACAGACAGCATTCGTAGTCAGGGTCGAACCATGGTCTCTGGCTCCGGTGATTGGAAGGGCTTACTGTAACGACACCCCATGTAGGAACTGGTGTAGGTTTAAGTTTATTGTTATCACGTGTACCGAGGTACAGTGGAAAGCTTAGTTTTGCATGCTATTCAGTGAAATCAAATACTATATATAAATTCAATGTACAATAGGTGGAGATAAAGGGAAAATTCAAGTGCAGAATAGTCCTCAAAATTGCAGTGCATCAGTTCCACGGACAAAATCCAATGTCCGCAATGGGGTAGTCGTGAATCGAACAGTACCCTAGTTTGCAGAGTGTCAATTGGCTTTGAATCTTGTGCTGGAACATCAATTATTCAACGCTGAACTGGCTGATATTTTGTAGTTTCCTTCTTTGTTGAACAATGATATCTCCAGCATGAATATAAACCAGATCAGGGTTGTGTTCGGACTGCTAAGACTTTTGATTTGAAAGTTCAGGTAACCAGAGTGTGGTGGCGGTGGTGGTGGGATAGCAGCTGGAATCTCAGATGAGCTCCTGGCCCAGAGTGGGTGGGGGTAAAGAAAATGGGGCATTTGGAGTAGGGAAGGGTGGGAGATGAGCAGACTGTGGAGGGACAAGGAACTGAGTGGGAGGGGTAATGTGAGAACGGTGTCCACTGGCCCGGGAGGGGTTAGATAAGAAGGAGGCGGACAGTTTACCTGACATTGGATGATTCGATGCTCTTACTACTGGGCTGTAAGCTGCCCAAGCAGAATGTGAGGCGCTGTTCTTCCGGTTTGCACGCAGCTTCACTCTGCCTGCCCACGGAGTGGCCCAGGACAGAAAGGTTAGTGTGGGAATATGATTTGGTGACTTTGATTTGAGAATTAAGGGACAGAAGTTTAGGGGTAACATGAGGGGGAACTTCTTTACTCAGAGAGTGGTGGCTGTGTGGAATGAGCTTCCAGTGGAAGTGGTGGAGGCAGGTTCGATTTTTATCATTTAAAAATAAATTGGATAGGTATATGGACGGGAAAGGAATGAAGGGGTATGGTCTGAGTGCAGATAGATGGGACTAGGGGAGAATAAGTGTTCGGCATGGACTAGAAGGGCTGAGATGGCCTGTTTCTGTGCTGTAATTGTTATATGTTATATGTTACATATATGAATGGGAGGGCGAGTTAAAATGAATGATCAACAACCTTGGTGGAACAAGCATGTGTTCGGCGAAACAGTCGCTTAGTCTATGCTTGGTCTCGTTGATGTAGGGGATGCTAAGAGATTCGTTCACCAGCGATTGGGTGAAATGGAGTCAGGGCGGGGATGGGTAAATCTGATTGTACAACAAGACAGTGTCTTTAAACAACAGAGGAAGCAGAACCAGTGGCATAAGGGCCTGTCCTATCAGCATCCGACTCCATGCGATGAGCGCGATCAAACTAGAAGCGGGGGCCGCACAGAGGTCGGGTGATCCCCTATACAGGGCCGTTCCCACCAGCATGCGCCTGCATGCGGCAAGCGCGACCAAACCGGCAGCGAGGGCCGCGCGGAGGTCGGGTGAGTGGCGCAACGCGGCACAAAGTGAGGCGAACTTGGAGCGAAGTCTTAAGGTAAGTTCGCCAGGACAGAGAGGGGCACACAGAGAGGGGCACAGAGGCACACACACACAGGGCCACGGAGCCACACACATAGAGGGTCACGGAGGCACCTACAGATAGGTTCACGGAGGCACGATGTCGAGGCGGTGTGTAATGCGTCGAGGCGACTGCGAGCCGACAAGCCATTGCCGCGCGGAATTTTCGAACATAGTCAGTTTTTCGGAGCCCCGCGCGATGTTGGGACGAACTCCGCACAATTCCGCACGGCTCCGGCGATCGGAGTGGGACCGGCCCCGCGACGCCGGACGGCTCAAGCAACCACGTTAGGTCGCGCTCATCGCATGGAGTTGCATGCTTGTAGGACAGGCCCTTAAGGAGCAGACACAATGTGCAGAGAGGAACTGCAGATGCTGGTTCACTCGGCAGATGGGCACAAAATGCTGGAGTGACTCAGCGGGTCGGGCAGCATCTCTGGAGCACAAGATGCTGTCTGGCCCACAGAGATACCCCAGCATGTTGTGTCTAGGATTCTGTGTTTAGCTTCTGGTCTCTCTGGATTCAGAAACCTCACAGTACAAACTCGTGATACCTTGAGATAAACTCGAGAAACTCAGCGTGTGCAGCAGCATCTATGGAGCGAAGGAAATAGGCAATTTACCTATTTCCTTTGGGTTTCGTCCCGAAACGTTGCCTATTTCCTTCGCTCCATAGATGCTGCTGCACCCGCTGAGTTTCTCCACCATTTTTGTCTGCCTTCGATTTTCCAGCATCTGCAGTTCCTTCTTAAATAACTTTCATGCAGCTGTCGCCCGACCCTGTGCTTACTTGTAGGTTAAGTTGAAGTGAGGCCACTTCAGCATCTGCGGGGTTAACGTGTATCTCTTGCTCCGTGCCCGGTGTGGGTGCGAGTCCAGCCGCTCCACGTCCAGCTGCAGGTAACTGGGGAACGCGTCTTGATGCTGGGGGGGGGGGGGGGGGGGGTAAAGCCACAGGTCCCTTGATCAGCGGGCTTCACAAAACTGCTGCTCAGCAGATAGATACATGTACAGAAAATGCACCAGAAGAAAACACCACCACGACCCCCACCCCCTCCCCCCCCGCCCCTGTAACGTCGATAGCAAAACCAGCACCAGTGGTATAAGAAGCTCTTGCAACAAACTGTCTCTTGAAACAAACTTCACGTTTCCAGCGGCACGGACATTAATCCTTAACGTTGGGTGGGACAGGGTTGACGGAAGCGTTGACGTTGGCGTTGAGGGGCAGGTGGGGAAACCGGGGACACGTCGTGAGCCTGTGGAATTCTCTGCCTCTGGAGGCAGGTTCTCTGGATACTTTCAAGAGGGAGCTAGATAGGGCTCTTAAAAATAGCCAAGTCAGGGGATATGGGGAGAAGGCAGGAATGGGGTACTGATTGTGGATGATCAGCCACGATCACATTGAGTGGCGGTGCTGGCCCAAAGGCCCAAATGGCCCACTCCTGCACCCATTGTCTATTGTGTACAGAATTCACCGCAACATTGGACGTGTTGCAAAAAGCTGTGCGCCCAAGGTTAGATGTGGAAGTTATTCAACAATTCCCAGGGTTTAGGAGCACTGTTAACTTCGCACAGCTGCCAGTTTACATATTATGTTGTGCTGCTGCAAGTAAGAGTTTCATTGTTCTATCTGGGACATGTGACAATCAAACACTCCTGACTCTTGAAAAGGGGGCAGCTTGATTGGTTGCAGCTTGACAGCCATTTAGTTGTTGTGCTCAGTCAATACCTCCAATGACAAGTGATCTGAGAGGAAGACATTGACTGGTCAAACTGCCTCACAACCCCCCTCTAACAACTCCTCAGAGGAGTTTACCATCTGAACGAGACTGTGTCTTAGTTCCTCAGTGCAGGAATGTTCAACATTCAAAATGTAGAAAGGATTTTATCGGGATGCATCACAGCATGGTTTGGGAATAGCTCCATCCAAGACCGTAGGAAATTGTGGAGAAATGTGGACGCAGCCCAGACCTTCAGCCAAACCAACCTCCCTTCCATTGAATCCATTTACATTTCATGCTGACTCAGCAAGGCTACCAGAATAATCAAGGACGAGTCTCACCCCCGGTCACTCCCTCTTCTCCCCTCTCCCATCAGGCAAAGAGGTACAGAAGTGTGAAAACGCACACCTCTAGATTCAGGGACAGTTGTTTCCCAGCTGTTATGAGGCCACTGAACCATCCTCTCAACAACTAGAGAGCAGTCTTGAGCTATTCTCTACCTCGTTGGAGACCCTTGGACTATATTTAATCAGACTTTACTCTGTACACTGTGGGTGGTCATGGCGCGATTATAATCATGTATAATCTTTCTGCTGAGTAGTTAGCACACAACAAAAGCTAAACAAGTCTGAAGAAGAGTCTCGACCAGAAACATCTCCTTTTCTCCAGAGATGCTGCCTGACCCGCTGAATTACTCCAGCTTTTTGTGTCTATCTTCGGTCTTGACAATAAACGAAACTATATAAACTAATCGGCAGGAGTCAACCAACATGCCGGTTGTGGTTTGGGCTGTAGGCTTGGGGAAAGGGCTTTGACTGCATCTGACATTGAGGCATCTTGTGTCCAGTCTCTGACCGGGTTAGGAGAGGTGGGGAAATGCCTCTCCTGCAACAGCAGAGGATGGGTTCTCAGTCCATCCACCAGACGGGGGAGCAGGGTGGAGAGAGATCTCGGTCTCACAGCACTGAGAGGGGTTAGCTTATTCAACTCACACAAGTGGCCAGATCATCTCCCCCACTTTGCACAGTCAAACGCTGCCCAGGCAGGTGGGGAGATCTGGGGACCGTTCCAGCGACAGGGTGCAAACTGGAATGAAATGAGAGAATGGAATGGACAGACAGAAGGTGGTAGTAGACAGCCATCAGCCTGAATCATTTGTAGAAACAAGGAACTGTGGATGCTGCTTTACCAAGGATAGACACAAAAAGCTCGATGAAGATGAGTCCCGACCCAAAATGTCACCTGTCGATGTTCTCAGAGTCAAGAAGGGTCTCCACCTGAAATGCTTTTCCCCGGAGCTGCTGACTGATCCACTGAGTTAATCTAGCATTTTGTGTCTTTCTCCAGAGATGCTGCCTGATCTGTTGATTTATTCCAGCATTTTGTATGTATATCCGAAGATGCTGCCTGGCCCGCTCTGTTACTGTAGCATTTTGTGTCTAACCTGAAACATTAACTGTTTTTCTCTCTCCAGAAATCCTTTCTGACCACTGAGTAAACCCAGCAGTTTTCGATTTTACAAGAATTACGCCCTTGTTCATTCAAATGCACTTTTAGACAAAAAAACATCACTGCAGGTAATTAGAGGATTTTAATGAATTTCAGCAATTAAAGGGTTAAGGTTTATACTCACTAACTGGTGTCGCCAGGCAGGGAATGCATCTGCATCTTGCTGTCCAGGTACAAATACCAACGTTGCAGCTATGCACATAAATACTTTAGCCAGATAATCTTCATCCTTGGAGCGAGGAACAAACTTCATCTTTACTAAAGCTCAAATTGCCAGGTTTCTCTCACTGCATGAAATCCACCTTCACGCAGGAGCCTGTGGAGGGCTCACTGCTCCTGTGGCTTTGAGCGCAACGCCGCTGAGAAAGTGAATTTCAATGGTTCTGTATAGTTCAGTAGCACCAGCATGAGCTGCGTTTCCGAGAGGCTGCCGGAGCCAAGCTCTGTCAAGTTACTTGTTCAGATGAGGATACCGTGGACCCATTCATCTGCAAAGAAGGCGAGTGAGAAACAGCTGGACATTCTGCAACTTTGGTGGGTTGGACCCACTTCAGCTCCGTAATCAATGTCAGATGTAGAGTCAGTCGGCAACAGCAGGGGACACTGTCAGAAGAGCACAGGCTGCAGTTAACTCCACAACCCACAAGTTATATCACATTCATTACATATATAAATGTGCGAATTCTTGCCTGAGAGCTACATTTCTGTGCACAGTTTTCTGTTTTGATAGAGAGAAATAGATCCGCATTATTTCCAGGAACTACTTGTGTTTCCATGTAGACAATTGTTTTGACAATGCACCAGGCCAAACATTCCAATAACGATGAACCTGATAAAAGAGTTCGAGATAAACATTGTGCAGGAGGGAACTGCAGACGCTGCTTTATACCGAAGATAGACACAAAGTGCTGGAGTAACTCAGCGGGTCAGGCAGCTTCACTGGAGGACAGGAATAGTAAGATTGAACGAGAACTTACCAGTTCGAAGGTTGATCTTTATTTCATGAGGAGTTGCGGTGAGGGATTTCGTGAAGAGCCCGCTGGCACGCATGCGCGACATTCTTCAAAGTAGCGGTGTGGAATCACAGAAACAACAACAGAAATGACTTGGCATAGTAAGATTGAAGAGACTCTAATTACCAGTTGAGTATGATCGAGGGTTGGGAGCGGAGGGCACGAAATCCCTCACCGCAACTCCTCATGAAATAAAGATCAACCTTCGAACTGGTAAGTTCTCGTTCAATCTTACTATTTCATTTCGGGGTCACGTGAGTGACTTCGTGAAGACTTCAAAGCTTCTGTGATTACATGCCCTGGACCACGTCCATGCTGACACACCACTAGCAAGGATGGATGGGAGTAAACAAGTTGCTGAAACCAGATTATACTGAAAAACAAAAGAATATTTATTAACAACAAAGCAAAACCCCTTATTCGGGGACATCCCCACGTTCTTGCCCGGCGTTCAGCACGGCCTCGGCGAACTGTAGGGGAGCAGCAACAGGCTTACTGTAGAATCGCTGGAACACAGCTTCATTCGCCCATCCTGCTGTGGCGAGAATATGGTCCATGGGCACCTCCATGACCCTCGCCGCCGACGTTGATGCAGCCCTGGTGGAGTGAGACTTGAACACATTAGTGTCAATACCTGACTTACCCAAGACGATCCGGAGCCACCTGGATATCGTCTGGACTGTCACTCGATGGTGAGGTCTTTTGTGAGTGACAAGCAGGTATTTCTCCATTCCTCTGATGCGTCTCGTCACCTTGACATAGTGACGGATATGAGTGACTAAACATAGCCTAGCATCTGCGGGGTATGCCGGGAACTTCAGCTGCAGCCCTGTGCACCCAGGTCTATGCTGCTTTAGTAGCTCATCAATAAAGAATACTACTTCTCCAGGGGTAGAGGTCATCCTGTCAATACGGAGTTTATGGAGCGTCTGTACCCTCTGTGCTGAAGTCAGCGCTAGTAACATCACCAGTTTCATGGTGAGTTTGTCCAGCTGTAACCCTTCCATGGGTGACCACGTCCTGAGTAGGGTTAGTACATCCCTGACATCCCAGGTGATGTTATAGCGTGGTGTAGGCGGATTCATGTTGAATATACCCCGCATGAGTCTGGACACTAGCCTGTTGGATCCTACCTCAATCTTGAGGTAGAATGACAGCGCACTCCTGGCGCTGTTGATGGCACTGTAACTTAAGTGTTCATCGTGGTGCAACCCCGCGAGGAATTCCAGGACGTCGGCTATGGAGACATCGTCATATGTGATGCGAGAGCGGCTGCAGTAGGCTTCCCATTTTGCGATGTGGGAGAGGTATCTTCGCCTGGTCGACTCTCGGCACGATGCCCCAATGGTGTTCATAGTTCGGGTGGAGAGGCCATACTGCAGCAATGGCCTGGTTAGAACCTGCAAGCCAGTAAATTTAAATAGCGATGGCAGGGATGCGGCTCCCCTGACACAGGGTGAGTAACCAATTGCGGGCAACCCTCTAAAGGGACCCAGGGTTGACTGATCATGTCAAAGACCACCGGATACCAAGGCTGCGTGGGCCAGTCGGGTACAATAAGAATGCCCCGAGCGGCATCCATCTTGATTTTTTGCAATACCCGACTGATGAGGCAAAACGGGGGGAATGCGTAGAAGAACCACTTCCCCCAGTCTAGCGAGAATGCATCTATCGCCATTGCCCCAGGATCTGGTTCCCATGAAACGTATGTTGGTACCTGATGGTTCAACCGGGACGCAAAGAGATCGATATCCGGTTGACCAAATTTGGCTGCAATTTTGGCAAAAATTTGAGGATGCAACATCCATTCGATATTGTCATTAAACTTGCGTGACCTGGTGTCCGCCACAGTATTAAGTGTACCTGGCAAATAGGTAGCTGAAATCCAAATATCCCTGTCAATACACCAGAGCCAAATTGTATTAGCCAATTCATCGCATGAAATTGACCTGGTACCGCCCATATGGTTTAAATATGCCACCGCCGTGGTATTATCTATTTGGATACGGACATGAGCCCCAATGAGATTGGAACAATAAGCCCGAAGTCCGTGAAATGCTGCAAGCAGCTCCAAATAGTTTATCCCTTGTGATAGCAACATGCTAGATTCAAGGGTGTCCCACCTGCCCCCACAACTAGAACAGTTATCCGTAGCTCCCAAGCCCTGGGAACTCGCGTCGGTTTGCAAGTATACCATCGGATTGGGCACAATAATGGGTTTGAATAAGCTACCAATATTGCACACCCACCATTGTAGCTCAATCTTAGCTTTAGGAGGTAGCCGCATTGGTCTGTCAAAATGACCGGCGTTCTGTTTTAACGCGGCAATCTTGGCTCTTTGCAAATTTTGATAATGCAAAGGCCCGTACTGGGCTGCTGGAAACAATGCTACGATTTTGCCAATCACCTTAGCTGTTTGCCTAATTGATGGTATACTGGCGCAGGCTAGATCCTGACATGCTTGGGTGACATCCCCAACCTTGTTAATTGGTATGGTGGCCCTCATACGATTGGAATCCACCGTGAACCCCAGATAATCCATAACCTGGGAAGGGTAGAACTTTGACTTGTCTGGATGGACAATAAACCCCAGCCGCTGAAAAATCGCGACAGTGGCCGAAACTGCTCGCTCAGCTGCCTCCAGGGTTTTGCCAATAATCAGGATATCATCCAAATAGGCCATTACGATATGCTGCTGCTGCCTTAATTGGGCCATGATAGGTTTTGGTAATTTAGTAAATAGTCTAGGGGCTGTAGTAAGCCCATTCGGCAAAGCCCTGTATTGCCAGAGCTGACCCATCCAAACAAACTTTAAGAACTTCCGGTGATGTTTCCGAATGGATACAGAATAGTACGCATCTTTTAAATCAATGCATGCCATAAAGCAGCCATGCGAAATCAATGATTTGGCTGTCTCAAAAGTGTCCATTTTGAAATGGGTGTATGTTACAAAAGTATTCAGCTGGGTCAGATCAATAATCACTCGACAACCTCCATCCTTTTTCGGTCTAGTGAAGATATTGGAGACAAATTCAATATGCTCGTGCATAGTTTTTTCTATCACGCCTTTTTGTTCTAATCGTATAATTTCAGCTGAGCCTGCTGCCTGTCAACGGCAGACAGCGTAAACTTCCGATTAGGCATATGCTGGGATGGAGGAATGTCCCCGTTAATAAACTCAATAGTATGACCCCGAATATTCTGCAAAATAAACTAATTTGAAGTAACAGTCCCCCCATGCCTCAGAAACGAAACGGAGTCGCCCACCAACATGTGACGTTAAAGGAACAGAGAAAAGAAAACCAGACCGCCTCACCTCCATGGTTATCGGCGGTCCTTGACATGTTTGGTTGGTCGCGGAGGTGCTGGGTTGGGCTGATATTGGTGTGTCTTCATTTTCCACTGGGGCCGCTGCGGTCCTGGCCCCAAAAAAGACCGCTGTTGCTGGGCCTGTTGATAACGATGTGGCACTGAAGTATATGTTCTGGTTGCTGGAGCAACCGAGCCTCGTGGTCGGGCAAGCGGAGCTTTCGGGGCCGACGGCCTGGGGGCGATCTGTGATCGCATGAGTCCCACCGTCTTGGCTACCTCATCAAGCTCTTTGACCCTCTTCGGGAGGTCTTCTCCGAAGAGCTGTCGGGGCGGCGGTGGTGGTTTGCACAAACCAGCAAACTTGGGTTGAGTGACGGGCAGATGCTGTGTTTGCGGAAGGCATTGATCTCATGTTGGGTGGCACATAACAGCGCCAATGCATCCTCCTGGTCTAGATTAAGATCTTCCCCATCAACCGACCGCGCAAAGGCGGTAATACCGGCCGTGAGAAGTTTCAGGATCCGCTGGAGCTTCAGCTCCTGATGTCGGATAGCCACGCCGATGTTGCCCCATATGGGCGTATTGACCACAGGCACATTAAGGGCATTGCAGTTGGACGGAGGTTTGTGGCAATGGATAGCCTGAGAAAGGACTTCCTCCTGGAGCTGATGGTTTGTGAGGAAATCCACCGTGGCAGCCAGCTTGGGGTTGAGAGGAAGCCCAGTGGTGAGTGGGGCAGCGAACTTCGCCGCCACATCGAGAAGATCTTCTGGCGGCGGCTCCGACGGAGGTGGTGCAGGGTCAACAAACCCTTCCTCTTCTGGCTGTTCGAAACAGGTGATGGAGGCTGGTGAGACTGCCCTGTGCCTGTCGATGCTGAACGCTTGCTGCTGTTGATTGACGCGCATGCGTGCCGGCGGGCTCTTCACGAAGTCACTCACGTGACTCCGAAATGAAATAAGGGACATTTCGGGTAGGAACCCTTCTTCGGACTCCAATCCGAAGAAGGGTGCCAACCTGAAACGTCGCCCATTCTTTTTCTCCAGAGATGCATCCTGCCCCGCTGAGTTACTCCAGCACTTTGTGTCCATCCGGATAAACATTCATGGTAGTGCCATGAATATTCAGTGAATCAATGAAGAGAGACACAGTCAATGGTTCAGGTGATCTAACAACAACATACAGACCTAAAACACCAGCTCCGTATCCCCCTCTACAGATGCCCGCTCTACCGCCTGGTGACTCTGTGACTTGCTGAGTATTTCCTGCATTTTCTGCTGTTTCAATTTTTCTGGCATTGTAATATTATGCCGTGTTACTCTCCGAAATATGGAACTGCAAAATAGGTGCCAGTAATACCAGTTACATGAGCAACAAGAACTGTAACAGTTACTGCACCAAAACAAAGTGTAACCGTTATTGGAGCAAGAACTGTGATAGTTACTGGACCAAGACTCAAAGTGCGGAGTCATGCATTTTGGTAATAAGAATAAAGGCATAGATTATTTTATAAATGGGGAGAGAATCCAGAAATCGGAGGTGAAAACGGACTTGGGAGTGCTGGTGCAGGCCGCAATTCCCACTCGAATTGGTAGTAAGGAAGGCAAATTCAATGCTAGCATTTATATCAAGGGGACTGGAATACAAGAACAGAGAATGGAATGCTGAGGCTCTGCAAGGCGCTGGTCGGGCCACATTTGGAGTACTGTGAGCAAATTTGTGCCCCATATCTGAGGAAGGATGTGCTGGCTCTGGAGAGGGTCCAGAGGAGGTTTACGAGAATGATTCCAGGAATGAGTGGTTTAGCATGATGAGCGCTTGGCAGCACTGGGCCTCTACACGCTGGAGTTTAGAAGGTTGAGGGGGGACCTCATTGAAACTTACAGAATACTGAAAGGCCTAGATCGAGTGGATGTAGAAAGGATGTTTCCACTGGTGGGAGAGTCTAATTCAAGAGGACATAGACTCAGAATTAAAGGGCGCTCATTTAGAAAGGAGGAGGAACTTCTTTAGTCAGAGGGTGGAACTCATTGCCACAGAGAGCTGTTGAGGCCAAGTCAGTGGATATTTTTTAAGGCAGAGATAGACACATTCTTGATTAGACTGGGTGTCAAGGGTTATGGGGCGATGGCAGCAACATGGGATTAGGAGGCAGAGATCAGTGGAGCAGACAGGATGGGCTGAATGGCCTAATTCTACTCCTATATCTTGTGAAGAACTGTCACGATTACTGCACCAAGAACTGTAACAGTTGTAGGAACAACAAGTCCTGTAATAGGTACAGTAGGTACGAGAGCTGTAAAGGGTACAGGATCAAGAACCGAAGCAGTTACTGCCACCAACAGGAACTGAAATAGTTGGTGGAGCAATAATACTGGGAAACAGCTTTCATCCTAAAGAAAGTCTACTCTTCACTAAATGCTAAATAACACCAAACAATGGGTGGCGCCAGTAATGGCTGCCTTGCCAACAGTCTGTCTGTCCCTTCCTTCTCTGTTGATTCTTTAGTATGTGTTACATGTATGTTTTTAGTGTTCTTTACCTTGTTTTATGTGGGGGGTGGGGGGTGGGGTTGGGGCAAACTTTTTTTTAATCTCGGAGATGCGATTATTTTCCGTATCGTACCTCCGTCCGCACTTCGGCCTGACATCAAGGAGATGGAGGCCTCTGCTGGAGATCGACTTCGGGAGCTCTAACATCGGGAGCCTGCGGACTTTAACATTGTAGAGCTCGCGGTATCTGGTTAGAAACCGACTTCGGGAGTTCCAAGCCGCAGGACCTTAGGCCGTCCTGACGCAGGAGCTTCGACCGTGAGAAATCCCCTGCGGTGGATGTTTATGTTAACTTTTATGCAGTTGTGTGTCTTGTTGCTTTTTTTAGTATGGCTGTATGGTAATATGGATATCACTGTACCTTAATTGGTACACGTGACAATATAAGATTGTAATATCATTAGCAAGTTTAAAACTTACAGAGAGAATGGAGTTGACCTGATCGCTTTATCAAGGCATTCCATCTCGAGCTGCGGATTCCTCCGATCCAAGTCCCGGGAGATGCAGAAATGGAGGAGGAAATGCTTCCTTAGAAATCTGCTAAATAATCAGCAATATGTCTGGACAAGTATCTTGTGGGAGAAAAGCTCGAGTGGCTTACTGTCCCACAGCGTGAATGAGGATTTAGTTACGATCTCTAGCTGTGGACAGATCTATCAATCTGGGTGAGCATGATTTGAAAACCCACATCCCCATAAACAGAAGAGATCTGAGAACTCTTTTGTAAATCAATAAGGTGGGGGGCATCTGGAACACACACTGCCTGACAGGCTGGGAGATACAGAACCTTTGTCACCTTTTAACTCATCTCTTGCGAAATGCCTTTGTTATCATTGCAGTCTAACCTCAGCTACCTGGTCAGAGTCCCAACCCCTCTTCTGACTTGGCAGAAGAAGATTAGAAGCAGCAGCCAGAGGGGAAAAAAACTTCTAACATTGGGAGGTGTTTACCAGTGAGATGGTATGACTGATCGTCACTCTGAAGAAAGGTCCCGACTTGAAACGGCCCATAGACACAAAATGCCGAGGTCAGGCAGCATCCCTTGAGGAAAGGAATAGGTGACGTTTTGGGTCGAGACCCTTCCTCGCACTCCAAGGTAAGTAGAAATTATTGCATTGGGGCAGGAGCAGGTAGAGACAATGGACAGAAACTGTCCACAGACGCTACCTGACCCGCTGAGTTCCTCCAGCACTTTGTGTTTTGCTCAAGATTCCAGCTCCTGCAGTCTCTTGTGCCTCTAATGCAGCTTGGACTTCCTGTTCCTGAAGTCTCTGGATTGGGACTCAAACCCAGAATCTTGACTCTGAGCTGGGCGGGCTGCCCATGGAGATCTAGCTGACATAAAGCGAGCCGCACCCAAGCTCCTTTTAGCCTCTTTGTCTCTTAATTTATTGGTTTTATTGCTGGGTTTTTTTTTTCAGTTTTAAAGACAAAACGTGGTTGAATTTTGGTCACAGCCTAAATGCAAATAGTACAAATGGATGGACTTCCCAAAGAGTCAATATTCTGTCAAACACATTTGATTACACCAGGTATCGTTCTTCCTCTTTTTTTGGGGGGAGAAGCTGAAGGAACTTCGGACAGCAGGAGGAGAGGTGACCAAAGGGACTTGCATTTTGCATCCTTTCCTGAATCTCTCTTCCCTTGGATATCCAGCAGACTCGGCATTCAAGTTTCATTGAGAATTAATTCAGCTCTAGTGTTAAACCAGGGTAATGAACATTGGCACATTGAACAGAAACGCTCAAGGAAACTTCATGGGACTTTCACGCCAACATATCCTGGGAATATTATCAGTTACATTTATAACAAGAGCATCAGAGTGACGCAGCGGTAGAGTTGGTGTCTTGCAACGCCAGAGACCTGGGTTCGATCTTGCCTGCGGCTGGTGTCTGTATAGAGTTTGTACATTCACCCCGTGACTGCATGGGTTTTCTCTGGGTGCTCTGGTTTGTCCCCATATCCCAAAGATTTGCAAGTTTGAGGGTTTATTGGATTCTGTGAATTGTCCCTAATGTGTAGGATAGAACTAGTGTACGGGGGATCGCTGGTGGGCGCGGACTGGGTGGGTCAAAGGGCCTGTTTCCACGCTGTATCTCTAAACTAAGCATCAGCCGTCTCTCCATTTCAATCCTGGCATGGAATTTCACAGAGTTTAATGATATCCACAGTCACCAATGTTATTCAATAGCCATAAATGCGTGCACTCTAAGTTAATTCAGTCGATGCACAATACAGTTACACTGAAAGCATTGCTTCTGCTGTAAATCAGTGCACAGAATCTCATGGAAGTAAAAAGAGTCAGATTTTGTGCTGAATTGTTCAACTGTTTTCCTTGTCATGTTGTCAAATTAATCTTAGAGCAGGCTCAATGTGTCAAACCTGCCCCTCCTCCTCACATAATCCCTCTGCTGCCAGTGGGGGGCATCCGCTGCAGCCTCTTGTGCCACTACCGCAGCATCTTGATTCATCTTCTTATGTCAGAGAATAATAAAGATCTGCCTGTTATGGTTGTGATCCCCCCTGCAGAATGAAAACGCACCGTATATGCTGCATGGACCCCGCTCCAACCTGCTCTGCAGAACACATCCTTGTGCCCTTGTCATACACTGCAATCAGAATGTTTATTCACACTGGCCCAACTCATCTTCACATCATGGTCACAGAGTCACAGTGTCATACAACACAGAAACGGGCCATTCAACCCAGCTCATCCATGCCAACCAAGATGCCTTCCTCAGCTAGTCCCACTTGCCTGCATTTGGTCCATATCCCGCTAAATCTTTCCTATTCATCTACCGACCCAAATATCTTCCTCTGGCAGCTCATTCCATAGACATCACCACCCTCTGTCTGAAAAACCTACCTCTCAGGTAAATCTTTCCCCGCTCACCTTAAATCTGTGGCCTCTAGTTGTTGACGACCCTACCCAGGGAAAAAAGTCCGTGACCATTAACATTATCTATGCTGTTCATGGTTTTTATAGATCTCCATAAAGTCAGCCCTCAGCCGCCATTGCTCCAGTAAATACAGTCCCAGCCTATAAAGTCTCTCCTGATAGCCCAAGCCCTCCCGTCCCGGCAACATCCTGTGATCATTTTCTGCACCCTCTTCAGCTTATATATCAGTTGGATTCAATCCGACAACGTCTGCTCACCAAGAAAAACTGCTGGACCTTCAGAGGAATTGCATTCAATATCTAATATAACCATATAACAATTACAGCACGGAAACAGGCCTTCTGGGCCCTTCCAGTCCATACGGACCATTTATTTTCCCCTAGTCCCATCTACCTGCACTCAGACCATACCCCTCCATTCCCTTCCCGTCCATATACCTATCCACTTTACTTTTAAATGTTAAAATCGATCCTGCCTCCACCACTTCTGCTGGAAGATCATTCCACACAGCCACCACTCTCTGAGTAAAGAAGTTCCCCCTCATGTTACCCCTAAACTTCTGTCCCTTAATTCTCATGTTATGCCCTCTTGTTTAAATCTTCCCTACCCTCAATGGGAAAAGCCTATCCACGTCAACTCTGTCTATCCCTTTCATCATTTTAAAGACCTCAATCAAGTCCCCCCTTAACCTTCTGCGCTCCAAAGAATAAAGACCTAACTTGTTCAACCTTTCTCTGTAACTTAGTTGCTGGAACCCAGGCAACATTCTAGCAAATCTCCTCTGTACTCTCTCTATTTTGTTGACATCCTTCCTATAATGAGGCGACCAAAATTGTACACCATACTCCAGAATTGGTCTCACCAATGCCTTGTACAATTTTAACATTACTTCCCTACTCCTATATTCAATGCTCTGATTTATAAAGGCCAGCACACTAAAAGCTTTCTTTACCACCCCATCTGCATGCGATTCCACCTTCAGGGAACTATGCACAGTTATTCCTCGATCCCTCTGTTCCACAGCATTCCTCAATTCCCTACCATTTACCATGTATCTTGTGGCTCTGAATATGTCGACCATCTTTGGCATTGAGAGGGATGGAACTCGTCATATAACCAATTCTGCTGTTGTAGCTGCAGCCAGTGACCTGGAGATGGGATGAAATAAACCTCACACAATTGGGACAATGAGTACGGCTAAGGAGGAGATCTCAACTCCAGCCTGAAACTTCCTGCAAAGTAACTGGTGAATATCCTCGCCAGCAATGGATCTACCAGGCAACGCCCAGCCTGAAGTCATTTGTGGCTGGCCTCCCTTTCACAGTGCAGGAGGCCAAGAGAAATTTGCCAATTGTAATCAGCTGATTACATTTGGAAAAACAAAGACCGATTGGGGACAAAAATAGACATAGAGAGCAGGAGTACCTCAACAGGCGAGGCAGTATCTCTGGAGAAAAAGGATGGCTGACATTTCGGGTAGGGACCTTTCTTCAGACTGCCTAATCAAACCCAACCTTGCAGCACAACCAGGATATCAGTTCCCCTCCAATTCAATTAAACAGTCTGAAGAAGGGTCCCGACCGGAAACATTACCCATCTTTTTTCTCCAGAGATGCTACCTGACACGCAGAGTTTCTCCTGCACTTTGTGGCTATCTTTAGGAGAATATTTCTTCTGCATTTACATTCATTACTTCATTTATAACCCTTTCCCTCTAATCGCATTGTGGGCACTTGCGTTTTGAGGTAGTTCAGAGGATGGTGGGTTGGAACCATTGCCGGGTCCACAGTGGATGGGATGCACACAGAGGTGACAGGGCATGTGACTTGTGTCAACGGGTGGACGAAGCTCATTGTGGGCACACTGGTCTACAGGGAGTTGGGTGCACTGGTTAATGGTGCTGAGTTAATGGTGGCAGAGGGCCTGACCTCTTCTTTAAGGCGGGCACCTTCTTTAACAGATAATTGTTGTCGACCATCACCGCCCTGTTCTTGCACCACTCCACCCCAGTCATTTGTCCTTAGCCACCTGCTCTCTGCCTCTTCCCTCCCAATTTGTCAGTGTGACCCACTGCTGCTTCCTCCTCCAAACCTCTGTGACCGTTTCCCAGGCTGGTGTCCTGCAGAACCTCTGGGCTATGGGTCAGAATTGCATATGCAGCATCTTGCCCAAGTATCTGCAAATGTCTGACTGCCTCTCCCATGTTTATCCAGCTCCTTGGGACAGTGTGCTGCTCTGGGCCACATGGAATGTGTAGATCTCAGTGAAACCCATCCAGCTAGATGCCTGCACGGTGACAATGCTTCCTTTGTGTAATAAGGAACTGCAGATGCTGTGTTTCAATCAAAGATAGGCACAAAAACATGGAGTAAAAACAAGCGGGACAGGCAGCATCTCTGGAGAACAACATCACCCATTCCTTCTCTCCAGAATTGTCGCCTGTCCCGTTCAGTAACTCAAATCTTCGACAATACTTCCTCGACTGGACTCAGCTCCCCCTGAAGATCATCGAGTCATAATCGTACAACGTGGAAACAAGCTCTTTGGCCCAACTTGCCCACGCCGACCAACATGCCCCATCTACACTAGCTCCACCTGCCTGTGTTTGGTCCATATCCTTCGAAACCTATCCTATCCATGTACTTGTCCGAATGTTTTTTAAACATTGTGATAGCACCTGCCTCAACTACCTCCTCTGGCAGCTTGTTCCATACACCAACCACCCCTTGTGTAAAGAAGTTGCCCACCAGCTCCCCACCTCAACTCTGTGCAATACCCAGAATTTCACATGTAGCATCTTGCCCAAGGTTCGGCAAATGCCCGACTGCATCTCCAATCGTTTATCCAACTCCGTGAGACAATGTGTTTCGTGTGAAAACAAATTCAGCACTTGATCACCCACAGAGCCAGCGACACTGGAAAATAATCCTTCGGAGAGCTGTTCCCTGTGGCTGCGTGCAACATTCTGGCTGTTTGCTGCATTCATGACATTCCTGAATTTATGACATTTAATCTGCAGCTTCACAGAGTCCTGCCGCAGAACCTCTACCCGTTCCCTCGCCTCATCAACATCTCCCACTTTGTCCCCTCACTCAAAGCATTTAGCACAAACAAACGTCAGATCAGATTGTTTATGAATTTGATACTTGTACTGGAGAAAGATTGGGCGACTTGTCTAACGGACAGAAGTTGGTTCATGTGTGTAAGGAAGAAAGACAGTGATGGCAGTGAGTGGGGCTTTTGGACGACTTTCAGAACCATCAGGGATGGTAACATAACAGGGATTGTGATCAATTTTAGACTGAATCGGGACTGGATGGGGAAAACAAGTCCCAGATAAGAAATTAGACAATACACAATAGACAATAGGTGCAGGAGTAGGCCATTGGCCCTTCGAGCCAGCACCGCCATTCAATGTGATCATGGCTGATCATCCCCAACCCGTTCCAGCCTTCTCCCCATATCCCCTGACTCCGCTATTTTTAACAGCCCTATCTAGCTCTCTCTTGAAAGCTATATCCAAATTGGCTGGGTAGTACATGATTTTCAAATATTATATGTATATCCACGTGAATCTTTTCTGATAACCGTGAATCTTATCTTTCTTAATAAATCTTTCATTTTTTTATCCTTTTCAGAACTTTGGAGCTTGATTCCATGAGTCCTTGGCATCCTACGTACAATATTTCAAACTCTAAGATGCCCAACACCCTGATTAAAAACAAACTGCAGTGCTGGAGATATGACAGAAAGCCCAAAGCACTCGGTAGAGTGGAGAGAAAGAGAGAAGGCTTCTGGTCATTGACCTTTCCTGTGGGAGAAGTGAAGGGTGCTTTAAGTGGCAGAGAAAAGAGGAGGTCTGAGATTGGATGGAGTTCAGGCCTGAGATTGGATAGAGGTCTGAGATTGGATGGAGTCTGAAACTCCAGCGGTGAAGATGTATAAATGCAGGGAAGGCGAGATACGAGGCAGCAATGGTTGAATTCAATGCCACGCCCTAGCTACCCGCACCCACCAGATCCTCTGGGCCACAGGGAATGTGTAGATCACAGCGGGGTGGGAGATGGCAGCCTTCACGTGGTCCACACTGTTTCGACTAATGCAATCAACACAACGTGTACAAATGTAGTTTTTCATGCCACTTATCTACAATGTTAGGCTGCGCACGCCATACACAAGAAGAAGAAGTGAAGCCCATCCAGCTAGATGTCTGCACAGTGACAGTACTTCCTCCACTGGACTCAGCTCCCCCTGAAGATCATCAGGTCATAGTCGTACAATATGGAAACAGGCTCTTTGGCCCAACTTGCCCGTGCTGACCAACATGCCCCAAGTGCCTGTTTTTGGTCCATATCCTTTGAAACCTATCCTACTTGTCCAAATGTTTTTTAAACATTGTGATAGTACCTGCCTCAACTACCTCCTCGGGCAGCTCATTCCATACACCCACCACCCTTTGTGTAAAAAAGTTGCCCACAGGTTTGTTTTCAATTTCTCCGCCCCCCCCATCCCCTACTCTGGGTAAATGACTGTGCATTTACCCTATCCTATTCTCCTCATGATCTTATGCATTCTTCAAGATGGTGGTGGCGGTGGATGGGGGAATTGAACAGTGCCGGTGATCGGGCTGGGGCATACCTCTGAGGTGGGCTGTGGGAGGCACCCTGGGGCCCTGTGAATGAATGGTGGGCATGCCAGGCGAGGGACTGTGTGTTCGTGGGTCGATATATCTGGATCGAGGTGTCAGTGGAGTGGGCCGCTGATTCCACTTAATCCCAGAATCCAAGGGCCTCTAACATGCAGAAACTGCTCCATCTTTGTTCTGTGCACAATCACTGATGTGGTCTCAACAATCCCTGGGAAGAGCATATGGAAATGATATGCAAGTTCTTTATCTGTCGTTGTGTCCACTCATTGTCCTTCCCCTTCATGGGGTTCCCAGTCTACCTTCATCTCAGCTGAGGCCCTGCAGCAGTGACATCGAGGAGGAGGAAGCATCGCCACACTATGTTGAAACGTGGGTGAAGAAGTGCTTTAAATTCCCCTCAGTATTGAGTCATGGGCTCACAGTGCAGGAGACAAAGGGGAGGTTCTGAGAAGAGAGACTTTCCAATTGTATCAGCTGACTACATTGGAAAAAGCAAAGAGCGATTGGGACAAAGATAGACACAAAGTGCTGAAGTAACTCAGAGAGTCAGGCAGCCTCTCTGGAGAAAAAAGACGTTTCAGGTCGGGACCTTTCTCCAGACTGCTTAATTAAACCAACCCATATAGCACCAGCAAACCTGCCTTTCAGGATATTGGTTCCCCTCCAGTTCATTTCAGCAGTCTGAAGAAGGGTTCTGACCCGGAACACCACCCATCCTCTTGCTCCAGAGATGCTGCCTGAGCCGCTGCTACCCCAAGCACTTTGTGTCTATATATGGTATAAACCTGCGTCTGTGGGTGTCAGGGGTTATGGGGAGAAGGCATGAGAATGGGGTTAAGGGGGAGAGATAGATCAGCCATGATTTGATGGCGGAGTAGACTTGATGGACCGAATGGCCTAATTCTGCTCCTATCACTTATGACCTTATGCCGTTCTTTGTTTTGACTGATTGGGGACAGTCAGCATGGCTTTGTGCGTGGGAAAACGTGGTTTTCAAAGAGGTGACCAAGAACATTGATGAGGGCAGAGTAGCAGATGGTGTCTGCAGGAACTTGAACAAGACCTTTGACAAGTTACTGCATGGTAAGGTATACTGGAAGGTTAGAGCACATGGGATGCAGGGTGAGCTAGCCACTTTGATGCAAGATTGGAGGGTTGTTTTTTCAGACTGTGAGATTTTGGCAAGTGGTGTAATGTCCATTGTTGCTTGTTATTTTGCATTAATCATGCAAATAGAGATGGCACAGTTATAAAATGTATGGATGATACTACAATTGGTAGTAAAGCAGACAGTGAAGGCTATCTATAAAGATCTATAGAAAATTTCATGAACTAGGCCATTGGGTTGAGGAATGGCAGATGGTGTTTAATTCAGAGAAGGTGCTTCACTTTGGTAAGACAACTAGAGCAAGACTTAGTAAATTGTAGAGCCCTTGAGAATATTATAGAAGAGGCACCATGGGGGTGCAGATTCATGAAAGTGGCAACAGCGGTAGACAGGGAGGGGAAGGCAGCATTTGGAATGCTTGCTTCACGCATCAGTATATTGCACCAGATCCATCAGAGTAAGTAGGTAAATGTGGGCAAAATGATAATTTTTAAAAGACATTTAGGCAGGTACATGTGCCACACGAGGGTAAGTGGGATTAGCTCAGCTATAAAAGCTGGCCAGCATGGACTAGTGGGCCGAAGGACCTGTTGACGGTATATGATTCTATATTGACTCTGACTACTACACAAGAGGACTGGAGCAGGAGTAGGTCATTTGGCCCCTCATAGCTGATCTCTGCTGACCTCAACTCCTCTTCAACACTGCATTCAATACTTCCAATGATCCAGCAGAGAATTCCAGAGATTCGCCGGCCTATGCCAGAACAAATTTCTGCGCACTTCATTTCTATAAGGTGGAGCATTTCCGTAACCCGGAGCACCCGGAGAAAACCCTTGTGGTCACATGCACTTTGTCCAACAAATGAAAATGTCTCAACATCTACCCTGCCAATCCCCCTTAGAATATCATATGTGAATAAGGTCACCCCTCAATCTTATAAACTCCAAGGAATGCAGACCGCATAGGTGGCACGGTGGCGCAGCGGTAGAGTTGCTGCCTTACAACGCCAGAAACCTGGGTTCCAACCTGACTACGGGTGCTGTCTGTACGGAGTTTGTACGTTCTCCCTGTGACCACGTGGGTTTTCTCCAGGTGCTCCAGTTTTCTCCCACATTTCAAAGGTGCAGGTTTGTAGGTTAATTGGCTTCTGTAAATTGTCCCTAGTGTGTAGGATAGAACTAGTGTGCAGGGTGATTGTTGACTAGCTGGTCCGAAGGGCCTGTTTCCACGCTGTATCTCTAAACTAAACAACTTTCCAGCCTCTCATTGTGCAACAACTCTCACATTAGCTTGGCGAATCTCTTCTGGGCTGCCTTCAATGCTATCTTTTTAGGTAAGGGGACCAAAATTATGCAGTTTTCCAGGTGTAGCCGCACCAACCCCCTGTACAACAGGAACTTACAAAGCCTCATGTTTTTTAAATCCAACCCTTTGCAATGAAGTCTAAAATGTTGTTTCCTTGACTACTAGCTGGAGCTGCCTGCTGCTAGCTTTTATGATCCATGCACTAGAACGCCTTGTGTAGGAAGGAACTGCAGATGCTGGTTTAAACCAAAGCTAGACACAAAATGCTGGAGTAACTGAGCAGGTCAGACAGCATCTCTGGAGAAAAGGAATATGTGACGTTTTGGCTCCTTCACAATGAAGACTGATACAAAAACTGTATCCAACATGACTACCATACCTATATTTGCTGTATTAAATCACACTTTCATTCCCTGGAGGCTGCGCGTTTACCTTAGCTGCCCCTTTTCTATTCATATATCCATAGAAACTCTTACTGTTTGTTTTTACACCACATGCAAGTTTTCTCTCAAAACTAATTTGACTTAAAATTCATTGACACGTAACATTATTAGTGCCAACGACATTGGGCAAAATTCCACCTTGAACCTGAAGTACATCCATCCAAAATAAAATCTGCAATAATGTCCCTAGAAATTCATTCCCTTTAATCGTTTGTTCATAAAATCAGTGTTAATCCTTTCACAAGTTTAACGCTGCAATTGTTCTGATCCCAGCTCCCCTCATGAACACAGGCGGCACATGCTTGACTTCACAGTGAGTGTGGGTTTGCCATGGATAAATGGATGACTTTATTTTTCCCCCCAAGTGTTGGCGCCCACGTGAAGCCTGCAAAGATTAAACTTTAAATGGCTCGGCTGTTTTCAGACTTGGACATAAATAGGTGTTTCCTGCCCACTGTGTTTTGGCCACTCTTAATTTTATCCAACTCAGCTGAACCCTCGTGGTGCCAATGATGAAAAGGGCACAGTTCCTACACATTATTTCTCTATTTACATGCAGTTACAAATGAATAACAGTTTATTACTTCAATGAACACCACCTGATAATTTCACTGTTAGTTTACACTCCATCAGCTGGATCATAGACCGTACAGAGTTTCTGTTCACGTCTATTGCCAGAAGAGAGATGTTTGGAAATATGCTCTTGAAAGAAACCTTTTCCTTTGCTCAGTATTTAGAACAAACAAAAGCTCCAATGTTAATGCATTATAATACATTATAACGTCGATGCAAATCCTTCCCAAATGCAGTGATTCAAATGTAGTTCAAAATAATGTAATTGCGGCAGAGAACCTCAACATGAGGATTCCCTAACCTGTGGTAGAAGTAAGACCAGGAGAACAATGCTTTGAACACCACAAGTCCTGTAGTCTCACCTTGTCATCACCCAAATACTGACATTGGTACTATTCTTTCAGACAACGGCACCATCCCAATTTTAGTGAATGATCACTTTTGTACTGACCAGGATATCGATCTCTTCCTTAACCTCAAGGTCCACAGCCACTTTAGGCTTTCGAGATAGAGTGTAGAAACAGGCCCAGCAAGTTCGCGCTGACTGGTAATCCCCGTACACTAGCACAAGGGACAATTTTACAATTTTACCGAAGCCAATTAACACACAATCCTGTATTTCTTTGAGGGGTTGGAGGTAACCGGAGCACCCGGAGAAAACCCACGTGGTCACAACGAGAACGTACAAACTCCGTACAGGCAGCACCTGAGGTCAGAACCCAACCCGGGTCCCTGGTGCTGTCAGGCAGCAACTTTGCCGCTGTGCCACTCCTGAGCAGCTACTGTTCTGAGTAACCTCCCTCCACTATCCTTTGGTGAAAGGATCTGTTGAACACTGCCTCACATGCCTCTGAATAATATCCAGAAATTGCAAGAAATCAGTGTTTTACAATGATCTTCACAGTACTTCACAGTGAACGACTTAAGGTTCATGTCGTGGTATTTTTGAGGACGGGGAAAATGCTGGGATGTAATTGTTCATCTTCGCCGACCACAAAGAGCCGGCTCCAGAGATAGGCAGCGACTACTGCCGGCCCAAAGCTAATTACCAGAGAGATCAAAGGGATTCCCTCCCGAGACAAGACATTGAGCAATTTGTGGTCTGAACCCACTGTAATCTCAAAACTATATGAGGAAAGAGGAAAAATGTGCACAAGAAAGCCAGGCATTTGGGAACTGCAATTTTATTTAAACAGCAATTCCTGAACACACACACACTTTCCACAGTGATACAATTTGTTTGGCACATGTAATCTGATTCACTATACCAGGAAGAATCAACTTAACAAAAAGCTGCTGAATTATGCAACATTTCTATGAAATAACATACTTATATGTCAAGTTGCAGGAAATAAGACGACCACGCACCCACACAATTAGTGAAATGCTCTCTCTGCCCTGTCACATGATACCAAATCTGCTTAGCTCTTCCACGTTGCATTTCAAAACTTGTTACGTCGGCCTGATAAAGGCTGGCTGAGACATTAAATTCTTCAGGGGCATTCTTGATTCCATTTGGCGGGTCAGATCAGCAAGCTAACATGTCCAAACGTTGCCTATTTCCTTCGCTCCATAGATGCTGCTGCACCCGCTGAGTTTCTCCAGCACTTTTGTCTACCTAAGCTAACATGTCAACCCAAATCTTTTCCAAATACTAGCAAGATCTTCTACCCCCAGAGGTCACCATTACAATCTCCTTCTTGAGTTAAGGAATACCTGCCATGCAATTTAATATTTCTTCCCTTTCTTGTTGTAAATACATTGGTGATTTAATCCTGAGTCAGTTGGAAAATGGTCATGATTTAACAAGCCAGAAATCCCTTGAGAAAGAATTTCAATTATGTAATGAACGAATAAATCTTTCTTAAACTTGTCGCCAATGCATGAAAGAATTATGAACCTATACTACCCAGAACACATCTAAACACAACTCTGAGTTTTCTGCTCTATGTAATTTCCACCCAATCTTTCTGTCAGAGTTGGAGAACACTAGGTCCAGATAGAATCAGACACCTGATTAATCAAAGTCTAGCACATCCAACAGGCTATTTCTGATCCAATCAGCAACAAAGAGACACATGTCCATACCGCACACTGTTAAGGTTTGGCCCATCAATAAACCGCAGATACTGGAAACCAAAATGAAAGTGCAGGAAAAACTCAGCAGGTCGGGCAGCATCCGAGAAGAGAAGCAGTTAACATTTCAGGTTGGAAACCCCTCGTCAGAACGGAAAAAGAGAGGGGGAAAGGTAACCCTGGCATCAGGGAAGTGGGGGAATGGGATTGGTGGATCAAAGGGAGTGCCTGTGATGGGGTGAAATAGTGCAGTCTTTACCTGGACAGTGAACTCCTTGGTTCGTTTAATGTGTAATTTGCATCTTCTCTCTGTTTATATCATGACTGGCTATATATGCCTGCAATTTTTTCAAGGCACGTCCCAGGAGGACAAATGAAACAACATCACCCAGACTTTACGACAATAGCAACACATCGCACAGGCAAAGCTTCAATGCCTATTTAATGGCTGCATCATTTCACCTCTGTCAGACATTCCCTATGTTCCAAATAACAAAGTGCTGGAGGAACTCAACAGGTCAGGCAACAACTGTGGAGGGAATGGACAGATGACACTTCGGGCCAGAACCCTTCTTCAGACTGATGTCCCCACCTGTAATGTTGTCCACAGATGCCGCCTGACCCGCTGAGTTCCTCTAGCACTTTGAGTTTTCCTCTGGATTCTGGCATCTGCAGCCTCTTGTGTCTCCATTGCCTTTGTTGCACGCGTCACCCTCCCCAACCTGCGCAACTAACCTGCTCTCTCTCTCTCTCTCTCTCTGTCTCGGTTCGGACTAAGGCTTTTCGACCTGAAACGTTAGCCAGTCCGCTATCCAAAATGCTGCCTGCCTTGCTGAGATTTTCCTGCTTTTTTCGTTTTCACTCAGGACCACCAGCATTTCCGGTACAGCAAAGATCTGTGGCTATCAGGAGGCAGAAACTCAATGCCGAACCAGACTTAACATGTTTACGCCCTGAAAACAATGTCCAACTCAATGGTCAAGGCCGAGAACACCTGAGACAACTGTGGCTTTCCAAATTATTTCATAGCTTTTATTTCCATGGAATAATTAAATATAAAAACATCCTACAATAGAAAGTACAAATAAAAATCGGATTAGTATTAGGATTAAAACAAGCACTAATTCTTGTTATCTTCCATGTAATTTTTTGTACCAGTATCCTTACCCAAGTTGATCTAGAGGATCAAATCAAATTGCTTGATTATGATTTCATCAGAATAACTTACATTCGTGACCAAAAGGGTAACACTTACAGCGAAAGCTCTGTAATTAAATATTGAATTAACAGGTCACCCTCTTTCTTTTCATTAACCACAATTCTTCTCAACATTTTTACCACGTCTTCCAGACAATATTCAAAGTAAAACTGTTCAATTCACATTAAAATGATAGACTAGGTGTCAAAAACACTAGGAGGAGGATAAAGTCTTTAAATAAAGTTTGCGGATAATTAACAGTTTTGTTATTTTGCGTCATGGCTACCTGGTGGAGATTGTGGTTTGTTGCTGAGCAGAGCTGTGAATGAGAAGGGCCAACGCTGCTCGCTGCTCGCTACAACTGCTGAAGTGCATTTTATATTCCTAGAACTTTTAAATATATACATTGACCATAAACCACAGTTGTTAGATTATGGATTATATTATTGTTTTAATATACATATCAGGAAGGTTTTTTACGCCGCATCTCTGTGCACTTTTCAAGCATTTGCAAATATTTCGAGAGGCGCCACGCAGCAGATTAATAAACTTGCTTCATGTTAATGTACAACTGTGCTCTGTTACTTGGTAACATATCATCCACTGGTTGAACACAGAGGACATTGCGCTATCAGAAAGGCTGAGGAAACAGCAAGTACAAACGTCAAACAGGTGTGTTCTAATGACGTTGAGAAGGATTAAAAGTGAAGTCGGCTATAAAGACA
Source organism: Raja brachyura (assembly GCA_963514005.1). The sequence continues at coordinate 16,825,628 of OY740811.1, forward strand.
AACACGCATATCACACAGAATGTCCAGGACAAAGGATGTTCGGGGAGGAGAGAATCAGTGAAAAGAAGGCTTGTCATGCATCAAACAAAAATCTGTATCCGCTCTCGAATGTTCTGACGACAGATTGGACATGCTTTCAGAGTAATGCTGCACTCCAGACACGATCCGTGGCCACACTGGAACACCAGTTTGATCTGACAGTCAATACAGATTGGGCAGGTGATCCTCTCCTCCATCTGCCGGTATCGAGACTGTAGTTGCTCCAGCAGCTTCCTCTGGTCCGGGGGTTCACCACTCGAGCTGCTTTCAATCTCCGTGTTATCTGCCGCAGGAAAACACAGTCAGTGCTTTGCCATTGCCCAATACAACGGCCACCAGCTTGTGCTGGTAAGATTGGGATAGATTAAATATATTTAATCTGGGAGACGGAACCAAGAATTAAGTGCTTAATTGATGTCACAGCAACATAATCCTGTGGCTCTGCCAGGGCAGCATGAAGCTGGACATGTAGGGCCATTTCAGGGTTCACAAGCTTAAACGTAACTATGGTTTATGAACACTGAAAACCAGGTTACCAGGAATGGAAGTTACTATACAGACCTGAACATGATGGACTCAAGTCAAATGTAACTTTGTTTTAATGGGCAAAACAAATAAATTGTATAAAATTATCAAAAATGAAACAAAATGTGATTTACAAAATTGTTGAAGTCCGTTTAATAAACTGTATAAATTGGACATTGACCCTCTGTTGGTTCAGAACTCTATTGCAACCAGTAATGACACTTTAATGCTTTTAAAGGGTTTAAACATCAGGATAATTAGGGCAAGATCAAACATTTCATGGTTGAACTTCAGTACTTTGCACGGATCATTGCCTCTCATTTGTTCTGCACTTTAATAACTGGCTATGATTACTTCTGGTCACTTGAATAGCAACAAGTCTCAGTGAACACAGAGTCTGAGCAACAGGATGTGAACCCAAAACCAAGTATTTGAATTGAGGCTGACATTTCCCTGCTGATTTGATAGGAACGATGGCAACGTGTTTCCCCGGTGTGGAGATGTGGGCATGATATCTTTGTATGAATTCAAAGAAATGAACACACAATATTTGACGGGGCACAGTGGGGCGGTACAGTGGCACAGCTGGTTGAACTTCCACCTCACAGCACCAGAAACCTGGGTTTAAAGGAGATGTGCGGGGCAATGTTTTTGTTTTACACAGTGGTGGATGCCTGGAATGGAGGGAAGTCTCTCCCTTCCAAGTTCATTCGTATAGACAATCATTTTACACACTGAATCTTAACTAAACTTGGAGTCTGAAGAAGGGTCTCGACCCGAAACGTCGCCTATCTCCTTCGCTCCTTAGATGCTGCTGCACCCGCTGAGTTTCTCCAGCCTTTTGTGTAACCCTTAACTAAACTTAATTGGATCCTTTGATGCAGATGCAAGAATGCAGATGCTGGAAGCCTTTGATGCTAGGAGTGCTTTTCAACATGTGCTAAGTGTATGACGCATGTACAAAGGAGGGCTTGACAGCACTAACATGTTAAGTGCATCTTAAATAGAGGGTTGTGACCTGCTATTGTGTACTGAATATTAGCTGCTGACAGAGGCAATTAGGTTGGAACAACGTCGGAGACAGAACCAAGAGTTGAGCACTTAATTGATGTCTCAGCAATATAATCCTGTGACTCTGTCAGGGCAGCTTGAAGCTGGTCATGTAGGGCCATTTCTGGGGTCGACAAGCTGAAACGTAACTAAGGTTTATTAACCCGTTACCAGGTTAATATGTAGACCTGAACATGATGGACTTGTGTCAAATTTCACTTTCATTAAATGGGAAAAAAACAAATAAGTTGTGTAAAATTATCAAAAATGAAGGGCCTGTCCCACTTGGCGATTTTTTCGGTGACTGCCGGTGTCATATCAGTGTTGCCAAAAGATTTTGAAGATTTCAAAATCCAGCGGCGACAAAAAAAATGTTATGAAAAAACACCGCGTGTCAAACGTCACCACGCCGCAAATTTTACGGTGACCTGATACGTCAGTCAATGATGCCGGCAGTCCACGAAAAAATTTGCCAAGTGGGACAGGCGCTTGAAACAAAATGTGATTTACAAAACTGTTGAAGTCTGTTCAACACACTGTATAAATTAGACATTGACATTGGCAATGGAGGGAAGTGTCTATCTTCCACGTTCATTCGTACTGACAACCATTTCACACACTAAATGGATGAATCATAACCAAACTTAATCGGATCCTATGATGAATGCAGATGCTGGAAGCCTTTGATAGAGTAGGAATGTACTGATCACATACGTGAACTTTCAAACCTACATCCCAAGATTCTGATGCTCCCACCCCGATTCCACTGATACTTCTGCTCCCCAGACCTCTAGCCTATAACACCATCCCTCACGGCAGTCCTCACTTTCTCCCCACCTTTCCCCAATAATCTAAGCTCTATTTGACTTTCCACTCCTACCTCTGGAAAGGACTATCCATTCCTCACACAGTTTAAGGCCTGTTCTATTACGCATGGTGTCTTGGGGGTCAGGTTTACTCCAAGCACCCTCACACAAATCTGCTGCAGATCCGCACTGTAGCACTTCAACCCACCTCTTCCCACAGTAAAGAACTTTTAGCCCAGTGCTTTTTGCCAAATTGATCTTAACTGTGTCACTCAACAGCCAAATTATCGTCAACCCCTTTAAGATGCTCCTGCGCTCAGAATGCAGAGTTAAGGAATGTGGTTAATACATTACCATGTCTCATTTTCTTTGATATAGTCACTTGGCATTTGATGCACTTCTTCATTCTCACAGAACACTCTGTAATTGAAAAAAACATAAGAAATCAGCATTAATATCTAATTTCCGTTTAATCTTTTGTAATATTTCGCAAATGTTGTCGGTAATACAGGAAAAAAACAAAAAGCTTCTAATCTTCTCTTGCATGAGAACTGCATATGAATTTGAAGAACTTAGATCAGGAATTATTGATTATATAAATACAAACCAGATTGCTGCTATGAACCACTTCAATCTGTCTCATCTGATTCCTAATCCTAAATAGAAAAAGTTGGGGAAGGAATAAGTCGTTCTATAGTTCTTCTCCGCCATCCCAGAGAAACTCTGGCAGTCAGTTTACATGTTATTCTCTCTCCCTGTCACGTTTAAGAATTGGAACATACATTGATGCATTGGCAGCCAGTACTGAGATTTCCTGCTACCCCGCTGGCCTTTCTGTTTTGACTATTCTTCCAGTTCCCATTCTAACTCACGAGGCACAGCTTTCTGTCTTACCGAGTCTTGTCTACTTATCAAGAATAATAAATCAGAAACAAAATAGTTAGATCTGCCTTTTTGATTAAAACCAGCCCTTTGCATGGTCGGAAAGCTAAACATACAAATGTTGGAAATCCAAAATAAAATCCAAAAGTGCTGGAAATATTCAGTAGGTCAGGCAGCATCCATTCAGAGAGAAATTCTTCCTACTCAAGGAGTGTTTACCTCAAAGTAAGTAACATGGATGCGATTATTCGAGCAATTATCTTGATGGGAGTGTTGTACACAGAGCTGATGATCACACACAGGCACTGACAATGTCAGTGAGTAACATGGACCAATGATTCTGGATGCACCTTACACCACTCACCAACAAAAGCACCACGTGCTTACAATACTATCGCAACCTCTAAGAAACATTTAGACAGGTACATGGATAGGGCGCGTTTAGAGGGATATGGGCCAAACTCAGGCAGGTTAGACTAGTGTAGGTCAGTGTGGGCAAGTAGGGTCGAAGGACCTGTTTCCACACTGTGTGACTCTCTGACACTAACATTTGTTTACAATAAAAGGGGCAAAAACATTTGTTTACAATAAAACGGGGAAATTGAAAAATATACCTCCAGTGAAACCATCCTAACCATAAGCCTACATCAGGAACAAACCACTGTGGACTTTGCACCACTATGGTTGCTCTACGTATTTCATTGCTTCCAACTATTGTGATCTAATTAGGATATCTGGCAGTTTACCGTGTATTTATTGTTGTGTCTAATGTGCCTGCAAAGCTGCAACAAATAAGAATTTAATTTTTCCTGTTCACTTCCGGTGCATGCGACAAATAAACACTTGAATCTGCAGCAACTATTTTCGAAGTTGATTTCATTGACTGAAGCGTGAAGCTATTTTTCTCCCACCAGACGTTCACTTTGCAAATAGATGATCAAATGTTTCAATCTGCAGAGATCACAGGGCTCTTGAGTTTCATTGTGGCCACACTGGGATTCTGACAACACCCATCGCTGCAAACTGCTATTTTAATGGCCACATTGTTCCATGATTTCGGCACCACTGGGGATATGTACGCTCCCCGCCTAGTTTGACGGATGGAGGCAAGGTTCTCCTCATTCTACCTCACAGCTAAATGATCACCTTCCCAACAATTAGCCAGCTAATTACAGGGACATTACTGCTGACAAACAGAAGCCACAGCTTGCCTATTGAACCTTAACATTAACAGTATGTTAACAGGCGGGACTGTACATTGTACCTTCACCTTAATAGTGTGCTGACCGGTGAGACTGTACACTGCGCTTTCACATACTACAGTGTGCTGACAACAGGACTGTATACTGCACCATCATATTAACAGTTTGTTGACAGGTGAGGCTGCACACTGTACCTTCAATAACAGTGTTGACATGAGGTTGTATATTGTACCTTCACAAGAGATCATAAGTGATAGGAGCAGTATTAGGCCATTCGGACCATCAATACTCCGCCATTCAATCATGGCTGATCTATCTCTCCCTCCTAACTCCATTCTCCTGCCTTCTAACCCATAACTCCTGACACCCATTACTAATCACGAATCTATCTATCTCTGCCTTAAATATATCTACTGACTTTGGCTCCACAGCCTTCTGTGGCAAAGAATTCCACAGATTCACCACCCTCTGATTAAAGAAATTCCTCCTCATCTCCTTCCTAAAAAGAACGCCCTTTAATTCTGAGGCTATCACCTCTAGTCCAAGACTCACCAACTCATGGAAACATCTTCTGCACATCCACTCTATCCAAACCTTTCACTATTGTGTACGTTTCAGTGAGGTTCCCCCTCATTCTGCTAAACTCTATCGAGTACAGGCCCAGAGCTGTCAAACGTGCGTTATATGTTAACCTACTCATTCCAGGGATCATTCTTGTAAACCTCCTCTGGACCCTCTCCAGAGCCAGCACATCCTTCCTCAGATATGGTGCCCAAAATTGCTCACAATATTCCAAATGCGGCCTGACCGGCGTCTTATATAACCTCAGCAATACATCCCTATTTTTGTATACAAGCCCTGTTGAAATAAATACTAGCTAATAAATAAATGCATACTACAGGCGGGACTTTACTTTACCTGTGTGCTGACAGGCAGGACTGTACATTCACATTAATAGTGTGCTAACATTGGAACTGTATACTGTACCTTCGCATACTACAGTATGCTGGCAAGGTGAGAAGAGGACTAGGAAGGCCAGCTCCGAACACACCAAGCATTCAGCAGGACCCGCAGCAAGCGGCAATAGAAGATTTGTCATAGTATTTGGAGTAGTGTGGACTCGCCGCAGAACTGTTGTCCCTGTTGGCTGCAGCTGAGATCCCCTGCAATAAACAACGGCAAAAAATTCCACTATGTGACAGGGACAATAACACAAAATGCTTCATTCCTCCCCACTCTCACTTAGGTTCACTAGATAGCCGTTGGCACAATCATCCAACCAACTGAACATCATAGCCTGATGGAAACTGGCTGATGATCAGGCGTGGGCAATGTTCAAGACATCCATCTGACGAGTGGGCTCAGAGATGACTAGAGAGGAATTCAACCTCCGATCTCTGCAGACCAACAGAGTAGCACCAGTAAGGAGCATTACTTGGCGGGTAACAACATGGAACCAAACCTATATTCACACATTGCTGTAAAACATTTAAATGTGGCCATGTTTCCTCACTGCCACATTTTAGACTTCAAACGTTGAACAAAATTTCTACCGCCTTGTTTGTAAACAGTAAGAAATGCTGTAGGAAGGAATCGCGGATACTGGTTTACACCGAAGATAAGACACAAAATGCTGGCGTAACTCAGCGGGATAGGCAGCATCTTTGGAGAGAAGGAATGGGTGACGTTTTAGGTCGAGATCCTTCTTCAGACTTATTTGGACTCTGTAGACGGTGCTTCAGTGTGATGGGGTGTAGTGTGTCAGTCTTTGAACTGATTTTCTAGCAAACGCCAATCAGAAAATAAATTAACCTGACATCATAACCTGTGCATGAATTCAAGCCACTGAATGCGATCTGGGAGAAGACATTTCTTGCTACACAAGGCTACTGCAGGACACAATGTGTTGGAGCAAATCAGTGGGTCAGGCAACATCTCTGGAAAACAAGGATAGGTGACGTTTCATGTCGAGACCCTTCTTCAGACCGATTACATAGTGTAAGATTCTCTCTTGACACATCGTTAACACCATCATGGGAGATTTGGTAAGAATATTATTTGCACAAATGTTTATCCTGTTTTTAATGATGACCAGGGGAAGGTCCTATTGACATGACTGGGCTATCAATGGTAGGATTGGATCCGTAATTATCTGAGTGTCGGTTATTTCCCTCATCACACCATTCTTTGAGACGTTTATAAGAACCACCTGAGTTTCTACTTAATTCATACATGGAGAATAATTGTTTAAGAAAGAACTGCAGATGCTGGAAACATTCTCCCTCCTTCCTCCCTTCTTCCCATCCCCTTCCCAGCTCTCCCACAAGCCTACTGTCTCCACCTCTTCCTTTCTTTTTCCCGACATCAGTCTGAAGAAGGGTCTCGATCCGAAACGTCGCCTATTCCTTCTCTCCATAGACGCTGCCTCACCCGCTGAGTTTCTCCAGCATTTTTGTCTACCCACATGGAGAATAAGATGACTTTATCTCGGACTTCTGTCTAGACTATTGTCCAGCCCCGGAACAAATGAATGCATACACAATGTGTTCTGCCATAGTCACTGCAGACTCCATCTAGGCTGACATGGGCACCAAAATATCTCCGCAATCGACTCCTCATTAGAACCTGCTGGATTTGGCATTGCCCAGGTTAATTATATATCTCCAGGGAGGGTGGGAGCGTAGAAGGGGATATGAGAGGTTAAGAGCTTTTGTGCCGGGTTGTCTTGGTAATCAATTCTACCCATTTAAATCAGTGTCTTGGATTTAAGCCCCAATATTGGCCAACTCCCAATATGTAAATGCTGGAGAAACTCAGAGTCGGGTAGCATCTGGGAATGGAGTGAACGGGGATGTTTCGTGTTGGGACCCTTCTGCTATATGAACAACTGCTCCTTTACAACTTTGGCTTGGAAAAAAAAACCTGTGCTTCCCACAAACATGCAAGAGTCGAATGAGGGGAGGGTGGGGCTGTAACAGAAAGTGTGCCACAAAGTGACATGAATTGTGGTGCAAACACACATGATTAGTAGCCAACAAGCTGGCTGCAAGAACTGGTAGAAAGTGTTCCCCACCCGTTTCAATGATTAACTCTCTCACGTGGCATATGAGGAAGTGAGTGCAACGAGCATTTTCTTCTAATGTCTACAGAGCAAATTCAAGAGCTGAACCGCTTTGTAATAATGCTGCTCCTCTACCTGAATTTTTCTGCAAAACTTTTGACCAGCTGTATTGTCCTGCCTTCTGAGACCAGATCGAGGGGTGTTTTGCCCTTGTGGTTTGCATAGTTGATATCTGCGCCATCCTGGGCCAGGAAGCAGGCGATGGCAGTCCCCACATTCAGCTCACCAGATCCCAGTAACCCTGAAGTCTGTAACTGAAGAACAAAAGAAAAGTCAAATCAGAGGTCTGAGGCAAAGGATAAAATACTGCCATGGAGGTGGACAACAGTCTTCAATATTACTTCAGTCGAGGAATGAATTCCAATATCCAAATGTTAGATTCTCAAAGTTAGCAATTCCATACCTGATCATCAGAAGCGTTGCAGCTTCCAATGAAGTCTGGAGAACCAACATTTCAACTACATGAATTGATGTTAGTGATGGCCATTTAACCTTTGCACGGAAACTTAACAAGGTCAACAATTTAGTCTTATCTTGGGATGTTATCTCTTGATGGGCCCCATAGCAGAAGCGTCCACGTCGCGGGGCTGGAAGCTGGGAGTATCCCGAGCTAATTCTGCGACCACTATCATCTATTGCAACAAGTGATGGCTCCCACTGATTGTCACCGGAAGCTTGCGTCCATGATGACAGCGAAGTCAACGTTTGAAACATGGAAGATGAACACGAAAGAAGAACTCTTGATGAAGATTTTAAGAGAATGTAAAATTCAAACATTATTTTTCCTTGCTCCCTTGATCCAATCTCTCTCCCTGTACTGGACTTGAGATAGATTGCCCACACTGATTTTCACTCACTGTGTTCTAAATCCTTCAGCTCCGTCTGCCTCACCGCATTGGGGCTTGCTGCACTGGGCTTGCTGCATTGGGCCGCACCATGCTGGGGCCGGGCTGTGTCGGGTTTGCTGCATTGGACCCGCTGTGCTTGGCTTGCAGCATTGGACTTGCTGTGTTCAGCTTGCGACATTAGCGGTTCACACTTGAGCAAACTTTATGGTTTAATCAATTTGAGCCAGGGTTGCGTGTGTGTTTAACATATGGCAGATATGGCTGAAAGCTCAGTCATTGTCATTACCAACCCAATGGAGCAAGTGGTAATGCAGATACATTACAGAGTCGTGCAAATGAGCCACACTACATCAAAGAGATACATTTCAGCATTTTTTTAGAACTGGCAGTTGTTTAATAATATATTACTATAGTCTCAGGGTTCTAAGAAAGAGGGGAAGGGGAAACATCAATGACAAGTTCACCTTTCTCCAATGCAGCAAAGTATTTTTTTTGGAAAATGTATTAAATACAAGAATCAAAGCTCTGAAACAAGAGCATCATGAGAATGACACGGCCTGGTAATTGTAGAACACATATTTCCACTATATTTATGCCAAGCCAAACGGACAATATGATTTCACACACAAACCGGGTTCAGTATTTTATGTTCCTACTCCATGTTGAGATATAATTGGAAAATTACAAACTCTGCAACTTTATGGGCAGAAAGTGTCTGTTGCCACGTGGAACCTTACATTTGCAAACAAGGAGCTGGCTTCTCCCTCCCTGGCTGCCGAGCGGGTTGCCAGCTGTTGCCGGCACAGGGCCACGTGCAGCGCCGTGTCGCCGTCTTCATCCTCCGCATTCACGTTGCATCCTTCAGCCACCAGAAGCTGGACCATGCCAGTGTGACCCTGGGTGACCGAGAGCTGCAGGGGATTCTGGTTCCGATTGTTCCGCACATTAATCTCACACCGGCCCTGAGCAAAGGAAAAGATGATTCAGGCTTTGAGCACACACAAATCTTTGGCAATATCCAATTTCTGCAGCAATGTTGTTCTTGCTTGCTTCCTACATTATAACCGTTCCGAATATGATGCACACAAATGCAATTTGCAACATTAGTTTAGTTTATTGTCATGTGTACCGAGGTAAAGTGAAAAACAACATCTTTCCACATTGGACTACGTTTTGTGGAAAGTTATCTTGGACATATGTTAGAAACTCATCACTGACTCTGCTCTCAATACCACTGCTATCTCAGTTTACATTGGAATATTTAAAGTCCATTTTTGCCTTAAAAAAACCCATTGATTTCTGCACTTCCCTTAATGGATGTTTCCTCTTCAATGTCTTGGTGAACTACATAATATGTCCAATTTCCTCTATTCCACTCTAACCAAATAGCTTCTGTCTTTGACTCCTGTGTGCCACCCTCTACCTATAGCACGTAATACACACTTTCATTAATGTTGCTACCCCTTTGTTTCTTCTTTCCCTAAACTTCCTAGGAGCAGGGATTTGTACACGAGGCAAAAAAGGGGAGAATCACAAAGACAGAGGAAGCAGCAAAACATTCATTAAAGGCACACAAGTTGCATTAGCCAGAGATTAAAAAAATCACAAGGACTAGTGTAGAAAAAGTGGATGTAAATGAGATTATTAAAAACCTGACCTTGCATCCACTCCCTACACACTAGGGTCAATTTACAGAAGCCAATTAACCTACAAACCTGCAGCCTTTGGGATGTGTGAGGCACCAGCTCTACCAGTTGCATTAGAAACACATGGGAGGAAACCCATGCGGTAACAATGAGAATATCCAAATTCCACCCAGACAGTAGCTGAGGTCAGGATTGAACCCTGGTGCTATGAGGCACCAGCTCTACCAGTTGCGCCACTGAGCGAGTTCCAAGATTTCAACCTCATACAATCTGCTGAAGGAACTCAGTGGGTCGAGTTGCAACAGTGGGAGAAATGGACAGATGACATTTCGAGTCCATCATCCGAATGAAGAGCCCCAACTGGAAATGATAACTGTCCATTTCCTTCAGCAGATTGTTTGTTGGTCCAGATTCCAGCACCTGTAGTCTCTCATGTCTCCAAGGTTTAGACTGTTGACAATAAAGGAACAAGGATATTTTTTTCAATTTAGGATGGTGTGTATCTTGGGGACAGACGTGTATATGCTGATGTTCCCATGCGCCTGCTGCCCTCAACCCTGATGTTGCAGGTCATAGATTGGGGAGGTGCAGGCAGGTCGGCTGCAGAGTTGCATCATGATGTCTCAGTATTTATACACGATACTCTTACCAATGAAGATAAACGTCCCTTTCACCGCACTGTCCAAACAACTTGCCACTTTCACCTTGCACCTGTTCTCACAGATTTCACTGTTCCACACCACTCTGTAGAGTCTCGAGCTTTATATTTACTGTGCAAGTCCTGCCCTGGTTTGACATGCCAAAGTACATCTCCTCACAGCTGCCAGAGTTAAATTCTATTTGCCATACTCTGGCCCTCCTTCCCAACTGATCTAGAGCTTGTCGCTCTTAGATATCCTTCCGCAGAAGTCCTTTGTGAAGAATTTGGGTTTGGAGAAGTTTAAGATGGGGAAATTCAAGAAAATTAGAAATGATCACGAGGAAGAATTGGAGAAGGGCAGAAGACCTTGGGGAGTTGTTGGGCAAAAACAGGGATAGGAGAGTCCAGAGAGCAATGTGAAGTCAAGGCTATGAGGCAGTTTACATCACTGGACATAGGGAGATCGGTGAAAAGGACTTTGTATGCGTTAGGATGTGTTTAGCAGAGCTTACACAATATTCATAGATGAACAGTCTGTTCTGGAAACCATTGGATTACTGTGTGTGGTGGTGACAAATACTGGTGACGCAACATGGAACTGGCACACAGGATGTCACAAAGATTGAAAAAGAATTGGTAATATAGTTTGTCACAGAGAGAACCTATGTTTGGACACATTTCCTGCCACTATCTATCGGAAAGGTACAAAGCAATTACTTTCAGACAGTATCAATTCTAGATGTGCGTGTTTGAATAGCACTGAAATTTCTAGCACAATGATTTTTCGGCACTGCAAGTGTTAAATAATTATGTGCGGCTTAACAGGCCATTACGTAAACCAGATTCCTACCTCTTTAATCAGCACTTCAGCTACGTCTCTGTGGTTGTTGAGGGCAGCGAGGTGGAGAGCTGCAAAGCCATCCTCCTTCTTGACATCCACCAGCTGACGAGCTCTGGCCAGAATCTTCTCAGTGGCTCTGGAAGAACGAGGGAGAAACGTGGAATTAATGAGCACCATCATTAATGTGAAAGGAACTGAACATCGCAAATGGCCAACATGGTCACATCTCTTCCAACGTGGAACTTTAAAAAGGGTCTCAACCCGAAGTGTCACCCATTCCTTCTCTCGAGATGCTGCCTCACCCACTGAGTGTACTCCAGTATTTTGTGTCTACCTTGGAATTTTTCAGGATGGATCACAATGTTTAGTTTAGTTTCGCGATACAGCATAGAAACAGGCCCTTTGGCCCACTGAGTCCATGCCGACCAACAATCACCCGTACACTGGTTCTATCCTACACACCAGGGACATTTTACAGATGCCAATTAACCTACAAACCTGCACATCCTTGTAGTGTGGAAGGAAACTAGACGGAGAAAAGCAATGTGGTCAAAGGGAGAACCAACAAGCTCTGTACAGATAGCACGAATAGTCAGGATTGAACCCAGGTCCCTGACGCTGTTAGGGAGCACTGCTGCACCACTGTGTCGCCAATGTATTTTGCACAGCTCCACAATGATACACAGTAAGATAAGCATAAACTCCCACTGTTCATAAGCAGAAAGAGGGCGATGCCGAATATCACACCATATTGAATAAAGACCAGCCTGCACTTAAACAGGAAGTCATATGGATCAAAGATCATCAAAGCCAATTAAATATTTTTCATGTGATCAGTAGAGCCAGGACTTTGCCATAAATGCCATGTGCCTTTTCAAGCCTTTTTTTTTGATGATTTCACCAAGATAATGCCTAAGGACCCACACCATCCTGGCCACACACTCATCTCTCTGCTACCTTCAGGTAGAAGGTACAGGAGCCTGAAGACTGCAACGTTCAGGTTCAGGATTAGCTACTTCCCTACAGCCATCAGGCTATTAAACCTGGCTCGGACAAAACTATGATCATTAATAACCCACTATCTATTATCTGTTATTTGCACTTTATCAGTTTATTTATTCATGTGTGTATGTATTTATATAATGATATATGGACACACGGATCTGTTTTGTAGTAAATGCCTACTATGTTCTGTGTGCTGAAGCAAATCAAGTATTTCATTGTCCTATCATGGACACATGACAATAAACTTTTTCACAATCGAGTGCCTAAATCAGCCTTTTTTTGCTGTTTTGCTAAAATGTTGTGCGATTTTCTCTAGTTGTACCGTGATTACAATGTAGTTTTCTATGTTAACACGTTAATATTAATGTTATTATTACCGTGTTAACATAGTATAAATTACAAGAACATTTCCACCACCGGGGCGAAACCGAGGGCGCCACCGTTGGTCGTTCATTCATTCGTGCCGCTCAGTCTTCTCCAAAATCTATTTATTGCTCCCAGTTTTGCAAACTTCCCACAAGCTATCACTTCCCTTCAGAAACGTGGCGAAACATTAGTGAATAACTTGCAGGTTTTCAACAAAGTAACTGGCAATATTCGTAAAGTTCCTGGCGATGTAGGTATAGACATACAAGGAAAATGTGAGAGAGTAATTTTAGCTGACAAAGATCTTGAAGAAATACAAAACCTAGCTTCTCAAAGGTGGTGCTAATGCACAAGATATTGACATGAATATAAAATCTGTAGCTTGTTTCGGGTATGCACCAGTGACCTCAGCTGAGATAGAAATAATTTTTTCACAACTGAAGCGTACTCTGTCTGACAGACGGCATAGTTGCCCTTTTATGCCTTTTTTTTTGTGTCAATGACTTTTTCATGCCTTTTTCGTAATTTTATTTTGCCTTTTTGCCTGCCTATTTCAGTGTTTAGTGCCTAAACACCCTGGCTCTAGTGATGAGAATGGTGTGTAAACAAAGCTAGCAACAAATCCATGCATGGCAAGATTTCACAAACAGCAAAGCACAGAAATGATCAGCTCTGTTCTCTAGGTGATGTTATTTGTGGACTAGAAGCACTGTTGTACTTAACACATTGTACTCTCAGACACCAGGCTGTTAGCATCATTACCCAAACAAATTGAACGGATTAACGGAGTGTTACCAATATAAAACACCCCTCCTCAATTTATTTTTCGCATTACTGCAAAACATTGCTGCTTTCAATTAAGATGAAAGACAAGCAGATTTCTTATGTTGTGATTTAAGACGGGAGAATTTAAGAATCTGAAATTCCTATGTACTCATTGGAAATCTGCCCTCTGAATAGAATGCAGGAGTTGTACTCCCTGCTCTGTGACTAGGATCAGACCTGGTATTTTTTTCTAACTTGCATTTGACAGGAGATTCATGCAAGCAGCTGGCAAATTATAATTATCGGCAGTTTCTTACAATTTATTGCCTTTTAAGGCTGCATGGTGTAGCGAGTTGAAGCCACGGTTATTCTGCTGAGTGAAGTCAATGTTTGGCACGTCTGTCAGGATGGAAATGATGTCCCTGTAATCTTTAGCAATTCCATCGTGCAAAGGCGTATCACCGTACGAATCCTGGAAAGATAATCGCAGAAGAGGTGAGGAGAGGTTGACAACTCTTTCACAGTGAATTCAAAGGAAGCCTTCAGTGCCCGGTCCCCCAGAGTAACAATTGTAATTTCATAATGTACACCAGCTACACAACATATTGTTCACTCATTTGTCAGAAATGACAACATCCAATTAGTTTCTGTACTGTTGTTATCCATCAGCTCTGTGCTTCTTGCAGTCTGCACTAGCATCTGGTTAAACAGGACTTGATTTCAACATTCGTTCTGTATTTTAAACCCCCCCATGGGCTTGCCCACCTGACCCTCCAACTTGCTCCACATTATCTTTGCTCCTCAGATTCTGGTCTTGATCATTCTCAAATGTAATCACTCCATTAGTGGTGTCAAGACCCCAAGCCCCTGAACGTTTCCTCCAAACCACACCCCAAAACTGCTTGCTTCTGAACATTCTTTAAACCGTACCGGCTTTTCATAGCCTTGGGCCATCTGTCTCATTTCTTCTCATATGGTTGTTTGACCCAGTATTGGTTGCATGCGAGGCAGAGTCAGGAGTTGGCCATTCAGACATAATGAAATATCACGGCCAACCTTACCCTGGATCTTCTGATCCCTTCATTCCTTGATGAGTCTTGCAACACTTTGTTAGATTAATCATGTGTAATCTTTGTAGATTACATCATGTGTAATTAGTTGTTACGGTTTTATATTTATTCTTATGCTGAAAGGCAAGCCCTCCGAGATGACGCTTTGGTGAATAATTGATGCGGTACATTTACCATTTGAATGGTAAAAATAGAATGGAGATCTTTGCTAAATTATTTAGATGCCAATTGTCCTTATTCTTATGAAGCCGAATCAAATCAGTATTTCAACACTTTATGTTATCAATTAATATTTTATGCAAATTGCAATAACTTTGCACAGAAAAGTCTAAGATTGCTGTTTGAAGATATTCTGTAAGTGCAAGGGATAACAACAGGACATCATCCAGGTTCATGCAGCACAGAAGAAATCAGAAACGGGTACCTGAATTAGGAGTTCATCCTTCCAAACAGAAAAGTGGACAGCCAATACATTTAAAAAAAAACACATTTAAAAAACCATTCTTCCACCAGCCTTGCTGCTTACTAGAGAGCAACCAGTGTCATTCCTGTGACAGCTCTCTCACCTGCAGGTTAACGTTGCAGTTGTGTTCGCAAAGTGCTCGCACCACATCCGTGAAGCCCTTGTTTACTGCGATGTGCAGCGCAGAACACGTTGAACCATTCAACAGATTGACATTGGCGCCCTTGCTGAGCAGCAGTCTGGCCACCTCAGGCTGGTTTCTGCACAAAAGAAGCACAAATACTGACAGTCCCTGCCCTGCTAACCCCCACAGATCAGCACAAAGCCAAACAGAAGCAGACCTGGGAAACAAGGAACTGCAGATGCCCTTCAATCTTCACCCTTTTTTTCTGCCCACCTCTGCAATCATTACGAAGAAAGTTCCCGACCCAAAGCGTTTATGGGGAGCGAAGCAGGGTTATTATTTCAGATTAATGATCTTTAATCAGAAATGGGAATAGTCACCTCCTGATGAATGGTTTTCACCTTTAATGTTAACCCCAGGTCTCTTCAACTGATGCTGCGTACCCTGAGGGTAATCACCATTTTCTGTTAGTGTTTCCAGACTTTCAACTGCTGCAGTTCTTTTTAGTTTTTCAATGGGCGTCCTGTGATCAAAATACAATCTGCAGATCCAGCTGACAGTGACCCACCCAGAATGGTTTGGTCTCCCCTGGTTTAGAAGAATGAGAGGTGATCTCTGAAGCACTTAAGATTCTGAGAGGAAGTGACAGGGCAGGTGTTACAATGGGCCTTTGGGTGCTGGTATAGCTGGGCACACCACCCTGCAACTGTATACTCACCGATTTGCCCCCCTACACCTTCTGTGGTAGAGAATTCCACAGGTTCACCAACCTCTCAGGGTGAAGAAATTTCTCCTCATCCCCATCCTAACTGATTTATCCTGTGACTATGTGGATTTTCTCTGGGTGCTCCTATTTCCTCTCACAGCCCGAAACATGCTAATTGCTGTGAAAATGGGTGTAGGTGGTTAGCCGGACCATCAGTGGGACTAGATGGACATGTGAAAGAAAATAGGTTCCAGGGAAATCAGTGAGGGAAATGGGACTGATGGGAGCCGGCAGACGCTCATGAGCCATATGACCTTCTCAACCTTAACAAAACAAGACAGAGCCAGCGCTTCCCAACAGGTGGTTACATTTAGAATTCACTGCTTATTATAATGCTGCTGAGATTGCTTATACATTGCACAATGGATAATTTGACATTATACACCCCAAAGGATCAAATTCCGTGCGATGACGCACAATCTTCACTATTTACCAAATGTTGGGAAATGGGACAGTATCACTAGGAAGGGGTTCTGCACAGACTCTGACGGGACTGCGTGCTCATGGCTGCAAGTAAAGGGCCTGTCCCACTTTGGCATCATTTGCGCGTAACGCAGGTGGCGTGTGAAGATTTTGTGAATCCCAAAAACCTGGGGCGCCGCATGTGACTGCCTACGCCATCACACACCATGCGCGCGTAATGCGCGTCGTGATGCGTAAATGATGTTGAGTAAATGACGCGCAAATGGCGCCAAATGGGACAGGCCCTTAACAATCCACCTGTTCAATCAGGGGAGGTGATGTGAATAATCTTGTCAACATATTGGCATTTAAAACTCCATGGGGAATCTACGCTGTTTTATTCAAGAGCTATCTGAACTACCTAACCAATTTATTTGACCAAATGTATTGAGATCCAGATACAAGGAATGGCAGATGCCAGTTTATACCGAAGATAAACACGAAGTGCTGGAGTATCTCAGAGGATCAGTCAGCATCTCTGGCGAAAAAGGATGGGTGACGTTTTGGGTCAGCATGTTTTTTTCTCCAGAAATGCTGCCTGACCCGCTGAGTTACTCCAGCACTTTGTGTCCATCTTTGGTATAGACCAGCACCTGCAGTTCCTTCTTTCTGCGTCCCAACCCGAAACATCACACATCTTTTTTCTCCAGAGATGCTGCCTGACCCGCTGAGTTACTCCGGCAGTTTGTGTCTATCTTTGAATTGAGATCCAGACTGGTTACAGCCATTAGTGCCTGAGCAAGGAAGCAATTTTCATACCCAAATGATGCATAATGTAGAGCGGTGTCACCATCCTCATCGTGAATCTCAAGCTTTGCGTTTGCCTGCAGGAGAATCGTCACCACCTCGACATGTCCTTGATGAGCAGCCACCTGAAGGGCAGTCTTGCCCTGATTCTTAATGTCCACCTGCACAACACAGAGGAATGGTTAAATGTTTGTGAACTTTTCCTGAGCTGATATGCTGGCAGATCAGGCTTCACTCTCTGAGAACAAATGCAGAAGTTGAAAGCCTCGTGACTTACAAAGGAGCTATGAGTGGGAAATGAAGTATTTTTTCATGAAATACAAATATATATGTATTCAGCCCCTCAAGCCTGCACTAAAATTTGACATTTGCAGACCAATCGGCCTTCTCTTCACTATCCTCATCCCCATATATCATTGTTCCAATATTCAAATCTACTGAGACACGTTTTGAAATAAATCATTGACTGATTTTCCAAAGCCTCAAAAAGGAACTTCAAAGCTACAACATACATTGCTGTAGGAAATCTCTCTCTTTCCTCTCTAACATCGCTCATCAACCAGATCGTTTCATGTACATGCCATCTCCATGATAACCTATCAGAGACATTCCTTTTTGCCCTATCCATCCTCCCCATGCCCTCTGCAATTTATAAACCTCTTTCTCAGTTCTGACAGAGTCTTGGAAGTGAAAGAACAATTCAGCTTCTCTAGCCCCAGAAGCCACCAGGTCTGCTATTTTCACTATTTCCTGTTTTATGTCAATTTTCCAGCAGTCGGCAGTTTTTTTGATTTTCCTCTAAATTTTGTACTTTGTTATCTTTCTCTTTGTATACCTGTTGCACTTGTGTATAGCTTAATGTATTCGTGTATAATATGATTTGAATAGGTAGAATGCAAACAAAAGTTTCTCACTGTATGTGTAATAATAAACAAATACCAAAACATTTTGCATGCTTCCATGAGACCGCCTCTCATTCCTCTGTTTTCTCGAGAGGATGTAATTTTGCCTATGTGATAAAGCCACCATCCCAGGTATCAACCTGTACATTTGTTCTGCACTCCCACGACGACACATATATCCCTCGAAGGGCAAACCAACCAACGCCCCAGGGTACACAATTGGTACATGTGACAGTAAATGTCTCTTGTCTCTGGTCTTGTACTAAAGGTGCGGTCACACTGAGGTCCTGTGTAATTGTAGCAAGACAACCTTAAGGGCCTGTCCCACTTTCTCGAGTTATTCACAAATTCTCCTGAGTTATTCACAAATTCTCCCGAGTTTTCAAACTCGCAATATGTTCGTAGCGAGTCCGTGGATATATCGTAGCGGCTCCTTATGCCAGCCGTAGGTACTCGGGGCATCAGGTAAGGCGGGACGTTTTTTCGGCCTGATGAAAATGTCCACAAGTAAAAAAATAGCCCTGAGTACCTACGGCTGGCATAACGAGCCGCTACGATATATCCACGGACTCCTATGGCCTTCTACGGACTCGTTACGAACATTCTGCGAGTTTGAAAACTCAGGAGAGTTCGTGAATAACTCGGGAAAGTGAGACAGGCCCTTTACTCTTGTACTCCAATCCACAAAAAACAGTTTCTAACGTACTATTTGTCTACTTAATTGCTGCCTGACCTACACATTCGTTTTTAGGTCCTCCTGAGGATATCAAGGTTCCTCTAAACATTGACATGCCTCAATCTCAGTATTTCATCTTTTCCCCACTGCAATGGATACGTTGACATTTTCCCACATTGTACTTCAGCTGCCCACCTACTCAGCACGACCGCAGTCCACGAAGCGTCTGTGCATCTTCATCACGACTCACGTTCCCACCGAGTTTCATGTTGTCAGCACACTCCTCTGGCCCGAGCACCAGTCCGAGCGGTACCCATTGTCACAATCCATTGATCTGAGGAGGACCCGTTCATTCCCCCTCCTAGTTTACCAACTCTCAACCCACACCAGCATTTCACCTCAAATACTCAAATCTTGTTTAGCAATCTCCTGTGTATGACCTTACCAGAAGTATTCTAAAGACAAACACACTATATTCACTGGAGAAAAGAAATCGGTGACGTTTCAGGTTCAGACCTATTCCAGTTTTGACCCAAAACATAACCTATTCCTTTTCTCCAGAGATGCTGCCTGACTCGCTGAATTACTCCAGCCTTTTGTGTCTATCTTCGGTTTAAACCAGCATCTGCCTATGCATTATATCCACTGGTCCCTTTGCAATTTTTCTTGAGATCTATCTTTAAAAAAACACCAATTAACAAGTTAAACATAATTTGTCTTTCATAAATCAATCTTATTATTATTTCCCACATGTCCGGATACCATATCCATTATTATAGATTGGGGCCTGTGCTTAACTACAAACGCCAGATTAACAAGTCATTAATCTCCTTCATGCTCTCTCCCGCCTTTCGTACATAGTGGGTTCCCTTGCTGCCCTCTAATCAGCAGGAACCATTCCAGAATCAACAGGATGAGGACGGCTGGAGCATTCGCTACGCCCAGAACTATGGGACATAGTTTTCATTAATGTTGTTAACTTCCCCACTTCCCCATTACTATTTCTTTAGTAATTCTAATATCTTTTACTTCTTCTATTGCACATTATGCTTCGTGCTCTGGTATATTTAAAAGATTTTTTTCATGAAGACAGTTTTTATTCGATTCCTCTGTCATTTCATTATCCCCATTATAAATGTTCGTGTCTGACTGTTGTGAACCTACGTCGTTCTTTACTAGATTGTGCTTTTTAATGTATTTACAAAAACTCTTTGTGTTTGTCACATTAATCCTCACGTTCCATCTTCCTTTTCATTATGAAGCTTTTCATCATTTTTCACTGAATTTAAAAATGTTCCCAATCCTCAAATTATGCTTTCTTGGGCAACTTTCCCTTCAATTAAATACTGCTGCTCGGTGTTTCATTCCAGGGGCATCACTGCCGAGGTTAGAATTGCTCCAGATTGCTGTGTATGATGGAGCAGCTGTGGGCATCTCCATACACCCCATATGGGACATGTCTACTGCTTCAGAGAAAGCTCGGGCGGATGTTGCCCACAAACATGTAGAATCATTTTATTTATTTTGCTGAGAAGCTGCACCTTCGTGGAATGCAAACATGAAAGGACAAAATAAGAATTTAATTGTCCTATCTGGGACACATGACAAGAAAACTCTCTTGACTCCTGCTCATTTTCAAACTTATTCATATCATTAAGCCTGGAGAACAGAGGATTACCCAAGTTATTCTGAATGAATTCGACAGGTCATAGAGCATGGAAACGGGTCCTTCAGTTCAACTTGTCCATGCCAACCAAGATGCCGCATCTAAACTGTTCCCATTTGCCCGCACATGGTCCATTTTCCTCTAAACCTTTCCAATCCACCTACATGTCCAAATGTCTTTTAAATGTTGCTATTGTACCTGCCTCAACTACTTCCTCTGACACCTTGTTCCACATTCTCACCACCTTCTGTGTGAAAAAGATGCCCCTTGGGTTTCTATCATATTCCCCTTTCACCTTAAACTTTTCTCTTCTGGTTCTTGACCCTTGAGAAAAGATGATGCTTTACCTTTGAAAAAACAGGCAGCACAGTGGTGCAGCTGGTAGAGCTGCTGCCTCATAGCACCAGGGACCTGAATTCAATCCTGACCTCAGGTGCTGTCTGTGTGGAGTTTGCACGTTCTCTCTGTAACCGCCTGGGTTTCCTGCAGGTGCTCTGGTTTCCTCCAGAATCCCAAAATTGTGCCGGTTTGAAGGTTAATTGGCCTCTGTAAACGTCCCCCAGTGTGTAGAGAGTGGATGAGAAAGTGTAATAAAATAGAAACAGTCGGATTGGGTGATCGATGGTCGGCCTGAAGTTGATGGGCTGAAGGGCCTGTTCCCAAGCTGCATCTTCCAAAAAAAAAGGATATGCAACTCAAGAGCACCCTTATGTCTGTTTCTGGATGCTTCCGAGTGAATTGTGTTCCTTTTATAGCCTACATACGGTCGCGATGAAGGAAATGGGACAGCAAATTAGTGTGTACCAAGTTCCCACAGGCAGCAGGAATATCCGTTTCAATAATTTTAAGCAAGAGATGAAAGAATGATCAGGATACCAGTATGTACTTGCAAGCTGTGTTGAATTGTCCGCTGGAAACTTTTGCCATCAGATCCGCTTACAACAGGCATGAAGATCAAAAGCATCCAACATAAAACAGCAGCAACATCTCACATTGGACTTACAGCATCTTGGACATGTTATAAAGATTCCCACGGAATCTGAAGTCTATACAAAACTGGCCTTTGGCCTTTCTAAATGAGCACTTCTGTGGGCTACTTACGTCCACAGGTCAAAGACTCATTTAGTTCAGGCCAAGAAGACTTACTCGGGGGAAAAAAAACTGTTTAACCATTTTCCGTAAATTCAAATAATAGGAGATGCAATGTATGGTACGAGCCCTCACACTGGTCAGGAGTGACTTTGTTAGAAAACATCTGTGTAGAAAGCCAAGCACATTTGCTACTTTGACAGAAAACAAATGTCTGAGATGGAGTGGGACCAAAGCAAGTCAGCTGCAAGACTTCTGTCTTCCTCAGAAACAGGGTGTCAGGTTGTGACTTTCCTTCCGGTATTAATCCAGTTTACGTGCGCATAAACGTAAATAAGTGCTTGTCCTACATTTCTCCCTTTATTTTGTACAATTTTCTCACAATTTCATTTCGGAGTCACGTTAGTGACTTCGTGAAGAACCCGCCAGCATGCATGCGCGACATATCGTCGCAATGCGTTGCTGCCGACGGCTGGCGGTGGGGTGCGCTCCCCGCCAGTCCTTCATAAGGGACCGCTAAGGTAAGTTATACTAACCTTAAGTTGGTTGGTCCTTGCTGCGAGTGCTTTTTGTCTTTCAGCAAGGACATGGACGGGAGTTCGAGAGGCCGAAAGACGTCCGTCCGGAGTCGCCGGCCACCTGTCCCAGAGCCCTCATCATCGGCTGCACCTGCGAGACAGGCCGGGAAGAAGGCGGGGAAACCGGGGAGCCCTGTTGCTGCAGGACCGGACCCGCTGACACACCGCAGCTCCGGGGAGGAGTTCGAGGAGCAG
Organism: Raja brachyura; assembly: GCA_963514005.1. The sequence continues at coordinate 16,848,102 of OY740811.1, forward strand.
GACTGCGGTGTGCCGCCGGAGCAGGCAGACCCTGCCTCGGCATTGAGGTCGCCAACGGGCCCGTTGGCGGCCCCGGGCAAGGGCTCACGTGCGGCTGTACGGCCCTTCTCCCTCAGTCCTCAGAGTCGGGGGAGGGATGGAGCCCGGAAGCCTCACCCTTCAGGGGCAAAGGCATCACCTGCCGCCAAGCAGCGGACTGGTACAAAGGCGGGACCCAGGTCCACTGTGAGGTCCAGTGTTGACTCCCCATCCACCGACGCCGGGACGGGTCATTTGGGTGGAGTCCCGCCACGGTCGCCGAGTCCCCCATGGATGGGAGGACGAGACCATGCGTCGGCAAGGTCCACGATGTGGGCAGCCGGCAAGCCCGCGCGGGCGTCGGGTCACCGTGCTGAGGCATTGGGTGCCGACTCCCCGCCGCGTTTGCCCTCCGTGGCAGCGGCATTAGGCTCCGCCAAACGAAGGCGTTCGAACACACCTCCCGTGCGGGAATCGCTCAGCTTTGCTGCGGCGCTGGCAGCGACAACTTCCGGGTTCACCTCGACGAGGTGCGGGCCGATGAAAGGAGCCTCAGCAGTATATCAGAGCTTGAGGACTCCGACCGCCCGAGTGTTCAGGGCGAAGGGCGTATTGACCGTATGGAGCGGCTATTGGAGCTCCTTTTACACAACCAACGACAGGAGGCATCCGTCATCAAGAGGCACAGGGAGGTTTCACCAGTCTCAACAGCCAGCCTGCGGCAGTCAGAGGAGGAGGAATTTGCAGACCCTACACCGGTTCCATCGGAGGTGCCGCCGGAAGAACTCCTTGATGTGGCGGCGAAATTTGCTTCCCCGGAGACCATGGGACTTCCCCTCAACCCCAAACTGGCTGCCACAGTGGACTTCCTCACTAACCGCCAGCTCCAGGAGGAAGTTCTTTCACAGGCCGTTAACTGGCATAAAGCCCCCTCTAACTGCAACTCCCTCAACGTGCCCGTGGTCAATACGCCGATCTGGGGCGACATAGGCACCGCCATCCGCACTCAGGAGATTAAGCTCCAACGAATCCTGAGGCTGCTCACGGCTGGAATCACCGCGTTTGCGCGGTCGGTTGATGGCGAAGACCTCAACCTCGAGCAGGAGGATGCTCTTGCGCTGCTATGTGCCACACAGCACGAAATCAATGCCTTTAGGAAGAGCAGCATCCGCCCCACGCTCAACCCAAAATTTGCTGGGTTGTGCAAGGCGCCTCCTCCACCACCGCCCAGACAGCTGTTCGGGGAAGACCTCCCGAAGAGGGTTAAGGAGCTGGATGACCATGCCAAAACGGTGGGACTCATGCGGTCTCAGATCGCCCCCAGGCCGCCGGATATAAAAGCGCCATTTATTCGGCCACGAGGCCCTGTCTCCAGACCAACACGGACCTACGCTCCAGCTCCACCTCGCTACCAGCAGCCCCAGCAGCTGCGGCCTTTTTTAGGGCAAGGCCCGCAGCGGCCTCCGTGGAAGATGCGGACGCCGCAGCACCAGCCCAACCCAGCACCTCCACGACCCGCCAAACATGTCAGGGACCGCCGGTAACCAGGGAGGTAAGGCGGTCTGGTTTTCATGCACCTGTGCGTTTAACTTCACATGTTGGTGGGCGCCTTCGGTTTTTCTTGGAGGCATGGGAGACTATCACTTCTGATAATTTTATTTTACAAAGTATTCAAGGTCATGAGATTGAATTTATTAACGGCAACATTCCTCCATCCCAGCATATGCCCAATCGGACATTTACGCTGTCTGCCGTTGACCAGGCAGCCGGCTATGCTGAGATCTTAAGGTTGGAACAAAAAGGCGTGATAGAAAAAACTATGCACGAACCAATTGAATTTGTATCAAATATATTTACCAGGCCCAAGAAGGATGGAGGATGTCGGGTTATTATTGATCTGACCCATTTGAATACTTTTGTAACATACACCCATTTCAAAATGGACACGTTCGAAACAGCCAAGTCATTGATTTCTCATGGCTGCTTTATGGCATGCATTGATTTAAAAGATGCATACTATTCTGTATCCATTCGGAAACACCATAGGAAGTTCTTAAAATTTGTCTGGATGGATCAGCTCTGGCAATACAGGGCTTTGCCAAATGGGCTTACTACAGCCCCTAGATTGTTTACTAAATTACTGAAACCCATTATGGCCAGGCTACGGAAGCAACATTATGTAGTGATGGCCTATTTGGATGATATATTGATTGTTGGCAACACCCTGGAGTCGGCTGAACAGGCAGTCTCAGCCACTGTGGCAATTTTTCAGCAAATGGGGTTTATTGTCCATCCAGATAAGTCGAAGTTCTGCCCTTCACAGGTTATGGATTATCTGGGGTTCATGGTGGATTCCAATCGCATGAGGGCCACCATACCGGCTAACAAGGTTGGGGATGTCACCCAAGTATGTCAGGATTTAGCCTGCGCCAGTATACCATCAATTAGGCAAACTGCTAAGGTAATTGGCAAGATCGTAGCATTGTTTCCAGCAGCTCAATATGGGCCTTTGCATTATCAAAATTTGCAACGAGCCAAGATCTCCGCGTTAAAACAGAACGCCGGTCAGTTCGACAGATCAATGCAGCTGCCTCTTAAAGCTAAGATTGAGTTACAATGGTGGGTGGACCATATTAGTGACTCATTTAAACCCATTATTGTGCCCAATCCGATGGTATACTTGCAAACCGATGCAAGTTCCTATGGCTGGGGAGCTACGGACAACTGCTCTAGTTGCGGGGGCAGATGGGACACCCTTGAATCTACTATGTTGTTGTCACAAGGGATAAACTATTTGGAGATGCTTGCAGCATTTCACGGACTTCGAGCTTATTGTTCCAATCTTTCTGACGCTCATGTCCGTATCCAAATAGACAATACCACTGCGGTGGCATATTTAAACCATATGGGCGGTACCAGGTCAATTTCGTGTGATGAATTGGCTAATACAATTTGGCTCTGGTGTATTCAACGGAATATTTGGATTTCAGCTACCTATTTACCAGGTGAGCTCAATACTGTGGTAGACACCAGGTCACGCAAGTTTAATGACAACCCGTTTTGCCTCATCAGTCGGGTATTGCGGAAAATCCAGATGGATGCTGCTAAGGGCATTCTTATTATACCCGACTGGCTTACGCAGCCATGGTATCCGGTGGTCTTTGACATGATCAGTCAGCCTTGGGTCCTCTTAGAGGGTTGCCCACAATTGGTCACCAAGCCCGTATCGGGGGAGCCACATCCCTGCCATAGCTATCTGAATTTGTTGGCTTGCAGATTCTAAACCGGCCATTACTGCAGTATGGCCTATCTCCCAGAACTGTGGATACCATTGGAGCATCGTGCCGAGAGTCCACCAGGCGGCGATACCTCTCCCACATCCGAAAATGGGAAGCCTACTGCAGCCGCTCTCAAATCACATATGACGATGCATCCATAGCCGACGTATTGGAATTCCTCGCGGGGTTGCACCATGATGAACACTTGAGCTACAGTGCCATCAACAGCGCCAGAAGCGCGCTGTCATTCTACCTCAATATTGAGGTAGGATCCAACAGGCTAGTGTCCAGACTCATGCGGGGTATATTCAATATGAATCCGCCTAGACCACGCTATAATATCACCTGGGATGTCAGGAACATACTTACCCTGCTCAGGACGTGGTCGCCCATGGAGGGGCTAGAGCTGGACAAACTCACCATGAAGCTGGTGATGTTATTAGCACTGACTTCAGCGCCGAGGGTACAGACACTCCATAAAATCCGCATCGACAGGATGATCTCTACCCCTGCAGAAGTAGTCTTCTTTATCGATGAGCTACTAAAGCAGCATAGACCTGGGTGCACAGGGCTGCAGCTGAAGTTCCCGGCATACCCCGCAGATGCAAGGCTATGTTTAGCCGCCCATATCCGTCACTATATCAAGGTGACGAGACACATAAGGGGAATGGAGAGATACCTGCTTGTCACTCACAACAAACCTCACCATCGAGTGACAGCCCAGACGATATCCAAGTGGCTCAGGATCGTCTTGGGTAAGTCAGGTATCGACACTAATGTGTTCAAATCCCATTCCACCAGGGCTGCATCAACGTCGGCGGCGAGGGTCATGGAGGTGCCCATGGACCATATTCTCGCTACAGCAGGATGGGCGAATGAAGCTGTATTTCAGCGATTTTACAACAAGCCTGTTGCTGCTCCTCTACAGTTCGCGGAGGCCGTGCTGAATGCAGGTCGAGAACGTGGAGGTGTCCCCGAATGAGGGTTTTTTTGCTTTGTTTATTAATAAATATTCTTCTTGTTTTTCAGTATAACCAGTTTGACAGAATTGTTTACTCCCATCCATCCTTGCTAGTGGTGTGTCAGCATGGACGTGGTCCAGGGCGTGCAATCACAGAAGCTTTGAAGTCTTCATGAAGTCACTCACGTGACTCCGAAATGAAATAGTAAGATTGAACGAGAACTTACCAGTTCGAAGGTTGATCTTTATTTCATGAGGAGTTGCGGTGAGGGATTTCGTGCCCTCCGCTCCCAACCCTCGATCATACTCAACTGGTAATTAGAGTCTCTTCAATCTTACTATGCCAAGTCATTTCTGTTGTTGGTTTCTGTGATTCCACACCGCTACTTTGAAGAATGTCGCGCATGCGTGCTGGCGGGTTCTTCACGAAATCCCTCACCGCAACTCCTCATGAAATAAAGATCAACCTTCGAACTGGTAAGTTCTCGTTCAATCTTACTATTCCACACTATTCACCCATACAGCTTGCTGAGCTGGACTAAGAAACCTTTTGGGCTCAGGCACATTCCTCCAGGTGTACAATCTTTCAGACTTTAGACTTTAGAGATGCAGCGCGGAAACAGACCCTTCAACCCGCCGAGCCCACGCCGACCAGTGATCACCCTGTACACTAGCACACTCCTACACACTAGGGGAAATTTACATATTTTACTGAACTTATAAACCTGTACATCTTTGGAGTGTGCAAGGTAACCGGAGCATACAGCGAAAATCCAGTCAGGACACCGGGAGAATGTACAGATTCCGTCCAGACAGCACCCGAGGTCAGGATTGATCCCGGGTCTCTGGCCTTGTGAGGTAGCAGCTCTACCAGCTGAGCTGCCACGCTGTTCCTGGACACCGCAGCGACTCTGTCGCTCCCGTCACCGTGTCCTTCTGCAGGATGTGGAAAGTCAGAGAGACTTACAGTGTCTCTGAGGACTACACCTGTGGGAGGTCCATCCAGCTGTAGCTCCCTACAGACCGCGTAGGCAACTTGAGCAGCAAGTGGGCGAGCTTGGGATAATCCAGAAGATGTTGTCCCTGTGACCGCGTGGCTGTTCTCCGGGAATTCCAGTTTCCTCCCACATTCCAAAGATGTACAGGGTCGTAGGGTAACTTGGCTTCAGTCAAAAATAAACATTGTAAATTGTCCCCTACTGCTAGTGGGCGGGGATCGCTGGTCGGTGCGGACTCAGTGGGCCGAAGGGCCTGTTTCTGCACTCTATCTCTAAATTGAACTAACACCATTGCCCTAGCAGCCATCTCTACTGCACTAGACGAAGGAATGCCACCCCTCCGTCATCCTCCACACCAAAGTCTCTTGAGCCAAAGCCTCTCACTTACCCTCCACAAGACACCTCGCCTCCAGATAACCTCACCAATGTCACTCCGGTATTTATATACCCACTAGCAGCAGTCACTCTGAGATACTAACTGCTTTCAACTGCAAAACTGAACCTTGTATGGGAATTATTGGAGAAAATCCTACGGGACTGGATTTATGTACATTTGGAAACACAGGGACTGATCAGGAATAATCAGCTTGGCTTTGTGCAGAGAAATTGTGTCTCATTAATTTGATTGAGGTTTTTGAGGAGGTAATTCAGAAGATTAATGAGGTCAGGGTATCAGATGCTGTCAATATCGATTTGCATTTAGCATTTGACATGGTCCTGTATGGTAGCTGGGTCCATTCCTGGATTGGAGGGCTTTAGTTATAGAGACTGGGTATTGAGTGAAGAAGGCTGAGGGTGACCTGATAAAGGCATACAACATCATGATTCACTTTTTTTTTTAATGACAGATGTACCAAAACCAGACTTATGTTTAAGGAGAGGGGAAAAAGCTCTAAAGAGGATCTTACTGAATTATTATTTTTTGAAATGCATAAAGTATAAGATCATGTGGTAAGAGCAGAATTAGGCCATTCGGCCCATTTACGCCATTCAATCATGGCTGATCTACATCTCCCTCCTTGTAACCCCATTCTCTTGCCTTCCCCCCCATAACCTCCGTACTAATCAAGAATCTATCCATCTCTGCCTTAAATATATCCACTGACTTGGCCTGTACAGACTTCTGTGGTAAAGAATTTCACAGATTCACCACCCTCTGACTAAAGAAATTCCTCATCTCCTTTCTAAAAGAACCTCCTTTAATTCTGGGCTATGACCTTTATCATGAGCAGTCCTAGACTCTCCCACTAGTGGAAACATCTTCTCCACATCCACTCTATCCAAGCCTTTCACTATTCTGTACGTTTCAATGAGGTCCCCCCTCATTCTTCTAAACTCTGGAACTTGCTGTCTGAGGAGCAGGTGGAGTCAGGTAAATCACTATGTCACTATGTTACGAGGCATTTACACTAGCACTTATGTAGGTAAGGCCAGGATACTATTCCAATGGGGACAAATGGGATTAGTGTCAATGGGCAAAGGGCCTGCTTCTGTGCTCTATGAGTGTATGTCTAAAACAAAATATAATTTACTACACAATAAGGCTGTATACAAAATACACACTGACCTTCTCTGGATACTTCTGCACCAAGTCCCGAACCTTTGTGGCATTCCCATGAGCTGCTTCGATTACGATCCGCCCAGGATTATCCTGGTCAGTTGATTGGGACAGAAGTTTTTCTAGAACAGATATGACTGTGCCTACAGTACAAAGAGAAAAGAGACAATTCTTACTTCTTTTTGCCAGAAATGATGGAACCAGAGTGGCCGAGAATGCTCCCCATTGTAATTTCAAGACAGTAGAATAGAATAGACAATAGGCAATAGTAGTAGGGGGCAGAGCGATGGTGAGAGGGGCTTTGTATGCACAAAGCATAGTGCACCGGGTACTATGGCTAAGCATGACTTAACTCAGGACAAGGGACTGTAGGTTAGATGAGAGTTCGGGTGCAGCCAATATTCCTGGTTTACCTTTCGTCACAGGCTGTGGGTGGGCTTTCAGCGACACAGGGTGGGCTTTCTGGGGCAGATGGGTGGCTTTGGAACGATAGGGAATGGCTAGAGTGAGGCAGTCAACATCTCAATTGGTTTGGCAGCCAGAACGAAAAGATGTTCTGCCCAGAACACCATAAGTGGCTCGCAATCTCACATATTTGTTTCCATTTTGTTCCTGGCCCTCGCACAAGTATGTGTTTTGATCAGGCATCACACACGGTCTGTTAGCTATAAATTTCCAATTTCACTTAATATGCAAGTGAACGTTTTATGATTGGAAAGGACGTGAACTGAAGAGAAACACGAGTGTTGTGCACAAACTATAGTTACTTCTTTTCAACTGTGCATAACCCAAGCAAAGAATCAAAACGTCACAGCCTTGGTGGCCGGCTGATCAATAGGGATTTATTGCACAATGATCTGTGACTAGTGGGATGCTGCAAGGCTCGATGCTGGGACCCCAGTTATTTACAATATATATTAACGATTTAGATGAGAGAATTAAATGTGACATCTACAAGTTTGCGGATGACCCAAAGCTGGGTGGCAGAGTGAGCTGCAATGAGGATGCTATGAGGCTGCAGGGTGACTTGGATAGGTTGGGTGAGTGAGCAGATGCATGGCAGGTGCAGTCAGGGCCGGATTTAGATGAAGAGAGGCCCTGGGCTATTCCACTTGTGAGGCCCCTCCCAATCACCTATGTAAGGCCCCTCCCAATCAGCCCATGAAGCCTATAGGTAAATCCGGCCCTGCCGAGGCCCCCCTAGATCTCGAGGCCCTAAGCTTAAGCTTGTGAAGCTTATACGTAAATCCGGCCCTGGATGCAGTATAATGTGGATAAATATGTGGTTATCAACTTTGGTGGCAAGAACAGGAAGGCAGATTATTATCTGAATGGTGTCAGATTATGAAAATGGGAGGTGCAACAAGACCTGGGTGTCCGTGTACATCAGTCACTGAAACTAAGCATGCAGATACAACAGGCAGTGAAGAAAGCTAATGGCATGTTGGTCTTCATTGCCCGAGGATTTGTGTTGAGGAGCAAGGAGGTCCTACTGCAGTTGTACAGGGCACTGGTGAGACCGCACCTGGAGTGTTTTGTACAATATTGGCCTCCCAATAATGTGACATTATTACTATTGAGGGAGTGTAGCGTAGGTTTACCAGAATAATTCCCGGGATGGCAGGACTGACCTATGATGAAAGAATGGGTTGACTGGGCTTGAATTCACTGGAATTTAGGAGGATGAGGGGATATCTTATAGAAACATATTAAATTCTTAAAGGATTGGATACGCTAGATCCAGGAAAAACGTTCCCCGATGTTGGGGGAGTCCAGAACCAGGAGTCACAGTTTGAGAATAAGGGGTAGGCCATTTAGAGTTGAGATGAGGAAATAACTTCTTCGCCCATAGAGTTGTGACTCTGTGGAATTCTCTGCCACAGAAGGCAGTTGAGGTCAATTCACTGGATGTTTTCAAGAGAGAGGATAGACATAAAATGTTGGAGTAACTCAGCGGGAGAGGCAGCATCTCTGGAGGGAGGGAATGGGTGACGTTTCGGGTTGAGACTCTTCTTCAGACAAGAAAGAGTTAGATTTAGCTCTTAGGACTAAATGAATCAAGAGATAAGGGGAAAAAGCAGGAACGGTACTGATTTTAGATGATCAGCCATGATCATATTGAATGGCGGTGCTGGCTCGAAAGGCCAAATGGCCTACTACTGCTATTTTTCTATGTTTCTATCTGAAAAAATGAATTGCATCATTCCAGAGCACACGAGGCCACAAGTTAATCCTAAGTAAGAAGAGAATTGTGGGGGGTGGGGTGTGGACAGATTGCTGGACTGCAAACCTGGATGCAAGGATGTGTTTGTACATGTTTGTCTGTTTTATCACCACATGACTATTCTCCCTTTAACGCCTATGCCAGCAGAGATCGACACGCTCTCATACATTCCCATGGACGGACCCCAGTGCTCCCACTACCCACCTACACTGCGGTAATTTACAGCACCATTTAACCAAAACACGGTAGAAGCTGGGATCTACAGCAAAAACTAAAACACTGCAGCATTTTGGGAGGTAAGGGATGATTTCTACCTTGCTGGATTTCACTCCAGGTTATAGTCAGTGTATGATAAAGTTGGAGAGAATGCAAAACTCTCAGCCAAAGCAGTCACTCGGCACTGGCCAAGGTCAGTTAAAACTACCCATCCCAAATAATAATTTGAAGCCTTTTCCCAAAAGATTACTATTAACTGGGAGTTTGAGAGGAACTACATCCTATCTCTTTCCCCAAATCTGCTTTATAAACTCATCTTCAGAGAGGTGCACGGAATACAAGGAACTCGTCCAGTCTGGATCTCCTGCCAATGGAACGTCGACCAGAGCGTTATTCCGATTGTCTTACTTGCTGAATCATTGGTGTTGTCTGTTGTCATGAGGTTGGCGTCCAGTTCGCCGGGCTGTGCTGCCGTTACGCAGGCAGGGTTAAAGGTCCATGTTTGGCCTCCAACGCCCACACGTAAGTCTCCATCAGCATAAACCTTTAGCACCTTCCCAACCTGCGCCAGTGCCTGGAGGACGTACAATTGAAAGATGAGTCATCACAAAAATGCACTATTTTTAGTTAATCACGACAGGCAGCAGCTGAGGTGAAACATCTTTCCAAGGGAGGGTTGTGAGCACCCAAGTAGAGTGAACTAGTCCTGCTGTGTTACTGATACAGGGTCTGTGAAAGCTCTGTACCCTGCGCTAAAGGGCAACTAGTACAACAGCAGGAAGACCTGCAGGCCTGTGAGCAGGCATCTGGGGCATCCAAGGAATCACCTCTGGTGCAGTAGAAGAACAGAGCGAGTCAAAATAGGCTGTTAAACTGAAAGAAAAGACATGAAGTGCTGGTGTAGTACAGCAGGTCAGGCAGTATTTCTGGAGTATACGGATAGGTGATGTTTCAGGTCGGGACCTTTCTTCAGAAATCAGTCTGAAGAAGGGTCTCAATCCGAAACATCACCTAGCCATGCTCTCCAGAGAAGCTGCCTGACCTACTGAATTACTCCAGCACATTGTATCATTTTTTTGTAAACCAGCATATGTAATTCCTTGTTTCTTCTAAGGAATTGGGTCATACATTTGCAGCAACTATTTCACTGGGCATTCTTTTCATATTATGTTCTCGGGGTAATTATCAGGAGCAGTTGGCCCCTCGAGCCGATTCCACCATTTACTAAGTTCACGGCTGATCTGATTGTAACTTCAACTATTGCTGCCCGCACTCAGCAACCTTTCACCCGTCTGCTCATTAAGAATCTAGCTTCTGCTGCCTTAACAATATTAAAAGACTTTACTTCCGCTGCCTTTTCATGTCTCTCAACCTCAGAATTTCCAGTTCATCTCTGTCTTAACTGGCAATCTCTTATTTTTAAACAGTAGCCCCCAGTTTTACATTCTTCCATCAGAAGAAACATCAACTCATATAACTGCTCCGACTAGGTGCGTGATGATCTAGCACCTTTCAATTAAGTTCCCGCTCAGTCTTTTAAATTCCAATGGATACAAGCCTAACCTATCCAATCTTTGCCCTTTCCAGGATAAAAGTGGAAAATGCTGAAAAATCTCAGCTGCCTCTGAAAAGGGAAAGAGAAACCTGCCCACTCCAGTTCTCACTTGAGTAAACCTCTCTGTACGACCACCAATGTAGGAACATCCATCCTTGCATAAGGAGACCAATGGAACCCTGGATAAGGTCTCACCAATGTCCCATAAAACTGGAGCACAAGCAAAAAAAACGCCCTACTTTTGTATTCAATTCCCCAGGCAATTGCCAGTAACATTCTGTTAGTTTTCCGAATTACTTGCTGTACTTGTGTGTTGGCTTTTCCAAAGTGTTCACCAGGACACTTGGATCCCTCTGCATCGCTGCACCATTGATAATATGCTATTTTTACTGTTTTTTCCTGAGCAATTCCGCATTATCTCACGTTTGCTGGGTCGTTGTTCACTTTGCCGCCTCCGTATGTTCTCTTCACACTTACGTTTCCAGTTTCTCTGAGTAAAATCAGCAAATTTTACGACCACACTTTGAGCCAAGTCGCTTGCAGAAACTGCACAAGGTGGAGTCCCCAGCAATGTTCCCTGTGGCACGTTGCTCATCGCAATCGGAACAGAACCTATTCACACCTACTCGCTGTTTCCTGCTACTCAGCCAATCCATCTTACCATCTACATCCCTGAACTTTCATTCTTCTCAATAACTTTTGATGCAACACCTTACAAACTGCATTCTGCTGGTGAGGGGTGACTGGACCTTGGGCTTGGATCCCGAGACCGGCTCTGATAGCCTGTTGATAACTGTTGTTAGTCAAAGTCAAAGTCAAAAGAGTTTATTGTCATGTGTCCCTGACAGGACAATGAAAATCTTTCTTTGCATAGCACAACGGAACATAGAAGGCATTGACTACAATTCTATACATAAATACACCCATGACTTAATAAATTAATAAAGTGCAAATAACAGAGGGAGGGATATTAATGTTCAGAGTTCCGAGCCAGGTTTAATAGCCTGATGGCTGTGGGGAAGTAGCTATTCTTGAACCGGGTTGTTGCAGTCTTCAGGCTCCTGTACCTTCTACCCGAAGGTAACAGGGAGATGAGTGCGTGGCCAGGGTGGTGTGGGTCCTGGATAATGCTGCCAACCTTTTTGAGGCAGCGACTGTGATAAATCCCCTCGATGGAAGGAAGGTCAGAGCCGATGATGGACTGGGCAGTATTTACTACTTTTTGGAGTCTTTTCCTCTCCAGGGCGCTCAAGTTGCCGAACCAAGCCACGATGCATGTTAATGTATTTGATTAACAACATTTCAAACAGCAAAAAGAGATTGAATTCTTTGTAGGGATGGGGCCACACGACAGACACAGAGGGGTGGGTGTGAAGGTCAAAGGTACTTTAGTTCAGTGGGATTTGTTCGGTCCGGGTCCATCTTTAATCAGATTTTACTGGACTTTATCTTGCACTGTATGGTATTCCCTTTATGGTGTATCTGTACACTGTTGACGGCTTGATTGTAATCATGTATAGTCTTTCCGTTGCAAATGGCCGCAATGCAACAAAAGATACAACAACGTGCGGGTTACCACGCAACAAAAGATTTTCATTGTACCTCAGTACACTTGACAATAAACTTCCCACGGATACAGATACAGAGTCAGAGGTGGCATGGCAGGCCAGCTGCATTGGCATCTGTCCTTCAGCTCGTTCCCTAATATCCATGCTGTAATGTGCTGGCAGGATATCAGGAGCACCGTGACCTGGGCACTGTAACCCTCTGAGGAGTACGATCACCCTGCCCAATGCACGGCTCGGAATTCTGCTTCTGCATCTCCACTAATTCCATCAGAGTTACACGCACTGCAGGAGGAGCAGAAGAGGGATTTCTACCCCAGCCTTTTGTGGAAGTTTGGTATGGGAGGGAGGGACAGTGGTGGGAAGATAGACATCAGGAATGATATCAAAATTAACGAGCGTGTATTTGACTGCGTCAAATATCTGGCTTCAAAAATATCGGTAATACAGGAACATGGATGGAAAAGACCATAACACATAGGAGCAGAATAAGGCTATTTGGCCCTTCGAGTCTGCTTTGTCATTCGATCATGGTTGATCTATTTTTCCCTATCAACCCCATTCTCCTGCCTTCCCCCCTCCATAACCCTGAAAGGTTTAAAGGTAGATGGGCAAAAAAAAGGGAAAATAGGATAATCTGCGATGGGGCATCTTGGTCAGCATGGACCAGTCGGGCAGAAGGGTCTGTTACCATACTCTATGACTCTACAAGTGGCCTATGTCTGTACATGTGAAACGTTGACCAAACGATAAAGATTATTCTGTGTTCTGGGAATTTCTAAATGGTATGATAAGCATTTAGAGAGGAATGAAGAGGCATTTAGAGAGGAATGAAGAGGCACCTACTGGAGCCATGCTGTCAGTCCATTCCCCGTGACCAGACTGAAGCCTTTTCACCGTCTCCAGGTCCTCCATCACACGGACAATGTCACCGACAGAGAAGCTGTCCACCTGCAATACAGAGTGAGAGCAGCTGTCACGCCCAGAGTCTCAGCACGGATACAATACGTGTGACTAGTCTGTAATTGTTATTGTTACCCAGGTACAACATTCTCCAGTTTCTTCCCAGCAGTTATCAGCTAACTGAATTGGCCTCTCACCAGCTAGACTGTGGTTCTGACATCCCATCTACCTCATTTGAGGCCTTTAAATCGCTATGGGAATGGAGTTCCAGAGCCCTGGCCGCAGGGATAAAATTTAACCAGCCGATCGGCTGCGGAAGTCCCGATGAAGTAGAGATCGACCACCTCACCCAGCCTAGGCACCGCATTTTGGGGGGGGGGGGGGGGGGGGGAGGCGGGGGGTGTTTCAAGTGCACTCTTGTGATTTAGTCCGAATTAAAGGAGGTGCCGGACCACGAGTTGCTGGAAAATCTGTGGTGGACCTGTATTAATTTATCGGAAACCTGTTGCCAATGCAAAGCTGCATTTTGGTGATGAAGAATGATTTGTTTCCAAAGGCATATTGATTTTAATGCTCACTATAACCATAACTCACTTAAAAACTTAAATGTCCTTATCGTGAATAATGAGTGGGAGTTTGGGACATCATGACCTACAAAGCAATTCTGGGCTGCTGCAACATCGTGTAGTCATTTATCATACCAGCTGACTCAGTACGTCCAAATATTCCTGTTATGTAATACAAAACTAGCAGAGAAACCACAGGTTTTTTTTTTCTGGAAAGCATGGATAAACAAGTTATGATTCAAAGGACTAATTCTCAGCTCGTCGTCCTATAATTTTATCCTTTGCTGCATGCGTGAGCTTGTGATGCCGCAAAGGATATATATTGAACTCCACTTTTGAAGTTCATACAAAATGGAGTTCCGGGCTCACAGATTGCACCCCATCATTCAAAGGTCCACACCAACATCACCAGGTAACTCGTGATGGCAAATGTTGCAAGAAGTGGCTTATTTCATTTTCATCTCTTGCATGGCTGTAAGATTTAACCGCACCATGTAAACGTGTTATCTATCCTCACGCGTACCATTTCAATTCAAGAGAAAGGAGAGCTTCCCAATCCCAAGGGGTTGAGGGAAAGATAGATCAGCCATGATTGAATGGCGGAGTAGTCTTGATGGGCTGAATGACCTAAATCTGCTCGAATCACATTAACTATAATAACAATTGACTTTAGGTTTCTGGAAGTCTTCAAAAGGCTCCATTAAGGCAACTTCTGTTGCCAATTGCATTTTGAAGCGAATGGAATTCCTCCAAATGAACTGTATATCACTGAAACAGCAGAAAAATAACCCTGATCAGTGACTCACCAAAATGACACTAATTCTCTTCGATACTTGGTGATCTATGACCTACTTCAAAATAATGCAATGATTGTCAAGAGACTACTTAACCGCTTAAAAATAAAATTATGTAAAGGTTGTTTCCTGAAATATTGAGGGAAGGTTATTGTGCTCACATTCATGATTTAAAGATCATTTGATTTCTGATTAACTGCTGGATTCCACTGGTTTAATATTATTTTCCAAGGATGTCAAATCACGGAAGTTCTAATGTTCCTTTGTGTTTGTTCTTCCTATAATTTTAATGCTGTCAAATTCCAAATATAAATTTCACCTCCCCCTTTACTGAATTCTCCAACTACAAAGTTGGTTTATTTTGTGAATGCTGAAGGAAAGGGTTCATTATCTAACCTCGCCCATATCTTCTGGCTCCACACACACATTGCCCCTGTTGTCCCTAATGGGCCCGACTTTGGTTTTGACTCAAGATTCTTGCATCTGCAGTCTCTTATGTCTCCAGGGCCCTACTTATTCACCGGGTTATTATTTTGCTAATATACCTATTGAACACGTTCAGATTTACCTTAATCCAGTCTGCAAGTGATTTATCTGTCCCCTCTTCACATTCCTAATTTCCTCTCTGCATTTTTATACTCTCGATGGGTCTCCCCTGTCTTTTGTTCCTATACCTGTAATATACTTTATCCAATAGTTAATATCCCTTGACATCCAGTGCTCCCGATACTTGTTACCGTGGGCTTATCTCTCCTTTGAGTACTTCCAGAGACATACAGCACGGAAGCAGTCCCTTTTCCTCCCTGCGGCACTTCTTTTTCAGTGTTTCACAACTATTTGCACACTGGATACAATCAATTATACAATAACTCAGTGTCACCAACTTAGAATGCACAAAACAAAATAAACTAATACCAGAATTATTCTACCACATCAATCACAGATTCTGGCTGAATGATGCAAGCACATAGGACAGGATCAGTTGAGAATGCTGAATTATTTATGTTGTCTTACTGCGAACATATTTTGCTGAGTTACTTTATTGAACCAAATGAAGTCAATGTTTGGCCATTGACTGTACCAGGTTATTTTATTGATCTAAGTTACGGTAACAGGCGTGATCATTCACTGTACCTTAGTAAGGGCTCCAGGGTGGAAGGTCCAGCGAATATTATTGCTGTACTGCACCCTCACATCTCCTCGGTCAGTTATTCTGTGCACAGTGCCCGCTCGACTAATGTACTGTCAAATAAATGTAGTGGATTAATAGTGGCGCAGTGCAACACGACTCAGCTACAAACTTGTTGTTTCCCTATTGCGTGTAACATCGTGGGATGGTATAGACTATGAAATGCTACTCAGTGACTGTGAATGAAGATCTCTTGTACTTCACAAGGCACCGAGCTATCACTTCTCAGATCTGAAACTTCGGATCTCTGCCTTCACACTTCTTCGAATGGCTTCAGACTTTTTCCACTGACACTTCTCTAATTTGCATAATTTTCAATTTTTTTCCCTCTGAACGACAATCATTTTAGCTTTTTAAAAAATATTATCACTGTCATCTTTTGAGCATTATGTCCAGGCAAAGCCCATCTTGGGAGCGCTAACCATCCTTGGTCACAAAGCTGACACTGGTTCTTGAGCTGGAACAGGTCTCGCAAAGCAACGAGCATTTACACCGCACAAAATGGTAGCAATGCACAATGCTGTTCACTGACAGCACTCTAAACAGTGTGCCATAGGAGGTAATGGGCAGATCGCCAGAGTCTGGCTCACTGGAAGAGTTTCAGAAGCATCCCAATGGAAGAGAGAAGTAGGGAGGAGGGGAGGCAAGTGGAGAGAATTCCAGAGATGAGGATTTGACGGGCAAATGCAGCAGTTGTGTATTGATTAATCTAAAGGATGATCTAGAGGCCAGACTGGGGAACGGCAGAATCAGAGGGTGTGAGCAAATTATTGGTGACATCTGAGCTCTGAGTAATCTGATTTTCTTCTACATTACAAAGACAAGTGGACCTGTTGATTAATTGATCTCTGTAAATTATGCCAAGTGTGTAGGGAGTGAATGAGGAAGTGAGATAACTAGTATGAACAGGTAATCGATGGTCGGTGTGGACAGTGCCCATCTAGTTGGTATACTGGGTTAGTCCCATACGTCTGCATTTGGCTCATATCCCGCTTAGCACTTCCTGTCCTATTATCTTTCAACAGTTCTAATGACATCCACTTCTATGGCCTCCCTGGCTGCTGCTACCATATGCAGACTATCCTCTGCCTGAAAAAGGTGCCCCTGAAACCCATCCTATATCTCTCCCCTTTCTCGTTAAGCGTATGCTCTTTAGCTTTAGGATCTTCCACCCTTGCAAAAAGACAGACGTGTACACTTTATCCACATGCTTCATGATCCTGTGCACCTCAATAAGATCATCCCTCACCCTCCTATGTTCCAGAGGAGTAAGTCCCAGCCTATCCAACCTCTCTCTATAACACAAACACGCAATCCCGTGTAACTTTCTGATGTACGAGAATAATGTATGAATATGGGGTTAACAATTTTTATGTTTTAAATATATGACCATCTCTTAAATGAAGCACAGCATTCTAAACTGCAATTTTCTAAAGCCAGATTGTTTAAAAATTGTAATCAGAGCAAGTTGAAAGCTGAAACGTAGAGAGGATTGGATGGAAATAAAAGCTGTAGAAGGAAGAAATTACATACAGCATTGAACTTAATTCAACTACCAGCTAAATGGTGTTTGGGGTTAAACACAGCTTTTTGACTATCCTGGCATCATTACAGCTTTATTTGTGGTGTATACATCGGAATATATTTTAGGATCAACAGACTGGGAAGTAAACAATTCACGGTTTTAAACCCACAACTGCATTGACAATTACCTCAGCCATTTTAGGATTCCACCCTCCATGTCCCTCCTGCATCTGCCGCAGGATGTCCACCTCCAGGAGGCATTTCACCTTGTCCAGGTGCTGGAACGTGTGGCCACCTGCACTCTCCTGCCGCGGCAGCTCTGCGTGCTCACCTGAAAGCAGAATGAGAGAGACAGAGATAAAGAGAGAGAGACGGAGAGAGAGAGACAGACAAATTGAGAGAGAAAGAGACAGAGAGGGAGAGGGAGAGAGAAAGAAGGGCCCTGTTTAATTGTCGTATGTACCGTCAACTGAACAATGATATTCTTACTTGTAGCAGCACAACAGGTCTGCAAATGCAATACACACATACAAAGAACAGAAAAGAAAAAACTCAATAAATTAATACTAGCGTAACAAAGAACACAAGTTCTCAATGCAACGAAAAACAGTCGATAGAAGTTAATAGTTGAGGTTAGTGTGCCATGTTCAAGAGCCTGACGGTTGTTGGGAAGCTGTTCTTGAACCTGGTGGTCACGGTTTTCAGATTCCTGTACTTTCTCTCTGATGATAGTAACGAGATGTAAGTGCGACAAAGGTGGTGTGGGAGTTTGAGGATATTGGCTGCCCTTTTGAGTCAGTGTCTCATGTAGATCCCTTCTATAATGGATGGACCAGGCAATGTCTGCTACTCAATGGAAACAGACAGGAACGCTTGGAGGAGTACAGAAATATTTCTGCATCAGACCAGAGCTCAACGTTTGGGCTGCTAGATTACACGTCGACAAGCTGAGTTTTACTAATGGGCGAAGAAGTGGGAAACCAGTGAAGTGGTTGATAGATTCTCCTCTCCACACGTGTCTCAGTTACTCGGCCTCTTCAGTTATTTTCACGATAAAACATACTCATCTGTTAACAATATGGTGAACTCCAATCAATGATGGACAGCCAGGGAGGAGGTTAGAGCATCTTGGGTTGAGAGAAAAAAGTAGAATTATCCCTCAAAGTACCTTTCATGACCTCAGGCTCTTCAGTTTTTCTGCAGCCAATAAACGTTATGAGCATTGGAGTTGTAATATAGAGAAGCGGTTCCAATGATAGGATATCAATCTAAAACATTCATTCTGATACTCTCTCCACAGATGCTGCCGGACTTGTTGGGAGCTTTTCATGTAGGAATGGCCAATGTAGTTGGAATGGAGTTGGAATGGGCAATGTACTCATGGGAAGATTTCATCAAGTGCAGTGAAGGAATGGACGGATCTTTGATAGGGAAGAACTGCAGATGCTGGTTTAAATCGAAGGTGGACACAAAATGCTGGAGTAACTCAGCGGAACAAGCAGTATCTCTGGAGAGAAGGAATGGGTGATGTTTCGTGTCGAGAAGGGTCTCGACCTGAAACGTCACCCATTCCTTCTCTCCAGAGATGCTGTTCGTTCACAGATAGATTGTGGAGTTGGCCTGGAGAGAAGTCCCCATGCTCTTCATATAGTGTCAGAGGATCCATAGAAGATGGTAGACAGGTCCTCGTTTTAATTCCCAATGCGCTGTAATCCAACCCTAGGTTTTGAGTTCAGTTCTCTGGAGTGGGCTTGAAGCAACACCTCTCTGAATCAGCGTGCTCTGTGACAGGACGGCCCAAGTCCAAGCTGCAGAAACAGTGCGGGAAGGCAGACAGTAGTTAAAGGTGTAACTAAATCCTAACAACACTCTGGCCTCTATATTGTTTTGCAAAGGATAAAGGTCATCAACCACAGGACAGGTGGGACTAGTGTAGCTGGGACATGTTGGCCGGTGTGGGCAAGTTGGGCCGAAGGGTCTGTTTCCATGCTGTATGACGCTATGATTCTGACACAACTCTATTTTCAATATTGCAGCCTGACACTGATCTGCAGTCATCACAGTTGTAAACTCGTATAACCCTTTCGGATTTTTTAAATGCCACGTGTATTGGAAAACTCTCGCGAAATTTGAAAAGAGCACTCTTTGTACTCATGTGTCCTGAGAGGATTGCAATGCATATGATAAAAGTATAAAGGGTTGAAATGTTAATTCTGCACAGCTCTGAGTTCCTCCTATTTCTAGGACAAGTGCTATGCTGCTTGCATTCATTCCCTGTCTATTGCCAACTCTGGGGGGAACTTACTCGGCCTATAAAATTCCAGATTCTGAATATCTTTCCACAATAATGAGCAGAAATTAAATCCTCTGCAGGTTTGAGTTTAAAAAAAAAATCACATCTGACACGTGGCAGAAACACAACCAAATATTTTCACTGTAAATAGACGCAAAAAGCTGGAGTACCTCAGCGGGACAGGCAGCGTCTCTGGAGAGAAGGAATGGGTGGACTCTAGGGTCGAGACCTTTCTTCAAACTGGTTAGGGACAAGGGAAACGAGGGATAAAGAATAATGAATGAAAGATGTGCCAAAAAATAACGATGTACAGGAAACAGGCTGTTTGTCGGGTGACAATGAGAAGCTAGTGCGATTTGGGTGGGTGAGGGACAGAGAGAGAGGAAATGCCGGGGCTACCTGAAGTGAGAGAAATCGATATTCATACCACTGGGCTGTAAGCTGCCCAAGCAAAAAATGGGATGCAATTCCTCCAATTTGCATTTAGCCTCACTCTGACAATGGAGGAGACCGAGGACAGAAAGGTCCGTATGGGAATGGAAAGGATTAAAGTGTCCAGCAACCGGGAGATCAGGTTGGTTCAGACGGGGTGAGCGAAGGTGTTGTGCAAAACAATCGCCCAGTGTGCGTTTGGTCTCGCCGATGTATAAAGAGTCCACATCTTGAACAACGGAAACAGTAGATGAGGTTGGAAGAGGTGCATCACCTGAAAGGACTGTCGGGGTTCCTGGACAGAGTCGAGGGAGGAGGTATAGTGACAGGTGTTGCATCTTCTGCGGTTGCAGGGGAAGGTACCTGGGGAGGGGGTGGTTTGGGTGGGAAGGGATGAGTTAACCAGGGAGTTGCCGAGGGAATGGTCTCTGCGGAAGGCGGAAAGGGGTGGAGATGGGAAAATGTGGCTAGTGGTGGGATCCCGTTGGAGGTGGCGGAAATTTTGGCGGATTATGTGTTGTATGCGATGGCTAATGGGGTGGAAGGTAAGGACTAGGGGGACTCTGTCCCATTCTTTCCCTCCAGAGATGCTGCCTGTCCCACTGAGTTACTCCAGCTTGCTGTGTCTATCTTCAGTTTAAACCAGCATCTGCAGTTCCTTCTTACATATTTTCACTATAATTTGGGTTTTGGCGGAATAGTAAAGCTCTGCGATCATTGCTGGCCCGGTGCCAGCTCCAGAAGCAGCCAACATTCAAACCCAGAGCTGCAAACTATTCACTCCATCCAACGGATGAGAACATTCCATTGAGTTCTTTTTAAATTCCTCCTAAAATCACGGATTATTTATTTGAGAATTTTGCACAACACAATTAAAAGGCGTCAGTCTGTTGACTGTAGATATTATGCAGAATTTTACAGGCTGGCTAATTAAAATGACATGAATTGTATTCACTTGGCCGGCAAATCATGCTGAACAGGGGCTGGGTGGGGAAGAGGCATTTTACCAAAGTACAGCAATTTTCTGTAGACAAAAGACTGAAACACATCCGAATGGCAAAACGACACACCGGACCCGATACCTTCTGGCATCTCATTGTTCGATGGACCTGTCCAGCTGCACTACCAGGACCCAGGAGGCTGATCAGGGTGTAGGAAGGAACTGCAGATGCTGGTTTAAACTGAAGATAGACTTAAAATACTGGAGCAACTCAGCGGGACAGGCAGCATCTCTGGAGAGAAGGAAAGGGTGACATTTTGCCCCATCGCCTCCCACACCAATCCAGCAAACGTCCCTGCAAATCATTTCTGCACCCTCTCTAGCGTAATCATGTCTTTCCTGTGGTGTGATGACCAGAACGAGACAATACTCAAAGGGCAGTCTAACCAACCTCAGCAGAACTGGGACCTATAACATAGACAGTGCAGCACATTGGACAGGCTAGATGCAGGAAAAATGTTCCCGATGTTTGGGGAGTCCAGAACCAGGTGTCACAGTTTAAGAATAAGGGGTAGGCCATTTAGGACTGAGATGAGGAAAACCATTTTCACCCAGAGAGTTGCAAATCTGTGGAATTCTCTGCCACAGAAGGCAGTGGAGGCCATTTCACTGGATGCATTCGAGGGAGAGTTAGGTATAGCTCTTAGGGCTAATGGAATCAAGGGATCTGGGGAGAAAGCAGGAACGGGGTACTGATTTTGGATGATCAGCTATGATTATATTGAATGGCAGTGCTGACTCGAAGAGCCAAATGGCCTACTCCTGCTTCTATTTTCTGTTTCTATGAATATGATGACAAAACCAACTCTTGTCTGCCTGCACATAATCCATATTCCTACATTGCCTGCATATCCATGTGCCTATGTAAAAGCCTCTTTAAATGCCACTTAAATGCCTCCACCACCATCCCTGGCAGCCCATTCCAGACACTCACCACCCTCTGTGTAAACAATTTGTCGCACACATCTGCTTTAAATGTTGCCCCTTTCACCTTCAAGCTATGTCCGTTAGTATTTGATATTTCCATCCGGGAAGAAAGGTTCTAACTATCCACCCTATCAGTGCCGTTCATATTTTTTATATATTTCTATTGGGTCTCCCCTTAACCTCTGGCATTCCTGAGAAAGCAATCCAAGCCTGCTCAACCTCTCCCTGTAACTAATACCCCTTAATACAAGCATCATTCTACCAAACCTCCTCTGTACCCTCTTCAAAGCCCCCACATCCTTCCTGTAATGGGGCGACCAGAACTGTGCACAATACTCCAAATGCAGCCTAACTGAAGTCCTATAAAGCTGCTTCCTGACTCTGTGGAGTATATGGTGTTGAGAACATGATGTTTCAACTCTTGTTTCATGCTGCAAATATATAGCTCTATGACTCTACAACTCAGTAGGTCATTGGGTTTTATGCAAGGTCCCATCCCACAATGTCGACTATCTCTTTGCCTCCATAGATGCTGCTCGATGTGCTGAGTTGCTCCAGCAATTTGGTTTTACTCTAGATCCCAGCATCTGCAGTCCCTTGGTCTACAGTTTGGAAGTAGGTATTGCCCAGAGAGTGAGTTCAGGCTCAGCATTGAGAACGTGTCAGACATGCTGATATGATTAGCACAATGTTTTAATTCTAACTGGAAATTATTCCTAGTGTCAGCTAATATGCTAATTGATCCAATATCTAAGCTAAAGACCGTGTAGAAGAATCAAGATAAATTCAGAAAGTGGTTGAGAAAAGAACAGATGAGGTGAGAATATGTAACTGTATTTACCTCAGTGGGAATATTTTTTTTTTAAAGAATGCTTTATAAACAGACGTTACTAAATGTTGGTGTGCAGAGGAAACTGGGCATGTTAGTTGTGATTCTATGTTGGCCACAGCCAATGAAGGAAAATGTACCATTTGTTTTTTTCACCACCCTGTCTGCGTGCTGCTACTCTTACCTTGCATAGTTCTGGGTGATCAAAAGAAAGCAGCA
The DNA here is from genome assembly GCA_963514005.1 of Raja brachyura. The sequence continues at coordinate 16,871,151 of OY740811.1, forward strand.
ACGAGGAGCAGCTTCTATCGCATGGTAAAGTGTGCATGATGTGGATGCACTCGATAAATGCATTTGTCTTTCATGCTTCTGATCCCTTATAGTAACTTAAGATGAATTAGTGTTTTAACTTTACAATTCCCAGCCTTATTTTCAAAAAGCATGGCCGCGTAGCGGTAGAGATACTGTCTTACAGCGCCAAACACCTGGGTTCGATCTGGATGCGGGTGCTGTCTGAATGGAGTTTGTACGTTCTCCCCGTGAGGTTTCTCCGAGATCTTCGGTTTCCTCCCACACTCCAAAGACGTATGAGTTTGTAGGTTAATTGGCGTGGTATAAATGTCAATTGTCCCTAGAGTGTGTAGGGTAGTGTCAATGTGTGGGGATCGCCAGTGGGCTGAAGGGGCTGTTTCCGTGCTGTATCTCTAAACTAAACTCTTACATAGCAACATCAAACCTTTCAATCCCATACTCTGCCAACCTTCAGCCCTAGATCTCTTTGCGTCTCCAATAACAAGCAGTCTTGATGATCCCAGGAATGAACCACTTTGCCAGTAGAGATGTACCTTCTGTTGCCACAGTCCTGCGATCTGGAATTACCTCTCTAACCCACACCAATCTTTCTTCTTTTTTATCCTCTTATAAACTCTGCTTCCTTGACCAAGTTTTGGGTTATCTTCCTGACATCTGATTTCTTTGGCTCAATTTTAAAGACCTTTGGTTTGAAACTCTGTGGATGGTTTGGCTTGTTACAAATGTTATGCCAAAACTTGTAGCTGTAACTAATTCTATTTGCCGATATGTGAATCTGTACTCGTCTGCATTGTAGGATCAAGTGCACTTCTGTTTATTCTTCAAGGATTTATAGACAGATTTTCTCTGTTACAATCATTTGCAAAGTGCAAGTCTGTTTATTTTTAATGAGGTTCATGAACTAGGAACATCATGTTATATTTCATGGTTTTTCTAAGAATGCCAATGTTATTAAAACATAGGAATTAAATAACTACTTTAAGAATTGACAAGTTTTAACAAGCTCAGCGATTTGTATGGGACTTCTTGTTCTTTATAAACATAAGAGATTTGGAGATTTGCACTAAAATGTTATCAATAGGAATGCTGGAAATATTCAGTAGGTCAGGCAGCATCTGTTCAGAGACAAACTGATTCTGTTTTAACTTTAGGTAGACACAAAATGCTGGAGTAACTCAGCGGGTCAGACAGCATCTCTGGAGAAAATGAATAGGTGCCGTTTCAAATCGGGACCCTTTGTCAGACTGATTATAGGGCGGGGGAGACTGGAAGCAAGAAAAGAACAGGACAAATCAGGGTTGGCAACAGATGACCTCAGGCAGAGTGGCTCCCCGATAGACTGATTGTTGGCCAGCGATGATGTGATGCCAAGAGGGATACATCAGTGCAAATTGTGGAACTGGTTAACTGAATTTTAGTGGGGGGGAGGCAAGGTGGGAAGTGGGGAGGGAGAAGCGGGAGAAATGAGGGGAAGGGGGAGGGTAGTGTATGTAGAAGAGAGAATTAAACGTTCATACCACTGGGTTGTAAGCTACCCAAATGAAATATGAGGTGCTGTTCCTCCAATTTGTGTGTGTTTTCACTCTGGCAATGGAGGCGGCCCAGGACAGAAAGGTCAGAATGGGAATGGGTAGGAGAGCTCAAATGGTTAGCAACTGGGAGATGCAGCAGGCCCTGACGGACTGAGCATTTCGCCGAAACGGTCGCCAAGACTACGCTTGGTGTCGCCAAAGCACAAGAGCCCACATCAGGAATGCTCGATTCAGTAGATGAGATTAGAGGAGGTGTGTGTGAACCTCTGTCTCACCTGAAAGGGCAGTCGGGGTCCCTGGATGGAGTTGAGGGAGGAGGCATAAGGACAGGTGTTGCATATCCTACAGTTGCAGGAGAAAGTACCTGGGGAGGAGGTGGCTTGGGTGGGTTTTTTTTAATTCCATTCTGTATTAACACATGTTGGAATTACTCAGCAGGTCAGTCAGCATCTGTTAATAGAAGCCAAGCAATTTTTCAAGTTGATGAATTTTGACCTGTTGAGGGCCTTTGTCAGCTACAGAATTTTGTTTCAGTGATATCATGAAGGATTGCAGGCAAACCACGGACAAGCACACAGAGGATAGGTGAGGGCAGCAGTTAATAAATGCACATCAATATGTAGCAGCTAAAAAGAGCAGTGTGTAAAAACAGCCTGTAGGTACAATTGCTGCTTTACACTGCCAGAGATCTGGGTTCGATGGGTGCTCTCTGGATAGAGTTTGTACGTTCTCCCTGTGACTTGCATGGGTTTTCTACGGGTGCTCCGGTTTCCTCCCACACTCTAAAGACGTACAGTATTTGTAGGTTAATAGGCTTGGTAAAAAATGGAAATTGTCCCTAGTGTGCGTGTAGGATAGTGTTAGTGCATGGGGATCGTAGGTCGGCGTAGACTGGGTGGGCCGAGGGCTCGTTTCTGTGCTGTATCTCTAAACTAAACTAGATAGACAGGAGACATATTATGCTGCCGCGCATTCTGAAGCTGCATCTGTGTGCGAAAAGAATATCCCTTTCATGGGAAACACATTAATGATCCATCAGCATGACACAAGGGCAAACATGAATACATGGTCGGCCCTTATTTACCAAACTATAGGAAGGATGCAGGGAAAAGTGTAGATATACTGAACATAGAATATCTGATATTATTATTTTCCTGGTCAGCATTTCATAACAGGGTGCTGCAATTTTAGGATGAGTTCTTAGAAATGAACCGATATGCTTTACAAATAACAAACCAGTCTCATGCAAGGTAGACACAAAATGGTGGAGTAACTCAGCGGGTCAGGCAGCATGTCTGGAGAAAAGGACTAGGTGATGTTTTGGGCCGGGAGCCTTCTTCAGCAAACTTCCTTCGTCCTAAAGACCACTCTGAATGAGTCTTTTTTTTAAAAAAGAGGGTTCGAAGCAAACTCAAAGGATAACATGAAAAGTTGAGCTGAAGGAGGTAGGGATTTGAGAAGATAGTTTCAAATGGGAAATTAGTCATGCAGAGACATGGTACACTATTAGCTCTGCTCCCGTACTGAAGAGAAGACAAGAACACAAGGCACTGATGGAAATAAATTGAATTAATGTGGCAATATTTCTATGAAAATATGTGCAGTGTCTTCCTGTAATTGCAAAACATACATCAAATCATTGCAAAACTGTGATTGCAACACAGGCAAGTGAAAATTGTCAAATAAATCAGGATCAATTCTAATCTTTCTAAACATACTTAAGAAAATGTTGTGCCAGCACTCTTTTGTGTCGTTGGGTCAGCCTTCAGTATAATATGATATAAAACATCGATTTTTGTGTCCTACTAACCTGGTTTAATCGTACTTATTTTTAACCTTTTATGGGATAGATTATGTTTAAGAAGGAACTGCAGATGCTGGAAAATCGAAGGTAGACAAAAAGCTGGAGAAACTCAGCGGGTGAGGCAGCATCTATGGAGCGAAGGAAATGGGCATCTACAAGGGATAGATTATCTTTGCTTACCTCCAAGCTGAAAGTTCGCAGGACTGCAATTTAGTCATTGCACCACGATAAGTGGCCACCGGGCGGTGCCAATGAGCAATGCAAGCTCATTTATTAAATATATGGAATCGGACCAAGAAGAGGCCATTCAGCCCTTCATGTATGCTCTTACCCACTTTAGCACACTTTCCTGTTATACGCCTTTTACTCCAATCTTATGATGTTACTGAAACAAAATTCTGTAGCTGACAAAGACCCTTAGCAGGACAAAGTTCATCAACTTGAAAAATTGCTTGTCACTGAGTCACTTGGGGAAAATATTCTGAAGATTTACTACCCTCCAAGTGAAAAGATTGGCTTCCCTCATTTGTGTCCCGCTCTTTGAGAAGATTTAAGCAAATTGAAAGGAGAGGCTATTCTCTGACCCCTGGTCCCAGCAGAGGAAATTGGCTTCAGGGACGTAACATCTTGTTCATCTAAAGCGGACAAGCCAGTAATGTGTAGAAATAAGGAACTCCAGATGCTGGTTCACAAAAAAAGACACTACTGCAGTAACTCAGTGGGTCAGGCAGCATCTCAGGAGGTAGACAGCATCTCAGGAGGACGTGCATAGGTGACGTTTCAGGTGACAATTCTTCTTCAGACTGATTGTAAGGGGAGGAGGGGGGGGGGAGGAAGCTGAAAGAGAGGAGGGGCAGGATAAAGCCTGGCAGGTAAAAGGTGATACAGATGAGGCAAGTTTTTTGATAGGCAGATGGTTGGACATAGGCCAGAGATAAAAAATTATGAATTTTGAATTCAGAACTCCCCACTTATGCATCCCAACCCGTCTAATACTTTCAGCATTCTGTTGCATTTAAGATTTCCAGTCTCTGCAATTTTCCCAACCTTGCTTTGTTAATTTATGCATTTTGGGGGATTTACATGGCTGGGCCAGCATTTATTGCCCATCCCTATACAACCTGAGATGGTGCTGGATCATCTTGCAGTTCATCTAGTGAAGGTTGTCCCATGGTGCTGTTGGGGAGGGAGTTGAGTTGCGTTCCGTGATACAGCATGGCCACAGGCCCTTTGGTCCACTGAGCCCACACTGACCACCGATCACCCATTCACACTGGTCCCATGTTATCCCACTTTCGCATTCACTCCTTACACACCAGGGTCAATTTACAGTGATCAATTAACCGTCTTTGGAATGTGGGATGAAACCAGGGCAGCCGGAGTAAACTCAGTCACAGGGAGAATGTGCAATCTCCATGAAGACAACGCAGGATCAAAAGCATGTCTTTGGCGCTGATAGGCAGCAAGTCTACCAGATTTGCCACTGTGCTGAGTTCCATCTGCCATTAATCTGCTATCCAACTAATTGATTGATGTCGTTCTGTAACCCCCACTGTGAACAACACCACCCATTTTCAAGTCAGCTGCAAACCTAGATTATACTTTCTACTTTCGTATCCTAATCGCTAATGCAAACAACAAACAGTACGAGCCCCAGCTCCCATCCCTGTGGTGCACCAGTGGTCACTGGCTCCCAATGGCAAAAACAACCTTTTGCCATCACCTAATTAAAAAAAAAACTCATTAAACGAAACTTGCTGCCTAACAGCGCCAGAGATGCGGTTTTGATCCTGCCCTCAGGTGCTGTCTTCATGGAGTTTGCACATTCCGAATCCCATGGGCTTTTACTTTTTGGATCAGTTTCCATGTGGGACCTAGTCAAAGGCCTCACCGAAGTCCATGTAGACTACAGGGCACGTAGAGTATGTATATAAATCTAAGAAAGGCTGCAAAGAAAAACTGGGAACTATAAACCAGTAACCACAACATCTGTGGTAGGTAAGTTACTGGAAAGGATTCGGAGGGACGAGGAAGGGCAGGGGTTTATTAGGGACGGTCAACGTGGTTTTGTCGGCAGGAGATCATCTCTCATAAATTTTATTGAGCTTTTTGCAGAAGGTTAACGATGGTAGGGCCATAGACATAGGATCCGAGAAGAACTAAGCGCAGAATTGGCATCATGATAGGAAGCAAAGAATGGTTACAGAATGTTATTATTCCTCACTGGAGGCCTGCAGTCAGTGGTGTGCATAAGGGGTCAGTGCTGGGCCCATTAATGTTTGTCACCTGTGTCATCGGCTTGGATGACAATGTATCAGACACAATTGGTAAGTTTGCAGATGAAACTAAAATAGGTGGCGTGGCAAACAGTTAAGATGGTTAGCAAGAATAACAGTGGGATCTTGATCAGCTGGGCAAGTGGGCTGAGGAATGGCAATTGGAGTTTAATTCAGATAAGTGTGAAGTGTTGCATTTTGTGAAGACAACCTTCACAGTGAACAGTAGGGCCTTGTGGAGTGTTGTAGAGCTGACGGATCGATCCAGGAGTGTCAGTAAGTAGTTCCCATAGTGACGTTTCAGGTAGATAGGGTGGTGAAGAAATGCTTGGTGCATTGGTCTTCACCAGCCAAGGTTTTGAATCATAAAGTTGGGGAATTACGCAACATTTGTACAAGACGTTGGTGATGCCGCACTTTAAATATCGTGCTCAGTGCCTGCCATAGGACAGGCGCCATTAAACTGGAAAGAGTGCAAAGAAGATTTACAAGGATGTTCTCAGGACCCAAGGGCCTGAGTAATGTGAAGAATTTGGGCATGACTTTATTCCCTGGAGTGCAGGAGGCCGAGAAATGATCTTATGGCGGTGTATCAAATCGTAAGGGAAATACATAGAGTGAATTCACAGAGTTTTTTTCCTGGGGTTGGGGAATGTAACTGATGGGCATGTTTAAGATGAAAGGAGAGAGTTTTTATAGAAACCGATGAGGAAACATTTTCACATAAAGGGAGGTGAGTATATGGAACGAGCTGCCAAATGATACAAGAACATTTGGCTGAAGGGCCTGTTTCTGAGCTCTATTACTGTACATCAATAACACTGCCCTCATCAATGGGCTTTGTTTCCTCTTAGAAAAAAAATAATCAGATTGGGTCTCATACAGCCAAGCAATACTGAGTATCTTTGATTAATATCTGCCTCCAAGTGTACATAATACTGCCCCTCAGGCCTTTATAGAATAACTTCCCCACCACTGACCCAAGCTCCACAGGTCTGTAATTAGGTGGCTAACTCTCCCTGACCGTTTAGAATTAAAAGAATCAGATTTTTCGGACATTTCCTGCTTTTACTTCAAATGTCCAGTGTCTGCAATATTTGGCTTCTTGAGACAGTTATTCAAGTAGGTAAGGCATGGAAAGATTTGGAGCATGTGTGGGCAAAAGGCGTTGGTGTTGATGGTCAAAGGTTGACGGACCTGGTGGACCGAAGGGCCTGTTTCTGTGCTGCGTGACTATAATGACTAAGATTTTTACTAGATTCAGCATCGGATAGAGCTGTAAACAACACAATAGACCACACTTAAAGAGATGAACTTTGATGTCAAATATTTAAATATGTATCATAGAAGTCCAAACATCATAAACAGCCAGGTGCTTCGTAACAGGCTAACGTGTGAATCAAATGTGACAGTTGTTTGTGGAAATCAAAACATTTTATGGTGCGGACCAGACCTATTGTGGAGGGTCTGAATGCCCACTGCTCAAAGCATATTCTAGGCCAATACCTGCTGAGGTAACCATAGAGAAACAATCCAGACATACCAAGCTTTGGCAAATGGTCTTTGTAGTAGTAACCTCCTGCAGCGTCTGTGACGTACTTTAAGTCCACCTTTCCTTTGTGACCCATTCGGTAGACGTTGGTTGTCCCGTTTGACCAGGTGACGCTTGAAACACTTCGGCCTGACTCAGTGTCCCAGCCACGGATATCCATTACCTTCCCAATTTTGCCTTCCCCACCTACAAAGCAAAAAGGACCATTGTACATTTTCCTAAAAAGGAAGTTTCTTCATCTGTTTGCAATCAATTATTTGCTGCTGCTGGCCAATAGGGGCAGTTTTGCGAGTTCATTGCGGTAGCAATCTAAGCGGTTAAACTGAGATAAAAGGTCTTCAAATGCAGCCTATCTATAATGATCTCGAACTGGCTGTCCACCAAGTGTAATTCTTCCCTGTCTTCATTTCCATTCATGAAAAGTAGGCCATATGATTTCTGTGAGTATGCTCTGGTTGGTGACTTTCACAATAGCTAACTTAACATGAGCAAAAATAACTCTACACATCCTCTGGGGAACATTTAACCTTCTCTTCTTATATTTATAGCCCACAATCTGAAATCTACTGGTTGTTGAAACAGCTGAGAACTATGAGGTTTAGATATCTAGGAATTGCTCCACTTCCCGAGAATGGAGTCTTTATCCAATGAGTGCAATGGCTAAGCTAGGATTCAGATAATACAAGTGCAAAATACTGATTTTTGTGTGTCAGCTGCTGCTTAGAGTGTCAGTGGCTGGTACACCAGCCCCCACAAGAACTTGTAAATTCAAGTCTCACTGCAGAGGTTTGAGCAGAAAACCTTTGGCTGGCACTGCAGTGTTATACAGGGGTGCGCTGTGCTGACTTACAGGGGAGAATCCTTGCCTGCTTCCCAGATAACCTGCCCAATATATCTCTCCATTCCCAATGTGGGAGGTGCCGAAAGGGATGTGAAAGGCGCTATAAAGTGCAAGGCCAAACAGCAGTTCAGAAACTTACTGTGGCCTCGGAAATACACACAGGGTTGGTGCTTTTGGCATCCAAAATTCCTATTTCTAGCACTAAAACAGCAGAGAGAACTTCTTCAGAAAGATCTTCTACTTTTGTGTTCCATGGTGTATATTTTAACCACAGCCATTTTCACATGAATGTTTCAATAAGTGGTTCAGGTAGTTCCACTGAATCAACAAGGCCACTCTTGCGTGACCCCCACCAATAATCACCACACAACCTATTTTGCCACAAGTCTATTCTACGCTGGATGGAATCATTTTAATGCAGTAAGGACATTTCTCCAGAAATACAGGACATAAATAAATAACAATGTTAATTAACTCCAGTTAAAAGCTGCCAATTGTGTATTCCAGACTTACGACAGGTGTGGCTAAATATGCCAGATCGAAGCAGGCTTAACAAGCAGCACATGTTCCCACTGAGTTCGGACTTCTACTGGACATAAGGGAGGTGAAAGGTTCAGGGTGTGGATGGGAAAGTGAATGAGACCCAGCATCATTTCATCAAAATGACAGCAGTGGGTCCTGGACATGAATACCCCTGTACATAATCGTTCCTTAAACAGCTTACATTTGAAGCCATATTGGCAGCTTTATTATGTGACTCCCCCACCCCCCAGTAGGCAAACTTATATCTCAACAAAGTTCTACACGTATTTAGAAGGAATTAACCAACATATAATCTAAAGGAACAATCCTCGACTGTGCCAAATGAGGAAAATCAGACTTTTAACTTACAACAATAACAATTAATTTTTTTGTAAATAAGAAATTTCATCACTTTAGTTTAATGCCACGTGTACTGACCAGCATCTTCAAAATTATTTGTTTCTTGATGTTTTTAATTATTTAAAAGTGCTCCATGTCTTTGAAATGATTTTGTTTTAATTTAAAATAGTTTAATTCATTTTCCAGCACGGACTGGAAGGGCCGAGAAGGCCTGTTTCCATGCTGTAATTGTTATATGGTTATATGTTATATGGTTATATGGTTATTTTAAATTTTAGGATTACATCTTTGTTTGTTTTTTTAAATGTTTCTGGATGTCAGGACACTGAAGGTCCTGGACATCTCCAGCTGGTGAGTGGTCTGGTCCTTGTGCTCACTGGTTCCTCCGGCCCTCTGACCACATTCTCACCCCAACCTGGACCACTCAGCTCCTCCACCACTTTGTGTTTTGCTGCTGATATCAGCACCTGCAGTTTCTTGTGTCTCTGAGCTTAAGATGGATGGAGTTTGGTGGGCAAGCAAGTTTGTGCCTGATCAAGTAGGGTGGCACAGTAGCACAGTGCTGCCTTACAGTGCCCGAGACCCTTGTTCAATCTTGACTACGGGTGCTTGACTGTATGGAGATTCTTTGTTCTCCCCGTGACTATCGTGAATTTTCTCAGGGATCTCCGACTTCCTATTCACCAAAGACATACAGGTCTGCAGGTTGATTGGCTTGGTATAATTGTAAATTGTCCCTAGTGTTAGTGTGTGGGGATCGCTGGTTGGCGCAGACTCAGTGGGCCAAATGTTCTGTTTCCACACTGTATCTTTAAACTAAGTTCAGTGTAGGAAAGAACCTAACATAGACACAAAAAGCTGTCTTCCGTGGTCAGTCTGAAGAAGGACCTGAAACATCACCTATTCCTACTCTCCAGAGATGCTGTCTGACCTGCTGAGTTATTACGGCTTTTTGTGTCTATCTAAAGTTCTGCAGTTCGTTGTTTGAGGTCTTGTCCAAGGGTTTGCCGTTAAATCCAGAACTTTCTGGCAATCCAATATCAAGATCAAAAAGGGAAAATCTGGGGATTTGGGGGATCACATCAGCAAGTTCAGCTGTGAACCTATCAGACAACCCAGTCCTTTACTTGTCTTTGAAAGGATTAATATAAGCACATTAGACAATGAATGTCAACGTGTGTGTTTGTCGTAAAACAAGCACTGGATTTTCAACTGCTCAATAATCAACAGAGCTGACAATATTTTTTCACTCACCATCTTGATTGCCCCAGTCCCAATCTGGTCCTCGAACAACTTTACCACCCTGAAAGATTCCCTTGAGTACAATTCTGGGCAGATTCTGCCGTGGACCAACAGCAACACTGAAAAGAGAAAAATTTACATTGCAACCAAAGTTAATAGCTTAAAATTGATGAAGTGCTGCAATTTACAAAATACATGAATATTCCATAGGTTAAACAGCTTTAGGTTTGATTAATGTGGCAATAGCAGCAGTGAAGAAATTCCTCATTTGGTAGCAAGCGTAATTATCACCTGAATATTAAGTGTGGTAGTAAGAGCAGTAATCTACAATTTTGAACGAGCTAATTACATTATGAACAAGTCTATTCTGCAATCTTTTTTAATAGTTCAGACAGTCTACGGCACAGCAATATCATCGAGTAATCAATATAAAATGAAGATCCATTAATTTTCAATCATCAACATAAGAATAAACAGGGGCTGAAAAGGCAAACTGTTTGAGACCTTGCTATTGAACAATTTCGAAGGGCCGAATGGCCTACTCCTGCACGTAATTTCTATTGAACAAATAACTAACAAATGACACACAATACATTTGCTTAAAAACATTTTTCCTGCAGGCGCTCGTCTGTAATAGTGGACTGACTAGCTAGTAAACATTTCTGGATGTGTTATATCTTTCAAGAAACAGATTAATTTGAGCAAAAATTAGACGTAAAAAGCCTTCACTGTGATGTCAATGTCGGCACGCTTTACTGCTTCTCACTATTTTCCTCTCCTGCCTTCTAACACGAGCGGTGAATTTTGGTAGAAAGTGAACATGAGTCTCTGCATTACAAGAACTTCCAGACCGAGTGGGCTGCGGCCCCCAATGCCCTTGGTCTGACCACGCATGGGTTTCTCTGCCTGACTCTCAGGTACGGACTCAGGAGTCTGGCACTGATTGGTGTCGGTAGCATCTTTGCAGAGATGTTATGTTTGGATTTCCCAGCTGAACTCGATCCACAACCAAAGTCACATGAAATGAAGTTACATTACCCGTGTAAATTCTGCCCTGATTTAACCAACTAAAATACAACATCTCGTAAGTCAGAGTTATATTTCACGTGCCTTTCCTTGGCCCAGTTTTCCAGTTGATCTAGATCCTATTGAAATCTGAGATACCTACTTCACTATTCACTATACTACCAATTTTGGCGTAATCGCAAACATTAACCACACAATTACATTCTCATCTAAATTGTCATTGCAATGATCCCTGTGAAAAAACAACTCTCCACGACCACCCCCTAATTTCTTTGGCCAAGCTGATTTTGTGTGCATTTGGCCAGCTCACCATCAATCCCATGTGTTCTAACGTTCCAGATCACCTCTCAACAGATTATTGTCAAAGGCCTTGCTAACGTCCATATAAACAATGTCCACTGCCCTGCCCTTGTCAATTTTGTATGTCACCTCTTAAAAAAAATAACTCAATTAAATTTGTGAGATATAAGTTCCCGAGCACACAGCTCGGGAAATTATCTTGGTGTTGATAATCACCAATTATCTTGAATCAGTCCATCCCTAATCAATCCAAATGCTGGCAGATCCTGTCCCTCAGAATCCCCTCCAGTAACTCATTTGAGCCCTCATCCATCTCCTGTAGCTTCACACATTGACGACCACATTGATACTTAAGGGACCTATTCTCTCCCTCGTTAACCTTTTATTATCTTTAAATATACCTGTAGAATCTCTTATGATTTGCCTTCACCTTATCTGCTTAAGCTATCTCATTTTTTTCCTCCTAGTTTCCCCCTTTAGTGTCTGTCCTTTAGTGTACTAGTCAAGGGACTTGCTCAATCCCAGCCACCTATTTCTGATACTTGCCTCCTTCATTTTCCTGACCAGAACCTCCGTATCCCTCATATATAGAGTTCCCTATTGCTACCACCCTTGTTCTTTACTCTAACTGGAACATGCTTGTCCCTGAACTCTTCCCATCTCACTTTTAAAAGCTTCCTACCTACGAGATGTCTCTTTATCTGCGACAGCCTCCCCTAATCAACCATTCCAAGTTCCTGTCTAATCCCTTCAAAATTAGCCTTACCCCAAGTTAGAACTTCAATTAATGGACTAGTCCCAATTTTTATCATAAATATTTAAAATCTAGTAGAGTTGTGGTCACTGGTCCAATAGGGTTACTCCACTGACATGTCAGTAACTTGACCTGCCTCATTTCCCAGGAGGGGATCCAGTGCAGCCCCTCTCTAATAGGGTCCTCTACATACTGTTTGAGAAAAGTGTACTGGACACATTTACCATATCCCATCCCCTCCAAGCCCTTTACATCATGGCAGCTTTAGTAAATGCGAGGGAGGATCAATTAACATAATAACAACCTATTTTATTGTAGTGATTAGTTTAGTTTTGAGATACAGCACGGAAACAGGCCTCTTCGGCCCACTGAGCCTGCACTGACCAACGATTCCCGCACATTAACACTATCCTACACACACCGGGAACAATTTAAATGTATACCAAACCAAATAACGTACAAACTTATACGTCTCTGGAGTGTGGATGGAAACTGAAGATCACGGGAAAAACCTACGCGGTCATGGGGAGAATGTACAAACACTATACAGACCACGCCTGTAGCCTGGATCAAAACCAGGCCTCCGCTGTAAGGCAGCAACTCTACCTCTGCGCCCCGTGCCTGCTGCAGCGCTCTGCGATCTCCCTGCATATTTGCTCCTCTAATTCCCTCTGAATGTTGGGGGCCTTTCACATGATCCATTTAAAGAGATCATCCCTTTGTTATGTCCAAATTCCACCCATATTAACTCAATCCGCCAGGAATATCCTCTTCAGGCACCACCTTGATGTTCTCGTTAAACAAAATCATAACTCTGTCACCTTCAGTTCTAGCATACTAGCAGCATCTGTACCCTTGAAATCTGCCAGTCCTGCCCCTCCCTCCACCACAATTTTGTTTTGGCTATAATATCCCATGCTAATCCACATCAAGTTTACCTGCCTTACCTGTTAGACTTCCAGCATAACATAAATACAGTTTAGACTATCATACCTTCCTCATTCCCTGCCTGCCTGCCCTGTCAGTTGGAACTTGCTAGTTTTATCATTTACCTCAACTTTCCCATCTGCTGGTCTGGATTCCAAGGTGCCCCCTGCCAACCCCACTGGCAAGATATTATATTGATCCCACTCCAGTTACATTCAAAACCAGTCCCGATCAAGGTAATTACTGACTAAAGTCAACAACATGATGGAGCCGATTCTTTACACACTCCGTCATAGTAATTATGCTGGCAGTGGGAAGAGACTTATTGTAGTGGAGAATAGAGGGGTTTCTAGTTGCCCATCAAAGGCAGGAATCATACAGCACAGACACAGGCCCTTCGGCCCACCTCGTCAATGGAGGCCATGATTCCCGTTCATACTAACCCATTTGCTGGCATCAGCTCTGTAACCTGATAGATAAGCAAACAAAAAAAACCTAGTTTTATTCCACGTGTTAGGAACATTGAAGTGATAAAGCGCACACGATAGAGTGGAAGATTGAGTGGAAGTTTAAGGAAGTATCAAAAAACATACTTAAAAGTCCGATAAAGGTCTTTACGGAGAGGTCTGTCAGGCAGATACTTTCAATGTAGGAAAGAACTGCAGATGCTGGTTTAAACCAAAGATAGACACAAAGAGGTGGAATAACTCAGCAGGAAGGGCAGCATCTCCGGAGAGCAGGAATGGGTGACGTTTCGGGTGGAGACCCTTCTTTAGACTAGTCAGGCGAAAGGGAAACGAGAGATATAGACAGTGATGTAGAGAGATATAGACGCTCTGTATTAGCAATGGCATGGGCTGTATCCCCTTCGCTCAATGAACACCATTAAGTAATAGGATTACTTCAGAGGCCTGGAGCTTCAATCCAGAGATAATTACAAAAAGTGTTCCAGTGCAAGGAAACATGCTGTTTCACGCTGTACAATCTGTCTGACATGTTCCGGACTTGCAGCATTGCCTTCTCTTTTTTCCAGATTTTCAGCATCTTAAGTTAATGTTTTTGCTTTTGCATCAACCCTCCTCAGACACATTCACGTCCCATTACTGCAGCTAGCAACATAAATTCAAATAATGATTTCAAAGTTGAACAGAACACTCGGGATGGTAATGGCGAGCATTGAACCAGATTGTGGTTCCCAATTCAAACACCACACCTTCCCATTCTGTCCACTGCAGTGCGTGTGTGCTGTACACAAACAAGTCAATATACTTTGAGTCAATATTCACTTATGGACTCGGTCACGCATGTACCAAGCCGCCTATATACTACAAGGCAATTAAGGACTACAAACAACGCCAGCTCTGCTGTTGCCATCCCACCTCTGAGTTCAGATGTGTGTCCTCGGTGCTTCTGACAGACTGAAGACAAACGCTGATATTTTAACTTCCGATTGCTTGAAGGCTCAGGTCAGGGAACGAGTTACTGAGACCAATGTGAAAATTCAAAACAATTCCCATGCGATTCACTGACATAACTAAGCGAGAACACGATGGAGGCGGGGAGATGGGAATTGTGCGGGGCGTGCTGCAGCAGACTGCCAGAAGGACAGGGGATGAAGTCATAATACTCAAGCTTCTGATCGCAGGAGTAAATCCGAAAGCTTCAATTTATTTAACTTTCGACATAGCAATGTTAGATGTTCACAGAATGATGTAAAGCTGCAGCTTAGGTACATACAATCAGCATTAAGAGCTACTGATATGATGATTGCAGAGGGTTACAATTGGTGAGGATGGAGGAGGGGGAGGGGGGGGGGGGGAGGAGATGGAAATCGCCTGCAGTCAGTTTTGGAGCAATCTACCAGACCCCCCCCCCCCCTCAGCTGTCACCACTGTCCCCGCACCCCCCTGCCATGACCACAGGCTGGGTATCAGAGGCCAACTGCAATTAACTGCTTACATTACAGAGAAGTAATAAAGGATATTTATATGGAAGCAAAAAACAAAATGTTGGAAGATCTCAGCGGGTCGGGTGGCATCTGAGGAGGGAAATGAACAGACAACGATTTGGGTTGGGTCCCTTTTTCAGACTGACGTCGTTCCAGAGATGCTGCCTGACCCGCTGGGTTCCCCCAGCTGTTTTTTACTCAAGATTGCAGCTGTCTCATGTGTCTCCTCTGATATTTATTCGTAAAGTAGTCATTCTCAATAGTGAATGCTTAACTAAGCCACACATAGCCACAGATAAACATAAAGCAAAATAGCAAATAAACACAGTGCTTGAGGAAGTCACTGATTCAGGCAGCATCGGTGGAGGGAAAGGACAAACAGGGATTCGGGACAGGACATCAGTCTGAAGAAGGGATTCAACCCAAAACATTATCTGTCCATGTCCCCCTACAGATGCTACCTGACCCGCTGAATTCCTCCAGCCTAGAGTTTTTTTGCTCGAGTTTCCAGCATCTGCAGTTTCTTGTGTCGCCATCAAGTTTTCCTCATTTAAGTTTTGCATGTTTTTCTACAAGCGTTGAAGCTGTGAATTATTTCTGTGTAGGATGGACAAAGCAGTGTTTTCCCATGGCCATATGAGGGAAAGACAGTGCTGCATTTCAATCTAACACTGACATCTGTTTTGCCTCATACTGACCCAGTTTACAGTAATCCCTTGAAAATTTGTTAAATTATCTATACAATATCATTTCAACTCATCCAGTCTAGAGTTTCTAATGGCTCTCTCTATAACTTTTCCTGTAGACTATTACTTTCTATATAATGTTGTTTCTACCAGCTGCTCGCCATCCATTTATTTTTAATGTTGAAAGATACAGTGTCTGCTCTCACTAGCTTCCCCTTCTTGTGAGACAATGTTCTGCGTTTGACTTATTTGTATCATTTAACATGAGGTCACCTTGCCTTTTAATTTTATTAAGTGTGAAATTTGAGGTTCTTTAACTTACATAATTTACCCACAGGCTTATTCCTGCTGCAAATCTTTGCCATGGTCCCAGGCTATTGACTCATTTTCTGAAATGAGTAAACAGAATGGAATCTAGTCCTTTTGAAACCTTCTCACAGAGTCATGGAATCATACAGCATGGAAACAGGCCCTTCAGCCCAACTTGTCCATGCTGACCAACATGCCCCTTCTACACCACACCCACCTGCCTGCACTTGGCCCATATAACCCTCTAAACCTATCCTATCCATGTATTTGTCAAAATGTCTCTTAAACGTTACGATAGTACCTGCAAATAGTACCTGATCTGACCGATGACATTGCACAGCTTCAGCTGTGGACCGATATTCTAAAGTGCAGTCTGTATATCAAGAGTCCTATTTGCTTCATGTTGCAGTTTGCTGGGTTTAGAGACACTGACAGCAACGATTAACCCCAATTTGTTTTGAAGCCTCCTTGTACAATTCCACTTGTGCACACTGATATGGACAGATTTCTCAATTTGTCATGCTATATGTTTTTCCAGTATTAAATGCTACCCATCTGTCTCTCTTTTTCTCTCTGCTGATGTACTGACTGCGATTGCAAGCTTCTGGCATTGTCATGAACAAGACTTGCGCAGGGCTCTGCCATGGGTCACTCGACATCTTTCTCCTAATATGCCTACAACTTCCACACATACCCTGAGTTATACTGGCCCCTTGTTTCACCCTGAATTTTTCAATTAATCAATAATCATTGAATTATTTTTAACTTTATCAAAACATTGCAGATTTCTAAATAGACTACTCGTTTAAATTATCACTATTCATCATCTATGAAGTATATTGAAGTAGCTTATCAGATTAATTTCTTCCTTCACATCAATATGGCAGCTATTTATGAAGCACCTGTTTTTCAAAATCCTCCTTCTGCCAGTGTATTATAAATGTTCCTATTATTGCACATACTAGTAATGTTAGCCATACATATTAGGACAGTGGTGTCTGATTCACCTTTAAAAAAAAATGTTATTAATATTTTCTGAACATTGTAGTGATGCCAATACACAAAAGGACACAAAGTGTTGGACTAGCTCAGGAGGCCTACCTACTTCACCCCTTTAACAACCCCTCCCTACTACTTTCCTCACTCTGGCTTCACAATCTGCAACTCTTCAAACCTTCATCACACCTTCTGTTCTTGTCTCTGACCTTTGTTCCGACTATCTGCCTATTAAACCCATCAACACTTCACCTTGCTTTGGGAAAGCAGCTAACATAATCAAGGACCATTTTAACCCTTCATTTACGTTCTCCCATCAGCAGAAGATACAAAAGCTTGAAAGCACGTACCACCAGACTGAGGAACAGCTACTTCCCCTCTGTTAATCAGACCAGGGCAGCAGAATTGCGCAGTGGTAGAGTTACTACCTTACAGTGCCAGAGACCCGGGTTTAATCCCGTCCACGGGTGCTGTCTGTACGGAGTTTATATGTTCTCCATGTAACCACACGGGTATTCTCCGGGTGCATTAGTTCCTCCCACACTCCAAAGCCGTACAGGTTTGTAGGTTAATGGGCTTCGGTTAAATTTGCAAAAGTGTCCCAAGTGTGCAGGACAGTATTAGTGGATGGAATGATAGCTCGTTGGCGTGTAATCGGTGGGCTAAAGTGCCTGTTTTTGCACTGTATCTCTAAAGTCCAAAGTCTACTGAATGGTTCTCCGATAAGCTGGGGTGTAATCCGGATCTCCTAACCTACTTCATTGCGGCCTTTACAATTTTCTCTGCAACTGTAACACTATAATACTCTATATTATATTCTGCACTCTGATATCTTTCTATTTGCACCACCCTGAAGGGCCCGTTTCCGCGCTGTATCTCTGAACTAAACTTTAAATGATCAAATACTTCACCGTAGAAACTTTCAGAAATTTGCCTCAGAGACCAAATATAGCCATTTGCAAAGCCAATGAGCTTTGGCTGTTGACCTCAGAGGTTTGCCAAGTGTGGGTGACTATAATCGGGCAATCCATTGTTTAGAATAGATTAAAGGTGGCAGAATCATTCCTTGTCAATAAGGATTCAAGCAGGAGGAAGAGTACGCATAAATGACATTTGAGACTAATAAGAAATACCAAGATACAACAGATCAATATAAAGAAGAAAGTTATAAGTTGCTGTTCTTTATGCAACAGATGAAAATGCCAAGAGCCATAAGAGATGATTAAACAGAGAGGTTGGCAAGTTTGAAATCCACCAATGACTTATGTCCCAGCATTTTAAAGAGGTGACTGTAGTAATAGGGGATCTGCTCTAGTCATCAATCTTCCAAAATTCTCTTGATTCCAAGTTGTCCCTGTGGATTGGAGCCTGGCAAATGCAATTCCACTACCGAAGAAAACGAGAGAGTAAACAGAGAAGCATAAATCTGCAGCCTAACAGGCTTCTTAGAATTAAGATGCAGAAATAAATATCCAGGTGCAATAAATGATTAGAAAAACAAATGGTATACGAAAGGATTGGAATGCAGGAAAAAGGAAATCTTACTGAAATTGTAAATGGTCTTGGTGAAATGCACCTGGGGTATTTGGTCTCCACGCTTGATATGGATGGAATGCATTGAAGCCTCAATAAACTGGGTTGGTGGTTTGCTAAGAGAGGCGATTCTCACCTCCTGAGTTTGGAAGAACGAGAGATCTCATTGAAATGTGTACAGTTCCCGCATGCCTGGCAGACTAGATGCAGGGTGGTGAGGAAGCATCTGGTAAGGAGCCTAAAATCAGCTGTCACCATTTCAAAGGAAGGGGTAGGCTCTCCAGGAGGAATTTCTTTACTCAGAGGGAGGCCAATCTTTTGAATTCTCTATGCCAGTAGCTCAGTTATTGAGTTGATTTGAAGCATAGATGAGAGGATTTTTGAGCATGGGAGCAATGAAGGGATATAGGGAGAGTGGAGCATTGAGTCGATGAAGAATGATTTCAATAAATGGTGGATAGATTCCAAGGACATGAGAACTACTCCAACTCATATGCCTTTATAGATGAATAATACTGATTTCAACAGGGAAAAATCTTACTTTTTTCTTGAGAATGTATTTCTTTTTGAGATATATCCAAGATTAGATCCACTATGGCGCCCAACCCAAGCGACTTGACTTGTTAATCATAGAAGAATACCTGCAATCATACATTACAATCGCTCCACTCTTTTAAATCTCTACTCCTACAGTTCTTACTTTCACGTTATTCCCTTTATCATGCATCTGTACACTGTTGACGGCTCGATTGTTTATGTAATAGGAGCAGGATTAGGCCATTCAGCCCATCAAGTCTACTCATCATTCAATCATGATTGATCTATCTTTCCCTCTCAACCCCATTCTCCCCACGACAACTGACACCTTTACTAATCAAGAATCTATCTATTGCGGCCTTAAAAATATCCATTGACTCGATCTCCACTGTCTTTTGTGGCAATGAATTCCACAGATTCAACACCCTGTAATCATGTATTGTCTTTCTGCCGACAAAAGTTTTTCATTGTACCTCGGTACACGTGACAATAAACGAAACCGAACCCAAACGCAAAGAGTTCAGCAACAAAAGGTTTAAATGCTTTGATGCAAATTTGAATTGAATGTTTTCAGCATGGTGTCAGATCTCAGGCAGACAGCTGCCCGGCAGCACGCTGAATCAGTGAAGCCACTCCAAGTTTATCAGCTGATATTTGCAAAGCCGTTTACCCTGGAATGCTGCCAATTGTTTCCTCGAATTGCAGCTCCCTGAAGCTCACAAACACATGGTGGTAATCACCGGAAATCCAAATGTCCTGTGCAAAGTTCAGTGCCAAATGTGCACTGAGCGATTCTGTGCCGCCAGGAGGCAGAGAGAGTGGCACAGTCGCACTGGAGAAATGGAGACAAATTCATGGAAAAATCTGAGTAAGTGCGGAAGGTCTCTTCCAGAGGAGACAAGTGCTGCTCCTTCTCAATGTTGTTCAATCCCCAATAATCCTGAGAGTGATCAAAGACAGTCGGCTCCCATGAAGAATTGACAGCAAAACATTACCAGGGTCTGATCACGACTAACGCTCCTGTGCTGCTTTGTGAAGCAGAACTGCTGAAATAGGAGACATTGAAGGAGAATTACTTTTGACATTGACAGTGGCCTCACGAGGGCCATTGACACTCCATTATTCTTCCTCATTACTCGTATCTTCAGCTAATCCTAAGAGTGCCATGCACCAGAATCCCCAGATCCATCTATGGCACTGTATTAGTAACGTCATTCAGACATAGAATTTATATAACAGTACAACACGGAAACAGGGCCTTCAGCTCATAATGTCCGTATTGAATATGATGCTGTTAAATTAATCTCCTTTGCTTGTACGTGATCATATCACTCCATTTCCCGCATGTCCAAGCTTCTATCTAAAAGCCTCAGAAATGTGATTAGTACAGGAGTCAGGGGTTATGGGGAGAAAGCACGAGAATGGGGTTAGGAGGGAGAGATAGATCAGCCATGATTGAATGGTGGAGTAGATTTGATGGGCTGAATGGCCTAATTCTGCTCCTATCACTTATGAACATGAAATGACACTATCGTACATGCCTCCACCACCACTCCTGCTAGCGTGTTTCAATGCAACAACTTGCTTGCACATCTCCTTTAAACTTTGCCCCTCTCACTCAATGATTCCTGACATTTTCAGGCTGGGGAAAAAAGGCTCTGACTCTCCATCTTATCTCTGCCTCCCATAATTTTATATACTAGATTTAAATAAGCGTTTGCTTTTTCAACAGAGTGGATAACCGCACACTCCCCACATAATACTCTAGCTGCCAATTTCTTGTCCGCTCGCTGAACTCAGCTAAAGTCCGCTGGCAAACTCTAGCAGCACCATTTTAATGAAGTGGCTCTCTAAAGTCTTGACCAATGTCAATTCTTCAGCCAATGCGGTAGAAAAAGTAAGACATCAGATAAATATCCCACTGCTCTTTGTGGGAGCCTGACCCATGCATATTAGCTGTTGCTACAGTGACTACACATCATCAATATTTTATCGAATACAGAGTGCTTTGAACGAGGTGAGGTACCACCACCTGCAGATTCCCCTGTAGGTCACACACCGTTCCTACTTAGAAATCAATCGCCAGCCCTTTATCATCACTAGGGTTAAAATCCTGCACCTCTCCACCAGAGGAGCGGAAATATGTTTGCCACATTTTCTACAGTCTTTAGCAGTAGATACAAGTTCTGGTCTTGGCAGTGCCAACCACAAGCCTTGAATAAAAACAACATCTATTTTAAAATTACAGAAGCAGGAAAGACTCAATACATTTCTGAAGGTATTGTTAGAATTTTTAAACATATTAATATTATAAATTAAATTGAAAATGCTATATGGCACAATAGTACTGAGAGAGCATTACATAATGTCCACATATATGGGATATTTGTGAGAGCATTGAGTTAATATCCCTACACTGAAGTAGAAAGAACAATCTGCTGTGGAGCTAAGAGTTGGATAACAAATGGACAGGGGATCTTCTGATAAAATGACGGTGGAAGTCTCTGCCTGTGGGAGTGGTGGCGATATCTCACAATGACAGTACCTGAGGAGGGTTCAGCACTAAAGCTTGTCACACATCTTGTACCGGGGCGTGAAATTAGACTAGGAGCTGGGGCAATGTTGCGGGAACAGGTTCACCTTTAGATAGCTGTTGGAAAGGGACAGAAATATTTTGTATTTTGGTGTGGCATTTGACAAAACCAGAAAAAGAGGGCCATGAAGATAGTTGGAGTCCGACTAAAATTTCTGTTCAATGTTACCCTTCAGGAATCAGGCTCTGGCACTCCTATACAGCCTGGCTGTGAATGGCACCAATTTATAGAACCAACCAGACACCCAGCCATAAAGAACAGATCGTCAGTCAGTCTAACAAATGCGATGTAGGATCCGACATGGAGTTTTTAAATTGAAGTCCGTCCATGACCATATATTCTTTCCCTTGGGATTGTAAAATAATTTGCTCTGTTTATATTTCTAATTAAGGCTCTGGGCCAGTTGCCCTGACTGAAAGGCTGTGATAAGAATTGACTCTCGACACTAGATGGTACCAGCATCTATAGATGCTAGCAGCCTCTGGTGGATAGGAGCAGACATAACAATCAAAGGCAAGAAATAGACTTGCATTTCAACTGCACCTGACGCTTCATGGAATCATTATGCACAGGAGACCATTCAGCCAGTGCTAGCTCCCAGTGGAGTCATCCACCCAGACCCATCGCCCACTCGTTCCCTCCTGCAAGTTAGTCTCTCTTAAGTGCCTACCAAATTCCTTCTTGCAAGCTCTTTTCAATGACTCTGTTTCTACTGCTCCTGCAGATAAAGAGTTATAGATGATTATTTTATCAGAAGATACCCTGTTCATTTTTCTTCCTGGTCTTTAAATCATTTGTAAATTGGAACTACCTCTCTATACGCCGTTCCAAAACCAGACATGATTTTAATTTGTTATATATCACCTCCCATTCAAAATTCAAGTGTTAAAAATGCTTAGATTGCAAAGAGTTGACGATCTTTAGCTTCTTAATTGCAGCCAAATTAGAGGTCTGCTCCATTATACCTCTCGGAGCGGAGAAGTATAAGAGAGGACAGAGATGGATTTGAAGTAATTGGTAGGTTTAGAAAGGCAGCAGCGGGCCAGTGCACTTTGGTATGGTGATGAAACATAGAAATTAGATGCAGGAGTAGGCCATTCGGCCCTTCGAGCCTGCACCGCCATTCAATATGATCATGGCTGATCATCCAACTCAGTATCCCGTACCTGCCTTCTCTCCATGCCCTCTGATCCCCTTAGCCACAAGGGCCACATCTAACTCCCTCTTAAATATAGCCAATGAACTGGTCTCAACTACCCTCTGTGGCAGAGAGTTCCAGAGACCCACCACCCTCTGTGTGAAAAAATTCCTTCTCATCTCGGTCCTAAAGGATTTCCCCCTTATCCTTAAGCTGTGACCCCTTGTCCTGGACCTCCCCAACATCGGGAACAATCTTCCTGCATCTAGCCTGTCCAACCCCTTAAGAATTTTGTAAGTTCCCCCTTAAGTTCCCCTGTCCAACCCCTTAAGAAGTGTGTAGAAATGGAGTACAGAATTGACGGCCGCAGCCATGCACAATATGCCTCCCAATTCCTCTCGCTCCCTGTGAGTAATCCACTAATGTACCCGTGTGGCCACAACCCACGAGATGTTGAGCAGTACCATGCGCAATGTTATCACGTAGATGTATTTCAGACACAACAGGGACAATTCCTGAGGGTCACATCAAGCATTGTAACATCTGCAAGCCAAGGATCGCATAGCAACATAATTTAACACAGAAATGAACTGTAGGTACATCGTGATATGCATATGTTCACAGAAGATAGAGAGTAATGAATCTTTTATGGAAATACAGGATTTCAAGGCACCCATTCTTCTGTCGTTAGACACAGAGGCAGGTGTTATTAGGGAGGTTTTGCCTTTCAGACTCTGTGGAAGGGGCAGAACGAGAAGCTGCAGTTCAACTCTCTTTAATGGGAGCTAAGAGCAAGATCACTTATTCTTCATAAATTGGTCTGTGAAATCATTTTTGAAACTTCCACCTGAAAAATTGACTGTTTGTCTTTCCTTAAGTGCTGCCTGACCTGCTGAGTGCTTCCAAAATATTACCTTTCTGGGAAGGAGGGAGAAATAAGATATTAATTATCATCAGCTCTATCTTCCCAACCTGTTATTTTTAGACAGGAATGCATCACAGAGAGAATGTATTACCCTCCTGCTTGGATCTGAATATCCATGTGCCACAACATGTCATGTTAATCTTTCTACTGGAGCGCTGATACGGGTACAATTGGAGTGATAATGTAGGAATTGCTCTAGGCATGCCATGGGAATATGCAAAGCTGATGCAAGACTGTGCTTGTCGAAGTGGAATTTATAGGATGCTGTTGGGATCCTGCCCAACTTCCCATCCCACTGCCTGCAGGGGAAACCAACCCGTCTATCTATCCATCCCAAAAAAATATATATTTCTGCATCTTCAGTATGTGCGAGATAACACTAACCCAAGCTAGGTGAACAACTTTGCTTTCAGTAACAATGGGATTGGCAATTTAATGGGGTTATCGTTTTACCTCATCAATAAAATGAAGCAGTGGCACAACGGTGGCGCAGCAATAGAGTTGCTGCCTTACAGCGCCAGAGACCCGGGTTCCATCCTGACTATGGGTGCTGTCTGTACGGAGTTTGTACGTTCTCGCGTGACCGCGTGGGTTTTCTCCGGATGCTCCGGTTTCCTCCCACATGCCAAAGACATTCAGATTTGTAGGTTAATTTGGCTTCGGTAAAAATTGTAAATTGTCCCTAATGTGTAGGATAGTGCGCGTGTACACGGCTCGCTGGCCGGCAGGGACATGGTGGGCCGAAGAGCCAGTTTCCACTGTCTCTTAATTAAAAAATCTAAACTGTGGTCTAGATTCTTACTACAAATTCAATTAAATCCTGGAAATACAAGTTGAAATCAGGACAAATGTTCTGGCTGATTAAAAACATATGTTCCAGGATATGTTCCAGGAGAAAAGCAGGAACACTCAGGAATTTTGTTAAAAAAAGGATACAAAACATACAAGGACACAAAATCTGCCCTCAAAGTACCAAATTGTTAAAAATATTTAGATTGCAAAGAGTTAAGAATCATTTGGTTCTTATTTGCAGCCGAATTAGAGATCTGCTTTTACACCTCCTGAGCGGAGTGTTAATGAGCAGCAGATGTTGATTTGAAGTAATTGGTGGGTTTAGAAAGGGCAAGTTTTCTTTGCCTGCACAAAATCCAACATAATTTAAGAGAATTTGGGATTCAATGCAATAAGTTCTAATTGGGATCTTAAAGCACAATGAGGATGAAAGGGAAGCTGGAGTCCAAGTTCATAGATCCTTGAAGGTGACCACACAGGCAGATAACCTGGGGAAGGGATATGAGTTGCTGGCTTTCATTAGACAAGTCACTGAATACAGGAGGGAGGTCATGCTACAATTTTGTAACACGTTGGTCAGACCATAGCTGGGGTACTGCATGCAGTTCTAGTCACCAAGGTAGAGGGATGATGTGACAGTGCTAGAGACAGTGCAGAGGAAATTTGCTACATCCATTGCCTGGGATGGAACAACACAGTCCTAGCAGCAGTAGTAGAAGCTAATTTCAGGTTTATACAACCATCCGCCCATTGTTGACCATGTGCCATGTTTTGCACTGATCACGTGGCATGTGAAATCAACAAGTTATATGACATATATGACTAACAAGAAATACTTTATTCAGGGACTATTGCAACATTTAAGAAACATTCAGACAGGTACATGGATAGGATAAGTCCAGAGGGATATGGGCCAAACACAGGTAGGTGGGACGAGTTGATGGGACAAGCTGGTCAGGGTGGCAAGTTGGACCGAAGGGCCTGTTTCCACGCTGAATGACTTTATGACAATAATTCCTTTTACTATTGGAGTACTCTCTCATTCAAAATATGTGCACCACAATTCGAATCTGCCGTTGTAAGTGAGGCTGGAATGTTATGCGTCAGTGTCACAGGGCTGCCCAGTGCAGTTTCCCCACAGCCCCGGTGTCCACACTGTGCCTGCACCGCGCTTAAATCACCAAATGGGAGACTGGGGAAATCCTGCAACAGTTCTATGGGTGCCAGCATCCAGCTCCAATGCTCACAACTCTCCGGAGAACAATCTTGAGTGTTTAGGATCAGCGTTCATTTCACACTGAAAACAAAGGAACGCTGAAAGTTCTCATTCGAAACTGAGATGGTTACAATTCATCAGGCAGAAATAATAGGATTTAGTTTTCCCATTAAGTAATTGCAGACAGATGGGGAAAAGTGAAAATGGAATCACCTCATTGAAGAAATCAACATCGGAGGTACTTAAGAGAAAATTTATAAAATGCTAGCAATAAATGCTGGCAAATTAAATAGAGCAGGCACAAATAAAGGAAGAAAGCTGCTGTCTGATTATATATTCAGTTCATGGACACCAAGGCAGTGAGATGGTGAAGTCACTATTACAGAATTAGAAATCAAACCCTTTACAGAAACTGGGAAACATCACACAGTCCATGTGCTTCAAATAAAGGTTTGATTACATTTTGGAGCCATACAAGACTGCAGATGTTGGAATCGTGAGCGAAAAACAAATTACTGGAGGAACTCAGCAGACCAGGCAGCATGTGCGGAGGGAATGGACTGGCGACATTTTAGGTCAGAGATTGTCTTGATATTGGTTTATTATCGTCGCATGTACCGAGATATAGCGCAACGAGTTTGTTTTGTGTGCTATCCAGGCAAATCACACCATATGCGAGAATATCGGGTGGAGCAAACAACAAAATAAACTAGAGTATTACAGCAACAGAGTCTGATCAGTCTGAAGTTTCGTCTGTCCCTTCCCCTCCAGGGACGCAGCTTGACTCTCCGAGTTCCTCCAGCACTTTATTTGATTTCATTTCAGTGATCTAACTTCAAAATTTAAAAAGGAACTGCAGATGCTGGAAAATCCAAGGTAGACAAAAATGCTGGAGAAACTCAGCAGGTCAGGCAGCATCTCTGGAGGAAAAGGATAGGTGGCATTTTAGGTCGGGACCCTGTCATGGTAAGTGACGTCATGTTTAAATGCATCACGTGTTACTATGAGTCAGAACAGTCGGAGGACACATGTTGCTGGGATATAAAGAAATGGCTGATTAAAACTGTTTGTATTGGAGTGTGTTTATTATATTTGGATCAAGGCGAGGATCTGACAGGCCCTTCAAATGTCACCTATCCTTTTACTCCAGAGATGCTGCCTGACCCACTCCAGCAATCTGTGTCTATCTTTGACCATGAAACACTCTTGGTGTTTGAGAACCATTTTTTGACTGTGAAGAACTACTTACCAGTCTTCAGGATTTTACTGTGGGACAGAGACAGCTCCCAAATTTGAACTCTGAGATTTTTGGTGTATCGTAAGCTTGGCTCCACTAGTCAACGGCATTGAGTGTAAGAGATAGGAAGTCATGTCGCAGCTTTATGAAACGTTGGTTAAGCTGCAATTGGAGCATTGTGTGCAGTTCTGGTTGGCCCATTACATGATGGATATGAAGGCTGCAGAGCGGGTGCTGAAGAGGTTCAACAGAATGCTGGCTGGATTAGAGGATATTAGCTGGAAGGAGAGGTTGGACAAACCTGGAGTGTTTTCATTGGAGCAATGTATTCACACTGGTTTAAAAATACATACCTTCAGATGATAGTTAAAAAGTCCATGGGCTTTGCACAGTGTTCCCAGTGGCTGAAATGGCTCATAATTAAAACCCATGCAGCCATTGTACTGGGGACCTTGGGCTCTGCGGGGAGTGCCTGCTCCTTCCGTGAGCAGAGGAGGACAAGAATGGGTGCAGTACATAGAACACTACAGCACAGAGATAGGCCCTTCATCCTACCGTGTCAGTGCCGAATATGATGCCCGGTTTAACTAATTTTCTCTGCCTGCAGGTGATCCATATCGCTCCATAACCATGCACCCATCTAAATGTCTCTTAAATGCCACCATCGTACCTGCCTCCAGCACCATCACTGGCAGCACATTCCACACACCATCATTCCTGCACATCTGCTTTAAACTTTCCCCCCCTCACCTTAAAACTATGCCTCTAATCTTTGATATTTCCACCCGGGAAAAACTTTGAACTGTCCACCCTACCTATGACTCGTATGTATTCAGGGTAGGAGCAGGAACCGCTGGCAATATGCGGGGAAAATATGAGGGAGGAAACTGAGAAATACTGAAATATGGACATGAGTTTTTCCAGTATTTTCGGTTTCAGCTTTCCAGCACCTGCAGTATTTTATTTTATATTGGCCAACATCGCCAAGTGATCTAATTTAAAAATCACAAAAAACTGGGGAATAGAAATCTAAAACTTAAATCTGCAATTTAATTCCCATGTAGACTGCTGGCACTGCAACTTCCCTTTCTATATCTATCTGCAAACCATCTTCTAAAAATATGTGGTTTCTAGCAGCCAGCAACAGGTAGACAGATAGGGAAGGGAGGGGTGGGCGGGAGAAGATCACACAGTGGCACTGCCTCTTGGGCTACTGCCTCTAGGCTCCAGAGAGCTCTCTTCAATCCTGAGCTTTAATTCTTCTTGTGACTCAGTGCTCTTCTGCCTCTTGCCACATCCCCCAAACCCTGTGGGTTGGTAGGTTGGCCACAGT
Source organism: Raja brachyura (assembly GCA_963514005.1). Next base: position 16,899,552 of record OY740811.1, read on the forward strand.
AAATTATCCCCAATGTGTTGGTGAGTGGTAGAATGTGGGGAAGGTCGAGGGAAATGTAGGGAGAATGCAAGGCGATGAGTGAAAAATGCACATGTGATGGTCAGCATGAAGCAGGTGGGTCGAAGGGCCTGTTTCCATGCTGTTCTATGCTGCCTATTATCAGAGGCAGATGAGCCTGCTTCCTCCATAGTCACTCAGGATGATCAAGAGGCTGGCTCACATCTGAGCATTTTCCTTTAGTATTAACCAGCATTTGCAGTGCTTTGTTTCTACGATTTCCTGGGACACCTCAGCCCAGATCTTGTGCCTTCCTTTTGTGTGAGCGGCCCAGCGAGGTTGTGCGTGAGCAGATGGCACTCTGCTGTGCTTCAGGGGACATTGGCATTTCCAGTGCTTTAGCTTCTTAAAATAGCAGCATTTTTCACCACGGTCTACTTTCAAAAGCCCAGCACAAAATCACTGAGAACAACTGACTCCATCACAGCATTTACAATTTTCAACGTGCACAAGTGAAGGAAGGCCAGAGCATCAGTAAAGGTTCTTGATGAAGTGGCCCGTGCAATACGGCAGTGGGGAAAGCAGAAACAGGTTTGTCACCCATAACTGGCAGAATTAACATACCCTGCTATAATATTTGTTCATCTTGATGATGCACATATTTTATATGAAAATGTCTATTATAATGAGAGGACTATACCTCTTAAAGCACTACTCTTCAAACGATAAATTGACAGCACAAGTTTCACAGATTGCTTTGTTCAAATCCACGTCATCTTTAGAAATCATAAAGTAATTTACAACCAAACAGGCTTCTGAGGAAGGAAATCTATTTCTGCGTGCTTCATCTTGCCACTTAGCCAGAGTCAGGTCCTGGAATGTTACACTGGATGTTACTCCACAGGAACAAAACAATAATCCCAGTGTACAGCTGCCAGCGGCTGTGAAGACAGACCTGTCCACAGGCACACCATGAAGGGCATGTCCCACTTTCGCGACTTTTACAGGGGACTGCCGGCACCCGTGATAGGTCGGCAACATTTTCAACATGTTGAAAATTCAGCGGCGACTAGAAAGACTCCTCGACCCTTTTGAGACCTCTCACGACCATAGGAGACCTCTCACGACTGAGGTTGTGAGAGGTCTCCTATGGTCGTGAGAGGTCTCCAAAGAGTCGTAGCGTCTTTCTGGTCGCCGGCAGTCGCCTGTAAAGGTCGCGTAAATGGGACAAGCCCTTAACTCTCCTGTCATTGGTTCTCAGAACACCAGGGGAGGGTTTGCATATAGTAGAGGTGAGATAGTTCATCACTTGTGCCTGGCCAGTGGAGTGCTTCAGCCTTGCTCATCTACAGGAAGGTGTTTATAGAGTATAGAAACAGGCCATTAGGCCCAACTCATTCATGCTGACCAAGATACCCCATCTAAACTAATCCTATTTTACCCATTTTCCTCTATATAGAAACATAGACATAGAAACATAGAAATTAGGTGCAGGAGTATGCCATTCGGCCCTTCGAATCTTTCCTATCCATGCACCTGTCCAAATAAATGTCTTTCAAACTTTGTTGTCATATTTGTCTCGAGTGGAGCCACTTTATCTGCAGTTCGCTCCACATACTCAGCACCCACTGTGTGAAAAAGATACATCCCAGGTTCCTGTTAAATCTTTTTCCCTTTCACATTAAACCTGTGGTCTCAAAATCTCGATTCCCCGATCCTAGGAAAAAGAGTGTGCATTCACCCTATCTATGTCCCTCATAATTTTAAAGACCTCTATAGGGCCATCCCTCAATCTTCTACACTCTGAGGAATAAACTCAGGTTTCTCCAGCCTCTCCCGACAACTTAACCCCTCGAGTCCAACAATGCTGAGAAATATATTCTGTACTCTGTATCTTTTCCTTTGTTCTATCTATTGAAAGAGTTTAAACTGATTGTATCTGTATATGGCCTATCTGATCTGTTTGGATAACATGCAAAACAAAGTTTTTCACTGTACCTCGGAACATGTGACAATAATGAACCTAAATCTAATCTAATTTTCTGGCCATGTGGTCCATGGACCTCCCACTGTGAACTGCCAGTGAATCAACCAAGGCTGCTTTGAACCCAAACTCTTGAACCCATCCTGGTGACACAGTGGTAGAGTTGCTGCCTTACAGCGCCAGAGACACGGGTTTGATCCTGACTACGGGAGCTTGTGTGCATGGAGTTTTTACGTTCTCCCCGTGACTTGCGTGGGTTTTCTCTGAGATCTTCGGTTTCCTCCCACACTACAAAGATATACAGGTTTGTAGGTTGGTATAAATGTAAAATTGTCCCTAGTGTGTAGGATAGTGTTAATGTGCGGGGATTAATGCTGGTTAGTGCGGACTCGGTTCCGAAAAGCCTGTTTCCGCACTGTATCTCAAAACTAAACATCCAAGCAACACCCAACTTAAAACATTGCAGTTAAAAATGCAGAAATATAGCACACAAGCTTTGTTGAAAGGGATTTGTCACCAAGCACAATGAACTCAGCTGGATGAGATTAATATCAATATGTAGCAACACTATTTACTTCTTGCCACAGATGAAGTAATTTTACTTTTGTCATACTGTGGGAACAATAAGCTCTTGTACTCAAATGGACCATTAATACTATTTCAGTTGAAAGCATGAGCTAATGTAGTAACTTTAGAAAAGCAATAAGTACTGTTTGATTGGACCATGGTTGAAATCATTACATAGAATCCACTTTTGGTACGGTTGGTGCATCGAACCACAAACAATTGAGAATGTCTGCAGCAGTTTCTGACAAATCATCACAGCACATTAAGTGAAGCCCTCTTTACCTTGCAGAAACAACTTTTTGCTTTAGGATTATGCAACTATATTCCTAAACAGCAAACACCATCATCTCAGGCTGAATAAAGCAACAGGAAAGATTTTTTTAAAATTGAACTGCAAAGCTTGAAATCTTCGGAGAGCATTTCAAACATGAATATTGACACAGGGTCTCTCCGTACTCAAGTTTGATTCACGGTGGAATATTAAGTAGTTTATAAAATAAAATCATTTGCTGGTGCACATTCAAAATGTTGAAGATTTGAATAAAATTTTGCTGATGTAAACAATAACTTTTTGTTTCTTAAATCCTTCAAACTGTGCATCTAAAACATCAATTTACAACGGGCCTACGGATTTTAATATAATCATCTGAACCTCCAGTACAGCCAGCCTTATAGCATTATTTTCAATGATCATTCATTAATAGGACAATGCCAGGAGCAGAATTTTGCTTTAAATGACATTTCTTATTTTGTATCTGAATCCAGTTCAAGCAAAAATCAAACCTCATCACACAGAATATTCCTACACCTTTTATAGAATCATAGAGCTCTACAACACCGAAAGAGGCCATTTGGCCCTACTTGTCCATGCCAACTGTTGCCTAACTGTGCTGGTCCCACCTACCTGCGCCTGGTCCATATCCCTCCAAACCTTTCTTATCCACGTGTCCAAGAGTCTTTTAAATGTGATGAGTCCACCACTTCCTCTAGCGGATTATTCCATGGATGCACCGCCCTCTCACATAGTTGGTCCGAAGTGGAGATTGTCAACAGCTTCAAGTTACTAGGTATAAATATCACCAACAATTTGCCTGGTTCAATCATATTGATCCTACAACTAAGAAAGCACATTCATGCCTCTACTTCCTCAGACACCCAAGGACATTCAGCATGTCTCAATTGACTCTTAGCAATTTCTACACTTGCACAATAGAAAGCATCCTATTTGATGCATCACGGCTTGGAATGGCAACTTTTCTGCCCAAGACCACAAGAAATTGCAGAAAATTGTGGATGTAGCCTGTTCCATCACACAGACTCCTCCTCCATCAGCATCTATACTTTGTGCTGCTTCGGGATAGCAACTAATATAATCAGGGACTACTCATACCCTGGTCATGCTCCCCTCCTCCCTCCCCTGTAAGGCAGAAGATATAAAAGCTTGAAAGCACGTACCAGCAGATTCAAGGACAGCTTCTTCCCTACTGTTGTCAGACTCTTGAATGGACCTTTCATGTGCGAAGGATGAATTCCTAATCTTCCAATCTACCTTGTTGCAGTGCTTGCATTTTTTTAATCTGCATTTTATTTGTAACTGTAACACTATATTCTGCCCTCTGCTTATTTTCTTTTTTGTATTACCTGATCCACCTTGCTCGTGGTATGTTTTGCCTGGTTAACACACAATGTGTTCCATTGTATCTCTGTCCACATGACAATAATATACAAATATCAATGTTTCAAATTCCTACCTAACAAAACTGATTGAAACCAGCATTGGTCAGTCCCCCATTTTGCTGTGGAGCCAACATGCGTCCAATTCCCTGCAGTGACTCGACATATTTCCAAACGGCCTGACTGACTGGCAATGCATCTTCTCAACGAGCAGCTCTTCCTCTGCAGTGCTTTGGACATTCTGATGATGCATGCATTTTAAAACTGACTAACTCTGCAGCATGGTAATTGGTTCCAGAATATCAGAAAGAATATTACATTAACACTGCCTATACATTACCTAATTGCTGTCAACGGCAGCCTCCATTTTGGCAGCGTTGTTGTCATAGATACGCGCTGACAATCCCTGGAATCGCACAGAATGCTGTCGGAATTGTGTACCTCACATCGGGTTGTAGCTCCGTCCCACAGCAGCGACAGTGCTGCTGAAGGCCTTGAGAACCGTATGGGCGCAGTGCCCGGCTCACGCAATCCATCCAGCGAAATGATAGTTAAAAAAAGATAACTTGCACAAACCTTGGCTTAACCTATTCACATAATCGCTCAGAGGCACACAGTTGTATAGCATGAAAGCAGGCCCTTTGGCCAACATTGTCCATGGTGGGTTAGGTGGCAAAGGACCTTTTCCCACTTCAATCCCTTTCTCCCATCAATCTAATCATGCTCCAGGAAATGATTATTATTTTCTTTAACCGTGCCCTCTAGTAACGTGGCGATATTCTCACCACCGTGCTGAAATTGGTTTCCTGAATCCTTTACTCATGGTCTTATAATTTTGAAGCCACAATCAGAGTTTTAGACTCCTCCGCTTATCAAACTTCATAAGCTCATAGGTTCTAGGTGCAGGATTAGGTAATTCGGCCCATCAAGTTTACTCTGCCATTCTATCATGGCCGATCTATCTTTCCCACCCAATCCCATTCCCCTGCCTTCTCCCCATAACCCCTGACGCCCATACTAATCAGGAATCTGTCAATCTCTGCCGTATAAATATCCATTGACATGTCCTCCACAGCTATCTATGGCAGTGAATTCCACAGATTCAACACCCTCTGACTACAGTAATTCCCCCTCGTCTCCTTTCTAAAGGTACATCCTATTATTCTGCGGCAATGGCCTCTGGTCTTTGACTCTCCCACTACTGTAAACATCCTGTCCACATCCACTCTATCCAGTGTTGATTTTAGAAACCTCAACTAGACCTGGTCTCTGGCTAGATCATCCACACTTGGTCCTTTAACTCAGTTTGTATGTCTATCACCCGTTTGGGCACCTTCATGCTTTGTGTCTTTACACTGTTCGGAAGGAAGGGTCACAGACAGTACGAAAACTTGCAACCACAGCTTTTAGACATCCAATCTGTAGGCAAGGTCGGATGAAATTTGGAAATATTACCAAGCGGTGCTCAATATACACCATCTCTGAGAAAACAAATTAAATAGTGGAAGACATATTTAAGACTGGCACGCCAATAAAACAAGAAACAGTTCAAAGATAAAGACTGACAAATGGTCTAAAGGGAGGTGGAGGAGGGGAGTAAAGAACAGCCAAGCAAATGGATAATAACACGAGGCCTGTGAGACGTGGGAAGAAAACGAAAACAAGTATAGATAATTGGGAACAGACAAAGGCAATGGAGAAGGGCAATTCTGGATAACTTTCAGATCATTGGCAAGGAGCAGAGATAAAACAAAGGCTGAAATATTTTTGCAGCAAACTCTAATCTGGAACTTGCTGCCAGAAAGGTTGTTGGAAGATTTAAGAGCAACTTTGAAAAGCTAACTCGCATAGATACTTGAAGTTTGGATGGTGGTGCTTAATTAGCAGAAAAAGAAGGTGGTGGGAATGAGAAGGGTGCAATTCTATAATTTTGCAACATCGCACATAATATCACTGGGAGTGACCTTTTCTTTATTGAATTATAATATGAAAAGCTTGGAATAGGTCACCAGAAGTTCTGCTAAAAAATAATAGACTAAAAGCAGCCTATTGGTTCCGTCTTTTATATAAATATGTTCTTGAAATACCCTGGCCGTAGCCATGCAGTCCCCTGGCATTATTATTTTTACTGTGGCTTATGTGTTTTTCTTTGAGTGTGTTTTCTTCTCCCAATATTGGTCTATGAGAATATCTGTTCATTATCCTCGCCTCTCCTCATCCTGCACTTTCTCCCCACATTGGGTTCTGACTCACTTCATCCAACAAACCCTACGCTTTCTCTATTGCCTCACCTCGCACCTCTCATGGTGGTGGGGTGAAGGTAAAGCAATGCTACTGTTCTCTGGGTGCCAGCTGGTGTCAGCGTGATTGGGGAGTATTCTGAAGGCTGTTCCCTGTAGACAGCAGCCGGCATAATAGTCGGGCAGTTTGACGGAACTGCCTTGCTGTTTAAAGGAATATTCAGCTACAAAAGTTAGTAGTTTCCACATCACTTCCCTCTGAGCTTTACATATGTCCCATAGGCCTACCAAGCTGATCAGCAGTCACAGTGAATTACGTGGTCAGCTGCTGAGGTTCTACTCAAAACACTTTTATCTGCTTTGTTGGGGGTTCTCACTCCACTAGCTCAGTGTAATATCTCCAACTTCACAGGCCTAACACAGGCAAAACGCCGAGATATGGAATCCACATCAGCTGTGGTAGATTTACACTGAAACCGTTTCTAGGACACACTGAAAAAACAGCCATAAACCCAATCCGTGGGAGATAACTATCGACAATGCATTTGTAATGTAGGTGCTGTGCCTTTGTAAGTGGTGCCATATCCCGCTTCAGAGATCCCACATCACATTAAAGAGATTCTTAACTCCCTTCCAATCTTTCACTGACCAGCTTTAATTTAAGCTCCCCTCCCCCAATCAAGTTCCTGCCCCTCAGCTAAAGGAGATGGGCCCTTTCGATTCATCCTGCCTGTGACCCTCTACACAGCAATCAAGCCTGCCATCAGCCTCTTCTCATCCAAACAAAGAAGGGTCTCGACCCGAAACGTCGCCTATCTCCTTCACTCCTTAGATGCTGCTGCACCCGCTGAGTTTCTCCAGCTTTTTGTGTAACCCTCTCATCCAAACAATATCAGTTAAGTCTCTCCAATGTTCCAGACAAGGTATTTAAAAGGCATTTGGACAGGTACACGGATAGGAATAGTTTCATAGAAACATAGAAAATAGGTGCAGGAGTAGGCCATTCGGCCCTTCGAGCCTGCACCGCCATTCAATATGATCATGGCTAATCATCCAACTCAGTATCCTGTACCTGCCTTCTCTCCATACTCCATGATTCCTTTAGCCACAAGGGCCACATCTAACTCCCTCTTAAATATAGCCAATGAACTGGCCTCAACTACCTTCTGTGGCAGAGAATTCAACAGATTCACCACTCTCTGTGTGAAAAATGATTTTCTCATCTCGGTCCAAAAAGACTTCCCCCTTATCCTTAAACTGTGACCCCTTGTTCTGGACTTCCCCAACATCGGGAACAATCTTCCTGAATCTAGCCTGTCCAACCCCTTAAGAATTTTGTAAGTCTCTATAAGACCCCCTCTCAATCTTCTAAATTCCAGCGAGTACAAGCCAAATCTATCCAGTCTTTAAAGAAGGAACTGCAGATGCTGGAGAATCGAGGGTTACACAAAAAGCTGGAGAAACTCAGCGGGTGCAGCAGCATCTAAGGAGTGAAGGAGATAGGCGACGTTTCGGGTCTCGAAGAAGGGTCTCGACCCGAAACGTCGCCTATCTCCTTCACTCCTTAGATGCTGCTGCACCCGCTGAGTTTCTCCAGCTTTCTATCCAGTCTTTCTTCATATGGAAGTCCTGCCATCCCAGGAAACAGTCTGGTGAACATTCTCTGTACTCCCTCTATGACAAGAATGTCTTTCCTCAGATTAGGAGACCAAAAGTGTACACAATACTCCAGATGTGGCCTCACCAAGACCCTGTACAACTGCAGTAAAACCTCCCTGCTCTTGTACTCAAATCCTTTTGCTATGAATGCCAACATACCATTCGCTATCTTCACTGCATGCTGCACCTGCATGCCTACTTTCAATGACTGGTGTACCATGACACCCAGGTCTCGTTGCATCTCCCCTTTTCCTAATCGGCTACCATTCCGATAATAGACCACTTTCCTGTTTTAGCCACCAAAGTGGATAACCTCACATTTATCCACATTATACTGCATCTGTCATGCATTTGCCCACTCACCCAACCTATCCAAGTTATCCAAGCTAGGATGCCTCCTAGCATCCTCCTCACAGCTAACACAGCCCCCCAGCTTAGTGTCATCTGCAAACTTGGAGATGTTGCATTCAATTCCCTCATCCAGATCATTAATATATATTGTAAATAGCTGGGGTCCCAGCACTGAGCCTTGCGGTACCCCACTAGTCACTGCCTGCCATTCTGAAAAGGACCCGTTTACTCCTACTCTTTGTTTCCTGTCTGCCAGCCAGTTCTCTATCCACATCAATACTGAACCCCCAATACCGTGTGCTTTAAGTTTGTATACTAATCTCTTATGTGGGACCTTGTCGAAAGCCTTCTGAAAGTCCAGATATAACACATCCACTGGTTCTCCCCTATCCACTCTACTAGTTACATCCTCAAAAAATTCTATAAGATTTGTCAGACATGATTTACCTTTCATAAATCAATGCTGACTTTGTCCAATGATTTCACCAATTTCCAAATGTGCTGCTATCCCATCTTTAATAACTGACTCTAGCATTTTCCCCACTACCGATGTTAGACTAACTGGTCTGTAATTCCCCATTTTCTCTCTCCATCCCTTTTTAAAAAGTGGGGTTACATTAGCTACCCTCCAATCCTCAGGAACTACTCCAGAATCTAAAGAGTTTTGAAAAATTATCACTAATGCATCCACTATTTCTGGGGCTACTTCCTTAAGTACTCTGGTGTAAAGAATCATCTCTTACACACAGAGTCTTTACTACTATTTTATTCACTAGTCACATACATCGCAGCCCTAGCTGTACGTGGTCTGTCACGGATGCTAGAAAGAGAGCCAAGGGTGGGAAGGTCACAATTATACTGGATGGTAAGGGGAGTAGTTAGTGGTGGTTATGTCACTATATTTAAAGGTATACACACATATCATCTAAATCCTTCCTCTACAAATAAGCTATAAGGTTGTGACAGGGCGACCACGTCTCATACGCTAAGGGCATTTAAACAGCAGTTACATAGGAAGCATCAAACACACAAAATCACCATAACGGTCGGGCGGCTTGACAAGGCGGCCTGACCGGGTCCGTACCTCGCCATTTCCCCCCTCGACGGGAAGGAAAGGGATTGGCGCCGGGACAGGAGGAACAACCATGACAGGGGATCCACGGGGAGACGGAGAGGACGGAGAAGGTGGACAAACAGGGTCCGCAGCGGGCGGAAGCACAGGCGAGGGTGGATGAGCCTTGGGTGAACAAGGCTGGGAGGTACGTTGAGGCACGGACCGAGGCAGCATCGTTGTCATTGGCACGGGAGGAGGGGGGACATATGGGGCAGCGGGAGGAGGACGAGGCTCGTTCACAAGCCGGAGATGTTGTCGGGACCTCCGATAGATTGTCCCATCGTGGTCAACCAGGTACAAACGTGGGGAACCAGCAGCGCCTACGACAGTAGCGAGCCTGGAGTGGCCTGAGGTTGATCGCATGCGGACGATCTGGCCAAGGAAGAGAGGTGAGAGGACACGGCACGACCTGTCATGGGAACGCTTCTGGATATCATGTTTATGGGCAATGCGCTTCTGGACCGTGGCAGGTTTAAGGATGGAGGGTTCGAGCGACTGTTGGGTCACCGGGATCGGAGGCCTCGTGACGCGAGACATAAGGGGCTGCGCCGGGGAGCCCATGGCATGGTCGCGGGAGATGTTGCGGAGGTTCAGGAGGGCAAGGTAAATGTCAGAGCTAGATAAACGCCAACGTTCCAGCAACCCCTTTGCACTGCGAACCACGCGCTCAGCCATGCCGTTGCTCTGCGGGTATTCGGGGCTGCTTGTATAGTGACGGAAATTCCAGCTATCAGCGAAATCCCGGAACTCAGCACTGGTGAACTGACTGCCATTGTCCGACTGCAGGCTGGCCGGGGATCCGAAGGTCGCGAAGTGGTGGCGCATCTTCTTGATGACAGCAGATGACGTGAGCGAGTGCAGCTGGCCAACTGCAGCCTATCTGGTGCTGGGGATTTATCGGCCTTTAATTTATTCAATTTACTTAACACCACTTCCCGGCTAACCTGGATTTCACTCAGTTCCTCCATCTCATTTGACCCCCAGTCTCCTGCTATTTCCGGCAGATTATTTATGTCTTCCTTAGTGAAGACAGAACCAAAGCAGTTATTCAATTGGTCTGCCATGTCCTTGTTCCCCATGATCAATTCACCAGTTTCTGACTGCAAGGGACCTACATTTATTTTAACTAACCTTTTCTCTGCACATATCTATAAAAACTTTTGCAGTCAGTTTTTATGTTCCCTGCCAGTTTTCTTTCATAATCTAGTTCACCTTTTCTTATTAAGCCCTTTGTCCTCTGCTGGACTCTGAATTTCTCCCAGTCCTCTGGTAGGCTGCTTTTTCTGGCTAATTTGTATGCTTCATCTTTAAGGGGTATTGGCCAAACATGGACAGGTGGGACTAATATAATTTGGGCATATTGGTCGGCGTGTACATGTTGGGCTGAAGGGGCCATTTCCTTGCTATATGACTCCAGGACACTTATCCACCGGAGGGCATCCACCATGTTCTGTGTGTGCTGCTGGATCGGCTTGCCCAGTCTAATCCCACTTCCCGGTGATGGTTCTGCCTCAGGTCCCACCTCCCCGCCCTGGCCCTGCCCCCCAGCAATGGCCCGTACCCTTCAGTGAGAGTCGGGGCCCTGTAGCCATCAGCCCTGGCCACGTGTCTGGATAGATAAAGTCCAGCCACCTGGCCATCTGAGTCACTGCTGGGCGGTACCACCTGTTAACAATGTGGACGGCCATCATCGTGTGGTTAACCCCACCCCATCAGTGAGCCTGCATCTATTGGTCGAACCAGGAAGCAGATGCCTGTGACTGCAGTGGAGCGAGCTGCCATGCACAGATAACCTGATGCACAACCGCTCTCACAGCTCAGAGGTTAAAAGGGCCGCCAGCTTAAAGGAATACAACATCTTTGCCTGTACCGACTTACCCTGCATTCTCACAGCAGTAAGGTAAACCCGGAGTATTCACCATGAGCGACACAGCTACATGTACATGGTGTCACATAAAGTTGCCGGAGGCTCATTCCAGTGACCCATGTGGTAAAATCCAGCCGCCAGTTGTCTTCTGGTTTTATGACAACATTCTAGTTGAGGGATTTACCGGTTTCAAAACACAATGGATCCAAGAAAACAATGTAAAAAAAGGGAGCACTCTTGTACTCTATAAAATCAAAATATTGTGCATGAAGATAGAACAGTACAGCACAGGAACAGGCCCTGCAGCCCACAATGTCCGTGCCAAACATGATGACAAGATAAATTAATGCCCTGCATATCTCCTTTAAACGGCTCCTCTCCCCTTAAAGATATACTTTCTAGTTTTTGACATTTTCGCCCTGGGACATTGGCACTGACTGTCTACCCTATCTATGCATAATTATATATATTTCTCACAGGTCTCCCGTCCAAGAGAAATAACCCATGATTGTCCAGCCTCTCCTTGTAGTGATTACCCCCTAATCCAGTCTAACCTGTTCTGCACCCTCTCAGAACCCTCCACATCCTTGGAGCCAGAATGGAAGCTGGAATAAAAATAGAACAGCTGAGACATCGATTCTCCTTGGTGTCTCGGGGTTCATCCAATTGGGGAGACAGAGGAGGTCTGAACCAAGGTGACGATAAAGTAACCGGGGATTTGCAATCTTAACAACCACACTTGAACAGGATCAGAATCAGCAGCAATCGGCCCACCTCGGTCAGTAATCATTCTGCAGACCCCCATGGTTTCTGAGCTACAGCCTCACCTGCGTGTGAGGATGGACGGGCAAGAAAATGGTATCTTCTTGCTGCCAGACAAGAGAGCATTACTGTGAATTAAGAATTAGAGCGGAGAAAAGGAAGGATGTTTTCAACCACTTGGAGTTGGCACTCTGCAACACATTGAAAGGGTGGAACTGCAAAAATGCCATCACATTTGCAAACCATGTGCAGTTATTTTCTGAAGCTGGTGCCAACTTCAACCTCAATGATTTGGATGTGAATAGTCAGGACGGACCCTGTATGTTGTTCGATTGTATGGTGCTTATGATGGGTCTGCCTGAGGGAGTCTCGAGAATCCACTGCACCATGGTCAGGAGCAAATGACAGTATGGACATGGAGAATTGTCATGAGGAATGCATCAACATTTACAAGCATCAAATGCTTTCACTATTACAGTGGAGCAGCTGGTAGAACCCCGGTACTGTCGGTGTGGATTTGGACATTCTTTGTCCGATCACGATGATTTCCTCTGAGTGTTCCGGTTTCGTCCCACATGTCAGAGACGTGAGCGTTTGTAGGTGCATTGTAAATGGTTCCTAGTTTGCTGTGAGTGGATACAAAGGTGGGATAACGTAGAATGGGTGATCAATGATCAACATGGACTGGGTGGGCCAAAGGGCCTGCTTCCATGCTGTATCTTTCAATCAATTCCCTGTAATTAAGAACACGTCAATTGACAGCAAGAAGTGAAAAGGTGAGCAGTTACTTACGGTTGAGAATGTGCAGTTTCGTGGCGCTCAAACGAGTGTGTAAGATCATGTTTGTTGATCATGTAGCACTGTGTACACAGGTCATAGTCAAAGCACACTTTACATTTCCAACGCATTCCCATGATCCCATGCTTCTTGCAAAAGTCACAGATTATGTTGGGGTGACGTACACCTGAAAACAGAACATAGAATTGTTATATAGCACCTCCTGGAAAGTTGTTTAATGCCTGAAAACCTCATATGGTCTCATCTCCAGCCTTTCATTTCAATGCGCCTTTCGGTAATGAGTTAATGTTACAGCCTGGAGCTGTGGCACCTCAGTCTGTAGAAACATGTAGAATGCAAAGAGTTGGAGTAACACAGGAGGGCAGGCAGCATTTCTGCATGACATGGATAAGCAATGCTCCAAGGCTAGATCCTTCTGCTTTTTGTCAAGTTACAGCTGTTCACTAGTCGGTGCGATCTCTTCACCATGTCGCCCTCAACTCTACAATGATTTCATCAAACTCTCACTTCATTTGGTCTTAACAAATCAAATCCAGGTTGCTGTTACGGTTTAGCTTTTGTTTTATAAATGACTGAGATTACGCAACCTTCCAGCCAGTGTCTGTCACTCTGCCACATGGAAAGCAGGCCAACATCACCACCAAACAAGATCCAATCGGGGGTCTGACTGTTGCATCGCCTTCTACCTTCCAACCAGGTTCAGGAATAGCAACTTTCCCACAGCCATCAGGCTATTAAACCTGGCTCGGACAAAACTATGATCATTAATAACCCATTATCTGTTATTTGCACTTTTATCAGTTTATTTATTCATGTGTGCATGTATTTATATAATGATATATGGACACACTGATCTGTTTTGTAGTAAATGCCTACTATGTTCTGTGTGCCAAAGCAAAGCAAGAATTTCATTGTCCTATCAGGGACACATGACAATAAACTCACTTGGACTTGAACTTGAACTTGAACCCACCCAACCCAACCACCGATCTAACCTGCTGTAGATTCAGTGCGCTTTGCTGCCAGTGTCTGCACTGTCCATGGTCAATTTGCATCATTGCTGCCTTTGCAACAACCCAAACTGCGGCCACCTCAAAGCCTGAATACGTCATACAGTTGACCTCGGCAGCTCACTTTTAGATTTATCACCTCGTTCCATCCAACACGGAAGTGCTTCCGTGAGAAAAATTACATGAGCCTGTAGATTAGATTAGGCTGCAATGTTCTCTGCAGTCTAACATTCTGCCAGCATTTTGAATCAAGAGGTAAAGGGAGATGCTGGCACTCAACCAGCCATGTCTAATATCTGCAGAGAAGCAGAAGTAGCAGTAGCAGTAGCAGCGTGGGAGGAGAATGATCAGGCTTGCTTATACCGAGGGATTGGTTATTACCACGCACAAAAAAGTCACACCATCTTACCCTCTGTATCCAAAGGTTACTGAATAACATACAGGGTGCAGACGTGCAGTATCACTGAACAGTCCGCAGTCCATTTCATTGACCAGATTGTGATGAAATCCATCAAGTACCACAAGAATGGGTTCTGCTCCGCAAGGATGCAATCTCAGCCCGCTCTTTACTTCTTGTGCACCCACAACTGTGCAGCCCTGTACAAATCTCATTCAATTTACAAATTCACAGATGACACCCCTATTGCGGGCCGGATAATAAATAATGAGGGAGTGCAGGAAGGAGATTGAGAACATGTCCTGGTGTTGAGACAACAACCTTTCTTCAATGTCAGCAAGAGAAAGGAGATAGTGAACAGCTTCAGGAAGCGAAGTGGTAAACATCCCATGGTTTGCATTGATGGCGCTGAAGTAGAGAAGGTTGAAAGCTCCAAATTCCGAGAAGTAAATGTCACCAACAACTTCTCCTGGACTGTTCATATTGAAGCAATGGGCAAGAAACCACACAAACGCCTCTATTTCCTTAGAAGACTTCGGAAGTTTGACATGTCCCCAACAACTCTTACCAACTTCTTCAGATGCACCGAAGAAAGCATTTTATCGGGATGCATCACAGCATGGTCTGGGAACATCTCCATCCAAGACTGCAAGCAATTGCAGTGAATTGTGGACACAGCCCAGACCATTACAAAAATCAACCTCCCTTCCATTGACTCCATTTACACCTAAAACCGCCTCGGCAAGGCCAGCAGCGTAATCGAGGACGTCGCACCCTGGCCACTCCCTCTTCTCCCCTCTCTTATTTAGGGACAGTTTCCTCCTAGCTGTTAACAGGCAACTGATGCACCCTACTAACACCAGTTACAGTTTAGTTTATTGTCACATGTACCGAGGTACAATGAAAAGCTTTTGTTGCGTGTTAACCAGTCAACTAGAGAGCAGTCCTGAACTACTATCTACCTCATTGGAGACACTCAGAATATCTTTGATCAAACTTTGCTGGCTTTCTCTTGTAGTAAACGTTATTCCCTTTATAATGTATCACATGATTAGATTGCATGGGATCCAAGGAGATATAGCTGAATGTATATAAAATTGGCTTCCTGGAAGGAAGGAGTGGGTGATGGTAGAAGTTTGCTTCTCGGACTGGAGGCCTGTGACTAGTGGTGTGACAGGGTTCGGTTCTGGGCCCGTCACTGTTTGTCATCTTTATCAATGATTTGGATGAGAACATACATGATTAGCAAGTTTGTAGATGATACAAAAGTGGTTTTGTAGATAGTAAAGATGGTTTTGAAAAATTGGAGCAGGATCTTGATCGATTGGCTAGGTGAGCTGAGGAATGTTAATACAGAGAAATGTGAGGTGTTGCATTTTGGGAAGTCTAAATGGACAGGACCTACACAGTGAATGGGAGGACTCTGCGAGTGTTGTAGAGCAGAGCGATCTAGGAGTGGGTGGTGGGCTGAAGGGCCTGTTTCCATGCTGTATCATTCTATGACTCAATATATATCTGTACACTGTGGATGGCTCAATTGTAATAATGTATTGTCCTTCCACTGACTGGTTAGCAGGCAACAAAAGCTTTTCACTGTGCCTTGGTACACGTGATAATAAACTAAACTCAAACGAATTGGTCAGGCAGATTGGGAAATGATTCCACTGGCTGGGAGACCAGGACCAAGGGGCCATTTCTAATAGTGGGAGCCAAGGCTTTCAGACATGAAGTTCAGAAACACTTTGATGTACAGAAGGTGGGAAAGGTTTGAAACACTCTTCAGCAAACAGAATAGTCTTTAGTTTTGTGTACAGTTTTAAACCTGTGGGGCAGATTCATGCAACTAACGCAATTAAAGGATAAAGCCATGGGACAAGGTTGGGTTACAAATCAGCCAAGGTATCTGGAATTGAGGGGCCAGATAAGTTATACAGGAATGGCAGTATGATAAATAACAAATCATATACATGTCACTGACTCTTCACATTCTACAATATATTGTCAAGAGATTTAACAGTTTGCTATAGTTAATTCAGGAGCATACAGTTCATGATACTTTGGTCTTCCCAAAGTTGAACTGGAAAAAGATGCAATTCATTCAGATATTGGAGAAGCAGCCTGTCCTCAGCAGTAATGGCAGAGAGATGGCAGCGAAGTAGAATCAGATATTAGCACCCTACATAAATGCTGACTCCAAATCTAACACTGGTGCAGAACCTAGGGGAAGATAGAGCCAAGAATAAATTGCTGATGGAATTCGAGAGACAATCCTGGAACATACAGTGCAGCAGACACCAATCAGATCACTATACTTTACTGACTCCTTGAACAAGCCCTTATCAGTCAGGGTATTGAGTACAAAAGTTGAGACGTTATGTTACAGTTTACAAAGCTTTGGAGTATTGTGTTCAGGTTGTTTTCCCAATGAGGAAAGGTGCCATTAAGCTGGAACGTGTGCAGAAAGGTTTGACGAGGATGTTGCCACGAGTCGAGGGCCTGAGTTATGGAAAGAGGTTGGGCAGGCTGGTACTTTATTCCTTGGAGTGCTGGCGACTGAAGAGTGATCTTATAGAGGTGTATGAAATCATGAGGGGGTTAAATAGGATGAATGCAGTCTATTTTCCCCCATGGTTGGAGAATCGAGAACTTAGGCTTAAGGTGAGGGGTAAGCTTTAATCGAAACCCAAGAGGCAATTTGTTCATATAGTATATAGAATGAGCTGCCAGAGGAAGTAGTTGAGGAAGATAGAGTAACAACCTTTGAAAGACATTTGATCAGTTAAATGAACGGGAAAGGTTTTGAAGGATATGGGTGAAATGCAGAGAAAAGGGGCTAGCAGTGTAAGCAGAACCGCGCGCAGTTCCCAAAAGAAACGCATATTTCACACAAAGTGAAATTTGTGAGGAATAATTAGGCCAATCGCAAATAATGTGTAAGAAGGAACTGCAAATGCTGGTTTAAAGATATACACAAAAAGCTGGAGTGAGTCAGCGGGACAGGCAACATCTCTGGAGAGAAGGAATGAGTGACATTTCAGGTCTGAAGAAGGGTCTCGACCCGAAACGTCACCCATTCCTTCTCTACAGAGATGCTGCTTGTCCAGCTTTTTGGGTCTATCTTCAATCTCAAAGAATGGTCTGACTAGACAAATCCCAGACAACAGCTGCTTGTACTGAAATGATAGGATCTAACATGCAATTAATATTAAAAGGCAGCTCAATTTGTCACCATAACGGCTTTGCCAACATAATTTCAAAAGTTTGCCATTCTAACACTACGGCACATGTGTACACTAAGCTGCAGCTGCCCTGTGCAAAGGTGGATGCTGGAAAAAGACCCTGGTGGTGTTCCTTTAGCCTCGTCTTCCTGGCAGCAGCTTCTTGCATTGATAACACATATCAAACGTTCAAGCAAATACTGCAAACAATTCTCTACCCATTTTGAAAAGAAACAAGTCCCAAAAATGGTCTATAGCCAATTAAGCAGTTTTGAAGTGCAGTCTCTGCTGTGATATAGAAAGAAAGTGATTAGACGCTGGTCTGCTTGTGGTTTTAAAGGCTGATCGTGAGATAACTGTAACAGCCACATTGCAGTCTTCTGCACAATCTAGACCCCCTGTGATTTATGTAGGGTAAAAATAGGAGGATGCTATTTCTTTTGCAGCACATTCAGCCCTGGATCATCTTGATAATAAGAACACCTATGTTAGGATGCTGCCTGACAACTGAGTTAGTCCAGCATTTTGGGTCATTCTTTGGCATAAACAAGCATCTGCCATTCATTGTTGTTACATAACGTCAGGATGTTATTCATTGACAGTAGCTTGGCCTTCAACATGACAATACCAAATAAGCTAATCCCCAAACTTCTAGAACTTGGGGTTTAGGACCTCCATCTGGAATTGGCTTCTGGTCTTCCTGACCGGCAGACTTCAATTGGTTAGAATTGATCATATTTCGTCTACCCTGACACTCACTAGTGGAGTTTCTTACGGTGGTACGCCCAATACCTTGCTCTACTCCTTGTACACCCGATTATGTGGCTGAGTACAACACCAACTCAATCTTTAAATTTGCTGTTAATATCAGTCAGCCAGATCTAAAACAAAGTTGAAGTAAAGG
Source organism: Raja brachyura (assembly GCA_963514005.1). Next base: position 16,918,094 of record OY740811.1, read on the forward strand.
AAAGAGGTCAGTAACCTAACCCTTAACATCAGCAAAACTAAAGGGTTGGTTGTTGTACTGAGGAAGTGAGGGATGAATACAACCCTGACCTTATCAAGGGAGCTTCTGTAGAGAGTGACCACAGGTTAATTTTTCTCGACATCCATATCACCAGCTACCTAACTTGATTGGTGTCCCTTCAGACTAATGTAGTGATCAAAAACGCACATCACACTAAATATTTTCAGTGGATGCGAATATAAATAAGGAGAGCCCTGACTAAGCTGAATCAAAGCAGAGGGCTGAAGTTACAAAGAGAGATTGGAGAGTCTGGGGCTATTCTTATTGTAACACTAGACCAAGTGCGGATCCATTGGGCCCACACCCCCAACACAATATTGCACCAAACTGCGCATGCGCGACTGCCGCGTTCAAAGTTGCGCCATTGTCAGCTGAAATTAAGTTAAAGTTAATAAATTGAAGAGAGGACCCGTGGAGGCGTTTGTAAAATAGAAGGAAAATTACCCATGGAGCCGTTTTGTCCCTGTTTTGAGGCCAGGCAAGTACAGGTGAAAGGAAATTAGATGGTGATCTGAAAATCTGGAAAGGGCACAACTGCGAGCTGAGGGGTTCCCGTTGTGACGCCAGAGATCACCGTTGTGAGGCACGTGGAACCCTCCCCCAACTGTGCATGCACAGATGGGGGCGCTGTTTTAAGTTATTTTAAGTTTAAGGCAAGTCCACGCGGAAAAAAAAACCGATTTTTTTTTTCAAAATGAAATTTGGGGTCCCATTGTGACGTCATTGATGTCAAACGCGGCTGGCGGGCAGCTCAAGTGGAAAAGTGGTTTTTGTAAAGTTTAATATGCCAATAACTCAATCTGAACGAAACTTGGTACTGCATATCGCAAAACAATGGTGAGTAAGGTGGGCCAAAAATAGTAGTGCTATCGTGTACCGTTTTGGCAGAGTTTCCAGAACGCACGCACATGCACGCATACATATGGACAAACAAACAAGATAAGAGTTTTAGTAATATAATAATATATATATAATAATTTTATATACATACATATATATACATATACATATATATATATAGGATGAATTTATAGAGATTTAAAAAAATAAGAGTGGCATAGGTGGGATAGTCAGAATCTTTTTCCCGGTGTTTTGTTTCCAAGAAAACATGGCTAATTTGTTAGTGCCACAAAAAAAAAATGATTGTTCATCTGGTTAAAATATTGAGATATACTTTCAGTGGAATTCTATTCAGCAATATTTCAGTCATGTAGTTGCTGCACAAAATTCTCACATTACTAGAAAATGCACGAAATCCTATGCTTCATCTTCAGGAACTGTGCAAGAATCTTAAAACACAGTATTACTACCACGTGTAATTAAAAATGATTAAATTATGCATAATCATTTCCTTTCATCTGTCTAAAACTGGAGCAACTGATCAGTGTGTCTTTGATCAACGTTTGATAACATGCCAATGTTGTTATATCAGTAGTAGATTCACACACAGGAGAGTATGTATTTTTTCCACTGTTATGCATTTAATAAAGCAGCACAAAATAAAACACTTTACATTCTATCCAGATCGTTAGCATGTGAAGAATATCCATATCTTGTATATCATATCAATCGTAGTTAAATGCAATATCTGAATCCATTGTGCCAATATATTAAAATGACTCAAAGTGCTGGTGTAACTCAGTGGGTCAGGCAGCATTTCTGGAGAACATGGATAGGTGATGCTTTAGGTCAGGCTCATATTTCAAGCTGGTGCCAAGATATTATCTTAATTTCGCTGTTGAATATTTATAGTTTATATGTGTATCGATACACAATATCTAAATATAGAAAATATATAATACACATATATTCCAATATCAAATCCAAAGATGGGATAATTGGATATAGAACTTAGAGCCAATTTAAACTAATTCCACCCGCATCCCTCTTCTGTGCATGTCTTTCTAAATGCCTCTTAAACCTCACTCTCATACCTACTTCCACTGCCTCCCCAGGCAGCACAATGGAGCCAAAGAATAAACTGGTGAAAGAATTCAAAGAAGAGATGTATCACAAGGTGAATGAAATAAGTTAATGATGCAGACTGTGCACTGTACTGGACAGAGATAGAAGCACGAGTCAGATGATTAGAAAGTTATTTAAAACCATGATTTAAAGATCACAAGGAAGCCTAAATGAATGATCAACAGAACTCTGAAAACCATAGAATATTACTAGGATTTAAACATTCTAAATTTTAGTTTTATATTTATACGTAAAAGTTTTAAATCATTCACATCATGCAAGAGTAATTGAGGCATGAGCAGCTGACCTACAAGTTGAGTTTACCATGCTCAGCAAGATATTTAATTTAAATTTAAATAATGGAAAACAGTTTGTTTACAAAAAGATAAAGTGCAGCCAACTTTCCAGAGTTTAGGAATGCTGGTTGTGCAACAGTTGGGGGGGTTTCATGTTCCAGTGCTTTAGGTCGAGGTAGTGAAGGCTCACTAAAAATCCAATGACACCGCAGAGCACTGCTGATAACGAGCAAGAATAAACAATATGACAAAAAATATATATTATTCAGTCAAGTTCAAAATGCATCTCATGTTATGGAGACCCTTGTGGAACAATTGAAGAAATTCCAAGTTGAAAATGGACTGCTGGAACACATTGGGTCAGACATTTGTGGAGTTAAAGGGATGGTCGATGTTTCGGTTCAAGACCCTGAACAAGACCTAGGGGTGTGGAGGGAAGAGAACCAGTAGGTATAATTGAGAGGGAGGAGTGAGACAGAGGCTGTTGCGCAATGGGTGGAATGAGATGAGGAGCAAATAGAATCAGGTGGGGAGGAGAATCTGCCTCAGTTCTGCTTCCCTCTTCCCTTGCAGAATCAAAACCTCCCTTTACCCACCAAGCACCCACTGCCTCAGTGCTCTTCACTGGCAGATCACTGGACCTCGGTGTCATCAATTGTTGGCCATGAATGGCAATCACACCAGGCCAGATAAAGTCAGAGTCATACAGCGTGGAAACAGGCCCTTTGGTCTAACTTACCCACACCGACCAACAGATCCCATCTACACTAGTCTCACCTGCCTGTGTTTTTGGCACACATCCTTCTTAACCCGTCTTATCCATGCACCTGTCTAAATGCTTCTTAAACATTGCATTGATCTAATGAATCTGAACGAGATTCAATAAAATTAACAAAAGATGGGTTAATGGAAATAGGCAGAAAGAAATAGAACTGTGCAGCAGTCACTTGATTACTGAGCCCCATGTGACTGCTGATTGCATATTCCACCATTTATTTCTGAGCCATATTTCCACCGTCAGTAACCTCTCCCAATACAGTAAATCGGCCTTCCCAACCCTGCACAGTCCTGTCCCTCAGACCGTTCACATTCTACATGTGCTTTCCACGCCAACTCCCTCCCAGCCAATTCTGGATGCTAAAATTGAGCAGACCTGAATTTCCAGCCTCAAAGCTCTTTTCACTTCTTGATCCCACAGTGCACAATCTTTCTCCCACAGATGCACGATTTTATCTATTGAATCAAATCTTCAAATGCAGTTGGTAAACTATCACCTTCACATTGCAAAACACTAGCAGTGATCCCGCATCAGGTTAGAAGGTTGCAGGTGCATATTTCACGGGAGTGAATCTCTGTTATTGAGTGCCCTCAGATGTTGTAGAGATTATCATATTGATCAGCACGCATTATATTTTCAAATTCTAGTGCCATTTTCTCCATAGATTCAAACAAACGGAAGAACTTGGGGGTTTAGCTCATACAACTGTATCTGGGCTGCTCTGGAAGAGATGCCATCTTCTGAATAGGTTTATAGGCTGATGGTCTCACGGCTTAGTGATGCTTCTTGTGGCATTTGACTCGGTACTGGATATATTTTACATTCTGGCAATCAGCCAGGCTCTGTATTAAAGCCAAAGTTCTCAATACTTGGTATTGTCCCGGTGGATTATTGTTTCAACATTGACTAAAGGAAGCTGCCAGGTCTCACTGCCAATTACCATCCTGTTTAAATCATAATAAGAGCCTCATGTGATGTACACACTGAGCCACGCATTTTCCAAAACAGAAACCTTCCCTTCAGTACAATTAATTCCAAAACTCATTAACACTCAATAGGAATATTTTCCATTTCATTCCCCATCATAGAATCAGCTGTTTTCCAATATAGCAAATTTCCGAGCAGATCTTCCAATTCCGACTTTTCCCTCGTTGCTGCGGAATCCACTTCACTGAGAAACTCTACCTTCCCCAGAAAGTAGAGGCCGGTACCTTTTCATAATTCCTCTTCCAATACTACACCACATTAACCTCTGATCATTTAAGCTGGATTTGTGAAATTGCCTATTGGAATTGCAACCAACTTTATTTTGTACAGAAACACAAATTGTTTACAAAAAATACAGTCTGTAGCTTTTCATGCAGTGGACAATAAATTCAATTTCCAGTTTCATAAATTTAGATATCTCAAATGCCTGGATGGCATAACATAGGTTACCAGATCATATCTTTCATCTCCAATCTCTGTGGAAATTAATTTTCTGCAAAGTGTTTCCGGATATTAGAAGTTGTTGGCTTCTTACTCCGGTCTCCAGCAGACATACTCGGGCACGATCTTTCTATTCTTGTATGCAGTGCTTCAATTGCTCAACCAATTGTCTTAATGAATCGGTGAACATGCATCAAAATCTCATTTCCTCTGCACACCTCTGATGGGTGAATTCCATGCAGTGCTCCCTCAGCCTTTTTTTGCATTCTGCAAATACAACACCTCATGTTTTTACAAAATTCATCTCCATTAAAAATAACCAGTTTGGCTCAATTCTGGATTTATTTTGTCTGAGCATTATCAAAACTTTGAATAATGTGATTTGATTTTTAATATGTCCAATCATTATGTCAGCACAAAATGTTAGTGCAGCAAAGAGGCAGTTTCTATCGAGCTGTTGTTGTCTAAGATGATGGGAAATATTAGGCTATCGGGACCTTAATGTCCTCCAATTTTCCTCCCCAGTTCTCCCATTAACATTTGGCATGTTCCCAAATTCCTCGGGTTATGCTGAGCAAAGATCTTTGATGCCGAGTGTGATTCACTATTTCCTCAAGTGCATCATCCGAGTCCAGTATGACTGTTCTATCTACTGCTTCACTTCCTTTATTTATAGTTTGGTACTTTCCTTTTTATATCTCATTTATTTTTAATTTCTGTATCTTTACTTCATTATCCCTCCCACTTTCTTCTGGCAATTTCTTCCCCGTCTCATCTTGCAATCTTGGGGCTGTGGTCATTTAGATTTTGTGTTATTGAGAATCAACACAAATGTGCTATATCCTAAAAGTCAGAAAACGCTAGAGTGACTTAACGGGTCAAACAGCATCTCTGGAGAAAAGGAATTGGGGACTTTTCAGGTTGAGACCCTTTGATACTCAGGGGAGTGGGAATAGAGAGTTACAGAATGTACATCGAACAAATGAATGAAAGATATGCAAAAAGCAAGGATGATCAAGGAAAAGTGGAGTCCACAATGGTCCATTGTTGGCTGCAGGGAAGTGATAACAAGTGATACAAAAGGTGAAACTCAGCAGGATAACAGTGAAACTAGTACGACGTCTAAGGTGGGGGAGGGGTGCAGAGAGAGGGGATGCAAGGGGATTTGAAGTTAGAGAAATCTATATTCATACCGCTGGGTTATAAGCTGCCCAAGCAAAATATGAGGTGCTGTTCCTCCAATTTGCTTTTGGCCTTACTCTGACAATGGATAATGTCAATATGGGAATGGGAGTGAAAGTGTTTAGCAACCGGGAGATCACTTAGGCCAAGGCGGACTGAGTGAAGGAGTCTTCCATTGAAAAACAGCCAGGTGACATGATTGCATGAAGTTCATGGTAATCACTGTTAATGATAGCACACGGCCTGCAGGTGGAAGTTGTTCTAAAATTCAACGTTTGTGGGCCCATTGCTAGTGGCCCAATGGCAACTGACCACCATCACAGGCCACTGCTGTATGAGCAGGCCCGAGAGAAAAATTCATCCACCGGCCCCCAGCACCAGAATTCGGCTCCACTACTGAAGCAAGCGTCAATGTTTTTCATGGCCATTCATCAAATTGGCTCGCTTTGTCTGTGCCTGTACAACATAACAGGACCCACCAGCCAGTTCTCAAATGGAACTAGCTGCACTATTTGAAAGTAAACTCACAATGGTAATACTCTCAAGTCATACAATAGATACTGCCTTTAATCCCCATATTACTCCAAGAATACAAGCTCAAAGTGTTTTTGGCAGATTCAGAACCCAAGGGAAAATAAAGAAAATGCTGAGATGACCACTGGTAGCAGAAAGGCAACAACATTGCTGATTAGTCCAGAGACCAAGTGTGGTTTACAGTTACAAATCATTATTGATAGCTTCATGCACAGTATGCAGCTTGTACAAGATGAGGAAATGAAAATAAAATGCTGGAAACACTCCGCAGCTCAACAAACTTTGTAAAAAATTCAAAATTTCAGATCAGGAAATCATTTTGTGCACTAATTATCAGATTATTATGTATTAGTTTGAAGGAATAATGCTGCTCGTGATCGGCTGACATTCAGAAAATGAACCAATATCCAGACCGGACATGTTGCACCATCTCCGAGGCTCCACTGGAATAGAGGGTGAGTGACTGTGGATGATAATTGATCAGGGAAATGAGTACGCCAGTCCATGGGATCAATGTTGTGAGGCGCACAAAACTGTAGTTGCACTACTGCTCATTTCCTTCTTTCAATAAATCTCTGACAAGCCTGTAATATCCATTGGTCTGTGCTTCACTACTAGATGAAGCAGTTAGATTCTCTTCAGGCTACAAGCAGAGTAACTGCATAGTTGCTTTCTTAACCTTTCACTCTTGCTCAAATCATTAATGGGGTGAATCACATCTCCACTTTAATGATCATGTAAACTGCAAGATGCAACTTCAGATTTAAATGATTTTCTAAAGGTTGCAGTAATCCTCCTTGCCTACAAAGTAATGTATATTTTTTCGATTTTACGCGAATCAACGTTAGAGATTTTCATCCCATTTCAGAAATCCATTAGCCCCCGAGGTTTTGCTGTCTGATCCAAGTTCAGTGCATACATGGAGAATTTGTAAGAAACCGATTCTAACTCACCAATTACTTACAAAATTTAGATTTTTACGAACAATTTAATCTAGTTTTATACGGAGATGTTTATTGAGTGTAATTATATGACAGTATAATTTAATTTTGTTGCTAAGCATTTTATCTGGTATCTCCTAGCTTGTATAAGATGCACATATAAAATGACCATGTTCTACAACTAAATCAACAACTAATTCTGCAACATCACAGAAATGTAATTAACATAGTACACCACATGTATGCTAACCATTTAAAATGAACAGATATGCTAAACTCCTATGGGAAGCAATGGTAATTCTACATAAAGCAGCATAAAGGTATTCTACATAAAGGTATATCTGAAGCTTATTGAAATAAATGCACAGAGGTTGCAAATGGATGAATGCCAGAGTCTGTCACCCAGGGTAGGGGAGTCAAGAACTAGATTTCTTAGGTTTAAGGTGCGAGATAGAAAGTTTTAATAAGAACCTAAGGGGCAACTTTTTCACATAGAGGGTGGTGAGTATGTGGAATGAGCTGTTGGAGGAGCAGTTGATGTAGAATGTCAACATTTAAAAGACACTTAGACCGGTACATAGATAGGAAAGGTTTAGAGGGATATGGACGAAATGTGGGCATATGGGATTACTTAAATGAAGCATCATGTTCGGCACGGACGAGTTGGGCTGAAGGACCTGTTTCCGTGCTGTATGATTCCATGACTATAAAAAAGTAAGCAGCTGCCCACAATGTGTACATCATAACATTCATCTCGCACACTGATGTTGTTATTGGTCTCATCAATTATAGACCATGCTACAATATTGTCATTCTAGTGACTAGCCGTATAAACTGACATGGAAGCAATTGTGATCTTGGTGCATCTCAGTTCTCCCATTGCAATAAACTACCAACCTTGGAGAAAGTTGTAACCCCAAGTTACCTACTTACCATAAAAATGTACTACAGGTTGTTTCTGTAAAAAAAGTATAAACATGGCAAACGTTTCTTCCATTTGTTGTTGCATAATAGCCTGATACAACTAATGTTTTTTTTAACTTCCTGTACTGCTCTACACAACCCTTTATACCAATGGTAAATCTAGACAATTTGGATTTGAAATTTCACAAAATACGTACTCTAGGCAAAGTGGCGATCATGTTCAAATATTGTTAACTGGAGTATTGGTTCAGTGATTTATCATACTTATTTTATCTACATTAATAAAGTGTTTCACCTACATATGGCACTTCCCCAAGAAGGCAACATCTATCATCAAGGATCCTCACCATCTTGGCTATGCGGTCTTCTCACTGTGACTGTCGGGCAGGAGGTACAGACCAGCAGGTACAGGTGGGACTACACCACCAGGTTTAGGAACAGCTATTTTCCTATAACCATCAGGTTCTGCACATACCAAATCCTACCTCTGCAATGGAACACTACAGTCCACCTCTTGCACTACCACAGGCTTGGTATTTTTTTCCATCATGTCTTTGCACTAATATCTTGCTTTTATGCACATTTGTCATTTGTCATTTGTCTTTTAGAAATTGTGTGTGTAATTTACGTATAATTTGTTTGTGTGGTTTGTTGTCTGGTTCGATGTACCTGTGATGGTGCGACAAGCAAGATATTTTATTGTATCTGTACCTCATCATACTGTTGCATATGACAATAAACTCGGCATGAGTCGATTGACTTGTTCACTTTGTAATGTTTTATGTTTAATACTACAATTCTTGAAGATGTATTCCTGAAAATATGAGGAGTACGTCTTGTATTGACAATTCGAAGGAGTGTTGCATTACATGGGGTTGGTCAATGTTGCTCCTTTTATCCTAGTAGCAAGGACATTCGCTTTAGATGACCTACTGAATTATTGTCATTCAGAATTGTGGCAATTGGACTGATTAGAGGTGGGATAAAAACAATTTAAATAGTTAATCAGAACTTCATGACAGAACAGTAAACTTACCAATCTGTGCATTGTCGTAGAGTAGCAGGTCATAAGCTCCTTGGTAACCAGTGCGATAGTTTGTTCTAGTACCACAATCCCACTGCACCACCACGGTTTTATCTGGTGTTGTGGTGCTGCCTTGGCGACCAATCTCTACCACGGTACCAACATGTCCTTCTCCATCATCCTGGTTTCCCCACATCCAATCCACACCACGTACAATCCGCATGCCCATTTCCATGGTGTACGATGTGTGACCGGTGACTCAATGGCTTATTAATCAACTGATGCAATGGCGTCTAGCGACAGATGTCTCCAACTGCCTAGAACACCTGGAAAAGGAAATACAAATCAATTAAACATTCTTCATTAATCTAGAGAAAATGTATTGCATTTTCCACATGTATTGCTTGTTGGTGCAGCACCCTTCCCTGAACTGTCCAGCTTCCATGACCTTCTCCATGGTAAACAGAGACGAAAAGTATTAATTTAAGCCCTCACCAGGCTTCCCACAGCTCCACACATAGCCTCACTGATCCCTCAGCAGACCAAGACAAACACTAACCCTACCATTATACGCTTAATATATACAAATAGAGTTATTTTGGATTCTCCTTTACCTCATCTGCCTAGGATATCTTATGTCCCCTTTTGACCTTCTGATTTCCTCTGTTTACTCCTGCATCCGGTATATTCCTGAAGGAATTCACTCTTTCCTAGCTACCAATACCTGACATGTGGCTCCTTGTTCTTCCTGAGCAGACCCTCAACATCCCTTGTTAGCCGTGTTCCCTGATCCTGCCAGCCTTCCCTTTGCTATATTTGCTTGGGTTCACTCATCACTAGAGAACATCAAGCTTGAACACTGTCACTTACAATATAGAGTTGCTGAAGATTTGAGAAAGGACAGGAAATAAATATTAAAAGAACTAGTGTCTCATTCATCTCATCATCTCTTTAGCTAAATAAAACCCTTATATATTTCTACTATAACTCTTTGCTTGGAATATTAGCACAGTGTCTCAAAAGAGAAATGATCAGCATTGTCCATTGTTCTTTAAAGGAGTGCATACTCCCTCCATGGAGTGCGTATTGGTGTACAGTAAAAAGGAATGCTGCACAGCATGAATCGTCATCATTGTCTGCTGTCAATTGGAGACTTGGTGCAGACAACCAGGAAAGAAAATAAATGCTTAGAATCATAGAATCATAGAAAATAGGTGCAGGAGTAGGCCATTCGGCCCTTCGAGCCTGCACCGTCATTCAATATGATCATGGCTGATCATCCAACTCAGTATCCTGTACCTGCCTTCTCTCCATACCCCCTGATCCCTTTAGCCACAGGGCCACATCTAACTCCCTCTTAAATATAGCCAATGAACTGGCCTCAACTACCTTCTGTGGCAGAGAATTCCACAGACTCACCACTCTGTGTGTGAAAAAAGATCTTCTCATCTCGGACCTAAAAGACTTCCCCCTTATCCTTAAACTGTGACCCCTTGTTCTGGACTTCCCCAACATCGGGAACAATCTTCCTGCATCTAGCCTGTCCAACCCCTTAAGAATTTTGTAAGCCTCTATAAGATCCCCCCTCAATCTCCTAAATTCCAGCGAGTACAAGCCAAGTCTATCCAGTCTTTCTTCATATGGAAGTCCTGCCATCCCAGGAATCAGTCTGGTGAACATTCTCTGTACTCCCTCTATGGCAAGAATGTCTTTCCTCAGATTAGGAGACCAAAACTGTACGCAATACTCCAGGTGTGGCCTCACCAAGACCCTGTACAATTGCAGTAGAACCTCCCTGCTCTTGTACTCAAATCCTTTTGCGATGAATGCCAACATACCATTCGCTTTCTTCACTGCCTGCTGCACGCCTACTTTCAATGACTGGTGTACCATGACACCCAGGTCTCGTTGCATCTCCCCTTTTCCTAATCGGCCACCATTCAGACAATAATCTACCCTCCTGTTTTTGCCACCAAAGTGGATAACCTCACATTTATCCACATTATACTGCAATTGCCATGCATTTGCCCACTCACCCAACCTATCCAAGTCACCTTGCAGCCTCCTAGCATCCTCCTCACAGCTAACACTGCCCCCCAGCTTAGTGTCATCCGCAAACTTGGAGATGTTGCATTTAATTCCCTCATCCAGATCATTAATATATATATTGTAAATAGCTGGGGTCCCAGCACTGAGCCTTGCGGTACCCCACTAGTCACTGCCTGCCATTCTGAAAATGACCCGTTTACTCCTACTCTTTGCTATTGCACCTTATTACAGCATGCTGTCTTCCAAAGGATCTTGCAGCCATTGATTTATTTTCAAGTTTCGTCATTGCTATAATGTTATAAATGTTATAGCCAGTTTGCCAAGAACAAGCTGTTACATCCTGTCACTAGTTACTCTAGTACTTTGTTTATTTTTGTAAATACATTTGCTCGTGTCTGCATTTTACAGTACTGCAACAGGCCCTTCAGCCTTCTGCACCTATGAACCATCTTGTCTATCAATACTAATCATTAATTCCATAACGATTCCATGCCCTGTCCAGATGCCAATTAAATGTTGTTACTGTTCCTGCCTCACTGTGTCTTCAGTCAGCTCATTCCAGACACCAAGTATCTTTTGTGTGAAAACTGCACCCCTCAGAACCTCTTTAAACCTCCACTCTCTCACCTTGTGCTAGCTCTAGATGCCCACATTCTAATGAAAATAATGTAGTTATTCACCTCTTGTTACGTTACAAACATCTAAGTACACCCCTCAGCCTACTATGCTCCAGCGGGAGAAAAAAAACACATAGTCCGTCTAATTTTTCCTTATAACTCAGACCTTCCAGACCTGGTAATATCCTCATAATTGTTGGCAGCCTTTCCCGTTTTATGACTTCTTTCCTATAGCAGGGCAGCTAGAACTGTACACAGTATTCCAAATGTGCCTTACCAATTTGCCTTTGTACAGCTGTAACAGGCACTAGGTCTTGCACTCAGTGGTTAAATTACCCCAAATTACAAATTAGGTGTCATCAATTCTTTTTGATTTTTTTTTCATGGACATGCAAACAGGATTTGATCTGTGCTGGCAAAAGATCCAAAGCAAACACAACAATGTCATCTTGGTAAACCAGTCCTACTGGCAGGTCAACAATGACTGGGCTTAATCTAGAGCGAGAAGGCAAAAATGAGAAACTCTGTCACAACTCACAAACTTGATGTAGGACAATGCCAAGAAGAAATCTATCCCTTCTGCCTGCTCATGATCTATATTCCATGCATATCCATGTGCCTATTTAAAACCCTTCATAAATATCACTATCAAATCTGTCTCCACCACCACCCCTGGCAGCACATTCCTGGCACCTGCCTCAGTGTGTAAAAAAAAGGCCCTGAACATCTCCTTTAAACCTTCTTCCTCACCGTAAAGCTAAACTATGGTATCTGACATTTCCATGCTTGGTAAATGGTTCTGACTGTCTACCTTATCTGTCTCTCATAATTTCATGCACTTCCCTCCACCTCCGATGCACCAGGGAAAACAATCCAAATGTATTCAACCTCCCTGGGCAGCAGCATCTCTGCTAAGCCTCTTCTGCACCCTCTGCAAAGCTTTCACATCCTTCCTGTAAGGGGGCAACTAACACTGCACACAGTATTCCAAATGTGGCCCAACCAAAATTTTATAAAATTTCAACTTGATTTCTTGATCCTTATACTCTATTAAGGCAACCCTACTAGAGGTGGCCTTTAATAGTGTATCCACTTGCAATTTTCGTGAAGTTATGGACTTGGACTCTCAAGATCCCACTGTACGTCAATGCTGCTCAAGGGTCATGCCGTTAACTGTACACTCGCCCCTTTCATTTGACCATCCAAAGTGCAACACCTCACACTTGCTCGGATTAAACTCCATCTGCCATTTCTTGGACCTTATCTGTATCTGATCTATATCCTGCTGTATTTATTGATAGGGTTCTTCACAGTCCGCAACTGCACCGATTTTTGTGTTGACTGCAAACTTACTATGCAAATTATTACCTTTTTGTCCAAGTCATTTATATATATCTCAAACAACAAAGGTCCCAGCACTGATCACTGAAGAACATCATTGGATCCAAACTCCAGCCATAATAATGCCCTTCCACCACAACCCTCTGTCTTTTATCAGTAAGCCAGTTGTCAGTCGAAACTACCAAATCTCTGTGGATCCCATACATCTTAAATCAAGAGTCAAGAGAGTTCTATTGTCATGTGTCCCAGATAGGACAATGAAATTCTTGCTTGCTGCAGCACAACAGAATATTGTAAGCATAATAGAGAACAGTTCATTGTGTCTATATACCATAGACCAATCTTAATCTTCTGCATCAGCCCCTCGCAAGTTTCCTTTAGTCTGCACCCACCTAGCAATGTGCTATTTCGCGTGCTCACTCATATTCTCGGTTCTTTGTGCACCTCAATTACACAGGTAAAGAGCGGAAACGTGCATATGACTGATATTATGATGTAGATTAAGAAGTGAATGCTGTCCTGGACAATGGGAGTCCAGTTTTCCCTCAGAATAGTGGCATGGGATCTCTGACATCCACTTAAGAGGCTGGACAGGTCCCAGTTTGAAATTTTACCTTCCGATATCAGTAATACCGATTTACGTGTTGACTGCTCATTCACGAGAAACATAAAATGAAGGGAAGATATGTCAAATGAAACATTTGTAGTCAACTTTTTGGTGCAATTTAAAAAGCAATTGAGATCACCAGTATTTCACTTGTGAAGTAAAAAAATAATTTAAAGGATATCATTCCAACATTTTGGAAGGTTCACTTGATGTGAAAACATCCCCCTGCGAAATTTTGATATTTCTGAATGAATTCAGCAAAACCTACATATCCTTGGCTGTAATGCTACCAGGAGGAAGCAGGGTCGTCTCTGACTTTCCTGTACATCATTAAACATGAGCGGTCAACCAAAATGTTTCCATTACTTCTACTTGAATTCCATTGCTTGGTTGCCATTTGCAATGATTTATGCCAAATCCGCTGATTACGAATGGAAATGCTGAGAGATCCATTGAGATAAGGCACAAGTTAAACCACGACAGAATTTTGAGAAGAATTAAAGTTATCTATAGTTCAAACTATAAGGTCTCTTACAATCACGTAAGTGGCCACACAGGCCCAGTTGGTGAGTTACAACGAACAATTGACTAACTCAGAGGTGTGGTTTTAACAGTATCCAAGGCACTTTGGTAAACCTGCAAAGGGTTCAAGAAGCTTTGCAAATTGACTGCAGCTGTGGTTCCTCTCAGACCTCAGGGGTTGGTAGTTGGACTCTGAGCTCGAGAGTAAGCAAGCATCATAGACAAGAGCTTCATGGAGGTGGGTCACATCATGGGTTCAGCCAGAGTGGGTGGGTGGTCAGCAGGAGGGGATAGTACAGGAGTCTCCTGTGGCTATCCCCCTCTCTAATCAGTATACCTCTGGATACCATTGAGGGTGGGGAAGGGGAGTTTAGCTTCCCATGGCAAAGCATCAACAACAGCCAGATCAGAGACACCATGACTGGGTCTGTTTACAGAAGATGGGTCCGTCTAGATGAGCAGCAGTGGTAGGGTCTGATATAAGGGGTATCTGTGGCCAAGGGTGTGAGTGCCTAGTGCTGGGTCAAAGACGTCTGAGCAGGTACAAGAAATTCTACGGGGAAGTTGAGCAGCCAGAAGTCACGATCCACATCAGTACTAACATAGGCAGGAAGAGGGATGAGGTCCTGCAAAGTGACTATTGGGAGTTAGGCATATTTTTCGGAGGGTGGCGCCGTTGAACATGGCAGCCCCGCCTGCAGCTGTTCGTCCTTTCATCCTTTTTTTAAGTTTTTAGTCCGTTAAAAAGTTTTGTTTTGGAGGTGTTTTAGTCTTTTTATGTCAGAGATGGTGGGGGGAAGGGGGAAACTGTTTTCCACAGTCCCTACCTGGTCGAGGATGTGTCTATTCTCCGAGCCGCATCTTCGCCCCCTCCTCGCAGCCTACCATCTGGATTGGTGCGGCCTTTACTGCCGCAGACCGGCCAGAGCTTCAGCGGCGACGCAGCACTGAAGTACCATCATGGAGCTGGCGATGCCTTAGTGTGCTGGGACGGCCTACTCTAACATCACGGAGCTGTGGTCTACGGAGCTTCCAGCCGCGGGCGGCGCTGACTTTAACATCGCGGAGCCTGGGATCTTTCACCGAGGATTGCCGTGTGGAGCTCCGTCCAGCTCAGCCTGTGGCCTTCGGGAGCCGTGGTCTCAGCTAGGAAGCGGCCGATTCGGAACTCCAAGCCGCTGAGAGTGTTCGTCCGATGCTGGAGCTCCATCATCCCAACGAGAGGGCCTAAAACATTCGGCCGCCGTTGCGCGACTGTGGAGGCCTCAACATGCCCCGACCACGGGTGAACAAAGAGGTAGAGGATGGAACTTTGTTGCCTTCCCTCACAGTGGGAAATGTTGATTCCGCTGTGTGGGGATGTTCATGTTAAATTCTATCGTGTGTTATGTTCTTTTTATTTGTATGGCAACCCAAATCTCGCTGTACCAACTGGTACAGTGGCAATAAATGTAAACTTGAACTTGAACTCGAATATTTTGAGGTAGAGATGGTCAACATTTCAGCTGAGACCCTGCGTCAGGGCCAGTCAAAAGGTCTCAAACCAAAATGTCGACCAACGCTCTGTCTCCATGGACACTGCTTGAACAGCTCGAGTTCCTCCATTACTTTTGTTGTTTTTCAGGGATAATAAGGTCTAGTTCACAAAAAGGCATTTGTCAGGTGTAAATAACTGGGATCAAGCACATCTCTAGAGAAATGTAACCAGTGTAAGAGTACACTCAAGAAGGAAATTAGGTGGGCATACTGGGGACATGGGATATCCGTGGTAGACAAAGTAAAGAAGAATTCTAAAATAATCTATAATTTTAAGAGCTAAAGATTAGCTAAAGAAGAGATTGTGGTCATTCGTGTTACGAGGCACAAATAGCAGGCAGGGTTCTCATTCTCACCATTTCACTGCAGAGAAGGACATGACAGCAAGTGAGTTCAGGGGAGGAAACAGTGATATCTTGGAGCGTATCGACATTACAAAGGAGGTACTGTTGGAGGTCCTGAAGTGCGTGAAGCTGGATAAATGCCCGCAGCATGGTCAGGTTTAGGAAGTGAGGAGATTGCTGGGGCCTTGGGAGAGATTTTTGTACCTTCATTGACCACATGTTATGTAGTGGAAGGCTGCGGTTTGATTAAACATGCCTTTAAGAAGGACAGCAGGTATAAGCTAGGGAGCTGCAGGCCAGTGAATCTCTCATGAGTACTGGAAAAGTTATTGGTAGGGATTCTGAGGGACAGAATTAATTTGCATCTGGAAAGACACGGACTGATTAGGGATAGTCAGATTGGCTTTGTGCAAGGAAGATCATATCTCACAAATTAGGTAGGGTTTTTTGAAGACGTGACATGGGAATTGATGAGGGTAGAGTGGTAAATGTTATCTACATACACTTTCAAAGTATTTGACAAGGTCCTGCATGGTAGGCTGGTCTGGAAGGTTAGAATACATGGGATTCAAGGTGAGTTAGCAAATTGAATACAAATATCAGTTTGGTGCTAGAGGTCAGGTGGTAATAGAGGGTTGCTTTTCAGAATAGATCAGTGCTATGCCGCAGAGATCAGTTGTCTATTGTTTGTCATCTATATTAATGGTTTGGATGAGAATGTAGAGAATGAGAATGATTAATACGTTTGCAGATTACATCAAAACCGCTGCTTTAGTGGACAGTGAAAGAGGTTACAACAGGATCCAGGTTCCAACTGGGAAAGTGGGCAAGAGAAGAGCGGATGGAGTTTAATTTGAATAAGTGCAAAGTGATCCTTTTTTTAGAAACAGGGCAGGGCAATGAGGAGTGTTGTTGAACAGAGAGACCTTGGGTATAAATACTCTACATAATTCCTTGAAAATGAGAACTCAGATCAACAATATGGCTAACCAGCCCTATGGCATCCTTCTCTTTATTGGCCATGACATTTAAGGGCCTGTCCCACTCGGCAATTTTTTGGGCGACTGCCAGCATCATATCAACACAAAATGTTCAAGATTTTGAATATTTCAAAACCCAACGACGACAAAAAAAATGTTGCGACACTTGAGAAAACACCGCGCGTCATACGCCATCACGCCGCGTCACCGCCACATCACCCCGCTAATTTTTTGGTGACCTGATATGTCAGTCAATTATGCCGGCAGTCGCCGAAAAAATCGCTAAGTGGGACAGGCCCTTTAGTACAAGAGCTGGAATGTCGTATTAAAGTTCTACAAAATGTTGGTTGAGCCACACTTGGAGCAATTTGACAGTTTTGGACGCCGCTCTACGGAGTCAGAATAGGTACAGAAAAGGTTCATAGGGATGTTGCTTGGATTGCTGAAGGATTCGATAGGCTGGTCCGTTTTCAGTGTAGTCAAGGAGGCCGAGTGGTGATATGATGTGATATATCAAATAATGCAAATCATCGATAGGGTAGATATTCAGAGTCTGCATGACATGGTAGGCATGTCTAAAACTAAGAGCAGTTAGCATCTGGAAGTGGCGGTGGGGGCAGAAACAGTAACTAAAAGAGGAATCCCGACAGGTACTTGAGTTAGCAGGGCATAAAGGAACAAGGAGATAATGCTGGTAAGTGGGATTAGTATGGATGGGCCGAAGGCCTGTTTCTAAACTGTACAAATCTATAACTATTATTTAGTTACCTGTAAGAAGTTTTCAATTTTGCTGTAGAAGGAAACTTTCGATTTAACATTTTGATTTGTCAAGTGCCTTATTGTGTCTCAAAAAGACCATGAAAAGTGTACAATTATCCTGGAATGCATCTTGTGAACTCAAGTGAGTGACTATTTTGTCATAGATTTTCAGATCAAGGAATGTCACAGGATTAAAAACAACATTCCGAAGCTTAAAATAGACAGGGCACAATTTCAGGTATGATTCAAAGACAGCACCTACGACAACACCGCCCTTCCTCAGCTCCATGCCGTAAATCAGTTTACATGCTTGACAGGCACAAGCTAACAACACTCACCTAGGTAAAAGTACAACCAAACCGAGTCAAACTGACGCCACTGTTTTAAAAAAAAAAGCATTATTTTAAACTGTACAGAAGTTGGATTCAGATATCAAACTGAAGATAAAAATTGAATAACCACATGTACATACCCAGTGCTGGACAATTCTCTCACTGTCTCGCCGCCCTCATGATTTTTGGCAACCTTTGAACACCTTGCTCGTGAGATACTGAGGGGGTCAGAATTACCAAGAGAGTATTTATGATTTGGGTGCATTTAGCAATCTGGTCATAAATTGTCCGAATTACTGATCTGAATTTCTTGCAGGTTTCTGCTCAATTCCAACACCGCCAATTATAAAAATCGCCCACGCACGAGCACGATTAGAACTGAACATAATATACGTGAAAACGATTTACCACAAGAGTACAGACTCGTTTAAACGTGTGCCGATCCAGACTACAATGGTTGAAAATAGCTCGTCAAGTATTTACCATGCACCCACTGCAAACAGTATCCACCTTCGTTTTAAAATGAGTTTGACATTTTTATATCTAGCAAAATCCAGCTTAATCTTAAAATGAAAGATAGATTTAAATAGTACATTTGATATTCCTTTCAGGATCTCCAAAGGCATGTTCTAATCAATGAGGCTTATTTGAACTGCAAATCCTCTCATAATGTTGAAAAAACAGCAGCCAATGCAGGCTCCCACAACACAAGTACGAGAACGACCAGTTCGGGCAGAAACTCACAATGAGAACTAATTCAATAGGTGAGCATGGTTGGCTTTGTGGGAGGAGCCCGTTTCTAACACATTCGCTTTTAAAAAAGCAAAGGCAATGTTTGCGGAAATTCAACATGCACCGAATAACCTGAACATGCAACAAATCGACCTTTGATAGTGATGTTTGTCAATTTTACGCAATTTCAAACAGAAGAACACAGTGCAAATTACACCCCAATATGGCAAAGCTGGGGGAGAGACAGTGCACTGATTCATGGTGTAGTAAGGAAACCTCAGCTCACTCTCACTATTCGAAACTGGAAGTCACATCCGTGCGAAATATCCTTTTTAGTGCCTAAATTGAACTGTAGTTCCAAATGCACAGAAAATCACCGTCAACTCAAGATAGGCAGCATAATTTTGTGAACCGTGTGCCAAAGTGGTCAATTTCTTTGCTTTTGGTTTTGCACTTAATATAATGGGAAGTTAAGCCAGATGTAGTGGTTAGTAAGGGGTTTACAAATGCAAATATGTAAAAACTGTTGGGTCCCAGTATATTGCTGCGTCTAATTATTGAAACTGAATGTTAACCCCATTGTTACAAAGCAGGTTTACGAATTAGCAAATATATACTCTTCCATCAGAATTACGAAACTCTGTGGCTCACAGCAAGAAAAGCTTTCAAGCAGAGATCTTTCAAAACTCACCTACAAAATTGCCAATACAGAGCAGCCACAAGATTACTACAAAGCCTGCCAACACAGGTTAGCTTTCCAAATTAAAATAGCCTCTTACAATGAATTTCAAATGGAAGAAAAGAACCCACCATCTTGTCAGCTATTCTTGATAATTAAACAGCGAGAGTTGGAAGGATGCCAGTGCACAATCTTCGTGCTTGTGGCAATGCACAGAACCGTTCCTTAATTCTCTTAATTCCCTGCCCCCCTCTACCTTGCCTTCTTCACATGACATCAAATAAGTTTGAGACTCAGCTTTAGACTTACCCTGCTGCTTTTCGGTCTGGTTCTGGTCTTACAGCTCTGTTGCTGTGTGTGCTCTATGTGATCGTTGTTCTCCACTACCATTCTCTCGATTTCCAGAAACCTTTGCCTTGTGTTCATGGTTTGCACTGCCCAGATGTGGTTGGGGGCATGACTATCAGGATGATCATTCCCTTCCTTTGATCATAAAGCACACGAGGACAAGATACCTTGTCCAGAGCCATCGAAGATAGACACAAAATGCTGTAACTGAGTGGGACAGGCAACATATCTGGAAAGAGGGAACGGGTCGAGACTCTTCTTCAGACTGAGAGTCAGGGGAGAGGAAAACTTGAGATATGGAAGCGAAAGTTGTGAAAAGCAAACATTGATCAATGAAATGTAGAATGGTTCTTGTTGGCTGAGGGGAAGGTGGCAACAAGGCATACAAACAGTAAAATTAAGGAGGACAGTGAAACTAGTCGTAGTGCTGGTACGCGTTTCCCCATTGAAGCCTCGGCATGGAGGATTTGAATGAACATTGAAACGTGACGTTGAAACCTGGACCCACATGGGTGGATTGCATGAGCAGCAGTATCATTGGTCATAGAGCTTGGAAACAGGCCCTCCTGCCAAACTTGCCCACTCCAACCAGCATGCCCCCCTGTCTACATTTGGCCAGTATCCCTTTAAACCTATCCTATCCATGTACTTGTTCAGATGTTTTCTAAACATCAACAGTGGATGGGGTAAGAATGAGCATTCCTGCTCTCCTTCCTCCTAGGGCCATAAGCAGCATTGCACAGTTCCTTAGCTTCTCCCTGGTTTGGTCTTCACCTAGGGTGGGCAACTGTCCCGTATTATCCGGGACATCCCGTTTTTTTGGCTAAATTGGTTTGTCCCATACGGGACCGCCCTCGTCCCATATTTGACTGACACTGCTCAGGTCGAGGGGACTGTCGGTTCGGAACGTCGCGTCCAGCCCCGCCTCACACGTCCCGACCTAGTGCAGCCCATCGAGTACAGCAGCAGGACCTCGCCCATGGCCCCGTTGGTCGGCAGCCTGGCCAGCTGTCCAATCTTTGGACCTTTGCTGACCGCCGACACCACCACCACCTATTCTCATGGCCGATCATCGGTTCATGAGTTGGATGGGGTGCCGGACTTAGCGCGCGGCGTCGCACGGGCCAATACTCCTCAGCTGGCCCACCGGCTGGGCTTTGTATGCAGTCCAGCACCCGGGCCAACTCATCATTCACCCAGCCACGGCCGAGTCGGTCAACGAATTGCCGTCGGGAATTTGTTCCTTATTTGGGAGTTAGAAAGTTGGCAGCCCTATCTTCGCCCCCAATCCCCACCTCCATCTGCTCCACGGTCTGTTCGCAGCTGCACCAGGAGGCGCCGACCAATTGTATTAATTGCATCTCCCAGCGCTTAGCCCGTGGCCTTTGAGATGATACAACTGTTCGTCTAGACACTTATAACGTGCTGTCGGTGAAATTGCCCTGATCTCTCGGGCAGTGCACTCCAGGTTTTCACCACTCTCTGGGTGAAAAAGGTCATCTCAGAATCCCTCCAAATCTCTTCCCACTTGCCCCAATTCTCTCTATGTCCCCTTTCAACCTCTCCAATATTTATTAAATTACCGTTTGCTTTTATTTATGTTCATTATCAAAGGGCCCTTTTATTGAACAGGTTTGACTGTCAAAGCTATGATGTAGATCCTGTGCTAGCTACATAGAGCTGGTTATTTGGTAAGGATTACATCCACCTTGTTGAGATGCTCACCGTTTTCCCTTTGTTTATTTTAGCAACCCAATTAAATATAACTCTAATTACGAAGACTAGAAATGTTCCAAGTTTCAGCTCATGCTGTCGTTCCCCGCTGCGCATCTTTCCTTCAGCCTAGCGACCCTGATTGGAACCTACCCCGGCAGACTCCAGAACATTCTCGCCAAGCCCGCTGGAACTCGCAGCTCAACTTCAGAAACACAAAGATACGTTCTCTAGTACAAGCGCAGTTGGAAATTAATGTCCATTTATCTCACAGTTTCGTCAATTTTGGGCATCATGTACATGGCCTAGCAACAGCAACACTAATGACTCACTGGAGGTTATGTTGTACAGGCTACGTTTCCTGAAGATCTTCTGAATAAAAGAAAACCCAGTGTTGAAGGCACAGATCCGGCTGACGCTCATCGACGACTACAGGAAAGATTTGGCCCAATGATCTCTCGGTAACCTAATGGCAGACTGGTGTATAATCACAGAGACTTCATACAGAATACAGTGCTGTTTGAATTTCCATTGCTGCAGAGACCTGCAGGGTTAAACCAGTTGGGCATGTGGTCTGAAGGAGGAATATATATTTTGTAAACAAGGGTTTGGTTTCATTCGGGTTGACCTAGGCAACAGTTCTTGCGCTGTCATGTTTTCCATTGATGCTTCTTTTACATCTGTTCATAGTCACTCTATTAAAAAGTTAGCCTGGTGCCAAACAGGGGTAATGTGTGCCATTAATTGGAAACAATGGAATCAAAGGCGTACGAACACACAGAGGTTGTTCTTGCACTAGAGTGCTTCAGCTCTTTAACTGTGCAAACAAATGCACACTAGCATTGTTCACCCTTCCACATCAGATCAAAACATGGAACAATTCAGCCTATAAACGATTACAATTGCAAACCGCACAAAACACAGAGCAACAGCAGAAATGTACAACTTCACTGGTCAAACTGTCACAAAACCAATAAGGACAATTTAATTTTAATAACACGCGATAACAGATCACAAGACAAAGCAAAACAGAGCACGCTCCGTTACCTCCAGTGAGGATCCTGGCCAAGTTGAAGAAATGCACCAAACTATTAATAGCAGTAATTCCAGGGAGATAAATGACCTCAGCAAGCAAACATAAACACTGCTTTCAATGTGCTTTGTACAGTAAGGAAGCAGCCTGCACCGAGTAGAATCTAGATAAAGGGAAGCAGAATATCAGCTGCCGTCTGGCAAATCATTGCTTTCTCAAGGTGACGGCTCTGCCTGGGTTCAGAGGGAAGTAACAGGATGTAATCTCAGCAATAAGACAAAGCAGAAGGTGTGCTGCTGATCCAATTACTTAATCGCTAGTTGATGAACGATGCACGAAGGCAGCTTCCAAATGCAGTCTGCAGAAGCCGAGGTGGAGAGGGAAAGCAGCAGACAAAGCCCCAAGCTCTGGTAACACACATGCTTCTCATCCTCAAATCCCGGAGACTCCACAATAAAACAAACTGCCTCCCCCTGCT
Organism: Raja brachyura; assembly: GCA_963514005.1. The sequence continues at coordinate 16,941,296 of OY740811.1, forward strand.
GTGCAGGGCATTCAGTATGAACCTCAATATGTAAATCAAGCTCACAAAGCAAGAGGCGTGCACAGAGCACTGGAATCTAATCCGCACTCTCTGTACAGGAGGTGGGGAAAACCTGCCCCACTATTCATTCTTACACAGTGAACAGCTCAATTTAACAGAGCCGCTTTAATTCAACAGAGATTTCACTTCACAGATCAGTTTGCATGAAGAAACCTATTGGTCCATTGAGCTATTTCGAGCCACTACCTCCTTGCAGCTCTGGTGAACACACAGGCACGACAGATGAAAGGTCAGCCACCTGAAACACAAGCCCCACCTCTCACACCATAGATACCCGGCCAGCTGAAGGCTGCTGGCATTTTCTGCTTTTATTTCAGATTTCTGGTACAGGCAGAATGTTGGTAAAAGGCTTCCTCCAAAGGGCAGCGTGCTAACAACACAGCCAAAAGTAGCGTACTAACCTGCTGTGGAAACCACTCGAGCACAGATTTCACCAAGAACACGGCAATTTAGTAATGAGGGTGATAATTTAGTTGCATAGTAACATAGAAATAAAAAATAAATAAAATAAATACAAATAAGGTCACTAGCTGCCCCAAATATAGGGTTGTTGATAGTTGCAGGGACCCCTTTAACAATCCTCTCCTTAAAGGGACAAAACTCATCAATTAGTGGATGTGGGGGACATTTATTTTACCAAATAATAATAATAATATCTTTTATTGTCATTACACATAAGTGCAACGAGATTTGGTTTGCAACTCCATCTGATGTCATAACTTAAACAACTAATAAAATTTAGATTTAGATATTTAGATTTAGATACCCCAAGAACAAGGTTTGTGAAAAGAACATTAGAACAGTAAAACAGTCAAAACTAAAACAGACTAAAGTGCAGATGTGTCTGTGCGACGTGACCATCCGAGGGAGACAGTCCATGGGGGTGGGGGGGTACTCAGCAGGGCCGGTTCAGAGCCGCTATAGCTCTTGGAATTAAACTGTTACTCTGGTGGTGCGGGCGTAGAAGGCCTTGTAACGTCTGCCAGAAGGGAGTAGTTCAAACAGTCCATTACAAGGGTGAGAGGAGTCTTTATGGATGCTGACGGCCTTCCTAAGGCACCGTGTGTGGTAGATGCCCTCCAAGGCTGGTAGCGGTGTCCCAATGATCTTTTGCACTCTGTGGACGACACGCTGAAGAGCTCTCCTCTCCGCCTCCGTGTAGCTGAGATACCACACAGAGATGCCATACGTTAGTATGCTCTCTGTGGTGCAGCGGTAGAAGGTCATCAGCAGCTGTTGGGGCAGACCAGTCCGTTTCAATGTTCTTAGGAAGAACAGTCGTTGCTGTGCCTTTTTGACCAGCGCAGCGGTGTTAGTGGACCATGTGAGGTCCTCTGAGATGTGATTACCCAGAAATTTGAAGCTGGACACTCTCCACACTGTCCCCGTAGAATGACAATGTTCAAAGTATATTTGGACAGGTACTTTGATAGGAAAGGCCTAGATGGATGCGGGCCTAATGCAGGTAAATGAGAAGAGCGCAGATGGGCATCACGGTCCGAATAGGCAAGGTGGGCAGCATGGGTTTGTTTCCGTGATGTATGATTCCATGAGTGCAGGGCAAAGCTACCATAAGTGGAATTCAGGTATTCATGTTTAGAAATATGCTTGATTTTGTGCATCTGGTTGTGATCTAACACAACACGGGGGTCTCGACAGAAGTTCACATATTCGTAAAGGTCCTCGGGGCCCATCAAAAATACATTAGTTACCATTAGTGCACCCAACTCATGCTCTGGGTGGCTCACCAAACCCATCCTTTCAGCCTTTGCTCCTCTCACCTTCTCCCTAAAGGACCAAGCTCAATTTCTGCACTGACCTGAACAATTCAGTTTCAATCTCTTCCTAAGAAGGGTCTCGACCCAGAAAGTCAGCTATTCATTTCGTCCAGAGATGCTGCCTGACCCGTTGAGTTACCCCAGCATTTTGTACTCCTCTTTGGAGTAAACCAGCAACTGCAGCTCCTTACCACACATTCAATCTCTTCCTGTTGGTCTGGAGATTTGTGTGCCATGGAAAAGCCTTTGACATGCTTGTTAAATTATCGCCATCAAGTACCCATTTTGTCTTCAGCAGATATTCCCCCCCCCCCCCCCCATAATCAAAGACAAGAGCATTGTGTGGCGTCACATGCACATGTAGACTCACATCACAGGTACAATTGCGTTTGGTTTGTGAGTGGCTTGTCACGAGTTTTATAGAATGATTACAATTCAAGAGGGGAATTTTGAAGAAAAATGTGAAGAAGCCCATGGATACACTGCATCCAATAGTGCTTTATAACAGACCAGGAACTTGCGGACACTATATGCAGTTACCCCAGGAGTGGGAAAACTGCTCCCAGTTTCGTACTAATCCCCCATCAATAGTAAACATTCTGCACAGAACTAGGGCATTCTCAGGAACACACCCTTGCCATAACTATGGATTGTCATTTCTGATGATTAAAAAATGCCTGGGCAACACCTTTGATTTCCCCAAGATATTCCTGGGGAGTACGAGCAGGGTGTGTTGGGAATAAAAAAGGCAAACAGTTTTTAGCCCCGTGATAAGAACTTGCATTTAAAAAATCTAAATTCTCTCATTTACATCAAAATAGAAAGACCACAGAGAAGCTTTAATAAATATTAAAGCATTATATTGCCAAAGCATATCTAATGGCACAAAATACATTTTACATTAAGAATAAGCTGAAAGCAAGAGAAAATAAACAATTTAATGATTACATTTCTACTTTTCCTGTAAATTCTCCAGGTAACAAATCCTTGAAATGCAACACATCTCAACTCTCCATGTAAACAGTTAATCATGTGTGCGCCTCAATAGAGAGGGGATTGAATGTACTTCTGGATTCGCAGCAAGGAGTTTGTGATGCAAGAAAGTCTGGGTCAGAGAGTCTGTTCCAACGCTACAGCCAAGGTTCTTCAAATCCACATATTCTTTGAATGCTGAATATTATTGGGCTATGGAAAAGTTATCAAACCACATGACAGATCTTGTCTTCACCAGCCAAGACACCTGCAAGTTGGCAATTCAGAGCAATAATTTGGTCCAATCTTTGTGTCCTTGGCCAAGAGAAATAAAGGATTGGGGCAAAAAAGAAAACCTGCAGATGCTGGAAATCCGAAACAAATATATAAAGTGCTGAAACACTCAGCAGGTCAGGCAGCAACAGTGGGAAAGAAACGCAGCTAATGTTTTGCGCCATCAGAAAACACAATTGGATTAAATTGCAGAGAGGGGAAAGAGTTGGAGAGAACAGAGCGAATGTGTATGATAGAATGCAGACCAAAAATTATAAAGGTATCAATTACTTTAGATACCAGCAGGAGAGAAGGAAAAGAAAAAAAAGATTGAAACAAAAAGGTACAATACTAACCACTACCCAAGCAACTACGATCTTTGAAACATAGAAACATAGAAATTAGGTGCAGGAGTAGGCCATTCGGCCCTTCGAGCCTGCACCACCATTCAATATGATCATGGCTGATCATCCAACTCAGTATCCCGTCTTCTCTCCATACCCTCTGATCCCCTTAGCCACAAGGGCCACATCTAACTCCCTCTTAAATATAGCAATATATTGAAGGATTATGTTTTTTGGTTGCACTGGAAAATTTGGTTTTACACTATTATAGTGACCTAATATTACTATTATTAGTTTATGCATTATTGATTATATATTTATGTGCTACTGCATTAATGTAGTGGTAAGGGTGCAGAAAGTAAGAATTTACATTGTTCCTCAGTTGATCCACGTGACAATTAAACATTCTTCACTCTTGATCTGCAACAAGAGAAAGTCTAACCAGTTATCCTAAGCTTGCCTGTGTTGTGGACACAGGCAGCAGGTGTAACAATGTTGGGATAATGGGTAGATGAAGCTGAATGGGAAGAAATGCAAGTTGATGCATTTTGGTAGGAAAACAAGAGGCACAGGGAATATAGGATACAACTCTAAAAGGGTGGCAGTGTAGAGGGATACAGCTCCTCACCAGGTCATGGCATGCTTCTACTCCGTAGATCTGTTTGCAACCCAAACAGTTTGCAAGTCAGAAATGCAGCCACAAACCAAGTTGTCACATTGCAACTGTAGCCAAGCTGTAAAACGTCTTCTTGGGATGGAAGCAAGGGGACAAAGAGGAGAAATAGGCAGAAAAAGTTGAAGAAGAAAAAGGGAGCTATGGAAGATTTGGAGAAGGCATTAAGCAGTCCTGATCAGCCCAGCAAATGTGTCACCATCCCACGATCTTTAGATGGGCGTCTTCAGGATATCACAGAGGAAAACCTTGCCGCATGCTATTATTGCAGTGTATTGCCCTGGCCAAATCTTCCAAATAACCTTGCGTTGATGCCATTAGATATCTGACAATTTCCATTTGGATCAAAACAAAAGGAGATCTGCATCAATCCTTATCATTATAAGCAAATGACACTATGGAGTGTCCCTCGCACCTCACTGCTCTCCGGTCGGTGCATGTTATTACAGCTGTACAGATGAGTTCTGAAGTGGGGTTATCCTGAAGAAACCCAAACTGTGCATTGGGAAGTGCTGCTTGATAGTGTTTTCAATTGCAGTTTCCGTCACTTTATTCACATTTGAGAGTTGACCGTTGAGAGAGCACTTTTCGTTAATCAGCCAGATTGCATTTATCCTGCTTTTTACACACAGGACAGGTTGAGCAATATTGTGTAGATATTAGTATTGCAACTGTACTGGAACAACTTGGGTAGAGGCACGGATAGTTTTAGAGCACAGGTCTTCAGCACTACAGCTGGGATGGTGCTCGTAGCACAACTTTTGCTGTATCCAGCGCTCTCAGCCATTTATTCAATATCACATGGTGTGAATTGATTAAGTTAATTCCACTATATAAGAGACACAAACAGAGAACTCTTGGATCATGATTATAAACTCTTGCAGCATAACAGAGATGCAGATGTCAAATTTCAAACTTTTCACACAAAAGTGAGCAGGCAACTGCACAGTAACCAATAAACAATAGACGCAGGAGTAGGCCATTCGGCCCTTCGAGCCAGCACTGCCATTCAATGTGATCATGGCTGATCATCCACAACCAGTACCCCGTTCCTGGAGATTATTGCATTAAAAAAGAATTTATACAATGTCTTAGATTTGAAGTGGCGTTTAATAATAAACTGATGATCTCGGGGAACACTATAAATAGGCTCAGTAAAGTATGATCTCGAGGAAGGGAAGTAAGGCGTGAATGTTAGAATAGAATCTGCAACAGAAGCAAATCTCTGCACTGTTGACCTTTCCTTATAATCTTTTATCTTGAGATTACAGACAGAGTTAGTGTGAATTAATTCACTAGACCTTCACTTAATTCAGAATGATTATGCCCAGTAAAATATTCTTGGAATTAATTTACAAATCCAGAGATGGCAAAATAATGCCTTTGGGAAGAAACTTACTTCAAACTCTAGTTGTAGCACAGCAAATGGCAAATAATCACCCTGAGTGACAGGAATGATAAAAGAGTTCCCTGCACAGTCACATTTGTGTACTGAGCCTGGAGACATACCTAATAAGGCAAGGATACTATGACTTTCACTCCCATTTCACTGATACAGTGATCAAATGCAAAAAAGGCAACAAAAGTGAGAAATGCTTAATTATACCACTGACTAAATATAAAAAAAAATAGAAATGCAAAAAATACAGACATTTCAAGACGTTGGTACTTCCTTGCCTTTGGAAAGAGAATGCATCTCCTGTGTAGTGGATGGAATTCAATCATTTGAATGTCGAGGCTGACATTAATGCATTACAACTCCATGCACAATTTCCTCAGATTTCTTTAGCAGTGAATTGCAAATTTACAATAACATGAAAACAGTTTACATTTAGTAGCAGAGCATTTGTGTACTGGTTGTTAGGAAAGAAATGCCATCTAGCCCCAGACAAAGGCAAAATGTCTTGGTAATAAACAAAGGACTATTTTGATTGGAATGGGGGTGGATGTGACTGAAGGAAAGCAGTACTACATGTAGAAAATGAGGTGGAAATGTAAGATGAAGAGATTGTTTAAACAAGCTGGAGATCAAGCTCGGGGCGGCCCATTGATGTATGGTGTGGCACAGTGGTAGAGTTGCTGCCTTACAGTGCAAGAGACATGGGTTCAATCCTAATTACGGGTGCTGTATGGAGTTTGTACTGTACGTTTTCCTTGTGACTGTGTGGGTTTTCTCCCACACGCCAAAGATGTACGGTTTGTAGGTTAATTGGCTTTGATAAAATGGTAAGTTATCCCTAGTGTGTAGGTTATTATTGGTCAGTGCAGACTCGAAGGGCCTGTGTCCGCACTGTATCTCTAAAGTCTAAAATCTTTTCCAAAGGTGTAATTGTCAAAACTTTGTCAGCATGTGTCCTCACCTCCACCCCATAAACATCTTCTCCTGGCTTCTCACTAAACTACCTACAGCAAATGCTGAAAGGAGAACCTGCCATTAGAATTTCAACGTTACAAAAATAGATTTTGTGAATAGCAACGAAAGTGCATTTATATCATGGACCAATCTGTATAAATTTATATCTCCACGTACACGGTCTATTGCATACACATATTAACTAAAAACTTGAGAAATGGGAACAAAGATTTTGTGGCATTGCCTTGGTAATACTTTTTTTTTTCAAAAATAGTGTAACTGATATTTCCACAGGACACTTGCTCAGATGGCTCAATTGTTATTGATTTCACTGAAAGGAATCCATAGAGCATGTTTCTCATTGTGGTTCCTACTCACCCAGTTAATTCACAGAATAATTTCCTGCAGATAGTTACCCTATGCTGTGTTGTATATGGCCCGCCAGCACCATATTCAAATATTTATTCTATGCATGTATCTTTATAGTGACATATGGGAAATTATTAGAGGCACAACCGACAAAGCCAAATCTTCGCAGCTGCAAATTTTAAAAAGTCCCTAAAAATTGATCATTATTGATCAACATTTCTCTTTCTTGGCCCAAGTGAGACTTTAGACAATTGCGGAACATGGTCCAGTCCTCAAGTATAATTAAATACAATACTCACCAGGCATCAAACCTAGAACCTTCCCTTGTTGGGGAAACAACAGTCCAAAGTTTGTCAGCTTTGATTTGATAGTCAAGAGCATTTTATGGACTGGGCTGTCTTCATTACTTTTTTGCGGTCTTCTTTGGTAACTGGGCGTTCGAGTTGCCGAACCACGCCGTAATGCAACTAGTCATCATGCTCCTTACTGTACTCCTATAGAAGTTCAAGAGAGTATTCATCAACATGCCAAATCTTCTCAATCTTTTGAGGAAGTAGAGGCATTGATGGGCTTTCTTCTGATTGCATCAATGTGCTGGGTCCAGGACAGATCAGAGATATGCACTCCAAAGAATTTACAGTTTTTGACTCTCCCCACCACCGTCCCAACAATTAAGGTAGGTTTGTGGATTCTACACCTTCCTCTTCTACAATCAACGATCAGGTCCTTGGTTTTACTGATGTTGAGAGAAAGGTTGCTGTTCTGGCACCATTCAATCGCTCTTCCTTCTATACTCTGACTCATGACCATCTGTAATTCATCCAACAACAGTGGTGCCGTCAGTGAATTTGAAGATGGAGTTGGAAATGTGTCCAGCTACACAGTCAAGGGTTTAGAGTGAATAGAGCAGAGGGCTGAGCACACAGCCTCAAGTTGCTCCCATGCTGATGGTTATTGAGGAGGAAGTGTTGCTCCCAATTTGTACTGATAGTGTTCTGTTGATTAGGAAGTCGAGGTCCACTGATACACAGTGATGTTACCTCCAATTCAGTGATAATGAAAAAGGCAACTAACGTTTCTAATGCGTTGCCCAAAATATCAAATGTCCTGAATTCAGAGAAAAATCAAAGTGGCATTTGGGGAAAACAACCAAAACAATGCTTCTGTGGGTGGAAGAAGTGTCATTGGAGAATTAGGAGGTAAGCGTTGGGTTGTAGCTGACCCAGGCGAAATACAAGGTGCTATTCCACTGGTTTGTGTTTAAGCTCGCCTGGTAGAGGAGTCGATACTGTATACTTCCGCTGGAATATCTTAAAACATTTGATGAAGTGCAAGCATAATAATTCACTGCTGACACACGTTTTACAAATGCAGTTTTATTAAGGAGCTTATGACAGCTGGAGACTTGATGACACAGGAAGGAAATGGAAGCTCTTTGTGACGCATTATACAAGTCTGCAAACAAACCTTTCTTGTCTTTTAAATTAGAACAATTACTAGTTACATGGACAAGTGCAGATTGTGAATGGAAAGCCATCATGACTTTACAAAATGTGACTGACTATTTCTGTGAAGTTACCAAGAGCGTTGATGAGGACAATGTGTTTTATTGAGGGAAATATTAACTTCCAGATTAAGTTTGATAAAATGCTATGTAATAGGCTCATCAACAAACTGAAGTTCATTGAATCCGACCATGACATGTGAATATTTTTGGATGAGGAAGATACATAGTTGTATGCCCTTAAGGCTGGTGTCAGTAAATAGTTTTCCTTGATGAATATCACTACTATGGACATCTTGTGCAGGGCACGATTTCAAGATTTGCAAAAGACAAAAGTTAAAAGCATGTTAAATCAGTCTGAAGAAAGGTCTCGACCCGAAACGTCACCCATTCCTTCTCTCCAGAGATGCTGCCTGTCCCGCTGAGTTACTCCAGCATTTTGTGTCTATCTTTGATTTAAACCAGCATCTGCAGTTCCTTCACACACATTAAAAGTATGTTAAATGACTTTAGAGGATAACAATGCAGACTGGAATGGGGAAATTATGGCAGATAAAATTTAACAGAGAAACATGACATGTTTTGAAAGAAAGGAAAGTAATATCAGTGTATTGTTCTAAAGGCTGTGCAAGAGCAGAAATACTGCATGTGCAAATATTTTTAAAGTCAATGGGAATTACAAAGAATTGGTTTCAAAACAGATCCACAGGATCCTGTGCAACATAAACAATGAAATAAAGATCAAAGTCATTGAATCTCTATGACCCAAATTTGAATGCACCTGTAAGTATTGTGCCAAACTCTGGTCACCACATCAGAGGAACAAAGTCGCGGTCTTGGGGTTCAGAATAGGATGTACTTGAATGATCCCAGTTTGCATGAGGGACTTGAGAAGATAGGGTTTTCTCCTCAGATTATAAGGACACTGCCTCTTCTACCCTCTCCATCAGGCAAGGGATAGAGCAGTCTGAAGACACATATCTCCAGATTCAGGGACAGTTTTTTCCCCAGCCGTTATCAGGCTACGGAACCATCCTATCACCAACTCGAGATCCATCCTGACCTACCATCAACCTCACTAGTCTCTCATGCAAACTGGGATCATTCAAGTACATCCTATTCTGAACCCCAAGAACGTGACTTTGTTCCTCTGGTGTGGTGACCAGAATTTGGACTATCTTTAATCGGACTTTACTGGACATTATCTTGCACTAAATGCTATTCCCTTCATCCTGTATCTGTATACTGTGGACAGCTTATTGTAATCCTGTATAGTCTTTCCGCTGACTGGATAGCATGTAACAAAACAATCTTTTCACTGTATCTCAGTACACGTGACATTTAAACTAAACTAAACTAAAAGGATTACATGGAGATTTTACTTCGGAGTCACGTGAGTGACTTCGTGAAGACCCCGCCAACACGCATGCGCGGCATATCGTCGCGCGCATTTGCTCACGGCAGCTGGGGGGGGGGGGGGGGGGAGTGCGCTCCCTCAACCGGCTCCTTCAAAAAGGTAAGCAGCTGCAGGTAAGTTAACCTTGAGCTGGTTTACCGTTTTGTGTGGTCTGTGTGTTTTTCAGAACCATGGAAGGAGGAAGAAGTGGGAGTCGCGTTCAGCGAGTGAAGTCCTCGGAGCTGCCCGCTACATCGGGAGCAGCTGAGACACCACCGAGGAAGAAGTCGCGGCAGTCGGGGAGCTCTGAGCAGCTGACCAGACCCGGCACAACCCCTCTGACTAAGAAGAGGGTGTCCGCGCAGGAGCAGGGGCTGGGAGACCCTGACTCCAGAACTCCAGTGCCCAAGACCAGGGCTGGAGGTAAGGCACGTGGGGCTCTTGGAGCAAGCGTGTCCGCGAGTGCATCCCCCCCTTTAAAGGTCCCTCGCGGGCAGAACAGGGGGGAAGCCTCGCTAAAGTCCAGCCTTGTCGGTACGGCAGGCAGGGACAAGCCACTGGGGAAACCTGCAAGGAAGCAGACCAGTGGCAATGCTGGCGTGCCGAGGATCCCTGTGGGGGCAGGATGTACCGGCACACCACCGGAACAGGCTGCCGTAGTGCGGGCCGGTGGCAGCAAAGTACGGTCCAGCGCCCCTGCTGAGGCGGGTAAAGCAGACCATGCGCCGCCACAGTCCCGTTTATATGTGGAACGCTGTGGTGGTAAGCCCGCACGGACATCAGAGAGTCCAGTTTCTGGTGCAAGTACTGACTCTAGCCCTCTTCCCTCCCATCAGACAGAGGGGCCGCTGCTGTCCAAACGACGGCGGACCAGCGGTGTGTCCGTGTGGGAGTCGCACAGCCCCGCTGGAGTGGGAGCTGGCGACTTCCCGGCAGTACATTCCGTGGGGGTGTTGACAACTGCTGGAAGCCCCGGTTCCTCTGGAGAGGCTGGGGAACACGACCAGTGGCCCGCGTACAGCGGTGACGGTCGTATCGGCCGGTTGGAGCATATGGTGGAGGTGCTATATCAACGGGACCTGGAGCGTCAGGAACGGGAATCCCAGAGGTCTGGGAGCTACATGCAGCCGCCACCTTCTATCTCCCCGTCGCTTGAGAGCCAGCAAGGAAGTATGGGTGAGCCTGAGGAGGGAGAAGAGGTCCAGAACCCACAGGAAATGTTGGAGGCGGTGTCGAAATTTGGGTCACCTGCGGCGGCAGGAGGACCACTACATCCCAAAATAGCGGCGTCAATCGATTTCCTGACTACGCACCAGCTCCAGGATACCGTGCTCTCGGAAACAGTGGGGAAGTATAAGGCACCAGCAAACTGTAACTCCCTCAACGTACCGAAAGTGAATGCAGCAATATGGGGGAACATGTCGGCGAACACAAGGGTCAAGGAGGGCAAGCTCCAGAAAACCTTAAAGCTGCTGACAGCAGGTATCACGGCTTTTGCTCGGTCGCTGGATGCCACGAATGTGTCCGAGGAGCAGCAGGATGCGCTAGCACTTCTGTGCACCACACAGTTTGAGATAAACTGTTTCAGGAAGAGCTCCATCCGGCCAAATTTGAATCCCAAATTTGCGGGATTATGCAGCACCTCCACCGCACCACCACCACCAAGGCAGTTGTTTGGGGAAGACCTGCCTAAACGCGTAAAGGAACTGGACGAGGAAGCCAAGACTGTGGGGATGATGAGACAGTCTTATTCATCCAAAACTCCCGGTTACACCAGGCAGCAGCCACGTTCCTCGTTCAGGCCCCACACATCGGTGGACCAAGGCCCCAGAACATATTCACAAACATATTCCTCGGCGGGGGCCCAACAGCAGAGGCCTTTTTTATTCCAAGGCCAGCCCAAGCCAGCTTGGAAGATGCGGCAACAGGGCCGCGCCACACGAGGAGCAAAGACACCACAGTCCAGACCCCGGCGCTAACCTTGGAGGTAAGGGGGCTTGGGTCCGTCCACAACGTAGCATTAGTAACCTCACCGGTGGGGGGACGGCTTCGGGGTTTCCGGTCTGCTTGGGATACCCTAACTACGGATCCTTTTATTTTACAAAGCATTCAGGGTTATGAGATAGAGTTTATTAATGGCAGAGATCCCCCTTCGCAACATGAGCCTAGTCGCAGATTTGCACTCTCTCAGTCAGAGAAGGAGCGGGCTCATGTTGAAATACTACGATTAGAAAAGAAAGGGGTGATACAAAAAACGACGCACGAGCCATTGGAGTTTGTTTCCAACATCTTTACTAGGGTTAAGAAGGATGGAGGCTGTCGGATTATCATCGACTTAACCCAGTTGAATGCTTTCGTACAATATACCCATTTTAAGATGGAGACGTTTGAGACGGCCAAGCAGTTGGTTAGTCATGGGTACTTTATGGCTTGCATTGACCTGAAGGATGCGTACTATACAGTCCCTATTGCTAAACAACATCGAAGGTTCTTGAAATTTGTCTGGGAAGGTCAATTATGGCAATATATGGCTTTGCCTAATGGGATTACAACAGCGCCGAGACTATTTACTAAAATTGTCAAACCTTTATTGGCACATCTCAGGAAACAAAACCATATTATAATGGCATATTTAGATGACATTTTCATAGCAGGGAAAACCCTAGAGCACGCCCAGTTGGCAGTCTCGGCCGCTATATCTTTGTTTCAAAGAATGGGGTTTGTAATCCATCCAGACAAATCCAAGCTCAACCCTTCGCAGGTCATGGACTATTTGGGGTTCACTATAGACACTAACCAGATGAAAATCACGGTCCCAGTTGACAAAGTGGTGGACGTTCAACAAGCATGCATCAGTTTACTTGACAACAACAGGCCAACCATTCGGCAGGTTGCTAAGGTAATTGGCAAGCTGGTTGCCACATTCCCGGCCGTAAATTATGGTCCGTTGCATTACCAAAACTTACAAAAAAGTAAAATTCTGGCGTTAAAATTGAATACCGGACATTTTGACAGACCTATGCGCTTAGGCATAGGGGAGCAAACTGAGCTGGAATGGTGGGTTCATAATATTGGAGTAAGTTCCAAACCCATCATTCTCCCGAATCCCACGGTTCTGTTGCAAACTGATGCGAGTGCACAAGGCTGGGGGGCAACTGACACTGTAACCAGCTGTGGTGGCAGATGGGACGCTCATGAGTTCACGCTTCTCCAAGTGCAAGGCATTAATTATTTGGAAATGCTGGGGGTCTTTCATGGACTGCGGGCATATTGCAGTAATTTGCGTCATGCACATGTCCGCCTTCAAATCGATAACACCACGGTGGTAGCCTATATAAATCATATGGGTGGTATCAGGTCAGTATCTTGTAATGATTTGGCAAATACAATTTGGCTCTGGTGCATCAAAAGGGGTATTTGGATATCAGCAACGTACCTTCCGGGGATATTCAATACGGTGGCGGACACCAGGTCACGAGTTTTTAATGATAACATTGAGTGGATGCTGAATCCCCTTGTGTTTGCTGAAATTGTGACAAAATTCGGTATGCCAGATATTGACCTATTTGCGTCTAGACTGAACCATCAGATACCAACATATGTATCGTGGGAACCAGATCCTGGGGCAGTGGCTTTGGATGCTTTTTCGCTCCACTGGGGGAAATGGTGTTGCTACGCTTTTCCCCCATTCTGCCTCATCAGTCGGGTATTACAGAAGATTAAATTAGACTCTGCATCAGGCATTCTGGTGATACCCGACTGGCCGACACAACCGTGGTACCCGGTGGTCTCTCAGATGCTGAAGCACCCGTGGGTGCGAATAGGAAACAACCCACAATTGGTTACTAATCCCGTCACTGGCGAGCCGCATCCGTGCCACGCCTATTTAAACCTGTTGGTCTGCAGGTTCTGAAAAGGCCTTTGCTGAACACGGGGATCTCACCGAGGGCCATGGATTTAATCGCTGCATCATGCAGAGCATCTACAAGGCGGCAGTACCTGACCCAGATCAGGAAATGGGAACTATTCTGTTTAAGGAAGAGTGTTACCTATGATTCTGCCACAATACCTGACGTCCTGGAATTCCTGGCGGGCCTCCACTATGATGAAGGGCTCAGCTATAGTACCATCAATAGCGCCAGGAGTGCGCTGTCCTCGTACCTTCCGGTAGGAGTGGGGACCAACAATCTGGTGTCGAAGTTTATGAGGGGTGTATTTAACACAAACCCTCCACGGCCCAGATATAACGTTGTCTGGGATGCAGGAGTGGTCCTGTCCCTGTTAAGATCATGGTCCCCCATGGCGGGGTTACCTCTTCACCAGCTCACCCTGAAGGTGGTCATGTTGATGGCGCTCACGTCTGCTCAGCGGGTACAGGCGCTTCAAAAGTTGCGCATTGACAATATGCTCTCTACCCCTGGGAAAATAACTTTTTACGTTGCAGACCTGCTGAAGCAGCATCGACCCGGATCTTTGGGGATGCAGTTGGAATTCCAGGCGTACCCCTCTGATGCCACACTCTGCACAGTCACCCATCTCCGTTGCTACATTGAGTTGACCCGGTCGATCAGGAATTCGGAACAAGGACTGCTTATAAGCCACAAAAAACCACATCGCCGGTTGACAGTGCAGACGATCTCCAGGTGGCTCAGGGAAGTGTTGGATGCAGCGGGTATTGACACTAACTTGTTTAAATCTCATTCCACCAGGGCTGCATCCACATCAACAGCGAGGGCCATGGAGGTGCCCATGGATCACGTCCTCGCTACGGCAGGATGGGCCAGTGAGTCAACCTTTCAACGGTTCTACCATAAGCCATTGGCCGGACCTGCAACATATGCGGATGCAGTACTCAGGGCTGCTCCCTAATATCATTTGTCCCCAGTCAGGGGGTTTGTTTATGATTTGTGTTTAATAAATGTTAATTATTTTCAGATTGTCCAGTCTGGATTGCTTTAACAAACTTCCTCCATCAGGATTGCGGCAGTGTGGTAGCATGGGCGTTGTCCAGGGCGTGTAATCACAGAGCTTTGAAGTCTTCACGAAGTCACTCACGTGACTCCGAAGTAAAATAGTAAGATTAAACGAGAACTTACCAGTTCGAAGGTTGATCTTTATTTTATGAGGAGTTGCGATGAGGGATTTCGTGCCCTCCGCTCCCAACCCTCGATCATTATGTTCAGCTGGTTAGTTCGCAGTTTAATCTTAATATCCTTACTTTTCGTCGAGTCTGTGATTCCACACCGCTGCTTTGAAGGATGCCGCGCATGCGTGTTGGCGGGGTCTTCACGAAATCCCTCGTCGCAACTCCTCATAAAATAAAGATCAACCTTCGAACTGGTAAGTTCTCGTTTAATCTTACTATTTTATTGCATTCAAAAATATGAAGTGTTTCGTTGAAATACATAGGGAAACAATTCCCATTTGCCGAAAGGCCGAGAACTTGAGGATAATGATAGGCAAAAAAGCATCAAAAATAACACGAGAAAAATCTGTAGCACACTGCGAGTTGTTTTTCCCCGATTAGACTAGACCATTGTTCACAAAAGTTTAAAAGAATAAGAGATCTCCTTGAAACTTTAAATCTTTATAGAGGTTAACAGGTTGTATGGAGGGAGGAAGTGTCCCCTAACCGAGTCTGGACCAAGGCTCACAAACGTTGAGCAAGGGAGAGACTACTTAGGATTGGGAAGAGAAAAACATTTCCACACAAATCTTTACAATTCTTTATCCGGGAGGACTTGAAAACGAGTAGTCAATTCCTACTTGAGAAACTGTCAGTCAGTTGGGAAGGGAGGAATTGTTGATCAAAAATATTCTGAATTTGGGAGTCCTTAGTTCCTTACAGTTTTTGAATAAAAATTATGAGTATTCTGAAAATTCGGTTGCCTTATCGCGCACGCATCTGTGCAACATGAACATCCAATTCCAGGCATTTGCTTTTGTAGATTGCCCCTTCATGCTGAACCACTTTACAAGTTAGAGCACATTACTGACACCTTGGACAATTATTCAAGAAACAGAGTGGGAGATGGTGTGGCATGGCACATAAATTCTCTCGATTATTTAATCACAAATATGAAATTACAATATCGATACAGGATAGTCCTTGCAATTATCTATTTTAACATGAACGCAGTCTTCAGAGATTACATGAGCAGTAATAACAGGAGTTTCGACTTGCTGTCTTCAATAAATGCCACGCTCCTGAACTAGCTAAGCTTTTAATGTAACACACATCCACACAGTCTATTTAGTTTAGTTTACAGATACAGCATGGAAACAAGACCTTTGGCCCACCGTGTGTGCACCAACCAGCGATCCCCACACATTAACACTATCCTACACTAGGGCCAATTTACATTTATACCAAGCCAATTAACCTACAAACCTGTACGTCTTTCGAGTGTGGGAGGGAACCTAAGATCTTGGATAAAACCCACATAGATCATGGGAAGAATGCACAAACGCCGTATAGATAGGCACCCACAGCCAGGATTAAATCCGGGTCTGGCACTGTAAGGCAGCAACTCTACCGCTGTGCTGCAGTGCTGCCCAAAATTCAGTCGCACAACAGAGCAGCTACATATATTTTTTGTTAGTAACCAGAGGCATGTTCAGAGTGCAGTTCTGATGAAAGTGTGCATGCTCAGTAATCATGCAAGCAGCAACCGAACCAATGTAGCTTTTGCAGTCCTTTGATTAGAAACTTCACAGAAATGTTTTTTTCTGCATTGATCAGATACTGGACAACTGTAGGAAAGATGGGTGTGAACTATTACAACTATTCCAAGTATATAGAAACAACGAGATCTTATACAACACTTGAGACAGAGGCTGTGTGTTTTACATAGGTTCATCTGGGTGCGTTTGTCTGTGGCAAAAATAATGGATTATAGAAGCAAGTGTGTCAGTGATTATTAATTTATCGTGTTATAGGATATTATATATTTATTTGTTATGTATTGTGTTAATGGCCCTTTAAAGCTTATCAAGTACGAATTTCATTGTTCCATTCCGGGTGCCTTTGTCAATTAGACCCTCAACTTTTGAGTTCATAACCAAATTACTGACAATTAAAGAATAACAGCCAGATTTTTTCCCCAACACTATACTCAATAAACCTAATACTGCACGATGCAAAAACCAGATATGAAACAGACCCTGCATTTACCTTCTGTAAGCAATCTTATTAACATACAACTAAATTGGCAATCATGAACAATTATTGCACATTTACGAGGTGGAGTATTAAAGCAATAAAATAATTTTATGGTTAGTGCAAAATATCATTTCAATTTTCTTAAGCATAAGCTGATATCCCTAACGATGATAGCTTTAAGAAGATGTTGAACAATTACCTAATACTACCAATGATTTGTATGCTCCCAATACAAAAAATGGACAGCTACTCAACTTTTATTAGGTTGGAAAACAATCAAAACCCAAATCACATTTTCTCTTTTAAGACCAAATGTCCTCATATAAAAGAAAGAATATGCAGCACTTCTGATTTGTTTAAAAAAGGTGATTGTTTCCAGAGTCTGAGAGCAGTGGGAAGAAACTGTTCTTTACTCTTGACATCCAAGCTTTCAAGCATTTCATTACTTCTCCCAGAAGGTAGAGAGAAGAGGGAATGGCCAGGGCGACAGGAATCCTTGATGATGCTTTCCGCCTCCCTGATTCAATGCATCATGACGATGCACTGGAAGGTAGTGATGTTCACCACTCTCTGCAGGTTCATGCAGTCAAGAGCAGAGCAGTTGCCATACGTGGTTGAGATGCATCCAGTCAGAATACTTTCTGTAACATATCTGTAGAAATTTGAGTGAATATTCACAGACATGCCAGAGCTTGTCAGATGCCTGTTAATACATTGATGTATTTTCACATTAATGTGAAAGAACCAGGTTAGGTTGTGAACACAACCTTGCCTTCATCAACAGAGTGGATGTAGAGATGATCGACAGCTTCAGGGTCCGAGCATCTAAATCACCAGCAACCTAACCTGGTCCCATGAGGAAAGAGTAAAGAGACCCAACGTTTTTAGCCTGACCTTGGGTGCTGTCCATGTGAAATTTGCACAATCTCCCTGTGACCTTTGGGTTCTCCGGTTTCCTTTCACATCTCAAAGATATTGTGGGTTAATTGGCCTCTGTAACTTGCGCCAAGTATGCAGGGAGTAGTTGCTAGACTGTGATAACATAGAACTAGTGTGAATGGGTGATTGATGGAAGGAGTTGACCTTTATCTTTCAATCAAAAAACTTTATTTGAACCATCTGGAAGACCACAATGCCCACTCTAGTTAAGACTTCCTCAAAATAAAACACCAACAAATTTGTTGGATACAGTTTCCATTTAACAAAGCCACATTGGCCCCGTTTGATTAGATTCTGATTTTTCCAAAGTGCTGCTGCCACTCTCTTGAGGCCATAACACATAGGGGCATAATTAAGCGATTCGGCCCCATAATAATTGATTCTAACAGTTTATCAACAATGGATGTCAGGCCAATCGACCTTTAGTCACTCGCTATTTGCTCCCTCAGTTTGCAAAATAAACATTAACTTTTGAGAAAATACAGGTCAGATGGGCTGAACCTTATCTGCGTGTTTCAATGTGTTAAGTCTGCGAGTGCCAAATTCGGGAGGTCCTACCTAAAGTATAGTTGTTTGCCACATTGAAGCACCACGCTATCGACTTGGTAACCATTCCTTATTGTAGCCATTCTGACATTTATTAGGTACGAGTTGGCAGATTTTAACAACACAGGCTGTGAAATGTAAATCGAATAAAGATGCAAAGATCAGCTACAGATGCATATTATTGGAAATAAATCAAAAGAATTATACGTACTTTTACAGACAATGAGCTCACACTTCTCTCCAGACAAAACTCCTACTGTTTTTCAAGCCTTTGACTAGTTGCTGAACTCCCCACTGCTTCTACCATTTTCAATCAAATGCTGGGCCATATTATCCATTTACCAGCCAAAAATTACTTCCCTTGTTCCAGCTACAAAAATCGAGTTGAAATAGCACAAACCAAAACTAGAAATTAACTAAAAAGGTATTTAGCATGACGATAGAAAGGTTCCGAAACAAATTGTTATCTGTCCATTCACTCCACAGATTTTTCCTAACCTACTGAGTTCTTCCAGCAGATAGACAAAAAAAGCTGGAGTAACTCAGCGGGATAGAAAGCATCTCTGGAGAGAAGGCGATGTTTCGGGTCGAGACCATTCTTCAGTTCTTCCAGCAGTTAGGTTTACATAAGAGTTCAGCATTTGCAGTTTCATCTGCCTCATTTAGCTGAATGAAATTGGAACATTATCACATATTCTTTCAGGCACTTGCATGATTTTCAGAGAGATTGTTTGTTGTTCGAAGCATTGCCCAAATTGGAAATGACTTTATAAATTTTATTTTCATTTAGATAAAATATATAATGATAATTAGGTGAACTAATATCTAACATATACACAGTTTTGCTTCATAAAATCTTGAGTCAGGATCAGTAGCTGAGTCAGCATCAAATAAAATAGACCGGTTTAGCAATTTCATTATCTAGGATCTAACAAAGAACATTTATTTATGCACTGTTCTGTGAGCAACATTGTGCCAAAAAACATTAGCCTACTCAAAACGCTTTTAGAATTAACAATTTCTTCAAATGATTGGAAAAGCGTAAAAGAAAAAAACACTGGAAATACTGGATAGAGAAACGGGGTTAATGTTTCAGCTTGTTGAAGAAATATCAACAAGCTGAAATGTTAACGCTAGTTTCTTTTTCCACAGGCGCAGCCTGACCTGCTGAGTATTCAAAGCATTTTCTGGGTTCAATAATTTTATATGATTCACTAACATTTGCCTCAGGAGAAAGGAGAGGTCTTAAATGAATATTCCTTGTCTATCATTACTATTGTGAAGGTCATGTGAGCTATGTAATTCAGGGAAGAGAATATTGATGTCCTGAAACATATCCACATTACAACAAAGGAGGTGCCAGGGGTCTTAAAGTTCATAAGAGGGGACAAATATCCGGTGTCTGGCCAAGTGCCTCCGGGAATGTTGTGGGAAGCGAGGGAAAAAAATTATTCATGAAGAGCATCAAGTATTTTTAACATTCAGTCATTGAACCTGCAGAAATTCTCTTCCTGCAACAGATGTGTAATTACCTTACTCGCACACAGGTAAAGGTGTAAGCATCTTTAATAGTCATTCCAGTGTCAGATATACAGTACATTGTACGTTCAGTCTGCTGCATCTACTGAATATAATAAATGAGTTCTCACACAATAAAGCATGCACTAGGCGGACTTATTATTACTAAGCATTCTGATTGGCTAGCATGCAATAGCCAATCTACATCTCTTCTCGTAGAAATGAAAAGCAACCACGGTACTTTAAACAATAAGCTGAGGGAATATAGTAAGGTTAAACAAAATCGCCTTATCTAGTGGGTGGCCTGCTGACCTGCCCGGTCCTCGTGTGGTAGGGAACCGCCTCATCCCCCTATCCTTCCAAAAAGATGGGAACTGGGGTTGGGAATGCCGCTGGTGACCCGATGGGCCTGTGGGGAGAGGTCACCACGGGGGAACCGGGGGTGGACCGACGAGGGGAGCCCGGGGCACCGGTTACAACAGGAGACGCAGGGGCAGACCGACGCGGGGAGTGTGTGGTCGGCTGCAACAGGCGTTGATGTAAACACGAACGGTGGGGCATCAGGACCCGCAGGCGCTGGACGAGGTTCCTTCACTGGAAGGAGGTGTTGACAGTTGCGTCTGTAGAGGACACCATCCACTTCGACCAGGTAGGAACGTGGTTCCGTTGCGGGGCCATGAATGTGCCCTAATTTGGTGTGTCCTTTGTCAGTTTGTAGGCGTACTGCTTGTCCTTGTACTAGTGGTTTTAGCGGCTTGCTGGTCTTGTCATAAGACCACTTTTGTGTGTCGCGTTTAAACCGGACTCGCTTTTGTCTTGCGGTGGGAGAGCGGACCTGCGGCTGCAGCTGTTGCAGCGGTGGACGCGTCTGGCGAGTCATTAGCCGCTGGGCGGGGGAGCCGAGAACGCTGTCCCTTGAAATGATCCGCAGGTTGAGTAGGTCTAGGTAGACGTCGGAGTTTGCTAGGTAGGAGCACTCCATGAGTTGTTTACCGCTCCCAACAGCGCGCTTGGCAAGTGGACTGTGGGTATTCCGGGCTGCTGGTGACGTGTTGAAAGTTCCACCATTTGGAAAAGTTCTTGACTTTCTGACTGGTGAATTGCCTTCCATTGTCAGTTTGAAGGCGGACAGGTGCCCCATGCACGGACAGGTGGATTTACAGTTTTTTGATCACTGTCTCGGAGGTGATCGTTGGGAGTAGGTCAATTTCAAACCACCTCGAGTAGGAGTCCACCAAAACAAGGTAGTGTTTCCCGTGCCATTCAAAGATGTCGGCGACCAGTGAAGACCACTGCAGGGAGGGAGCTGGCTGAGGCAGCAGGGACTGCTTCTGCTGGTGTGGTGTCAGGCTGTTGCAGATGCCGCACGATTCGGTCTTTCCGCCAAATGAACCTTGTCATCCCGAGCCAGTAGATCATGTTCTGGGCTCGTTTTAGAGTGGCCTCCGTGTCGGGATTGCCCCTGTGGAAATCGTCATAGTCCTCACCCCGTAGAGTGGGACGGATGACTGCCTTGTGGCCTTTGACGATTATTCCGTCCTGCAGCACTAGTTCGTCACGAACCAGGAAGTAGGGTCGTATTTCAAACGGGGTGCTGGACTGTTTGTGGGACTGTTTATGATGGTGGTTAGCAGTTGCGAAGTCTTGTCCACAGCTGTGTGTTCGGCAAGGCGACGTAGATGATCAGTGGGCATGAACGAGACCTTCAAGACTGTGCATTCGTCTTGTTCGATGGGGTGGCGTTCGCTGGTGGTGCGCGGGGCTCTGGAAAGCGTGTCTGCAATGTGCATGTCTTTACCTTTTTTGTATACGATGCGACAGTCGAAACGCTGTAGCTGCATCATTATGTGTTGTGGACGAGCCGGGGAAGTGTGGATGGGCTTGTTCAGGATGGTGACTATTGGCTGGTGGGCAGTCTCAACAGTGAAAGTTTTGCCAAAAATGAAGTCCTTAAATTTTGAACAGGTAAAAACGACGGCGAGCAGTTCCTTTTCGATTTGGGCATAGCGTTGTTCAGTGTCTGTTAGGGTTCGTGATGCATGGGAGACAGACATCACATCACGGTCAGTGGTTGTCTGTAGGCATGCTGCGCCTAGCCCGTACTGGGATGCATCGCAGGTGATGATGATCGGCAGCTTGAGGTTAAAGTACACCAGTGTTGGTGCGCTGGCTAGCTGGAGCTTGAGCGTCTCAAAGGCTCTTTGGTGTTGTGGGTACCAGGACCATGCAGTGTCCTTGTGAGTCAGTTGTCGCTGGGGGGGACAGAAAGATCGCTGAGGCTAGGAATAAACTTGCCCAGATAGTTCACCATACTTAGGAACCGTTGCAAACTGGTGACGTCGGTTGGAACTGGCAGTTCGTTAATGGCTGCAGTCTTTAGCGGATCAGGTTTTAATCCATTGCTGGTGAACACATGGCCGACGTAATTGACTTCCGGAACCCGGAATCTGCACTTGAGAGGGTTGAGTTTAAGGTTAATGTCTCTGGCACTGTTTAGTATCTTCTTCAGGTTGGCGTCATGCTCGGCTAAATCACGGCCGTAGACTAGGATATCATCAACAATGATGGCACATGGATATTCTGCAAACAACTGCTTGAAAACTTTGCCGGCTGAGTTGATGCCGAAGGGCATTCTTAAAAATCTGTAGCGGCCAAACGGTGCAGCAAAAATCGTCAGAGCTGATGATGCACGGTTTAGTGGTATTTGCCAGAAAGAGTTTTTGGCATCGAGGACTGAATATACCGCTGCGTTTCCAATTTGCGCAGCCACGTCCTCAGTAGTTCTCATCGGGTAATGCGGGCATTTGATTGCTGTGTTTAGGTCTTTGGGGTTTATGCAGACCAGCAACTCTTCTTTGATTTCTTGGTGGTTATGACCATAGTAGAGACCCAATACGAGAGTTTGCTGACCTCGGCAATAACTCTGATGGAGACCATACGTTTTATTCAGTGTGTATTCTTTCCCGCTTGGAATGGGGAACTCAGTGGGGTGCGCGAACCATTGGTGTAACTGCAGGATCTACGGTAATTCTGTATGTTGTGGGCAGCTTGCCAACTTTGGGATCAAACAGGTACTGGGATAGCATCTTCTGTGTTGGCTCCTCTGTCAAACAGAGTTTGTGGACAGCACGTCCAAAATAGACCAGTCCTAAGTCATGGCATGCACTGATGCCAAGCAAGGTTTTAGAGTCAGGCTGAACGATGTAAAACATCAGGTTTTTTGTTTGTTCATTGACAGTGCATTTCAAATCAGCTTTCCCCAGTGGGTGTAAAACGTCCCCACCTCCAACTGGCGGCGTGGGTTCGAATCCCACTTCTGACACCATGTAATTACCTTACTTGCACACTGGTAAAGGTGTAAGCATCTTTAATAGTCATTCCAGTGTCAGATATGCAGTACATTGTACATTCAGTCTGCTGAATATAATAAGCAAGTTCTTACACTATAAAGCATGCACTAGGCGGAGTTATTATTACTAAGCATTCTGATTGGCTAACATGCAATAGCCAATCTACAAGATGCATTTCCTACATGTACTATCGCTGATCAAATGTGGCCATCATTCAATGCAATCAATGCACCAAACAACAGACTACAAATCCAATACCATTGTGTAGAGCTGAGCAAATAAAAGTATTTGCCCCTTGCTTTTCATTTTAGTTAATATTCAGTCCTCTCTCTGATCCAGCAATAACACACACCCCTTGCATTATTCACTTACTGCTTCTTAAAACTATTTAATATTATTGCATTTGGCAACCTACTTCCAGGGTATGAGTACAGATTTCATGTGGTTTATGAAGTACGTTTTACATTTAGAGCACCCAGATGATTCCATATTAAACTTAACCTGCTGTGGTAACAGGTAAAAAAAATAGATGCAAAGTCTAAATTGGGATGGATTGTGTGCTGCGTTGCTCAAGCATACATAATTAGAAGCTGAATGACTAGAAGATTTGTGTTCCTTCTCTGAATAGTCTCTTCAATTTTATTAACTGAAGATTAAACCCTTTAAAGGAACAAAAAGAGGTGAACTGTGTGCATGTCGGGGCCAATTTGATCAACTATTTTATGCCAGTGTAAATACTGTATTGCTTATTTCAGGCCTTCAGAACTTTCTGCCAGGACAACTTGGGGGGGAAACACAATGGAGTAACTTGCACATGTGCCGGATGAAATCATAATGTATTGCAATAATATTGGTTTGTACCATGGAGCAAGTTTTAAATCAAGCATGGTGCACCATTGAACAGTACAGCACAGGAACAGGACCTTCAGCCCATGACGTACATTCCGAACATGATGCCAAGATAGGCTAATCACCTCTGCTGCACATGATCAAAACCCAGCATATCCATATGCCTATTTAAAAGCCTCTTAAACGTTACTATCGTAACTGCCTCCACTACCAAATTCTCAAATAAAGAGGAGAGAGCAGAAGGAAGCAAATTATCTGGGGTCCTTCTTGTCCCCTGTGGACACCCCACAGTAGATGATAACCACTGCCAGCTGTTATGTTATAAAATCATACAGCACAGAAATGGGCCCTTTCATCCACGCCATCTGTGAAGCTGATCTACACTAATCCCACATGTCCACATTAGGCTCATATCCCACAATGCCTTTCCTATTCAAGTACCTGTCCAAATGCCTTTTAGATGTTGTTGTTGGATCTGCCTGAATTGCCTCTTCTGCCAGCGCTTTCCAGATATTCACAGTCTGTGAACAATCTCTCAGATCTCTTTTAAACTTCTCCCCTCCCACCTTAAACCTGTGGTCTCTAGTCTTAGACTTCCCAATCCTGGGAAACTAATTAGGTATGGGTGCAATTTAAATCTTGTTGGACTCAGAAAATCATGCAAACACAAATTATACATTAATTAAACATTAATTTCACAAATAAAACCTGTGCAATCAAAAGATACTGGTGCAAAAAGCACAATTATAACAAAACAAGTCCATGGTGAAGCAAGGGATAGAACATAGAAGAGGTGGCCAATCATGTCCATGCTGTCCATCATCATGTTTATACTAATCCAACACCTTCATTAATTTCACATCCCCTGTGGCCTGTCCATCCAAATACCTGTCCATCTGCTTCTTAAAATCTGTACCATTTCTGCTTCCACTACCTCCTCTGGCAGCTCATTCCAACCACTCTGTACAACATTGATTAACCATAAGATCCTCTTTAAACCTCCTTCCTCTCACCTCAAGCCAATGCTTTCAACTTTCAGACGCACCTTGATATTGGTCTATTGATGCCACGTGTACTATGATACAATGTACATATTTTGTTCGTGTGCAAAACAATTAAATCAGATAATACTATACTGGTACAATCAAGGCATTCAAGTGCCAAGAGAAAAACATTGTTTGTAGAAATTGGAACAGCCCGATGACTCCGTAACC
This sequence comes from Raja brachyura, assembly GCA_963514005.1. Next base: position 16,966,596 of record OY740811.1, read on the forward strand.
TTGATTCGGTAAGTATTCCACAGACACGGAAATAATTAAAGGTACAATCAAGTAAAACAGAATCATCTCTGAGCACTTTAATGTCGACCCATCTGAAACTAGCTCAGAATTGGCTGAAAAGCCAACTGAAAATGGAAGCCCATTTTTCCCTTTCACAGCAGTAATTATTTGAACTTGAGTTTTAAGAATGTTCATAAACTAGGCATGATAAGCACTAACTCAGAGCTTGCTGAGCTTCTCTCCCATCATGTTCGAATCTCTTGCAGGTAAACAAAACTATTTAAACAGAAAATTCCAAAATAGCAAGCTCAGTACACCCCGAGAAAACAATGTACTGACTGCACTAAATGGGGTTGTGACAAAGGGCCAAGTCAAGTCTGTTAATCAAACATTGAAGGCAAAGCTGCCAAAATCATAGTAAAGACCTTGACATTTGATGCCATATGACAAACAAAACTGGGATCCAAATTATTTTTTGTTAACTCTGCAGAAACACAAAATTAATGCACATAAAGTGATGGGCATGAAGGGAGAATGAGCTCGGTCTCTGCTTTATCATTCTTTGATCTCTGTTCTTCGGGCCCAATTCAATCTATGACTTTGACAACAAATGTTCTCAATAACAGATCACCAATTAAAATCAAACAAACATGCACATTTCCAGTTCTAGCACCGAGCCACGATACGTAGACCCAAAGGAAATTAATATCAACATATAAAATCCACTCACCATATATTGCTTTGTGAAGAAGTAACAGATAGAAAAAATATCCATTATTCCAGTGAGTTACGTAAAGGATACCTGTGGTAATTAAACACAGGTACAATGTTCAACGGGGACAACTGGATTCAGTCCTCCAGCGGTCAGTGAGAAGGAACCAGCGTAATTATTGATGCTACGGACTGTCACCTATAAATATAAAGAACTTGTCAGATACCAAGTAGAGCAGTAAATTTTCTATGTCTTACTTTACAGCCGAGACATCCCCTCCCCCCGCCGTTACTGCAGATTTACACCCTTCTTATGCCGCCTCTCTATTTTGACAAAGGGTCTTATGCTGCAGTTAATTCTGTTCCTATTCCTACAGATGCAGTCTGAACTGCTAAGTATTTCCCCCACTCTACTTTTTTTTAAAGAAATTTTAGATTTCTAACAACTGCAGGTTAAAAGAAAAATCACATAAATTAATATAGCTATATACAGCAAAGAAACAGACCTTTGTCCCAACTTGCCCATGCAGACCAAGATGTCTAATCGAGCTAGCCTGCGTGTGACCCAATTCTCTTCATACCTTTCCTATTTGAGTACTTGTCCAGTGAGTCTTAAATGTCATACAGTGTAACAGTACTCCGCCTCTACCACTTCCTCTGGCAGCCTGTTCCAAATACACGCACCACCCTGTGTGAAAAAGTTGCATTCAAGCCTTCCACCTCCTTAAACCTAAGTTCTCCAGTTTTTGATATTCCTACCGTGGAAAAGACGGTGACCATTCACCTCCTATCTAATCCCTTTATGATTTTATAAACATCTGTAAGGTTACCTCTCAGCCTCCACTCCATGGACAAAGACAATCCTATCTGGCCTCCTCTTATAAATCAAACTCTCCAGTCCCGGTAACAGCCTCGTAAATCCCTTTTTGCATCCTCTCCAATTTAACGAGATAGAACCCTAGAATATAGGTGCGGGAGTAGGCCATTTGGCCCTTCGAGCCAGCACCGGCATTCAATATGATCATGGCTGATCATCCAAAATCAGTACCCCGTTCCTGATTTTTTTTCTACAGTCAGCATGCCTGGGGAATTAATAATGGAATGCAAGAAAATGGCTGGTAATTTGCATCTGTCTTCACTTCAGAGGATAGAGGTCACACCCCAGGAATTGGATTCTCCCCTCTAAGGTGAGAGGGGAGAATCAACTGGAAGATAGGCTTTAATGTTCCCCAAATTCCCAAGATCTGGTGAAGGTTCGATTAGATTGGAATAGCGCAAAAGCTATAATTTATTGAAGAGGGGATGGAAACAGAAAGAAGGAATCTACTAGCTAATTAGCTTAAGATCAGTCAGAGAGTAAATATCAGCAGTTACAAAAGGTGTTATACAAGGGTACTTTACAAAATTCAATGTAATTAAGCTAAGTCAACATAGTTTTGTGAAGGGAAGTCGCGTTTGATCAATTTATTGTAGTTCTTTGAAGTGACATGTGTTGTGGTTAATGGGGAATTTCCAGGCAGAACGCAGCAAGGTGGTATATTGAATGTTTTTGTGGGAAATGGAACTTGTGGTGCAGGAGGTCACATATCAGAACGGTTGCTGAATTTGCTGATGATTATTTTGAATCTGTATAAGAAACAAGGTGGTAATTTGGCCATTCGAGACTACGCCTGCTCTCAGAGGAATCAATTAGTTCCACTTCTTCAATTCCCTCTCATTACCATATTCTCTCTCCAATGCTCATTAACTACCCGCTGATTCACCTGCCCCATCTATACCAGGACAATTTACAGTAGCCAATGAACCAAGTCTATCTCTGGAATGTGGGAGGAAACCAGAACAATTAAAGGAATCCCATGCTGTCATGGGGGAAACATGCAAACTCTGCACAGACAGCACCTAGCGTCAGGATTGAATCTGGGTCATTGAAGCTGTTCAGCAGCACTATGTGCTTCCCCATCGGAGTATAATATAGAAAGTATGCATTTTTTCCATTCTGGCAGGAAAACATCTTATATCATTAGTAATGTTTAACCAGTAATATACTGCACAGCTTTGAGATGCAGAACGCTTGGGTGGTCTTGTGCATATTTTGCAGTAGGTCCGTGTAGGATTAGTCAGTAATTAGGAAAACTAACGCAATGTTATTGTTTATCTCGTGGGGGAATTGAGAGCAAGAGCAGGTACAATGTTTGTTATTAAGCTTATTGATGAGCCAACATCCACAGCACAGTGTACAACACTCATCTCCTTGTATAAAATAATATTATTGAGCAGGAAGCAGCTAAGAGAAGTTTATTGGACTGATACCTGAAATGGTTGTCTTAAGAGGAAAGGTTGGACAGGCTAGGCTTGGAGTTCAAATGCAAATCTCTGTAGTCACTGAACTATAATCTTTCATTTGCAAAATGTGCAAACAAATGAAAAATAACCAAATTGTTGGGGGAGTTTACTAAGCAATCTCTCCACCGACTATATGCTCATTACTTCAATGACCTTAAAAATCTTAAGCAATCTGCTGTAAACATTGACGCAACCAGGAATTAAATTATGATTGCCTGAATGCATATGACTGCCACGACCTCACTGAAGACACACAAACAAAATGAAGTATGGGGGTGAGCATGTTTCAGAGAGAGGGTGGAGAGTTACAAGAGTTACATGTTGTCATATGTATTGAAATGGAACAATGACATTCTAACTTGCGGCAGCGCGATAAATTTGCAGACACAGTACTCGATATACTAAACAACAACAGAAAATTCAATAAATAAAAATCCCAATATATAGTGCAAAACAAAACTAAGAGACAAGTTCCGAGTGCAACAAAGGCAATTCGTAGTTGGGAGTTTAATTGGGGTTCGTAGTGTTCAATATACTGATGGTTGTTGGAAAGAAGCTGTCCTTGAATCAGGACGTAAGAATTTTCACACTCCTATACCTTCTGCCTGATGTCAGGAGTAAAATAAGAGTGTGGCCAACGTGTTACAGGTAAAGGGCAACACTACGGTGTCCCTGGGGAGAAGTGTAAATTAGGTCATGTGGTCAATGCATTAATGGGGCTACAAGGAAGGAAGAACACATTTAATAACGACAGTTAGAGATTGAGAACACAGCCAGAGGAATGAAAAAGTTGCAAAATTTGAGTCCAGAGAATTGCAAAGTGCCATAAAGCACAGAATGAAGGTGGGGATGGAAGAATGAACCAGGAACAACCCCTTTGGAATGCTGAATGGAGAAGGACAGGAAGATGTGTCTGATGGTGGGTGATGTGAGGACCAAGGGAACTCTTACCCTTGCCCTGTCCAGGAGAGGGGCAGGAGTAGCAGTGCAGGAGATGTTGTATTAAAGGTGGCTATATTAATGGTGGTTCAGCAAGGAACTTCGACAGACCTGCACCTATAGTTTAGTTCTACAGCATAGTAACAGGCCCTTCAGCCCACGCCAGGCGTCGATCACCCATTCACACTAGTTCCACGTTATCACACTTTTCTCATCCACTCTCCACACACTCGGGGAAATTTACAGCGGCCAATCAAACCACAAACTTTGGTATGTGGGAGGAAACTGGAGCACTCAGAGGAAACCCACACAGTCATAGGGAAAACGTGCAAACTCCACATTGACAGCACCAGTCAGGATCGAACCCTGGCGCAGTAAGGCAGCAACTCTACTACTGCGCCACTGTGCCACCCCTCAAGGCATCAGCTGCATCATCAATGTTCTGTTAACAGAACTGAGGGGAGAAATTTTGCATTTACACAGTGTATTTTATGACTTGTAAACATTTTATACAAATTACAGACAATCTAACATTTTCAAAGAGCAGTTGCGGCAGCAAAGCTGAGAAATATAGTTCTGTGCGCAACAAAATCCTATAAATAGTGGTGAGGTACATGATAGGACAATCCATCCTTCTGCAGTTATTTAAGCAGCCCACTCAGTTGCACAGTACCAGGGGATCTTTTACATCTCCCCAAGGGGACTAATGCCTTGATTTACCACCTCTTTGGCCATACAGCCCATGCAACCATCCAGTACTCTCTCAGAAGCTCTGCACTGGACAGGCCAGATTATGTCCTCAAGACTCCTGGAATGGGTTTGGACCCATAATCCTCTAACATTTCATCATTGAGTACGTTTATACTTTCTCCTAGCTGAGTGTCTACACAAGAACATGTTTAACTTGGAGAGAATGAGATACACATTGATAGGCCAGTGACCCAATACTAACTTTAATATTTGTAAAGCCATTATTCTGGTGCTGACCAAATATCCTGCTCCTCCTTCCAGTGTTGACAAAATCAAGAAGGTGCTAGTGATTTTCACAAATCCTTTCTCATTGATTAATAGAGTTGAAGGTTCAAGCTCCTTGGTGTTAATATTACCAAGGATTTGTTGGGAACCAACTACACCTGAGCGACAGTCAAGAGGCACACTTCTACTTCCTCAGGAGACTGAAATTTGACGTGTCTCCAACAATTCTTACAAACCTCTACCGAGGCACCATAGAAAGCATACTGTTGGGTTGCATTACAGCTTGATTTGGGAACAGCTCTGCCCAAGATTGCAAGAAATTTCAGCGAGTTGTGGAAGTAGCCCAGTCCATCACACAGACCAGACTCCCTGCCATTGACTCCATCTACACTATCAATCAGCCAACATAATCAAAGACTTGTTCCACCCTGGGCATTCCTTCTACTCCCCACTCCCATCAGGCAGAAGATACCGAAGCTTGAAAGCACACAACACCAAATTCAGGAACCACTTCTTCCCCTCCATCATTAAGCTTCCGAACAGTCCTGCCATAAGTCAGAGTACTGACCAATTCACCTCAACTCCATTTTGGATATTGGACTTTGTCTATGGAACTGGTATACTACAATGCTGGGGACTATATTCTGTACTCTATCTTCACCTTTGATATACCTATTATACTTGAGTTTGACAGTGGTATTTTTGTATAGCATTATCTGAGCTGATTGAATAGTATGCAAAACAAGGCTTTTCACAATACAATCCATATAATTGGGGAAGGGTCAGCTGTGTGTGTGTGTGTGTGTGTGTGTGTGTGTGTGTGTGTGTGTGTGTGTGTGTGCGTGTGTGTGTGGTGTGTGTGTGTGTGTGGGGTGGGTCGCGTCATCATAACTTATTTTTAACCCTTTCAACTGAGCTCCAGCAGTTCCACAATCAACTTGCAGAACCAAAATAGCTCTACCAAACCAAAGGCCATAATATCGCCACCACAAGCAGGCCATGACCGGGTCACAGTAAGATGCCCCAGAGGGCAGTATCCGCAGAAGGTCTAGCAAGAAGAATCTGTGACTTTTGAACATGGACATCTGCCAGCTACAAAGCCTCTTCTGGGGTCCCATGTTCTGCCCCACACATTGGAATCAAAACAAAACAAAACCATAAGGCACGTGAAAGAAACACAAGCAGGTCTATTTTCTCAACTATTGTTCAGAGCTGTGAGAATCAGTTAAAAAAAAAAGGGATTTGATGTATTGGTCACAATGATCCTGTGCCCTGACCTGTTACAAACAGATTGAGAGGCAGCAGGAGTTACACCCAAAGATACCAGAGGAGCTCCTCTAGTATCTTTGGTTACAACTCCAGCTGCAACTTCTGCTATCAACGGTATTCCCGACTCCCAGAGCATGGAGCAGAGCCAGTTGGCCTCCTCTCATGTGCCGAGTTGGACTCGCCCCTCCCCAATTACCACTTGGACCCCCCAACCCAACCCACACTGACTATCCCACCACCCAGCCCCACAAGGGCCCCACACACTCACCCTCCCCGATTAAATGGTCCCGAGCAGAGACGTCGCTCTCTTGTCTCTACAGATGCTGCCTGTCCCACCGAGTTACTCCAACACACTGTGCTTTTTGCTCAAGATCCCAACATCTGCAGTTCCCTCCAGTGTCCAACTCCTCCTGGCAGTATCGCAGGCCCTCCCCTCTACTATGAGCCCTGCCCCGACCCCCACCCACCGAGGGCCGCCGCCGCCGCCGCTGCTGCTGCTGCTGTTACTCGCCCCATCGTCGCTCTGCCGCTCCGCTCGGGACCCTGGGCCTGGGCCTCGCCGCCCGCCTGCCTGCCCGCCCGCCCGCTGGAGCTGCCGCTGCCGCCTTCCACTCACCCGTCGGCCCGCGCCGCGTTCCGGGGTGGCTGTTGTCGGGGGAAGCGTTAACCGGACGGAGCGCCGGCTGGTCCGCATAGAGCGGTTTCAGATGCGCGTCACTGTGAAAGGTTCCGCCGGCGCCGGGACACGGAACCTCTGCACGCCTTCGCCCATCGCCTCATCGCATCTCACCCTCCTCCCAGGTTAACGCTCTCAGCACGGATTTTTCTGGATTCACCAGAAAACAACTCGGAATAATCAATTTGCCCAGCAATTTTTGTAGGCAAAGTAAGAGAAGCAAACGAGGCAGAGATTGCTCGCGAGTACTGTCAGGCGGGGAGGATGGAAACAAAAGGGGGGCTGCCACAGACAAGTGACAATTACCATATAACAATTACAGCACGGAAACAAGCCTTCTCGGCCCTTCCAGTCCGTGCCGACCATTTATTTTCCCCTAGTCATCTCAGTCAAGGACAAAGAGATAAAAAATATACGTTGAAGGAGCGAGATGCAGCAACAGTGGTGGAGTGCAAAGCCGTCTGAAGAAGGGTCACCTATTCCTTTTCTCCAGAGATGCTGCCTGGTCTGCCTAAATTACACCAGCATTTTGTCTATCAATGTAGTTGTCTGGAATTCACCGCAACGAACTGTATTGGCATTGTCAGGGGCCGAAGACGGAGGAAGGAGTAAAGCAGATACGAGAGATAAAGTCAGGGTCACTCTTACGGACCAAACAGAGTTTGGGTGACCCTTTTTTTCTGCTCTTGATGATTTAGTTATATGTAACGTTTAATGTTTGGAACGTTACGGATAGTAGTCCAACTGTTTATGAATTTGATAATATTTCAAGTATTATTATTCCTACATTGGATTTGAGTAAACAATTCAAATAAAAATACCGCTCTTTATTCAAAACACATAGTCTATTTGGAATGCATTAATAACAAGGTATCTGTAACCTAAACAGTTTTAAAAAATGCAAATACTTCCATTAATTCACGAACACAGCTGACAAGCTCTCTGGAGCTCGTGTTGGAGAGTTAATGTAATAGATTTTAAATTGTGAAATTACCTTTCCTTTTCAGCTTTTCTTTTCTTGAATTCAAACCTAACAAATCTTACAATTATTCTATATTTTAAATCCTCAAATTTGATAAGGAAGACGGGGGGTGGGGGGTATGAAAAATCCCTGAGATAAGATAACGGAGGACCTTAACAGATTCAAATCAGATATAAAGGAGAACATAGGCCACCCTCAGGATCAACGTGGAAATGGGTGAGGTTTCCCGCGGCTCCATACACAGCTACCATATTGATCCTCAAGGGGACCTATTCACTCCTTGCCTAGTCATTCTGTATTTACCGTGGATGTTGGAGAGTTCAGAGGAGGGAACAGTGATGGGCTGGAGGAAAGAAGATGAATCTGGAGTATCAAAACACTTAAAGACAAGATAAATCCCCAGGGTCTGACCAGGTTTATCCTGGGAAAATAGGGAAGAGAGTGCGAAGCCCTGGCAGCGAATTTTAGCCTATTTTAGCCATGAGTGAGATACCAGAGAACTGGAGGATAGTTAATGTTGTGCCTTTCTTTAAGAAAGACAGCAAGGGTAAGTCAGCAAACCACAAGCTTTTGTGTTTTATATCAGTGGTGGGACATTTATGGCAAGGGATTCTGAGGCAGGATTTATTTGCTTTAGGATTTGGTAGCGATAGTCCGCATTGGTTTTGTGTCTGGAAATCAAATAATAAGGTCATGTGATAGGAGTAGAATTTGACCCATCAAGTCTACTCCGCCATTCAATCATGGCTGATATATCTCTCCCTCCTAACCCCATTCTCCCCATAACCTCTGACACCTGTACAAATCAAGAATCTATCTATCTCTGTCTTAAAGATAACCACTGACTTGGCCTCTACTGCCTTCTGTGGCAAAGAATTCCACAGAATTAAAAGAACATCCTTTAATTATGAGGCTAGGACCTCTAGTCATAGACTCTCCCACTAGCGGAAACATCCTCTCCACATCCACTATATCCAAGCCTTTCACTATTCTGTATGTTTCAATGAGGTCCCCTTCATTCTTCTAAACTCCAGCGAGTATAGGCCCAGTGCTGACAAACACTCATCATAGGTTAACCCACTCATTCCTGGGATCATTCTTGTAAACCTCCTCTGGACCCTCTCCAGAGCCAGCACATCCTTCCTCAGATATGGTGCCCAAAATTGATCACAATATTCCAAGTGCAGCCTCAGCATTACAACCGTTTTTGTATACAAGCCCTCTTGAAATAAATGCTAGCATTGAGTTTGCTTTCTTTACTACCGATTTGACTTGCAGATTCACTTTTTGTGAATCCTGCACCAGCACTCCCAGGTCCCTTTGCACCTCTGATTTCTGGATTCTCTCCCAGTTTAGAAAATAGTCTACGCCTTTATTCCTACTACCAAAATGCATGACTCAACACTTTGCTACACTGTATTCCATCTGCCACTTCTCTGTCCACTCTCCCAACTTGTCCAAGTCCTTTAGCAGAGACACTGCTTTCTCTACACTGCCCGCCCTTCAACCTATTTTCGTATCATCCACAAACCCGGCCACAAAGCCTTCAAACCCCTCGTCCAAATCATTAATATACACCGTGAAGAGTAGTGGACCCAGCACCGATCCCTGTGGAACTCTGCTAGTCACTGGCAGCCAACCAGAAAAAGTCCCCTTTATTGCCACTCTTTGTCTTCTGCCATAAAGCCAACCTGCTATCCATGCTAGTATCTGCCCATTGATAACCTGGGCTCTCATCTTCCTAAGCAGTCTAATGTGTGGCACCATATCAAAGGCTTTCTGAAAATCTAATTAAACAACATCTACTGACTCTCGGTGTTAAAGAAGGAACTGCAGATGCTGGAGAATCGAGGGTTACACAAAAAGCTGGAGAAACTCAGCGGGTGCAGCAGCATCTAAGGAGCATCTAAGGAGCGAAGGAGACAGGCGACCTTTCGGGTCGAGACCCTTCTTCAGACTGGTCGACACCAGTCTGAAGAGTTTCTCTAGCTTTTTGTGTAACCATCTACTGACTCTCGTTTGTCTGTCCTGCTATTTACGTCTTCAAAGAATTCCAGCAAATTTGTCAATCAAGACCTCCCCTTCACAAAGCTATGCTGACGTCGGTCTATTTTATCGTGAACTAAGTACTCCGTAACCTCATCCTTCATAATGGACTCCAAAACTTACCAAACACCCAAGTCAGACTAACTGGCCTATAGTTCCCACTATTCTGCTTTGCTCCCTCCTTGTGCAGCAGGGTAATATTGGCAATTTTCCTATCATCTGGGACCTCTCCTGTCTGGTGATTCTTGAAATCTCACTGACAATGCCTCCACAATCTCTAAAGCCACCTCATTCAGAATCTATGGTGCAATCCATCCAGTCCAGGTGACTCTTCCACCTTCAGCTTCCCAAGCACCATCTCCCTAATAGCCTCTCGACTAACTTCCACCCCGACTCTCTTGAATTTCAGGCATGTTGCTGGTGCCTTCCACTGCGAATACTGATGCAAAAACGTTATTCAACTCCTCTGCCATTTCTTTATTCCCATTATCACTTCTCCTGCATCATTCTCCAGTGGTCCAACTTCCACTCTTGCCTTTCTTACTCCTTATATAACTGAATAAACTCTTGCTATCCTCTTTTATATATTATCTTTTATTTTATATTACATTTTAAAATCTAGCAATTTAGATTTTTTTTGTTTTTTTTTAAAGGTGACCAAGAGGACTGATTAGTGTAAATGATAGACATTGTCAAAGGCCTTGTTAAAGTCCATGTAGACAATGTTAAATACATTAAGTTGCAGTCCCTTCATTTAAATCTTACCCCCCTCACCTAGCCTTCTAATTCAGGCCTCATCTACCCTCGAAAAAGGCAGATTTAGGGAAAGGCAAGTCTGTGGCACTGACACATTTCCATCATCTCACTGAATGCCCCCCTCGTCATTTCCATTCACAACCCCACTAGACTGCAATCCTGCAGAGAAACATCAGTTACGGAGCAGCATTGGTGCATTTGGCCCAGAAAATAGTATTGAAAGCCCATTTAACATTCCTACACAAAACTCCATGCATAACTCTTCTTCTGCTATGAACTTTGTTTAGATGGCATCATGGCTTTCTAAAAGATGCTGAAGAAATACGTTTTTAATTTCTCTACTGATTTAGTGCACTAAACACTAATAATTCCAAGCTGGCAAGCTGTAAATTGGCAAAATGAAAGATTGCATTTTACCTGCTTGAAGTAACTCAGCATGTTGGAGACAGGAGTTGTGAAGACATTTCATGTCAAATTATGTTAAAGGGCAAAAACACAAGGACTTGGGATTGGGTCTGAATGGAGTACAGGGCATGTTGTATCACTGTCAGGACACTGTCTGCACATACCAGACAGGGTGGCTCCAGGGAATAAAATGTTTGAGAATGCCCTTTGCCACAGAACATTTAATGTGGAACCCATGGCTTGATTGATTGAATGATACACCATGGAAACTAGTCCTTCGTCCCACCGAGTCCAAGCTGACCATCAATCATCCATTCGCACTAGATTCATGTTATCCTGCTTTCACATCCATTCCCTACACACTAGAAACCATTTATACATGCCAATAAACCTACAAACCCACATGTCTTTAGGATTTAGCATGCAGATGAAATCCAGTCACAGGGAGAATGTGCAAACTCCACAGATAAGGTTAGGATCGAACACAGATCTGTGGCTCTACCAGTTGTGTGATTTCTAATTAAATACTCAATCCTAATTGTAAGGAAAACAATAGATCGTGCTTCTGGACTAAAAAACTGCATCCTATTCAGACTTTGCCAGATGGTAGCGTACAAATATTAAATTGTAAAGAAACATGACAAGAAAACATTGAATCTCTCCAACCTTTTTGGCAACAGGCAATGAGGTCATTTGCCTAATTATTTACTGAGCAGGATTGGTTGCGCACTTCAAGTAAACCCCAATTCCAGGCTGAAGTAATAGTTTGAGCTGGTAATGGTGGTGAGCATCAATTGGTATAATTTCATTGCACTGGCAATTTGTTTGTTAAAAAATTTATTTACAGTATATGCATATTCAAATCCCAGTTGTAGTTCATAAAACGTACATATTCAAGGCACATGTATGTTCACTGCACTACATTAAAAGGCCTATGTACAGTATCTCCTGGTTAAGCGATTTATTCTATTAATAGAACAGAACATATACACTTGAATAGACAATTATCAGTGGTGAATAACCAATCCCCCTCAAAAAAAAAGAAAATCTCTTTACAAAGAACAAATAACCACACTCAGGTACATTATTTCCCAAATAAACATATTACGGTATTTTACATAACTGCAAAGAGCATGGCTACTTTCTTTAAAAAATGTATATATGCAGCAGCAATGAGAAGTAGCCACGAATCCTTAAAAATATAACAGCAATCCAAGTATCATAGCTGGGACTGAGTATAAGATAACAGATGGTAAGTAATTACACATTTAAAAGGGATTTTAAATTATTTTTTATATGAAATTGGCACCTTACTGGGCACACCTTTAAAAGTGCCAAAAATGTGCAATGAACTGAAAGAAACACAAAGGACACTCTTACTCTCTCTTGCTCTTGCCCCAACACAGAAACATGCACAGACACATTTATGGCCTTATATACAATCAGAAAGCAAATTTGAAATCACATTTAACACTGGCAAATTAAAAATAAATAAACCCTGAAATAACACAAGACTGTAAACCTGTACATCACCAATTTTCAGAAAATTGAATATGAAAGTGATCAGCTCTAGGCGAGACACTTTTATCAGCAGGAGGCACTGCAGCTGCCTTCAGAAAACTACAAAATTAGCAGTGCAATTTACAGAAAGGAACCTATTTAAATCTCTAAAAGTTTAGAGATGATGTATAAATCCTGGAGTAATACAAGGCAATGCCAACAACAAAGATGCAGGCCGAGTCCATCACCGTCTGTGTCTAGTATGACCAGAGTGACTGTTGTGATGCTTTGCGGATCTTTCATAGGATCGAGAGGGATCATGCCTTCGTTCTCTATGGTGACTTCGACTTTCTTTGTGCTTCCGAGGAAATTCCAAACGCTCTCTGGATCGGCTTCTGGATCTTGACAAACTTTTACTGAAGCTCCTGCTGTGTGATCGCCTGCGTTTGTGGGAATTATATTTGTATTCTCGTATATCATCATATTCCTTTGTTTTTTGCCTGCCAATGTAAGGAGAGTTTCGTTTGTGTCGTTGTGGAGGGGAATCACTGCGACTTCTTGAATGGCTGTGGGATTGAGAGCTGTTAGATCCGGAGCGACTTCTCGTTCTTCTGCAGACAAAGGACACTTGTTTAAATAAATTAATAGTTTATCCTCATTAATATTAATGTAAAAATATAAATGAATGCGTTCAAGAGCAAATGCCCTCATCTTAGTGGTCCAATGAAGTCAATAGCAATTAGTAACATATCAGAGGACAGAAATATTGTGTGTAACAGTAGCACAAACCAACCAGTTCATCTAAACATGTTAATGGTTACTCCTGAAGCCTGAACGTCTGCTCAATGTTTTAAATTTACCGGGAGGTTGCAATCTGTTGCAGTCCTATAGTATTTCCTAATCTCCTATGGAGGGTGATTTACATTCTAAAACATACCAACAAATTGGTCCAAGAGTAGGAGGGAGGTTGGCAAAATTGAACTCCAGCAATTTGCACACAAGCACAGGTTTGGCTTTGAGCAGAGATGTCCTTCATAGGTTATGAATGCCTACTTACTGCCCAGAAAACGAGAGAATTCCTGCTCTCAAAATGTAATTTCCTGTTGTTTCAACATGTCCAGAGGATGCTATGAACACCAGCACTTTGTTAACCAGTTTGCAACAGGCTATTGTGAAGACAGCCCCACAAACTGTGTTCATCTGTGCCAGAATCTCATGCTTTGTCTCATGGTCAGATTAACCAGACTTCAAAAATACATGGCCACTTTAGCGTTATTGGGGAAATCATTCGAAACGATTTCTGATTAACAAACAGCAGCAGCAGCTAAAATTCACATACAACACATAATAGGTAATAGCATTTTGTGTAGCCTAAGGAAGCATAGGTCTGAATACATAAATAGCAGTTCCACCAGTATGGAAATTGATCAAAGTTTCAAAAATTGAAAAGCTGCAGCATGCCCAAGTTTGTGCTAAGATCTAAAACTTTGTCAAATATATTTAACCAAGTCTCATAAAAATAATTAAAATGTTAAATAGCAAAAGCAAGAATAGCAAACCTTTATAAACAGAAGCAGGAATTTTATATTCAAAGTCAAACCCCTGGTCCATGTTTAATCCACTGTATTCATGTCAAAATTATTGACTTTATCCAATTGGATTCTCCACGTAAGATTTAACTATTTCTTATTGCTATTGCACAAGCAATATTGCTTTAAAAGGAAATTTATGAATGCAAGGAGAGGAATGGGAGAAATAGGAAACCTGCTCAATTCCAAAGCCACGTGTACCTTTAAAATTACGACATCTCCTACAATTCATTGAAATGATAAATCTCAAGTGATTGCTCTTCTATTGTGAGCAGATTGCAGTATGACAGAACGTAGAGCGGACCCACAGTCACACGGACTTGACTTTTTACATTTTGCTTATTCAAATGTCCTAAGAGACAATCAAGAGAATTATATGACAGAAAACTAGCAAAGTACTGACATTTCAAGTTTTGAACTCACCGCCTCCTCGGGGAATGCGACCTGGAGCGAGATCGCGAATAACTACGATCTTTGCTTCTGCTTCGACTTCGGCTGCTTTTCCCTTTTTGAACACTAGAAACCCCAAAAAATACCTCTGTCATTGTAATGCAGGAGTTACACACATAGCAAGAAAGATTATTTGAAAGTCAATTGAGAAATTGCTGTCGTTAATGAATTTTTGGGAAAGCTACAATATCTGTACAAGAAGTAATTTGAACATATAATTTTCAGTTGTTACTGAATTTATTACTGTCCATAAAGTCATTAATAATAACTTTAACAAACTTAATTGAAGAGGATCTTGCTCACCCATTTAACGGACTAGTAGATCGGGGCCATTTTTCTTCCTCATCCAGTTTTCTTCGAGCATTCTTCATTGCTTGAATGGACAGTGGTGAAGGTTTTTCAAATTTACCATCCTTTGGAGAATCTGAAAATAATGGATTAGGAAATAAATCAAAATAGAACAGGGAAATAATATTAAGCCCGTCAATCTTATTCTGTCATTAAATTGGATCATGATTTCTTTCTAACTTCATTAATGCATGTTGGCTCCAGAACCTTTAATAAACATGGCAACAAAGGTCCATTAGCTTTGAGATTTTCAGTTGACCCATTAACATCTTGTGCTTTTCAATGTGATTACTTTTGTTTTATTTTTCAGAACTCTTAAAAAGGGACTAAATTTTACAATCATTCCAGATTAGTCAACCCTTCATCTCTTAATGAACCACTCACAATGCAAGAACATTTCTCCTCAGGTATGACGACTAAAATCCACAACACTGAAGAAAGATTCAGCCTCATCTCTCAAATGAGTTACTCCTTATTTTTAAACAGTGATTTTATTTCTTTATTCTCTCTACAAGAGAAAATAACCTCTACAATCAGATCACTCGGGTCTGCTTTGCTTCAGTCAAGGGCCCTCTAACGGCTCAACTCTGACGGATACACAGTGCCCTCCATAATGTTTGGGACAAAGACCCATCATTTATTTATCTGCCTCTGCATTTTATTTATTTCTCACCAGAGAAGACACCCAGCAACTGGTGAGTCCATGAATCGCTGACCTCAAACAGTCATTGCATGCAAAGGATATGCAACAAAATACTGAACATGGCTACTTTCATTTACATGACATTGCTGTGTCCCAAACATTATTGTGCCCTGAAATTGGGGGGGGGGGGAGAAGGGGAGACTATGTATAAACACAGCTGTAATTTCTACATGGTAAAACCAAAATGTATAAAAATACCGTTTAATAAAATCTGACACTGCGCACTTTAACCACATGTGACTTTTTCTATTACAAATCTCAAATTGTGGAGTTCAGAGGGAAATAAATAAATGATGGGTCTTTGTCCCAAACATTGAGGGCACTGTAAACCAGCCTGTCCAACCGCTCGTTATAAAATAACCCACTTATTCCACGTAACAGCCTACTAAACGTTCTCCAACCTGCTTGCAACACACTTGCATCCGTCCTCAAATAAGATGACCAATATCATACATGTTTCTCCAGATGTGGCTTCGCCAAAGCCCTATATAACAAGCATAGTTTTCCTACTTTTGCTTCCCATTCCCTTGCAACAAACACAATTTTGTTGGATTCCCAAATTATTTGCTATACTACAAAATAGCCTTTTATGAACAATGCATATTCAACCCAGACCCCCTGCAATCTCTTACCATTTAGGTAAGATACTTTATTTATCCAACATTATACTCTATTCGCCAAATCTTTGCTTACTCAACCAACTATATTTTTTGTAACATCTATGCCCTCCTCACTACTTCCTATCTTTGTACCACCAGTAAATTTAACAAATACATCTTAGGAACCCCACAAATAGTGACACAGAAATTATGTTGGGGAAAAAAGCAGATAAACAAAATACATTTTCTGCTTGTCCCCACAGAAGACAAAACAAATAACTTCCCCAAAACAGTGGATGTCGTAAGGCCACAGGTAAATGAGCAATTCAAATAAATTACCATTAAACTAAGTAATGGAATGAAAGATGTTAAATCCACTAGTCTCGCCAGAAATGTAACTCTTATATTCCACAGCAAGGTAAAACCGAAAATCCCCTTGTCTTAAGGGCGGCAGTATGGCAACGGTAGATTTGCTGCCTTACAGCAACAGAGACCCAGGTTTGATCCTGATTACGCGTGCTGTCTGTAGAGTTTGTACACTCTCCCTGTGATGTTGCGGGTTTCCTCTGGGTGCTATGGTTTCCTGCCACATTCGAAAGACGTACAGGTTTGTAGGTTAATTAGCTTCTGTAAATTATCTCTAGTGTGTGAGTGTCTAGTGTTCAGGATTAGTGTACGGGGATCACTGGTCGATGCAGTGAACTGAAGGTCCTATTCAGCGCTCTCTCTCTAGGCCTATACCTGCCTCAAAGCCTATAAGATTCTGAGCATATGGCAGTAAATGCCAACAGTTCAGAACAGACTCATTGGCACCCATTTAAACAGAAGCAACTCCATAATTTCTTAATTAGATCCCAGTACTTGTACCAGAGTAGAAGCAGATGGAAAGCAAGAACCAGGACTTCTCAGATCATGCACCAGGATTCAATGGGGAATACAGATTTGCAGTTGTAGGATTAAAGGTGACTTTGTTCTTTGGAAAGTTATTTTGTTTTTGTTCAAGATGTTATTCAGTTGTTTTTAGTGCACTGTGTGGAATCCAATAACAGATTAGTTATTAAGACTATTGGAATACTAGATGTTAGCACAAAAAAGTTTGAAGTAATTTGCAAATACTAAAAACGTGATTAGTTGGAGTTTAAATAAAAAATAATTGAAGTTAGTTTTAGTTTTCCATGAAAGTTCAGACCTGGCTTTGAAGATGGAGAGAAGCCAGGTGGGGCCTCTAAAGCAGGGGTACCATCTGGCAAAAGGCCCTTAGCTTTTGCTTTTGCTTCTTGAAGAGCCACTTTCCGCTTTTCAACTTCACTGTCAAGGAAGTCCAAGTTTGCCTACAAGTAAAATCAATGTCCAAATTTAGCGACAAGTTTCATTGGATTTAATTTCAATGATAGACAAACTAGTTTGAGCAATGCAACCAATTTACACCCAAAAGTTCCATACCTTTTTCCTGGTGTAGAGCTTTAAGATTTTAACACAGATCTCCCTCATTTCTTCTTCACTGGTCCCAAATAATAAAAACCAATGGGGACGATTTGGAAGTGGGATCTGAAAAAGAGTTGAACTAAATTAACTTAGCAGAATTTACTATTCTTAGTGCAACTGAAAATATTCATTATAACTAAATAGCACATCTTCATACTTCTGGACTCAGCAGTCAGATGTTGTGTGTGAAATGCTGCTTCATTTGCTTTTCCTTTGCATTAACATTGGCAAAACCAATTCTAGGTTTTCCACAATTAAATCCACAATGACTCATAACTAAACAATGTGATCACATATTTTAAAAATGCCTTTAAACCAGTATCAATTCCTCTGAAGGCATGTAGCACCAGCCAGAGAATCAGTGAACCATAAAAACAGGAAGGATCTTGCAGCATTGATGAGTCCTTGTCTTTTCCAGATTATACTATTGTTTCAAGGCTGCAGTGAAGTGAAAGGGTCTTTTTTATTTATTTATGGAGTCACGGTTTCTAACCAGCAACTGGATGGCGATTTTTCCATCAGTCTGACTCAAATAATGTCTAAAATACTGGACTATCAGCAGATGCTGCATCTGCAAAAACATATGCGAGAATGGTCTACGTTTGCAAGAAAAAGCAAATGTTCACCAACCTCTAGTGCCCTAGCAGACAAGTAGATACAGGCACAGGCAATGGTCTCTGGATGGTACCGGACAAACACATCTGTCCGCAGACTGTCATTCATATAATTCCTGAAATAGATAATAAAAACGTTGCGGCAACCCACCCAATATACTACTAGTTTCTCAGAATAATTGGTTTAAATCGAAAATTAAAGAGCCAAACAGGGTTCAAAATGCTCAATTTTCTACTACTATTTTAACTCAACCAACAACGTTGATAAACTAAAAAATCTGGGGATGACCAATGCTTTTCAAAGATGCAGATTCTTAAAATACAAATTAAACTACTTTGGGACGTACGGATCCAATTCTTTCATCTTTACAGTTCCCGCACAACACACCAGTTAATCTTTAGATTAAACAGATATGAAATAGATTTATCAATATTATACAATGAACTGGACATTTACTGAGTTATTTTAAATCATTCTGAAAAATTTGTTCCAAAATTCTCTGGAATCCAAATAATTTCCACAGGTGTTCAAACTGATTTCCTGAAATGCCTATAACATTGTAAATCAAATGCCAGGTTTCCAATACCATTAGTCACTGAAGACCAGGTTGCTGCTTACAATGCATTATTTGTAAATGGTTATATTTTTTACTAAAATCCCACAAATAAAAAGTATTATCAGAAGTTTATTTTTCTGTAATCAGATTGAATAAGTAATCTAAAAATTATCATCACATATTACATAAAGCATTTTGAGCCCTGTATGGTAATGAACACAAAATAAAAGTAAACTGCAGAGAACCCATTTTAACCTCTGAGCTGACACTGGCCTGCTCTCATGTGATAAACCAATACAACTCAAGACATGCAATGTAAAATTAAGACATACTTAAAATAACCACATTTAATGAAAATCTTGAATTAGCGATCCATGCTAGAATATCTGAACTTGTCTCCTTGATCACAATGCATGTAATCTACAAAATAAATAATTTTCCATGCACTGGCATTGTTCTAGTCACAATATTCCAGTCATCTTCTCACATCTGTACAGAATAAAGATTGACATGACCAATTCTTTTGTATACTTGGTAGTAGTCCTTATCCCATTTTATGGGCCACATAATCAGATTATCACGGATGTGCTCGTTAGTAATTGTCACATTTGATCCAAATACTCGTGACAGCACGTTCAATTCTCCCCAGGCTTCTTCAGGAATAATGGCAGAGAATCATTCTTCTTGATAGTCCCAGTAATCAAGATTCAGCCAAATCAGAAATCGAGAAGCTGCAAGATATCACAGTTGCTGCACAACAGTCAGAAGAGTTTCAACAGTCTCATCAACAGTCTTTGATTAGGTTTTCTTCTGTTACAGCAATTAATAAGTTACACTTTCTTCTAATCAAATGACATGTACACATTAAAATTACAGATACAAAATTATTATTAAAAAAATTAATATTTACTATTTATAAAACAATACGTATTTTAAAATTCCATTAATTAAAGAAATATTTGTTTAACACAAGAAGCAGTTGGCCAGTTACTATATACCACCTCTCACTAGACAGTCAGCCTTCTTGGAGAAGAACCTGCAATGGATTGGTTCAAAGTGGCAGCCAGTTAGGGCCATCCTGGCATCAAAGTGCTTGGAGGGCAGTTCAGAAGTCTTAGTCACTTACCATCAGGGTCTACCCTTTGATCGAAAGAGTAGAAAAAAAGAGAAGTTAAAATGGGTTCTCGATTAAGCAAATGCTACACCAGCCAAAAAAGACGAGTAAGCAGAAATATGAAACATTATCCAATTTTGATTTTTACATAAATTAGGCACTATATTTGACAACAGTTCAACAAATCACATTATTCCCACATATAAAAGTGAACAAAGCACAGTATTCCTCTGATTTTTGGAATTAATGCCAATGAATAGATGTCATTACAGGGTGTAATAGCATAATATTCCTGGGCAGAAATAAGGCTTAATTTGTTTGCCATGTTTCCCACATGGTAACTTTCTGACCTTGGCCTCATGTCATGAGGCTAACAGAAAGATAAAAATGCCTCTCCACCCAAGAGATTTTCATTTTATACATTCATAAATTTGGAGCAGCCACCCCAAGTACTCTCTTGCATCCTGTTAAAGGTTGCAACCTCCCATAAGCTTCATAGGTTTTCCAAACTTGGGGACTGCACAAATAAAAAATAAATTATATGTTTTACCATAATGGAGAATGTGGGCAGGAAGGTGTTAGGCAGCAAAATCAAATGTCTGAAGTGGGGTTTGGAAACCTCTGAACTAGGAAATGGTGCACGGTGAAGTGCTGGGAGGGAGAAGAGAGAAACATGGATACATATTTCTGCCACTGTCTTCGCTGGTTATCTTATAAAAACTGAATATAAACTTACCATGCAGTCTGGACCAGAGGCCGGTTACGTTCACATTCTAACACCTGAAGGTACATTACGATAATCTGGAAGATACAGGTTACAGAGTTACAACTGAACCTCAGTCAGTCATTAACAGTGTGGTTTTAAACAGCCCAATACATCTTTCGTATGAGCCGTATAGATTTTTCAGGTAAATAACACATCAAAAATAAACTACACTTTTTGTTAGCACACAGTAGCTCTGGTCCACTACAATGGACCATAACTCTGGCAGCAAAACACTGAATTCTCAATCTTAACGAGTTCCAGCCATAGTCTTGAATATTTACCTCAGCTTTCCTCATTTGAATTGCAAGAGGAAAAATAGTAACCAAAAGTTGTCCTGGGGAAATAAAGTTCATTTAATCAATTACTAAACAACCATGGGATTTTTATGTTGATGTCAGTAGAGTTAAATTCAAGTTGAGTCAAGTCCTTCTTCCTCACATGTATTTGCTTGTACTTCAGTAATTTCCCTCAGAACTGCTGGGAAGTAAAGCAATTCTCACATTGCAGAAAGGTTAATAAAATGAGTAGACAGTGAACTTTTTCAGCCTCTTGTATTCAGTCATCCAGACAGTCAGTCTTCGTCATCTGTTGTGTTCTATTTAGTAAAATCTTTTGGAATGCAAGTTTGCTAGCCTGGATAAATAATAACTCATGGACAGATAACAGTAGACGTGTTTTCTCCCTCCATGCATTGATGAAACAGGCGTACCTTAAAAATAATTCTGACTGGTTGCATCATTGCCAGGTACAACAAGTTCATCACACAGAAAAACAATATGCTGCTAGTCTCCATCTGGTCCGCCATTAAAGACATCTACATGGAGACAATCGCTCATGAAGGCATTATCTCTCATCACCGTCCAGCCATTCCCACTGCTCAGTCAGGGCAAGAGATACAGAAACCTAAAGTGCTACACCACCAGATTCAGGAACAGGTACTTTCCTACAACCATCAGGTTCTTGAACCAACTTGCACAATCCTAATCCACCTCAGCAATTGAACATTGTGGATCGCCTCTTGCTCTAACGTGGACTTGTCTTCTAATTATGTTTTGTGCCAGTGGTTGTTCATTTCACTATCTTTGTAGAATTTAAGTGCAATTTATATGTGTGCTGTCTATGTCTTTGATACTCTTGCAAGCAAAATCTTCATGGTGCTTGTACCTCACCACATCTGTGCCTATCACGATAAACCACTTGTGGTACAGTGTGCATTTAAATGCTCACAACAAAATCTGTACCATTTCATAAATATTGATTAATAAGCATGCCACAGCATTTCTGCAGTGGAGCACCACTTATCTAGCAAGTAGACAGTAATAGATGGCAATGGAGAGCCACAAGATTATATTCTGATCCAGATGGCACATCCATTGACATTAAAATGTTAGTAATTGCTTTTCAATTCAGATGCTGCATTTAATTGTTTTGACATCCAGCAAAACTAAAAAAAAGTACTCAAACAGAAACATATAGATTTCCATATGCATATTATTTGGAGCTTCTGGTAACCAATACATTGTCTTTTCTGCTTCTAATACGGATGTATTTGGCTTTGTAGAATGTGTTTCTGGAATGGAACAAGACTTACGCGAAAAGATGTAACAAAACTGCTAGCCCAAAATTAAACAAGTTAACCAAGTCTTAAAATGTGCACTGCAACATTTATAAAAGCATGTCCAAATCTTGTGATTTTTAGACCATTTCAATATCATTGCTCAAATCTGGCCATAGATTTAGAATACATATTTCAACCCACCTCCTAAAATCTTTGCAGTGATTACCATTATCTGACCCAGCAAAAGGAGGTAATGAATTCCAATTAAAACCAAGGGCCATTTAATTCAAAATCTATATTATATTCAACAAGAGCCACAATCTCAATGCCATCCAGGGCAGAGATAAACTTCTTTACCAACACGGTAATAAATCTTCCTGGAATTCTCTCCTAGGTGGCTTAATTATAGAAACTAATGGAATAATAGGATATGTTGATGCAGGAAAGCACCGAGATGAAAGATCAACTACAACGTTATTAAGTGGCAGAGGGATATACGGGCCGATTTCCACATCTATTTCTTATATTCCCTTTTCCACAGCTGCCTGATCTGTTGAATGTTGTGCGTTGTTTTCATTTCAGATTTCTATGGTTAGCATTTTTATTTGTTTAAATCAATACTTTAATTACATTCAACATCCAGACATGTTTAAGAACATTTGAAACTCGCAAGAGTCCATTTTATCAGAAGATGTAACCCAATGGTCAAAAGGCAAACTAGAACTACCAAAGACTATCATTCTTCAGTGCCTCATTATTACCAAAGATCCTATAGCAAGCAAGATAGATCACTCGACGAAAAAGACGTAGTACGGTCATGGGCCGATTCATGGGTAATTTTCACCCCCCCATTTCTGTAACCGGCTTCCAAAGATCCCACAGGATACTAACTCGGAGACGGAAGCCAGTTACGGAAACATCCTCATAAAAATAAACGGTTTTGGGTAAAAATCTTCTCCACATTTTCAGAATTTTAATTTATTAACACAAACTGTTCCCCCGCAACGTTGATTACACTGCGAGTTGGGTCGGGTTACTGAAATGGATGAAAAAAAGCCCCACGTTCCGTTCTGTACTACACGTCAGCCCATTGTATTTAGCAGGAGTGATCGATCTTGCTCCGCTATAGGATCTTTGATTATTACCACTGTAATATTGTGTTTAAACAATTTTGCTGTTTTCCCTTTGAAGGGATACAGCCAGAGAAAATAAACAAGAGAATTTCAAACATCCTAATAGAAAGTGCAAATGGCATGGAAAATATTACAGTAAAATGTGGGCTCGATTATCCTCTGGGCTTCAACTATTTACAAAAATCTACACGCTCAAGAGAGGCCAAAAAGTTGAAAATAAATTGTGTCCATCTCTTTGATGGCTTGATGTTGATTAAGGAAGAACAAGTAACAGATCAACTTTTATATCCAAATTAATGCTGGAGTAAACTGAATTTGTTAACCATTTCAATCATCTCAAATAGCAGATTAACTCAACAGACCTTATGTGGATGCTTGACATGAACACAGAATCCCAGCTCCTTTAGCACTCGTCTTTCTGCCTTGATAACTTGGTTCTTTAGGTTGACATAACTCTGATCCAAAAGTAGTGGCACAGGAGGTCTTTAACAAAGCAGAAAAACATCAGCCTGAATAAATACTGGTCCTGTGCTCAAACTGTAACATTAGCTGTAATTATCCTTGCATGACCATATTAATAAGCAAGACTTTTAATTTTGGGACACATTCAACTAGTGAACCTTAAATCTTAATACATTTTTGAGCCCCTATAATCCTTGCATCAGTTTCTTCAAGAAGTACTTTAAGAAATTACTTCAGGCAGTCATATTAATTTCATTGACATGCCTATCATGTCAAAAGATGTCAGTTCAGTCCAGAAACTTGGTTTACTATTAAAGTTATCAGGCATTCTAACAAGTATGACTTAAATCTATCCATAAATGATGCGTATGCAATTAGATAGAACGACAAAGTTGGAATTTGCCCTTCATTCCAGCTCTATCCGGCCATATGATCTTGACGTATCTCTTACTTTAGCACCACTTTCCTGCATTGAACCTCCACCTTGATTCCCTTAATATCTAGAAATATATCAATCCATCTTGAACATACCTCAATCACTGATTCTATACAACCTCTTTGGATAGAAAATTCTAGCAATTCATTAATTTCCAGCTAAGAGGTTTCTTGACATCAATATCCTATTATTTACATAGTAGAACCTCAAGAGATACACCAGCCAAGAGAAACATTAATTCCACATCTAACCAGTCTAGTCCTGAAGGAACGTTTATGTTTCAGTTAAATAAACCCTCATTCTTGTATCCGCTTGATGTTAGATGCCCAGTCTGTTTATTGTTGTCGCTTAGGACAATTCCTCCATCTCTAATCCTGAGCATTGTAAGAAAATAACTACGGTTATTTACTTGCTGGAAAAAAATGGCTTCAATAACCAAAGTATTAATCACCCATTTCAAAAATGTTAAAACAGATTAGGGCGTTCATGCAATTTCAATAACAAATTTATCACTGAAAACCAGTTTTACCTTAGCAGAGCAGCATATTTCACGAGGCAGTGATTCATTTTCTCCAATTTTAATTAGTGCCCAAACATTTTCAATTAGAAGGTTGCTAAAGTTAGCAGCTTCTTCTGCAACAACTCACCTTTTGTATTAAATAACTTTTATTCTTGCAAATCTATAAATGTGCTTAACTTACTTCTTCTCCCTGAGTTTTCTTAAATGATGAAATACATTGATAACATCTCGAATGCGCCTGGGATCTTCCTCGATTTTGGAGGCCAAATGAACACAAGCCATCGATAATATCTATGGTGGAAGAGAAAGCATTAACTTTCAAGTTATATATTTAATTACACGTGACTAATTTCTAATTCTTTCCCAGGCTATGTATCTGGAAGTTTGGCTTTCCCACCTCCCAATTCATCAAAAAAAATTATGCCTTTGTTTTTAAACTGAAGCACATTTTAAAGAAAGCGTTTGATCAATGGTTAAACTGCTGCAAACATCGATTTGGTGGATTTCAAACAGAAACCAGGGGCCACGCTAATAGGTTATTTATATATACTTATAAATAACCGCATCTGTTACACGGGCAATTAATTATCACATTTCAACAGTGATAACCGGTTAACAGAATCTGTTCTTGTGTAGTTAATGTCCTATATTAAAATCAACGGTCATAAATGCTCCTCAAAGAGCGATAGGATGTTTAACTTTCACCTTGGCTAGCCAATGATACTTCAGGATTTGCCAACACAGGATTTCCTGATGCTTCTAGATTCGCACTGCAAATACAGTGTGAAATCCAGACTTCCAGAGAAGTTTTTTGGGAGGGCTACATGAGTTTTTTACATTCCCAAATCAAAAATACACGCTTTAATCATAGAAGTTCTGAAGAGATTGCAGTGATAACAGCAAGTTGTTTTGATATATCGGATGGGACTCCATTGGAATTTACATTATAATGCAGGTTTAAACCCGAACCATACTTCAAACCTGATGAAACTCATGGAAACGCATTCGACCTTAAGTGGACTACAAGATTTCAGAAATCACGCAAACTTCCCATACAAGACAAATACTTATTCCAATAATTAACACAATTCCAAAAAAGAAAGTGGACACGGTCAGATGACAGATTACACTCAAATTCCTGTGAATCTTAAATAGTCTATTCCACTTCCCTGTCGCAAGAAAGGCAGAAAGGTTTATCTGACAGTTAGTTGTTGAGAAAGTACAACATTGGCTGTCAGATGAGGTACATCTTCATATTTCTCCAGGCAACATTTAAAATTTACATGGACACATTGCGGAAGTATCTTTGCATTTATGATTGAATATCTTTCTGTAACCCGATAACATAAAATTGCATAATTCTTACCTCCATGGGATGTTTCACAAAGGATTTTGAATAGAAGAACCGCTGAAATAAAACTTGCCCAGTTGCCATTGCCACCTAAATCAAAGAAATTGTAATTATCTAACAAATCCAGCGTGCCTTCTACTTTAATAAAACTTGTGATGATACATTACATTTACGGGTACATTTACAGCTTGTTATTTTTGATTTTAGAGTAATTTATTCAAGTCGATGGAAATCCCCGATAAATGAACACTTAAAATTCACCCCAATTCCAATGTGTAAGTTTCGCCCTTCCCAAGAAATTGATAAATCCTTGTGAACTAGTTACAAAACTAAACTTGAAATAGGATCAAATGAAAACCCACGCACAAGGCATTTCAATATTGAATTTCAACCAATCCAATCATTGAAAGCCAATGGGTTATCTTGGAACTCTCAGTAAGTTCATAATGTCCTCCAGGAAATCAAAATTGTCTTCACTATCGGCCATAGCCTCCAGTAGACCCACACAATAAGAAAGTATCTTAATATTCTCTACACGTAACAAGACATCTCTGTGGTATTAATATATGACAAAGACAGCGTGATAGGTGATGGTTGTGGGATGTTTTTAAATTGGGATCCTATGACCAGGAGTATGCCATGGGAAAAAATTGTACTTATTCTATGCCATGGGAAAAAATTGTACTATTCTAATAAAAATTGGCGATGTTTTCAAATGTGAGGAGTTTCATTTTCACTTTAAAAAAAAACAAATTGACAAGATAGGCACAGCAATCTGGTGAACGGTTCTGGGTCACAGATGCTACATGACCTGCTGGCTGTTTTATTTCAGATTTACACTATCCAGTTTTGTTCTTGATTTTAATTTAGAGTAGAAGACTCCGCTTCTTTGTTCTTAAAAAAGCAGAGGTAAATACAGTAGAAATTAGATAAAGGACGAATGGTAACGACAAATAAAGTGGAACATACAGTTGACGTTACCATTATGCATATTTTATGAAATATTGATTCAGCAAGAGGAAAATCGTCAAAACCTCAACTACGACCCAGGTTATTTTTGGTGGAAACGAGTGAAAATAATTTCCCATCCACATAAGCACATTAAAAAAATTCTAAACAATCAAATGAACTCTAGAAACCAATTCACAATATCATTAGATATAAATATTGATAAGGATTATGTACTTTGTCCAGGCAGTGAAGATCTACGTCAAGTAGCGGCCTTGACCCGATTTCCTGTTCCCCGCCCTTCCGCCACTAACCCATCATTCCCACATTGCAAGTGAGGGCCGTTCATGGACAATAGAAAATGTCGCCAATGTTCAACAACGTGTGACCCTTCAATCTGCCAGCGCAACCCCGACCAATTCCGTAATTCCAGTTTATTCGCAATGTCGCACCGATTCCGAGCCCACCTTGACACAGGCGCTAAATGGAACAAACCTACCCCTCACTAGTGCTGACCTAGACATATTTATATCCTAACACAACCACTTTGGGTGAAATATCTGCGAACAGGCACGGCCTGCGTTTGGAGGCGCCGCTCTGCCGCTGCGGCCTACCTGAGGTAGTTTCAGCAAAATGCCGGCGGCTTGGATTAACTCGCATCCCACGATTCGCAGGTCGGTTTCCACCTCCCGATCCAATCCATCCGTGATTGAAGCAGTTAGAGAAAGTTTTTCATCGGAAATCAGGCAGTTTTCTAGGGTGAGAGCAATACTAGAGTACAACTTGTCGCCGATCAAAATCCCACTAGCCGCCATCTTCTGTCTCCTCGATCCGCGCGCCTTCCGTCAGTCTGCCGGTTCCGGAAGTCCCGCCCAGACACTCTGCGATTGGTTCACCCGTGCACTTCCGCCGTGTCCGTGCGCGGCGATTGGCTGCGTGATGGCCGGGAGGCTGTCAATCACAATCACCCTTCTTTACTCTTGTGATGTCGACACGACTTTGGGCGGATGAGAGGAGCGCAAAGTGTTAAATTAGTTTAATGCGTATATTACAGGAAACGGAACAGTTGGAAAAGGCCTGACGTGAACGATGCCTTTCAGGTAAAGGCGATAAATTAGTCAGAGGCAGTTGCTCCACTGGGCATCGTTGTGTAAGAATGAGGAGCCGCCACCGCCGCCATTATTCACCAAGATGGTGATTTACTTCAGTACAGTCGCCCCGCACTTTCCATACATCTCATCAAACTCTTGTAACGTAGTAATCTATTGATCTAAGCTTTGAATGGCAATCGGTGACTTCACTTCCACAACGACTTTCCACATGCAGTATAACGATTCGCCACCCTCGGAAGAAATGTCTCCTCACGTCAGATCAAAGGAATACTCTTTATTTTGTTGCTGCCATCCTGGTTCTAGATTGTTCAGCCAGGGGAAACATTATCCCCGTTGGGAGTTTACACGAACCCCCTCCAATCTCGCCCACTGCTCTTAAATGTGGCTTCCTCAAACGGGAGATTTTTGATGAGCATGTTCGCAGAATTTGAGGTCCCGAGTTATAGGAAGAGATCGGGCAAGCTAGCGCTACATTCCTTGGAGCGAGGGACAATGAAGGGTGATCTTATAGAGGGGTATTAGATCATGAGGGGAATAGATAGGGTGAATGTACAGAATAGGGGAATCAAGAACCAGGGGACATTCGTTTAAGGAGAGAGGGGAAAATGTAATAGGAATCTGAGGGACACAGAGGGGGGATAGTGAGTAGGTGAGACAAGCACTATAACAGCATTTCAAAGACATTTGGACAGGAGTGGTTTAGAAGGATATGGACCAAAACACAGTCAGATGGGATAAGTGTAGATGGAACATCTTGGTCTGTGAGCAAGTTGGCCCATGGGCCTGTTTACATTCTAAATGATTATGACTCTAGGTGAAGGCTGGGCAACTGCTTCCACAAAAGTTCAGTTCCTCTTCCTGTACCATAGAAACATAGAAAATAGGTGCAGGAGGAGGCCATTTGGCCCTTCGAGCCAACACCGCCATTCAATATGATCATGGCTGATCGTCCGCTATCAATAACCCGTGCCTGCCTTCTCCCCAACTCCCTTCACTCCACTAGCCCCTAGAGCTCTATCCAACTGGCTCTTAAATCCATCCAGTGATTTGGCCTCCACTGCCCTCTGGCAGGGAATGCCATAAATTCACAACTCTCTGGGTAAAAAAGTTTTTTCTCAGCTCAGTCTTAAATGACCTCCCCTTTATTCTAAGACTGTGGCCCCTGGTTCTGGACTCACCCAACATTGGGAAAAATGTTCCTGCATCTAGCTTGTCCAGTCCTTTTATAATTTTATATGTTTCCATAAGATCCTCACTCATCCTTCTAAACTCCAGTGAATACAAGCCTAGTCTTTTCAATCTTTCCACATATGACAGTCCCGTCATCCCAGGGATCAATCTCGTGATCCTATGCTTCACTGCCTCAATCACAAGGATGTCCTTCCTCAAATTAGGAGACCAAAACTATACACAATACTCCAGATGTGACCAAAA
Source organism: Raja brachyura (assembly GCA_963514005.1). The sequence continues at coordinate 16,996,377 of OY740811.1, forward strand.
CTAAACACAATGTGGTCTCGCCAGGGCTCTGTACAACTGCGGAAGGACCTCTTTACTCCTGTACTAAAATCCTCTTGTTATGAAGGCCAACATTCCATTAGCTTTCTTCACTGCCTGCTGTACCTGCTCACCAACTTTCAGTGACCGGTGTACAAGGACATACGGGTCTCGCTGTACCTTCCCCTTACCTAACCTAACCCCATTGAGATAATAATCTGCCCCCTTATTTTTGCAGCCAAAGTGGATAACCTCACATTTATCTATATTATACTGCATTTGCCATGCATCTTCCCACTCACTCAACCTGTCCAGGTCCCCCTGCAACTTCCTAACATCCTCTTCACAGTTCACACTGCCACCCAGCTTTGTGTAATCCGCAAACTTGCTAGTGTTGCTCCTAATTCCCTCTTCCAAATCATTTATATATATAGTAAACAATTGCGGGCCCAACACCCAGCCTTGCGGCACTCCACTCGTCACTGCCTGCCATTCTGAAAAGGACCCGTTCACTCCTACTCTTTGCTTCCGGTCTGCCAACCAATTTTCTATCCATGTCAACACCCTACCCCCAATACCATGTGCTCTAATTTTAGTCACCAGTCTCCCGTGCAGGACCTTATCAAAGGCTTTCTGAAAGTCTAGATACACTACATCCACTGGCACCCCTTCATCCATTTTACTTGTCACATCCTCAAAAAAAAATCCAGAAGATTAGTCAAGCATGATTTCTCTTTCATAAATCCATGTTGACTTGGACTAATCCTTTTACTGCTATCCAAATGCTCCATTATTACCTCTTTAATAATTGACTCCAGCATCTTTCCCGCCACCGGTCAGGCTAACTGGGCTGTAATACCCCGTTTTCTCTCTCGTTCCTTTCTCGAAAAGTGGGATAACATTAGCTATCCTCCAATCCACAGGAACTGATCCTGAATCTATTGAACATTGGAAAATGATCACCAATGCATCCACTATTTCTAGAGCCACCTCCCTGAGCACCCTGGGATGCAGACCATCAGGCCCAGGGGATTTATCATCCTTCAGTCCCATTAGCCTACCCAATACTATTTCTCGCCTAATGAAAATTTCTTTCAGTTCCTCTAGAAGATCTTAGATCTTCTGCCCTCCAGTACATCTGGGAGATTGTTTGTGTTCTCCTTAGTGAAGACGGATCCGAAGTACCTATTCAACTCTTCTGCCATTTCCTTGTTGCCCATAATTATTTCACCCGTGTCTGCCTTCAAGGGACCCACATTTGACTTTGCTACTCTTTTTCCCTTAACATATCTAAAGAAGCTTTTACTATCCTTCTTTATATTCCTGGCCAGCTTCCCCTCGTACTTCATCTTTTCAGCCCGTATTGCCCGTTTTGTTTCCTTCTGTTGTCCTATGAAAGTTTCCCAATCCTCCGGCTCCCAGCTACTCTTTGCTGTGCTATACATCTTTTCTTTAAGTTTACTCTCTCCCTAACTTCTCTTGTCAGCCACGGTTGCCTCCTACTCCTCTTAGAATCTTTCCTCCTTTTTGGAATGAAATGATCCTGCGTCTTCCGGATTATGCCCAGAAATTCCTGCCATTGCTGTTCCACCGTCATTCCTGCTGGGATCTCATTCCAGTCTACTTTGGCCAGCTCCCCTCTCATGCCTTCATAGTCCCCTTACACTTACACCCTACATCCGGGCTACTATTTGGGGGTCTGTAAATAACCCCTGTAAATAAGACCAATTAGTGTCTTCTTGCCTTTACAATTCCTCAACTCAATCCACAATGACTCTACCTCGTCAGTCCGTATGTCTTCCCTCGCAAGGGACTGAATTCCATCCCTCACCAGCAGAGCTACCCCCCTCCTCTGCCCCCCTGCCTATCCTTTCTGTAGGATGTATAACCTTGAATATTAAGTTCCCAGGCCTGATCCTCCTGCAGCCACGTCTCAGTAATTCCCACAATGTCATATCTACCAACCTGTAACTGAGCCTCAAGCTCATCTACTTTTCTTCTTATACTTCACGCATTCATATACAATACTTTTAATTCCTTACGTATTCTCACCTTTCACATCGATCCCTATTACACTTGGCCATACTCTCCTATCCCTTTGTGAGCTTCCTTTCCCGTTAATTCTGGTGTCATTAACCATCCCATTACTCTCTTTCCCTTTAACTCCATCGTCGACTATCCCATTTGACACCCCACCCCCCTTATTCAGTTTAAAACCACCCGTGTAGCAGTGGAAAACCTGCCTGCCAGAATGCTGGTCCCACACCTGTTAAGATGCAATCCATCCCTTGTCCGACCTGTCTGACCTTGACATCCTCTACTGCCAGAGTTAAGGCATAAGCAAACTGGTAGAACACCATCTCGTATTACATTTGGGTAGCATAGAAACATAAAAAATAGGTGCAGGAGTAGGCCCTTCGAGCCTGCACCGCCATTCAATATGATCATGGCTGATCATCCAACTCAGTATCCCTTACCTGCTTTCTCTCCATACCCCCTGATTGGTTTAGCCACAAGGGCCACATCTAACTCCCTCTTAAATATAGCCAATGAACTGGCCTCAACTACCTTCTGTGGCAGAGAATTCCAGAGATTCACCACTCTCTGTGTGAAAAATGTTTTTCTCATCTCGGTCCTAAAATATTTCCCCCTTATCCTTAAACTGTGACCCCTTGTCCTGGACATCCCCAACATCGGGAACAGCCTTCCTGCATCTAGCCTGTCCAACCCCTTAAGAATTTTGTAAGTTTCTATAAGATCCCCGTCAATCGTCTAAATTCTAGCGAGTACAAGCCGAGTCTATCCAGTCTTTTTTCATATGAAAGTCCTGACATCCCAGGAATCAATCTGGTGACCCTTCTCTGTACTCACTCTATGGCAAGAATTGAAGCCTGCATTGTAGCCTGCATTGAATTTCACCACTTCAATGTTGCTATACCCAACAATTTCAATTAAACATTCCATGTCCTTTTCATCTACCCCTCCTTCTCATCAACCCAGCCACCCCCACACATTTTCTTTCCACCTCCGTGTACACCTTTCTTACTACACTCCTGTCACTCCGTTCCCTCACCGTCCTCTAATCAAGAGCGCTTAATTGTCATATATATCAACAACGGAACAATGAAATTATTACTTGTAGCAACATAATTGATCTGTAATACATGTAGATAATATATAATAAACACAATTTTAATAAATATATATTTTAAATTTAATAAGTACCTCATGTCGAGGTACAGGTACAATTAAAATCTTGCGTGTAGCAGCAACAGAGTCTCAGATATACGCAAAAAGATAAATTGCACATAAATTACACATACAAGACAGTGGGGAAAAATGACTTCAATAAATAAGACATTAATGCAAAACACAATTGAAAGGCAAGTCCATCATAATATATAGGAAAGATGCTGGTTTAAATCGAAGGTAGACACAAAATGCTGGAGTAACTCAGCGGGACAGGCAGCATCTCTGGAGAGAAGGAATGGGTGACGTTTCGGGTCGAGATCCTTCTTCAGAGTGATTCACCATTTTGTGTCTTCCATTATAATGTAAAAGGTTCTCTGTAGTGTTCTTCTGCCAAAGTAGGATTAGGGTTATGTAGGACGGTTCACAAACCTGATGGTTGTAGGAAAGCAGTTGTGCCTAGTTGTGTGGGACTAAAGACGTCTACCCACAACCTGACAGTAGTAGCAAGAAGAAGGTATGGCCTGGATAGTGGGCATCATTGGCAGTAGGGGCGCACTTTGGAACCAATAACCGTAATTAATGGAGAACAATAGGATTGGTCCAGATGTTAAAGCCTTAAATTGGGCAAGATCAATTTTGAAAACACTAGGCAAGCACTTGCAGAGGTTCAATGCGAGAGTCTGTTTGCAAGTGAAGGGGACATCTGGCAAGTTGGAGAATATCAAAAGTGAGATAGCAAGGGTATAGGCGCAGTCTATGAAATGCAAGACTGGTAAGTTTAGAGAACTCTGGTTGATAAGAAATGTTGACATTGGTCAGGAAAAAGAAGGCCTATGTCAGATTTAGGCAAGTGAATCCGCAAATATGAAAAGTGTCAGAGTACACTTAAGAAAGCGCCGGGAGGCAAAAGGTAGACATGACATGGAGCAGGCAGGCAAGGTGAAGAAAAATGTCCAAGAAATTCTACAAGTATAAAGAAAAAAAAGTGACGAGGGAAAGAAAAGGTCCCCTTAAAGCTCAGCAGGGCAGTCTTTTTGTTGGACTACAAGATCTAGATTAGTTGCAAAGATGGCTAAGGAATGGCAAATGGAATTTAACTCTGGCAGGTATGAAATGTTGAACAGAACAAATGCAGAGCAGAGAGATCTAAGAAGTCAGGGGCATCATGGTTCCATAGAAATCATGAGTTGGGTGGGCAGTGTGATGAGGAAGGCTTTTGGCATGCTTGCCTTCATTGGGAAGGATATTTAGTACAAATATTGGGAAATCATGATGCAGCTGGTCAAGTCGTTGGTGAGACCACACTTGTTGCATTTCTGGACACCCAACTACAGGAAGGATGTCATTAGGTTGGAAAGGGTACAGAAGAAATTCATCAGGATTTTACCTGGGCTTGAGTTACAGCAAGGGTTTGGATAGTCTGGGACCTTATATCTGGTTTATTGCTCTGAGTACATGTCAAGCAACATTTTTCTCCTGTTGTACAGTATCAGAAGAGGGGACAGCATTTGATTGCCTCAAGTTTTCTTGGACATTTTCCGAGACTATCAAAGATGAAAATATTCTGCCTAAGAACCCTAGCAATCTCCTACCTTGCTTACTGAAGCATTCAAAGATAGCATTAGGTCCTGAGGATTTATCTACCCCAATATCAGCATTTCTCTCTCCTAACTCTCTATCTTCATATCTTCTTCCAGGTGAATACTGTTGAGACATATTAATTTAGGACCTCACTCATAACCTGTGACTCCACACATATATTTCCCCATTAGTCCCTGTGGGAAGGTACACTTTCCCTAGCTATCCTCTCGCTGAGATCAAGGAATTGCTTTTTTGTAATGGTTGGGTGAGTGTTTATTTAAGACATTAACATCTGGACCAATCCTATCCTCCATGAAAGACATAGCATAGAAGATGTATTAAAAACAACAAATTATCCTTCAGATACCTATCAATTTTACATGGTCTGGGCTACAGGTTATTTCAAACTTGCACCATTATGGTTTGACTTCTTACTGATATATGAAATGGCTAAGCAGTTTCAAACTACTACATTCATGCTGTTACAGCATTGAAGTGGCACTCTGTTCACAAAATCATTTGATCTTCAACCCATTGGATAAATAATACACCATTGCCATTGGAGGGGTGGGGGAGAACAGTGGAAAAGAGACGGGACTTGAGTTTGTTTTTGCAATCCTTCATCATTATTTCTGCATGTGCAGTGCAGGAGGTGCATGACTATAAATCCAAAATTATAATAAAAATGTAATAACATGCAGACATGCTGAACATTTTGTTTTTGCTTTTAATTTTACAGTTTCTTCAGATTAGAATGGAATGCATAAGACACATGATGAACTAATCTGGTTTATTGTTATAAGCACATATCAGGCAATATTCCTCTCTTGGCCGAAACGTCGCCTATCTCCTTCGCTCCTTAGATGCTGCTGCACCCGCTGAGTTTCTCCAGCTTTTTGTGTAACCCTCGATTCTCCAGCATCTGCAGTTCCTTCTTTAACACCGAGAGTCAGTAGATGTTGTTTAATTAGATTTTCAGAAAGCCTTTGATATGGTGCCACACATTAGACTGCTTAGGAAGATGAGAGCCCAGGTTATCAATGGGCAGATACTAGCATGGATAGCAGGTTGGCTTTATGGCAGAAGACAAAGAGTGGCAATAAAGGGGACTTTTTCTGGTTGGCTGCCAGTGACTAGCAGAGTTCCACAGGGATCGGTGCTGGGTCCACTACTCTTCACGGTGTATATTAATGATTTGGACGAGGGGTTTGAAGGCTTTGTGGCCGGGTTTGTGGATGATACGAAAATAGGTTGAAGGGCGGGCAGTGTAGAGAAAGCAGTGTCTCTGCTAAAGGACTTGGACAAGTTGGGAGAGTGGACAGAGAAGTGGCAGATGGAATACAGTGTAGCAAAGTGTTGAGTCATGCATTTTGGTAGTAGGAATAAAGGCGTAGACTATTTTCTAAACTGGGAGAGAATCCAGAAATCAGAGGTGCAAAGGGACCTGGGAGTGCTGGTGCAGGATTCACAAAAAGTGAATCTGCAAGTCAAATCGGTAGTAAAGAAAGCAAACTCAATGCTAGCATTTATTTCAAGAGGGCTTGTATACAAAAACGGTTGTAATGCTGAGGCTGCATTTGGAATATTCCTCTCTTGTTGTACAGTGCAAGCATGTTTTTATTACATCATGCTAAATATGATTTCATGTAACAAAGTACATTCTTGGGCTATGCCATATTAAGATTTATATTTTAATCATGATATGGCAACTATATTATTCTGGTATTAAATTTTATTGAATTGGAGATATGCCGCCAATATAGGAAAATCACATGTAAAGCAGCTCAGCACACGAGTTATTATGATCATTTATGTATTATTGACATGGAACTTGGCACTCAAAAACTCATGTTCGAGGAGCAGAATAAGACCATTCAGCCCATCTGCCATTCAATCATAGCTGATCTATCTTTCCCTCTCAATTCCATTCGCATGCCTTCGCCCCAAAACTCCCAACACCTTTACTAATCAAAAATCTGTCAATCTCCGCTGTAAAAATATCCATTAACTTGACCTCCACAGAGTAACCATAATACTCATGCCCAGCCCTCTGTGTGATTCTGTCTCTGTCTGTCTCTCTGTCTCTGTCTCTCGCTTTATCTCTCTCCATCTCTCCCTGTCTGCCTTTGTATCTTTCTCTCCTTTCTGAGTAAAATAGCTTTTGCTTTTGAGACTGGTCTGCCTTTACCATAAAGACTAAATAAATTAAATCCACCATATCGGTTGTCCAGTTTCAAGGCTGGATAAATATAACGACAAGACTTCTAGCTTTTCTCGAGCTCTGGGAAATCACCCCTATCCCTATCATTCCCAATCCTGTAAGATTGACTTATGGTCCACACTTCGGGTTGTTTTGAAACAAACTAGATATGGTGTCCTTGGTAATTAATGATTGATGTGAGAATATTTTGTTTGCAAAGAGAAATCCTTCCTATACTCCTATCCCAGTCTTACATTCCAAATAACTAAACTGACCTTGTTCTGAACATTGGCTCAGTAACATTTATGCAGCAATCTTGCTCTTGGTAGTCTTTTCAAATCACCCGTGTTTCATTAAAGACGAAGTTATGCTGCCAAACTGGGAATTTAAACTATTCTTACACTAAGAAAATGTAATTATATGTGTATAATTAGAAATGTAAGTAGAATGTGTAATTATATGTTTCATTATGAAAAATCAAAAAGTAAGAAATATAAATTTAGAAAACATCGACATGATTATCAGCTTGATGCTTAGATAATCGGGATAATTATTTCTTCAAGTATGTGGTTTCATTAACGTGTTATGAATGCCTCTGCCTCAGAGGGCGGTGGAGGCAGGTTCTCTGGATGTTTTCAAGAGAGAGCTAGATAGGGCTCTTAAAAATAGCGCAGGGGGGATGGGGAGAAGGAACTGGGTACTGATTGGGGATGATCAACCATGATCATATTGAATGGCGGTGCTGGCTTGAAGGGCAAAATGGCCTAATCCTGCACCTATTGTCTATTGTTAATTTTAGTATGATAAATGAAAGAAAAATGTTGACAAAAGAGTCAAAGTTTAGTAATATTGAAAAAAAACCTGCAAAAATGAACTGGGAAGCAACGACTTTTGCTTTTTTTTTCATTTTTGAAATGTGTTGGTTGCATGCTTTGGCTTGCAGGTTGAGCCACTGTAAAAGACAGCGGCTCAGTATATTACATTATGCATAGCTGGAAACCGAACCGAACTCTGTCTCATGGGCTAGAAAGGTAACTTAAGGTTGTTTTGTTGTTAGCTCTATTGTCTCAGCTTTATTGGAAAGATTACAAATAATATCCTTAAACTGGATGAAGGGGATGGTCTGGTTTGAGGCTGACTTGGTCAATACATTGACGAGTGAACCAAGCTGTTTGGTCATCAGTACCAAGTTAGATTGTGAATTTGACTGCATTTGTTTCAGAGTATTATCAGTCAGAGTGAGACCAATTTTTATGCCTTTGACTTCAGCCATCCCGGAAATTAAAGCTTCTTGAATGCCAGTCATTCCTGTCTGCAGTGCACTCTTAATCTCTTCCATGCCTGTTTTTATAGTGCCCTGCAAGCCAGCCATGCTAGATTGAATAGAATTTTGAATATCTGCCAGCCCAACCTGCATTACATTCTGCATGTTTCCTAAGTTGGTCTGCACACTATTTTGAAATTCTGTAAGAACTTTGTTTCCTGCCTCCTGAAGCTTTAAAGATTCTTTAGGAAATGTCTGATCAATTGATTGTATCAGTGTCATTAGTGTCTTTCTTATTGTTGCCGGCTCCTGCGCACGTGCAACCTTGGACTTTCCTGCAGATGTTTCTGGAGCTAACTCCCATTTCAGGAGTTTGTCTGTTTCTGATTTAGGAATAGTTTTCCTTCTCAGGGTTTTGTTCACAGGTTGCAATGGATTCTGTATATCTATGGATTCTGGCTCCATAGGTTTAACAGTCGCTTGAGTAAGTACAGACTGTGTTGTTGGTTTCGCTTCTTGTTGTTTGAGGTCACCTACGTTTGGTTAAAGAAAAAAATGAAGTTAGTAATGTGCACTAAAATTATGATCGTGTTACCAATGTGAATGGAATACAATGTTAAATTGAGGTCCTACTGAGAGAATGTAAGCAAACACATTCTAATATTTTGGGGAATAACAAGGAAGATATCCCAGGTTACCTGGACGTTATATATTCCTCATGCAACTTCATATAATGATTAATTTAGCTTTTTCTGTTTCATTTCCACTTCATTGACTGTAAAGCATTTTGGGATTAAAACCATTGTATAAATGCATTTCTGTATTTATAGGTCAGATTGATTATTATGACTGGATGTTACAATCCCTAAGATTTCACTACAATTGACATTCTTGGGTATGACCACCAAGTGAATTTTGCTAACAATCAGACACATCTTCAGTTGTGCACCTCAACGTCACTGGGTGTTTTGGCCTCTTATCACAAGACACCCTCAGTCGAGGCAGGCCCACCACAGGTTGATCAGACCTTGGTGTGTGTCTTATTGCTAGCTTCAAGATGGTCACGTGGCAACTCAGACAGCATCATTACTGAATTACATAATTACTGAAATATTGTGAAGACAATATTGTCATGCTGTTAATTTACTTTAAACCTGGGACCGCTATAAACCTGTTAGAGTAGAATTGTTTCTCCAGAAAATTGCAATGAGTGAGGATGGTTAATACAGGATATGCGGTGTATGGAGGACGGCAATGGAGTGAGCCAACATCTTTATGCTCCTGGGTATGCACATATCTGACAGTCCATCCTGGGCCAAGCACACTGATGCACAAAGACATTTTATCAACACCTCTACTTCCTCAGAAGTTTGAGAAGATTTGACTTGTCACTGAATACCCTATTGAACTTCTATAGGTGTGCAGTACAAAGCATACTGACTGATTCTATCACGGCCTGGTACGGTAACTCAAAAGTTACAGACAAAGCAGGCTGCCAAAAACGTAAACATCGTCTAATCCGCCGCGGCACCAACATCACTGCTGTCAATGGAATCTACAGGAAGTGCTGGTTCCAGAAGGCAGGTAATATCACCAAAGACGTGCATCACCCTGACCATGGCCTTATCTTGCTGCTGCCATAGTGTAGAAGGAACAAGATGCTGAGATCTGCTACCTCCAGGTTCAAGAACAGTTTCTTCCTTTCAGCCATCAGGCTCTCATACTACAGGGCACAACCTTAACTCAGCAATGGAGTACAATAAACATTTTAATAGATTGCACTATGCAGTTTGAACTATTATGGTCTAGTTACTTAGTATAACTGATATTTTATTGTTATTATTTTGTAAAGTTGCAGCAGGTAAAAATTTATATTGTTCTATTCGTGGTGCATATGACAATTAAACACTCTTGGCTCCATATTTATAAATATCGTGCAGTTGTATTTCCACATGGTAGTTGTGTCTCCAGAAAATTGCAATGAGTGAGGATGGTTAATACAGGATATGCGGTGTATGGAGGACAGCGATGGAGTGAGCCAACATCACAACATTTTTAATCAGGAAATTCTACAGGGCATAATTGTGCATGTAAGAAGTTATGTATTTTACATGCACATCAAAAGCTCCCATACATCTGCACATCTTATTTGGAGAAGTTGCAGGTGAAATTAGCTTACTTCTCTGCTTTGTGAATATTGTGGGCAATCACAGGAAACCAGGATTTCATAATGCTCCATTCTCAGCCGTGCTTTTTAAAGAGATAGCAGCACTTTGCATTTACTTTGCATCTGTGGCACTGAAATGTGCATTTTGTTTAGCATAACATAGGCAATTTGTTTTTAATTGACCTGAATTCTGGGGTGGATTTGGATTTTCCCCTGTACATTTCTGCCAATTGGTACCAGAAGGGGTCCAGAATCTATTTGCATATCCAGTTACTGTGTGACTTGCCTGAGAAATCACCAATTTAATAACATACCTTTATCAGTTTTACTGTTATTCAAAAAATGTGTGATATATCTTGTACACATGTGACATTTGTCCTTTGTTTTTGCCAAGCAGAAATATCCTTCTTTGCAGTCACACCCTGTGTCCTGAGTTGCACTGCACTCTCGTTGAGTTTCAAGTCCCAGCTCTGAAATTTAAAACACAATCAGGTTCAAATTAAAATTTCTGTCAGGCCACATCAAACATTGTATTGAAGACCGTACGTTGCAAAAAACATGAAACAACAAAAGTTTAGCTCTTAGAAATTTGTGGCTAGAAAAACTTGAAGTGTTTTTTTTGCAGCAAAATTAGAGCATTTTTAAATTCTCTTTTAAATTAATCTAGCGAATTGGCCTCTATTGCCTTCTGTGGTGGAGAATTCCACAAATTCACAACTCTGGGTGAAAAAGATTTTTTTCATCTAATTTTTAAATGGCCTCTCCTATATTCTTAGACTGTGGCCCCTGGTTCTGGACTACCCCAACATTGGGAACATTTTTTCTGCATCTAGCTTGTCCAGTCCTTTTATAATTTTATATGTTTCCATAAGATCCCCTTTCAGCCTTCTAAATTCCAGTGAATACAAGCCCAGTCTTTCCAATCCTTCCTCATAATACAGTCCCGCCATCCTGGGGATTAACATTGTGAATTTACGCTGCACTGCCTCAATAGCAAGGATGTCCTTCCTCAAATTAGGAGACCAAAATTGCACACAATGTGGTCTCGCCAGGGCCCTGTACAACTGCGGAAAGACCTCTTTACTCCTATACTCAAATCCTGCCGTTATGAAGGCCAACATGCCATTAGCTTTCTTCACTGCCTGCTGTACCTGTATGTTTTCTTTCAGCGACTGGTGTACAAGGACACCCAGGTCTCGTTGCACTTCCCTTTTTCCTAATCTTACACCATTGAGATAAAAATCTGCCTCCTTATTCTTGCCGCCAAAGTCGATAACCTTACATTTATCTACATTATATTGCATCTGCCATGCTTCTGTCCACTCACTCAACCTGCATTCTCAGAGCATTCTCCTCACAGTTCACACTGCCACCCAGCTTTGTGTCATCTGCAAATTTAGTAGTGTTACTTTTAATCCCATCATCTAAATCATTAATATATATTGTAAAATGTTGTGGCCCCAGCACCGAACCTTGTGGCACTCCACTTGGCACTGCCTGCCATTCTGACAGGGACCTGTTTATTCCTACTCTTTGTTTCCTGTTTGCCAACCAATTCTCTATCCATGTCAATACCCTATGTCAGTACCTTACCCCCAATACCATGTGCTCTAATTTTGTGGGACCATATCAAAGGCTTTCTGAAAGTCCAGATACACTACATCCACTGGCTCTCCTTCATCCATTTTACCTGTCACATCCTCAAAAAATTCCAGAAGATTAGTCAAACAGGATTTCCCCTTCATAAATCCATGCTGACTTGGCCCAATCCTTTTTACTACTATCCAAATACGGCGTTATTACTTCTTTCATAATTGACTACAGCATCTTTCCCACCACCGATGTCAGGCTAACTGGTCTATCATTTCCCGTTTTCTCTCGCTCCTTTCTTGAAAAGTGGGATAACCTTAGCTACCCTCCAATCCACAGGAACTGATCCTGAATCTATAGAACAATGGAAAATGATCACCAATGCGTACACAATTTCTAGAGCCACCTCCTTGAGTACCCTGGGATGCAGAGCATCAGGCCCTGGGGATTTATCAGCCTTTAGTCCCATCAGTCTACCCAATACTATTTCTCACCTAATGCAAATTTCTTTCAGTTCCTCTGTCTCTCTAGATTCTCTGTCCTCTAATACATCTGGGAGATTGTTTGTGTCTTCCTTAGTGAAGACAGAACCAAAGTACCTGTTCAACTCTTCTGCCATTTCTTTGTTTCCCATAATAATTTCACCTGTTTCTGCCTTCAAGGGACCCGCATTTGTCTTTACTAATCTTTTTCTCTTAACATACCTAAAGAAGCTTTTACTATCCTTCTTTATATTATTGGCCAGCTTACCCTCGTACTTCATCTTTTCAGCCCGTATTGCCCTTTTTGGTACCTTCTGTTGTCCTTTGAAAGTTTCCCAATCCTCTGGCTTGCCACTACTCTTTGCTATGTTATACACCTTTTCTTATAATTTTATTCCCTTGTCAGCCACGATTGCCTCTTACACTCCTTAGAATCTTTCTTCCTCTTTGGAGTGAAATGATCCTGCATTTTCTGGATTATGCCCCGAAATTCCTGCCATTGCTGTTCCACCGTCATTCCTGCTGGGATCCTTTTCCAGTCGACCTTGGCCAGCTCCTCCCTCATGACTTCATAGTCCCCTTTGTTCAACTGCAACACTGACACTTCTGATTTAACCACCCTCTCAAATTGCAAATTAAAACTTATCATATTATGGTCACTACCTCCTAGTGGTTCGTTTACCTTGAGTTCCCTTTTTACATCTGGTGGTGCCAAGAGACTGTGGATGCTGGAATCTAGCAGTTTCATTCTGCTTTTTTATTACTCACTCGCTCTTGACCCACTCCCACCCACATTCCTTTCTACTGGCTACTTCTCTCTACTTTTTTAATCTATAGGAAGGGTCCCAACCCAAAACATAGACTCCCCATGTCACTCGACAGATGCTAGAACTTGTTGCTGGAGGAAGTGATGGAATTAGAATACTAGTTTTGAGAGACATTTAGATAGGCACTTGAATAGTCAAAGCATGGAAGTATATTGTCCTAATGCAGACAAATGGTATTAATATAGATGGGCATAAAGGTCAGCATGCATGCGATGGGCCAAATGGGCTGTTTCTGTGCTGTAGAACCCTATACACTAATTTCATGCAATTGTAAACAACAAAATGTAACAGTAACTGTTGATTTCTGCATGTTGAACATGCCAAACTAAATCTTCTACATATTCTCTGCCAACCCATTGCAGTCTGGGAAACATTCAGTTACATGATCGTTAAAATGTTCTAAATCATGCAAAGTAGTTGAGGAATAAACTTTAACGACTGGATGAATAATCTATTTTATTGAAATGGATATTCCTTCAAACCGTTGGACAGAACTTTTGTGGGAATGTATTTGAATTAAAACATGATAACATAATTGTTATTGAATATTTACCTGCATCACAATATTTACACTTCATGCATTTTTCTAAACCATTTAAACGATCCATGTAAGTTCCATGAGTACAGGAAATGCACATAGTCCCTAATGTTGAAGTGCAGTGTTTTAAGACACGTGTACCTGTAATGAAAAGAAGGAAAAAAAATGCTGGTGCATTACTTGAAAGTGTCAGTAAGTCAGACAACATCTGTGGAGAAATGTTCATTTGATGCCAATGCAACAATTAAATCTATATTAACTCTAAATATGCTGCTTGACCATCCAAGTATTTATAGCATTTTCTATTTTTTCTTTAAACTTCCAGCAGTTAGTATTTTATAATAGCCCTACTTGGTCTGATTTAGTGTTGCAGTGGTGTGGCATTCTATAAACGAGGACTTTTCATCATTCTACATTATTGTTTTCAAAGCACGTATATTGAAATGCTAATCTGTGCAAAAACACTACTTTAGCTAAAGCTTGAAAGGGGAAATATGTAATTAATTAGCAAAATTACAGCTTATCCACTTTATAAACAGCTTATGAGTTAGAGAAGTTTGTGGTGCAACGTTCATTTGCAAAGGTTGTCACTTACCTGGCTGACACATGGAGCAACACAGGTCTTGAAAATTATATTCATCTGAGCCACAGCTTGTCACCAGTTGCAAGTTAAAAATCAATAATAGAATGCAACAAATCTAAATAGAAAGAAGAACAGTTTAACAAAAGCACCCTCACAGCCCTCTCACACTCGTGGCCCTGAAGTGGAGGGGTGATCATAAAGAGGTGTATTGAATCATGGGACGAATGTATAGGGTGAATACACAGTCTTTTTTCCCAGGGTAGTGGAATCATGAACTAGAAGGCAAACGTTTGAGAAGGGAAACATTTAATAGGAAACTGCAGGGTAACCTTTTCATGCAGCGGGAATGAGCTGCCAAATGAAGTAGTTGAGATTAGTCCATTGCCAACATTTAAAAGACAAATGTACATTGTAGGAACCATTTATGCTTAGGTTAGTTACTGTTAGTATTTCTGGATTTTCTTCCTAGCTTGTGGGTGGGATTATACACGTAGATGGGCGTGTCTACATTTGCGGAGGCTAGCGCAGATTCATAGATTGGAAGTATTTTAGTTTGCCTCAAGGGATGGCGAGGATAGGTTTTTACCACGTCCATGTTCACAAGACGCAACATGGAAGAAACAGTTAGTAAGAACGAAAAGTTATGAATTATTTATTTGTTTTGTATTACTTCAATAAAAGACCAATTAATCAAGAAGTAACGACTGGAAGATTTGTTTTTGCTATCGGCGAGTTTTCAGAACCAAGGATAACCCGACCGGTAATGTTAGATGTCCGCCAAGCTTCACACCTCTGCCTTATTAAAAGGTTTGTAGGATCAGGAGTTGCTGAGTCCCTGAGACATTAGTAAAATAAGGAAGTTCAGGGCAGGGTTGCGGTTAGGCTCAGTATCAAGGGAAGGGAAGCGGCAGAGTAGATGGCTTTGGTATGTGATAAAGACCATCATCTCCTGACAGGGTTACACAAAAAGCTGGAGAAACTCAGCGGGTGCAGCAGCATCTAAGGAGCGAAGGAGATAGGCGACGTTTCGGGTCGAGACCCTTCTTCAGTCATCTGACAATTTAGCATCAGTAGTAAATATTCAATGATCACAGAATTCTTTACATTTTAACATATAACTGACAGTCATTGTGTTGACATTTCAGATTTAAAAATAGTTGTCAATTATGTTCCTTAACAATTTTTGTTCAATGTGGGTTAGTATCCAGAAACAACATACCATAATTGTCCACATTGTCTGGCTGAAGAATGGGAAGAGGAGCTTGCTGAATACAGGATGCTGATTTATGATGCAACATTTTCATGTACAGCAATGTTTGTGTGCTGACCTTGTAGAGTTTGACTTAGCCCCAAATTATTCCTTTTGGATTTTGTTGTGTTGTACATTTCCACTCATCAAATAACAATTTGCCACTGTTACTTTACCAAAAGAAGACTAAAGCTGGACTGTAGAAAGAAAGTCCTGCATTTACTCAGCACCTTTCACAATCTCAAGGCATCTGAAAGTACCTTAAATTATGATCAAGTAAGAGTGGTCTAGTTACTGAAGTAAAGTTGTACATATGGTAGTCAATGTTGGCACGTCAACTCCAGAAGGCTAGTTCTCCAACTAGTTTCATTTTACTGATTAATTTTACTGATTATATGCCGCCTTTTCACCTTGTCACCACTCAGTTAACAATGAACCATTCTACATTTCCTTATCGTCTGCTTTGATATGTTGTTTCACACCTTACCCCTTCATACCTCTAGCCTCCCTCTCCCCTGACTCTCAGTCTGAATAAGGGTCTTGACCTGAAACGTCACTCCAGAAATGCTGCATGACCAGCTGAGTTACTCCAGCATTTTGTGTCTGTCCAAGAAGCCAGAGTTGTACCACACAGGAGGCGGGTCTTTGGCCCACTGAGTCCACAACAATTGATGATCATTTAGGTTGATATTAAACGTTGTTATGAATCCTACAGCTAAAATGGTCCGAGTAAAATTAATTTGTCAAATGTCCATTCAGACCATTGAGAAATAGCAATAATGCCTGTTGGCAAGAATACAATAATAATGTGCAAGCAGAGAGGATTAGTTTAACCTGGCATCATGCTCATTATGGACATTATGTGCTGAAGGGCCTGTTCCTGTGCTGTACATTTCTATGTTAAAAGGGCTTTGGACCATCTCTAGTTATGGAAAGCGCTAAAATGCCAGTTGTTTTGTTTCTTAGTTCCCCCCCACATTGAACTCACAAAATATACTATTAATGTAAAGGGCATTTTGCATATTAGCTCTGTCAACCTAAAAAATATTTACGGCAATACCTAATTTTTGACTGTAAATTTGTTAAATAAGCATGCTAGGTTCCTCTCCCATGATCGAAGAGTTGTAAAATATATTTCATAAGATGTAAAAGATTTTAAGTTGAGCAATATTCAAATTATGTTAGAATCATAGTAAACTTGAGACTCAGAGGAATCCATCATGTGGGCATCTCTTTTAGCCCATCATGTCTTTGTCGGTCAAATAAAACCCCCAATTGTATCCCATTTTCCAACACCACGTTTGCAGCTTTAAGTACACATCCAGTACTGCTTGAATCTGGGGAAGTTCTCCGTCTCTAAAGCCTTTTAAGGAGGTGAATGTTATATGCTATTTTCAGAGTGAAAAATATTTTCCTCGACCCACCTCTAATCCTTCACCAATTCCCAGCCCTTGGTTTATGACCCCCTCTGCTTAGGGAAGTAGGTCCTCTCTATTCACATATCTAAGTCCCTCATCATTTTCTATAGCTTAATTAAGTTTCCCTTCAGCTATTCTAAAGAAAGCAACACTGGCTTATCAAACAACCTAAAGTGGCGGAGTTACTTCAGACTGAAGAAGATTCTCAACAAGAAACCGCACCAGTCTATTCCTTCCACAGATGCTGCCTTACCCACTGAGTTACTCCAGCACTTTGTGTTTTGCTCACAATTCCAGCATCAGCGGTTCCTTGTGCCTCTATTTTCTTATCCAATCTTTCCCCATAGCTACAACTTTACAGACCCAGCATGATTTTTGTAACTCTCTTCCAGTGAAATCACAAATCTCCTGTAATATGGTGACCAGGATATTATGCACACTTCCGAACTCTTATATTCTTTGCCTTGGCTGACAAAGCAAAACATCCCATTTACCATTTTAACCATCTTATTGTTCTGTCCTGTTATCTGGGGATCTGCAGGGAACCTTGTTGCACCTCTCCATTGCCTTCTCCATCACTTTCCTGCAATATATTCCATTTGCCATTTTTCTGCCTTCCTGCATTTCTAAAGCATTCCTCTTTATCACCATCTGTAGTTAAACAAATCCTTTCAATTAAAAGAGATGAGTAGATTTATTTCTGTGTATGCAAGGAATAGGCATGAAGTTATGAAACTGTAGATAGCACAATTGAATCTTTAACAATGTAAGTATCAAAACCCCTTTACATCATTTAAGAGGTACATTGAAGATCAATCATGCAGCAGCAGAAATGTTCCATAAATCCGTATAAATCAGACTGCATAAGTGAAATGACAAATTCTGAGAATGTCAAAGAGATGTGTGTAATAATACCTAATTAGAAGAATGAACTGAAATTAGAAAAGGTCAGAGGGTTTTGGGAAACAGAAGGAAGCAGAATATATGACATCAGGACTGTAACTGAAAAAGCCAATCTGTCCTCACCATACTGCAACTTGCACCTCAATTTCTGCATCTTGATCAAAGCTGCGACTATCAGAATGGTGAGGGATTGTTACCTGTAGACAGAGTTTCACTACATGGGATGTTCTTAATACTTAGCCAGGAGAAAGTTGCCTGACGTCATCCAAATATAATGGCATTTAACAATTACAGCACGGAAACAGACCCTCTCGGCCCTTCCAGTCCGTGCCGACCATTTATTTTCCCCTAGTCCCATCTACCTGCACTCAGACCATACCCCTCCATTTCCTTCCCGTCCATATACCCATCCACTTTACTTTTAAATGTTAAAATCGATCCTGCCTCCACCACTTCGGCTGGAAGCTCATTCCACACAGCCACCACTCTCTGAGTAAAGAAGTTCCCCCTCATGTTACCCCTAAACTTCTGTCCCTTAATTCTCATGTCATGCCCTCTTGTTTGAATCTTCCCTACCCTCAATGGGAAAAGCTTATCCACGTCAACTCTGTCTATCCCTTTCATCATTTTAAAGACCTCAATCAAGTCCCCCCTTAACCTTCTGCGCTCCAAAGAATAAAGACCTAACTTGTTGAACCTTTCTCTGTAACTTAGTTGCTGGAACCCACGCAACATTCTAGTAAATCTATTTCTTAATTTAATTTGAACATTTAATTTTAACAATGATACCTTGACCGATTCAAATCACAGTGCTGCTGCAATTACAGTCAGGAAAGTAATTAAACAAACTGGTGAGGTTTACTGCACCAAAGAACTCACCTCAGGATATCCCATCTTTCACGTGTGTGCCAGGCACCCAGGCGTCAGTTCAAACTCCAAGCTAAAATGTAATTATTAAAATTATATTGCACTCCAGTTCGTTGAATGTTGGACGCAGATTGTTAGTGTTTCACTTGAAATGAGAGTTGCAGCTTTTAGGAGCAAATTTCATCTTCCTCATTTTCAGTTCAGAGCTCTAGGTCAGTGCCTTTGCTGACTTGTAGTTCTCTTGTGTTGGAAATTACGTTTCTTCTGAAAAGTTAAATTTAGGACATTCTTGAACTCTTTTGTTATTATGTTACAGTCAGTATTCACGAACTGCATGTCATTGAGAAAGCTTTTTACAGATAGGTTGGATCAAAAAGTGGGTTGGCACGAGTAGACAGAGGGTAATGGGAGCGGGTTGTTTTTGTGATTGAATGTCTGCTGAGTGGGATTAGTGAATGATTTGGTTGTGGATGTAGGGGGCATAATCAATAAGATTGGTGGAGTTGGTGATAGAGGGTAGTCCGGCTATATGTTGATAGCTAATTAGATATATGAGCCTAGAAATGGCAGAAGGAGTTTAATCTGAATAAGTTTGTGGTGATGCATTTTGGAAGTACATAGGTTAAGGCACACTCCATGCAAGGTAAGATCCTGTGGAATTCTGAGAGACAGCAGGATCTTGAAGAACAAGATCCTTGAAGGTAGCAGCATGGTTAGATAACATGATTATAAAGCATATGGGATATTGACCATTAGGCATTAAGTACAGAAGTAAAGAAGCTATCCTAACTTTATAAATTAACAATCTTTACAAGGGTGTTACTGTTGAGGCCACCATTTAACTTCCATACCTACTTGTCTTTGACAAGATAATCATTCACCTTCTTCTTGTATCAATGCAGTCGTTTGTGATGAAGGTACTCGTTCAGTTAGGTTGGGTAGGGAGTGTATAGAGTCTTTCCAACAATCCACATTCCCATTTCCAAGAATTCACTTTTAAGTGAATACTCAAAGGAAGAACATTTGAATGGCTATGGATTCAAATTCAAATTCACTTTTGAAAACATCTTATCAAAGTGTGGAACCCAGAAATATATACAATATTAAAACTGTGGGCAAACCTCTGCTTCACTCAGGGTTGGCACGGAGTTCCAGGAGTTGAATCCAAACATGTTGAAGTACAGACAATGCATTTCTAATGAATCACAGCAATGTAGGATGGTGTGCAACTGGTAGCAGAGTATGAAGAAGGTGGGTTTTCCATTTGCCTCCTGGGAAGCAGAAGAGGTGGTGTTGAGGTTATGGGCATGTAAGATGCTTTTAAGGGAGCCTTGGTTGGTTGCTGCAGTAAACACCATATAGATGAGGCTGATTGCTGCCATGGTGCTTCTTCGTTCGTGTGGCGTGCACAGCCTAAAGTTGTTGGACAACTTGTTCTATTTGATCTTCCGTTTGTGCACGTCGAGTTGATTGCATTTGTCGAAACAGGGCGGACCACGCGAAGGTTGCAATCTTCCACCCTCCATGGTGCTCAGTGCTTGCGATAGTATATAATTATTTTGTAAATTAAACTACACCAAGTTCTACTCAATAATTGTACGTTAACCTACTTTACTTCCATCGGTTGAAGTTTATTATGAACTCACGTTTTTGATTCCAAATCTCTCCCCCACTTTATCGTATTCATTGATCACAGTGGGAATCAGAAATGTTCAGTTATATGTAGGAAGGAACTACAGATGCTCGTTTAAACTGAAGATAGACACAATGCTGGAGTAAGTCAGTGGCACAGACAGCATCTCTGGAGCGAAGGAATGGGTGACGTTTGGCATCGAGACTGAGTCAGGTCAGGTCTGAAGAAGGGTCGCGACCCGAAACGACACCCATGATGTTAGAAGCTTCCTGGATACTGTCCAAGAGTAACAAGGAGCAGAAAGACTAATTTCAGCTATTCTAATCCCTGGATAAAATAAGGTTTTACAATAAACACAAAGACAACATCGTTATGAATAGGAATATTCCCCAAGATGTAAAATCTATTAAATATATTTTCCATTTTAGCACAATTATTATAATTGTTTTACAACCAGTCAAAAGTGTTTTATTGTACCGACAAAGGAACAATGAAATTATTACGTAGCAGAATAACAGGCCTGTAAATACAATCTTCATAAATAATACTTGATTAAAAAAAACATAATTTAATAATCCCAATAATAGTGCAAAAACACCCAAAGTCCACACTGCAACCAAAGGCAGTCCAAGTGATTTTGTAGCATTAGAGGTTCAAGAATCTGATGATTGTTGGGCAGAAACTATTCTTGAAACTAGTGGCCCTGGTTTTCAGACTTCTATTCCTTCTTCCCAATGGTTGGCATGAAATTAGAGTGTGGCCAGGTTGGTGTAGTTCTTTGATGATGCTGGCTATCTTTTTGAAGTAATGCCTCCTATAATTCCCTTCCATGTTGGGGAGATTAATACCCATGATGGACTGGGTGGTATCTGTCGGGACAGGATATAGACGGTTATAACTCCAAGGCATCAATAGGATGCAAATTTCTACCAGACAGTGACTACTAGTACTTTCTAATAGTTCAAAAATAATTATTGTTGATAAAATTACCACATTCCTAATAAGATTACAAACAAAATGTTCCAAGACCTGTTAAATACAGAATAGAACTCAGTGTTTTAACAAGAACCAGCATGTCCTTATTGGCATTAGCCAGCCTTGGTTTTTGCTACAATGTTCTTTGCTTGACAGCCACCAGTCATAAATTAAATATGAGAATAATACTCATTTAAATAAAGCACTTACAATAAAACTATCCATTGCAAAGGACAGGGTTCATTTCTGTTCATTGAAAACAGGTTGTGTCATTCGATTTTAATTTGCTCATAGTTTGGAAGAGAAGAAGCCAAAATTACTTGCAAATGTTGATGTGTTTGTCATATAGAAACGTGTGCAGTATGTGAGGCTGGGTCAACAGGCAGAATGTTGATTGCTTCATGCCATCCTTTCCTGTAGACATTAACGTCTATCAGTAGTCCAGGATGGAATCAAGACCTAATGTGATAATATCTGACCCCGAGTGCAGCTTCTGCACTTGAAATGTGAATAAGGAATTACATTTTATTTCTTTACCTTAAGCAAAAGGACAGACTTTAAGCAAAGACTTACTTAAATCAGTAAGTTTCCCAAACTTTCTTAGAGCACGTAGAACTGCAGAAAAAGTCACGGCGACGAATTCACAAGTGGAATTAAATACTTAATGTCTGCCTCCTGCTTAATCCCACTCCACTGTGTTCATTCAATGAAATTGCAGCAGAACGACCTGAAATATGGAGCAAAAGTACTTCTTGCATTTGGGTCAGGGCGTCAGTGTGTGGGCAGTGGGATGATCATCCCTCTTGAACTCACTGAGCGAGTTAGGAGATTCAGTCTCACTCTATGCAGCCACTGTGATCTAGCCCTCATCATCGTTACCATTGCCCAAATCCACTTGGCTTTATTAGGCTTCATATTTTTTCGTTGTCTTATCCTTCAACTGAATAGAGATTCATTCTAGGGTTATATTTAGTGCAGGACTCAAGATGGGTTAAGGTTTGGAGCAGCATTTCTAAACACCTCACCAAAGGTTCCTTATCAGAACGAGGCACTTTATCTTTTAAAAACCGTTAACTTTAGCTGGGGTAATGAATGTCCCAGGTGTTTTGTAACCACATAATGATACAATGACGTCTACTTTTATTTTATTAAACTTTACACTGTGCTATTTTTTCATTATCTTTCTGTAGGTTTCAAACATCTGATGCACATGAACAGGTATGGCAGCAAAAAGAAAGGTGGTCAGCATTGAGGCAGCCATTTTGGGATGGCTTGTTTTTTTGAGGTCGAAGGGCTGCTGGTAGATCAAAGTGCGAGTTTTGGTGAAGAGTGGGCTTCGGTTAGGAAGACAAGCAGCAGTAATGTAAGTTGAGGTAAGATTTTTCCTTTTTCTTAAGTTTGCTCTTTGTTAGAGGGACTGCGTGGCATTCAAAGGTGCGGACAGCTCCTGTGAGATGTGGAAGATCAGGTGACAGTCAACTCTCCCTGACAACTATGTCTGCAGGAAGTGCGCCTACCACACCTCTCAGACTACATGGATTGGGTAGACCGGCAGTTGTACTCACAGAGGAGCGTACGGGAGGCAGAGAGTGACATAGACAGGAGTGCGGGGACGTAGTTATGCCAAAAGTTGAATCAGTTGGATAATTGATCATCAGAAGGGTCAGGCAAGCCTCTCAGTCTTGCCTGACCATCAGAAGGGTCAGGAAGCCTCTCCCATAGTTGTTCCTCTATCAAAAACCATATATCATTTTGCATTCTGTTTGGTAGATGGTTTCTCAGGAACAGCCAGAACAACCAGCACGACTGGTTCTGTTGTACGACGTAGTAAGGAAAAGTCTGGGCGATCAATAGCTAGAGGGGTATCCATTGTCATTGGTGCAGATAAGCCTTTCATTGGCCATGAACAAGAGTCCGCGATGCTGTATTGCTTTCCTGATTCCAGAGAAAAAAGGGCAGGGAGTGGGGAGGGCCAACCGGGAAGGTGAGATTTCAGCATCCATAGATGGGAGCTGCAGCATCCATAGAACGAGCATACAGCGCTGGTGGAGGGAGCACACAATGTCATTGGAGTGCTGTGTTGGAGGAGAGAGAGAGCACACAGTGCCTAAAGAGAGAGTACACACAGTGCTAGTGGTCAGAGCGGCCAAGGCAACTAGATGGAGTGCGCAGTGTCGGTGTAGAGAGAGCACACGGACACCGAGGAGAGATTGCACGCTGTACAGAGGATAGAGCGCAAGAAGCATCCAATGCCTTAGAATGGCAGAGGAGAGCGAGCACAAAGCGCCAGGGGAGAGGGAACATGTAAAGCCGGAGGAAAGAGCGCACACTGTGCCAGAAGAGAAAGCACACACAGTGGAGGGAGTGCACAGTGCTGAACAACAGCACCAGAGGAGAGAGTGCATGCTTTGTTGGAGAAGAGAACGTACACAGTGTCGGAGAGAAGGTGGAGTGAGCACACAGCACTGGAGGAGAGGTAGCACACAGTGCTGGATCAGAATGGTGCACACTGCAACAGGGGATTAGCTGTAAGATTAATAGGGCTGCTCTATCAAATTATTTTAACATCCCGGATATCGACTGGGAGTGTTATCGTGCTAAGGGCTTGGTTGAGCTGGAATTTGTTAATTGTGTCCAGGAAAGTTTTCCAAAGCAATTTGTAGATGGCCTTACTGTAGAAGGGATAACACTGTTCCTCCTATTGAGGGATATAGTGCTGGAGTAGAGAGCACACAGCTCCTGAGGGGAGAGAGGGCACAGTGCTGGAAGATGGAGCGCACAATGCTGAATGAGAAAGCACACATTGTGTTGGCGCAGGGAGCACACAGCACCAATGGATATCGCACGCACAGTGTTGGATGAGAGTGTTGCCGGAGGAGACAGCACACATTATCTGTGGATGGAACGTATATCGTCAGTACTCAGCACTGGTAGAGTGCCAGCCTTTGTGGATGGAGCACACACACCTCCAAAAGAGAGCAGGCGCACTGTGATAGTGCCCCTTCCATTGGATGTCGCTCTGATCCCCATCACTGCCTGACAGTTGCCTGAGAGGCTAATCCCCAGCATCATTGGTAACAGCTAGGTCCATTATTACAAACTTCATCAGTTTACACCTTGTAAAACCCAGGCAGTCCAGCCGGAGGAGAGAAGAAAGAAGGTGAGAGACGAAGCAGGAAAGAAAGAAGGAAGAACGAAAGAAGAGAGAGGAATGGATGGTAAGTGGGAATGCCTCCCTGCTAGCTATGTTCTTCTGTCGCAGGATTGAGCAAGACTGAGCCACTGGGACAAACTCAAGACTGGGCTGGTGGCAAGAAGCCCGAGACAACCATCGCCTCTACAGAGTGGTTGGGGCAAGCCTGATACGCCAGTGCCTCTCCTTTCCACAGACAAAGAGGAACTGTGCCCACAAACAGAGGCAGTGAGCCGCCAGGATAACCCAGAGACCTCCAGCACTGCCTCTTCAAGCCCCAAAGCTGAACCGGCAGGATAAACCCGAGACCACCAGTGCCTCCTCTCAAGGCAACAGTGAATTGCAGGGAGGAGCCTGAGATCGGCACGCCTCCTCCTTCGAGACCAGGACAATCCTTCGAGACCAGGACAGAGTTGCTGGGACAATCCCGAGATCGCCAGCACCACCAGACAAGCGCCCTGATGGCAAGGGACAGCGTCCCCATACGGTCCTGGACTTTCTTACCAATGCAAATAAAATATATATTTTGAGTTCACCCTACTGTGAGTGTCGATGTGGTCACTGCCAAACCCGGTGTCATCCCGATGGCACAGGATGCATTGCTGGAAGAGACGGGAGAGTGTACCTGGTGCCAGAGGAGAGCAGGCAGCCAGGGACAGAGGAGTGGGGGAATACAGTGCTGTGGGAGACAGCGCCTGGCGGCTGAAGGTCATGGATTCATTCCAAGACATGTTGGACTTGTGCACCATGCCAGAGGTAGAAGTGGACAGTGACGGTGGATGGAGGGAGCCCACAGCAACTGGGAGGGCACAGCATAGGTTGAGGGCACAGCATCGTGCCGAAATAGAGAGTGCTACTAGAAGGGTGAGTGCACACAGAGCCAGAAATACCCTGTGCAGGAGCCGAAAGTGCACACAGTGCCGGAATAGGGAGCACACATTGCCAGATGAGAGAGTGTACAGCGCCGGTGGAGGGAGCGGATAGGGTCAGTGGAGAGAGTGGACAGTACACGTTGATGAAGTGCACACCACAATGAAGTAGAGTGCACACAATGGTGGAAGAGAGAGTGCACACAGTGCCGAAATAGAGAGCACACATGACCAGACTAGAGAATACACAGTGCCGAATGAGGTAGTGGACAGCGTCAGTGGCGGGAGGGGATAACGTCGGTGAAGGGGGATTCAGTGGAGGAACTGTGAAAATGCTCATAGTGATGGAGCAGTGAGAACACACAGTGCCGGACAAGAGCGTGCCACAGTGCAGGGGCAGCGATTGCACAAAGCCAGAGGAAAGAGTGCACACAGTGCCTGAAAAGAGCACACACAGTGTCTAAGGAGTGAGTACACACAGTGCTGAAGCAGAGAGAGCACACGGCGTTGATGGAGGGAGTACATGGTGCAGGAGGAGTGAACCACTTACAGTACCAGAGGCAGTGCACAGTGTTAGTTAAGGGAGCACCCAGTGCTGGAGGAGAGACCGCAGGACACCCGTGCAATGAGCACCCGAGTGCTGGTGAAGAGAGCGCGTACAGTACTGGAGGGGAGTAGTCACAGTGTCAGAGAAGAGCGTGGGCGTACCCACTGGTGGCGGAGAGAACGCACACAGCTCCAGAAGAGAGCTCTAGACACAGCACACAGCGTCAGTGGAGAGGGAACGCACAGTGTTGGAGGACAAAGAGCACATGTTGGAGGGAACTGAGCCACGGTGCAAGGACCAGCCTGGTTCACCCGCCGCGGGCCGAGGACTCGCCCACTGCAGACCGACGACCCGCCTGGGTTGCCCAGGAATTGCCAAGGTCCAGGAACTGCCCCGCAACCCCAGTTCGCTCGCCCGGATCGAAGACCCATGCCGCTGAAGGGTGGAAGGAGTCGGACAGAGAACCAGTAAGCAGACTGGCGACAGGAGAGAGCACACTGCATCGATGGTGGAGTGGGCTGCTGGAGCTCAGCTGGATCGGGTGCTGCTCCAAGAAGCCGGGTGCATGGACTGGACCCAAGCGAATGATATTTTTTCCAAAACTTTAATTTAATTTATCAAATTTGTCACATTATGTTACAGTAGGCACATTGTTACAGGTCATAAAGGTCAACATGCTTCATCTTGTTCAAATACAGTCAGTGTATGACATCAGTATGTCTCACTCCACTGAGAAAACAGAACTGACATTTACATTCCAAACACACTTTCCGATGTAGACATTGTCCTTGCAGAAAGCCGCAGTTTCTGGTCTTGCTGTGCGACGGGAAACAGATTAAAACTCAGTTCACAACGGTGGCGAGATTCCAACTGCACGAAGGCTCTGAGGGGAAGGACCTTTCCCACCGCTAGCAAGACATGTTCTTAGATTGTTTGAGATAGACACAAGATGCTGGAGTAACACAGCGGGACAGGCAGCATCTCTGGAGAAAAGGAATGGGTGATGTTTCGTGTCAAGACCGTTCCACAGACCCGAAACATCACCCATTCCTTCGCTCCAGGGATGCTGCCTGTCCCGCTGAGTTACTCCAGCATTTTGTGTCAATCTTCGATTTAAACCAGCTCCTTCCTACTCAGTAGGATTTACCATGTCTCGAGGACATCCCACACAGACCATTGCCCAATGAACATGCATTCAAAGCTGTTTTGCTCCACAAATGGTAGATTTTACACATTTCTGGTTCCACACATTTCCTCTGTTTCCGCACACTCTATAAAACTGGTCTATATCATCTCTTCCTTCTGCCAAATGTATCATTTCCCTCCATGAAACTTCATCTGCCACTTGTGTGCCTATTCCATCCAGTCTTGCCCCTTTGATCCATCATCCTCTTCATGGTTTACCAGACTTCCACCTGCAAATTTGGAAACTTTACCCTCCATACCATAACCAAATAATTACTATATATCAAAGTTGTAGTCCTAGAATAAACATTTGGGGAACACCAGAATATTGTGTACCACGACCTGCTTTCTGATGTTGAGCCACCATTTTTTAACCCATGTTGCCAATGAACCCTTCATTCCACAATTTGGACAATTAGTCTTTAATGCGGGCTTTTTACACAAATGTTTTGCCCCACCACCCTTACGGGCTGTTTGCCAGAGCCACGTTGTCCTTGGGCGATTTCCTTTGTTCTCCCATTTCCAATCTGGTCCTCTGCCAATTACTTTAATCCCTACACTCCTGGTTTGAAATCCCCCTGGAAACAAAACTGGATCCTCCCACAATCTCCGCAGACTGGAAAATTGCCGCTAAGAGAAAGCTCAGATAGGCTGAGGACGGAGGAGTCTGAGGAAAGACAATTCCGGTGATAAAAATGTTGAGGACCTTGGATAGAGCGACTGAGCATTCACTGCAGACTTCCATGAAATTGCACATTCAAATGATACGAGCAGAACTGTAGACGGTGCTCAGGGCGTGGCCAAACTAGTGTGCTGACTGCCGTTCCATCTTTATTTCCCGGCTTACATATTCTGTGCCTCTGCTTACAATAAATAGTCTCATTCTCACCTGACATTGGTCATGTGCCTCTTTTATTTGTTTCATCCATTCTGCCAGTTACTCATAGAAACATAGAAAATAGGTGCAGGAGGAGGCCATTCGGCCCTTCGAGCCAGCACCGCCATTCATTGTGATCATGGCTGATCGTCCGCTATCAATAACCCCTGACTCCACTAGCCCCGAGAGCTCTATCCAACTTGCTCTTAAATCCATCCAGTGATTTGGCCTCCACTGCCCTCTGTGGCAGGGAATTCCATAAATTCACAACTCTGGGTAAAAAAGTTTTTTCTCATCTCAGTCTTAAATGACCTCCCCTTTATTCTAAGACTGTGGCCCCTGGTTCTGGACTCACCCAACATTTGGAACATTTTACCTGCATCTAGCTTGTCCGTCCTTTTATAATTTTATATGTTTCTATAAGATCCCCCCTCATCCTTCTAAACTCCAGTGAATACAAGCCTAGTCTTTTCAATCTTTCCTCATATGACAGTCCCGCCATCCCAGGGATCAATCTCGTGAACCTATGCTTCACTGCCTCAATCACAAGGATGTCCTTCCTCAAATTAGGAGACCAAAACTGTACACAATACTCCAGATGTGGTCTCACCAGAGCCCTATACAACTGCAGAAGAACCTCTTTACTCCTATACTGAAATCCTCTTGTTATGAGGGCCAACATTCCATTAGCTTTCTTCACTGTCTGCTGTACCTGTAAGCCAACTTTCAGTGACCGGTGTACAAGGACACCCAGGTCTCGCTGTACCTCCCTCCTTACCTAAGCTAACCCCATTGAGATAATAATCTGCCCCCTTGTTTTTGCCGCCAAAGTGGATAACCTCACATGTATCTATATTATACTGCATCTGCCACACATCTGCCCACTCACTCAACCTGTCCAGGTCCCCCTGCAACCTCCTAACATCCTCTTCACAGTTCACACAGCCACCCAGCTTTGTGCCATCCGCAAACTTGCTAGTGTTGCTCCTAATTCCCTCTTCCAAATCATTAATATATATGGTAAACAGTTGCGGCCCCAACAACGAGCCTTGCGGCACTCCACTCGCCACTGCCTGCCATTCCGAAAAGGACCCGTTCACTCCTACTCTTTGCTTCCGGTCTGCCAACCAATTTTCTATCCATGTCAACACCCTACCCCCAATACCATGTGCTCTAATTTTAGTCACCAGTCTCCCGTGCGGGACCTTATCAAAGGCTTTCTGAAAGTCTAGATACACTACATCCACTGGCACCCCTTCATCCATTTTACTTGTCACATCCTCAAAAAATTCCAGAAGATTAGTCAAGCATGATTTCCCTTTCATAAATCCATGTTGACTATTACTGCTATCAAAATGCCACATTATTACCTCTTTAATAATTGACTCCAGCATCTTTCCCAATACCGAAATCAGGCTAACTGGTCTGTAATTCCCCGTTTTCTCTCTCGCTCCTTTCTTGAAAAGTGGGATAACATTAGCTATCCTCCAATCCACAGGAACTGATCCTGAATCTATTGAACATTAGAAAATGATCACCAATGCGTCCACTATTTCTAGAGCAACCTCCCTGAGGACCCTGGGATGCAGACCATCAGGCCCAGGGGATTTATCATCCTTCAGTCCCATTAGCCTACCCAATATTATTTCTCGCCTAATGAAAATTGATTTCAGTTCCTCTACCCCCTTTGATCCTCTGTTCTCCAGTACATCTGGGAGATTGTTTGTGTCCTTAGTGATGACAGATCTGAAGTACCTATTCAACTCTTCTGCCATTTCCTTGTTGCCCATAATTATTTCACCCGTGTCTGCCTTCAAGGGACCCACATTTGATTTTTCTACTCTCTTTTTCTTAACATATCTAAAGAAGCTTTTACTGTCCTTCTTTATATTCCTGGCCAGCTTCCCCTCGTACTTCATCTTTTCAGCCCGTATTGCCTGTTTTTTTCCCTTCTGTTGTCCTATGAAAGTTTCCCAATCCTCTGGTGTCCGGCCACTCTTTGCTGTGTTATACATCTTTTCTTTTAGTTTTATTCTATCCCTAACTCCCCTTAGAATCTTTCTTCCTTTTTGGAATGAAATGATCCTGCGTCTTGCATATTATGCCCAGAAATTCCTGCCATTGCTGTTCCACTGTCATTCCTGCTAGGATCCCTTTCCAGTCTATATTGGCCAGCTCCCCTCTCATGCCTTCTTAATCCCCTTTGTTCAACTGCATCACTGCCACTTCCAATTTAACGTTCTCCTTCTCAAATTGCAGATTAAAACTAATCATATTATGTTCGCTACCTCCAAGCAGTTCCTTTACCTCAAGTTCTCTTATCATATCTGGTTCATTGGACACCATAAATCCAGAATTGCCTTTTCTCTGGTCGGCTCTATTACAAGCTGCTCTAATAATCCATCTCGGAGGCATTCAACAAACTCTCTTTCTTGGGGTCCTGAACCAACCTGATTTTCCCAGTCGACCTGTATATTGAAATCCCCCATCACCTCAGTGGCATTACCTTTGTTACATGCCAGTTTTAACTCCTACTGCAACTTACACCCTACATCCGGGCTACTATTTGGGGGTCTGTAAATAACACCAATTAGTGTCTTCTTGCCGTTACAGTTCCTCAACTCAATCCACAGTGACTCTACCTCGTCAGTCCCTATGTCTTGCTTCGCAAGGGACTGAATTCCATCCCTCACCAGCAGAGCTACCCCCCCTCCTCTGCCCACCTGCCTGTCCTTTCTATAGGATGTATAACCCTGAATATTAAGTTCCCAGGCCCGATCCTCCTGCAGCCACGTCTCAGTAATCCCCACAATGCCATATCTACCAACCTCTAACTGAGCCTCGAGGTCATCTACTTTACTTCTTATACTTCGCGCATTCATATACAATACTTTTAATTCCTTACGCATCTCACCTTTCACATCGATCCCTATTACACTTGGCCATACTCTCCTATCCCTTTGTCGAGCTTCCTTTCCAGTTAATTCTGGGGTCATTAACCATCCCTTTACTCTCTTTCCCTTTAACTCCATCCTCAACTATCCCATTTGACACCCCACCCCCCTTATTCAGTTTAAAACCACCCGTGTAGCAGTCGCAAACCTGCCTGCCAGAATGCTGGTCCCCCACCTGTTAAGATGCAATCTGTCCCTTTTGTACAGTTCCCCCTTACTCCAAAACAGATCCCAGTGATCTAAGAATCTAAATCCCTGCCCCCTGCACCAGTTACTCAGCCACGCATTCGGGTCCCGTATCTCCCTGTTACTTCTCTCGCCAGCACGAGGAACTGGATGCAATCATCATCCAGACAGCTTTTTAGTTGAGAAATATGGTGAGGAAACAGGCCCTTCGCCCCATCAAGTCCAGGCTGACCAGTGACCACCCCATACACTAGCACTATCCTGCACACTAGGGACAATTTACAATTTTACCAAGCCAATTAGCCTACAAACCTGTACGTGTTTGGAGTGTAGGAGGAAACCGGAGCACCTGGAGAAAACCCATGCAGGTCACCTGGAGAACGTACAAACTCCATACAGACAGCACCCGTCATCAGGGTCGAACCCATGTCTCTGGCGCTGTAAGGCAGCAACTCTACCTCTGACTTTGTTTTTCCTTCCATTCTACTCACAAGTATGTCAGTACATTTAATGAACCATTGCCTTAATCCTTAATTCCCTCTCTCAACTGCTTTTCTTCCATCATTCCTGGCCATTGGAAATCAGCTATTAGGAACAGCAGCCAAGAGTTAATGAATGTGATATGACATTCCCATTCAGCATTCTAGCAAATTATAGTGCAATGCAAGCAACAGCGAGCATGGAACCCAAGGTTAGCGAAGCTGCAGAAATGCCCTGGGTCAGCACCCACAAGGGTCTTCCACACTGGTGTCCTCCTTGCACAATCTTTGTTGCTGAGACGGCCCAACACATTCTTGTTCTGGGTGGCGGATGGTGATGATTTCTTCAGACAATGTAGGAAGTGCTGCTTGTGTTTTATCTGTCACTAGGAACGTTTAAAATAATAAGAAAGTAACAGTAAATAATGATTGTCCATTCACTTCTTTCCCTTCCGAAATAACATTATGATCAGCCGCCATGGCTCGGTGGTACTGATGCTCACAGGAGGCCAAGGGTTCTGGATTCAAGTTCCACTCCACAGCAGTATGCATAGAATGGTCTTAGATCTACACAGTGGCACGAAGGGGGAATGTGGTGGAAAGGCTGGTGAAACACAGGACATTAAGAGTATTCCACTCATTCTGCTTGCGTAGTTTCTAACCCAATGGTATGAACAATTGAATTCTCCAATTTTAGGTAACTACTTCTACCTTAATTATTTACAATGATCTGGCCGCTACAACTCTCTGTGTAGGGAATTTCAAAGATTCAATACCCCTCAACTGGCCCCTCATCTTTTAATTATGCCCCCTTTTTCAAGATTCTCCCTTGCGAAAAACCTCAACATTTACGCTGCCATGCTTCATCTTAATTTTATACATCTTAATGTCACACCTCATTTTTCTAATCAGTGAGCAAATCAAACCCAAACTGTCTCACCTCTCTTGATAGCACCCATTCATTCCAGGAACAAACTGGGGAATCTCCCTACGTGCTACTACATTCTAGTAGCATTCTATTACAATGCCCCAACACCGAGTATCACATCATTGACAAACTTGGAAAGCTTACAGTTTGGCCCCTCCTCCAGTTCAATGAAATAAATAGTAAATAACTGAAGACTGAAGCCTGGGGTCCTCTACAGAGCATCAGCAGAGGGTTGGTGGAGGGAGCGCACAGCACCAGAGAAGAGAGTGCACAGCAGCAGAAGAGGAGGGTGTGCACAGTGCCAGAGGAGGAAGGAGCACCCAGCACAGATGAGGAGAGGGAGTGTAAAGTGCTGAGGGTAGAGTGTACAGCATTGATGGAGTGAGGGAAGGCATAGTGACGGAAAGGAGAGGGAGTGCACAACATCAGAGGAGAGGGCGCACGGTACTGAAGGAGGAGTGGGAGTGCGCAGCACCGGAGGAGGAGAGAATGAAAAGTGTCGGACGAGGAGAGAACGCAGAGCCGGAGGTGGAGGAAGCCATGACACCAGAGGAGCAGAGGGAGCACACAGTGCCAGAGGAGAGGGAGCGGATAGGACCAGAGGAGGAGAGGGAGTGCATAGCGGCAAAGGAGGCGAGAGTACACAGGGAATGCATGTTGCCGCTGGAGGAGAGGAGGGCACAGTGATGGAGGACAGAGGACACAGCGCCATTTGAGGGGCAGACACAGATAGGGCTGAAACCTACATTCAAGATGTCTGAAACAGGGCCCCAATCCCTACTTAATTGAAGCCAATGACTATGCTATTCATTAGTGCTAAGCTGGGCATTTAAGTAAAATATATTCAGTAGCCTGTAAAATAAGATACTGCCTACATCTAATAACTTGAGAGAGAAAGATAGATCAGCCATGATTGAATGGCAGCGTAGACTTCTGTTCCTATGACATGAACTTATTATGAACTATTCTATATTTAACTGATTGCTGCTTTCAGGGGTTCGGTAAACAGTGGGTGAAAGGAGCAGAACAACCAGGAAGCATCCATTGCAACCCCCCCCCCCCCCCCCCCCCGACATCCCAG
This sequence comes from Raja brachyura, assembly GCA_963514005.1. The sequence goes on from OY740811.1 coordinate 17,030,142, forward strand.
ACCACTACAGTTCCCAGGTTTTCTGATCCAATCTGCTCCAGCCTGTCAAGCAGCACGGCCTTGTGAAAATCATTAGAGGTTTCCCATCCTCGGAACAACATGTCCACTGCCACACACCCCATGGAAGCTGGTCTCAAGCTACATTATAGACCCACGTGTTAATGGGATATCAGGGTGCGCTCATCCACTTCTGCCTTCTGCACCACTTCAGTCAGGCAACAGGCTACATATCAGCCAGTTCCAGATTAAAAGAAAACTCAACAACCAAGTCATAGAAACACAGAAAATAGGTGCAGGAGTAGGCTATTCGGCCCTTCGAGCCTGCACCGCCATTCAATATGATCATGGCTGATCATCCAACTCAGTATCCTGTACCTGCCTTCTCTCCATACCCCCTGATCCCTTTAGCCACAAGGGCCACACCTAACCCCCTCTTAAATATAGCCAATGAACTGGCCTCGACTACCTTCTGTGGCAGAGAATTCCAGAGACTCACCACTCTCTGTGTGAAAAATGTTTTCCTCATCTCGGTCCTAAAGGAATTCCCCCTTATCCTTAGACTGTGACCCCTTGTTCTGGACCTCCCCAACATCGTGAACAATCTTCCTGCATCTAGCCTATCCAACCCCTTAAGAATTTTGTAAGTTTCTATAAGATCCCCCCTCAGTCTTCTAAATTCTAGCGAGTACAAGCCAAGTCTATCCAGTCTTTCCTCATATGAAAGTCCTGACATCCCAGGAATCAGTCTGGTGAACCTTCTCTGTATCCCCTCTATGGCAAGAATGTCTTTCCTCAGATTTGGAGACCAAAACTGTACGCAATACTCCAGGTGTTTTATTCATAATTTCATCATTTTATTTACCTGGTAACACAAATTCTATCTTCCGGTCCCTCCTGCACTTGGCGATGTGCACTCCAACTGATAGACAGAGCAGGGCGAGGCTGATGAGGGTAACGATGCCCATTACAACTTCGAAAGTGACAGCTGAATCGTTGGTCAGAGAGAAATCAATCAATTAGACATTTTGTTGAAAGTTTGCCACAGAAAGAAATTCACCCATGTCCTTGTAAGGACTATCATGGTCGAAGTGGATAGCGCTGTCATTTGGAGTACTGTGTGCAGTTTTGGTCACCCATTATAGGAATGGTGCGGAGGCTTCGATGAAGGTGCAGAAGAGGTTTACCAAAATGCTGCCTGGATTAGAGGGTATCAGCTACAAGGAGAGCTTGGACAAACTCGGATTGTTTTCTCTGGAGCATTCGAAACTGAGAGAAGACCAGCTAGAAGTATATACAATTATGAGAGGTACAGATACAGTAGGTAATCAGAATCGGTTTCCCAGGGTGGAAATGTCAAACACTAAAAGGCCTAGCTTTAAGTTGAAAGTTGCAAAGTTTAAAAGAGAAAGCTTGTTCATTTGTTTTTCCACATTGCAAAATAAAAGTTTGTTTTTAAGTTGTAATTGGATGTATGCATTCCTTTTCTCATCCCGCCAACAGAGTGTTTTGTCAACTCGCGTAGTCAGCAGCCACAAGAGAGCAAGCGCTCTCAGACTATTCACTCTGAGCGCTGACTTGGAGAAACGAGGGAAGTGCACAATAACCTTTGAGCTCTTTGCAGATCATTCTGTTCTGTCACATGATCGAATGGCAGAGTAGACTCGATGGCCTGAATTGGCCGAATTCTGCTCCTATCTTAACCATGGATGAAAAGAGTGCAACACCCGGGACTGTGGCACCAACTGGATGTTGAAGAACCAGGCAATCTAGGGTTACTCTGAAATAAGTGTACTTCTCCATCATACTGTGAGACGCAACGATCAGCCATGATCTTACAGAATGTTAAGGTAGGTGTGAGGTGAAATGGCCTACTGTTTCAGTTTCATATTTTCTATAATGGGACCTTCTTAAGCCACAGGCTGTAAAACAATTGCATTAATCTCTCATTTCAAGTTTACCACAGCATCAATTACGAGACATTTAGGAAAATAATAGCCAAGAGATGGTACTGACTTGAGCATGAAGACTGTTTAAATACATCATATAGAATACCTGAGTCACAGCTTACATTTCTGCCTGATTTGTGTGTGTTGGATATCATCGCAGATGGCATCCCTGGTTTGATTGGCAGGTTCTATTTCAACTTGACCCAGACTGGTGCAACTTTTAAAAGTACAGAGACAACAGCATTACTGAGAGGATTTGGGGACGTGTTTACACAATGCCACAATAGACTCGAGCCAACTGTCTCCGTTCCCCGCTCAACCCAACCCCACCCCTCCCCGCACCCCAGAGTAACATGGCCACACTGAATCCACATTGTCTTATCCAAGTTCTCTTCTGAACCAAAGGCACAGGACACTGAAAACCCTAAAGCGAAAGAACGAGATCATCTGGAGGGACTCAGCAGGTCAAGTAGCATTCATGGAGGGAATTGGACAGTTCATGTTTCCAGTCAAGGCCCTTCACATAGACCAAAAGAGTGGAGCAAGGGGTGGGGCGAGATGTGAAGTGATGTTAAGAAAAATAAATAGATACTTTGTGCAAACTTAATGCCAGGCATGGATATCTCAGACTGTAAGGGAGGAGGAATGCATATGGCGAGAGGAATCCTTTGCCCTCTGGCTTTTATTCTTGTTTCTTTGGAGTATAAGAGGCTGAGGGGTGACCTTATTGAGGTGTATAAAATCATGAGGAACATGGATAAAGTGAACTCTCATAGACTTTTTTTCCAGGGTAGAGGATTCTAAAACTAGAGAGCGTAGGCTTATGGCAAAAGAGGAGAGATTTAAAAGGGACCTCAGGGGCAGCTTTTGCACTGAATGTTGTCCGTATCTGAACTAGCTGCCAGAAGAAGCTATAGAAGCAGATACATTACAACTGCAATGCCAATGGAGGGAAATAGAACTAGCTCAGCATGGAAACGTGGTCAGCATGGACAAGGTGGGGCAAAGCTCATATGCTGAATGACTGTGAAAGTCCTGGAAATAATGAATATTTGTAGCAATTATGATTAATCAGAGCAGATGTGTCAGAGCTGGAAATTCGTGGGCTGAAGTTTGATATAAATCAATTTTGTGAAAAGGAAATATTAAGGTGCATCCTGGAGCCCAGGAAATTGCTAATGTCCACAATGCCCTCTTCTGGAGTCACTCAGCAAATTTCTGGAAGCAATAGCAGAAGAGTCTAGGACAACCATTGAAGCAGATCTCCACGCTTACTTTGTCCATGGTTGGCAGGGCCTGGTTCCTGTGGTGGAAAATGTCCCTGTTGAGCAAGGAATGCTTTCCACACCTGCAATAAAGGAGAGGTTGGTCATGACATGAATGCCAATAGAACAAACATCATACAGCTACCATATTACTAAACATACAGGAGAAGATATGTAGGAAAGAATTGCAGATGCTGGTTTAAATCGAAGGTAGACACAAAATGCTGGAGTAACTAAGCGGGACAAGGAACATCTTTGGAGAGAAGGAATGGGTGATGTTTTAGGCCGAGATTCTTCTTCAGACTGATGTCAGGGGAGTGGGCGGGACAGAGATAGAATGTAGTCGGAGATGGTAGGACTGGTGGGAGAACTGGGAAGGGGAGCGGATGGAGCGAGAGGGAATGCTTTCCCCCTCTCTCCATCCCCTCCCCTTTCCCAGTTCTCCTGGGAGAGAGAGAGAAAGCTTTCCCTCGCCATCCCCTCCCCTGACATCAACTCCTCAAGAGTTTTTAGTAATAGACAAAAAACAATGGTGTTGATGACGCTAAGATCCCAAAAAGTGAGATGGTGGAGGTAGACACAAAAAGCTGGAGTAACTCGGGCAGCAGGCAGGACAAGCAGCATTTTTGGAGAGAAGGAACAGATGACGTTTCGGGTCAAGACCCTTCATCGGACTTCTGATAGTGGACAGTTTTGAGTCATCCTGTAATGGCCTTAACCGATCTGTTCATTCGATCTATCTTTCCCTCTCAAATCCATTCTCCTGCCTTCTCCCCATAACCTGTAACACCCTTATTAATCAAGAATCTGTCAATCTCCGCCTTAAAAATATCCATTGACTTGGCCTCCGCAGCCGTCTGTGGCAATGAATTCCACAGATTCACCACTCTTTGACTAAAAAAAAATCCTTATCTCGATTCTAAAAATACATCTTTTTATTCTGAGGATGTGACCTCAGACTCTCCCACTAGTGGAAACATCCTCTCCACATCCTCTCTACCCAGGCCTATCACTATTCAATACATTTCGATGGCATGTTATGTGTTTCCCCAGTTGTTGTAGCAGCCAGATGGACAGGTTCAAACCCGGGCAGTCTTCCAGTTACACAGGCACCACAGGCAGTTAATTTACTTAATTAGACAAGCGTTCAAATGATGATCAGAAGCACGATACTGACAGCCAGCACCCACCTTTCAATCGATTGGTTTACATTGAGCACATAATTGCTTGCAGCAGGGTAGCAGGAGCGTTTACCTGGTAAGATGCAGCTTCTGCAGTTGCTGTCTCTGCAAACGTAGCCTTCACTGCATTCACACTGGGCATTGGAGATGGACGTGCACTTTTTCTTATACTTCATCCCTGCTGCAAGAACAGAACTGCTTAGTACAAGAATGGCATGGTGGCACAGTGCTAGAGTTGCTACCTTACAGTCCACCAGACCCGGACTCGATCCTGACTGCGGGTGCTGTCTGTACGGAACTTGTATGCTCTCCCCGTGACCACGTGGGATTCCTTCAAAGACGTACAGGTTTGCAGGTTAATTGGCAAGGTAAAATTGTAAATTGTCCCTACTGTGCTAGTGTATGGGGATCGCTGGTCAGCAAGGACTCGATGGGCCGAAGGGCCTGGGTCCGCTAAATACAATAACCACAAAACAGAATTAAATCAACATCCCTTGACTGTAGATTGTGAGTGGTGGGGATGGAGTATAGGCTTGAACTCTGGGAGGTTATATTCTCCAACTGGACTCGAGGCACAATTAAATTTCTTCTTTGTCTGAAGCTGACATAGCGCTGATTTCCTGTCTCCAATGGCCATGTTCCTCCCCACCACTCTCAACCTGCAGTCCAGGCGGATGCGTTACTTCTGTTTTTTAGTAACGTCCTGTGATGACAGTTGGGTGTTGACGTCACTCAACCCTTGGTGTCTGGGTTTTGCTGCGAGACAGGGCTGGGCTATCTACTCGTTTCACCAGAAAACCTTTAGACAAATCATCAGTAGCACAGTAATATCTAACCTCGGATGTCAAATTAAGCATCTGGAAATGTACTGTATCAGCCTTCAGTTAATAAGTTGTGGATTCAAAGCAACATTTGGACAGGTACATGGATAGGACAGGTTTAAAGGAATATGGGCCAAACGCAGGCAGGTGGGACTGGTGTAGATGGGACATGTTGGTTGGTGTGTACAAGTTGGGCCGAACGGCCTGTTTCCATTCTGTTTGATACTATGATCCTATGTCTATCAGACATGTGAGCAGAAACTACAGACTGAGACACCAGTGTAATACTGAGGGAGAGTTGCACAGTCAGAGAGGTTGTCCTTCAGATGATACATTAAAACAAGTCCACTAGTATCATTTTAATAAAGAACTGTTATCTCCTTCAGCTGCTATCCTTTTTTTAAAGCTTAAAAGGCGAGATCCTTTCTCAATGCGATTGCTTTGATTAAGCATTGCATTGGCCTCTGATGTCCTTATTCAATATCCTCACATTTGATGTTCAAGAAGGAACTGAAGATGCTGGAAAATCAAAGGTAGACAAAAATGCTGGAGAAACTCAGTGGGTGAGGCAGCATCTATGGAGCGAAGGAAATAGGCAACGTTTCGGGCCAAAACCTTTCTTCAGACCGAAACGTTGCTTATTTCCTTTGCTCCTCACATATGATGTCTTTGTTTATCAGGAGGTGTTACATTTGCATTAACACACAGTGAGAATGTTGACAATTTGAGTAAATGTGACATTACCGTATCCACACTCGTCACAGCGGAAGCAGGAATAAATGTTGTTCCATTGCTCGGAATATGATCCATTTGGACATGTTGCACACTTCGAATCAGAGAGTGCAGTACATTCCTTTACCAAAAAGTTACCTGGAAAATAAAAGAACCATTAAAGGGCCTGTCCCATTTGCACGACCTAATTCACGAGTTTAGAAGACACTAGACGAGTTGAAAAAAATGTTAAGGTCGTGTGGACACGTCGAAGTAAAAGACCTCCTACGATTATGTCTACGGCCTCTTACAACCCCTCTCAACCACAATCGTCCACATCTAAGACCAACCACGACTAGCTACGAGTGGAAAATGATCATAGAAACATAGAAAATAGGTGCAGGAGTAGGCCATTCGGCCCTTTGAGCCTGCACCGCCATTCAATGTGATCATGGCTGATCATCCAACTCAGTATCCTGTACCTGCCTTCTCTCCATACCCCCTGATCCCTTTAGCCACAAAGGCCACATCTAACCCCCACTTAAATATAGCCAATGAACTGGCCTCAACTACCTTCTGTGGCAGAGAATTCCAGAGACTCACCACTCTCTGTGTGAAAAATGTTTTCCTCATCTCGGTCCTAAAGGAATTCCCGCTTATCCTTAGACTGTGACCCCTTGTTCTGGACCTCCCCAAAATCAGGAACAATCTTCCTGCATCTAGCCTGCCCAACCCCTTAAGAATTTTGTAAGTTTCTATAAGATCCCCCCTCAATCTTCTAAATTCTAGCGAGTACAAGCCGAGTCTATCCAGTCTTTCCTCATATGAAAGTCCTGACATCCCAGGAATCAGTCTGGTGAACCTTCTCTGTACCCCCTCTATGGCAAGAATGTCTTTCCTCAGATTTGGAGACCAAAACTGTACGCAATACTCCAGGTGTGGTATCACCAAAACCCTGTACAATTGCAGTAGAACCTCCCTGCTCCTACACTCAAATCCTTTTGCTAGGATTGCTAACATACCATTTGCTTTCTTCACTGCCTGCTGCACCTGCATGCCTACTTTCAATGACTAGCGTACCATGACACCCAGGTCTCGTTGCATCTCCCCTTTTCCTAATCTGCCACCATTCAGATAATGGTCTACCCTCCTGTTTTTGCCACCAAAGTGGATAAACTCACATTTATCCACATTGTACTGCAGCTGCCATGCATTTGCCCACTCACCCAGCCTATCCAAGTCACCTTGCAGCCTCCTAGTGTCATCCGCAAACTTGGAGATGTTGCATTCAATTCCCTCGTCCAAATCATTAATATATATTATAAATAGCTGGGGTCCCAGCACTGAGCCTTGCAGTACCCCACTAGTCACTGCCATCGTTTCTGAAAAGGACCCATTTATTCCTACACTTTGCTTCCTGTCTGCCAGCCAGTTCTCTATCCACATCAATACTGAACCCCCTATACCGTGTGCTTTAAGTTTGTATACTAATCTCTTATGTGGGACCTTGTCGAAAGCCTTCTGAAAGTCTAGATATAGCACATCCATTGGTTCTCACTTATCCACTCTACTAGTTACATCCTCAAAAATTTATATGAGATTCGTCAGACATGATTTACCTTTCGCAAATCCATGCTGACTTTGCCCAATGATTTCACCACTTTCCAAATGTGCTGCTATCCCATCTTTAATAACTGACTCTAGCAGTTTCCCCACTACCAATGTTAGACTAACTGGTCTATAATTCCCCGTTTTCTCTCTCCCTCCTTTTTTAAAAAGGGGTTCCATTCCAATCCTCAGAATCTAAGGAGTTTAAAAAAAATTATCACTAATGCATCCACTATTTCTGTGGCAACTTCCTTGAGTACTCTGGGATGCAGACTATGTGGCCCTGGGGATTTATCGGCCTTTAATCCGTTCAATTTACCCAACACCACTTCCCGGCTCCTGGATTTCACTCAGTTCTGCCATCTTATTTGACCCCCGTCCCCTGCTATTTCCAGCAGATTATTTATGTCTTCCTTAGTGAAGACAGAACCAAAGTAGTTATTCAATTGGTCTGCCATGTCTTTGTTCCGCATGATCAGTTCACCTGTTTCTGACTGCAAGGGACCTACATTTAACTAATCTCTTTCTCTTCACATATCTATAAAAACTTTTGCAGTCAGTTTTTATGTTCCCTGCCAGTTTTCTTTCATAATTTAATTTCCCTTTCCTAATTAAGCCCTTTGTCCTCCTCTGCTGGACTCTGAATTTCTCCCAGTCCTCTCGTAGGCTGCATTTTTTGGCTAATTTGTATGCTTCATCTTTTGTTTTTATACTATCCCTGATTTCCCTTGTTATCCATGGATGCACAACCTTCCCTGATTTATTATTTTTCCAAACTGGGATAAACAATTGTTGTAGTTCATCCATGCAGTCTTTAAATACCTTCCATTGCACATCCACAGTCAACCCTTTAAGAATCACTTGCCAGTCTATCTTGGCCAATTCACGTCTCATACCTTCAAAGTTATCTTTGTTTAAGTTCAGAACCCTTGTTTCTGACTTAATTACGTCACTCTCCATCCTAATGACGAACTCAACCATATTATGGTCACTCTTGCCAAGGGGCCACGCACGACAAGACTGCTAACTAACCCTTCCTCATTACTCAATACCCAGTCTAGAATAGCCTGCTCTCTCGTTGGTTCCTCTACATGTTGGTTTAGAAAACTATCCCGCATACATTCCAAGAAATCGTCTTCCTCAGCACCCCTGCCAATTTGATTCACCCAATCTATATGTAGCTTGAAGTCACCCATTATAACTGATTTAAGAACTTCGATTTACCCTTGTTGCATGCATTTCCTAATTTCCTGATCACATGATAAAATGACGTCATGTTTGCATTTTTTTTCTCGGGTCAGTTGCCGACCTACAACTACGTACGACTACCTAAGACTATCTACGACTACCATCACGACCTGCTACGACCTACCTATGGCCTACCTACGAGTAAAAGGTATACATTTTTTCAATGCCAACTTTTTTTTTACTTGTGGAGATTTTTCATCAGGCTGGAAAAAACGCCGCAACCTACTTGAGGCCACGAGTACGCGGAGACCACTCACGAGCATGAAGAAGAGTTACAAAGACCTCCTACGACCTCGTGGCGACCATGCTGTGAGTATGAGTCAAGGGCAAACTTGGCAGAGGTCGCCAATTAGGTCGTGAAAGTGGGACTGGCTTAACTAGCAATGTTTCAGGCTGTGGGGGAAAAAAACTTAGTTAACCTTTCAGGTTGAAGATTCTTCACCATGATAGGAATAAAGTGATAAATAAAATAATGTTGAGTTGCAGGAAAAGGTAGGTGGGTGGGTGGGTGAATAGCTCCAAGGGAATGTCTGTGATAGGTTGCGGGCAGCGGTTTGGGCTGTCAATGAGGAGGTCAGAGAGTAGCAGCAAAAAGTGAGATCAAGTCAAGTCACTTTTATTTATATAGCACATTTAAAAAACAACTCTCGTTGGCCAAAGTTGTTTATGTTGGTATAAGAATAGTATAACAAACAATACAAACATCACTACATACATATAGCCCTCGCTCAGAGGACGTCAAGAAAGGCTTGGGAGTAGAGATGAGTTTTTCGTCTCAATTTAAAGGAGTCGATGGAGGGGGCAGTTCTGATGGGAAGAGGGATGCTGTTCCACAGTCTAGGAGCTGCAACCGCAGAGATGCAGTCGCCCCTGAGCTAATGCCTAGACCGCGGGATGTTCAGCAACCCCAAGTCGGCCGATCTGAGATGTTGCAAATAGCAGGATGTGTTAATGAAGTGCGAAGAAAATCTGAGGCAATATCATGGATGTGATAGCCAGTTCTGTACAGACAAAGAAACAAACCAGAGTTGGAGTCCGAGCCTGAAATGAACTGCCTTACCTGTTAACCTTCTTGCATGAAGGTAGATGCTGTTTAACCCAATGGTCTTTCCTCTCTTTTTGCTGTGCTCCCCGTCTGAAAATCTTGCAAGTAATACAGTACTTTGACTACTGTATTTGCCGCCAGTTTCTCATCTGCCTCCTTGTTGCCTCCTGAATATCTAGCTTTAAACCTCCCGTTGTACTGGCAAATCTACCTCCCTGGCCATAATCCCAACTATTGAGTTTCTTATTACTAGCCAGGATGTTTAGGCACTAAAAAACTATGAAATAGGCAGGCAAAAAAGCAGAATAAAATTACAAAAAAGGCATTTATTGACAAACAAAGGCATAAAAAGGCATTTATTTCCACCATCAAAATATGGTTAAAAATTATAATATAAAGGTATACTACATTAAATGACCAAATTGCCTGGTTGCACATAATTACTAGCATTTTCTTTCAAATTATCTGTTGTAAACCTGTCGTCTGTCAGACAGAATATGCTTCAGTTGTGAAAAACTTCTTTCTACCTCAGCTGAGGTCACTGGTGCATACCCGAAACAAGCTACAGACTCTCTTTTCATGTCGATATCTTGTGTATTAGAACTACCTTTGAGAACTTTAGCTATGTTTTCTATTTCTTCAAGATCTTTGTTAGCTAAAATCACTCTCTCACATTTTCCTTGTATGTCTTTACCTACATCGCCAGGAGCTTTACGAATATCGTCAGTTACTTTGTTGGAAACCTGCAAGTTATTCACTAATGTTTCACCATGTTTCTCAAGGGAAGTGATCGCTTGTGTGAAGTTTGCAAAATTGGAAACAATAAACACAAGATCACGGTGGAGGGACATTTTCTGCATGATTTCACTGACAATCCTGACTGCAGCAGATTCTTCTTCTTCAAAACAGTTGATGATTTATTTTATCTTTTCAAAATTTGCAGCATAGTAGAGTACAGCAGAGAGCCATGTACCTCAAAACCGGCTGAGGAGGTAGCGGAATCTCCATTTCCTTGAAGAAAAGGAAGTGCCATTTCCTTGAACAACTGCACACATGACGATGCTTTGAGGAAGATTTTCTTGACATTTGAAAGTTGGCGATTGACATTTGGAAGCAAGCTACATATATGTTTGGCAATTCTATGAAGTCCTTGAGCTAAGCATGTCAAATGCGACATTTTGGGGAATAAAACTTTAAGTCACAAACAGAATAACATTCTCGTGTTTTATACCTTCTGGCCAAAGTACAGCAAGCAAACAACTGAGCAATAGTTGAGCTGTTTGACTTCTCCAATACTTCCGATGTCAACAAATACTCCTTTGATGGTAGACCTGCCTCCAGTGTACCGATGACCACATTGGCAACATATCTCCCCACAGCGTCGGTTGTATCATCTATTGAGATCCATATTTTGTCGCATACAACTTCATCTCTAATTTTCTGCACAATGTTGAAGTTGCTGTCAACATAATTTTTCCGTAATGATAACTCGCTTGGTATATGTGTATTTCTCTAAAAAACCTTTGAGAGATTTGTTTTCCAATTTTCACAGTGGAATTCCAGCATCAATAAATGCCTTGCACAGACCACTCAAAAACTCAGATTTGTGACTGGAGCCAGCAGTAAATGTAGTGAGAAGACAAGCTTGGGTATTTTGCTTGGGTAGTCTACACCTCAGCGGTATCAGCATTGACTTCTCTAATTTTATATAACCCTTGTCTTCTCCCTCCTCCCCTCCCCCTTCCAAGCTCTCCTAGTCTCAGCCTCTTCCTTTTTTTCCTGCCCCCCGCCACATCAGTCTGAAGAAGGGTCTCGATCCGAAACGTCTCCGAGTCCTTCTCTCCATAGATGCTGCCTCACCCGCTGAGTTTCTCCAGCATTTTTTGTCTACCTTCGATTTTTCCATCAATAGATCTTGGAGAAGACTGAACCAGCGGGCAGAGGCAGGAATGAATAGATGACCCACGCCCAGGTTTTGCCCCGGTGGTGGAAGTTTTCTTGTAAGTTATACTATGTTAACATGTTAATAATAACATTAATATTAACGTGTTAACATGGAAAACGTCATTGTAATCACAGTGCAACCAGAGAAAATAGCAAACGACTTTTTAGGAAAACGGCAAAAAAAGGCTGATTTAGGCACTCGATCTTGAAAAAGGCATTGTCCTGGTGAAATCATCAGAAAAAGGCATTGTCCTGGTGAAATCATCAGAAAAAGGCATTGTCCTGGTGAAATCATCAAAAAAAGGCATGAAAAGGCACATGGCATTTATGGGAAAATCCTGGCTCTACATTACTATTGCTCTGCTGAGCCTCAGAGACTTGTCCTGTCACGGTGTTGAGTTGCTGCCTTACAACGAATGCAGAGCCGGAGACCCGGGCTTTAACTTGTGGAGCAGTCCTATCCTTTTCCATAATATTTAAAATCTAATAACAGCGACTGTGGCTCCACTGACACGTCAACCACCCACATCTCCCCAAGTGAGGACAGCCCCACCGACCTGACACCATCTATGCAGCACCCATGTTAAACTCTGGAACTGCAGACGCTGTAAAAATCGAAGTGCTGGAGAAACTCAGCGGGTGCAGCAGCATCTGTGGAGCGAAGGAAATCGGCAACGTTGCCTATTTCCTCTACTATAAGTATCACGCCCGCCATCTCACCTGCAGGACAGCCTGAACAGCAGGGATCATCCCCGGCTCGATCGGACCTGAACTTCGGCGGACAGTCCCGGGGTAGCTTCGCGCACACAGCTGCCAGCAGCACAGACAGGAGGAGCGCCGGGGACCCCATGGGCGCAGCGCGGAGAGTCGGAATGCGGCGCCGGGGCTCATGACACTAGTTAGCGGTGGCAGATAGATAGACGTCGGGGGCGGCGGCATCCGGAGGGCGGAACTGAGGCGGCGAATTCTTAGACTGAACAATGATTATCGTGGATTTTGTTTTAAATGTTGGATGTCCCACACCATCGAATTATACGTGGAATTCTGCCCCAACCCCTCTGGTGGGGAGATAGTGGAGTCAGGGGATATGGGGGAGAAGGCAGGGACGGGGTACTGATTGGGGGTAGACAAAAGTGCTGGAGAAACTCAGCGGGTGCAGCAGCATCTATGGAGCGAAGGAAATAGGCAACGTTTTCCTGCAAAATGCTGGAGTCAAACTCCAGCACTTTTATCTACCTTCGATCTTCCAGCAACTGCAGTTCCTTCTTAAATACTGATTGGGGGTGATCAGCCATGATCACATTGAATGGCGGTGCTGGCTCGAAGGGCCGAATGGCCTACTCCTGCACCTATTGTCTATTGTCTATTGATTTACTGTCTCGAGTTTTTTTTTCTCTGGAGGTAAAAATCTTCGGACATGGCTGATTTTAAACCACTGGTGATTTGAAGGCATCCAAGGTCTGAAATTGTGGAAATAGTAAGTAAGTCTTGTTGGTACACAAAATGCTGGAGAAACTCAGCGGGTGCAGCAACATCTGTGAAGCGAAGGAGATAGGCAACGTTTCGGGCCGAAACCCCATCTCCTTCGCTCCATAGATGCTGCTGCACCCGCTGAGTTTCTCCAGCATTTTGTGTACCCTCGATTTTCCAGCATCTGCAGTCCCTTCTTTAACAAGTAAGTCTTGTTGAAAGATGCCATGTTGCCAGTCAGCCACCCACCCACCCTGGCTGGCATTTGGCGGAGCTGGGGCCGTGGGCACGGGATCCATCAGTGGGAATTCCGCTGAATGTCGGGGATCAGATCATGAGGCATCATTCCCGTAATGACGTGGAGGGTGACATTGCCAGCAGTGGCCGGAGCTGTAGCTGTAGCTGTCACTGTGAGTTTCCTCCCCCCACGCGTCTTGCAATGATGATTACTGGAGCAGTCTGCGAGTCGACCTTTGCCGCTGGTGGCTGCAAATTGTTCTATAACAGGGAAGATGAAAGGCTGGGGTTACACAAAAAGCTGGAGAAACTCAGCGGGTGCCGCAGCATCTAAGGAGCGAAGGAGATAGGCGACGTTTCGGGTCGAGACCCTTCTTCAGATGAAAGGCTATCCACCAAACGCGCTCTTGGTTTGCGTTCTGAACTCTGGAGAACGGTTGCGTTGACAGAAGCTGCGCCGAAGATGTACACGAAATGGTGTAGTAACTCAGCGGGACAGGCAGCATCCTTGGAGAGAAGGAATGGGTGACGTTTCGGCGTCTGAAGAAGGGCCTCGACCCGAACCATCGCCCATTCCTTCTCTCCAAAGATGCTGCCTGTCCCGCTGTTTGACTCCAGCATTTTGTGTCTACCTTCTGGAGAACAATACTCAATCTTCCATTCATGCACGACACTCTTGGTATTTATTGCCTGTCCATTACATGCCTTTTGATAGATCAGCCATGACTGAATGACGGAGTACACTTGATGGGCCGAACGGCCTAATTCTTCTCCTATCACTTATGAACTTATTTTACTCCCTGTACCCCACTTGAACCAGTCGTGGGTTGTGATGGAAGGGTGTTATTCCAGCAGTGGTGTTCCACAGCATCTGTGCTCTGTCAACTGTGGTTTGTGATACAAGACAATAGACAATAGGTGCAGGAGTAGGCCATTTGGCCCTTCGAGCCGGCACCGCCATTCAATGTGATCATGGCTGATCATCCCCAATCAGTACCCCGTTCCTGCCTTCTCCCCATATCCCCTGACTCCGCTATTTTTAAGAGCCCTATCTAGCTCTCTCTTGAAAGACGTGAAGAGCATTCATGTGTAGAGGGGTCGTGGGGTCGAAGTTCATAATTCATGTTCAAGGAGAAAAAATAGGCCATTGGACCCATCAAGTCTACTCTGCCGTTAAATCATGGCTCCCCATAACCCCTGACACCCTAACTAATCAAGAATTTATTGAATCCGTCATTGTGCGGCACTCCCTCAGTACTGCCTCTCCCACAGTACTCCTTGAAAGTGGTTCCATGAGTATATAGAATGTAAAAAAGGCATGGCATGCCTGTCTTCCTCAGTGAAGACATTGAGTATCAGCAGTGATGGAAATGGGTTTTCGGAACTAGGGATACTCTAAGGTCCGTGAGGCTGAGGTTGGGAAGGAAGGGGGGGGGATTTTTTATGTGCGATCATACCCATGTAAGTACAATGATGTATACATTGTTTATTGTGTATTAATAATATAGTTCATTGTGTATTATATGTCATAACTGCTTTCTTGCATCTCTCTCTCTCTCTCTCTCTCTCTCTCTCTCTCTCTCTCTCTCTCTCTCTCTCTCTCTCTCTCTCTCTCTCTCTCTTAGACAGACGAAAGCAATGATCATAGAGTAGGTATGTTACAAAACTTACCTTGAGCAACGCTGCAGTTCTGCCGCTCCCCGTGTGCGTGACTTTGGCGCCTTTCAGAGGGGGGCGGGCTTTAAGTGCCGTTTTTCCACAGGCAGGGAAAATCGAACAATGTCGGGCGATTTCGTTGCGGAAGAAAAATCGCTCCGACATTTCATGAATGAAGGTATTTTTAAATTACTCTAAATTATTTATTAACTAGAGTAATTTAAAAATCACCTTCAAAAGCCGTGAGCACCGACAACCGGAAGGATTTTGCGTAGGGGAGAAAAAAAGGTAAATAGTTTATTTTTATATTAAAAGTTGGTTTTTCGGGAGGCTTTAATAATATTTTCATGTTGCGAAGTGGGGTCCAAAAAAATGTATGAACAAACAGTATTTTTCCTCCCGACTTCACCGCTAATCGCAACGTTCCAATCCACCGCATTCCACTAAAACCCACTCGCTAGTTGATTTAAATGGCCATTAATTTACATGCATAAAACACTAAATTCCTTCCATTTGGCCCAGAAATTCATGAAAATAGATGACATTTCGGGTGGAGCCCCTTCCACAGACTGACAGTCAAGGGAAAGGGAAAGGGGAGATATAGGCACAAAAGATATCTTACATTCATTTGTCCTTAGTATCGTCTATATCTCTTGTTGCTCTTTCCCCTGACTCAGCCTGAAGAAGGGTCTCGACCCGAAGTGTCATCTATTCTATTCTGTGATCATTGCTTTCGTCCGTCTGTCCGCTCGTTCGTTCGCCCTTGGATTAAGTAGCGCAGGATAAAGCTGCGAATTCACGCCATTCCCCTCCCATTCCCAATCTGACATTTCTGTCCTGGGCCTCCTCCATTGTTAGAGGGAGGCCCAGTGCAAATTGGAGGAACATCAGCAAGTATTTTGCAGCTTTGGTTAGGCCACATTTGGAATATTATAGTTCTACAGGAAGATGTGGCGGCTTTGGAGAGGGTGCAGAAGAGATTTATCTTCATCCCCCCCACCCCTCCCCTTCCTCTTTCAGTGACACTCTCCCTCTATTCATTTCTCTTGGCCTCCCTTAGTTGCGCTTCACCCCCTACACTCACTTCCCTCCCTCGTCCGCTCTGTCTTTCTTCCATTAAGGCCCCTGCCGCCCCCCCCCCTCATCCCTTCTACTCTCACCACTTCAGTTCACTACCCTGTTACTCCTTGTGCAATCAATGTCAAGTATTGCCTGATAATCTTGCTGCCCGGACCAATGTCTATCTAATATTATTAATATTGCTTCATGAAGAGGCGAGATTGTTGTTGGGTACCAGGCAACACACGACTCCTCCCATGTCGACTCGAATATGATTTAAAGAACTGTGGTTTCCTGCAGTAAAGGTCAGAGCGTTTGAATTCCATTCCCATCTCACATTGCCAGCGGCATCACTCAGTCGTGGGCGCAGGTACTTGGCTATTTAGTTAATCTCTTTAATGAGCACACATATTCCGAGTGCCTGCAAACGCAGTGCGCGCAGAGTCAAAATAATTGTACATTTTATTCAGCAAGAGTTTGTGCTGCAAACGGATGCTGAAGGTGAAGCTCCAACCAAACTTCTCTTTGTTATAAAAACAGACACAAAGTGTTGCAGTAAAGGGCCTGTCCCACTTGGCCGTCATTTACGCCACAGGCCGGTAGTCACTGACGCGCGATGGTTGCGCCCGTCATCATGCGTCCGCACAGCCATCTGGAGCGCCTGACGTCATTTGAAGATGGACACAATATGCAGGTGTAACTCAGCGGGACCGGCAGCATCTCTGGACAGAAGGAATGGATGATGTTTCGGGTCGATATTCTTCTTCAGTCTGAAGAGGGTGGTGTAGGATATTCTGATGGGGGATGAGGGCCGTCAGATTCAGTTAAAAGCACCGCAACTGATAATGGAACCAACAGTGGAGTACTGCAGATATTTTGGTTGGTTTGTTTCCTGATGTCAAACAAAATACATTTATAACTTCATCAGTTGGGGACAACTCTAACCTCCACTCTCTTCTTTGCCCAGGAATAAGCAGTTTCTAATCGAATTGGAGTGAGCAGGCAGTATCTCACTATCAAGGATGTCTCACTGTCTCCGGGTCGACAGAAGATGCCTATCCCTTGATACCTGAAAACGAGAGATTTTATTTTCAATTGGAGCAGTCCTTTAGACTGGAGATTGTGAGTGCAATTCCTAACCTGAAAAGTAAAACTTGCTTGTAGACCAGCTCTAGGTTCTTCACAGATTTAATTAACTTACTGGTGGATCTTCCTCCGAGCAATAGCTAACAAAGTGTTGGAAGGGAGGAGATTTACAAAGCACACCAAAAAAAAAACCCATGGCCTCGCTCAAAACGTCACAAAGCATCTCTTTCCAGTTGTCTGTGAAAATGTCCGAGATGCTGGATTTTTTTAAAGTAAAATTTTTCACTCATTGTTTCCCTCTCTTAAAAGGAACTGAGGAACTGGTTGCATTGCAGTGCAGCTCATCATAAGTTCATATGTTGTAGGATCAGAATTAGGCCATTCGGCCATTCAAGTCTAGTCCGCCATTCAATCATGGCTGATATATATTTCCTTCTCAACCCCATTCTCCTGCCTTCTCCCCACAGGCCTTGACACCCTTACCAATCAAGAACCTATTAATCTCCACCTTAAAAATATCCATTGACTTGGCCTCCACCAAAGATCCTATAGGCCACTCCTGCGAAATGCAATGGGCTGACGTGTAGTACGCAACGGAGTGGAACATGGACATTTTTTTAGTCCATTTCTGTAACCGGAACCTACCCGACCTGACCCGACCTCGCAGTGTAATCAACATTGCGGGGGAACAGTTTGTGTGTGTGATATAGGGTTAGATTCATAATTCTGTGAATTCTTGTTAAAGAATAAAACGTTTAGAAATTTTGATTCTGGTAATTTTCTTTTTTAATGCTTTTTAAATAATTTCTTTTCAAATGGCTCATATGCTGAGTTTGAGTTGATTTTGTTGAGTTGATACTTGCAATATGAAGATTCCAATTGCTCTAGCCCTGGAATGTAACTTAATGTTTTTATGTCTATGTTCTCAACAATAACATGGGTCTGGTCTTCCCAAAAGCCAGAGAGTGGAATGAGATCTGTCTGTAATGGTGGGGTTATCTAAATTAAGTATTTCACAAAATTAAATGTGTTTAAGCAAGATTTACAAATGATGTATAACTTAAGGATGGTTTTATTCAGCGAGCATACAACTGATTAGATTGTGCTGGAAGGACACACATACATGAATGTG
Source organism: Raja brachyura (assembly GCA_963514005.1). The sequence continues at coordinate 17,048,551 of OY740811.1, forward strand.
ATATAGATGTATATAATAATAACACACACATTTACATTTCTTCCGATGTTTATATCCAATGATGAACTTTATTTCAGACTAGACAAGGGACAACATTAAATAACAAAACATTGTAATCCTCCCCGCAACTTCACTTTGGTGTCTCGGCCGTGCTGATCCGGGCCAGACTCCCCGCACGTTGTGGAAGGAACATCTTTTTGCTTTTACTGTGATTTATTTCTCTTTTTAACACTGAATATCTGATAATGACGCATCAGCAGCATATGGCACCAATATTGCCACGGCTGCGGCCCGGGGCGGTCGAAGCTGCCGAAGCTGCCGCCCTCCAGCTCAGCAGACAAAGTTGCCGCGGGAGCTCCGGAAAAACAGGTCACCCGACGATGTCGTCTACTGGCTCGCGGCCGAACTTCCGAAGTCGGGCCGCTGCCGCAGCCGGGACACAGCCTCAGCCCCGAGTTGGGCCGCTCCGCCAGAAAACCGCCTCAGCCCCGAGTCGGGCCGCTCCGCCAGAAAACCGCCTCAGCCCAGAGTCGGGCCACTGCCGCCGGGACACAGCCTCAGCCCCGAGTTGGGCCACCGCCGGGACACAGCCTCAGCCCCGAGTCGGGCCGCTCCGCTGGGACACAGCCTCAGCCCTGAGTCGGGCCGCTCCGCTGGGACACAGCCTCAGCCCCGGAGGCGGAAGTAAAGATCCTATCTTTGGGCGGAAGCAAGATGGCAGAAGCAAGATGGCGGAGGCTGGTTGCTGAAATGGGTCCTATAATTACCCATGAATCTGCCCATGACCGTACTACGCGTTTTTCGTGGGAGTAGGTCATCCTGCTCCGCTATAGGATCTTTGGCCTCCACAGGCTTCTGTGGCAACGACACAGCAAAAGCAAAACTTCCTGGGAGATTATAAACAAACTTCTGCAAGGTTCTTAAAGATTCCTTGAAATTGTGCAGCATCCTCAAGGCCTTGTAGAAACTTCCGCCCATGACTGATCAAAGCTGAGGAGGAAAGCCCGGTAAGTCTTAGAGAATATCCGGTTGTTGTGAAGGCCAAATACAGAAGAAGAGTGCTGACCCTAACCTGTGCCCGTGGCAGTGTTCAATCCCACACTGACCTCATTAGCCACCTCAGAACTTACTGGATGGAGTGAAAACGACAGCACTTCCTAAGAAGCAGGAAGAGCTGAGTGAGTATATGCAGGAAGGAACTGCAGATGTTGGTATAAACTGAAAATAGACACAAAAATGCTGGAGTAACTCAGTGGGTCGGGGGGCAGCATCTCTGCCGAAAGGGAACATATGATGTTTCGGGTCAAGACTCTTCTTCAGACTCAAACCCCTGTCTCACGGTGCGAGTCGACCCACGAGTGACCCCGAGTTTAAAACAAATTAAACTCGTGGTAATCACGTACAATTAACGTAGCGGGAAGGTCGGAACTCGTGGGCGCAACTTAGCGACTCGTGGCGCTAGCGGCAGGTACCCGTGAAACTTGTTAACTCTTGAAAAATTTCAAACATGTTTAAAGTTTTCCACGAGTCAAATTTACTCTTGAAGTTAAAAATTGAAACATTTAAACTCGTTGTAAGAACGTAGTGGCCTGTGAGTTTACCGTAGTGACACGTGAGTAAGTCATGGGTTTGGCCCGAGTGCCAGAGGTGAAATGTTGAAGATTAGTCAGATCTTAATGGAAACGTTTCAGTGAAGGAGCAAAAAGCACTCACCGGGGATCTGAGAAACAGTGGCAAAAAAAATGAACTTCCCCCAGTGTGTGTCTTCCCCCAGTGAGAATGTGTCTTCCCCCAGTGTGGGGGAAGACAGATTGTGAGAGTTAGTTAGTTCCCTTCAGAACTTTAACTTTTCACATTGAAACGGTGCCATGAATCCTTGTTAGATTAATGCACTTTTTATGGAGAAGCAGATATATGGGACAGGTGTCCCATCTCAGGATTTATATCCGACAAATTTTATGCATTTATACAGGGGATTTTCTCAGTTGTGAGCCCAGACTACAGCTACTTGTGAAGTACGCTTGATGCCCTGATGATGAATCATTTCCTTTCAAGCGACAAGCTGCCTCCTAGCTTTTCAAGGTGTGTAGGATATCCGTTGGTTCCCACATCACCCAGCCTGCAGTCCCAGCCCACCACAGTTCCAGGGAGGCCCCGTGAAGCCGTCTGGTTGGGCTGCCTTGTGTTCGCCAGCCCATTGCACGCAGCACCCGAAATTACTGCCGGGGTCCACTCCACTTGGTTTCCTCAAGTAACCAGTAAATTACTATTAAACCTTGACATGCTTTACATAGTGACATATTCTAACATCCAGGCAAATTGTGAAGATTGCGTAATGAAACAAATAATTGAACTACCATAGGTACAAGACCCATTGACAAAACAGTGCTTCAGCAGTGAAATACAAGACGGGTTGGTAAACAATAATTTTCAATGTGATTTCTTCCAAAAGAAGCCATCAATAAATAATGCGAGGAATGAAGGGGTGGGGGGAGAAGGGGAAGGGTACATGGGTGAGCTGCACACTTTCCCCTCTGTGGCTGACAGCAGCCTCAGAGCCTTACTGAAGGTGGCTGGAGCTGGTTGCACCAGTCACCATGTGGAAAATTGCCTCATTGTTTTTCTGGCTTCAGCAGCGTGGATGTGGTATGGATCCTGCAGTTGATTTGCAATGTTTATAGAGAGACACACACTGGTCTACGGACCTTGCTTTTGGGGGGAAAAATAACGTTAATGTTCAATTTACCTAATCTTTTTGTTCGAAGTTTACCAACTTTTTGATGAGAGATGGATTAAGGTAATAAAACAATCTCACTAGACACAAAAAGCTGGAGTAACTCAGCCAACCATCAGCATCTCTGGAGAGAAGGGTCGAAACGTTTTTTCAGTCTGAAGAAGGGACTCGACCAGAAACGTCACCCATTCCTTCCCTCCAGAAATGCTGCATGTCCCGCTGAGTTACTCCAGCATTTTGTGTCTATCTTCGGTGTAAACCAGCATCTGCAGTTCCTCCCGACAAAAAAAAAACAGCCTATGATTGATGCCAGACCTTGAACAAAGGCAGTTCAAATGGACTTTTGAATGCAATTTTGGAAGGATTGTTTCTTGAAACAAACTGCTCTAAAAGTTTGAAAGAACGAATTGCAGATACTAGTTTAAACCAAAGATAGACACAAAATGATGGACTAACTCAGCTGGTCAGGCAGCATCTCTGGAGAAAAGAAATAGGTGCTGTTTCGGGTCGAGATAGTTCTTCAGGCTGGGTCTTTTTATAGTGAAAAAAAAACTGCATGACATCACTCCATGTGGTGATTTTTCCACACGTCGGTAGACGTTGTTGGCTCAAGAGGAACTTGGGAGAGGAACTTGGAACATCGCAGAAATGAGAAGTAAACGGCAAACTTAGACATACCCGCGGGAACTTGTTTAAACTCTTGAACATAAACTTGGAACACAAGTACACAACTGTGAGTCTGATTTTTTTCTTTCACTCGGGGTCACTTGTGGGTGGACTCGCACCGTGAGACAGGGGCTTTAGGCAGACAGCTCAGTCTGAAGAAGGGTCTCGACCCGAAACATCACCTATTCTTTTCTCCGGAGATGATGCCCAACCTGCTTAGTTACTCCATCTTTATGTGTCTACTTTTCCAAGCAAGGTGATTAGTTTAGTTTTAGAGATACAGTGTGAAAATAGGCCCATTAGCTCACCGAGTCCGTGCTGACCAGCGATCACCCATACATTCATTCTATCCTACACACCAGGGACAAGTTAGAGAAGCCAAATGGCCGACAAATCTGCACATCTTTGGAATATGAGAGAAAACTGGAGCACCCAAAGGAAACCAATGTGATCACATGGATGTTATTCACTTTATCCTATATCTGTACACTGTGAATGGCTTGATTGTAATCATATATTGTCTTTCCACTAACTGGTTAGCAAGCAACAAAAGGTTTTCACTGTACCTCGGTACACGTGACCATAAACTAACCTAAACTGCAATGTGCGAACTCCATACAGACAGCACCCTTAGTCAGGATTGAACCAGGGTCTCTGGCACTGCAGGGGGGGGGGGGGGGGACGAGGAAATTGTGGGTGTGAGGTGGGGAGGAATCCTACTGTGAATGACGAGGTCTTGGTTTCTCTCCACAGTTTGTGTAAGTGCGAAATAAACCAGGAAATGCTGGAAATAGGGGGTCAGGCAGCATCTTTGGAGAGAGAAACCAAATTAACATTTTACATCTGTCACTCTGAATGAAGGGATGCCATGGGTATTTCCTCGGTGGGGTATCTGGAGCTGGGGCTGGAGTTTCAGCCTATTTAAGATGAAGATGAGGAGGAATCTCTTTTCTTAGATCATGACTCTTTGGAATTCTCAAACCAGAAAGTTGTAGAGTTGGAGCTAATCAAGGCAAAGGTTGCCAGACGTGCAAACTGTTAGGGAATGCGCACAAAGATGTCAACCATCATAGATTTTTGACCACTAGAGAATCAAGAGACATGGCACAGATGGAAAGTGGTGTTAAGTGGAATCTCAGCCACACCTTACTAAGGCTCAACTATTTCTGTACTCTCAAGATCGTAAGAAAACATTCAGACCAAATGCGAGTGCAAGAAGCTGGAATTAGTCCAAAGCGGCCTTTTTTTAATTGGGTATAGATATGATGGGCTGAATGGCCTCCTATGTTGTACAGTTTCTCTGACTCCCAAGTTGAAAGCGTCTGAGTTCAATGTTAGGGAGAGTGCAACACAGTGAGTCCCTCAGTAAGTAGATTTGAGGAGATAAACATAACGATGTAGACTAGTAGCCTATGTAGCCGGGGTCTTGACCGGCCTACAGTTTGATGGTAGTTTGTGCATCTGGTCAGGAGTTTATTAGAGTAGGCAATAGATTCACAGAGCCAGAGCTGTACAGCACGGAAAATGTTCTTCGACCCACCTTGTCCATGCTGACCAAGTTGGCTAGTTATTTGCCTGCATTCAGGGGCGGAAATCGCTATCAAAACATGGGGGTTGAGGACAATTTCTTAGCACCGCTCGCGCACACTCACACACGCGAGGCTTTGGAGGCTTCAGCCGATGGCCCTGTGGACGGTAACATCGGGAGCTGACCTGGTTGGTGACTCCAGCAACAGCAGCTTCGTCCGCCCCGAATCGTGGGGCTTCAATTGGCCCGTTCACGGGGCCTTTCATTGCCCGGCGGGGGCTTCAACATCGTAGGGTAGTCGAAGATCCCGCGGCCGATTTTAAGCCGCGCCGTGCCGGGCGATGAAAAGCCCCGCGAACGGGCCGATTCAAGCTTCCCTCTATGATCTTTGCTCCACCGGCACATCTTCCTCCTCCAATCACCGCACTCTATCCTCAGTCCCACCCCCCTGCTTCCTCCTCTGATCCACACCTCCTTCCTCCAATGATCGCGCTGAAACATCATGTTCCGCACCCCCCCCCCGCCTGCTGACCAACGTCTCTCTCGTCCAATTGGCGCCCCCGATCATCAGTCCCACCCCCACTGTCTCACGGAGAGCAGAGATTTGTAATAGATTTTTTTCCATTGAAGTTTAAAATCAGGATTATAAAACATGGGGGATTGTCCTCCACCTCTCAAAGCATGGAGGGGCTTGTCTCCCCTGTCTCTCCCCACCCCGGGATTTCCGCCCATGCCTGCATTTGACCCATAGCCCTCCAAACCCTTCGTTTCCATGTATCTGCCCATATGTCTATTAATGGTAATGTTAACATGGTCGAACGTTGCAATAGCAGATGGGCTGAGGAAGGGGCAGAGATGGTGACGTTACTGAAAATGACATTGCAGACCAAGCTGATGACATCTTTCTCTTTTCTTTGCTCGTCTCTCTTCATTGGTAGAAAGCGCGATTCTATGTTGGGATTGAAATCATGCAAAGAAAATACTTGGTATTAACCAAGTTTATCTGTTTCCTCTCAGTAAAATAACAGTTTCCTCCCACAGATGTAAGGTCAGATACTGCCATGCAGGGCCTGTTGTTCCAGGCAGTATGAGTGCGCTGCATAGTTACATTTATGTAAATCTAAGATAAATGGAGGATTAGCACTTCCAAATTTTTTATATTACTTTTGGGCAGTTCAGATTAAGAATATGAATTTTTGTAGCTTGACTTCCTATACATAAAACAGGTATCTGTGCGTGAATTACTTGGAACAACAGTAAATTGAGACATTTTCCTCCGGTCTCTATCATTAAGTAAACCAGAGGCCCTGCGTGCATTGGTGAATCGCAAAGTGTGCAAAGTACCATGGAAGTGATACAAAGTTTCAGGAATGCCACAGCCCTGTTGTCCAATATGTGGGACTTCACCGGGAAATCAAACACCCGACCATGCGTGTTATGCTGTTTGTGGACAAGAATTTGAACAAATGACTATGTTATATATTAAATATTTGATTTTATGTTATATGTTATATGAATGTAGTTATAAGCGATATTGTATAATTGCTTTAAGAAGATATGTATATGGATTACTGTGGATAGAAATTCTCATCGGGTTGGCGTTTGGGTATACCGCTAGGCTGGAGGGGTCGAGAAGGCTACTCCAAAAAAAACCACCCTAACAGTAAAATGCAAGACATGAATGTGAAGACTGTGGGGGGTGGAATTACCTTCTGTAGTTGGAATGTTAAGGGAATTAACGAACCAATTAAAAGGGGAAAGGTGCTAGCATTGTTGAACAGATTGAAATCAGACGTGATCTTCCTCCAAGAGACGCACCTTAAAAGAGATGCCCAACATAGATTAACAGCAAAATGGATTTCTAAGGTATATCACTCTTCATTTATACACAAATCTCGAGGAGTCGCAATAATTATTCGGAAAGGTATACCCTTTAAACAAACTTCTATAATAGAGGATAAAGAGGGTAGATATGTAATAATTACAGGGGAATTATATTCACAGAAAGTAATTTTGGTGAATATATACGCCCCTAATTTTGATAATCCATTATTTTTTAAGAAAATATTTAATAATATTCCTATTTCCACTCAATATAATTTAATTATTGGGGGTGATTTTAACTGCACCTTAGATAGCTACCTAGACAGGTCTTCTACAAAAAGGAAAGCCACCTCTAATTCAAGTAAACTTATAAATTCTTTTATAAGTACATCGAATGTTAAAGATATTTGGAGGCTAGATAATCCATCCGGACGAGAATACTCGTTTTTTTCGCCTGTATATGGAACCTACTCCAGGATAGATTATTTTTTAGTAGATTCAAAATTACTACCTTTTACATATGATGCAAAATATCATAATATTATTATTTCAGATCATGCGCCACTAACATTCAAGATAAAACTAAAAGATATACTTAATAAAATGACTACTTGGAGATTTAATCCCCAGATATTAAAGGATAAAGACTGTTGTAAATACGTAATGGAACAGATTAAATTATTTTTTGAAACTAATGACAAACCTGAGGTTTCATCAGCATTACTTTGGGACACATTTAAAGCGTATATGCGTGGTGCAATAATATCAGCACAGGCTCATTTTAATAAAGAAAATAGAAAGCTGGAACAAAAGTTAGAAAATGAGATAAAACAACTAGACAGTGAAAACATAAAACACCCTTCTAAAGAGCTAAGTAATAAAATTGCAATAGCTAAATATAGACTTAATAAAATATATTCTAATCAAGTCATTAAACTATTTCAACAAACCAAGCAAGTGTACTTTGAGTTTGGAGACAAACCACAAAAACTGTTCGCACGACAGCTTAGAAAATCAGAAGATGAAAAATTGATACATAGAATTAGATCTACGGATGGAAATATATTGACGATACCAAAAGATATTAATGACAGATTTTTACAATACTATCAAAATCTTTATTCATCTAAGGTAACAGGCCAAACAGTTGGTATGGATACATTTCTACAAGTGTCAAATTAACAATCTAGATCAGGAAGGTAGACATTTGTTAAACGCTGAAATAACAGTAAAAGATATTGAAGAAGCAATTAGTTTGTTAAAGAATGGAAAAGCAGCGGGCCCTGATGGCCTGAGTGCCGAATTTTATAAAAAATTTCAAGACTTGATTTCCCCAAGACTACATACAGTATATAGATACGCATGTGAACAAGGCAAATTACCAGACTCTTTAAACGAATCCACAATTACACTCATACCTAAGGTAGATAAGGATTTGGAAGATCCAGGATCATATAGAGCGATCGCACTTCTGAATACAGACCAAAAAATATTAACTAAAGTTTTATCTCAGAGATTAAGTTTAGTGATTTCTAAATTAATACATCATGATCAAACAGGTTTTATTCCAAAACGCTATTCATCCCATAATCTTAGACGCCTGTTTAATATTATATATTCAAAAAAAGTACAGATGGGGAACTAGCAGTTATATTGCTAGATGCGGAAAAAGCATTCGATCAGGTGGAATGGTTATATTTATTTAATATAATGGAAAAGTATCAATTGGGGGATAGATTCTGTAAATGGATAAGAATTCTATATTCGAATCCAACGGCAAGAATCTTAACTGATCAAATGTTATCAGCTAAATTTAAACTCTTTAGGGGTTGTAGACAGGGATGTCCATTATCGCCTTTATTATTCGCTTTGATGATAGAGCCTTTGGCGGAAAGAATCAGATCTGAACCTGAAATCTATGGCTATAATACCGACACTACAACCAACAAAATATCTTTATATGCAGATGACGTGTTGATTTATATTACAAAACCGGAAATTAGTATACCAAAGCTGTTTAATGTTATAACTAAATTTGGTACATTTTCAGGATTTAGGATTAATTGGAACAAAAGTGATATTATGCCTATAACAGGAATTAATTTAAACATATTACAACAATATCCATTAAAATTAGTTAAAGACAAATTTAAATATTTAGGAATTAATGTAACTAAATCTTATAATTCGCTAATTAAATCTAATTACCCTCTATTATTAGATAAACTTAAAAAAAATATTCTGTATTGGAAAACACTTCCTATATCCATGATTGGTAGAATAAATGCTATAAAGATGGTTTTTACCACAATTATTATATTTGTTTCAGGCTATTCCTTTTTTTCTCCCAAAGACTTTAAAAAAAAAAAAAGATAATATTATTTATAGTTTTATTTGGGATTATAAAAATCATAGAATAAGTAAAAAACATTTATGTAAATCTAAGATAAATGGAGGATTAGCACTTCCAAATTTTTTATATTACTTTTGGGCAGTTCAGATTAAGAATATGAATTTTTGGTGGGTAAATGTGGATCAGGAACCAATGTGGTTAAAGATGGAAAAGGAAGATTGTTTACCTTATAAGGTAGGCTCGATTCTCTTTGCTCCAAAGGATGTACAAAAAAAAATGTATAGGGATAGCCCTATAATTTATAATAATAGACGTATTTGGAAACAAATAGTTAAGACTTTACAATTAGATAATCTTTCACTCAGACTACCAATAACGAAAAACCCATTATTTAGACCCTCTATATTGGATGGAGGGTTTAGACATTGGGATGACTTAGGAATTAAAAGGATAGAACACCTTTATAGTAAAGGAAAATTTCTTTTATTTCAAGAGTTACAAGAGATTTACGGACTGTCTCCGCAACATTTGTTTAGGTACTTACAAATTAGAGATTATATAAAATCCAACACACAAGATTACAAAAATAAAGTACCAGGATTATTAGATGATGTGTTTAATTTACATCCAAATACAGAAAAATTAATAGCATATATATATAACATAATTTTGGATAAGGAGAAACCAACAACTGAAACATATCGGCAAGTATGGGAAAAAGAAATTGGGTTATCCATAACAAAAGAAATCTGGGAAGAAAGTTTACAGCAAATACATCGGTGTTCGTTAAATGCCAGACATACATTGATACAATTTAAAGTATTATATAGATTACATTACTCAAAAACTAAATTAAATAGTATCTTTCCCAATCTCTCTGCAATTTGTGATAAATGTAAGAATTTAGAAGCAAATTTAACACACAGTTTTGCTACATGTTCCAAATTGAATCATTACTGGACAGAAATTTTTAAGGTTATCTCTGAGGTTCTTAAAATTAGATTGGATCCAGACCCAAAGATAATAATACTTGGAATTTTGGATTCAAACTCGGTCCTTACAGTAAATCAAAGAAATTTCTTTGATTACTGTTTGATAATAGGGAAAAAATTAATATTGAAATTTTGGAAGGGAACTTTAACCCCCACAATTAAAATGTGGGCGGCAGAAATGTTGGAGACGTTACAATTGGGAAGAATCAGATTTGTCCTACTGGACAAATATAATTCTTTCGAACAAATATGGTCTCCATATATACAGTACCTAGAGAAGTAGCTGCTCTTGACAACACAGCTTGACGGGCACCCTGCGGGACTTGATGAGAATAACATATTCTTATACTAGGATTAATAAGCATGTCTTCATTGATACTATTATTTGTAATAGTTTTAGATAAAACATATTTGGTTGTTTTTCATTTATATATTTATATAATATTTTTTTATTTTTCTGGTAACCTTATTTTCTTTTTCTATTTTCTTTTTCTCTTTTATATAATCAAATTATTATTTAATCACTCTCTTATTGATTTAAAACTACTCTATCTCTATCTTTTTTTCCTAAAAAATAGAAGATAATAACTTTCAATGGGTTATTTAAAAAAAATTTGGAATTAAGTTGATGTTTGCAAAACTGTTTACAACATTGTAAATCGATTACTTCTAATAAAAGAAATTAAACACAAATGACTATGTTCTAGTCTCCAGGTTTATATTTCCCCACTGAGCCGGTCTCACATCCCACTGTCGATCCAGGGTCGCTCCCCAGCAACCTGACTCTGCTGATTTAACATGGCCATCAGCCAGGGCAAAAATCTTTGCTGGGGTCACACGCAGTGTAAAGTCCAGTGTTGACACCACCGGCGGGAACAATCCGGGAGTCGCAGCAGTTCGCACACAGATTTTGCTCCTTGCCTCATTGTGAATGAAAATGCAGCAAGGTGGTTGCACATTTTGCATCAATTTCACCCTAAGGTGGTTCACAGCCACAGAAGTACCTTGGCATTGGAATTGCATGACCAACACGGAATACAAATTCTACACAGAAAGTTCACACAAATGCAAGGATAATGACCTGCGACTCTGGATAAGTTCATAAGTTCTAGGAGCAAAATTAGGCTATTCTGCCCATCAAGTCTACTCTGTCATTCAATCATGGCTGATCTATCTTTCCCTTTCAATCCCATTCTCCTGCCTTCGCCCCATAACGCCTGACACCCTTACTAATCAAGAATCTGTCAATCTCTGCCTTAAAAATGTCCATTGACTTGGCCTCCACAGCCGTCTGTGTCAATGAATACCATGGATTCCTCCTCATCTCCTTTCTAAAGGTATGTCCTTTTATTCTGAGGCTATGATAGAGTCCTTGACTCTCCCACGAGTGGAAACATCCTCCCATTTTCACTCTATCCAGGCCTTTCACTATTCGAAAAGTTTCAATGAGGTCTCCCCTCATCCTCCTAAACTCCAGCGAGTACAGGCCTTGAAATGGTGGCTGAAGGATGATTGTTGCCCCAGGATTGGGAGAGCTTTCAAACTTTGCTGTTGAAGGTGGCACAGAGATCTTCCCTGAATCTTTGAAAGGGAGGTGATATCTGTGTTTTTAAACCTCACCCTCCATGTGCACTGACTGCATTGGATTCTCCCTTGCCTTGCATTGGGATGCAGCCAGGATTTGTGGAGCACGAAATGAACAGGTATTGATGGAGTGACCTGCTGAGCGAAGGCTGAGGAGCACAGTACGTTTACTCAGAAATCAGAAGGAAGGTAAAGAGGGCACAGGATACTGGATCTACTGGGAAATAATGTTCATTTACAGTTAATAAATGGCTAGACAGATTAGCAAATGAAATATGGATTAGCTAAGAGTACTTCATACCATTAAGAGTGTTGGTAAACTAAGTGGGGTCTCAGGGTAATCCTAGCTTTTTATTGCAGATTCTCAAGTGTTATCAGGCAAATTAACCATCCTCTCATAAGCTAGAGTGCGGCCCTGACCTCCTGTCTATCTCATTGGAGACCTTTGAACTATCTTTAATCGGGCTTTATTAGACTTCAATGTGATGAGATTGCTAGAGCCTTGGTGAAGATCTTTGCATCTTCTCTAGCCACAGACGAGGTCCTGGAAGACACGGAGAGTAGCCAATGTTGTTCCTTTGAAGGAACAACATTGAAGGAAACTAGACAGAATCCAGGGAACTCTAAACCAATGATAGGTGGTTGGGAAGCTATTGGAGAGGATTCTTCAGGATAGGATTCATTTTCATTTGGAAGAGAATGGTCTAATCAGGGACAGTCTGCATAGCTTTATACGCGGCAGGGCATGGCTTACTAACTAGGTGGAGTTTTTTGAGCAGTTCTAAATTATTTCAAATGTGGATGTCACCCCTCACGCTTTCTACCAATATTACCTGGTGTTGTTCTTGAACTAAAGCAATCGTGCTCTCACTGCCCTGGTTATCACTCTGGCACAGTGCCTCTGTGAAGCAGGAAGCACCATGCTTCTTGTTGTGAATGATGGAGTGTTCCACCACCAGACTTTAGAAACTGCAGCCTGAATAATTGTCATTAGCAAATAGTTTAATATCTCGATATAAAACATTAAATTTTTCATTTGAACAACATATGCCAGCGCTGATGATGCTGGAGACATTTGGTTGGTAGGGTGTTGGAATCTGTGTCTCTGTGGGTTGCTGAGTTTGGTTTCCCTGCGGCAGCTGAGATGTTTGTCTCCTCCATTGATGACATTCCAGTGAGAACATGGTTGCCAATGAGCAGGTCGATCTGGAACGAGTGATGGGCTGGATTCACAGTTGCTGTGTCAAAACCCTGACCCAGCTGTGCAGGAGAACGCTCTGCTGGTGTCTGTTGTGTGGCTCAGGACCAGCTTCTTCAAGTCAGAAAATATGGACAATAAATAGGTCATGTTGGTGTGTTCCAGGTGGAAGAGGCACCTCGACTTTCGCCACTTATGTGGGATGGCGTTTACCGGAAGCATGACAATTATCATTGTTTGAACTTCGCCCAACACCGACACACACACACACAGTTCCCAGAGGTGACCAGGAACTCAGTGAAACTGTCTTTTATCTAGCTTTGAGTTGTGGTGCAGTGCAGCGTCAACATTGACTATTTTGAAGAAGCAAGACAGGTTCAACTCATGGCTGTCTCTAAGCATGGAATCATCTTCATGGTCAAAGCTCGGAATCCCTAGAGTTTCCAGGGATGAACAGTCCTTGGCCTGATTGGTGGTTCTGAGCAGTGGAGGTCCTAGTAACGGCAGCTCTTCCTCTTCTTGGGCAAATTGGGTGGCGGCTGCCTGTTGAAAGACAGCGTGTTGGTGCTGTAGTCCGGCTGAAGAGGAAACACAACAAACTGTTTCATTTTCCTAATATCAAACCCTGACCAGTGTACATAAACCATAGCTCTTCTACCCTGATGTAGGGTCAGACACTATTGGTTCAGTCACATCAGTAGGAGACCAATTATTTCTATACTTAACTCATGTGGAAAGAAATGGCAACTGATGGTGACTCTGTAATAATGATATCTGGTCCTCTAATTTCCCAACTACCCTGCACCTGAACCCCTGTTTGTTCTCCCTTGATTTCCCCTCAATTACTCATCTGATACAATCTCTGGGTTTACCCCTTTCAGCTGATTCTGACAACAGATTCTCATGCCCCATTCCATCAGCACCTAAAGGGGCTGTCCCACTGTACGAGGTAATTCAAGAGCACTCCCGAGTTAACAAAATTAATCAGACTCGTGGTAAGCACGTAGAATGTACGTAGCGGGTACGTCGGAACTCGGGGACGTCTCTTAGCGGCTCGTAACGCTAACGGCAGGTACTCTGGAAAGCCCGTGAAGACTCGTGAAGATTTTTCAACATGTTGAAAAATGTCCACCAGAGCCCCGAGTACCTACGAGCGGCCATTACCGTGATTCTCCGAGTTCGAATCAGGGGAAACTCTGGAGAACTCTTGAATTAACTCGTACAGTGGGACAGGCCCTTAATTCTCCATCACCTCAAAGAGTCATACAGCATGGAAATAGGCCCTTCAGCCCAACATGCTGGCCAAAATACCCCATCTACACTGTCCGACCTGCTCATGTTTGACCCATATCCCTCTGAATCTTTCTGATCCATGATTCAGTTACTTTGCCAGGATTGCAACACACACACAAAGATGGTTTGGTCCCACATAAACCTGGAAATAAGGCAGTGGAGTGATCAAGTTCCCTTCCCCTCTGTTTTCTAATCTCTGCATGGTGAAATGACAGAACCGTGCGTCGATGAAAGCCCCAACAATAATCCTGCACAGTTTAATTTACAAACTTAAAACAAGATTAAACTGTCAGTTTCTGTGGGCAATACCTTTTGTAGGTGGAAAAACCAGGTTTTATATTCGCATGACTTGGTACAGGAGACCCTCATCGGCTCCATCAGCTCTCCTGCAGATGAGAATTGAACGAACAACAAAGATGACAATTCACATTTATCAGGCACGTTACACAGTGAAACCTCCGCAGCACCTCATTAGTTATCGCCCTGACCGAGGTGTCGGGGCAGGTGACTGGCAGCTTGGTCAGTGAGGAAATGAAGGCAGAGTGGCCTTGGGCAGCTCCAGGGTCATAGTCATTAAATCCAGCATGGAAACAGGCCCTTTGGCCCAATTACCCATGCTGACCAACATGCCCATCTACAGTCCTCCCATTTGCCCACACCTACCCCATATCCTTCTAAATCTTTCCTAATCATCTATCTACCTGTCCAAATGTCTTTTAAATAGTTTGACAGTACCTGCCTCAACTACCTCCTCTGGCAGTTCATTCCATATACCCACTACCCTTTGTGTGAAAAGGTTGCCCCTCTGGTTCCTATTAATTTTTTCCCTCTTACCTTAAACCTATGGTTCTTCATTCCCCTACTCTGGGTCAAAGACTCTGTGCATTTGCCCTATTTCCCCTCGTGCTCTTATACACCTCTATATGACCACCCCTCATCCTCCTGCACTCCAAGAAAAACACTCCTAGCCTGCTCAACCTCCCCCGACAGCTCAGGCCCTTGGGTCTTGCTAACATCCTCTTAAATCTTCTCTGCACCCTTTCCAGCTTAACAACACATGTTCTATAACATGGAGACCACAACTGGACACCATACTCCAGATGTGACCTCACCAATGATTTGTACAACTGTAACGTAACAAACCAACTTCTATGTGTAGGAAACAACTGCAGATGTCGGTTTAAATCAAAGATAGACACAAAATGCTGGAGTAACTTAACGGGACAGGCAGCATTTCTGGAGAGAAGGAGTGGGTGACGTTTTGGGTCGAGACCCTTCTTCAGACTGATGTCAGGGGAGTGGACTTCCCCTGTCTGAAGAAGGGTCTCTACCCGAAACATCACCCATTCCTTCTCTCCAGAGATGCTGCCTGTTCTGCTGAGTTACTCCTGCATTTTGTGTCTATCTTTGATCCCAACTTCTATATTCAATACTCTGACTGATGTAGGCCGATGTACCTTCTTGACCACCCTATCTACCTGTGATGACATTTTCAAGGAACTATGTACCTGTGGAGATGGGGCTGAAGATACAAGAACTGAGAATCAGACAGATGGAGCTATCGGCT
The DNA here is from genome assembly GCA_963514005.1 of Raja brachyura. The sequence continues at coordinate 17,064,290 of OY740811.1, forward strand.
CATGTCAGATTTCATCAACCATAGGATGTCTTCAGACGGGACACTGCTAGACTGCAAGCTTGATTAACCCGAGGTCACACACTATCAACTTGCAGGAGATGATGGTTCAACATGAAACATCGACCATCCCTTTGGGGGATTATATGATTTAGAATATAGAACATAAAACATTTACCTCTAATTTCAAACTCAAGGTGCCCCACACGTGCAGATCTTTCCAAGGCTCTGATGCTGTGAGTAGGAAGTCTTCCCTGTGTGGAACAGAACATCTGGTAAACCTTTGTGCCTTTGTTGCTGCTGTAATGACCACCATGCCACTGACTCTACTGTTGTTGATACTCTGGAACACTCTGATCAGACTTCACGGGGCATTGGACGGTGCCAAACGTTCAGTAAAACAACCCAACACTGAACCTCCGCCAGAAATTGATCTGCAGATGAGCTCTTGCCGAGACATTTTATTCTTATAGAAAGTTATTGCAATGGCTGCCACAAGGACTGCTTCTCTCTTACAGGCCACCTTGCTGGGCTACAGCTCCACACGTCCCGGCTTCCTTCCAGCTGTGAGGAAACCGAAGGTCGACTATGTAGAGCTGAGCCCAGCTCCATCCTTGCCCGATATCCCGGGTGTTTCCCATCCGTGGTCACTGGATATTGATCAGAGGGTTGTCCTGCCACAGAGGAGCACAGCTGTGACCAAAGCAACAGCGTCTGGGTCAATGAGGGGGTGGGGGAGTAGGGGGTGGGATTACCGGGGTGACAATAGACAATAGACAATAGACAATAGGTGCAGGAGTAGGCCATTTGGCCCTTCGAGCCAGCACCGCCATTCAATGTGATTATGGCTGATCATCCCCAATCAGTACCCCGTTCCTGCCTTCTCCCCATATCCCCTGACTCCTCTATTTTTAAGAGCCCTATCTAGCTCTCTCGTGAAAGCATCCAGAGAACCTGCCTCCACCGCCCTCCGAGTCAGAGAATTCCACAGACTCACCACTCTCTGTGAGAAAAAGTGTTTCCTCGTCTCCGTTCTAAATGGCTTTCTCCTTATTCTTAAACTGTGGCCCCTGGTTCTGGACTCCCCCAACATCGGGAGCATGTTTCCTGCCTCTAGCGTGTCCAAGCCCTTAACAATCTTATACGTTTCAATGAGATCCCCTTTCATCCTTCTAAACTCCAGAGTGTACAAGCCCAGCTGCTCCATTTTCTCAGCATATGACAGTCCCGCCATCCCGGGAATTAACCTTGTAAACCTACCCTGCACTCCCTCAATAGCAGGTGCTGGAGAGGTTGGTGTGGCCAAAGGCTGGGTGGGATTTGTGATCAATGAGGTGCACACCTTACATCCAGCTCGGCACTGGGTCAAGATGCGGATATCCTAGTGCTCCTTGAATTTGACACTGGCAGCGGTAGAGTTGCTGCCTTACAGCGCAAAGACCTGCGTTCAATCCTAACAATGGGTGCTGTCTGTACAGAGTTTGCATATTCTCCCTGTGGCCATGTAGGTTTTCTCTGGGTGCTCCATTTTCCTCCCACATTCCAAAGATGTACAGGTTAGTAGGTTAATTAGCTCTGCAAAAACCCTAGTGTATAGGATAGAACTAGTGTATGGGTGATCATTGGTCGGCGCGGACTGGGTGGGCCGAAGGGCCTGGTTCCACGCTGGATCTCTCAACTAAACCAAAGGCAGGGAAAGGGAATCTCTGTCTTTTCCTGTGATTTTCTCTTGCATTTCCATGGACATTTATGCATCTGCAGTAGTAACGTCTGCTCCAGACCTAGGTTCAGTGCTGTCAGAGGTGATCTGCTTCACCGGTTCAGCTGGGGTGTTAAACAAGGGCTGGCAGAATGGGAAGACTTACTTCATACTTGACGGCTGTTTTCTGCTCATCTGTGGAAAGTATTACAAGATCGTCTGGAAATAAAACCATGATCCTCTCCTCAAACGTCTGAATGGGGTAAAAGCAAGTCAAAAAGTATTCAGTGAAGCTGAGGCTAGGTGCACAGAGTTGTCATGTTTTACAGAATACAACAGTTATCAATACACACGGGTTGTCCAGGCACCAGACCCCTCACTGGCTTTGAACTGCAGGTCACAGGTATATGTGTAAGAAAGAACTGCAGATGCTGGTTTAAATCGAAGGTAGATACAAAATGCTGGAGTAACTCAGCGAGTGAGGTAGCATTTCTGGAGAGAAGGAATGGGTGACGCTTCGGGTCGAGACCCTTCTTCAGACTGATCCCAGGTATACGTCCATCTAGAGAACAGGCCTCAAATTTACCAGGACCAAGTGTCCCACAGGAAGGAATAAAAGGAGAATTGGTTGTAGCTAAACTTTGGCACCTTAACCCTAACCCAGAGCCAGAGGTCATTGGAAGTCAAGCGTCAAGGGAAAATTAGGGAAGAACCAGACGAAGAAAGATTGAGAAAGAAACTTGCGCAGGGCAGGCCCAGTGCAGGTGTTGTGCACTGGTTACTGACAAGACAAAGGCTACGGGACCCTTGGGGTATTTTCCTGGGAGGGGGGAAACAATTGAGTTTGTTCTCGTACAGAAGATGGATCGGCTAAAACCTTCCTGAACGAAAAGGATTCTTGAAGCATTTCCAGTATTTACCAAGAACGATAGCAGATTAACTTCCCACACGTGGGGTGGGGTGTCCTAGTCTATCATGTGCTGGACTCTGCAACAGAAGGCTACGAGCAACATCAGAGAAAGAGCAGACGGAATTTGAGGGTGTGGGTGGTGGAGAGCCCGTCACAGAGTACGAGTTGTCCACACATTGTATTTTGGAAGTGAAAATATTTTCAAAGTACATTGATTTTGAAGAAGCGCGTTTACATTTGGTTTGACCTTTGATGAGTCATTCTGGACTTTCCATCAATCTGCACCCTGCAATGGCAACAGTTCCTCTCACTGTCTGCAATTTCCAACCACTGGAGATCTTGTCTCTGCCTTCACTAGTGGCAGACTCGGTGGTCTGTCACAGGTATCCCCCCCACTTTTCCGCACACTTCTCCACCTTTGCCCACCTCTCCCCAACTCTCTCCACCTCCCCACCCCTCTGCCCTCCACCCACGTCTCCGCCTCTCCCCGGCTCCCTGCAACTCTCTCCACCTCTCCGTAACATCCAAATTCACTGGATGAATAAGTGAGCCGAGGGCAGCCTGAGGTGTCTTCGCTATTGTTACCTGTGCACCTAACACCTGTGCACAACATGTCACCTGACACTAAACAAACGTCAATTCAGTAAGAAGTGCCTCAGAGAAAGTTCTGTAAAAGTCCCGGCTTGGAGTCCCTTCCGAGCCAGAAGAAGCAACAGGCCAGCAGTCTCTTCACTTTGGCAGAGGCGTGAGATCCAGCCTGGTCCTTGTTACTACCAGTGTTCATTTAAAACATAATTAATCGATTGATTGATTGAAAGATACAGGCCCTTCGATCCACAAAGACAAAGGAAACCTTTTTGCACTAATTCTGTTATCCTATGCTGACGAAGAGTCCCGACCCGATACGCCACCTTGGGGTGGCATGGTGGTGCAGCGGTTGAGTTGCTGCCTTACAGTGCGGAAGACCCAGGTTCGATCCTGACTGCGGATGCTGTCTGTACAGAGTTTTTATATTATCCCCGTGACCGCGTGGTTTTTTCCCCATGTGTTCTGGTTTCCTCCCACAATCCAAATACATATAGGTTTGTAGGATAATTAACTTCAGTAAAGACTGTATATTGTGCCTAGCGTATAGGATAGCGTCAGTGTACGGGTGAGTGCTGATCAGCGCAGACTCGGTGGGCTGAAGGGCCTGTTTCTGTGCTATCTCTAAACTAAACCACCTATCCATGTTCTCCAGGGATGCTGCCTAACCCTCTGAGTTACTCCAGCACTTTGTGTCTTTCTATGTTATACCACGATCAGTAATCACTGATGATTTGTAATTAACCATAATCAATTATCAGTTCAGGATGTGCTGACTTGTGTCACACTTCCTGCTGTTTAGGTACAGCAAATAATCCAACAAATAATAAAAGAAGTTCTAGACCTGACTGTGTGTACAGCGAACTTGCACCGTGGATATGTACACAAAGTGTCCCAGATGCTGGATGGGAGCCCCTTCCCAGCCCTGGATAGGATTCTGCTGCAGGTACTTCTCCAGCTCCTGTCGTTTCCAGTCTTCATCACAGGGAAGCTTGAGGTAAACCGGCAGACAAGAGAGAACTAGTTAAAATGAGGCAGCTTCTCCTAGTATTATGGCACGTTTAAGGACCATTTAGACAGGTACATGGATAGGACAGGGTTAAAGAAATAGGTGGCAAACATTAGTGTAAATGTGACGTTCGCCGGTGTGGGCGAGTTGGGCCGAAGGACCTGTTTCCACGCTGCAAGACTCCATGCCTCCCATTCAAAATATTCTAACCTTTTACTGACTGCAATATGGAAAACTCAAGCAAATTAATCACAAAGGATTTAAGTTCTATTGAAAGACCTGATATGTCAGAGGTGCTCTCTGACACGCTGAGTTACTCAAGCACTTTGTGTCTTTCTTTGGTATAAATCATTATCTGCAGTTCCTTTCTACACATAAGTATTAACATTATGAGAGGCAAAGATAGGACAAACAGTCAGAACCTTTCTCCCACCCAAGGTGGAAATGTCAAAGTCTAGACGTGGTCAAAAACTAGACGGCCAAGTGGTGGGTTCCTGGAACGTGCTGCCAGTGGTGGTGGAGGGTAAATATGATAGTGGTGTTTCAGAAGCTTTTAAATAGGCACACGGATATGACTGAGATGGAGTGATATGGATCTTGTGCAGTGCAGATGAGATTAGTTTAACTTGGCCTCATGTTTGGCACAGAGATTGTGGGCTGATTGGCCTGTTCCTGTGCTGTACTGTGCTATATTCTATGGAAGCTCGCCAGCATTTCAGCGAGATGTTGGTAAAATAGTTACCAGATCTCCTGGACTAGGAGTGATTTAACCCGCTCCAGCCTCAGGCTGGGATCTCCTGACCTCAGCTACACATTGCTGGTCTGTTTCCCTTTCTCACCCCGCTCAGGTTGAGTTATAACTTTAGTGAATGTAAACGCAATGGTTTCCTCTCATCGATCTCGATCTTGGTTTTGAGCATTCCCTTTCTCTCCCCATTTTCCCCACAGGCGCTGTGTTACAGTGACCCTGCGGCACTGAATGACTGATCCTCCCTGGGCACTGACACTGGGCGCTGGTAGTTTAATCAAAACTGCAGCATTGGCATCCTGGTTCTACTGGACCTCAGATGCTCCCTTGCCCTGGGAATACAGACCCAACGCCGACACCAGCTCCCATCGGGTAGCAATTAAAGCTTGGTCTCTGAAACCACCCAATCCCTCAATGTTTGCTACTTATCCACCTTATTGGAGACCCTCAGACTACCTTTGATCAGGCTTACTGGACTTTATCATGCACTAAACATTATTCACATTATTCCCTTCATCATGTATCTGTGCACACAATGGATGGCTCGATTGTAATCATGTATCGATTGTAATCCTGCAAAGAGCAGGAGTAAACGGGTCCTTTTCAGAACGGCAGGCAGTGACTAGTGGGGTACCGCAAGGGCTCAGTGCTGGGACCCCAGCTATTTACAATATATATTAATGATCTGGATGAGGGAATTGAGTGCAACATCTCCACATTTGCGGATGACACAAAGCTGGGGGGGCAGTGTTAGCTGTGAGGAGGATGCTAGGAGGCTGCAAGGTGACTTGGATAGGTTGGGTGTGTGGGCAAATGCATGGCAGATGCAGTATAATGTGGATAAATGTGAGGTTATCCACTTTGGCGGTAAAAACAGGAGGGTAGACTATTATCTGAATGGTGGCCGATTAGGAAAAGGGGAGATGCAACGAGACCAGGGTGTCATGGTACACCAGTCATTGAAAGTAGGCATGCAGGTGCAGCAGGCAGTGAAGAAAGTGACTGGTATGTTGGCATTCATAGCAAAAGGATTTGAGTACAAGGGCAGGGAGGTTCTACTGCAGTTGTACAGGGTCTTGGTGAGGCCACACCTGGAGTATTGCGTACAGTTTTGGTCTCCTAATGTGAGGAAACACATTCTTGCCATAGAGGGAGTACAGAGAAGGTTCACCAGACTGATTCCTGGGATGGCAGGACTTCCATATGAAGAAAGACTGAATAGACTCGACTTGTTCTCGCTGGAATTTAGAAGATTGAGGGGGGGTCTTATAGAGACTTACAAAATCGTTAAGGGGTTGGACAGGCTAGATGCAGGAAGATTGTTCCCGATGTTGGGAAAGTCCAGAACAAGGGGTCACAGTTTAAGGATAAGGGGGAAGTCTTTTAGGACCGAGATGAGAAAATCATTTTTCACACAGAGAGTGGTGAATCTGTGGAATTCTCTGCCACAGAAGGTAGTTGAGGCCAGTTCATTGGCTATATTTAAGAGGGAGCTAGATGTGGCCCTTGTGGCTAAAGGGATCAGGGGGTATGGAGAGAAGGCAGGTACAGGATACTGAGTTGGATGATCAGCCATGATCATATTGAATGGCGGTGCAGGCTCGAAGGGCCGAATGGCCTACTCCTGCACCTATTTTCCATGTTTCTATGTTTCTATGTATTGTCTTTCCGCTGAATGGTTAGCACGCAACAAAACATTTTCACAGTACCACGGTACACGTGACAATAAACTCTTGAGTTAGACTTGACTTGAGTTAAGTCAAATCTTATCTGATCCAATTAGACTGCTCATTGCTTACCAACATAGCCAGCTTGTGCTGTTTATGTGCCCGATATAGAGAAGCCTTCTTAACTCTTCTTGGCAAATGAGCCATCCATATTTTGAACTCCTCTTCGTTTGAACACATTATTATCTTGGAGTCGAACATTGACCCTGCGAGAAATAAAGCCGGACAGATAGAGGAATGAGTGGAAGTTTGTTCCCCAGTGGACCCCAGTTTGGTGCCCAGGTTTCCATTGGACGAATGACACAAAGTGCTGGAGTAACTCAGCAGGTCAGGCCCCATCTCTGGAGAACAAAGATAGGTGAGATTTTGGGTCTGGCCCTCCTACAGGCTGAAGGAGAATCACAAGCTGAAACGTCACCTATCCATGTTCATTAGAGATGCTGTCTGACCCAGGGCTGGCCTTAGGAGGTGCCGGGCCCAATTGGGAAACATTTCCATAGAAATATAAATAAATAATTATAAATGAGTCGCGTGTCGTGAGTAACCTGACAGTTCCGGGGAGAGTTCCTTTCACAGTGTGTGAGGAGTCTAGCCAGGGGTAAAGTTGCGAGGAGGGAAGGAGCGTTGAGAAGGAGAGGGTCGGGGTTCATGCCAGTATCCCACTCACTCACCGCTGCCGCGGCGCTCCGGGCGTGGAGCCACCGCATTGTGGCCGGGGAGGGAAGCAGCTCACGTGGCTACACGGCCTCCATCACCGGACAGCGGAACCGACTGCCATCTCAGCGCCTTCTGCCGGCCCGCTCACCTCTGGCAGTACTCTCCGTCTGAACAGTGAGGGGACCAGCTCAAGAACAAAGATCATAGAGCGGAGTGGGTGGAGCATACTCCTGTGTCACAGCGGGCGGTGGAGCTTACTCCTGTGTCAGCGCGATCAAGGGACCAATTGAGGTTACTCGCACTGACATATGGAGTAAGCTCCACCGCCCGCTGTCCTGTTATCCACTGCCCGCTGACCCGCTCTTGAGCTGGATGTTCCCCGGCCGACCCCCTCCTTCTCAACCCTCCTGCCCTCCCCGCAACTTTACCCCTGGACAGACTACCCACACGCTCTGAAAGGAACTCACCCCCCAGCAGCGCTGTCCTTTTACAGCCGCTTCCCACTTTACAGCCGTTTCCCGCAATGTGGGATAGACTTGGCTATATCTCAGTACAGCAACATCGTTCTTGATGTTGCTGTACTGAGGGATAACGAAGTCTATCTTTCTTGGCTAACAACCTAACCTTCGGCCTCCAAGATGCAGGTACATTTTCTAGCAATGTTACAACATTTTGAGATTAAAAAAATCAAGTCTGCAATTTGTCCCATCAGATAAAGCATAAATAGAAGTTTAATTTGACACCTAATTCACTTTCATATCACATTCATTCAATGTGATCATGTCTGATCATCCCCAATCAGTACCCCATTCCTGCCTTCTCCCCATATCCCCTGACTGCTATTTTTAAGAGCCCTATCCAGCTCTCTCTTGAAAGCATCCAGAGAACCTGCCTGCACCGCCCTCTGAGGCAGAGCATTCCACAGACTCGCCACTCTCTGGGAGAAAAAGTGTTTCCTTGTGTCCGTTCTAAATGGCTTACTCCTTATTCTTAAACTGTGGCCCCTGGTTCTGGACTCCCCCAACATCGGGAACATGTTTCCTGCCTCTAGCGTGTCCAAGCCCTTAACAATCTTATATGTTTCAATGAGATCCCCTCTCATCCTTATAAACTCCAGAGTGTACAAGCCCAGCTGCTCCATTCTCTCAGCATATGACAGTCCCGCCGTCCCGGGAATTAACCTTGTAAACCTACGCTGCACTCCCTCAATATCAAGAATGTCCTTCCTCAAATTAGGGGACCAAAACTGCACACAATACTCCAAGTGTGGTCTCACTAGGGCTCTGTGCAACTGCAGAAGGACCTCTTTGCTCCTATATTTGATTCCTCTTGTTATGAAGGCCAACATGCCATTTCTTAGCGCTAACGGCAGTTACTTGGGAAGTGTGGTAACTCGTGAAGATTTTTCAACATGTTGAAAAATGTCCACGAGTAAAATATACTCAGGATGTAAAAATTTGATACTTTTTAACACGTAGTCATACCGTAATAGCTCGTGAGTTTACTGTAGTAGGACCTGTTGCCCTATGTCACTATTGTACGTTCATGATGGAAATATGAATACTCTGTATATCCATTACCTTTGAATTGTAGTTTTATGTAATCCTCCCATAATTCTGAGTTCCATTTCACAATATCTATCAGACATACAGAATGTTGCAAGGTGATATCTTGCCCACACTCAGTTGTATCTTTCCATCTCAATAAATATCACAAAATATGCAATTTTTTCAGCCACATTATGACAAAATATAGAATGTAGGTTATTTGTTATCAGTCACCCAATCCCAGAAACAACAGTACTTAAAGAAGAACATTTGTTTTACTAATTTACGAGCATGTACCATACAGAGTCCGTTGATCCATATCCTACAAACTATTGTGATAATTGCATAAAATGTATTATTGTCTAAGACATTTGGTGTGGAATGATAATCCATCTCAGGACCCATTGTACAACTACTTGTTAACTACTGGCTGTTAACCGCGACAGTAGCAGTTAACACATCGTTTATTATTCACAGCGGTTGTTATCCATGTTCGTTTAGTAAAAAAAATCCGTATGGCGAATGTTTTTTTTAACCTTTATTTAACAAAGCGAATTTGTATTTCCATATGACATACGGAAAATTAACGTGGGGCCCCCCTTGGGCGCGGGGCCCAATTTGGAAAAATCGGTCCAATCGGCCTAGGGCCGGCCCTGGTCTGACCTATAGAGTTACTCCAGCACTTTGTGTCTTTTTTTTGTAATCCAGAATCTGCATTTCCTGGTGTCTACATGGGAAGAATACCTGGTTCCGGATCACAGCTGTGTATTAGAACCCGTCTGTGTGCTACCAATCGTAATGGGACCACAGGCCCACAGGCTCTGCTGGGCTGAGATTGCGCCAGACTGGGTTCTGGATTCTCAGTCCACATGGAGTTACCAGATGCCTCCAATCCAGGTGGAGCATGTCTGATGCCACGCACCCTTTGTCCGTGCAAGCAGGGTTGTGAGAGCAAATCTGCTGCACGTTTTTCATTGGAGAGTCGACCTGCCCATTGCTTCAGGCCTGAGGAGCTCTCTCCATCCTAACTGGGGGATCCTCGCAAGAGCTTGCTCATCACACAGCCCAGTCCCGTCCCTCATTGCCAGTGTCCCCAGCACCTCGAACCAGATCTTCTATGCACTGACCGTTGCTCCCATCCTCACACCCCTGCTGCCTCACCGGGTGCTCCAAGGGCAACCCATTCTCCTCCTCACCCCAGCTCCTGACACAGGCCTGAAGCTGGTTCTACCCCTGCCCCTCCAACCTAACTCCCACCCATCCCAATTCCTTCCCTGCCTCTGTCACAAGCCTGCCCTTTACCTTGAACCAACTCTCCCCCGCTGTCACCCTGGGCTTGGAGTGTTGGATCAGAACACTTTGAGGAGATCCCCAGTGTTCCAGGCACTTTAAGCATCAGTGCACACACACACACACACACACACACACACACACTCACACACACACACACGCACACACACACGCACACACGCACACACGCACACGCACACACACACACACGCACACACGCACACACGCACACACACACAGGCACATCCTTGGTGCCCAGTGTCCAGTCGGCCGTGTCCTGTTTCCCGTGCCCCAGAGCCGCCCCTTAACCATTCTCACCTGTAATTTCAAATGTGTTGTTCTTCATAAACATTCTGACGGAAATCCCAGAAAGCGGCAACAGACCCTGGAAAACAAGGAGGGGAGTGAGTGAAGGGGGCAGCCATCCCCCAGCATTGAATGACCTTCGCTACATTTGGGCCTTCGTTGCCTCCTGTTATTTTGGCTTAATTCTATTTTCTCGGTCATCGATTCGTTTGCAGTAAAGCCAGAAAGGGGATTCAATGCTACAGGCCTACACTGCTACACAGATACATTCTACACATGTCCTACACACCTGCAAATGTCCTGCACACTTCCACGCCTCCAAAGCACCTACACACCTCCCAGGCAGCTGCACACATTGCACACACATACAAGCGCACAAAATGCTGGAGTAACTCAGGTGACAGGCAGCATCTCTAGAGAGAAGGAATGGGTGACGTTTTGGGTCGAGATGTTTGATGAAGGGTCTTGACCCAAAACATCACCCCTTCCTTCTCTCCAGAGATGCTACTTGTCCCGCTGAGTTACTCCAGCATTTTGTGTCTACCTTTGATTAAAACCAGCATCTGCAGTTCTTTCCTACACATATCTGCATTCTTCCATACTGCTGCACACGCCTTGCCTACCTGAGTGATTGCCATACACCTGAGCGACTTTCACACCTGTCTCACACGCACAGAATCCCACTTCCCTATTGAATGCTGATACATGACCTTTTTACACACGTTTGTTCATACATGTATGGCTTGAATGTGTATGCTCCTTGGCCACCGGCAGCATAGGGGGGTTACAGCATTGGCAGGATGCATTGGAGAGGCCATGAAGTCATGGGGACTCAGCATTGGGGAACAGCAGTATCGGGGGAACTGCGGTGTTGGCTGATCTCAATGTTGGGGATCATAATGTCGGGGGGGTTCCGCAGTGTTGGGACCGCGGTGTCGGGGGCCATGGTGTCATGGGGACCGCAGAGTTGGGGAACAACAGTGTCAGGGGGACTGTAATATAATTGAGTGGTGGCGGTGTTGGGGGACCACAATGTTGGGGAACCGTCGCTTTGGGGGACTGCATTGTTGGGGGCACTGCAGAGTTGGGGGAACTGTGGTGTTGGGGGAAACCACAGTGTTGGGCAGACCACAAGGCCGGGGGGACCACAGCGTTGAGGAACCATAGCATTTGGGAACCGAAGCATTGGGGGAACCACAGTTCAGGGTTCGCAATGCAGGGGAACCCCATTGTTTGGGTGCTGCAGTGTTGGTGCAATCACAGTGTGGGGGGAATCACAGTGTTGGGGGACCACCAAGTCAGCGAACCGCAGGGACCACAGAGTCAGAGCAACCGTAGCATTGGGGAACGGCGGTGTTGGGGGAAGCAGCACGTAGTTCGAAGGGCCAAATGGCCTCCTGCACCTAGTTTCTATGTTTCTTGAGCATCAGTGACCTGTTTCACCCCTGTGGCTGAGAAACCGTCCAGACCTACGCGAACAAGTGGTCAGCTCGTGCCTTCAGACGAGGGGAAGTGTGATGGGGCCTTTACCTGGTAGATGAATCTCTGCTCCTCCTCGTCCACAGCCAGGATCAGCAGGTGTGAGGGGAAGAGCACCAGGTGCCTCCTCGTCTCCGCCTGCAACATGAGAGCAGGTGTGAGGATCAAGGCGCAGACATTCATTGACCCCGCGCTGGAGACCGTTCCTGCCGCCATCCTGCCAGCTGACCGTGAACTCTGTCACCGGTCAAGCCCACCCGTCTTCTACCCAACATTATACCCTCGCACCCTTCCCCGTGACTCTGTGCCGACTCCTGAAACCCTTCTGGCCTGAGGGGGTGGGGGGGGGGGGGGGGGAGCAGGGGGAGTGAGTGCCCACAAGGCAGCGGGTCAGGCAGCATCTCTGGAGAGAAGGAATGGGTGACGTTTTGGGTCGAGACCCTTCTTCAGACCCTTGTCCACCAGCCTGAGTGATGGGGAGATGAGGCCAGCTCACCCCACAGACTGACTTGCCCCAGGTCAGACTGACATGTCCCCACCCCCAGCACTATCCCCACCCCCTCCCCCCACCAGGGTCCGGCTCACATTGACTGCTCCGTGTGTAAAATTGTTGTGATTCCTGTGGTGGCTTCTGAGGATGCAATGGGTTTAATGTCAAAACAGGTCTGCTATCTACACAGTGTAACCCTCCCTGCCCTAGGGTGTTCCAGGGGAGAGATTTGCTGAGATGCCAGGTCCAGCAAAGGCCTTTCAGCCGGGGCTGCTACCTCCATGTACTGATCGTGAAGCAGGGCCGAGGAAGACCATACGATTTCACCCAGACAGCTGATGTCCTCTCCTTCCCAGCCCTTTATGGGCTCTGTCCAGACAATCTTCTCCAGGTCTCTGCGAGACTTTCCCCACAGCAATTCAACCTGCAACAGTACAATGTGGGCCTGAGTAAATGTTGCACTTATTAATGCATCCAGTTGAATACAATAGACAATAGACAATAGGTGCAGGAGTAGGCCATATGGTCCTTCGAGCCAGCACCGCCATTCAATGTGATCATGGCTGATCATCCCCAATCAGTACCCCGTTCCTGCCTTCTCCCCATATCCCCTGACTCCACTGTTTTTAAGAGCCCTATCTAGGTCTCTGTTTAAAGCATCCAGAGAACCTGCCTCCACCGCCCTCTGAGGCAGAGAATTCCACAGACTCACCACTCTCTGTGAGAAAAAGTGTTTCCTCGTCTCCGTTCTAAATGGCTTACTCCTTATTCTTAAACTGTGGCCCCTGGCTCTGGACTCCCCAAACATTGGGAACATGTTTCCTGCCTCTGGTGTGTCCAAGTCCTTAACAATCTTATATGTTTTAATGAGATCCCCTCTCAACCTTCTAAACTCTAGAGTGTACAAGCCCAGCTGCTCCATTCTCTCAGCATATGACAGTCCCGGCATCCCGGTAATTAACCTTGTAAACCTACGCTGCACTCCCTCAATAGCAAGAATGTCCTTCCTCAAATTAGGGAACGGAAACTGCACACAATATGCCAGGTGTGGTCTCACTAGGGCTCTATACAACTGCAGAAGGACCTCTTTGCTCCTATATTCGATTCCTCTTGTTATAAAGGCCAACATGCCATTTGCTTTCTTCACTGCCTGCTGTACCTGCATGCTTACTTTCATAGACTGATGTACAAGGACCCCCAGATCCCATTGTACTTCCCCTTTTCACAACTTGATGCCAATTAGATAGTAATCTGTCTTCCTGTTTTTGCTACCAAAGTGGATAACCTCACATTTATCCGCATTAAACTTCATCTGCCATGCATTTGCCCACTCCCCCAACCTGTCCAAGTCACCCTGCATTCTCATAGCATCCTCCTCACAGTTCACACTGCCACCCAGCTTTGTGTCATCTGCAAATTTGCTAATGTTACTTTGAATCCCTTCATCCAAATCATTGCTATATATTGTAAATAGCTGCGGTCCCAGCACCGAGCCTTGTGATACCCCACTAGTCACTGCCTGCCATTCTGAAAGGGACCCGTTAATCCCTACTCTTTGTTTCCTGTCTGCCAACCACTTCTCTATCCATGTCAGCACTCTACCCCCAATACCATGTGCCCTAATTTTGCCCACTAATCTCCTATGTGGGACCTTATCAAATGCTTTCTGAAAGTCCAGGTACACTACATCCACTGGCTCTCCCTTGTCCATTATCCTAGTTACATCTTCAAAAAATTCCAGAAGATTAGTTAAGCATGATTTCCCCTTCATAAATTCATGCTGAATTGGACCCATCCTGTTACTGCTATCCAAATGTTCAGCTATCTCATCTTTTATAATTGACTCCAGCATCTTCCCCACCACCGATGTCAGGCTAACTGGTCTATAATTCCCTGTTTTCTCTCTCCCGCCTTTCTTAAAAAGTGGGATAACATTAGCTACTCTCCAATCCACAGGAACTGATCCTGAGTCTATAGAACATTGGAAAATTATCACCAATGCATCTACAATTTCTAGAGCCACTTCCTTAAGTACCCTGGAATGCAGACCATCAGGCCCTGGGGATTTATCAGCCTTCAGTCCCATCAGTCTATCCAACACCATTTCCTGCCTAATGTGGATTTCCTTCAGTTCCTCTGTCACCCCAGATCCTCTGGCCACTACTGTATCAGGAAGATTGTTTGTGTCCTCCTTAGTGAAGACAGATCCAAAGTACCTGTTCAACTCATCTGCCAGTTCCTTGTTCCCCATAATAAATTCACCTTTTTCGGTCTTCAAGGGTCCAACTTTGGTTTTAACTAATTTTTTCCACTTCACATACCTAAAGAAGCTTTTACTATCCTGCTTTATATTCTTAGCTAGCTTACCTTTGTACCTCATCTTTTCTCCTGAATCTTTCTTCGTCCTAGGAATGAACTGATCCTGCACATTCTGTATCATTCCTAGAAATACCTGCCATTTTTGTTCCACTGTCATCCCTGCTAGTGTATCTTTCCAGTCAACTTTGGCCAGCTCCCTCATGATCCCATAGTCCCCTTTATTCAACTGTAACACTGACACCTCTGATCTACTCTTCTCCCTCTCCAATTGTAGATTAAACCTGACCATGTTATGGTCACTGCCTCCTAATGGCTCATTAATCTCGAGGTCCTTTAACAAATCCGGTTCATTGCATAACACTAAAACCAGAATTGCTTTCTCCCTGGTAGGCTCCAATACAAGCTGTTCTAAGAATCCATCACAAAGGCACTCTACTAAGTCCCTTTCTTGGGGTCCAGTACCAACCTGATTTTTCCAGTCTATCTGCATGTTGAAATCTCCCATAACAACCACAGCATTACTTTTGCTACATGTCAATTTTAACTCCTGATTCAACTTGCGCCCTATGTCCAGGCTACTGTTTGGGGGCCTGTAGATTAGTCCCATTAGGGTCTTTTTACCCTTACAATTCCTTAGTTCTATCCATACTGACTCCACATCTCCTGTTTCAATGTCACCCCTTGCAAGGGACTGAATTTCATTCCTCACCAACAGAGTTACACCACCCCCTCTGCCCACCTGTCTCTTTTTGATAGGAGGTATACCCTTGAATATTCAGTTCCCAGCCCTGGCCCTCTTGCAGCCATGTCTCCGTAATTCCCACAACATCATACTTGCCAGTTTCTAACTGAGCCTCAAGCTTGTCCACTTTATTCCTTACACTTCGCACGTTCATATACAGTACTTTGACCTCCGTATTCACTTCCCCCCTCGCACCGCTCGCTATTGGCCCTGACCTTGCTCTGTAATACGAATAGGTTCATTATATACAGGAATATCAGCCACTCTGAGATGATCGAGTGACTGAGCTGGTATGCTCTCTCGATATATATATATATATATATATATATATATATATATATATATATATATATATATATATATATATATATATATATACATATATATATATAGAGAGAGCAATCAAGACACACAACCACAGAGACAGCAACATAGATAGGTGGAACTTGGTCTGTGTAATGAGATAAATTTAATGACCTAAGGAATGATCGTAACATGGTGGGATTTTGTGTGAAACATTGGGGCCGGAAGCCAGCTCTCAAACTTAAATAAAGGCAATTAGAATGGCATAAGGACATAGTTGGCTCTAGAGGATTGGGAAAGTTGATGGCAGGTTAGACAGTAAATCTGCCACGGCATCAACTCGGAGATATTTCATAGATCTCAGCCATTTCCACTGAAGGAATTCATAGTGGAATTCCTCAGAGCTGCTCCTCCCACAGCACGGTGCTCCCTCAGTGCTGTCCTTCACTCAGTGTGCACTCCCTCAGTACTGCCATCCTACACTGCGCTCGCTGCACCAGGGTCCGGCTCAACCTGCCGAACACCACCCACCTGGAAGGTGATCTTACCCCAGACAGTTCTTCTAGGCGCTTCTCAAACGAACAGTCACTCACGGCGGACTGACTCTGGGAACAGATGGGAAAGATAAACCAGTTACACTGGAGAGTGGATCAAAGGCCAAACACACACAATGAGTGTAGGAAGGAACTGCATTTGCTGGCTTAAACTGAACATAGACACCTAAAGCTGTCGTCAGGCAGCATCTCTTTGGAGAAAAGGAATAGGTGATGGATCGGGCGAAGACTCTTCTTCAGCCTATACAGTGACACGATGACCTGCAGATGCTGCAAATCTCCAGCAAATCATAAAATGCTGGAGGAACTCAACAAATCAGGCACCACGGACAGACAATGTTCCAGGTTGGGCCCTTCCTTGATTCTGATTGTAGTGGGATGGAAAAAATTATAAAAGAGGTGGAGGCAGAACCAGAGGTGCCAGGTCAGCTTGGCAAGTGACGGCAGGCACGGTTATTGATTGGGGACGATCAGCCATGATCACAATGAATGGAGGTGCAGGCTCGAAGGGCCGAATGGCCTCCCCCTGCTCCTATTTTCTATGTTTCTATGACAAGTGTATAGAGGAGAGGGGGGTGATTTACAGAGGGATGGATAAATGCTTGAGATGAAAATAAGACAAATAGGTGACAGATAAGACGAGAAACGGAATGAAATGTAAAGCCAGAAGGAGGGATAGAAATGGAAGGGGACCTGGTGGCGGGGTGGAGGGGTGTGGGGAAAGGGTTAATAGGAGAAATGTGGGGGGGGGGGGGGTGGGACAGAAGAAAGTGAGAGGGTGGAAGGGGGGTGTTACTTAATATGTTTACGTGTGGCCTCGCTCTGACAATGGTGGAGCCCTGGACAAAAAGATTAGTAATGGAATGAGAAGGATAGTTCATTCATTCATTCATTCATTCATTCATCATCGTTGAAAACATTAGTGATGCAGTGGTGCTGGTTTCCAACAGAAACGGTGACGGACGCACCACACGTCTCTGTCCTCCAGTTCCTGCGGACTTTCGTTGCTAGAAGTATGGGATGTTGGTGTGTGTGTGTGTGCTTTATCATCATTCCTTACAATGCTGTGTACGACAGTGATCGCAACTTCTACTGTAGTGTGGATGGCCGTGACTCGCTAGAAACTCATCCGTCCGTCGACGGAGTCTTGTTTTTGGTCCTGCTGGGGGTCCACAGCCCCTTCCTCACCTGGCAAACCAGGTGGGGGAGACGGTTTAGTCGCCAACTATCCGACCATGGAGCAGGTAGCGTGGGATTAATTACATGGCACCCGTGGCGGGGGGAACTCCCCCAGAGCTGACCTGGATAGTTCAAATGGTTAGCAACCGGGGGATCCTACAGGTCCTGTCTGATGTGCGGGGGATGGTGGAGGTGATTTGAGCCCTGGGAGAACCACTCTGCTTGGAGCCGAGCCTGGATATTGAGTAGACCTCCCTCCCACCACTAACACAGCCTTTGTGTTTTCATTGAATGGGCTGGTACACTCACCACCCCATTTTGCTGGCCTTGCTGGGGGAACTGGTTACCGGGAGACTGGTCACTTGGAGATTGGTTACTAGGTGGCTGGTTACTAGGTGGCTGGTTACTAGGTGGCTGGTAACTGGGGTCTGGGCACTGGGAGATTGGTTTCCAGGGGTGTTTTTAAGTTGGACGGAGGTTTGGGACATCGGCTGATGAATAGATGAAGGATCGGCTTGGTGGAGCCTTTGCGGCAGAAGCTATGGTCACTCAGTCTAGAAGGGCACAGTATCGTGCTGTTTGTAGGATGGAAGTGCAGGCTGAGTGGGGTTGACTGCTCTACACCTGCTCGTTCTGTTGTGATGCTGGGAGCCATGTCCGGCTGAAGGCAGACCAGGTCCACGGAGCATTTTAAGGGTGGCACTGGTGACCAGCGTGCCCCTCGACATTAATCCCACGCCTGCATTAATTCTACATCCATCTTTGCCCTGCTCATTTGCGATGCTTGAATGAGGGGCAGCACAGTGGCACAGTGATAGAGCTGCCTGACTTGCAGTACCAGAAACCCGTGTTCAATTCTGATGTGGTTTTTCTCCGGGTGCTCTGATTTTGTCCCACATTCCAAAGGCGTGCAGGTTTGTAGGTTAATTGGCCTCTGTAAATAGTCTGTAATGTGTAGGATAGACCTAGTGTACGGGTAATTGTAGTCGGCACAGACTCGATAGGCCGAATGGCCTGTTTCCATGCTGTATCTCTAAACTAAACTTAACAAAGTATTCGAGCATCAGTGTGAAACTGTGCTTTTGTACGGACGGTAGGAAATCTTTGATGTTTCAGAATGCTCCTCTTGCGTGTGAAGCATTAGCCCGAGATGTTGCACGATTCACTTTCCAGGCAAGCACCGTGACCAGAAGCCGCCCCCTGTCCTACACCGCAGCCTCCAGGATACGGGACTCCGTCCACCCACCGGCCCGACTAGGAGTGAGTGAACGGACGCAATGATATGGGCGGCCTTGACTGAAGGAATGTAGAAAGGAACCGCAGATGCTGACCCAAAATGCCGCCCATTCTTTTTCTCCAGAGATGCTGCGCGACCCGCTGAGTTACTCCAACATTTTGTGTCTATCTTGACTGAAGGAGGTCAATTTGAGGTTCAGAACACTGGCCTTGCAATGGAGTTCCATCAGACCTATGTTCATGACACCCGCAGAGGTCTGGGGCTGGAGCGTGTCTCCGGAACACAGACCTCAGACCTCCAGTTCAGCCTGTTTGAAGGGAAAACGGAGGCAGGAAAGATCACCTACCTGGTCTATCAGCTTGTGTAGCTCTGGAGGAGAGGAAGCTGCTCTTTCACTCACTGGATGGGAAGAGCGTCTTCAGGAAGGAAGGGGACAAATCAAACAAAGTGTAATGGTCCTGGAGTAAAAACATTCAGGCAGCAAGTGCAGAGAGAAAAAACGTTTCGGATTCCCGCGTGTTCCCCAGGACTGGGGAAGAGAGAGAGCCGGGTTGAAGTTGCAGAGAGGGTGCTTTAGATGTAGATTTAGGTTCATTATTGTCACTTGAGCCAAGGTATAGTGAAAAGCTTTGTTTTGCATGCTATCCAAATAGATGTACTATACATAGATACAATCAAGGCAAACTAAAGTACAATTAGATAGTGCAAAGAGGAAGATGCAGAGTGTAGAATATACTGTAGCTCTTAGCATTGTAGCGCATTGTAGTGCATCAGTTACTGAGACATCTGGAATTGGAGTGCATCAGTTCCAAGTCCTCTGACGTTAATGGGGTAAAGGTGAATCATACTGTATCCTAGCTTATGAAAGGCCTGTTCAGAAACCAAATAATGGAGAGGAAGAAGCTGGGGGTACGTGCTATCAGGCCACTGTAACTTTTCCCAGATGGAGCAGAGAGAAGAAGCCATATGTCTTTGATTATATTGGCTGCTATTCCAAGCCATGTGTGAGGGATGAAGTGATTAAACCCCACTATTGCAAGGGTTCAGGAGAGGATTCTAACTTGTAAAGAGGATTCTAACCGATAGAGGCCAGGGAGAGGAATCTGACACAGCTGTGGATAAAGTTACCAGAACTGTCCTTGAGTAAGGATTGATGGCATTGTATAGCGGTAGAAGGGGAGTGATGGATGCGACCCTTATCAGTAGAAACTAGTGATGGATGCGACCCTTGTCAGTAGAGACTAGCTTTTAATTCAGATGCAAGAAAACTGAGACAGGTCAGTTGAAGGTGAGCAAACTAGGCCAGGTCATTTACAATTGAGCATGCTTAATGAAATAAATGAATATTACTAACACGTCCCTGGTTGAGAAACTGCTCATTACCATGCACATGTATGAACATGATATGTATGATGAGGGTGGTACTGGGGGACGTACCTATAGACTGTGCACCTCAGTGCTCTGATTGTGAAGAGCCAGAAGGGGAGGTTAAGCCAGCAGAATTGTGTGTATAAAGGGAGTTTACTTTCCTGACTTTGGTGTGTCTCAACTTGGAGAGGCACCCGACTCTGCAGACTCGCAAATAAAGCATTTCTTGTTTCCATGATTTAGTCTCTGAGTAGTGATTGTGAGCACAACCTATATCTCACACATGTGTAGATGGAGTGAATGGCGGGAGGTCAGGTGTGTGTGATGGATTGGATTACATCTACAACTCTGTGATTTCTCGCAGTCTTGGGACGAGCTAGTCATAGAGTGATAAAGCATGGACACAGGCCTTTAGGCCCAACTTGCCAACTTGCCAACCAAGATGCTCCATCTGCTAGTCACACCTGCTTGTGTTTGGCCCTAATCCATCTGAAACTGTCAGACCCATGTACCTGTCCAGATGTCTTTTAAATGTTGTTATAAAACCTGCCTCACCAACCTCATCCGGCAGCTTGTTCCATATACCCAACAGGCTTTGTATGAAAAAGTTGCACCTCAGGTTCCTATTAAATCTTTCCTCTCTCAGCTTAGCCCTATGCCTTTGTATTCTTCATTCACTTACCCCAGGGAAAAGACGCTGTGCATTCACCCTATGTGTATGTCTGATCATTTCATACATCCGTTGAATATCATCCCTCTGCTTCCTGCGCTCCAAGGAATAAAATCCTATTCTGCCCAACCTCTCTCTTGAGCTCAACCCCTCGAGTGCTGGAAACGTCCTCGTGAATATTCTTTGCAATCTTTTCAGCTCAACAGTATCCTTCCTACAGCAGGGTGACCACAACTCAACATAATCCTCCAAAAATCCACTTCTATGCTCGCTTTGACCGGGACAACAAAACTCCCGCCATCAAAGTTGCTCCACCCCTGAATGAACACCCCTCAGTCTCTCCACCTCTGCTGTACAAGACGCACTGAGCAAGGTGAATGAGCACAAAGCTGCCGGCCCCGATGGCATCCCCGGGCGGGTGCTCAGGGCATGTGCCGGACAACTATCCCTGGTCCTCACTGACATTTTCAATCTGTCACTGGCCCAGGGTGTCGTCCCCACTTGCCTCAAGACATCTACCATTGTGCCAGTGCCCAAACAATCAGCGACAGGGAGTCTCAACGACTACCGGCCAGTGGCACTCACCCCTGTCATCGCTAAGTGCTTTGAGCGGCTGATCCTGGCTCACCTCAAAGCCAGCCTTCCCCCCACACTGGACTCTCACCAATTTGCCTACCGGTCAAACAGGTCTACAGAGGACGCCATATCGACGGCCCTACACTCTGTCCTGACCCACCTGGACAGTAACAACACCTACATCAGGCTGCTGTTTATTGACTTCAGCTCTGCCTTTAACACTGTCATACCCGCTAGCTTGATCACCAAACTCAGCGGTGTTGGCATCTCCACCTCCCTCTGCAATTGGACACTGGATTTCCTCACTAACAGACCACAGTCTGTTAGGGTCAACAACCTCACCTCCTCCACTATAACACTGAACACCGGCGTGCCACAGGGCTGTGTGCTCAGCCCTCTCCTCTACTCCCTCTTCACGCATGACTGCATCCCCAAGTATGGCTCCAACGCCATCATAAAATTTGCCGATGACACCACGGTGGTAGGACTGATCAGTGATAATGACGAATCAGCCTACAGGGAGGAGGTCCAGCACCTGACTACCTGGTGTGCCAACAATAACCTCGTCCTCAACTCCCAGAAGACGAAGGAAATAATTGTTGACTTTCGGAAGAACAGAGGGGGCAGACACACCCCCATCCATATAAACTGGACTGAGGTGGAGCGGGTCTCCAACTACAAATTCCTCGGGGTACACATCTCGGAGGATCTGTCCTGGTCCCTCAACACCTCAAAGCTAATCAAAAAGGCACAGCAGCGCCTTTACTTTCTGAGGAGGCTCAAAAAAGCCCACCTGTCCCCCCAGATCCTGACGAACTTCTACCGCTGCATCATCGAAAGCATCCTGACCACCTGCTTTACGGTATGGTACAGCAGTTGCACCGTGGCAGACATGAAAGCACTACAACGGGTGGTGAAAACCGCCCAGTACATCATCGGTGCCCCGCTCCCTGCCTTGGATGTCCTCCACCGAAAACGGTGCCTGAAGCGGGCCGGGAAGATCATCAAGGACCCCTCACACCCTAATCATGGACTGTTTGCCCTCCTCCCATCAGGGAGGCGGTACAGGAGCCTCAGGTCCCGCACCAGTAGGACGAAGAACAGCTTCTTCAACTACACCATCCGACTGCTGAACTCGGAGCCCAGCTGATAGACTTGTCTGTACCCTGTATTTATTTATTTTCCATATTGCTACCACTGCACTCTGTATTTATTTCTCTATATCGCTATCACTAAGAACGACGCTAAACTGCATTTCGTTGTACCCATACTTGTATTTGTGCAATGACATTAAACTTGAATTGAATTGAATTGAATTGAAATGCGGCCTCACCAACATCTTTCACAACTGTGACATAGCATCTCAACTTTGTTCCTTAAAAAGCTATGATGCAATCCGACAGTATAGTTTCTACGGTGCATCTGTAGAAGTTCCCAGCTGTTGCATCAATGTGGTTTGTTCACGGCAGATCATTGGTAATATTAACACCAATGTTGATGGTGGCATGAACTCCACAATGCCTTCTGAAGGCAATAACTAGTCTTGCTGACATTGAGGAAAAGGTTATTGTGCTGACACCATGCCACTAAGTACTCTCTCACCTTCCGGTACTCCGTTTCGTTATTGATGTGATTCGGCCCACCACTGTGTTGTGGTCGGCAAGTTTGTAGATGGAGTTATGCCCCTGTCCCACTTAGGAAACCCTTAACGGAAACCTCTGGAGATTTTGCGCCCCACCAAAGGTTTCCGTGCGGTTCCTGGAGGTTTTTGTCAGTCTCCCGAGTGGTCGAAAGTGGTTTCCGCTTCTTCTGTGTTCCGGCGATTAATTGAAAAAATTCAAAACCGGCCGCGACTAAAAATAGATTGCCGTTTAAAAAATCGGTAATTTTTTAGTCGAAGCTGGTTACGATGCTAGTTGAAGGTGGTTGCCGGAGGTTGCAGGTAGTGGAAGGTAAGACCTCCCTGGTGGAATAAAACGGGGTGAAAAAAAGGTCTTACCTTCCACTTCCTGCAACCTCCGGCAACCACCTTCAACTAGCATCGCAACCGGCTTTGACTAAAAAATTACCGATTTTTAAAACGGCAACCTATTTTTAGTTGCGGCCAGTTTTTAATTTTTTGAAATAATCGCTGGAACATAGAAGAAGCGGAAACCACTTTCGACCATTAGGGAGACTGACAAAAACCTCAGGGAACCGCACGGAAACCTTGGGTGGGGCGTAAAGTCTCCAGAGGTTTCCATTCAGGTTTCCTAAGTGGGACAGGGGCATAAGAGTCAAATTTGGCCGTATGGTCAAGAGTGTAAAGAAAATATAAGAGGGGACTGAGGACGCATCCTGGCTGGGCACTAGAGCAGGGAATTACCGTACAGGAGGTGTTGTCATCTATCCTCACTGATTGAGGTCTAAGGGTCAGAAAGTTGAGGATCCAGTGCCAGAGGGAGCTAATTCCTGGGTTTGCTTTATGAGATGGTCCAGGGCGGGAGTGTAAGGCAGGCAGGAAAGTCTGGTCCTGTCTGAAGTGTCGGTTCGACACCGCCAGGAGTGAGGGATGTGAGCCCTTCTATAGCAGCCGTAGCATGTGGACATCTCGGGAGCACTGGATGGAGAAGTGAAAGGTTTTCCACTTCCTTTCCTTGGAACTGGATTGGCACCTGAGGTCGAGTTTTACCGAAAGTGCATGGCAGGGGTGAACACCCAGGGCAGGTGTGACACGTTGCACACCTGCACCCCTAGTGTGCCCAGGCACATCACCCTTTCATTACAGAAGCCACAGGGCCAAATCGTGCAACCAAGAACCTGACCAATCACATGCCTACAGTGTGTGGGTGATTACTGCTGTGCTGGTGACTGCATGCTGCCTACGCTCAGACTGACGGAGAGCAGACAGTGGTGCATACCTGGTGCTTGGGATTTGGAATAGGTCCTCCTGTTCTTGCTCATTGGTGGTTTTGCAGCATCGAGGAGTAACGCTGATGCAGCCCATGTCTAAAGCACGTTGGTCTGCACGCTCAGTGCTCAGATCCACTCGCCAGCTTCAATTCCACATCCTAAACTTTCCACGACACCTTGCGTCACTCAGCGTGTCGCAGTACCACCAGGAATCACGTTCTGCAAAGAAACCAGCAACAAAAAAAAATAGTTTTCCCAAATGCATCATTTTGCTTCCTTGAGCGAAGACATGGATATCCTTCCAAAGTGAAGAACTTTACCGATAATCTCTCTGGAACATGGCTCAGGGTGCAGCGTTTTAAAATGTCACTCCTTCCTGTGTGTGTCTGGAACTTCTTCTGTCTCAGCTTCCTGTTAACACAGTTTGGTGTTTTCCTGTGTGGTGCGTTGACTCCGCTTGGCGGTAAGCTAGATCAGAGCTTATGCAATCTGCTTTCTGTAAATGTTATGTTACGTTCGTACACCAAGCTCCTCTCAGTATTGCCCACGGCCTCCAGAGATCCATAGACTCTTTGTCCGTAGTTATTCAGTCGCATCTCCATGTAGCACTGTTGGACGATATAAAACTCCAGAGCAAGAGGCCACAATGCCAGTGGCAGCCGGCAGCTCCAGATCCAGAGGGACATTGGTAGGGTGGAAGAGGGAGGTGTTTCCTCCTGTGGGAGGATCCATATCCAGGGGTCACGATGTAAAGAGGACGGGCTGTCCTTTGAATTTGAGTTTGACTTTAGTTTAGTTTATTGTCCCGTGTACCGAGGTACAGTGAAAGGGTTTTGTTGCGTGCTAACCAGTTAGCGGAAAGGCAAAATTACAATCGAGCCATCCACAAGTACAGACACATGATAAAGGGAATAATGTGAATAACATTGAGACTAAGACAGGATGACATTATCTTTCTCAGAGGGTTTTGAGTCTTTGGAATTAGTACGTAGAACATAGAACATAGAACTGTACAGCACAAGAGTGGGCCCTTTAGCCTACACGTCTGTGCCGAACATGATGCCAAGATGATCTCTTATCTACCATATTTGCCCCATTCCCTGCATGTCTCCATACCTGTCCAAAAGCTTCGCCAATGCCTCTATCGTATCTGCCTCAACCGCCAACACTGGCAGCGTGTTCCCGACACTCACCACTCTCCGCATAAGAAAGTTACCCCGTATATTGGAGTTGTACGTTCTCCCCGTGACTGTGTGGGTTTTCTGCGGGTGCTCCGGTTTCCTGCCACACTGCAAAGACGTACAGATTTGTAGGTTAATTGGCTATGGAAAAGTTTGTAGATTGTCCCTGGTGTGCCATCACCCGAAACGTCACCCACTCCTTCTCTCCAGAGATGCTCCCTGTCCCGCTGAGTTACTCCAGCATTTTGTGCCTATTTTATTGAATCTCACAGCAGCCCAACTTTACTCTTGAAGCTAAAGACATCGGTTCCCAAGGAGCCTTGGAGAGAGTGAAAGATAAAGAGATGAGTAGGTGGCAGGTAAAGGGCCAGGGGGAGAATGACTGAACACCACAGAATCACCTGGTTTTGCTCCACATTAGGACACCTCCAAGCTGCAAGGACGGGGGCGGAGTGTCACCAGCAGCCAGAGTTTCCAATTGCAAAAAACCGAGTGAGAATTGAGCAAGTCAAAAATAAGCCCAAAGTTCCCCTATTTCAGTGTGAAAACACCAATACTATTTGTCTTCTATTTCATAATTTTCTCGCTTCCGTCAGATCTACTGGACGAAGCACTGATTCCAATCGGTCCAAGCGCAACCCGTCATCTCCCACAGAATCACAGTCACTCCACAACTCCATGTTGTGTGTTACTTCAGAAAGTGGATGGGATGGGACCCATTCAGATGAGGATAGATGAGGTAATAGGGATAAAGCAGCAATGTTATATTATAGAGCATAGTACAGCACAGGAACAGGCCCTTCGGCCCACAATGCCTGTGCTGATCATGATGCCAACATAATCTCTTATCTGCCTGCACATGATCCATATCTCCCCATTCCCTGCATATCTGTTTGCCTATCCAAAAGCCTCTTAAATGCCACTATCGTAGAGGCCTCCCCCACCACCCATGGTAGTGCGCTCCAGGCACCCACCACCCTCTGTGTAAACCACTTGCCCCGTACATCTCCTTTTCTACCCAGCAACACTGTCAGTAGATTTACATTTCTGCAAACCACTGCCAGAGAATCAAATACCGGGGGTGTGGTTTGCTCTTACTGTGATCTACCCTGGATCTTCTTGCTTTGAAGGTACAGCATTCTCCTCGAGGTGAAGCTTGCCTTGCGGACCTTGAATGCTTCCCATTTTTCACATGCAGCTTGAGGGATGGTTGAGCACATCTACGCTGGACCATCTCCACGTCCTCTTCATCGTCCCCATGTGATAGCCAGTTCGGACATTCATCAAATCAGAAGAGAGAGAGCTCTGTTACACTTGTACCTCTGCCGATTCTAACCCCCTTCTCCCTGTCACCTGTCGAGCTGGCTCCATGAATGTCACTGCATCATCTGGCCAATATTGTTAATGGAATCATTGAGTCACAGTAATACAGCACAGAAATAGACCTCTCGCCCCAACGTGTCCATCCTGACCATGTTTTGTATCTTCAGAGTTTAATTTGCCTGCATTTACCCTATATCCCTCTTAACCTTTCCTGCCCATGTACCAGTCCAAATGTCTATTAGATATCACCATTGTAGCTACCTTAACTCTGGCAATTCAATCCATACACCCACCTTCCTCTGTGCGAAAATATTCCACTCAGGTTCCAAGTAAATCTTTCTCCTCTCCCCTTAAACCTATGCCCTCTAGTTCTGGACTTCTCCACCCTGGGGATAAGACTATGACCATTCACCTTATTCAGGCCTCTCATGAGTTTGTACAACTCTAGATGGTCAGCCCTCAGCCTCCTACACTCCACAGAAAACTGTTCCAGCTTATCGGAGTAGGCTTGGTGGGCCAAATGGCCTAATTCTGCTCCTATGGCTAAGTATCCCCTTATAATTCAAGCCCTTGAGTCTTGGTAACATCATTGTGAATCTTTTCTGCATCCATTTCAACTTAATGACAGCCTTTCTGCAGACCAGACCATTCGGTCCTGTCCTCCATGCCGCTAAAGTGCCTTCCCAGGTGCTTGCATTTGGTATTTGACCCATATCCCTTTAAGCATTCCCTGCACATGCACCAGATGGCATTTAAAAGTCATAATCGTACTCACCCCACCACTTCCTAGGCAGCTCATTCAATGTACCCACCTCCCGCAGTGTGAAGAAGTTGCCCCTCAGGTCCGTTTTATGTCTTTCCCTTATCATCTTAATCTTGCCCTTTAGTTTTAGATTCCCCATTCCCTGGATAAAATAGTCACCATCTACCAGCAGTGCTGGCTCGAAGGGCCTCATGGCACCATTCTGCACCTATTTTCTATGTTTCTTACAATATCTGAGCACTGCAAGATTTTATAAACCTCTATAAGGTCATCTCTTAGTCTCCATCGCTCCAGTGAAAACATTCCCAGCTGTGCCGTCCCCTAACTCACGCCCTCCAGTCCTGGCCACATAGTTGAGAATCTTTTCTGCCCTCTCTCTAGCTGGAGGGAGGGAGATGGATTGAGGGAGTGGATTGGAGCATGAGAGTCGGGGACGGAGATTAGGGCAGAGGATGTTGGGGGGGATTCGATGTGGGGGAGGGGATGGGAAAGGAGAAAGTGGGATGAAAGGCAACTTGTGCTTGTTCTTATTTGATGCCTGTGGCCAGACTGTCTATGTGTGGTTAGAATGTGGTGCCTGCGTCATTGTGTGTGTGCTCGCTCTGTGCTCTGAACATCCTGCATGCTAGGAGATGGTGTTAACTCACACGGCCTCTGTCTGCAGAGTGAAAAAAATTCACCCACAGCCAACGTCCATCTTCAGAGTGACGGAATGGACGCTAGCCTTAAACCTCCAGGATCTGCCTCGAGAGGAGAAGGGGCAAAATATACGTTTTTCCACTAAACTAGTAAACTACTTCTGGACAACATTTCAGTATAAATTGCCTTTATTTATATTGTATCAGTCACCCCAGTAACTTGAAGTTGAAATGAAGCATTTACATCCATATTGGAAGGATCGTATTAATATGGCCAGGAGCCTTGGTCAGACTTCCCCACTCCTAGAGATCTGAATACCTACCACCCTCTGTGTGAAGAAGTTCCCCCTCA
This sequence comes from Raja brachyura, assembly GCA_963514005.1. Next base: position 17,092,831 of record OY740811.1, read on the forward strand.
GGTCCCCTTCAGTCTTTCTCTTCTGATCTTAACGTGCCCTCTAGTTTTAGACCCCCCCACCCCCATACTCACCCTGGATAAAAGATTGTGACAATGTTTCTAATGTTTCTGTGCCCTGGAAGATTTTATGGACCTCTATAAGGTCACCTCTCAGTCTTCAACGCTCCAGTGAAAGCATTTCCAGCCAATGCAGCCTCTCCTAACTCAAGCCCTCCAGTCCTGGCAATATGCTTGAGAATTTTTTCTGTACCCTCTCTAGCTGGAGGGAGGGAGAGAGACTAGGAGTTGGTCCACTCCTGGAAATCTGAATTAAAAACAGAAACAGGCTGTAAATAGCAGGTCTGGCGGCAGTGGTGGAAATAACACCAGTTCAAATGACGTCCCCGGACTTGGAGCACTAACTTATCGTTCCACAGATGTAGCTTGACATGCATCGGATGCATTCCATGCATTACTGATTTGATTTTGCTCCTGCAGCTGCTACATTCTGAATTAATTTGAATAAGCACATGTACGATGCTTGTCTCCACTGCTTCCCGTGACAAGCTTGTGTCTGAGCCAGTGTCTGGTTCCAGCTGAGCAGTCTTGAGATGACAGCACGATGACCGGAGTCGTGCACAGTCGCTGGGAGGTAGAGAGAGCAGCTGTGAACATATGGACATAAAGCAGTGCAGTAATATGCTCTTTAGTCATGGAGTCACACAAGAAACCAGTCCTTCGGCCCATCTCATCTGTGCTGGCCACGATGCAAAATCTAAGCTAGTCCCATTTGCCCATGTTTGGCCGATATCCCTAAAAGATTTCCTATCCATGTACCTGTCCAAATGCCTTTTAAATGCTGTTATCGCATCAACTACTTCCTCGGGCAGCTGGTAACCAAAGAGTCACCTATCCATGATTCCCAGAGATGTTGCCTGACCTGCACAGCACATTATTTTGTTTAAGAAAGAACTGCAGATGCTGGAAACATCGAAGGTAGACAAAAATGCTGGAGAAACTCAGCGGGTGAGGCAGCATCTATGGAATAGGTGAATAGGAAGGAATAGGTGACGTTTTTCGGACTGATGTCGGGGGGGGGGCTGCGGGAAAAAGAATGGAAGAGGCGGAGACAGTAGGCTGTGGGAAAGCTGGGAAGGGGAGGGGAAGGAGGGCGAAAGCAAGGAATACCTGAAATTGGAGATGTTAATGTTCATACTGCTGGAGTGGAAACTACCCAAGCGAAATATGAGGTCCTGCTCCTCCAATTTGAGGTGGGCCTCACTCTGGCCATGAAGGAGGCCCAGGACAGAAAGGTCGGATTCGGAATGGGAGGGTGAGTTGAAGTGCTGAGCCACCGGGAGATCAGGATAGTTATTGCGAACTGAGTGGAGGTGTTGGGCGAAGCGATCGCCAAGCCTGCGCTTGGTCTCACCGATGTAGAGCAGTTGATACCTAGAGCAGTGGATGCAATAGACCTTCTTGCATATGGTGTGCACAACCTAAAGTTGTAGGACAACTTGATGCAGTAGATGAGGTTGGAGGAGGTGCAGGTGAACCTCTGCCTCACCTGGAATGACTGCTTGGATGGAGTCGAGGGGGGAGGCAAAGCGACAAGTGTAGCATTTCCTGCGGTTGCAAGGGAAAGTACCAGGGGAGGGGGTGGTTTGGGTGGGAGCACTATGTGCACAGCACATAGTGTGTTTTTTCTAAACCAACATCTGTAGTTCCTTGTTTCTATACTCAGTTTCCGGACTGATGAAGACCAGCATGCCAAAAGCTGCCTTCACTATTTTATCTATGTGTGATGCCACATTTAGAGAACTATGTATCTGCACCCCTTTGCTCTCAGCATTCCCTAGGCCCTACCATCCTCTATGGAACTGTTGTTCTGCTTTGACTTCCCAAATTGCAAAACCTTCAGTCATACATTTCCACATCATTATTACCAGATTTGCTGCATTTAGCGTCTGTGGAAGACAAATTAAGAGAAAAAACTTAGATGACTGGAATGGAAACGTCCGCAGTGAGAGATGTTCCAGGAGAGGATCATCTTCTGGTGAGAGAATCATGTCGGAAATTAATTTGTTATTCATAAAATATGATGCTTTCAGATATTATGGGAGCACAGTGGCACAGCAGTAGAGTGTCTGATTTACAGTGCCAGAGACCTGGGTTCGATCCTGACTCCGGGTGCTGTCTGTACAGTGTTTGTATGTTTTCCCATTTAAGAAGGAACTGCAGATGCTGGAGAATCGGAGGTAGACAAAAATGTTGGAGAAACTCAGCGGGTGAGGCAGCATCTATGGAGCGAAGGAAATAGGCAATGTTTCAGGTCCTGAAACTTCACCTATTTCCTTCGCTCCATAGATGCTGCCTCACCCGCTGAGTTTCTCCAACATTTTTATCTACCTTGTATGTTCTTCCCGTGGGTTTTCCCCGGGTGCTCCGGTTTCTTCCCACATTCCAAAGACGTACAGGTTTTTAGGTTAATTTTGGCTTCGGTAAAATTTGTAAATTGTTCCAATTTGTAGGATAATGTTAGTTTGGTTTAGTTTAGTTTAGAGGTACAGCACGGAAACAGGCCCTTCGGCCCATCGAGTCCGCACCGACCAGCACCAGGGACAATTTACATTTACACCAAGCCATTTAATCTACATACCTGTACGTTGTTGGAGTGCGGGAGGAAACCGAAGATCTCTGGATCGAGCCCGGGTCAATGGCGCTTGCAGCGCTGTAAGGCAGCAACTCTACCGCTGCGCCACCGTGCCGCTCCGTTAGTGTACGGGGATCGCTGGTGGGCGCGGACTAGTTGGGCCGAAGGGCCTGTTTCTGCTCTGTATCTCTAAACTAAGTGAAGTAAAATGTAATTTGTTGGATTATTGTGGTTGGACTGAGTCATTGTGTACAGAAACTAATAATGACAGAGAATGGACAGGTGACACTGTGAATGGGACAGATTTTACTTTGACAAGATGAATGAACCATACAGATGTTATCATGCTTTCTCTCTTCGGCAATCGGCAACTTGATTGTAAATCTGCAGCTTTCCCTATAATAAGTAATTCTGCTCCTTGTTCTCGAGATGAGAATAAACTGCACACATTACTTCACTCTGATCTTCCACTCCTTCATTCCGCATGGTTTGGGGATTTGAGGGAGTGCCAAGCTGATCTCGACTTGAGGAGCAGGTTGCTCTCCAGACTTTTACTCTTTAGGGGGACTTGCGCACACTTTCTGCCGAACGGAGGAACAAATGGCACGGTGTTCATCAGCGCTTTGGCCACGCTGCAGCGCAGTTGTTTCCATTCCTTCGAGTACGGGGAGTGGCTGTCGGCGAAGGGGCTGGGGTGAACCGTGGGTCTAATGCAGACAAGGTTTCGGAATTGGGCCAAGACGGGCAGTTGGCTGCAGGACAGCAGGGTGGAGGCTTTCTGAAACGTGTCCTTTTCAACAGCAGTGTCATCCGATAGTGATATGACCGCTTCCTGTTTCCGTACGGGCTTCTTAGTAACCACGCGTTTCGGCTGTTTCAGAAGCATTAGGGAAATCTTGTCATCTCTCACGGGTTTCAAAGCTTGACTCCGATAGCAGCCGTTGTAGATTAGAACAAAATCTCTCTGTGACTCAAGTGGTAAATTCAATATTCCTTTGCTGGACTTTTTGAATATCTCAATTACTAAATCTAAAAATCAAGAGAGGAAAAAGTTTGACTTACAACTTGTTTTTTGATTATGCCTTGTATCATTTGCAACTGTTGCATGTATCCACCATTGTAACAATGTAAATGAGGACCTACTTACCGAGAGTTTCGTACACTAACGGAGGTATGAGTGTTCTCAGAACAGAACAGTGCCTCTGTAGGGATGGGTTGGCATTCATCTCCAATAACCAGACCTGCAAACAGATCAGACCCAGAGCCGGTTTAATTTAGTTTAGAGATACAGCCTTGGAACAGGCCCTTCAGCTTACCGAGTCCACGCAGGTTTTTAATCACCCGATCATGCTAGTTTATGTTACCCACTATCTTATCCACTCCCTACACCATGGGGGCAATTTTACAGATGCCAATTTACTTTGGAATGTGGGAGGAGAACGAAGCACTTGGTGGAAATCCATGCGGTCACAGAGAGAACGTGCAAACTCCACACTGATAGCAGGATCAAAGCGAAGTTCTCTGTAACAATGTGAATGAGGACTCTGATGCGTCACTGTGCTGCCAATAGTGAACCACCTGCGGGCTCATCTTGCATTCACCGCAGGACAGGTAAACTATGTGCTGTGAATCGGAACAAGGTCAGACCACAGGTGGAAACGGCAGGCTTTCTGGCTGCAAAGCTAAAGGTGAAGAGATTCAGCAAAAAAACTTGCTATTGATGATCCCACAAATGGGACATGTTTACCTGGCATTTGGAATGCCTTGAAGCTTTGCCCTTTAACTTCAATGAAAAATAAATCACAAATAAAAACTATGGACATTTGAAGAAAGGTCGTGACCCACATCGCCCGCTGGGTTACTGCAGCGTTGTGTCCTTTTGTTTATTAACCAGCAACTGCAGTTCTTTATCACTATTATATTATGGACATGGCTCTTGCTTTGCGAAGTTTCCGAGTGGAACCCAGATCCACTGTGTTGTGAGTTGTGGAGAAACTGGCTTTGTACTGCTGCCCCACCATGCATATCTAGACAGCGCTCTCACAGGTGCAGTGTGCTCTATACTCAGGCCTCTCAGGAGAAACCATGTCCAACAGGAGAACCTCCTCCTTCAGTCGATCACAGGCCAACACTGTGAAACCCCGACTCAGGAGGCTGCCCTCTGTTTACTTACTGACCCTTCCTCAGGCTCCCACCACCCTCTTTAGCAGACATCTGGGCAGATATATGGGTAGGAAGGTTTTCAAGGGCGATGGGAATGTGCAGGCAAGTGGGACTACCCCAGTATGCCAATTGGGTTGGCTTGGGCATGATGGACTGAAGGGCATGTTTCTGTGCAGTACTCTACGACTCCATGGTCCTCACCTACGAACATTCCATCACTCCGAGGCTGTGGTCCCTGACCACCGGATCCAGCCCCTGCTGATTACCTGACAACATGCCGTATCAATAACACAACTAGATCTCCTCAACTGAACCCCCACCTCGTCCCCAACCTCGCCATTGATCATTGGGAGCTGACTCTTGTCCGTTGCACCTGCCCATGTTCATCAACATTTTCCCCACCTCCACATCCTTCTCTCCAGATCCTCTCCCAATAACCCCCTTGTTTTTAGTCGGGCTGCCTCTCTGAGGAGCTCTCTGCCTGGTTCTGCCTTTTGTGTAAGTCCCACCTTTGGGTTCCCTTGTGTCCTTTGTGTTCACGGTGCATTGAGTAGCAATGTTACAAAATGTTGAGATTTTAAAAATCAAGTCTGCAATTTATCCCACCAGGTAAAGCATAAAAAGAAGTTTAATTTGACACCTAATTCACTTTCATATCTTCAGTATTAAAAAAGTTATGGCCATTTTCATACTCAGAAATTAGCATCTTTTTCCCTATTGCTTTTCCATTGACTTAACACAAAAGCTGTGATCAAGGACAGTCAAAAGCCCATAACTTTCTTAAAATTTAAGAGAACTGAATGACATTTTCAGTTATTATAGATTGAAGCATTCTGAAACAAATATGAAACAATCTTACTTGGATGACCTGAAATTAAAGCATATAATTAGTTAGTTACCTAGTTGTAGCTAATTACAAAATTCAATTACTAGATCTAAACATCTATCCATTTCTTAAGAAAAGGTTAACATTTTTAAAAAGCCTAAGTGTCCAAATAACATTCACACAAGAATTCACAACATAACATGATTTTTAAATCTCATTGTCATTAATTTATAGGCCAAAGGCGCCAAAGTCGCACACACGGGCAGTGGTGGAACTGCAGCGCCACTGAAGGTAAGTATTGTAACATACCTACATTGAGTTGAAAAGTTGGATAGCACAGAAACCAATCGTTCGGCCCACCACTTTGTCCGTCTACACACATCCCGAGTATCTGCATTGAACCACATTCTTCTATGCTGCGCCTATTTAATGTCGGTCCAAGTGCTACTTAAATACAATGATTGTATCTGAGCTGTGAGGGGAAGTGGTGGAGGCAGGAACTGTAACTACGATTCAAGGGCATCCGGACAGGTCTAGTCTAGAGATACAATGTGGAAACAGGCCCTCCGGCCCACCGAGTCCGCACAGACCAACGATCACCAATATACCAGTTCAATCCTACAACCTTGGAACAATTTGCAGAAGCCAATTAACCTGCAAACCTGCATGTCTTTGGAATATGGTAGGAAACCGGAGCAGCTGGAGAAAACCCACGTGGTCACAAGGAGAACAAACAAACTCCATACAAACAGCACCCATAGTCAGGATTGAACCCGGGTCTCAGGCTGTAAGGTAGCAGCTCTACCACTGCTCCACTTGCTGCCCCTTATTTAAGAGTCTCAAAGGAGCAGGGTAGAGAGTAGTTATGTTACAAAACTTACCTTGAGCAGCGCTGCAGTTCTGCCGCTCCCCGTGTGCGTGACTTTGGCGCCTTTCAGAGGGGGGCGGGCTTAAAGTGCCGTTTTTCTACAGACTGGGCAAATCAATCCATGTTGGGCGATTTCGTTGCGGAAGAAAAATCGCTCTGACATTTCATTAATGAAGGTATTTTTAAATTACGCTAGATTATTTATTATCTAGAGTAATTTAAAAATCACCTTCAAAAGCCGTGAGCGCCAACAACGGGAAGGATTTTGCGTAGGGGTGAAAAAAAGGTACACAGTTTATTTTTATATTAAAAGTTGGTTTTTGTGGAGGCTTTAATAATATTTTCATGTTGCGAAATGGGGTCCAAAAAAAATGTATGAACCAACAGTATTTTTCCTCCCGACTTCACCGCAAACCGTAACGTTCCAATCCACCGCATTCCACTAAAACCCACTCGTTAGTTGATTTAAATGGCCATTAATTTACAGGCATTAAACACTAAATTCCTTCCATTTGGCCCAGAAATTCATGAAAATGAGATTTAAAAATTATGTTATATTGTGGATTATTGTGTGAATGTTATTTGGACACTTAGGCAATTTAAAAAAAAGTTTATATTTTCTTGAGAAATGGATAGATGTTTAGATCTACTCATTGAATTTTGTAATTAGCTACAATTAGATAACTAACTAATTATATGCTTTAATTTCAGGTCATCCAAGAAAGATTGTTTCATATTTGTTTCAGAATGCTTCAATCTATAATAACTGAAAATTTCATTGAGTTCTCTTAATTTTTAAGAAAGTTATGGGCTTTTAACGGTTCTAGATCACAGCTTTTGAGTTAAGTCAATTGAAACGCAATGGGGAACAAGATGCTAATTTCTGAGTATGAAAATGGTCATAACTTTCTTAATACTGAAGATATAAAAGTGAATTAGGTGTCAAATTAAATTTCTTTTTATGCTTTATCTGATGGGATAAATGGCAGACTTAATTTTTAAAATCTCAAAAATTTGTAACATTGCTATAGAGAGGGATGTGGAATTAAAGGTAGACAAAAGTGCTGGAGAAACTCAGCGGGTGCAGCAGCATCTATGGAGCGAAGGAAATAGGCAACCTTTCGGGCTGAAACCCTTCTTCAGACTGAATGTCTGGAATGCCTGAATGTCCAGATGTGGAATTAATGCAGGCAAGTGGGATTAGTTTGGATGGGCATGCTGGTCAACCGATGGCCATAAGAAGCATGGTAGCCAACATGAGCATAGTAAGATCCCACAACCAATTGAATGAATGAATCACACCTGGATATGGAATAGCTAATTGGATCTCTGGCTCTGAAGCAAGAGAGGATTTTGTTTAAATCATCAACAGCTGGAACACACAATGGCAAAACATGGGCTTGAACCTCCAGAGTGAATTGGGCAGTATTGGGCAGTGGTCTCGAGAGTTAAACTTGGAATGTAGCTTCTCTTATAGGCAACAACAATCTACTGTAAGAATCTTCAAATCCCTGTTTTCTCTGAGGATGGACATTCTGTATCTTCCCTGTTTAAAAACAATTTCCAATGAATGCATTGCCGCAAAATCCAAAATGGAAGAGAATGAGAATTATAATCACCTTGAAGTTTTGATCAATAATAAAATCACAGCCCATGAGGTCAAAGAAGCCCAGTTTGCATTCCAGTTTGTTCTTGGCACTATTTAAGCAAGTTGTCATGATCTCTTGCATTCTCTTCTGTTGGAAAAGGTTAAAGTTCTCAGTCACATTTTTAAATAAATGCTAATAAATGGACACCCCCGATCTCTCCCAACACAGACATCCCCTTGCTCTCCCAGCCCCTCCCTCCTCTCCCTATCCCCCCCTCCCTTGGCTTCTCCATCTCTCCATCCTTTCTCCTCCCCATCCCTCCCTCCCTTGTGCTCCCCATCTCCCCCTCTCTCTGTAACTTAGGCGTGAGGGACCTTTTTTTTCCAACAGAGGGTGGTGGGTATATGGAACGAGCTGCCAGAGGAGGTAGTTAAGGCAGGTACTATAACAGCATTTACAGATATTTGGACAGGTACATGAATAGGGAATATTTGGAGGGATATGGGCAGGTAAGACTAGCGTTATTGGGGCATCTTGGTCTGCATGCGTACGTTGCCTGTATCCGTGCTGCCTAACTCTATGACTAAAACACTCATAGTTTTTCCCATCTCCAGGGTTGATGAAGAGCTATTGACTTGAAATGTTATCTCTGTTCCAACCTCTGTAGATGCTGCCTGACCTGCTGAACATTTCCAGCACTTTCCATTTTATTTCAGATTTCTAATATCTGCTGATTTTTTATTTTATTTTTAATATATGGTCTTAAAATCGTGACTACTTTAAGAGGGGATATCATTGCATGACCAAACAGATGATCAGAATAAGTGTCCTGTAACAGTCTGAAGAAGGGTCTCGACCTGAAACATCACCCATTGCTTCTATCCAGAGATGCTGCCTTGTCCCGCTGTGTTACCCCAGCATTTTGTGTCTATCTTAAGTGTCCTGCAGTCCCTGCTCTCAGGCAAGGTCAGACTGGGGAGGTTGGGGAGGTCTGAACGTTGAAGGCTGAGAGGTGATTTGATGATGGATGGGGCTATGGCTGGTTTGGTAGGATGGGCAGATGTAAGCTGAGGCCCTTTATCAGCTTTATATTTCATGGCAACATTAGGCTGACTGACTCTAGTCCAGCACTCAGAGTATTCTCATCAGCTGGACTCCCACCCTTACTTCCTGTAACCCACTGTCTCACACGTGTTCATTTACATTCAACATTTTTTCACCAGCAGTCACAGTGGCGCAGCGGTAGAGTTTCTGCCTTACAGCGAATGCAGCGCCGGAAACCCAGGTTCGATCCCGACTGCGGGTGCTGTCTGTACGGAGTTTGTACCTTCTCCCCGTCACCTGCGTGGATTTTATCCGAAATCTTCGATTTCTTCCCACACTCCAAAGACGTTTGTAAGTTAATTGGTCAGGTAAATGTAAAGATTTGCCCAAGTGGGTGTAGGATAGTGCTAATGTGCGGGGATCACTGGTCGGCGCGGACCCTGGTGGTTCCGATGGGCCTGTTTCCATGCTGTATCTCTAAACTAAACTAAACTAAAAAAACGACACGAGGGTCAATTTGCAGTGTTCAATTTACCCAACGACCAATGCATCTTTGAGATGTCTTTGAGATGTGGGAGGAAACCGGATCACATATGGACCAGTAACGTCACAAGGAGAACATAGGCAGTACCAGAGTGAAGGATGAATGAATGAATGAATAAATACTTTATTGTCACATGCGACAAGTCACAGTGAAATTCTTTGTTTAGAACCTGAATTGTTGGAGCTACAAGTCCGTTGTCTCTCCGGGACCAGGGGTAAAGATGTAAACTATGAGGGATGTGAGGAAGATGCAAGGATCTGAAATTCACTGCCAGCAAGGTGTGGTGAAGCAGAGTTAATTAGGGCTTCCAACTTTAATTGGAGCTCACGAGTCTGTGCTGACCAGCGATCCCCGCCCAATAACACTAGGGACAAATTACATTTATACCAAGTCAATTAACCTAAATACATGCATGTCTTTGGAGTGTGGGTGGACACCGAGGATCTCGGAGAAACCCCATGCAGGTCACGGGGAGAACGTACAAACTCCGAACAGACAGTCAGGATCAAACCTTGTACTGAAGTACAGTGAAAAGCCTTTTTGTTGAGTGAATAACAACATTTAAAAGGCATTTGGAAAGCTGCATATGAAAGGGATATGGGCTTACTACAGTCAAATAGGATGAACATAGATCGGCATTGTGGTTGGCATGGACAAGGTGGGCTGAAAGGTCTAATTTGATGTTCTAAGTTCTATGATTCTATGAGTCTGCCTCCATCACTGACTTAGACAATGTGTTCCAGATTTTAGTTATTCTATAGGTGAAAGAAAAGGTCCACAAATCTCCTGTTCCTTTCCTTAAAACTACACCCACTGTAACTCATTGAATGTGTCCGATTCATCTCTACTCCATTGTGGACATTGGACTTTGTCTATGGGACTGATGTCTCTGTCTGTGAACTAGAGGTGTCAGAAATGATGGGTAGAAGGCAGGAGAATGGGGTTAGGAGGGAGAGATAGATCAGTCATGATTGAATGGCGGAGTAGGCTTGATGGGCCGAATGGCGTGATTCTCCTATCACTTATGGCCTTATGACCACATAACTACATTCTACACTGTATGTTTCCCTTTATCTACTGTACTTGGGAGTATTTATGGATAGTACATCTGATCTGTTGGGCGAGCATGCAAACCTAAGCTTCTCACTGTACTTTGGTACACGCAACTATAATAAACCAAAAATCTAAAACCTTAACCTAAGTCCTGGTGGCAACCACAATGCACTCACTGCGAAGACAGTGAAGACCCAGTCTTTTGGGAGTCGTTTTGCTTGCATGTACTTTTCATTGATGTAGTCGTTCAGGTGTTCCATGGACCAGATCGTGTCCTCCTTCATCTCACTGTACCTGGGGTTCTTTCGTTGGATGAACTGTGGGTGGGAAAGGTGAGAGGTGTAGTTAACAGACAGTGAAGGTGAGGCTGAACCCGATGTCAATCTCAAGAGGCTGAACACCTGACAACAATTTGGGAACAGGGAGACTGGGATCACTGAGTTCAGGGGCATCCCAGCATTGCCCCACTAGTTCCCTACCTCCCCAGGAGACTGGGCCAGGTGAAACATGTGTCTGTCCCAAACCTGGAATTGTTTTGAAATAGAAACAAGGGGAGCAAGCAGCAATCTTCGTGGCTGCTGGAGGAACTGCTTATTTCAAGCTTTCTAACAAAACAACAAACAAACCAACTTGTTGCAACCCAGGCTCTTGTTCTCTGGCAGTGAAGAGGAAATAAAGAGAAACAGCCCAAGGTTTAGAGGGATGTGGGTCAAATGTGGGACTAATGTAGATGGGGCATCTTCAGTCAGCATGGGCAAGTTGGGCTGAAGGGCCTGTTTTCCATGCTGTCTGATTATGACTCTATCCCGCTGGGGTCTCCAAACTGTGGGTCGAATGGGGCTTGTTTGTGGGGGTGGGTAGGATTTGATGCCAGACTCTCAACCAGGCTGGCCCTCTGGTCGGCACCTCTGGTGAGAGACTGGGGAAAGACCTGAACACCCTGGTGACACTTCCCGTTTAGTTTTGGGGAGAGGGATGAGGCCACTCTCTACCCATGTTCAATTCACCTGATTTGTTAGATGACTTGTCAGATCATCAGAAGAAGGATTGTAGACGTTGCACGATGACTTGGCGTAACCATGGTGAAAGAAGGCCATGTAAGGCGAGGTGCAGGCGATCAGGAAGTAGGAGCGGACATCAAACTTCCTGCCATCCAGCAGCAGGGGCCTAGCGATGTATCTGATTGAGTGAAACATACAGGCTTCTCATTGGGTTCATTCCCTGTGTTTCTAATCTGACAACTCTTGCGACTTTTCTAAGGCAGGAATACAGTAGGTGCCATTTTCTGTGGTGACTACTTGCTCATCGAGGCCCTGAGAAGTGTACCTCAAGGGGCTGCAAGGGCCACGCTACATCAGGGCAGTGGCAATAGGAAGTGGAGGAGGTCATTTGGCCCCTCAAGCTTCATTCTATAAAGCCAAGGGTCGTCTTTTACCTGAGCTCCACTGAACCCACTGAACCCATATCCCCCGATTTCCAATGCCCAAAACCTCTCCATCTCTGTCCGGGTGAAGAAATTCCTTCTAACTCTGCCCTGAATTTGTGTCTGTGAACCCTCACCTTCCCTGTTTTCAGACCTCCTGGCTATGGTAAAACCATCCCTGCATCTGCTCTGACAAGTTCCATAAGAATTTGTTTCATTATGATCACTTGTTCTTCTGAAATCTGCATGTCCCAGGTTGTCCAATCTCTCCTCGTATAACAAGCCTTTCCTCCCTGGGGGTGGGGCGAAACCTGCCAACTGATCGGTGGATACAGGTGGCGGTGTGGGTGGGGGGAGGCGGTTAGATTGCACATGGGTGAAGTAACTGGGAAATGCTAGAGGTGAAAAGGAGACATGAAGGGCTTAGATGGTTAACTTTCCAGTGTCATTGGAAAGAGGTGTGATGAGATGTGATGGAGAAGCAGTGATGGTGGGGAGGGTGAGGAATGGGAGGTGAGGTTTGAGGATTGAGGGATGTGAGGTGAATGGTAAGAGCTAAGGGATGGGGGGGGGGGGGGGGGTGGGTGGGAAGGGATGGGGAGTATTGAGGGATGGAAGGGTGGGGTCCAAAAAGTGGGGGATGAGGATTGAGGGATGGGGGTTGAGATGGGGATGGGGGAGGATAGGGGATTGAGGGAGAGGGGTTGAGGAAGAGGGGTTGACAGATGGGTGGTGATGGTGGGTGAGGGCCGGAATATGCGGGATGGGAGGTGAGGGGTAGAGTGGTGAGAGATGGGGAGAGGAATGATGAAGGATGGAGGGAGAGTGAGGGGGTGAAAGACGGGGAGGTTGAGGGACAGAGGGTGAGGGATGGAAGGTCAGGGATGGGAGGTGGGAGATGGAAGGGTGAAGGATGGGGAGATTGATGAAGGGTGAGAGAAGGTGAGAGATGGGCTGAGGGACTGAGGGTTAAGGGAGGATGAGGAACAGGAGTTTGAGGGACAGGGTGAGGTATTGAAGGTGAGGTATCGGAGGTGAGAGGGTGAGGCGTTGAATGAGATCTTGAGTTGAATGGAATTTAAGGTCGCTGCAGGGGGTCACGGTTCAGAGAATATGTGTGGATGGAAGGTTTGGAAGCGTCATCGTTGAGCCAATGGTGTTGCCCCTTTGTTACCTCTGCACCACTCTGTGGACGACGGAATTGTACTGAGCCGGCTTAGTCAACAGGTCCTCCATACTCTCCAGCCTTGCAAGCAGCACATTCACGTCATCCCGGCACCTCAGGAGGAAGATTCCTCGACCCTCTTGTAAGTTGGAAGGTTTACAAATCCAAATCTGCCCGTCTGTGAGAAAGGATGAGAAGCAGGAACAAAACCATGCAACCATGGGTGACATGTGTATGGACGACCACAGTTCTGGTCGACACAGACTTTTCCTAAAGAATCCCGGCATGGCTTGGCCAGATACAGGGCCTGACCCTGGCACGCTGGGTCGCTGGAGGTGATGGGAGAACGGATACGGGATGGGAGACAAATGACTTTGCTCTCTTGCCTCACGTTTATAAAGCCAAAGAGATCAGAACAAACTGATCTGCCAAGACACAGACCAGGGCATTAGCCTCTGACAATCACTCGGTGATATTCCATAGAAGGACTGAGATGGGCGTTTGGTGATGAATAATGAGAGCGGGCAGAAGGTGGGTGTTGTTGTTAGGGTCACAGTTTAGTGGACATTTGATGTTACATAAATCAGGAAGGAGCTGGTAACATTGTCCACAATCCAGAAGCCCACCATCAGGTTAATGCGTGAGACAGTGGGAATGCACAGAACTGCTGAGAATGACCCTATAACTTTAACCAAAGTCTTGTTTCGGACCTCTGTCTACGTTCATTTTGTACAAAATGACTTGCTCTTCTTCCCTTGCACTGGTGGTCATTAGCTACAGATTGGGTTCCGTCAATGTATCTTCCATACATGGTGGCACGGCATTTGAGTTGCTGCTTTGCAGAGCCAGACCCAGGGTCAATTACCACAATTCTATTCGTTTCAATGGTAAAAGATAGGATCGATCCTCAAGTTGAGGTCCTAAATTGTGTCAATTGTGGCTAATTTCAAAAGCTTCAGGGACTTGCAAAGGTTGATTTGCAATGGTCAGCTGGCACTTTGAGAGGCTTTCAAAAGTGAGATAGGAGACAGCATGTTCCTGGCCCAGAACTCTGCCTGCCTTACTTTTGAAAGCCTCTCACCTGCTAGCTGACTCTGTACCTGCAGGGTGGAGGGTAAGGCGGGCAGGATTAGGGAATCCTGGCCAACAAAGGGTGTTGACGGACACAAAATGCTGGAGCAACTCAGCAGGTCAGGTCGCATTGCCAGAGAACATGGAAAGGTAATGTTTTGGGTCGGGACCCTTCAGTCTGAAGATGGGTCCTGACCCAAAACACCACCTATTCATGCTCTCCAGAGGTGCTGCCTGACCCGGTGAGTGACCAGCACTTTGTGTCTTTCCTTGGTAACCCAGCATCTGCAGTTCCTTGTTATTACAAGGGATATTCAGGGCGTGGTTCAACTACACATTACCCTTGGTTGGCCTGTGTTGCTAGATGGCTGTATTCTGACCTGGGAATTGTTCAGCTTTGAACATTTCTTTGGAACGGAGCTCTGTTCTAACCTGGGCTGGACCTGTATATATAAATAAATTGGAGGAGAATGTAGGGGGATGATTAATATGTTTGCAGATGCCTTCAGAATTGGTGGTATAGTGTTATCTCCGTTCACAACAGGATATAGATCAACTGGGTGAGTGGGCAAGGGAAGGGGATTTGAATTTTAATTCATATAAATGTGAAGTTTTGCCTTGTGCCAGGGCAGGCCCCTGGGAACTGTTGTTGATCAGAGAGACCATGGCATACAAATACATTGTTCCCATGAAAGTAGTTGAAGGTAGACAAGGCAGTGAAGAAGGAAAGAGTAGAATAATCGGAATATTAAACGTGTAAGAACAATTGGGAGGAAGAAAGAGTTTACCTTTGAAGACATCAAAAAAAGCCTGGCGCTCACTTTTCACGTCCATGCGGTAAGATGCAGGGAAAAATCCGTCCAATCTGATGTCCTTACTGGGGGATAGAAGAACAGAGCCAGTCCATAGCAACATCAGACAAAAAGCCTCCAGAACCTGAGTATGGGATTACGTCATGAGGAACAGCACTTAATCCCAGGTACAACAAATTACTCCACAATGTTGAGTTCTGAAGAGGGGATGAAAAGATTTGATGAAAGCGGAGTGATTAACATGGACTATTCCAAGGCTTTTCGTTGGGTACCGCATGGTAGGCTTGTCCAGAAGAGGGCAGCACAAGGGACCTGTGTGATGGTGAACTGGATCCAAAGTTGGCTTAATTATTGGAAACAGTGGATACTGGGGAAGGGTTGTTTCTCTAATGGGAAAATTGGAAACAATTATATTCCACAGAAATCGATGCTGGGAGCTTTGTTGTGGTGATTTATATACATATATGACTTGGATGAGAATCCAAGAGGAAAAAAAGACAAAGTGCTGGAGTAACTCAGCAGGCCAGGCAGCATCTCTGGAGAACATGGATAGGTGACGTTTTGGGTTGGGACTCTTCTTCAGACCGGAAGGGTCCCAAGCTGAAACATTATCTAGAGATATCCAGAGATATTGCCTGACTCCAGCACTCTGTGTCTTTTTTATAAACCAGCATCTGCAGTTCCTTGTATCTACATCTGGGAATGTAGGGGTTATGATAAATAAATTTGCAAACAACATGAAAATTGGTTGAGTCATAGATAGTGAAAAATATTGTCTGACGAAACAGGAGACATAACTTAACTCGAAAGATGGAAAGACGATGGCAGATTAGATTTAATTCGGATAAGGGTGAGGTTATGCACTTTGGCGGTGCACTCTATGCACCACTGCTTGACTGAAGTAATGATGCATAGAGTAAATGGCAGGGATCTCAGGAGCACCATGTATAGAAGACCTTGGGGTACAAGTCCATAGCCCTCTTAAAGGGCCAAACAGGTGGATAATATCGTGAAGAAGGCATCTGGTATGCTTGCTGTCATAGACCGGGGTTACGGTGTCATGTTGAATACTCGCTGGAGTTTAGAAGAATGAGGGGGGGACCTCATTGAAACATACAGAATGGTGAAAGGCTTGGATGGAGTGGATGTGGATCCTCTCCAGAGGATATTTCCACTGTTGGGAGAGTCTAGGACTGGAGGTCACAGCCTCAGAATTAAAGGACGTTCTTTTAGGAAGGAAATTAGGAGAAATTTATTTAGTCAGAGGGTGGCGAATCTGTGGAATAATTTGCCAAAAGTCAGTCGATATTTTTAAGGCAGAGATAGATATATTCTTGATTAGTACGGGTGTCAGAGGTTATGGGGAGAAGGCAGGAGAATGGGGTTAGGAGGGAGAGATAGATCAGCTGTGATTGAATGGCGGAGTAGATTTGATCGGCCAAATGGCCTAATTCTACTGCCATCTCTTTCGACCTTCTGATCTTATGTGGAGAGGATGTTTCAAAGCATTAGTTCGGACACACTCGGTGTGTTGTTTTACTGATTGGTGTACAAACCAACAAAAAATAATACTCACTGTGAATACCTGCCTTTTGAATACTTCATTACTATTCTCTCATACTCCTTGAGGGAAGTGCAGAGACCTCCTTTGGTGGTCAGGATCCTGTTGTTTGGGATCTGGTTTAAGAGCTGTTTGCCTGTCAGGATGAGAGAAACCAACGGAAAGGAATGTGAGCTGGAAGACTGTTGCAGTGTACACGGGCCCAGAACTCACTGACATCACTCCAGATGTTTGGTTCATTAAACTCCACCCTTTCCTTCTCGTTCCAATCTCTCCTTTCATTTCCTGATTTGCTCCCTGCACTTTTTCTGCGTCTGGTGCTCGTTGGAACACTTGCGAGTGAATAATAATGTCGAGATGCCGAAATTCACCAGAACCACAATTCATATTTCACTTCCCACTAGTGATGGTCATCACAGTATTCACAGCAGCAAATACTCAAGGCAATATGAGTGAGACTTGGCCCCTCAAGCCCGCCATTTAAAGTGATCATGGCTGATCTATGCTGGCTCCATCTCCCCTTTGTGTGTTGCCCCAGGACACTCAGTTCCCCGATCTTTCTAATACTTCTCCATTTTAAATGATACTGGGGGACATGACTGCTCTGGAAATAGATATCTCTATCTACCCTTTCAATGGCCTTCATCATTTTATCTTTAGCCTTCACCGCTCCATGGAAAGAAAAGTCTATCTAGTGTCTCCGCATATCTCTGATCCTCTGTTGTTAGTGTTATGGATAGTGCGAAGGATGTCTAAGGCTACAGCAGGATATAGATCGGATGGAATGGGGTGGAGTGTTAGCAGTTGATATTTAATCCCAACAAGCAGAGAAATCCGGGTCAGACAGTAAATGGTAAGGTGCTGAGGAATGTGGATGAACAGAGAGGCCAAGAGATCTAGTACATAGTTCCTTGAAATGCAACACAGGTTGATCGGATGGAGAAAAAGGCATATGGCAGACTTACGCCCATCTGCTCAGTCATAGAACATAACAGTTGAGATGTTGTTATAATTTTAAGATGCACTTGTAGTTCTGTGGAGTATTGTGTGTAGTTCTGGTTGTCACACTATAGGAAGGATGTTGTTGTACTGGACAGAGTGCAGTGGAGATTCATCAGGATGTTGGACAGACACAAGATGCTGGAGTAACTCAGCGGGTCAGGCAGCTTCTCTGGAGAAGAAAAATAGGTGACGTTTCGGGTTGGAACCCTTCCTCATTCATATCTTTGGTATAAACCTGCATCTGCAGTTCCTTCCTACACATTTCATCGGGATGGTGCCTAGATTGAAGTGCTTAAGTTATAGGAAGAGATCAGATAGTCTGGGCTTGATTTCCCTGGGTTGAAGGAGGTTGAGGAAGTGACATAATAGAAGTATGTAAAATTATGATAGTTACTGACGGGGTAGGTGGCCAGAGTCTGTTTCACAAGGTAGGGGTGTCTAAAACTAGAGGGCATCATTTTCAGTGAGAGGGAGGAAATTTAAAAGGGATTCAAGGGACAAACTTTTGTTACGCAAAGAATATTTGATATCTCGAGATTGCTGCCAGAAGAGGTGAAGTGAAATCAGATAAATCATGTAGGTTCAGAGACATTTGACAGACTCCTGAATAGGCGAGCATAGAGAGATACAGACCTCATGAGAGAAAGTTAGATAGTGTAGATGGGCAAAAAGGTTTGGCAAGGGTGTGATGCGCTGAAAGGCTGATGTCTACACGATACAACTCTATAGCTCTAGGAATTCATGATATACAGTGGGCTGAAGGGCCGGTGTCTGTACTGTACAACTCTAGGAATTCATGAACGGCTCCATGATAGACAGGCCACTGGTACTCAACTGTGTCAGATCTCGTACAGCGAAATATTGTCAATTCACTAACAGAAGTGGAGAGGGAACTGAAAGGGTGATACACAAAGTACACCCGTTAAGTTCAAGTTGGCATAACCAAAGAAAATAAAGCTTCATTTTTAACCAAAGTCACAGTCAATGAAATATGAGAGTTTCCAAATAGAAATTATGAATTTGGGGGAATTTTGATCAACTTTCATCCCTCTCCAGTCCAGTTAGTGCCTCGTCTCCACCAGCTCTTCAGCTGCGCTGGCTGATTCTATTCTTACCTGCACGGAAGTTTAGGTAGTGGATAGGTGTTTTGTACTCGGACCATTTGAGAAAGTAGTCGCCCCGGTTATTGTCGAAGATTCTCTTCCATCCCTTGAACTCGCAGTAGTGGGCAACGCTGCATCAAAGAGAGACAGCTGGACTTTCATCCGGACTTTCATGAGACAAACACAACTTACCCCATGCAGAATCGAAGGCAGTGTCCAGCTTCTTCTCCCAGACTCTGCAAACCTTCTTCTAATGTCTCAATCACATTTTGCATGTCCGTGTGGATTAGATTCTATAACCTCTTGAGAAAAAAACTGGGATTATCAGAGATATCCCAGATCATCCCAGATCTTGCTTGGTCATCACTGATCATTCCATCGTTATTCCTCTGCTCATTTCCACATTGACCTTTCTGCACTTGCCCTCCTCCATTGCCAGAGTGAGTCTACATGAAACTGGAGAAACAGCGCCTCACATTCTGTGTGGGTAGCTTACAACCCAATGTTATGGACATTAAATTCTCCAATTTCAAGTAGCAGCCCCCTACACCTCTCCTAACCCGGTATGCACCCATCTCTCCCACCATCTCCCATCCCCTCAGTCATCCTAGCCCTTTCCCCTCCATTTTCACATCTCCCATCCTCCAGCCCCATATTTCCTTTGATGCTTTCTCTCCCCACCCATCCTCCCCCACCCCCCCCCCCCCCTCCCTCCCACCCTCTGGTTTGACATTTCAGTTCTCTTCCATCCTCATCTGACACCTTTTTGACTCAATTTCACCTCTAGCCTTTGTCACTTACTCCATCCATCTGCAAATGACCACCCCCTAACCTGAATCCACCTGTCAATTGCCAGGATTTGCTTGAAGTATCCTAGGGTTACTTGAGGCTCCATCCTGAATGGGCACAAATAACTTATGTTGACTCAGGCAATGAGGTTGTGTGAGTCTTGGCTGTGTCAACAACCTGCATCTGCCCTGTCTTGATGGTATCTGTGCATGATCATCAAATGCACATAAAACCCTGTCTCCTTTCATCTAAATCGTCAATACAATTCCCCTTTATCTCCCTTTGCTGTTTTCTGCTCTTTAACTAATTATCCATCAATGTCAAGGTGTTACCCTGAATACCTTGGAGCGCAGGAGGATGATCCTTGACGCGCAGGAGGATGAGGGGTGATCTTATAGAGACGTATAAAATCATGAGAGGAATGGAACGGGTAGATGCACAGAGTCTTTTACCCATAGGCGAATTGAAGACGAGGTCCAAGGTTTAAGGTGAAGGGGAAAAGATTTCATAGGAATCTGAGGGTTATCTTTTTCACACAAAGGGCGGTGAGGGTATGGAACAATCTACCTATGGAGGTAGTTGAGGCAGGGACCATCCCAACTTTTGAGAAACAATTTGACAGGTACATGGTTAGGACAGGTTTGGAGGGATACGGGCCAAATGGGGGCAGGTGGGACTTGTGTAGCTGGGACACGTTGGCCGGTGTGGGAGTTGAGCCGAAGGGCCTGTTTCCAGACTATATCACTCTATGAATCTAGGACCAGATGCCTCTGGTATTGACTGGCCTCTGGAAATCCATCAACACTACTTTTTCTACATCACTGTATAATAATATTGTGATTTTCTCAATGTACTTGTAAAGTACAGATTCCAGCATTTTCCTGACCACACACGTCAGGATAACTGACTTGTGGTTCCCTTTTTCCACCTCTTGGACCTTCTTTAGAAAAGGGCATTTTATTTGGGATTTTCCAATCTGCCTGGACGCTTCCAGAGAATTTTGGAAGATCAGAACCTTCTGCATTCCCTCTCCCTGCAACTTGTCCCTTACCCCAAGGCGCAGGTCCTGGGATTTGAGCATTAGCATTCAGAGGCATAGAGTTGTACAGCAGGGAAACAGGCCATTTGGCCCACCTTGTCCATGCCAATCAAGCGGGCATATTGGGCTAAAAGTTCTATTTGCCAGCATTTGTCCCATAGCCCTCTAAATCCTTCTTATCCACATATCTGTCAACATGTCTTTTAGAAGCTGCTAGTTTGGTCTCAGTAACTCGATGTACATACAGATCTGCTCCGTTTGAACCTCCGGCGTAATAGAAAGGACCGTATTCCTTGAGGTCCTCTGGTCTCCGGTGCCTGATGTTCTTGGAACCAGCGCAGTCTGTCGGTTTGTGGTCAGTGTTGCTGGATGTTGAGTGGGAGCTTTCAGTGTGTTGAGCTGTGGCCGGTGCTGGCGGGGTGCAGCAGTTCCAAGGCAAACAAGAGAGAAGTGTTAGCCATGATCATCAGGAACCAAACCCTCCCAGAAACTTCAACCACCTTACCACCCCCTTCCACCACCCCCCCCCCCCTCTCCACCCCCACCTCATTCTCTATTCTTCTAACAATGGGACTTTCATCTGTACTGGGTGTCGTCAGGTGGGGCAGCAGTTCACAATAAAAGATTGAGCAATGCAGTTTTGTTGAGAAGTTGAGATGTGCAGTTTTGGTCCCCGAATTTGAGGAAGAACATTCTTGCTA
This sequence comes from Raja brachyura, assembly GCA_963514005.1. Next base: position 17,114,216 of record OY740811.1, read on the forward strand.
TTGAGGGAGTGCAGCGTAGGTTTACAAGGTTAATTCCTGGGATGACGGGACTGTCATATGCTGAGAGAATGGAGCAGCTGGGCTTGTACACTCTGGAGTTTAGAAGGATGAGAGGGAATCCCATTGAAACATATAAGATTGTTAAGGGCTTGGACACGCTAGAGGCAGGAAACATGTTCCCGATGTTGGGGGAGTCCAGAAACAGGGGCCACAGTTTAAGAATAAGGAGTAAGCCATTTAGCACGGAGAGGGGGAAACACTTTTTCTCACAGAGTGGTGAGTCTGTGGAATTCTCTGCCTCAGAGGGTGGTGGAGGCAGGTTCTCTGGATGCTTTCAAGAGAGAGCTAGATAGGGCTCTTAAAAATAGCGGAGTCAGGGGATATGGGGAGAAGGCAGGAACGGGGTACTGATTGGGGATGATCAGCCATGATCACATTTGAATGGCGGTGCTGGCTCGAAGGGCCAAATGGCCTACTCCTGTATCTATTGTCTATTGTCTATTGTCTATTCAAATCATCTGTAAACCAAAGGAGACACAAAATGCTGGAGTAACTCAGCGGGACGGGCAGCACCTCCGGAGAGAAGGAATGTGGAACGTTTCTGGCCGAGGCCCTTCTTCGAACTAAAATAAATCTGGAGGAAGCAATTAGTTTCATACAAATGCAAAACAAGCAGAACTAATGTGCTGGAACATGCAGGCTAATGTCACTATTGTTGTTACAAGACATTAATCTAGGAGGCAGCATTGGTGAGGCCTCGGTGTAAATGGGGATGACGCAAATATGCGGTCACAACTGTGACAATGGTCTCCTGATCTTTGCTCTGATGTTCGATTCCACGATAGGATTCAATTCTCCCGAATTTCCAGTGCATACTTTGGGAATCTCGATCTCAGATTCGGCGAGTGGGGAAAGTTTTACAAGGGAAAAAGTGAACTGCATGGTATCTTTAATAATAGGTTTAATTTAGAATATTTAATGTTTAGTTTAGTTTACTTTAGTTTATTATCGGTGTATTGATGTACAGAGAAAAGCTTTTGTTGCGTGTTATTCCGTCAGCGAAAAGACTGTACATGGTTACAATCGAGCCTTGTCTTTACAGAGCTTTGTCTACACAGAGTACAGATACATGATAAAGGAAATAACATTTAGTGCAAGATAAAGTCCAGTGAAGTCTGATTAAATATAGTCTGCGGGCCTCTTATGATGTAGCTGGAAGCTCAGGACCATTCTCTAGTAGTTTATAGAATGGTTCAGTTGCCCGAGAATAGCTGGGAAGAAAATGTCCCTGAATCTGGCGGTGTGCATTTTCACATTTCTGTACTTCTTGCCTGATAGGAGAGGGGAGAAGTGGGGGGAGACAATTTTGCTAAGTGTTTTGAATTATTTATTTACAATTTTTATTTCTTTTAAAATCATTGATCAAATTGTAGTTGGTTTCACTTATTGCAAGCATTCACAACCCTGGAGACTTTGGCAGGTGTTTTGTGTGTAGACCGTGTCTGCTTAATCCAGATGACAACATTGCATCCCATGAGGGCAGCCAGCAGGCATGGATGGCTTCACCACTGTTGGCCGAATGTGTTGATGGAATGGGCTGCTGGAGGTCCTACGACAGCCTGTGGATCGATTGGATTGGGTGCCACCGGAGAACCCACGGACGCCGAGCGCATGGATCGGTCATTGCCCGGCAGCGGCAGGGAGTGGCGGAGTAGCAATGGACTACAGCGACAACATTGCCAGGCCCGGCCCACCCCTGAAACCCAGACCCACAGATGCCAACAGGACAACAGGCCTTTAAGGCCAAGGTAAGACCCTACATCGTGTAGAATTTGAAACTTGGCGGCGCCACGTCCGGGTACCCCAGAAACGTAGTGACTCTTGTGTACTGTCTCGATGTAATTTATTATCTTTTCTTTTTTGTACATATGTATGATGGTGCTTACGTATAGTAAGATTGACTTGCATGCAAACATTGAATTTTACTGTAACTAGGTACAGGTCACAAAAACCTACCATTGATAAATCCATTAGAAATGACCAGCAAGTCAATGATGCAATGTTTCTGTACCCGGTAATAACCACTGCCTCTCTAGCCCATTTATCAGTAATAATATCCAGGAACTTCATTGGAGGCTTGGGGGAGGAACATGGGAACTGAGACAAAGCAAACAATGGCAAGAGCAAGTAAATCAACAACAAACAGGAGGCCAGATTGGAGGAACACGTGCTTTCATGGGTTTGAGGTTTGGAAGGTTTGGCAGGAACAGGCTGGTGACATGGAGGGATCAATAAAATGAGATCAATGGGATCTGTGTGTGGATTAGCAAGCACAGGGCAATAGGGGTGGGGGATGGGGGAGATGGGGACAAGAGGAATTTCATGTAAACACAGATATAATGGCAGACGTTTGCGTGACTACAAAGCTGGGAGATGGGAATGGTCGGGGCAATGTTGGATTTAGCCTTGCGCACAATCTCCTTTTACAAGACGACACCAAGTGGCTTAAGTGGCAATGACACTCACTCCCGACGGTCTCAATTTCTCTTACACACCCCTTGAAAGGGAGAACAGTGACACACCGACATGAGGCTCCACAACTACTGATCAGCCTGTTTTCTCAGACTCTGTGGCCGGTCAGAATGACCTTCAAGAGGGTGAATCCATGCAAAGCCTGTGGCCCAGATAGCATATCTAGCCAATGCCAAAGACCTGTGCGGACCAACTGGCTGGAGCATTCAAGGACATGCTTCTGCGGTCTGTTTCCACATGTTTCAAAAAGACATCTATCGTACTACGGGTGATTCTACCCAAGAAGAGCACAGTGGCCCACCTCAATGACTATTTCCTGGTGGCACTTATGTCCACTTATTGAAATGGTTTGAATGAATGATCCTCATCAGGGATCCCAAGAAGATGGCCATGCCCTCTTTTCATTGCTACTATTGGGCAAGAGAAACAGACGCCTGAGGATGCACACCACTAGGTTTAGGAACAGTCCTTCAAATGACTATCAGACTCTTGAACCAACATGCACAACCCTAATCCAACCTCAACAATGGAAAACTAAAGATCACCTCTTGCACTACCGTGGACTTGTTTTCCAACAGTGTTTTGCCACAATGCCTTGTTTTTGCAGTCTTTTTCCATTTCATTGCCTTTTATAGTATTATGTATCATTTATGTTTGACCAAAGAATAGGTGACGTTTCGGGTCGGAACCCTTCTTCAGACCGTCAACTATTTATTTTCCCCAGAGATGCTGCCTGACCCGTTGAGTTACTCCAGCATTTTGTGTCCATCTTCATTGTAAACCAGTATCTGCAGTTCCCCCCTACACATTTGTGTTTGTATGTTGTCTGGGTCTATATGCCTGGGACGTTGCTGCAAGCACGATTTTCATGCGTTTGTACCTCCGTACTTGTCCTGATCACAACAATTTATTATTATGAATGTTTAGTGTTTTCTGAGTCATTCGTAACTGTCACTGTATGTCATGTTGTTACTTGTGGGTGGAGCACCAAGGCAAATTCCTTGTATGTGAATACTTGGCCATTAAACATACTTACTTACTTAAACCGACTTGACTTGACTGGTCGCCCACATTTTAATTGTGGGGGTTAAAGTTCCCTTCCAAAATTTCAATATTAATTTTTTCCCTATTATCAAACAGTAATCAAAGAAATTTCTTTGATTTACTGTAAGGACCGAGTTTGAATCCAAAATTCCAAGTATTATTATCTTTGGGTCTGGATCCAATCTAATTTTAAGAACCTCAGAGATAACCTTAAAAATTTCTGTCCAGTAATGATTCAATTTGGAACATGTAGCAAAACTGTGTGTTAATTTGCTTCTAAATTCTTACATTTATCACAAATTGCAGAGAGATTGGGAAAGATACTATTTAATTTAGTTTTTGAGTAATGTAATCTATATAATACTTTAAATTGTATCAATGTATGTCTGGCATTTAACGAACACCGATGTATTTGCTGTAAACTTTCTTCCCAGATTTCTTTTGTTATGGATAACCCAATTTCTTTTTCCCATACTTGCCGATATGTTTCAGTTGTTGGGTTCTCCTTATCCAAAATTATGTTATATATATATATGCTATTAATTTTTCTGTATTTGGATGTAAATTAAACACATCATCTAATAATCCTGGTACTTTATTTTTGTAATCTTGTGTGTTGGATTTTATATAATCTCTAATTTGTAAGTACCTAAACAAATGTTGCGGAGACAGTCCGTAAATCTCTTGTAACTCTTGAAATAAAAGAAATTTTCCTTTACTATAAAGGTGTTCTATCCTTTTAATTCCTAAATCATCCCAATGTCTAAACCCTCCATCCAATATAGAGGGTCTAAATAATGGGTTTTTCGTTATTGGTAGTCTGAGTGAAAGATTATCTAATTGTAAAGTCTTAACTATTTGTTTCCAAATACGTCTATTATTATAAATTATAGGGTTATCCCTATACATTTTTTTTTGTACATCCTTTGGAGCAAAGAGAATCGAGCCTACCTTATAAGGTAAACAATCTTCCTTTTCCATCTTTAACCACATTGGTTCCTGATCCTCATTTACCCACCAAAAATTCATATTCTTAATCTGAACTGCCCAAAAGTAATATAAAAAATTTGGAAGTGCTAATCCTCCATTTATCTTAGATTTACATAAATGTTTTTTACTTATTCTATGATTTTTATAATCCCAAATAAAACTATAAATAATATTATCTATTTTTTTTTAAAAAGTCTTTGGGAGAAAAAAAGGAATAGCCTGAAACAAATATAATAATTGTGGTAAAAACACCATCTTTATAGCATTTATTCTACCAATCATGGATATAGGAAGTGTTTTCCAATACAGAATATTTTTTTTAAGTTTATCTAATAATAGAGGGTAATTAGATTTAATTAGCGAATTATAAGATTTAGTTACATTAATTCCTAAATATTTAAATTTGTCTTTAACTAATTTTAATGGATATTGTTGTAATATGTTTAAATTAATTCCTGTTATAGGCATAATATCACTTTTGTTCCAATTAATCCTAAATCCTGAAAACGTACCAAATTTAGTTATAACATTAAACAGCTTTGGTATACTAATTTCCGGTTTTGTAATATAAATCAACACGTCATCTGCATATAAAGATATTTTGTTGGTTGTAGTGTCGGTATTATAGCCATAGATTTCAGGTTCAGATCTGATTCTTTCCGCCAAAGGCTCTATCATCAAAGCGAATAATAAAGGCGATAATGGACATCCCTGTCTACAACCCCTAAAGAGTTTAAATTTAGCTGATAACATTTGATTAGTTAAGATTCTTGCCGTTGGATTCGAATATAGAATTCTTATCCATTTACAGAATCTATCCCCCAATTGATACTTTTCCATTATATTAAATAAATATAACCATTCCACCTGATCGAATGCTTTTTCCGCATCTAGCAATATAACTGCTAGTTCCCCATCCCGTACTTTTTTTGAATATATAATATTAAACAGGCGTCTAAGATTATGGGATGAATAGCGTTTTGGAATAAAACCTGTTTGATCATGATGTATTAATTTAGAAATCACTAAACTTAATCTCTGAGATAAAACTTTAGTTAATATTTTTTGGTCTGTATTCAGAAGTGCGATCGCTCTATATGATCCTGGATCTTCCAAATCCTTATCTACCTTAGGTATGAGTGTAATTGTGGATTCGTTTAAAGAGTCTGGTAATTTGCCTTGTTCATATGCGTATCTATACACTGTATGTAGTCTTGGGGAAATCAAGTCTTGAAATTTTTTATAAAATTCGGCACTCAGGCCATCAGGGCCCGCTGCTTTTCCATTCTTTAACAAACTAATTGCTTCTTCAATATCTTTTACTGTTATTTCAGCGTTTAACAAATGTCTACCTTCCTGATCTAGATTGTTAATTTGACACTCTTGTAGAAATGTATCCATACCAACTGTTTGGCCTGTTACCTTAGATGAATAAAGATTTTGATAGTATTGTAAAAATCTGTCATTAATATCTTTTGGTATCGTCAATATATTTCCATCCGTAGATCTAATTCTATGTATCAATTTTTCATCTTCTGATTTTCTAAGCTGTCGTGCTAACAGTTTTTGTGGTTTGTCTCCAAACTCAAAGTACACTTGCTTGGTTTGTTGAAATAGTTTAATGACTTGATTAGAATATATTTTATTAAGTCTATATTTAGCTATTGCAATTTTATTACTTCGCTCTTTAGAAGGGTGTTTTATGTTTTCACTGTCTAGTTGTTTTATCTCATTTTCTAACTTTTGTTCCAGCTTTCTATTTTCTTTATTAAAATGAGCCTGTGCTGATATTATTGCACCACGCATATACGCTTTAAATGTGTCCCAAAGTAATGCTGATGAAACCTCAGGTTTGTCATTAGTTTCAAAAAATAATTTAATCTGTTCCATTACGTATTTACAACAGTCTTTATCCTTTAATATCTGGGGATTAAATCTCCAAGTAGTCATTTTATTAAGTATATCTTTTAGTTTTATCTTGAATGTTAGTGGCGCATGATCTGAAATAATAATATTATGATATTTTGCGTCATATGTAAAAGGTAATAATTTTGAATCTACTAAAAAATAATCTATCCTGGAGTAGGTTCCATATACAGGCGAAAAAAACGAGTATTCTCGTCCGGATGGATTATCTAGCCTCCAAATATCTTTAACATTCGATGTACTTATAAAAGAATTTATAAGTTTACTTGAATTAGAGGTGGCTTTCCTTTTTGTAGAAGACCTGTCTAGGTAGCTATCTAAGATGCAGTTAAAATCACCCCCAATAATTAAATTATATTGAGTGGAAATAGGAATATTATTAAATATTTTCTTAAAAAATAATGGATTATCAAAATTAGGGGCGTATATATTCACCAAAATTACTTTCTGTGAATATAATTCCCCTGTAATTATTACATATCTACCCTCTTTATCCTCTATTATAGAAGTTTGTTTAAAGGGTATACCTTTCCGAATAATTATTGCGACTCCTCGAGATTTGTGTATAAATGAAGAGTGATATACCTTAGAAATCCATTTTGCTGTTAATCTATGTTGGGCATCTCTTTTAAGATGCGTCTCTTGGAGGAAGATCACGTCTGATTTCAATCTGTTCAACAATGCTAGCACCTTTCCCCTTTTAATTGGTTCGTTAATTCCCTTAACATTCCAACTACAGAAGGTAATTCCACCCCCCACAGTCTTCACATTCATGTCTTGCATTTTACTGTTAGGGTGGTTTTTTTTGGAGTAGCCTTCTCGACCCCTCCAGCCTAGCGGTATACCCAAACGCCAACCCGATGAGAATTTCTATCCACAGTAATCCATATACATATCTTCTTAAAGCAATTATACAATATCGCTTATAACTACATTCATATAACATATAACATAAAATCAAATATTTAATATATAAGAAAAAATACAGAATATAATTAAAAAGAGAGAAAAGGGTGTTAACAGGGTGCTCAGAAAAAAAAGAAACTACACTGATATATTGTGTAGTGTGTATTAGTGGCAGCCACACTAGCGTGGCTATTAATCTAATGACTTCCGTTTTTTTTTAAAAAAGATGTTAATTATTCCAGCTCCTGTCTATAATGCTGTGTCTATTGGGGTGGGGTACTAACTTTAAGTACTTAGTAATTATTTCTATTATTCATATTACTAATTACTAATTGCTAGTTATTACTTTCTATTATAATTAATATTATAATAAGTAATACTATATTAGGGGGACAATTGAATTTTACTAATTAATACCAAACTATAACAACATGTCCATTATTGCCCCTCTTTCCTGATGAATAATTCATAACCGCAGGTCGATGTTAAAAGTTCATCTTCTTCTCCTTCTTCTCCTTCCTCGCTTGCTTCTTCTTCTGCTTCCTCTTCTGCCTTCTTCTGTATGTTTCGAGCGAATTCCAGTGCTTTGGTATGCTTAACAAAGCGGTATTCCTTGTTGTCATAGGTCACTCTCAGTGTTGCTGGGTACAACAGACCATATCTGAGATCCTTTATATCCTTCATATTCCGAAGAATACCTCTTGTTTCTGTAAATAAAGATCTTCTCTTAGCCACTTCCGCCGGGTAATCTCTGAAGATGCTGATATTATCTCCTTGGTATTTCAAGTTCCTCTTTCTTATTATTATCTTCATCATTTCTTCAAAATCATGATCGTGGGCCACCTTTACAATTATTTGTCTTGGCGGTGCACCTCTCCCAGGGACCCGTCTTAAAGCCCTGTGAGCACGGCCCAACAGGGGTTCTTGATCCAAATCCAGAATGTCCTTTAGGAGTTTTGCAGCAAATTTTCGCGGGTCTTGATTTCCTTCCCGCCCCTCGGTCACTCCTACGATACGTAAATTCTTACGTCTTTGTCGTCCCTCCAGATCAATACATTTCTCATTTATTTTATGTAGTAACTCTGAGAGACGTTTATTCTCCTTTTGTAACATCTCATTTTCCTTGGCACTTGTTACAGCAAAGTTAGTCAATTCTTTAATTGCATCATTGTGCTGGTCAAGTAAAATTGAGATAGGATCAATCTTCGCATCCAGCATTTGTTCCGTCTCAGCAATCTTGTCATTTACCTCAGCCATCCGGTTTTGAAACTCAGCATCCGCCTTTATTTTCCACTCATTCATCATAATCTTTACCGTTTCTGTAGCTTCTTTTTTTAGTTCTTCTTTAATTCTCTCCTGAGTCTCCTGGATATCCGTTCTTAACAGTTTTATTTCATCTTTATATTCCTTCTTCAAATCTTTCATTTCTTTCATCAGTTTCTTCATTTCACCAAGCAGAGAATTTTTAAGTTCTTCCATTTCACTTTTTCTTTGTGAAATCTCTTCCTGGGAGGCAGCCAAACTCGAGCCCGAGGCTTTGAGGCCTGCTTCCCTTCTTGGACCTTTTTTTGTCGCGGGGGGGGGGAGGAGGGATGCATTTTGAATTTCTTACCGAAGTCGCGCGCCTGATGACGTCACGATGCTTGCAATCGCACCGGAGCCGTTTGGAATCGCTCTCCTGCGGTAAGTACCGTTAGTAGCCTCCTTTAACCCCCGATTTTTTTCAGATTTTCTGCGAAGCTGATCTGGCGCTGTTCTCTCTCAGAACATGGCGACACCGGAAGCCTCGAGTTACTCCAGCATTTTGTGTCCATCTTCATTGTAAACCAGTATCTGCAGTTCCCCCCTACACATTTATGTTTGTATGTTGTCTGGGTCTATATGCCTGGGACGTTGCTGCAAGCACGATTTTCATGCGTTTGTACCTCCGTACTTGTCCTGATCACAACAATTTATTATTATGAATGTTTAGTGTTTTCTGAGACATTCGTAACTGTCACTGTATGTCATGTTGTTACTTGTGGGTGGAGCACCAAGGCAAATTCCTTGTATGTGAATACTTGGCCATTAAACATACTTACTTACTTAAACCGACTTGACTGGTTGTGAGTTCATTTCTATTTTGACCATTTCCTCCTCAGGCCGTGCATTAATTGAGCGTGGTTGTCACAGGAGAGGGACAGGTCTTGTTAACGTGGGCAACAGATTCTGCAGAAGGATCGTTAAGGCAGCACCAGTGGTGCAGCACGAGAGACCTGGCTTTAATTCTGACCGTGTGTTGTTGCCAAATAGAAGGAAGATGATCCGCCCCTCAAGCCTGACTATGGTTCAGTAGGATCAGGAGCATTTCACCCAGCATCAATAATTCCAGCTTCCAAAATACTCTCGTCTAACAACAATCTCAACTGAAAATTTCCAATGATCTAAGAGTTCTCTTTCCCACCGTCTTCTGCCAGGAGTTGCCTTTCTGTACTCCCCCACCAGAGGGAGCAGTTTCTTCCCATCGGGCAAGATCCTCTATCGTTTTAAACGTCTTAAATGTATCCACCTCTAACCTCTGCCGCTGAGGGAAACAATCCATTCCACATGACCTCTCCACCACAGCAACAGATTGCATTTCCACAGCATTTCTCTAACCAACAGTAGGGTCATCAAAGAAAGTTTGATACTGAGCAACAAAGAGATTTTCTGACGAAGGGTCTCGGCCCGAAACGTCACCCATTCCTCCTCTCCAGAAATGCTGCCTGTCCTGCTGAGTGACTCCAGCTTTTTGTGTCTATCTTCAGTTTAAACCAGCATCTGCAGTTCCTTTTTGCACAAAGAGATTTTCTGAAGCAGAATATAAGGTGAGATGGTGGAGATTTAGAGGATCAGTGGGGGACTGTGAGGTGATGCATCAGGACGGCCATGAGGAGTAAATGGTGGGACCCTAGGGATGATTGATGGACCGTGGAACTTTGGGTTACAAATCCAGAGACCCCTGTGAATGGCAACTGGCTGTGAACGAGGCACATGGAACGTTTGCCTTCACTACCCTTGGCACAGCCAAGATAGAGTAACTCAGCAGGTCAAGCAGCATCTCTGGAAAAAAGGAATAGGTGACATTTCAGGTGGGATCCTTTCTTTAAACCCAATGAAGGAGGGTCACGACCCGAAACATCACCTATTCCTTTTCTCCAGAGATGCTGCCTGACTCGCTGAGTTTAGTTTGGTTTAGCTTAGAGATACAGTGTGGAAACAGGCCCTTCGGCCCACCGAGTCCACGCCAACCAGTGAGCCCTGCACACTAATGCTATCCTACACACACTGGGGACAATTTACAATGTTACCAAGCCAATTAGTCTACAAATCTGTGCGTCTTTGGAGTGTGGGAGGAAACCGGAGCACCTGGAGAAAACCCACACAGGTCATGGGGAGAACATACAAACTCTGTACAGACAGGACCCGTAGTCAGGATCGAACCCGGGGTCTCTGGCGCTGTAAGGCAGCAACTCTACCGCTGGGCCACCCTACTTACTCCAGCATTTTGTGTCTATCTTTGGAATGAGCCAGCATCTACAGCTGCAGGGCCTCACTACACAAGTGCCTGGAGGCATTTTACAACGTAGGCTGGCTGGGGTACGGCTGGGGCAACAGCCTCTGCAAAGATGTGACTGCTCTGGAGAGTGTGCAGATCAGATTCACCACGAGGTTGCCTGAATTGGTGCATTTCAGTTATAAGGAGAGGCCAATTAGGCTGGGTTTGTATGGAAGAGGTTGAGGGGTGAGGCGACAGATTATTACATAGAAAGTAGGTGCAGGAGGAGGCCATTCGGCCCTTTGAGTAGGCACCACTATTCAATATCATGGCTGTTCATCCAGAATCAGTACCCTGTTCCTGCCTTTTCCACACATTCCTTGATTCCGTTAACCCTAAGAGCTATACCTAACTCTCTCTGATGAGGGTAATAGATTGGGTAGCAGCTGCAGACTCCTGGCATCAGTGACTCAAACATCAGGGCAGCATGGTTGTGCAGCGGTAGAGTTGCTGCCTTAGAGTGTCAGAGGCCCGGGTTCGATCCTGACTACTGGTGCTGTCTGTCCCGACTTTGTACATCCTCCCCATGGGATTTCACCGGGAAGCTCCAGTTCCCTCCCACACTCCAAAGATGTGCAGGTTTGAAGGCTAATTGGCTTGGTATCAATGTAAAACATTGTCCCTAGGACAGGTAGGGTAGTGTTAGTGTGCGGGGATTGCTGGTTGGCGCGGACTTGGTGGGCCGAAGGGCCTGTTTCTGTGCCGTGTCTCCACACTAAAATGAAGCCACATAAACCTTGGAATAATGGAAGTGACTCTTGGCGAGGGAAAGGTGGTACACACTCCGCACTATCAGGGAAGATCTGGGCTTGTGTGTGACCAGGTTACAGTGCCAGAGCCTGGAGATGCAGGCCATGAAACAGGCCCTTCAGCCCATCCTAACGATGCTGCCCACCAAGCACCCACTGACAGTAGTCCTGCTCTGGAAGGTGGAGGGATCCCACTGGCACTGACCGGAGGAGGCCAGATTCCTGCTACACTGGCTAACCGGCACCAACCTGATGATCTTTGGCGCTGCTTGACATCGGGGAGGAGCAGTAGACTACGAAGGAAGTGGTTCCGGAATTCTCCAGAGTTGGAATAGTAATTTTCATCTGGAGTTAAAGCCATGGCATCATCAGTCTGGGTGCCCCTTCAGTGAAATGCTTCACCTCTGTTGTTGGCCCAGGACAGCAAAGCGTGAGTGGTTTGTGACACGTACGCAGAGCTTGAGATCGACTGTCAGGATTATCCCCACTCGGCAGCTGTCTGCCTGTTTGACAAAGGGGTCTTAATCACTTTGGACAATGCCTGATCCATCAACACCTGCGCAGGCTCCAGAGACAGCAGATGCTGGAATCTGGAGGAAATAAGCAGGAGAGTAGCTGGAGGAACTGAACAGGGCAAGCTGAGGGACATGGACAGTCGGCACTTCAGGTAGGGATCCTTCAGCTAGGATGGATTCAGGATCTCGACCCGAAATGTCAACTCTTCCCCTCCACAGATGCTGCCTGACCTGCTGAGTTCCTCCAGCAGCTCTCCTTTTTCTGCAAACCCTCCCCCCCCCCCCCCCCGTGGATTGATCACTGCAAGGGCACTGTGATGTCAACACTGTGTTAAGACAGGCAGCAAGTGGTGTGAGGGCAGCAGCTGATCACAGGGACACTGATGGTAGATTTCTCGGTTCTGTGCTGCGGTGTGCTGCTCTATGTGACAGGGAGATCGCGTGTGTGCTGAGGTAATAGAAGTTTTGAGAAGTCCTCCTCTTCCGTCTCGCTGTTCCCCAGTGAAAGGGGAAGAATTGGTCCATGTTTCACAGTTTTGGAAAGTCCCAAAGCCGTCAGGAGCCAGAGCAGTCATGCTGCTATTCATTCACCCTGCGGGTTGGGAAATGATGGTGACCTTGTCCTTCCTGACCCACCCTGCTCTGGTGCCAATCCTGGATTCATACAGTGTGGAAACAGGCCCATTGGCCCAACTTGCCCACATCGACCATCATGTCCCATCTACACTAGTCCCACCTGCCTGCGTTTGGCCCATATCCCTCAAAACCTAACCTATCCATGTACCTGTCTAAATGTTTCTTAAACGACCTCAACTACCTCTTCTGGCAGTTTGTTCCATACATTCACCACCTTCTGTATAAAAAAGTTACTCCTTAGATTCCTATTAAATCTTTCCCCCCTCACCTTAAACCTATGTCCACTGGTTCTCGATTCCCCTACTCAGTGCAAGGGACACTCGTGATTCCTCTCATGATTTTATACGCCTCTATCACCCTACTTTCCCCTGTGCTCCAAGGAATAGAGGCCTAGCCTGCTCGACCTTTCTTGTTTGTAGTGATCCGTTAATAGTGCTGAATTTGAGTTTAGATTATTGTCACGTGTACCGAGGTACAGTTAAAAGCTTTTATTGCATGCTAACCATGAGTGGAAATACAATGCATGATTACAATCGAGCCAGCCACAGTGTACAGATACATGATAAAGGGAATAACGTGGATAAAGCCCACTAACTTGGATGGTTCGTTTGCCTGATAACACTTGGGAAGAAACTGAATCTGGAGATGTGCATTTTCAAAAACCTTTGTACCTCTTGCCTGATGGGAGAGAGGAGAAGAGGATTGGCAGGGTGAGACTCGTCCATGATTGTGCTGCTGGTCTTGCCGAGGCAGCATGAAGTGTAAATGGAGTCATTGGGAGGATGGTTTGTGTGATGGTCTGGGCTGTGTCCACAATTCTCTGCAATGTCCTGTGGTCTTGGATGGAGTTCTACTTCTGCTCCAGTTTAACGCAGTTTTATCGAGGTACTTTGTGAAAGAACCCCTCCCTGCCTGACACCGACACACATTGCACACTCCAACAAAAGGCACCAAACAAGTGGAACTGGCTCAGTTTGGCAACTTGTTCGGCATGGATGAGATGGGCCGAAGGGCCTGCACCTACACTGCATGATACTATCACTCTATTAATGGGAAATGGGGTCGAGGAAAGAGCGTTCACGTCGCGACCCAATCTTTCCACCACCAAGCACAAGAAGCGCAGGACAGGCACCATTGTATGCTGATGCCGAGAAGTGTATTCAGCTCTGGCTGAACAACTTCTAATCTTGTGTGTGGACTCGATAATAAGAAGAATGGGAAGTACAGCAGTGGAGGCCGTTCGGTCCATCATGCTCGAGTGAGACGCATCTATATATCTCTTCCTCACTTATTGCAGCATCGAAAGTGACCTTTTAGTTCATTAGATGACTACCTTCAGCAGAGCATTCCATTGGGTCAACAATGGAATGTAGAACAGTACAGCACAGGAACAGGCCCATCGGCTCACGATATCCATGTTGCCCCAAGCCCCCTGCAACTGATTCTCTCTCAAGTACATTGTCTCCCCTTCACTGCTTTTGGCACTTACCCGGACTAATTCTCAGCCGACATATCATCAATATCTGCATGTCTTTAGGATGTGGGAGGAAACTGGAGCACGCAGAGGAAACCCCATGCAGTTCTATGGAGAAAGTATTAACACCACGCAGAGAGCAAGCAGCAGAGGCCGGGATCGAACCCAGGACCCTGCCCATGCCACCAACCCTCCTGCAGTGAGTGGTTCACTTTATGGATGTTGCTGTGAGAATTTGCCAGCACATTCCCATTGCTGCCGCCCTACACTGACCAGTTGACACACACAAGCCAGGAGACCAGCTGGGTACAGGCAAAGATTGTGGGTGCTGCCATGGTAAATGCTCCCTTCATGCTCTTCGCAAGACCTACAGTATTTAAATATATATTCAATGTCCTACAAAATCCTGCTGAAGAACTACAATATAAACGTCTCAAGCTTGTCATTTAATGTTCAGACCATCTCTGATGAAACCCCAGTTTCTTTCTCCTTCCTTCCTGCCGCCGAGCTTTGCAGTATCATGTTCACAAGTGATGGGAACAGAATTAGGCCATTCGGCCCACTTACTCCACCATTTAATCATGGCTGATCTATCTCTCCCTCCTAACCCCATTCTCCTGCCTTCTCCCCAGAGGCCGTGCTACCTGTACTTATCACCAATCTATCTATCTCTGCCTTATGACAGTCACTGGACAGTCACTGTTCAACCTTGTGCCCTCTGGTAGGCGGTACACGTGCGTCAAAAGTCGGACAAACAGACTCAATAACAATTACAGCACGGAAACAAGCCTTCTTGGCCCTACCAGTCCGTGCCGACCATTTATTTTCCCCTAGTCCCATCTACCTGCACTCAGACCATACCCCTCCATTCCCTTCCCGTCCATATACCTATCCACTTTACTTTTAAATATTAAAATCGATCCTGCCTTCACCACTTCTGCTGGAAGATCATTCCACACAGCCACCACTCTCTGAGTAAAGAAGTTCCCCCTCATGTTACCCCTAAACTTCTGTCCCTTAATTCTCATGTCATGCCCTCTTGTTTGAATCTTCCCGACCCTCAATGGGAAAAGCTTATCCACGTCAACTCTGTCTATCCCTTTCATCATTTTAAAGACCTCAATCAAGTCCCCCCTTAACCTTCTGCGCTCCAAAGAATAAAGACCTAACTTGTTCAACATTTCACTGTAACTTAGTTGCTGGAACCAAGGCAACATTCTAGTAAATCTCCTCTGTACTCTCTCTATTTTGTTGACATCCTTCCTATAATTAGGCGACCAAAATTATACACTATACTCTAGAATTGGTCTCACCAATGCCTTGTACAATTTTAACATTACTAGACAATAGACAATAAACAATAGGTGCAGGAGTAGGCCATTCGGCCCTTCGAGCCAGCACCGCTATTTAATTTAATCATGGCTGATCATCCCCAATCAGTACCTCGTTCCTGCCTTCTCCCCATATCCCCTGACTCCGCTATCTTTGAGAGCCCTATCTAGCTCTCTCTTGAAAGCATCCAGAGAACCTGCCTCCACTGCCCTCTATGGCAGAGAATTCCACAGACTCACCAGTCTCTCTGAGAAAAAGTGTTTCCTCATCTCCGTTCTAAATGGGTTACCCCTTTTTCTTAAACTGTGGCCCCTGGTTCTGGACTCCCCCAACATCAGGAACACGTTTCCTGCCTCTAGCGTGTCCAAACCCTTAACAATCTTATATGTTTTAATAAGATCCCCTCTCATCCTTCTAAACTCCAGAGTGTACAAGCCCAGCTGCTCCATTCTCTCAGCATATGACAGTCCCGCCATCCCGGGAATTAATCCACACGACACGAGGATGCTGTCATCAATTCCATTCTAAAACAGACCACTCAGTTAATATTTCCTTTTTTTTTAATCCTTTAAAATATTTACTAAATTTAAAGTGTAATATTCCCCCAGTGCAGAATAACGTATTGAATGCATTGGATATGGCTTTGCTTTGTTTGGACTTGTTTTGGTTCCACTGATCAGGAGTAGCTCTCCTAACTTTGTTGTACAATGACAATCCAGGCTTATTATTATTATAAATATCAATTGACTTGGCCTCCACAGCCTTTTGTAGCAATGAATTCAGAATTAGTTCATACTGACCAAGATGTCCCATCTAAGCTGGTCCCATCCACATTACAAAGACATGCAAGTTTGTAGGATAACTGGCTTCTGTAAAATGTTCCTAGTGCATAGGATAGAACTAGTGTATGGGTGATCGCTGGTTGGTGCAGACTCAGTGGGCCGAAGGGCCTGTTTCCAGGCTGTATCTCTAAAACTGAAACTAAAACCTCTATAAGGTCAGTCCTCAGCTTCATGCGCTCCAATCAATGAAGCCCAACCTCTCCCAATAATACAGGCCCTCGGGTCTTGAAAACATCCTCGTAAATCTTCTCTGCACCCTTTCCAGCTTAATGACATCTATCCTATAGCAGGGTGAGCAAAACTGAACCCAATACTCCAAGTGCAGCCCCGCCTATTCCAAAGCTTGCCAATAGTTAAATAAGTACACTATTCTTTGGAGCACATAAGGATTTTTTTTTACTGCAAACACAGGGAATGTCCAGGGTTTTCATATAAATCTGTATGGAGGAAGGCAGACCACTTAGAGTGAAATTGTAATACTTGAAAGAATCTGGTGATGAGACCACAGAAGGCTGTTGAAGGTGCCCTTTGTGAAGATGCTGAGACTGATGTGAATCACCACTACTTCCTGGAGTTCCAACTCGCCAACCCCTGTGATGTCATAACCTTTCCACTAGCAAACCTGGAAGTGACATCACAAATAAAACACTCCCCGAGTCCAATGATATCACTCAACATTTACTGCATGGTGCCACCGTTGGTGAAAAGTATTAGGTTTCTGTGGAAGATTTATCTGCCGACCCATTGTCCACCAACAGTCTGGGGAGTCGTGGCTATCCCTCGAGGTTGAGAATGATGGTCTATGTTCCGTTGTTTTTATGGACTCGCAGGTGGCTCAGAGTCCAATCCTGGCTTTGAAAGTTCTTCGGCATTCAGGACAGGTAATTCCAGATGGCAGATCGGGCTTTGCTTGTTGCTGCCTCTCTTTCCGTTTTCATCTCTTTTCTTCTAATTCTACGCATCTCTTGGCTTCGAAGGTCGCTGTTCCTTCCTGGATGCTGTTTCGCCAGAGTTTCCTGTCCTTGGCATTGGTTTCCCAATTGTCGATGTCGATTTCACATTTTTTCATGCTGGCTTTTAAGGCGTCTTTGAATCTCTTCTTTTGTCCACCTCTTTTATGTTTGCCTTCTTTAAGCTGGGAGTAGAAGGTTTGCTTTGGTAGACGCTGTCTTCCATCTGAATAACATGACCGACCCAGCTTAATTGGTTCTTGATGACAACAGCTTCGATGCTAGATGTTTTTGCTTCATTCAGTACTCAGAGGGCGGTGGAGGCCGGTTCTCTGGATACTTTCAAGAGAGAGCTAAATAGGGCTCTTAAAGATAGCGAGTCAGGGGATATGGGGAGAAGGCAGGAACGGGATGATCAGCCATGATCACATTGAATGGCGGTGCTGGCTCGAAGGGCCGAATGGTCTACTCCTGCACCTATTGTCTATTGTCTATTGTCTAGCATGCTGACGTTGGTTCTTCTGTCTTCCCAGCTGTTATTTAAGCTGGGGTTACACAAAAATCTGGAGAAACTCAGCGGGTGCAGCAGCATCTAAGGAGCGAAGGAGATAGGCGACGTTTCGGGTCAAGACCCTTCTTCAGACTGCAGTTATTTAAGCTGCTTCGAAGACATAGTTGATGGAACTTTTCAAGTGTTTTCAGATGGCGTCGGTATGTTGTCCAGGTTTCTGATGCATACAGGAGTGTTGGAATCACCACTGCATTTTACACTAACTTTTTGGTGTCTGTTCGGATGTCACGATTTTGAAAGACTCTTGCTCGATGATGTCCAAAAGCTGTTCCAGCACACTTAAAGCGATGTTGGATCTCGTCATCAAGATCGACATTGGAGGAGAGGTGACTTCCAAGGTACAGAAAATGATCCACATTTTCCAGGGTTGTTTCACCAAGTTGAATTGATGGTTCTTTCCGATTTGTCTCAGTTGGTGACGATTGGTAAATAACCTGAGTCTTCTTGGGTTGATGGTAAGCCCACGTTTAGTGTATGCACTGGTGAAGGCAGTGAGGATCTGTTGCAGATGGTTTTCTGAGAGAGCTGCAACACAGTTGTCGTCTGCATATTGGAACTTGATAAGGGAGCTCACAGAGGTCTTAGTTTTGCACTTCAGACGGGCAAGATTGAAAAGTCTGCCATCTATTCTGTAGACGATTTTGATTCCTGGAGGTAGGTCGTCCTTGATGATGTGGATGTCGCCATAAAGATGGTGAACAGTGTTTTTGGCAATCATGCATCCCTGTTTCACTCCTGATCTGACTTGAAACGGATCACAGTTGCTGTTGCTGGTCATGACTGTGGCAAGCATGTCATCATGGAGGATTCAAATGTACTTTTCAGGCACTGGTCAACCCTCTTTTCCCTGGCTCACGCCACCATTTCTGGCAAGATGCAAAGAAGATTGAAACCTCTGACCTCTCCACCATCAAAGGGATCTATCAGAGGCAGTCAGCATCTTCAAGGACCCACACCGCACTACCTTCTGGAAGAAGGTGTAAGAATCTGAAAAGCATGACGTCACCTTCAGCACAGACATTATGGGCCAAAGGGCCCGTTCCTATGCTGTACGGTCTCATGTTCTATGTTCTATTATCTAGGGATAATGGCTGGTAGTCAAGCACCTTCATGTCTAACCTTTTGCACATTAGGTTTTCATTGTAAGGAATCTTTCCTTGAACAATTTTTACTTGTGTTTACTCTGTTCATCTCACCTGTGAAGGCACGGATTCAGGCAGGGTCAAGGCACCACAATATATGTGTGTGTGTGTGTGTGTGTGTGTGTGTGTGTGTGTGTGTGTGTGTGTGTGTGTGTGTGTGTGTGTGTGTGTGTGTGTGTGTGTGAGTGTGTGTGTGTGTGTGCATGTGTGTGTGTGTGTGCGCATTTGTGTGTGTTTGTGTGGACAGTGAGTGTATGTGTGCGTGTGTGTTGAGACAGTGAGTGTGTGTTGATACAGTGAGTGTGAGTGTGTGTGTGTTGAGAGTGAGTGTGTGTGCGTGTGTGTGTTGAGACAGTGAGTGTGTGTGCGTGTGTGTGTGTTGAGAGTGAGTGTGTGTGCGTGTGTGTGTTGAGAGTGAGTGTGTGCGCGTGCGTGTGTGTGTGTTGAGAGTGAGTGTGTGTGCGTGTGTGTGTGTTGAGACAGTGAGTGTGTGCGCGTGCGTGCGTGTGTTGAGAGTGAGTGTGTGTGCATGTGTGTGTTGAGAGTGAGTGTGTGCGCGTGCGCGTGTGTGTGTTGAGAGTGAGTGTGTGTGCGTGTGTGTGTGTTGATACAGTGAGTGTGTGCGCGTGCGTGCGTGTGTTGAGACAGTGAGTGTGTGCGTGTGTGTGTGTTGAGACAGTGAGTGTGTGCGCGTGTTGAGACAGTGAGTGTGTGCGTGTGCGTGTGTGTGTTGAGCACTGTTGAAACTTCCAACCCAGCGTTACTGGTTGTCCCAGGTGACAAATAGGTTCTGTTTTTGCAGACATTCTTAAGGCAGAAAGTACACAAAAATCACTTGATATCATTACAAAAATATATGCAATCGCATTTTTCAATTTAATTAGATCACAGGAGTTTGTTTGTAGGGTGGGTGCACGCATAATCTGGTGCTCATAACCCAGGGACAGACTATACTTACCAGCAGATGTCAGTGATAAAAAATCAGTAGCTGTTCCCTTGGGATCAGACTCCGGCTCGGGGACTGGTGCCACTTGTCCAAAGCTATTGAGAGGACCGAGATTAGCAAGCTAAACCATGGGCTAGATCTGGGCACCTTGGTCTGCACAGCCCAGTGTACATCAGATACATCTTGAAAGCTCTTGATCATTTCCACCAAGCAGTAGGTGGATGGACCCCAGCACCACATCTCAAAATACTCTGCACGGCAATCATAGTTGTTGCATTCAAGTGGAGTTTGTCCATGTTTGCTGCACGGCGATGTTCCCTCTCCATCTACCTCAGGCTGGTCTTGCGGTGCACTTTAAAGAAGCAGCTCCATGATCCGCCTCAGACTTATCCCCTGTGGAAAGCTGGATGTTCTTGTCAGCTCCCGGCATCAGATGCCAAGAGGAAGACGCCGGTGAACCCGTGCAGTGAATCTGGTGGATTCTCTGCAGCTGCGCTATATGATTGTTGCCTATGGCGCTGAGGTAGAATGAAGGAGATGACAACATGAAGAAAGATTTGGCTTTATTCCACCAAGTATTTTTGATTGATACCATCCAAACACAGAGACATTTTCTGTTGATTGTCAGATGCCGATAAATATTTTTCTATTTTACTGGACAATTAGTGGACTTCACAATGCTCACATTGTCAAGTGTGGGACCAATTTGCTGGTTGTTCTGGGGGAGTTGCTGCTACGCTGTAGGATTAAAGATTGGTCGTTGGTAATAAAGGTGGCTCCTGGTATGAAAGGACTGGGCGATTTCCTGGGTAAAGTCGCAACTTCTTAAGCTGCTTCTCCTGAAGGAGTTTGCTTCTCCTTGGGGCTTGCCTTTATCTCGGGTGGTCTTGTTGTGATCTTACTGATGTGGGCTGGTTGGAAGGCACTATTGATCACAAAGGTACTGCCCTGCAGTCTAGGGCAGTGCTGTGAGTTGATGAGAGGGGCTTTAGTGCATAGAGGTTTTAATTGTCCGGCACATGCCATTGTATTGAATGATTCCAAATCTTTGCTGGTTCTGAGCTGGTCCTGAGGATGGGCAAAGGCTTCAGTTTGTCGGCTGCTTCTGACGGTGCAGAGGTTGGGAGTGAGATGGATGGCTGGTAGCTTCCTGTAGGAGAGGAGAGACACTGTGCTCCGCAGTACCTTCGCTGGAGCAGCCACGGAGTCTGACGAAGGGGGCAGCTTCCTCATGGGCTTGTTTGCCGCTTGTTTCATGGAACACAGGGGTTGCTTGAGGCCGGCGGGAGACGCGTTTCTTTCCGCGCCTCCCCGCAAGGCCCTCGGCAGCCTTCCCTGACGACTACCGTTGTACAACAGGACAAACTCTTTCTGCGACTGGAGGGGCACGACATCCAATCCTTTACTGGCTTTCCTGAATATCTCAACCACCAACTCTGAAAGTTAAGAGAAGGATGTTATTGAGTACGGCGGTGCGATTAGTCACAAAAGCAATATCACTCGTCTTGGCAAACGATCAACGTCTGGTCCTGCAGCAGAAGGTTCATTCTTACCTAGAGCTTCGTAGACCACTATTGGGATGACTACTCTGAGAACGGCACAGTGTCTCTGTAGAGATGGGTTAGCATTCACCTCCAACAACCACACCTGGAAAATATCAAAATATGAAAATATCAAAATATGAAAAAACACCTGAAAAAAGGCAAGAGTTGGCGAACTGCTGACTGACCTCCCACCTTTCACCTATGTGGGGTCGGTTAGCATCATGTCCACCTCTTGAGGGAAAGATAGTCTTTTTAAGGTGGAGATTTATAGGTTCTTGATTCGGAAGGGTGTCAAAGGTTATCGGGAGAAAGCAGGAGAATCGGGTTGAGAGATAAGAATAGATCAGTCATGTTTGAATGGCGGAGTGGACTCGATGGGCTGAATGGCCTAATTCTGTTTGCTATATCTTATGATAGAAATGAACAGAAGACATTTTAGGTCAGACTGGAGGGTCCCGATCCGAAATATTGTCTGTCCATTTCTACCACAGATGCTGCCTAACCCATTGAGTTCCTCCAGCACTTTGTGTTCTGCTCAAGATTCCAGCATTTCTTGTGTCTCCATTGGTTAGTTATCGATCAATTATTGGCCAGTTATTGGTGGGTTATTGATCTGTTATTGATCAGGTATTGGTTAGTTATCTATCTATCTATCAGTTATTGATCGGGTATTATTTAGTTATCCATCAGTTATTGGTCAAGCATTGGTTGGATATCGATCTGATTTCTCTTCCCTTTGCCAGTGGCCTGTTTGGAATGTCAGACAACTTATTTTATCGCGTGGAAGTGTATTCTATTTTTTCAAACGAGTTTCTTATGTCTCCTGATTGGCTTGAAACAATTGAATCCCAATCTTTTAAAAATTAAAAGCTCTCTGATCCCAGGTACTTGACGAGCTCTCAACTATGAGTACTCTCAGGTAAGAGTGACAACGCCATTCTACAGAGGATAGAAACAAAGAACTTCAGACACTGGTTTACAAAAGTAGCCCAACAGGTCAGCCAGCACACGCGTAGAACATGGATAGGTGACGTTTTGGCTCCCAACAAAAAACGTCATCTAACCACGTTCTCCAGAGATGCTGCCTAACCCGCTGAGTTACTCCAATGCTTTGTATCCTTTAATATTCCACCAGAGGGCACCATTTCCCCACCCATTGCATGACAATGTGTGAGCTCCACACCAGCGCCACCAGCCAATCTGGGACAGATATGAGCTGATGAGGTTGGGGACTCCTTTTTTTCCCCAAAAATAAACTTTATTCAGAATAATAAAAACATATATACAAACCAAGAACAGTGCAAAACTCTTCCGCCATTCTGCACTAGTGTTATCTTTGGTAGTGTTCACCAAATATTCTTATAGAAAGCCAGTCTGAAGAAGGACCAAAACGTCACCCATTCTTTCTCTGCAGAGATGCTGCCTGTTCCGCTGAGTTACTCCAGCATTTTGTGTCTCTCTTCGGTTTAAACCAGCATCTGCAGTTCCTTCCTATCCTTATACTAAGCCCCCTTGCCACTCATGTTATTTCCCTGGGATGATATCCCTTCCCTTGTTTGAAGTGCGTCTCCACCAGACCTCGCCTGCCATTGTCCTGCTGTGGAAGGACGCTAGACTGTGGACCTCCCCCCACAGAGTCTTGCTCACAGTGGCTGCATTGAGCTTCAGTACGTCCTCAGCATGTACTCCTGCAGTCTGCGGCGGCAACATTCTCTGATGGATATCGCTCTTTCGGGCAGGCCAAAGAGCAATTTTCACCGAGTTGATGATCTTCCAGCATTCCAGCAGCACTTGACATCAAGGGATCAGTGCTGAAATCAGCGGGTCCAGTGTTATGGAGCTGTTCGGGATAAACTGTGACACCATTCTCCAGACTCTCTTTGCAATTCCACACTCTGTGAGGAGGTGGGTAACTGTCTCCGTAGCAGCCATCCCTGTTTCTCTTCCGCAAGTGGCGATTTAAAGTCATTTTGCGTTACAAGGGATTTTTGTACATCTTACTGGAGCAGAGAGGGCACCGGGGAAGGGTGGAGATGGAGCTGCCAACAGATGTCAGGTTGTTGAATCAACCCAACATGCAATCTAGCACTGTCCGAACTCTCATAATGAGCCAAAGCTGATCACAGAGTGAAATGAGAACGGGAATTACCTTGAAGTTGTAATCAATGATAAAGTCGCAGCCCAGTAGGTCGAAGTAGCCCAGTTTGCATTCCAATTTCCCCTTGGCAGCAGAGAAACACTGCATGATGATTTGCTGCATTCTCTTCTGCAAGGAAGGTGTAAAGGTTTAAATAACATTGAATCTTTCTTTCCCATTCGGGCTATGAGTCTCGTCTCCAAGGGAGAACGCTCACACACAAACGTTTTCTCTGCCTGCCATCTCCCTCCCAATTTCCTTCCTGGATTTGCTTTCCCAGAGTCAAAGTATCAAAGAATTATTATAGATGGAAGGAGGCCATTGAACCCAACATGTCTATGTCTGCTTTCTATCAGAGCAACGCACTACTTATTACTATTCCGGCCCATTCTAATCTTCTAACCTTCTAACCTTTCCTTCAGCATTTATAGTCATAGAGTCATATAGTGTGGAAACAGGCCCATCGACCCAACTTGCCCACACCGCCAAACATGTCCCATCTATACAAGATCCATCTACTTCTCTTTGGCCCATTTCCCTCTAAAACTTTCCTTTCTATGTACCCGCCTAAATGTTTCTTAATCGTTGCGATAATACTTGACTCATCTATGTCCTCTGGCAGCTCGTTCCGTACACCCACCACCCTTTGTGTAAAAAAGTTACCCCTCAGGTTCCTATTAAATCTTTCACCCCCTTACCTTAAACCTATGTCCTCTGGTTCTCGATTCCCCTACTCTGGGCAAGAAACTTTGTGCATCTACCTGATCTATTCCTCTCATGTTTTTGTGCACCTCTATAAGATCACCCCCATCCTCCTGCGCTCCAAGGAATAGAGTTCTCCCGTGCCCAACCACTCCCTATAGCTCAGACCCTTGATTACTGATTCATTGATTCAATTCCCTCCTCACGGGTTACAGTGGAACCTTGTTAGGTAAAGCTGCAGTTGAGACAGTCAGAGGTTGTATGGTTAATTCTCAATCCAGAAATGTGCTGGAATTTCTGGAGCAGTGCTGAGGGAGTGCCACAGTGCCAGAGGAGGTGTCGATGGACTTGGCAAGTGATTTAGGGTCTGGCTGCTCTTTGTGGGGAATGTAAAATATTTCAATAGTCATCCCAGGGCAGAGGTCTGATGCTGCAGGAGTTGCAGAAATGCAAAGGGGTTTTGGCCATGAATTACTCCCAGAAAAATTAATCTGGCCTGTTTTACATTCTTGTTCATAGGAGCCTGATATGTGAAAATTAGTTATGCCATTTCCTTCAAGGCATTGACTGTTCTTGAAAAATACCTCGTTGTCTGGAAGTACCTTGATACATCCAGAAGCTGCAGAAGGTGCTATAGAAATGCACATATCTGTCAGAAATTGCTAATTCGCATGCCGCAGTCTCAGAGGACAGTCAGGGAGAGCCTGACCCTCACATGGCAGAGTTGCTGATTGATCAGATTATAATCCATTTCACATGGTTAAAGAAGATACAGGGGAGGGCAGGGTTGTTATACACAGAGAGTGGTGGGTTCTTAGGATGCAATGCCAGGAGCAGTGGTGGAGGCAGATATGATAGTGACATTAAGAGGCCTTTAGATGGGAACATGGATGTGCAGGGAATGCAGGGATGTGGATCACGTGCAGGTATAGAAGATTAGTTTAATTGGGCATCATGTCCAGCACAGAAACTGTGGGCCGAATGGCCCGTTCTTGCACTGTACTGTTCTATGTTCTATGGGTCTGACGCAGTTGGTCTTGGTGAGCAGCTCACCGACCCTCAGAGGGAGAAAGCCAAGGATATCTCAGGGTCTAAAGATTCACCTCACTCAGGTCCAATAGCCCAGACTACGCTTGCCCCGATTCTTTAGTTTAGTTTAGAGATACTACTTGGAAACAGGCCCTTCGTGCCATCGAGTTCATGCTGACCATTGATCATCCGTCCACACTAGTTCTATGTTATCCATCCTATGTTTTTCATTCGCTCCCTAAACACTAGGGGCAATTTTACAATGAAACTAATCATTCTAGTTTGGTCAATCAATAACTCTGGTTAATGGTTCCATCGGAGCAGTTTTTAAGCCAACATGGGGCCACTTCTCACTGCCAGCTCAGTTGCCACAAGGACGGCACAGAGGCACGGTGGTAGAGTTGCTGCCGCACAGCGCCAGAAACACAGATTTGATCTTGACTACGGGTGCTGTCTGTACGGAGTTTGTACGTTCTCCCTGTGACCGCGTGTGTTTTCTCCGGATGCTCCGGTTTCCTCCCACATTCCAAAGGAGTGCAGGTTTGTAGGTTAATTGGTAAAGTGTGTAGAATAGAACTAGGTCGTGTGGTCGCTGGTCGGCACAGACTCGGTGGGCCGAAGGGCCTGTTTCCAAGCTGCATCACTAAACTAAGCTAAGCAAAACTAAACAAAATGGCGGCTGTTGCAGTAAAGCTCAGTGTTTGTAGGTATGATGGCAGAGAATCATCTCCGTAAAGCACCAGCAAGGGAACACACACACTTACAGCAAAGACAGTGAAGACCCAGTTCTTCGGTAGACGCCTTGCTTCCATGTAGTTCTCATTGATGTAGTCGTTCAGGTGTTCCATCGACCAGACTGTGTCCTCCTTCATCTCACTGTACCTGGCATGCTTTTTCTGGATGGACTGTGGATAGGAAAGTTTCAAAGCTGCGATTAGTCACAGAGTGATGGTGAAACATATCCACATCTCACAAAGAGTGGGGAGAGAGGCAGATGGAATATACATACCCCTTCTGGTAAATACAAGGTTAACAGTTCAACAAAAGAGCAATTGCAGCGTTTTAGTCCTGTGGATGTGCTAAAGGTGGTTGAGGGATTGAGGGGGAGAAACAGTGAGGTAGAAAACATGGAATGGGGATCTAGGGGAGAGATTAGATCTGGCGGGGAGGAGTGGCACTGTGGCGCAGCGGTAGAGTGGCGCAGCGCCAGAGACCAAGGTTCGATCCTGACTGTAGGTGCTGTCCATAGGGAGTTTGCACGTTCTCCCCGTGGGTTTTCTCCGGGCGCTCCAGTTTTCTCCCACACTCCAAAGACGTACAGGTTTGTAGGTTCATTGGCTACGGTGAAAAAAATGTCCCCATTGTGTAGGATAGTGCTAGTGCTAGTGTACGGGGTGATCGCTGGTCGGCGTGGACTCGGTGGGCCGAAGGGCCTGATTCCATGCTGTACCTCTAAAGTCGAAAGTCTAAGGTCTGAAGCATGGTAGATCTGATCTGACAATAAGGCCTGCTTGCCCCAGATCACGGACAAGGCTAAGATGGGCTGCTCTCATTGATGGGACAGCCTCTCTCCATCCCACAGCTTGGTTGATCGAGCCCTGGGAAAACGATGTTGGTGCATTGACTCTATAGCACTGACCACGCTCAGCTCCGTCCCATTATTATCACTCTTTTGCAGCGTCCTTTGGGGCGGCACGGTGGCGCAGCGGTAGAGCTGCTGCCTTACAGCACTGGGTTAGAACCCGACTATCCGACCCGTAGTATGTGCATTCTCCCTGTGACTTGCGTGGGTTTCCTCTGGGAGCTCCGGTTTCCTCCCATATTCCAAAGATGTACAGGTTTGTAAGTTGTAATTGGCTTTGGTAAAAATTGTAAATTGTTCCTAATGTGTAGGATAATGCTAGTTAGTGTATGGGGAACGCTGGTCGGTACGGGTTCAGTGGGCCGAGGAAGGCCAGTTTTTGCACTGTATCTCCTCAACTAAGACTAGCCCAAACTAAACTAAAGCTGCTGCCTCACATCGCCAGAAACTCAGGTTCAATCCTGACTTCGGGTGCTGTCTGCGTGGAATTTGCATGTTCCCCCTGTGACCGTGTGGTTTCCTCCAGGAGCTCGGTTTTCTCACACATCCCAAAGACGGGCGCGTTTGTAGGTTAATTGGTCTCTGTAAAATTGCACATAATGTGCAGGGAGTGGATGAGATTCTGGGATAACATAGAATTAGTATGAACGGGTGATCGATGGTCGGCCTGGGCTCGGTAGACCGAAGGGCCTGTTTCCATGGCTGCATCGCTGAACTAAACTGAACCTGATTGTTTTCAAATGGAACAAATGGCTCTTTCAAAACATTTCCAACACAAGGCATTGGGTACTTCTGAGTTAAAATATTTTCTTTGAAAATGCACCTGTAATGCTCTTTTGGACAGTTTACAAATTGAAGTTGTTCCTGACGTCTCAGATCTAAATCGGGGCGCAAGATTACAACCTTCACGTGGTCCGCCCTGTTTCGACTAATGCAATCAACTCGACGTGCACAAACGGAAGATCAAATAGAACAAGTTCGCCGACAACTTTAGGCTGTGCACGCCACACGAAAGAAGAAGAAGAAGATCTAAATCTGTTTCTTTCAGTCCTGGTGAACATTTGCTTCTCTCAACTGGCAGTGTTTTCGTAAGTTCATATGTTATAGGAGCAGAATTTGGCCATTCGGCCCATCAAGTCTACCCTGCCTTTCAATCATGGCTGATCTATATTTTCAAGAATGACAAAAAATCTAAACATCCTGAAGATTCACCTCCTTGCTGGTGGTCTCAGCTCTCCAGAGATGACTAATGATGACTGGTGTTTTATGTAATAATAGGTATGCAGTATTGGGGAACATATCTCCGCATGAATGTGTGATCTGGTTAAACCAGGCTTGGTGAAACCTTCTGCAGCATTTTGCTTTCATTGACTTCATGCACAGGACAAAGAATGAGCTTCTAGCCGGTGTTTGGGGACGCAGGCCAAGCGTCACCCATGCATTGTACACAGGTACTGAATTACCAGCATTTTTGAGCAAAGCGTTAGGGTCAGATAGGCAATGTGGACACAACAAATTGCACATGCTGGAAATTTGCACGGAACATGCAAGGGCGGCACGGTGACGCAGCGGTAGAGTTGCTGCCTTACAGCGCCAGAGGCACGGGTTCAATCCTGACTACGGGTGTTGCCTGCATGGAGTTTGTACGTTCTCCACGTGACCACAAGGGTTTTCCCTCCCACACTCCAAAAGACGTCCAGGTTTGGAGGTCAATTGGCTTTGGTAACGATTGTAAAATGTCCCTAGTGTGTAGGATAGAGCTAGTGTACGGGGATCGCTGGTCGCCGTGGACTCGGTGGGCTGAAGGGCCTGATTCCATGCTGTATCTCTAAAGTCGAAAGTCTAAAGTCTGCAGCAGGGTAGATCTGATCTAACGACAATGCCTGCTTGCCCTGGATCACGGACAAGGCTAAGATGGGCTGCTCTCATTGATGGGACAGCCTCTCTCCATCCCACAGCTTGGTTGATCGAGCCCTGGGAAACCGATGTTGGTGCATTGACTCTAAAGCTGTACGGGGATCGCTGGTCGGTGCGGACACAGTGGGCCGAAGGACCTGTTTCTAAGGTGTATCTTTAAAACAAAATCTAAAATAAAACACAGGATGGTAGAATAAGTCAGGACATGTATAGGTGACATTTTGGGTCGGGACCCTCCTTCAGACTGATTGTAGTGTTAACTGTTGGGCCCCAGTAAAGGGGTTGGTCATTCAGCACAGTTTCCGGGACAAGTCCCATCAACTGGGCCCTAATCCCCGTATTTGAGGGATTGAAATTCTGACCGGGTTACCTGTTCAGGTACAGCTTCTTTACAAAAGCTGTAAACCATGAAGCATTACTTAATGTGTATGAAGGAACTGCAGATGCCGGTCTAAACCAAAGATGGACACAAAATAACCTTCAATAAAATAATTACAAAGAGGACAATGAAAAGCATGGAGGCAGGGGACGGGCAGGTTTGGAGAGGTTGTTGACAAGAGAGGAGGTGGTATTATTAGCCCCTCTCTGGGGTAGCCGGGTAATTGACACCGGGCTAACGAACACCTGCCTTGGATGCACCTGGGGCGGCTCCAGTCTCACCTGCACAATCCCCTGTGCACTGTGGAGACACACGCACACAACACAGCAGAGAAACAACAACCTCCTTTGGTTCCCTTGTACAGAGAGGGTTTTTGATTTGTGCAGTAATGTGGGACAGGTGATCCAATTCTACCACGTTGGAGACCCTCGGTCTGCCTTTGACCGGACCCGACTGCAGTTTGTCTTGCACTAAACGTTATTTGTGTTATTCCCATGAGCATGTATTGATGCACTGTGGATGGCCCGATTGTAATCATGTACTGTCTTTCTGCTGACTGGTTAGCGCACAACAAATGTTTTTCATTGTACTTTGGTACACGTGACGGTAAATAAACTCAAGTCAACATCGATCTTTGTATTTATTTCTATAAATAAATAGTGGGAGGCTTGAGGCAGGCGGTCTCTGGGTATCTCAGTGCCACTGGCCTTTTGACTTTAAATAAATTTAATTCAGGGAAAGAGCAGAGAGTGGGGTTATTTAGACTGCTCCATCAAAGGCCCTTCCAGTGTGGGCGCGGCTCATTGGGAGTACACCACAGCTCCGAGATTAGAAGTGTTGCAGAACATGAAAGAGGTCAGGGGTTACACAAAAAGCTGGAGAAACTCAGCGGGTGCAGCAGCATCTAAGGAGCGAAGAAGACAGGCGACGTTTCGGGTCGAGACCCTTCTTCAGACTCCTTCAGTCTGAAGAAGGGTCTCGACCCGAAACGTCGCCTATCTCCTTCGCTCCTTAGATGCTGCTGCACCCGCTGAGTTTCTCCAGCTTTTTGTGTAACCCTTGATTCTCCAGCATCTGCAGTTCCCTCTTTAACAACATGAAAGAGGTCAGGCCTGTGCAGCCTCCTCACAACTCACAATATTACATTTGTTCCCCTCATCCAGTTCACTGACACACACCTTGTACGGCTGAGGCCCAGGCATGAATCCCTGCACTATTCCACTCGTCACAGCCTGCAGCTCAACCCACTCACTCTCTCCTTCTTGTCTCAACAAATTTCAGTCTATGCCAACATATTATTCCCCAGGCCGATGTGCCTTCATGTTGCAGCCAGGCCTCTTGTGTGGGACTTTACCCAGGGGCTCTGAATGTCCAGACCAAACCCACTGGTTCCCCCTCAAGTACTGACCAGTCAGTCACTTACTTAAAGACAGAAAGACAAGGAACAGTAGAAACTGGTTTACTAAAAAAGACACCATGTGCTGGATTAGCTCAGGGGGCCAGGCAGTATCTCTGATAAGGTGTGTAAGAAGGAACTGCAGATGCTGGTTTAAACCAAAGATAGACACAAAAAGCTGGAGTAATGTGAGTTCTTCTCTCATTTCCCTTATCCTTAACCAGTCTGAAGAAGGGTCTCGACCTGAAACATCACCCATTCCTTCTCTCCAGAGATGCTGCCTGTCCCGCTGAGTTACTCCAGTTTTTTGTATCTCTGATAAGGTCTCTGGATAAGATATATCTACGGTCCCAACCCAAAATGTCACCCATCCATGTTCTCCAGAGATGCCGCCTGACCCGCTGAGTTACTCCAGCACTTTGTGCCTTTTTTACCTGTTCAAAGACTCTGAGTTCATTTATCAAACTCAACTTTTCCCCCATGGTTCTCTGCTTTCTCTGTCCACGCCCCTTAATATTTTCTATCTGTATTCTTATCAATACATTGTACTGCAAGATTTACATAATGTGTAGGAAGGAACTGCAGATGCTGGTTAACACTGAAGAGAAACATTAAATCCTGGAATAACACAGCGGGTCAGGCAGCAGCTCTGGAGAAAAGGAATTGGTAACTTTTCAGGTCCAGACCCTTCTGCAGACTGAGGCAGATGGTCCGTCTTAAGAAGGGACCCGACCTGATCACTCACAAGGGGAAATTCCAGATGATATTTTCCATTTGCTCCACTTACCTGGTTGGTCAGGTGACTTGTCAGATCATCGGAGTAGGGGTCGTATTTGTTACAGGACAACTTCACGTAACCGTGACAGAAGAAGACCATGTAGGGGGAAGTGCAGGCGATCAGGAAGTAGGAGCGGATGTCAAACTTCCGCCCTTCCAGCAGCAGAGGTCTCTGCACGTACCTGTTTGGTGAGCAGAGGAATGGTTTCAGTATAATTCCTGGAATGCAAGAACGATTCATCATCTCCACGCCTCCCGCTAACCCCACAGCACACATTTCACCTTCAGCTTTAGGGGCAGCACATTGGGGCATCGAGTGGAGCTGCTGCCTCAGAAGGCCAGCGACCTGGCTTCAATCCTGACCTCAGGTGCTATCTGTGCAGAAGTTGCACCTTCTCCCTGTGACCACATGGGTTTTACCCCAACATCCCAAAGATGTGCGGGTTTGTAAGTTAATTGTAGCAATGTTACAAAATTTTGAGATTTAAAAAATCAAGTCTGCAATTTATCCCATCAGATAAAGCATAAAAAGAAGTTTAATTTGACACCTAATTCACTTTCATCTATTCAGTATTAAAAAGGCTATGGCCATTTTCATACTCGGAAATTAGCATCTTGTTCCCCATTGCCTTTCCATTGACTTAACTCAAAAGCTGTGATCTAGGACAGTCAAAAGCCCATAACTTTCTTAAAAATTAAGAGAGTTCAATGAAATTTTCAGTTATTATGGATTGAAGCATTCTGAAACAAATATGAACCAATCTTACTTGGATGACCTGAAATTAAAGGATATAATTAGTTAGTTACCTAATTGTAGCTAATTACAAAATTGAATTACTAGATCTAAACATCTATCCATTTCTTAAGAAAAGATAAACATTTTTAAATTGCCTAAGTGTCCAAATAACATTCACACAATAAATCACAATATAACATGATTTAAAAATCTCATTTTCGTGAATTTATAGGCAAAATGGAAGGAATTTAGTGTTTAATTCCTGTAAATTAATGGCCATTTAAATCAACTTGCGAGTGGGTTTTAGTGGAATGCGGTGGATTGGAACGATGCGGTTTGTGGTGAATTTAACCCACAGTCGGCAGGAAAAACACTGCCGGTTCGTATATATGTTTTGTCCCCATTTCACAAAATGAAAATGTGATTAAATTTCCTAAGAACCACGTTTTTATGTAAAAATAAACTGTGTACCTTCTATTCTCCCCTACGTAAAATCCTTCCCGTTGTCGGCGCTCACGGCTTTAGAAGATGATTTTTAAATTACTCTAGCTAATAAATGATCTAGTGTAGTTTAAAAATACCTTCATAAAACAAATGTCGGAGCGATTTCTCTTTAGCGACGAAATCCCGAGATGGATCGACTTGAACTGTCTGGTGAAAAACGGCACTTTAAACCGACCCCCCTCTGAAAGGCGCCGAAGTCGTGCACGCGGGGAGTGGCAGAACTGCAGCGCCGCTCAAGGTAAGTATTGTAACATACCTATTAATTGGCCTCTGAAGATTGCTCCGAATGTGTAGTGAGTGGACGTGAAAGTTGGATGATGCAGAACTAGTGTGAACGCACAATCGATGGTCCTTGTTGGGCCTGTTCCCATGCTGTATCTCTAAACTAAATTAAACTAAACTAAACTCATGTGTCAGTCTTGTTTCAGGCACAAAGCGCCCTTTGCTGAAGCACACGGACCCCACCATTCTCCACAGGGACAGTGAATCGGAGCAGGAGTAGGCCGCCCGACTCCTCAATCCTGCCACACCCTTCACTATGAGCATGGCTGGCCTCAACCTCCCCACTGCCCCAGTTCCCTGCAACACTCAATCCCTCAACCTTTTAAATATTTATCTCTCTCCTCCAGAAAAATCTCTGAAAGTGCAGCCTTCTCACCCCAGGGCCAGAGAGTTCCAGAGATTCATCACTTCATCAGAGATCAAGTTTCTCCGCATCTCAGCTTTAAATGACCTGCCCCTTATCATGTAATTCTGCCCCATGGTTGAGACCGTCTCACTATTCAGGCCCCCTTTAGATGTTAGTTGCAGAAGGTTACCCCTCATTACAAGTCATGAGTTATGTCAAGCGTATTTTATTGTCGTATGCTTGGAAACAGAACAATGACTTTCTTACTTACAGCAGCACAAGAGATATGTAAACAGCCCTTTACCCCATTGCTCCCCACTGCAGTTTAATGAATTTGAGCCTGGGTGATATCAAACCCTCACCTACACCCTGCACTCAATTTACTGTGGCAAATTAATCTACTACTCTGAAAGTCTTTGAGAAGTGGGAGAAAATTGGAGCACCAAGGGGGAACACACGCAGTCTCGGAGAACGTGTAAACTCCACCCAGTGAGAACCCGAGCTGAGGATCATGCCTGGGTTTTTGCCGTTGTGAGGTATCACCCGGCTGAACAACCATATCTGAGAAAGGAAGTTCTTGCAATGGAAGGAGACAGGATAGGTTAATTGGTTAAAGAAGGAACTGCAGATGCTGGAAAATCGAGGGTAGACAAAATGCTGGAGAAACTCAGCGGGTGCAGCAGCATCTATGGAGCGAAGGAGGTAGGCAACGTTTCGGGCCGAAACCCTTCAAACACTTTAATTGGTTCATGGGATAACAACACTGATGCATGGGGAGATATTGGGATCATGGGCTGACTTGTCAGAAGAATAAGGGAGCCTCAAGAGACTGCTCAAGCTGTAATCTGTAGCCAAAAAAGGAGAGCTGCTGGAGGAACTCAATGGGTCAGGCAGCATCTGCGGAGGAAGTGGGCAGTTGGCGTTTTGGGTTGAGACCCTTCAACTAGCTAGAATGAGAGGGGAGTTCTTTGCAACAAAAAACAGATTTGGAGAGATTCGATGCAGGTAGGATGTTTGAGAGAATGGGGAGTGCCAAGCATCAACCACTGCGCCTCAGATATGGGGGAGGGTCATTTAGAGCTGAGATGAAGATAAAACAGCAACTGACTGGTGCTGGTTCTGTGCACAGTTCTGGTCTACACTACAGGAAGGAAATGACTGCAGTGGGGAGCAGGTGAGCAGCTTCATTAAATTGATGCTGGGCTGCAGAATGACTGTGATGACAAGAGAGCGGAGGGGTAGGTTGGATCGAAAGGCGGCTGAGGGGAAAATTACCTGAACATGAGCACCATGAGACTGGATGAACAGGGAGGATGAATGGTTCTTGGAAGAGAGATCCGCCACTAGGAGACATAGATTCTGGATAATTGATAGAGGATTAAACGCGAGTAGGAGGTACAAGATCAGCCATGTTTTAATAAAAGATGGAGTGGGTAAGGCAGGAGGGAGTGCAGGATAACCCTCTCCAGTTTCTGTCTCCTATGTTCACTCAGCGATGGTGGGTCTGGAGCTCGTAAACCTTCATCACATGCCTAGAGGAGGAAAGAGCCCTGATCTGCAGGGTTCCGGTCTAATTGCTGGGGAATCGCAGGAACTAAAATGGTTCAATGTTTGGCTAACGTGGATATATTGGGCTGAATGGCCGGCATCCGGCTGGAACCTGATTGTAAACATGTACAGCCTTTCTGCTGACTGGATAACACACAACAAAAGCTTTTCACCATATCGGTACACGTGACAATAAACTAAACTAAACTAAGCCATGAGAAACTCTTTCTAGAGACAGAACGGTTAGTAATGCAAGGACACGGATTTCAGGAGGTTGTCAAGACAACCCGCATTCTCAAGCCAATTGGAGCACAGAAATTGGTGTCCAGTTCATCAATCTGCCCACAGCAGTTGGATATTCAGCAGGTAATATGTTTTAAAGTTAGCTAATACATGAATATTGGCCATAAAATGGAGAACTAATCTGCTGACCTTTGAAATCTCATCACAAGACCCTTTGTGCTCTGTGAGAAAGGTTTGACGTCCATTTGTTTGGTTTACTAAGTTTAGAGATACAGCATGGAAACAGGCCCTTCGTCCCACCGAGCCCATGCTGACCATCGGCCCCTAGTTCTGTGTATTCCCACTTTTGCATCCACTCGCCACACTCTTGGAGTAATTTTTTAGAGGTCAACTGACCTACAAGCCTGATGTGGGAAGGAATTGGAGCACCTGGAGGAAACCCATGCGGTCACAGAGAGAACGTGCAAACTCCGCACAGACAGCACCCGAGGTCAGGATCGAACGCTGTCTCCGGTGCTGTGAGGCGGCGGCTCTACCTGCTGCACGACTCTGCCGCCATAAACTCTGAAGGTTGCTATATCTGAGCTGCAGTGCACCTCAGTATTTCCCCGAGGCCTAGCTCTCGAAGGCCCAGCTCTTGATGCTGGGACCTCTTAGCCTAGATATGGCCGCACAACAAAGTCGGACTGCTGCACCGAGGCTGCAAACCAAAGTAACAGCAAAGCTTTAATTTGACACATTCCATTAACTCTGGCCACAAACGCTGCGGTTTGCACTCTGTGAGATTGTCCCAACTACCTTTGCACAATTCTGCTGAAGGGTAGGCTACTGTAAGTCGTCTTGCAGTGACCATTCTGCTCCAGGCTTTCCACCTTCTTACGAAAGTCCAACAAGTCAGCTTGACACTTCAGAAGGAAGATTCCTCGACCCAGGTTTGATCCACCAGGTTTTGAAATCCAAATGGATCCATCTGTGTGCATAGAAACAAGGTAACAAGCCTTCAGCAGAAGAAAGCAATGGTTCCCCAAGAGGGTAAAACAGTTCATTGCCTCAGTCTTGTTTTGGTTCTTTCTTCCCTCAGGTCACCGTGAGGAAGGTGAGAGGGCAGTCAACACCAACCGTCCAATCCCACTGACTTCCCAGTCCCATGGGAGGACTGCCTGCAATGGTAGTTTGGGAGATTATGATGCCGGTGGTAGAAATGCGACAAACTCGAATGGCACCCCCTTTAATGCAGGACAGCAAATTGTAATATGTCTGATTGCAATGCAGCTAATTAAAACGGAGAAAACGAATGCAGCAGCTGTAATGCAGAAGCTATAATGTAGCAACTCTAACATAGCCACTATAATGCAGCAAAAGTAATGCAGCAACTGTAACGCAGTAACTACAGTTTATCACAGCAGCGGTAATGCAAGAGCTGTTATGAAGTTGGCTATTATAATTTCAGATATTTATATCAGGTCACCCCACAGCCTCCTTTTGTTCAAGAAGAAACACACCTAGACCATCTAGTCTGTCCCCATAATGAAAGTCCAATCCAGGCATCACCCTGGTGAATCCCCTCTGCACCCCCCCAGCGCACCCCCATCCTTCATAAAGTGTGGGGACCAGGACTGTTCACAATATTACAAGTGCGGCCTAACCAATGTGTTATAACGTGTAGGAAAGAACTGCACATGCTGGTTTAAATCGAAGGTAGACGCAAAATGCTGGAGTAACTCAGCAGGACAGGCAGCATCTCCGGAAACAAGGAATGGGCGACGTTTCCGGTCGAGACCCTTCTTCTGACTGATGAGAAGGGTCTCGACCTGAAACGTCACCCATTCCTTCTCTCCAGAGATGCTGCCTGT
Organism: Raja brachyura; assembly: GCA_963514005.1. The sequence goes on from OY740811.1 coordinate 17,151,323, forward strand.
CCCGCTGAGTTACCCCAGCATTTAGGGTCTACCAATGTTTTATAACGTTGCAACACAACCTCACAGCCCTTATATTCTACACATCGATCTGTGATGCAGCATTTTCCAAGGTCAGGCAGAAAGAATACCTCCCATAATTTCAAAGAAAGCCAAACGTTCACTTTTCACATCCATGCGATATGTTTCAGGAAAGAATTCTTCCATCTTCAAGATCCTAGAAACAAATGAATTTGCGTTTACATATTGTGTATGTGTCAACGCACTACACAGTAAAACTACCGGACGATTGTATGGAGGTGTTTGTCATGGATCCTGATTCGCGGGTGAAACTGTGCGCTGGGTGAGAGTTGTCAGCCAAAGTGCACTGAGTGGATTAACAAGGGCTGGGTGAATTGAAGGAACCAGCAAAACAATGAGGGTGGCTCCGAGGAGAAATCTTTGCCAGGACACTAGGACGGGGTGGTGAAGAAGTTGTTAGGCGCACTTGCCTTCATCGCTCAGGAAACTGACTACAGGACTTGGGACATCACGATACAAGGTGAGGATTGAACAAAGGCCACCAGAGCTGTGAAGCAGTGGTTCTATCAGTTGCACCACTGCGCTGCTGCATCTGTCCATGAGAGATCTGTGGGACATGTTTTTCAAATGGAGGACGGCGGATATCTTGCACGAGCTGCTAGAAGAGGTGGTGGAGGCAGATACGATTACAATGTTGAAAAGGCATTTGGATAGGTTCTTGGATAGGAAAAGAGCAGAGGGATGTGGGTCGAATGCACAGAAATGGGATAGAAAGGAATGGCGTAGAAATCATAAAGTCATGTGATAAGAGCAGAATTAGGGCATTCGGCCCATCGCCTACGCCATTCAATCATTGTTGATCTATCTCTCCCTCCCAACCCCATTCTCCCCATAACCCCTGACACCCGTACTGACCAAGAATCTATCTATCACTGCCGTAAAAACATCTATTGAGTTGGAAAATAATTCCAGATTCACCACCCACTGACTAAAAAAGTCCTCCTTATCTCCTTCCTAAAGGAATGTCCTTTAATTCAGAGGCTATGACCTCTAGTTCTATACTCTCCCACACTAGTGGAAACATCCTCCCCATATCCACTCTATCCAAGCCTTTCCAAATCATGGTCGGCATGGATGAGCTGTGTTCATGGGCCCATTTCTGTGCTGTGTGAAATTGTTGATGCTTTCAGTCAGACTGTGATGTATTGATATTGAGGACTAAGTCCACGACTGTCTCTAAATTAATAGGAAAGGTTTGGAGAAATATGGGCCAAACCTAGGCAGGTGGGTTTAGTGTAGAAGGGGCATCTTGGTTGGAATGGGTTCAGTTGGTGCAAAGGGCCTGTTTACGTGCTGTACAACTCTATGACATGATCTGACCCCAACTAGAACAGAAAATCATGTTGGCTCTTTGAAACAAATATTCAGTCAGTTTTGTCCCCATTCTACACCCCTATTTGTAGAGGCTTCCAGAGACTCAACAGGTCACATCTGATGTGGTTTCTGCAGCTTTCCCCAATTGTACAACACTCTCACCATCTCCTTGAAGTACCTCATTTTACAGGCACCATGTTCTCAACCTCTCTCAACTCCATTTCCCCACACTACATGGGATTCTTTCAGCGAGAAGCTTTTGACAACAGTTGGTGCAAGATTCAACATTTATCCGCCTCTTATAACATCTCCCGTGTAACATCATGGTCAGATGAGTGACCATGTTCCCACTCAATGTTGTTGTTGTTATGAAAAGCTAGAGGGAAGAGTTCACTCACTTTGGATGCACAATGGATCTATATTTGGCTACAGCCTGCTGGTAGCTCTTTAGGATGGAACAGAGGCCAACTTTGGTGGTCAATAGCCTGTTGTTTGGAATCTGGTTTAAAAGCTGCTTACCTATCACAGCATCAAAAGCAAAAACATATTAATCATCAGAGGAAGAAAATAAAATGTAAAGTTTTTATAGATAATAAACATTTACCAGCCTTAAATCTACTAGGCTAAGGTCTCAGGCGATAGACACAAAATGCTGGAGTAACTGAGCGGGGACAGGCAGCATCTCTGGAGAGAAGGATTGCACAAATTTTCGGGACAAGACCCTTTTTCAGACTCATCTGAAGTAGGGTCTCGACCCGAAACGTCACCCATTCCAAATCTCCAGAGATGCTGCCTGTCTCGCTGAGTTACTCCAGCATTTTGTGTCTATCTTCGGTTTAAACCAGCATCTGCAGTTCTTTCCTACACATAAGGTGCCAGGAGGCTCTCTTATGTATAATGTATATAAACAGGTCAGACGGTGCCTATGGACTGACATCTCTTTTGTATGCAATGGTTCGGGTGTCTCCCTGACTCCCTGCTACTTCATTTAAGGGGGCGTGGATGCCATCGGGAATGCCAACATTTATTGCCTCTCCCTAATTTCCCCTGCTTTTGAGAAGATCATAAATTGGTAGATCTTGAGTGACACAGCTGGAGTAACTCAGCAAAGTTACTCAAAGTTACCCCAGCACTTTTGTGTATTAACCAGCATCTGTAGTTCCTTGTGTCTACGTGGATTTTTATGACATTGTGATTATTTCACAGAGACTGTCCCTGCTTATATTTAAGCATTGATGATACATAAATGCAACTTCTCCTACATTAGGTTTTGTATTCAGGAATCTGAATTGGCCTGTCAGTCAGGAAATTTAACCATTCCATTACACCACAAACCTTCTCTAGAATGAACTGGTTTCTCTGTGATATGAAGTATATCGGGAACCTCCTGAAATTCAATGCATGGATGTCTGGCAGTAAACAAGCTTGAAATGTTTTTGTTTTTTAGGATTACAGCATAGAAACAGGCCTTTCAGCCCATCAAGTCTATGCCGACCATTGAACATCCATTCACAGTAGTTCTTTGTTGTCTCACTTTCTCACCTACTCCCCACACACCAGGGGCGATTTACAGAGACCGATTAACCCACAGACCTGTACGTCTTTGGGATGTGGGAGGAAACCGAAGCACCCGGAGGAAACCCACACAGTCACAGGGAGAAGGTGCAAACTCCACACAGACAGCACTCGCAGTCTGGTAACCTGAAACTCAGGTTTCTGGCATAGTGGGGCAATAACTCTACCAGCTGTTTCACCTCTCTTTGTAAAAAAGACTGCTGATTGCATACGAAGACCAGAGGCCCAAAACCTCAGTGTGATATAAGGAGACATGCGGGGGTGGGGGTATCACTTGCTTGATCTCCTGTGGGGTTGGTTGCTCCTGGTTCAGAGTTACGAAGGAGCATTTAGTTTAGTTTAGAGATATAGCACGGAAACGGGCCCTTCGGCCCACCGAGTCCGCACCGACCAGCAATCCCTGCACATTAACACTATCCGACACACACTAGGGCCGATTTTACATTTATCCCAAGCCAATTTACTTACAACCCCCCCTGTACGTCTTTGGAGTGTGGGAGGAAACCCAAAATCTTGGAGAAAACCCACACAGTCACAGGGAGAACGTACAAACTCCGCACAGATAAGCACCCAGTCAGGATTGAACCCGGGTCTCTGGCGTTGTAAGGCAGCAAATACAGTATACTGCTGCGCCACCGTACCACCCAGCCAAACAGACAAGACTGTCTTCACTCTGATATCTGCCCAGATGTCCACTGGAATCCATGCGGTTTATTCAGATGATAATAAACAGAAGGAAGGATAATCTTAGCACACGTCTAAGCTGCAGCCAGAGGAACACAAGCAAGCCGTGCACAGGGCGAGAGCTCACAGGGCCAGGCATTCACTCTCTTCAAACAAGGCAACGATTAGAAAAGTTAGAAATAAATCACTTTCATGTAACAAAATCATAGTTTATAAAGACAATGCACGATGCATCTTATCAGTGGGAGAAGAATAAGGAAGTGAAAGAAAGAAGGACAAATCTTCATTCTAAGATATCACTGGAGTTGGACAGCAAAGCATTCTCCTCTCATAGTGAAACTAAACATTCAACCACGGCAGAGAGCTGAGATTGAGGTTGTCTTGTGTTACAATTTACCTCATCTCCTCTATTACATTCATTACTTCGATAGCCCTTTACCTTCTTGGAAGTATTGGAAGTTGGCCGCCACATTAGTTTCACACCATTTAAAAAAGTAGTCACATCTGGTATTTTCACTGATTCGCTTCCAACCCTGGTCCTCACAAAAGCCAACAATGCTGTATTAAATAGAAAGAAGGAAATCTTAACATGCAAGATGGTGAACGCACCAAAATGATAGCACGCTCCTTACCATGGACTGTTTGAGGTCATGTTCACCAACTGCTCGATAGAGCTGATGTTACACAAGGTCACACACATAGAAAATATGGTTCAACTTTAGATGCAGCGTCCTGCGTCCATTTTATGGCCTTATCTGTCTAAAACCTGTGAACCATTTGCCAGATGGAACTAGCCTCTTGCTAACTAAAGTTTCCCATTTCCAATGTCTTGGTGCTTGGAAATCTCATCCCCGCAGTATCCATGCACAATGTCTTTCCTTAAATAAAATGTGTAAAATTGGACAGCAATATTTGGACACTTAAATTGGGTGGTTTGTAGATAATGAAGTTGGTTGTCAAAAAATTTCAGCAGGATCTGGATCGGTTGGGCAGGTGGGCTGAGGAATGGTTGATGGAATTGAATACAGAGAAGTGCGAGGTGTTGCATTTTGGGCAGTCGAACAAGGGCAGGACTGACACAGTGAGTGGCAGGGCTTTGGGGAGTGTTGTAGAGCTGAGGGATCTATGAGTGCAGGTACATGGTTCCTTGAAAATGGCATCACAGGTAGATTGGGTGGCCAAGAAATAATTTGGCACATTGGCCTTCATCAGTCAGAGTATTGAGTATAGATGTTGGGAGGACATGTTACAGTTGTTCAAGACAGTGGTGAGGCCACATGTATTGCGTTCAATTTTGTTCACCATGTTATAAGAGAGATGTCAAGTTGGAAAGGGTGCAGGGAAGATTTACAAGCATGTCGCCAGGGATGGAGTGACTTTGCAATGGGTTAATTGGGATAGATAAGACTTTGCCTTCCATCACAGTAAAGAGGAGCTTCACTGTGATGGATGTTTGTGTTTGTTGAACCCCAATGAGGTTCAAATGACAATAAACGGTATTGTATTGTGTTGTACTGTATTGGATTGTTTATTTTCGGGAGGCGGCGGAGAGTGGACTTGATGGAGACGAACAAATGGTCTCATTGGTTAGAACTAATAGGATCAAGCTGAGGCTGGCAAATTGGATCAAAGAATGGCTTGATAACAATAGGCAAAGGGTAGTTGGAGAAGGATGATTTCTTAATCATCATTTCTTAATCTAAGGCAGGTACGGGATACTGAGTTGGATGATCAGCCATGATCATATTGAATGGCGGTGCAGGCTCAAGGGCCGAATGGCCTACTCCTGCACCTATTTTTCTATATTTCTATGAGAAGGACTTTTTTTCACACAGAGAGTGGTGGGTCTCTGGAACTCTCTGCCACAGAGGGTAGTTGAGGCCAGTTCATTGGCTATATTTAAGAGGGAATTAGATGTGGCCCTTGTGGCTAAGGGGATCAGAGGGTATGGAGAGAAGGCAGGTACGGGATACTGAGTTGGATGATCAGCCATGATCATATTGAATGGTGGTGCAGGCTCGAAGGGCCGAATGGCCTACTCCTGCATCTAATTTCTATGTTTCTATGTTTCTATGTTTAATTGGAAGTCTGTGACCAGTGGTATATGCAATGATCGGTCATGGGGCCTTTACTCTTTGTGATGTGAATGCAGGAAGTATGACTAGTGAGTTTGCGTATGAAATGAAAATCTGTGGTATTGTAGATAGTGAGCTACATTCCACTCCATCAAATAGCAGTCTCCATACTCAGGATACATCGTGCCAGAATTCGTATAATGAATTGCAACCGGTCTTTTTGATAGGCAAAATGTAGGCGAAATGTTTTTCAGGAATGTACCCCTTTTAACCTGTTCGCTGCCAAGTTTATTTCCCCACTATTGGCCATGACCCGAGTGGACTCAGGGGTGGCACTGAACAGGTTAAAGCCGAGGAATCAGCGGTTGTGCACTGTCCATGAAAGACACGGCCATAACTGAGAACCCGTGATGAAGTCCACCTTTATACCTACAGGTCAGTCCCATTTGTTCCTGAGACATAGAAGATGGGCTTGTCATCTTCCTTCCTGGGTTTGAGGACCTTGGGACTCACGACTCCTTTCGCGTTCTGAAGAATAATCCCATTGCGAAGCTTTATGTTTTCAGTCTTATTTTGTTGTACATCTGTTCCTGCAGTGAAGGATCGGGGGGGGGGGGGGGGGTTCAGGGTAGGAGTTGGGAGTTGGGAACAAATCACAACACAGAATATTTTCAGAAACATCATAATCATAGAAGGGTATTCCCTCAGCCTCCCTCACTGCAGCGAAAAGTAAACCAATCTCTCCAATCTCCACCCATAACTAAAGTCTATGACCCTTAAATGTACACATCAGAAACGGGCCCTTCACCTCATCAGGTTCACACAACATTTGTGCTTGTCCACACTAATCCCATTAGATCCATAGCCTTCTATACTTTGCTTATGCAAGTGGCTGTCCAATGGTCCCTCAAACAGTGAACATATCTGATTCCATCACCGCTTCCGGTAGATAGTTCCAGATATCAATCAGTCTATGTTAAAACTATTTCGTTCAAATCATCTGTAAAATCAGTTTCCCTTGAACACCCTCCTCCACCTGGCAGAACCAGTCCTCGTTCTCAATAACCTCCCTCCTGACACCTCTCACTAAAGCAATCAATAGAAGGGTCCCAACCCAAAACATCATTTATCCCTGTTTACTCCAGCATTTTTTGTTTTTTTTTGTAAACCAACATCTGCAGTTCCTTGTGTCGCCCGTTAAAATCTCTTCCTCTCTCCTTAAACCTTGCTCTCTTGCTTTTGATACCCGTGCCATGGGAAAGATTACATCTATCCTATTTCTGCCCTTTATAAATGTTATATGCCTCTATTAGGTGTCCCCTCAGCATCCCTCACTGCGGCAAAAATGACCATGTCTCATTACCTCTTAAAATAATATAATTCTATTGGTCGGACAGGATCTGCGCTTGACAAAGCCACATCAGCTATCTCTGGTCAATCCCTTTCTTTCCGAGTAATCATTCATTCTCTCCCTCTGAATGTTTTCCTGTATCTTCCCTCTCATTGACTTTAGGCTCACCGGGCTACAGTTGGCAAACTGGGAACATTTGCTGTTGTTCAGGTATAATGTGTTATGAACCCGCATAGGTTCATCCCTGAAGGTTCTCCATTCCAGTAAGAATAAACCCAGCCCATCCAATCTCTCTTTAAAACCACAACCCTCCACTCCAGCCAACATCCTGGTGAATCTCTTATGCACTCTCTCTGTTCATACACCATCCTTCCTGTAGTGCAGTGATCAGAACTGTACACTACATAATGCTACATGTGTCCAGCCAATCTATGCCAAGGCAATTCAAGTGGTCATCTAGCCCCATCTTAAGTGGCACTGCTCCTCCAATCTCTCTCTCCGGGTGATGAAGATTCCCCTCAGATCCCCTCTAAATTTCTTGCCCACTTGCACGCCGGCTAATGCGCCCGCCCATCTCATAGAGGCATAGAGAGTTCCAGAGTGGAACCAGGCCCTTTGGCCCAACTTGCCAACATATCCCAACTACACTGGTTCCACCTGCCTGCGTTTGGTCATAATCCCTCCACACCTGTCCTGTCCATGTACCTGTCTAACTGTTTCTTAAACGTTGGGATAGTCCTCATCTCAACTAGCTCCTCTGGCAGCTTGTTCCGTACACCCACCACCCTTTGTGTGAAAAAGTTACCCCTCAGATTCCTATTAAATCTTTTCCCCTTCAGCTTAAACCTATGCCCTCTCTACTTAATATATTATCCCCTCAGCCTCCCTCACTGCAGCGAAAAGTAAACCAATCTCTCCAATCTCTACCCTTAGCTAAAGTCCTCCAATCTAGGCAAAATCCTGGCGAATCTTCTCTGCCCTTGCAAACACATCCTTTCTGCAGTTTGGTGATAAGAACACAATACTCCCAAAGCAGTTTATCTGTAAAGTTACAACATCATGTCCCAACACTTATATTCTATGCCCTATGCAGTAAAACATATGAAATGCCTTCTTCACCACCCTGTCTGCCTGTGTTGCCACTTGCAGGAGACTACGCACTTGAACCCAAAGGTCTCTGTTCATCAGTATTCCTTAGTATATGTCCTCCCTATTTTGACCCCAAAAATGCATTACCTTACACTCGCTGGGATTAAATTCTACCCGACAATGTATTGGTCAGACAGGATCTGCGCTTGACAAAGCCACATCAGCTATCTCTGATCAATTCCTCTCTTTCTGAATAATCAATAATTCTCTCCCTCTGAATGTTTTCCTGTGTCTTCCCTCTCATTGACGTTAGGTTCACCGGGCTACAGTTGACAAGCTTTCCCCTGCTGCCTTTTTAAAAAAAAATGGGAACATTTGCTGTTGTTCAGTTATAATGTGTTATGAACCCATATAGGTTCATCCCTGAGGGTACGATCTTTTAAATATTTACCTCTCCATGAGAGACAAACAAGTATTCTCTACCTGAATAAACAAGTCAATTCCCTCTCTTTTCTCTCTTTCTCGGTATTGACTCGCTTTCCACACCCGACTCTCTACTGAGTGTTTACAGTGATTCCTGCTATCATTTCGTTTTTTTTAATAACTTTTAAAGTGTTGTAGTGTTGGAACTGGACTGTCGTATTCCAGAAGCACCACTGCATCGTCGAAGCAGCAATGACGGGAGACAGAGGAAATGGTTTGGAATGGATTCTTTACAGGACCCAAGATGAGAGGAGGTTTGGTGAAGACTGCTGTGTGGGAGGTTGTGGGAACCAATTGTCCCTGCACCAGTCACTGGTGCAGGGACAAGAACATTACTTCTGCACTCTCCCCCCTTTGGTTTGCTGTTCTCTCTTTCTGGATAACTATCCAGAACCTTGATTTGAAACCCAGACTTTCCCACTGGGCGATAATAGTTAATTGATTCAACCAACCAGCTCCATGGATTGATAATGCCATGGTTACAGATGGAGGAACCTTTGTGATGCATGCAGCACGTGACAGGGGAAGGTAGTTCACAAGGGAGACACACAACAATAGGTGTGAAGATTTACTAAGTACAGGTACACCACCGATTTTCCGGCAACTGATGGTATGACGCCTCCTTTAATAACAACAATATTAAGAGAGCGCACTAGAAAGTCCTCCTGAAAATATAGCGCCTAGGCTGGGTGAGGCGGGCGATCTTGAATCATTCGGACTTCCGCAGCCGATCGGCGGGCCGAGTTTGAGCCCCGCGGCTGGAGTTCTGGAACTCCGGCCTGGCTGCAGCCACAGATTCAGCCAGGATCTCTGTAAAAACTCTGTTGGCCTGGCAACACGGATAATCCAGCAAGGCTCTGGGACCAAGGGTGCCGGAAAATCAGTGGTGGACCTGCATAACAACCTGCAATCGCTCCAAAGCCGTCCAGTGGCAGAACTTCATAAGAGCCGCTGCCTCCAAAAAGATAGCCAATATCATCAAAGTCCCATCAAAATCTCCCTGACCACACTCTCATCTCACTCCTACCGTCAGGAAGAAGGTACAAGAGCCTGGAAACCATCACCACCATGTTCAAGAAGAGCTAGTTCCCAACAAACCTCAAGCTTTTAAACACTCCACAACACTAACCTCAGCGACTATGAACTTCCGTGGATTGTCTCTGGTTGCACCAAGGACTTTGGTTTTTGCACTATTATTGTGGCTATTCATGCATTGATTTTTAAAAATTATTATTAATGAGTTTAATTGATTGTCACGTGTTTGCAGGCCTGTTAAGATGCTCCAAGTAACAATGTTGGTACATGTGACAATGAAAAACCCATAACTCCCAACTCTTTTCTTGGCCTAAAGGCAATGCCTGGGCATCAGGCAGGGCAATCCTTGCTTTGAGCTGACATACCTGTATCTAATCGGGAAAGCCACTGAGATAATCCAGCACCAGAGAGGCAAAGAGAAATGATTTACAGGTCCTGCTCCTGGTCGCAACCTTCTCGGGGAGTGCTGACTGTGGGGATTCCCAGTTTGGCACGAGTGGATTCAGTTGCCTGTTGCCTTCAGTCAGCTGAAGCTCACTGCTGTTACATGAAAAAGGAGCATGTAAAACTGTTGTAGACCCACTTGTGGCACCTTCTTTAGTTTGGTTCAGTTTAGTATAGTTTATTGTCGCATGTACCGAGGTACAGTGAAAAGCTTTTGTTGTGTACTAACAAGTCAATGCTAAGACTATACATAATTACAATAGAGCCATCCACAGTGTATAGGCCCAATGTGTAGTGTAAGATAAAGTCTAGTAAAGTCCGATTAATGATACTCCGAGGGTCTCCAATGAGGCAGATAGTGGCTCAGGACCGCTCTCCAGTTGTTGATAGGATGGTTCAGTTGCCCGATAACAGCTGGGAAGAAACTGTCCCTGGACCTGGAGGTGTGTGTTGTCACACTTCTATACCTCTTGCCTGATGAGAGAGGGGAGGGGAAGGTGTGACCAGGGTGAGACTCATCCTTGATTATGCTGGTGGACGTGCTGAGGCAGCATGAAGTGTAGATGGAGTCAATGGAAGGGAGTTTGGATTGTGGGATGGTCTGAGCTGTGTCCACAATTCTCTGCAATTTGTTGCAGTCTTGGATGGAGCTGTTCCCGCACCAAGCTGCGATGCATCACGATAAAATGCTTTCTAGGGCACATCCAAAAAGAATGGTGAAGAATGGTAGAAGTTGGTGAGAGTTGTTTGGGACATGCCATACCTCTTAAGCCTTCTAAGGAAGTAAGTGAAGAAATGAAGTAGTGAAGAAAGGACACCTCCAGAAGATGGGATTAGAGAAACTAGAAATTCAAAAATCTTGTACTACATGTAATGTGAATTTCACTCAGAAGGCGGCGGGTATATGGAGGGAGTTCAGGCAAGTATTATTAAAAGACACTTGCGCAGGTACAAAGAAAGGAACGAGGAAAGGTTTGGAGGGATATGGGCCAAACGTGGGCAAATGGGACTAGCTTAGGTGGGACATCCTGGTCGGTATGGATGAATTGGGCTGAAGGGCCTGTTTCATGCTGTATAACTCTATGACTCTAGTCTGTGCACCAGTGAGATTGCCGGTTATAGTTAAAAACAGCAGAAGTTTATTAAAAAACTCATAAAGTGTCAGTGTTGCAAATATGCTAACAAATCCTATTGATCTTGCCCAGCAAATCAGATCAGATGCCGGAAGCTGTTTGTTCCATTGATGTGTGAGAGGAATATCCATGAAGAAATTCCCGAGTTCGTGGACACATCATCCAACCACAAGTAGTGTTGGAAAACTGCACAGGTGCATCTCTGATAATATATGGAAATTATAAAAGAATGTTTCAATTTTTCCCAGATACACATTTTTAACAGCTGACATACTGACAAGATCTTGATAGAGATCTTGTGTCCAGGGTTTTCAATGCTCTTCGTAGCTCTCAATTAATTGTACTGGAATATTTAATTCTCTCCACTGAGTTCGAGCAGCTCTAGCAACACTCCAGAAGCTCAACACTGTGCTGGACAAAGCAGCTTGCCTTAATGGTACCCCATCCACTGCCCTGAACACTCACTCCCTATTTCACGAATCCACAGTGGCTGCAGTGTGTGTCATCTTGAAAATACATTGCCATTTCTTGCCTCGGGTTGTCTGACAGCTTTGGCCAGACACACGTCCTCTACCATCAAAGAAAGCAACAGTAACCGGCTCATGAGAGCATCACCCCGCACATTTTGTCCTCCATTTTCAGTGGATCTAAATCCCAGTGCAGTGCTTTCACCCAATGAGTTGCCACCACTTTCTCCAGAGCAATTGGGAGTGGCCAGTCATTGATGGGCATATCTGAGATACCCTTGGGTCAAAAATGAGTAAATAACAGTCCAAATTAAGGAAAAAATTCTATACCATTCTGCCGTGGTCAAGGGTCAACATAAGACACATATGGCAATAATTTTGACATTTAACCAATTATATTTATGAACAAATATTTGAAACATCCCCTGTCTCATGCGAACTGTCACGTGCCTCACGTGAGAATGATGTAATCTCAGGAAATGTTGCAACAAATGGGCCATTTTAACCCTACTGCCCAATGGCGAGACTGGGAAAATCAAGCACCGTTTTGATGTCCAACAGCCAGGTGGCAGGCAGGAAGAGTCGGTTAAAACTAACCCCCAATTCCAAGGTGGCATCTAGACATTATTGAGGACAAAGAAGATGAGAAACTATCTTCGATCCTGCATCAAGAGTGGGAATAATAGATGTCTGTGGTATTCGCCATTCCAAGTTCCATGGCATTGAGATGTAGAAGGCAGAATTTCCCCATGCATCTGCTCTGGTGGCTAAAGGGTGAATTAATTTCTGTATTTTACCCTTTATTATTGTACAACCATAAAACGACAAGCTCACAGACTGGCATGACAGAGATGCTCGATAACATTCATTAGTGCAGTGAAATAGTGGTTAAAGACTAACCTGAGGAATTCCTGTGCAGCTTGTCCAATATGGTGTCTTGAGCAATTGTACTGCTAAGGAAGTTAGCTCTGAACTCAACTACATTGGAAAGGTAGGTTATATCTTTCTCTAAAGCCATATCATGTGTTGCACCCTCCCCATGCTGCACTGTGATGTTAGTGGTGACTGCCATCAGTCACAAAGACCTTGCTTAAAATGGCCTTGCTGAACCTGACAATTTTCCATGTACAGCAGTGTTGAAAACCTTTCCCTAAAACTTGTGTGGTGGTCAAATATTTTGACGAATGTGCCTTGTGTGCAGAGCTGGGAACCAAATCGAGCAGAAGTTCAACTGATCCATTGGTCGTGTATCAATATCTCTTTCAGCAGAACATTCACCAGACTCAGGGAGTGTTCAGGCATTGAGAGAAATGCTGGAAAATCACAGGTAAATTAAATTATTCACTCGTTGGCATCCTACACAACTCGGGGCAGTTGCCACTGATCATTCTCTAACGGGAAACAGAATCAGCTTCACCTTTGCTGATACTTCCCAATTCTATGTCGAAACAAGGAACCACAGATACTGGTTTCCAAGTAATGACACAAAATGCTGGAGGGTAGAAGGGAAGAAGGGTCCTGGCCTGAAACGTCAGATATCCATGATTTCCAGGGATGCTGCCTGACCCGCTGAGGTACTGCAGCATTTTGTATCTTTCCTTCCCAATTTTATTACCACCGTATTCCATGACAACGTCATTCCATGTTAGTGTCAGTGTAGTTTACTATAGTTTAGTTTAGAGATACAGAATGGAAACAGGCCCTTCGGCCCACCGAGTCACCCATACACTAGTTCTATCCTACACTGTAGCAAAAAATTACAGAGGCCAATTAACCTACAAATCTGCATGTCTTTGGAAAGTGGAAGGAAACCCAGAGAAAAACCACATGGTCACAGGGAGAACATACAAACTCCGCACAGACAGCACCCATAGTCAGGTGATCCCTGCTGGCTGCAAATACCCACTGCGCCACCCCATCGCCACTGTGCCGCCGTCTGCATAGTGGCAATCCGTCACAGTGCCAAAATAAAACATCAAACTACTAGAGCTGTAAACTATCACAGTGCCACACAGTCCCAGAGGCAATCAATATCAATAATCAACCATGATGCCAGCCTGCACGACACTCTATCAGTGTTAGTCCCATTCCCGTGCCAATCACATTAACCATCACAATGCAATTGAATTGCAACTCCAATTCATCAAAGCAGCAATCAACGAGGATGCCAAACCAACAAAGAAACAAGCTCTGTGCCAACTTCGTGCCAACAGAGCCAGATTTTGCAGAGATTATTTATCACATTGCCAATCAAGCTCATGAACAATTTATTCTGGTTTGATGGTGAAACCAGTGACTGCTGTTGTGGAATCTGGAGCAAGAAACCAACAGCTGGATAACTCAGCTGGTCAAGAGCATCCAAGTTGGGGGGGGAAGAACGCGTCGGGTACCGACCAGAAACATGACAATTCCTTTCCCCACGGATGCTGCTCAACTTACTGAGCTTCTCCAGCAGTTTGTTGTTCATCTGAGCTTGATGCTGTGCTGATGCCTTTTGCAGTAACAATCTGTTCCTCTACGATTCTTACATTATGTCAATGTATCACAGTAACAACTAAAGGAACTGGCCCTTCACCCAACTCTTCCATGCCGTTCAAGATGCTCATCTAAGTTTGTCCCACATCTCTCTAATCTTTTCTGCCCATGTACCTGTCCAAACGCCTTTTGAATGTTGTTATTGTACATTCTCATCTAAATCAGTAATGAAGATTAATGAGGTTTAGGGGTAACATGAGGGGGAACTTCTTTACTCAGAGAGTGGTAGCGGTGTGGAATGAGCTTCCAGTGGAAGTGGTGGCGGCAGATTCGTTGGTATCATTTAAAAATAAATTGGATAGGCATATGGATGAGAAGGGTATGGAGGGTTATGGTATGAGTGCAGGCAGGTGGGACTAAGGGAAAAAAGTTGTTCGGCACGGACTTGAAGGGCCGAGATGGCCTGTTTCCGTGCTGTAATTGTTATATGGTTATATGGTTATAAGATAAAGAGTGGACTCAACACTGATCCCTGCAACATATCCCTGGTCACGGGCCTCCACACTAAAACACAATCCTCTGACACCTTCCACCTACCCAGTTCTGGATCCATTGGCTAGCTCACCAGATGACGGGTGATCAGCAAATGGGGGTATTTCCATTCAAGAAGAGTAGCAGGGATATCCAGGTAATTATGGGCCTGAGTCTAACGTCAGTGGTGGGAAGTTACTCAAAACCATTCTGAGGGACAAGATTAAGCTACACTTAAAGTCAAGATTAGTCAGTGAAAGTCAGCACAGCTTTGTTAGGCAGAGATCCTGCCTGGCCGTTTGATCATATTTTTCAGCGAAAACAAAATATATAGAAGATAAAATGCAGTTGCCGCCGTCTACATGGACATCAGGGGCCTTTGTCAAGGTCACACATGAGACCTTGTTGGCAGCACAGTGGCACAGCTGGTAGAGCTGTTGCCTCACAGCACCAGAGATCTGGACTCGATGCAGACCTCATGTGCTGCCTGTGTGGAGCTTGCACATTCTCCCTGTAATCGCGTGGGTTTCCTCCGGGTGCGTGTGGATTCGTAGGTTAATTGGCTTCTGTAAATTGTTGTGCATGGAGTGGATGTAAAAGTTGGATAACACAGAACTAGTGTGAATGGGTGAAACACGGAACACCAAGTGCTGGAGTAAAGGGGCTGTCCCACTGTACGAGCTAATTCAAGAGTTCTCCCAAGTTTCCCCTGATTCGAACTCGGAGAATTGCGGTAATAGCCGCTTGTAGGTACTCGGGGCTCTCGTGGACATTTTTCAACATGTTGAAAAATTTTCACGCGTCTTCACGAGCTTACCGCGTTTCGCGAGTTTCTGCTGTTAGCGTTACGGGCCGCTAAGAGACGTCCCGAGCTCCGACGTACCCGCTACGTACATTCTACGTGCTTAACACGAGTTTGATTTTTTTTTAACTCGGGAGAACTCTTGAATTAGCTCGAACAGTAGAACAGCAGTTCAGGCAGCATCTCTGGAGTAACATGGATAGGTGACATTTTAGATCGGAGGTCTGAAGAATGGTCCTAGGATTAATATGTCAGTCTGCTTGTGGATGAGTTGGGCCGATTGTCCTGTTTACATGCTTTACAATTCTATGATTCTATATTGAGGTTCAGTTTAATTTAGAGATATAGCATGGAAACAGGCCCTTTGGCCCACCGAGTCCATTCAGACCACCGGTCACCATTCTTACTCGTTTTATGTTATCTCACTTTCTCATCCACTCCTTACACACAAGGGGAAATTTAACCTACAAACCCGCACGCTTTGGGATCTAGGAGGAAACTGGAGCACCCAGAGGAAACCCGTGTTGTCACAGGGAGAACATGCAAACTCCACACAGACAGCATCCGAGGCCAGGATTGACCTGGGTCTCTGGCGCTGTGAGGCTGCACCAACTTTAGGGGCGTTACTGCCTTACAATGCTTTCAGGGCCAAAGACGTGGGTTCGATCCCGACTACGGGTGCTGTCTGTACAGAGTTGATACGTTCTCCCTGTGACCGGGTCGGTTTTCTCCAAGATCTTCCGTCTTCTCCCAAACTCCCACAAAGGCATTCAGGAATGTAGGTTAATTGGCTTAGTGTAAATTTAAACAGTCCCTAGTGTGTATAGAATAGTGTTAATGTGCAGGGATCGCTGGTCTGTGCGGACGCGGTGGGCCGTAGGGCCAGTTTCTGCGCTGTATCCCTAAAACTAAAACTGTTACCAAATGAAATTTGAAGGAATGATATGGCAGCTGATAGTCAACATGGATATTGCGGGCTGAATGGCCAGTTTCTGTGCTGTAATACTCCATGACTAAGAGGACTCGGAGGCCAGTTACCACATTCCTCTTCTCAATGCATTTACAAATGAACTTTCCCATCTGAGCCAACCACAAACCCAAAGACACAGTGTAGAAAGTCACTTGAATCGCAACCTCTTCCTCCACATGGAATGAGATCCCAAAATGGCGAGGCTTCTGGCTGTATAATTAGATTTTACACTTTAGAAATACAGCGCACAAATTGGCCCTTCGACCCATTGAGTCGGCTCCGACCAGCAATCACCTCATACACTAACACTATCCTGCACACTAGGGACAATTTATAATTTACAGAAGACAATTAACCTACAAACTTGTCCGTTTTTGGAGTGTGCCGGGAAATAGGAGCACACGGGGGAAAAAACCCAGGTGGTCACAGGGGGAACGTACAAACTCCGTACAGACAGCACCCGTAGTCGGGATCGAACCCAGATGTGGGACAGCAACTCTACCGCTGCACCGCTGTTCCACCCTACTGCTGCCTAGATCTTGTCAAACAGTGTATAAGAAGTTGTATGTTTCAATTGGGGACAACTGTATCTATTACCTTGCCCACACAAAGCCTCCAGCAATCTTGTTTCTCAGTTCCTGTAGCCTGGTTCATGAGCTCCAAGTCACAGAGCTGGGAGTAATTGAAAGAGATTACAGTGAAATTCACGGTAAGTAAATCTAAAAGTAAACTCACCTTTTTTGGCAAATCTCCTTGCTTGATAGAACAGCGCTTGGACTGTTTGGTTCAGTAGTGTCTTGTTCTCACTCAGCAGGTCTTCAGTCGCTGTCTCCAACTCGTTCTCCCACTGGGCTGGTCTATCTCCGGCTGCTCTGACCAGATCGGGCAAACACTGGATTCCAGTGCCAGCATTGGGCTGCCCATTGCTGTTGGTCAGGGCTAATACTCCATTAGCAGTCTCATCTTGGGCACCTCCATTCAGAGTCTCGCCGTTTGCCACTGTACTCAGAGCAGCGTCAAGCCGTTCCTCTGTCTTTAGTTCATCATGTGTCTCTTTGTCCACTCTGTGAGGGTTCATTTTCACAATCACATGGCACTGTTTGTTGCTTCTCAGAATGCTCCTCTCCTGTTACTTCCTCAGTCAGATCTTCCCCAGCAGTTGATCGTTCATGAGGCTCGAAGCTTCATTATGGCTTCCGCCTCTTCATCCGCAGCCTCGACATTTGGAATCTCTTTCTTGGCGTCACTCCCCAGGAGCTTTGATGAAAACCAGTGAAGCTCAACGCAGAGGCTGGCAAGCTGGAGGACCAGAGTGAACTCTTGTCACACTTTGTACAACAGGCAAGGTTAATTAATGCATCAATACTGACTTAATTCTGCCTTACATAGAAACATAGGTGCAGGGATTGGTCATTTGGCCCTTCGAGCCAGCACTGCCATTCAATATGATGTAGGCTGATCATCCAAAATCAGTACCCCGTCCCTGCTTTTTCTCCATATCCCTTGATTCCTTTATCCCGAAGAGCTAAATCTAACTCTCTCTTGAAAACTCTCTCTTACCTGCATTAGTAGCATTCTCATACCTGAGGAAAAGCACGTTGCTTTGAACACCTTCCCAGAGTCACAAGCACGTAATTTAAACTGGCTCTCCAGTGTTAATTAAATTAAATGATTCATTTCTTACACTGGACTGTAACTTGTATTTGTGTATTTTATACTTGTCTTATTCTATGTTAGCTTGTTTTTATTTTTCTATTCTTTTTTAATGACTGTGTTTAATTGCTTTAGATTGCTTTTTAATGCTTTGTGAAAGCACTTTGAATTGCCTTGTTGCTGAAATGTGCTATATAAATAAACGTGCTTGCTTACTAAGGAGTGGACTATTGCTATACTATCGGTCTACTATCACTGGTGGGTTTTGCTCCCAAGTGCTGTAAAGGAATGCTCACTGTGAGAGATGTCATCTTTAGAGATTAAAGTGTGTAGTGGTTGCCTTCATGTTGGACGCATAATATCCCATTCTACCACGTCAAGAACAACCTGCGATTCCTCAGTGTTCTGGTGAAGGTTTAGAACCAAATAACAATAGTACAGGCCTGGTGTCCATGTCTCTTGCTCATAAGATCATAAGTGATAGGAATAGAATTAAGCCATTCAGCCCATTAAGTCTAGTCCGCCATTCAATCTTGTGGCTGATCTATCTTTCCCACCTACCCCCATTTTCCTGCCTTCTCTCTATAACCTCTGACACCTGTAGAGGCCGTTGTGGATATTTATGTAATAACAAAGTCACAGTGATTTCTAACACCACCCTGTTGACACAAAGTAATCAGCTGATTGCTATGCGCTTTGGGAAATCTCGAGTGTGTAAGATCATATATCTGGAGAAAGGTCTCGACCCGAAACATCACCCATTCCTTCTCTCCAGAGATGCTGCCTGTCCTGCTGAGTTACTCCAGCATTTTGTGTCTATCTAGAGGATAGAACAGTTCAGTACAAAGGCAGGTGCTTCAGCCCACAATGTGCGTGCTGAACGTGAAGAGGTTAACTAATCTCCACTGTCCTCATGTGATCCATATCCTTCTATTGCAATGTCCAGGCTCAGGAACAGCTTCTTCCAAACAACCATCAGGCTATTGAACACTACGAACTGCAACTAAACTCTGAACTACAAACTGCCTCGGTTGCACGCGGGACTTTGTATAACTTTTCTTCACTATGGAGTTTTTTAAATGTATAGAATTTGTATTTAATTATTTATTATATTATTATTCGATGTCTGTGTTTGCTGCTGCTGCTGCAAGTAAGGATTTCATCGTTCCATTTTGGTACATATGGCGATAAAACATTCTTGACTTGAATTCCTCAGGATCCCTCTCACTGAAACCCGCACACTTTAGACACCTCTGCCATGTGGAAACATTCCCACTTATCTATCCTAGCGATTTCCCTTACTTAGTGAGCTGATACACCTGGGGGACTCAGACTTGCAACTGGGTATCAGCCTCATCTGTGCGGCTTGCCGTCCTTGTACAGTTTTTCTTTGCAATTCTTTGCATTTCAGTTCCCAGACCACGGAGTCTTTTGCAACGCGGACAGTTGCAGGGATTTGCAGCTTTGCCGATCGCGGGCTTGTAGACTTCCAGTCCTGGCCGTGTGTAGAGAGGAACTACAGATGTTGGTTTACACCGAAGATAGACACAAAGCGCTGAAGTAACTTAGCGGGTCAGGCAGCATCTCTGGAGAAAAAGGACCGGTGACGTTTCGGGTCGGTCGGGACCTTTCTTCAGACTGAAAGTAGAGGGGAGGGAACTGGAGGTAAGAAAAGGCCAGAACAAGAAAGGACTGGCAACAGATGACCAAGGAAGGGCGGAGCCCATAATGGCACATTGTTGGCTGGGGAACAGGTGATAACAATGGGATACATGGATGCAAACAGTGGAACTAGTAGGACGACTGGAGTGGGGGAGGGAGGGAATGCACGAGTTACTCGAAATGAGTGAAATCGTGAATCAAACCGCTGGGTTGTAAGCTGCCCAAGCGAAATATGAAGTGTTGTTTGTCCAATTTGCGTGTGGTGTCACTCTGACAGTGGAGGAGGCCCAGGACAGAAAGGTCAGCGTGGGAATGGCAAGGGGAGTTAAAATGTGTGGAAACTGGGAGACTGCGTAGGCCAAAGCAGACTGGGTGTGTGTTCCCACAAAGGCTGCTGGTCTGGGAATCGCTGTGATAAATCTGTGGTGCTTCATAAATCTTGCCGCCAAGCCCAAGCGAGAAACTTGTCTCGCTCTCAGCGCGAAACCGTGCAAGATGATTTGCTGCCCGCCCTCCCACTGCTGCACTTCCCAGTTAATCCAACACAGTTCCTCCATTGGAAACATTTTAAATGTGCGAGACAATGCAAAATATAATCGTACTTAAAATATGATTACGACCAGACTTAAATTTAACTCAGACATTTGAAAACAATCTGAAACAAAAATGTATTAAAAGACACCTTTGAAATGGGAGTTGCCATACTTCTGCTTGGGGTCCTTGGAGACAGGTGACATCAGCCACCATGAGGTGAGGGGGAGATGGCTGGGGCATCTCATTCAGACTTGACTGCAGTCCCACCAGGGCAAGAACTTGCACAAGGCTAAATCCAGATATTGCCTGCTTTCGAGACGCAAACAGTGCCCACAGCCGCAAGCTACACCGGAGTGACAACACTCAGATTTACCTTTCAGTCCCTGCAGCGTCTCCTGAACACACACACACACAAACTTCTCACCCATGGGCGAGAACAGTGTCGACTGCAGCACACAACGCCGAGGCACAGAGTGTAAACATCGCAGAACACGAGACCCATTTCTGAAGACATTTGAGAAGTAGCAGGAACAGAACTTACAGCGCCCAATGTAATTAACAGCAGAGCTGCTGCCCAGCAAAGTAAAATATTGAGCATACCTTTGCACAGCTAGTTTACACACACCCATTAACAAACTGTCCATCCACCCACAGCACCACAGAGTACTCACAACACTTGCAGCTTGCCATATGTGCATGCATGTTTAGATATATATCAGAACATATAAGACCTGTTCTGCTATCACAGGAGATATTTGTTTGCAAATTGATGAGGACCGGTCATTTCCCTAACACAGTAAACAACAGCTGTAACCAGGCAACCAGCTGCTGGGTAGCTAGTGGGAATTATAATTGCAGTACCAGCCACAAAGCTGAGCTTCAGGCTTATCACCATTTGGGGACGAACATGACAACTCTCCCCAAAAGTTAGCAGTGAAATAGTGATTCTATCTTCATCGCTGACAGCTGAGAGATCACTTGGATCAAGTAGACACCATTACCCTTAATTTACTTGTCCACACCCCAAACATGTTTGAAAAGAGTTCTGTAAAGAACTATTCCAAATGTAGATACAAGGAACTGCAGATACTGTTTTATAAAAAAAAAGGCACAAAGTGCTGGTGCAACTCAGCGGGTCCAGCAGTATCTCTGGAAGACCTGGGTAGGTGATGTTTCGGGTCGGGGCCCTTCATCAGACATAGACATTTTAGACAGATTATAGACATTTTGGCTTGGGAACTTTTGTCACAATTTGCAAATCTTCAATCCTTTTGTCTCACACCTTCTGCCTTTTTATCTCTGGCCTTCATCCACCAACTGCCTATAAACCTCCTCCCCCGCCACCACCTCAATCAATTAATCAATCAGTTTTATTCGTCACTTGCACATAAAATGCAAGTGAAATGAATTTGCCAGCAGCGGTACAAAGAAAAAGACCGCACAAAAACACAATAAATATTTAACACAAACGTCCACCACAGCGTTCATCACTGTGGTGGAAGGCACAAAATGTGACCAGTATTATAACCATATAACCATATAACAATTACAGCACGGAAATGGGCCTTCTCGGCCCTTCCAGTCCGTGCCGACCATTTATTTCCCCCTAGTCCTCCATTTTCCCCCGTGGTCGGGACCTCAACCCTCCGCAGCCCCCGCTGCGGGCGTCAAGATCAGTAGACGAGGTAAAAAGTCCAGGTAAGTCCAGAATCGGCGCTTCCCTACTGGAGACCGCGGCTTCAGGTTGGTGTAGGCCACAGGCCGGTGGCCGAAGATTTAAAATTCCCACCGCGCCGCAGCCAGAAGCACCGCAGGCTGCAGGGCCGGCGGTCGAAGCTCCCCTCCAGGGAGCCCCGGCGAGGGACCCCGATCCTGATGGTTAGTCCCCACCACGCCCGCGGTAGAAGTAGGCCGCGGGCCGGCGGTTGGAGCTTCTTCTCCCGGGTCCCTAACGAGGGATCCCAGGCTTCGGACGCCGCGCCGGCTGGAGCTCTGCAGACACCTTCTGTCTTCAGGCTGCCGCGGGCCAGCGAAGGGAACGCTCCCCTCCGGCGAGCCCCGGCGAGGGCTCACCCGCTCCGCAACGAGAGTCCATGGGCGCGTCTCCAGGAAAGGCCGCCCGATCCTCGATGTTAAGCCACGGGGGAGGCTACATGGAAAAAGTTGCCTCTCTGTGGAGGATGCAACTGAAGCGGTTTCCCCTTTACCTCCCACACCACCCCTCCACACAAGACACACAGAGAAACATTAAAAACATACATTTAAATACACTAAAAAAATTTAAAAAGTGGAAAAAACGACCTATTCTTGACCTGTATCAGCCTATTACCTGCCCGGCTTTGTCCTGGCCCTCCATCCTTCCAGCTTTCTTCCCCTCCTCTACAAGCAGTCAGAAGACTGGACTGGTTAGCACGCAACAAAAGCTTTTCACTGTACCTCGGTTCACGTGACAATAAACTAAACTGAACTGACCTGAAGCGTCACCTAGCCGTGTTTTCCAGAGATGCTGCCTGGCCCGCTGAGTTACTCCAACACTTTATGTCCATTTGTCGGAAGGATGCAGTGCTCAATACTCAACAGCACTGCATTGATATCTCAGGAGCACGGCGGCAACTGGTCTCCAGCATCAGCAGCGACACCTCTTAGTAAAGACCCTGATGAAAAGCTTTACCTTCATTTATAGTGCGTTTGAAAGCTCAAAGCTTCAGATCCACAAACACAGTTGTAAGCTTATAGTCAGCAATGATCCTGGCCTTCTTAATGCTTCAACTCCATGGTCTATAGACAGCAGCCACTTCAAAGCACCGGAAAGGTCCGAGAACACAATGCAATTATTAAGAAAGCTCATCAGCGCCTCAACTTCCTGAGAAGATTACAGAGAGTCGGTCTGTCAAGGAGGACTATCTCTAGCTTCTACAGGTGCACAGTAGAGAGCTTGCTGACCGGTTGCATCGTGGCTTGGTTCGGCAACTTGAACGCCCTGGAGAGGAAAAGACGACAAAAAGTAGTAAACACTGCCCAGTCCATCATCGGCTCTGACCTCCCTTCTTCCATCGAGGGGATTTATCACAGTCGCTGTCTCAAAAAGGCTGGCAGCATCATCAAGGACCCACACCATCCTGGCCACACACTCATCTCCCTGCTACCTTCGGGTAGAAGGTACAGGAGCCTGAGGACTGCAATGACCAGGTTCAGGAATAGCTACTTCCCCACAGCCATCAGGCTATTAAACTTGGGTCAGACAAAACTCTGAACATTAATACCCCTTTATCTGTTATTTGCACTTTATCAATTTATTCATTCATGTGTGTATTTACGTATATAATGGTATATGGACACACTGATCTGTTTTGTAGTCAATGCCTACTATGTTTTGTTGTGCTAAGCAAAGAAGGAATTCCACTGTCCTGTCAGGGACACATGACAATAAACTCTTTTGACTTTTGACTTGACTTGAACATCCTTATCTCCATAAAATCCTACAAATGTATTGGTTGGGGTTTGGACATGGATGCCAGTGTTACAGAGCAATGGGCAATGTGTCAGCATCGAGACTCTGAGCACACTTGGCCAACTCCTCTGGTGGGCCACAGTGTTTGAATATATCAAAGCAGACTCTGCAGCAATGACCATTCCAACCTTCATCACAGTAATAAATCACCAGGAAAAGGTGCCTCAAAGGTGCTTTCAAAGTCTAACACACTCGCACTGGCCCAGAACTGGTCTGAGTATCTGGATGAGAGTTTAACTCGCCATGGCATAGAAGGCTATGTTCTGCAGTTGGTAAATGAGATGAGTGTAGATGCACACATTGTCAACATACACATGGCTAAAGTACTTGTTTCAGTCCTGAATTACTCCATGACTCTGTCCATGACTCCGAGACAATGGGTCCTTCATTCATGTTGTGGCACTTCAAGTAAATACCCAAGTGTGGTGTGGATACAGCAAGTGGTTTCTACCTCTCCCACTCTTTCAAGCAACGAGCTCCATACCTCATGTGTAGGAAAGAACTGTAGATGCTGGTTTACACTGAAGATAGACACAACATGCAGTAGTAACTCGGCGGGACAGGCAGCATCTCTAGATAGAAGGAATGGGTGACGTTTTGGGTCGAGACTCTTCTTCAGATTGAGGGTTGGGGGAGAGGGAGACAAAGAGATAAGGAAGGCCAAGGTGTGTAAATGAGACATCGAAAGGGATGAAGCTCAAGGTAAATGTAGATCATTGTTAGCTAGGAGAAGGTGACAACAAAGCATAAAGGAGCATCACCTCATATTTCGCTTGGGCAGCTTACACCCCAGCGGTATGAATCCATCTCTCCCCATCCCTCCCCCTTCCTAGTTCTCCGACCAGTCTGACTATCCCCCAATTAAATGTTATCTTTGTATGCTTTGTTGTCACCTTTTCCTAGCTATCAATGACCTATTCTATATTCTCCTTGAACTTCATACCCTCCTTTGATGCCTCGTTTTCTCACCGTATCCTGCCTTATCTCTGTCTCGCTCCCCCGAGTCTGAGGAAGGGTCTTGACCCGAGACATCACCCACCCCTTCTCTCCAGAGAAGCTGCCTGTCCCACTGAAGTTACTCCAGCATTTTGTGCCAAGTTTCATACCTCAATTGCCCACTGGGTGGGTGATGCATCCTCTCTATCATTTCATGCAGTAACCTTGTATTGAAGCAAAGTGTATTCAGCGCCTTGCATTTACTCTGTCGAGAGCAACTATGATTTTATATCACCCAGACAGTCTCTCTCCGGCTTCTACACTGTTCAGGTGACCCTTTAATTTCCAGTTACAGTTCTGGCGACAAATTGTAAATCTCCGCACCGCCTCCAGTTCATTCACATAGTTTCTGTGTAGCGCTGGCATGAACTGTGCCCCATCCACATGCTGCATACAATCACAGTTACAGAAAATGTCTGAGGTAAGGAGGAATATTTACAGATTAAATATTTATAATCAGATGTAAAAGCACCTGCTCCTGGTTAGTTCCACGACACATTACTCTCAGAAACTGTCCCGAGTAGACTAGATCCCCAAAGCTAACTTTGTCAAATTTGATTTTTCCAATGTGTATGAAAGTTAAAGTGACACACATTTACGTGGTAGCTGCAGTAATGTATCGAATGCCCCAAACCAAAACCAAAGGAATGAATGTTCACCAAATGTGGGCCTTAATTCAAGGGAAGACAGCTTACAGCTTTTGCGAGATGATATCAGATTCCTTTGTTGCAAATGACATCAATGATGAAAATAAACAAGTGATCTACTTATTGTGATGGGAGCCCGTACATGCATTTTAACCAGAAGCTGGCTGAATCCAGAGAAACCTGATGTTTTTAAAAACGGATTCAGTACATTAGTGGAAGAATCACTTTAACACAAAGTCAAGCGGATCATTCGAATTTGATTCAGTTAGGGAAATGTAGTTAAGCAGTGGCTCTGTACGTATATAAGTGCAGGCACACAGACAGATATGCATACATATAGGTACAGATACACAGGCATGTGCCCAAGGGAAAACACATACACAAATGAACAGACATAGACATATGGATGCACATATACATACATATATACTATATGTACATGCACACATGCATACATGCACACATAAACCTAGTGACACACATTCACTCTAAGATACACAAACATAAAGAAGCACGTCACATGTAGTCCATGGCTTTTAATTGCCACAACCCTTCTAAGCCTGGTTCTATCCCGGATAAGTTGGACTAGTCTGACACTTAGTGAGGAGTGAGTGTCTCTGAATTTTCCTCGATCTGTCTCCGCAGCTCAAGACAGCAAAGGTCAAAGACATGCGGTGGGTTCTGTCGGTTTGGAGACTCATGTGAGTGCAGATGCTGGAATCTGGCGTAAAAAACAAACTGCTGGTAAGTTCAGTGGGTCAGGCAGCATCTGTGGTGGTAGGGGGATAGTCAATCTCTCAGGTAGAGAACCTGCATCAGAGCTCTTGTCAGGTCACCTGAACCCAGAGACCTGCAAACTTCAGACACAACTTATAAAAGTCCTTGAGGGTACAAGATGGACATCAATAAACTTAACTTTGAATTGAATAACTGCGGACAACCAACTAATCCATCTGTGACAGAATCGGCCTTTTTGAATGGTTATCAACATGTAACATGATCTGAGATTGTACCCCCCCAGATGCTGCCTAGCCTGTCAAGTACTTGCAGGCTTCTCTTTTATTTCAGATTTCCAGTAACTGGAACTGTTGGTCACTAGACCAGTGTGGGTTTCTCTCTCCTCTGACCTCGTTGGTCTGCTCCAGACGTTTCAGCTTCAGGCAACCAACCTTCACCTCCCCCTCCCCACCAGCACGCCATTCACTCTCTCCGTCTTCACCTACCCACAGGTATTTCCATTGTGTTCTCCACCCCTCCCAATTCTCTGCAAAACAAAATGCATTTGTTTTTCCAATAAAAGGTCATCCACCCAAAACATGAATTCTCTGTTAATAAAAAGATGCATCACTGAAGATCTCCAGCAAGTTCAGGGTACCGCCCCGAAACTAACCCATCCTTTTTCTCCAGAGATGCTGCCTGACTCGTTGAGTTACTCCAGCACTTTGTGTCGATCTTTGGTATAAACCAGCATCTGCATTTCTTTGCTTATACATGTTCAGTTTTTAGTTTGCACACCAAAATTATCCTTGCAACTGACCAGATGAACCAATATAATGGATATTCTTGTGAAGATAATGATCCATTGCCAATTTACAGTATACCATTGATGATGTGCAGACTAACCAGCAGGTTTAAGGGCAAAATAGATCCATCAGAATTTGGCGGAGGATTTACATCAGTTAATTTATTTAGCTCGGTCAACATTCTGCTATCAGCCTCAAATTTATTTTGAAGCACTTTCTCGATTCAGACATTTGTCCATTAAATTAATGTTCTTAATTCCACAAACTGAAGTAACAATTAGCGTAATGAAGAATTCATTGTAAAAATCACATCACAAACACCACTTTTATTCATTATAGATGAGTAATTAATGCACCCAAAGGAAATTTTAACTTCACATTGTCAGACATTGTCAGTCTATGACTCACCTCTGGCAAAGCTAATTAAACATTCAGTACATTTTATGAAAAACATTTGATTTTTAATTTCAACATTAACTGTAAATAGAGCACTCCCTGCCATTGTTGACAATGCCAGGTCACGTGTGGATTGCTTTAGAGTCAATCTTCATCTCCGTTCCTTTTTGTACGACCTTCTTGGAACTGAGCTGGTTCCTGGTGATGATCAGAGAATGGAAGGAAGCGTTAAACGTGAGGAGATTGTCCTGCAGACTCTTACGCAGGTGAGGGCCGGCAGAATGTTGCTTAATGGCTGCTGGCCCTAACTGTGGAGCCAATGTCCTACGCTTGGATAGACCTTTCTCTGGAGCGAGCTTCTGCTGACTCTGTTCATCTGAGGAGGCGCCGGCTTGGTGATCACGAGACGGAACGTCGCTGTTGCTCCTATTCCTGGCAGAACGCAAATGTTGTGGCAATTGCCCTTGATGTATCAGTGAAGTAAAATTGGGTAGAAGTCTTGTCTGAATTGAGATAGGATCTGTTGTTGACATCAACTCTATACTCGTTACAACCTTTAGCTGTGGTCTGTTCTTGGAATGCTGAGGACGTTTCAGAATCGTTGCTCTTTCTGATATCTTGTATTCTAGCCTGTCTTTAAATGATTTCAGAAATGGCTCTTTGGGGGAGCCATTATACAACAGGACAAATTCTTTCTGTGTGTCAAGTGGCATGATACACAATCCACTGGAAGATTTTCTGAATATTTCAAGCACCAAATCTAAGAGAAACAAAAAAGAGAAGAATATTAGTTTTGCTTGTAGCTCTTTCCACATTCCATTTGGGGCATTGAATGCAAAGGCAGGAAGGTTCAACTCTACTTTAAATTGTGATGTTCAAAAGTTGAAGTTCTAAATTGGGGCAAAGCAAATTTTGATGCTGAAGATAGACACAAAATGCTGGAGTAATTCAGCAGGTAAGGCAGCATCTCTGGAGAAAAGGAACAGGTGACGTTTCAGATCAGGACCCTTTGTCAGACTCAAGATGAAGGGTTCCGACATGAAACGTCATCTATTCCTCTTCTATAAAGATGCTGCCGGATCGGCTGAGTTACTCCAGCTTTTTGTGTCTATCTTTGGTATAAACCAGCATCTGCACTGCCTCCCTACCAATTTTGATCGCGATAAGCAGGAACTATCAATGGTTTATTGTGGGTGGCTGCTTGCAGGTAAAGGGATCGATGGTAAATGGGAGGGTTTTAAACACGAAATAGGGATAGTTCAGGGCCAGCATGTGCCTGGTAGACAGAATGGCACATTTGTCAGGATTAGGGAACTTTGGATATCAATAGATATGGAGGCACTGCTCGAGAATATGAAGGAGGTATATGTCAGGTATGGCATTTACCTGACAAGTGATTCCCTTGAGAAGTATAGGGATATAGGACACACATAAGATAATTAATATTTTGCCCCTATTTAAGCTGTAGGAAAAGGCCTGGGAACTATAGACCAGTGAATCAGCGCTGGGCCCATTGTTGTTTGGTCATTTCATTAACTATTTGGATGTGAGTGTTGATGGCATAGTTAGTAAATTTGTGAGTGACACTAACATTGGTGGTGAAGTACCCAGTGATCTGCAATCATAATGGGATTTGGATCAACTGGGCCAATGGGCTGAGAATGGTCAATGGATTTAATTCAGATAAATGCATGGTGTTGCGTTTTGCTGGACGAATGAGGCAGAACTTATATGTAAATAGTAGGGCCCAGGGGGAGTGTTGTGGAACAGACACACTTAGGAATGTAGGCACATGGTTCCCTTTTGAGTCGCTGCCTTAAAAAGGCTGGCAGCATCATCAAGGACCCACACCACCCTGGCCACACACTCATCTCCCTGCTACCTTCGGGTAGAAGGTACAGGAGCCTGAAGACTGCAACAACCCGGTTTAGGAATAGCTACTTCCCCACAGCCATCAGGCTATTAAACCTGGCTCGGAACTCTGAACATTAATATCCCTCCATCTGTTATTTGCACTTTATTAATTTATTAAGTCATGGGTGTATTTATGTATAGAATTGTAGTCAATGCCTTCTATGTTCTGTTGTGCTATGCAAAGAAAGATTTTCATTGTCCTGTCAGGGACACATGACAATAAACTCTTTTGACTTTGAAAAGTGGCGGCAGGTAGACAGTGTGATGAAGAAAATGTTTGGCACGGGGTACTGTAGTTGGGATGTAATGTTGCAGTTGCGCAGGATGTTGGCAGGACCACATTTGGAGAATTGCGTACAGTTCTGGTCACTCTGCTATAGGAAGGACGTCATTATACGGAAGAGGGTGGAAGAAAGATTTACAACGATGTTACCAGATCTGGAAGGTTTGTGGTACATGGGAAGCCTGGATAAGCTGGGTTTTTTTCCCCTGGAAGATAGGAGGAAGACCACAAGACATGAGCAGAATGAGGTCATTCGGCCCATCGAGTCTGCTCCGCCATTTGATCATGGCTGATCTATTTTTCTTTCTCATCCCCATTTACCTCCCTTCTCCCCGTAATCTTTGACACCCTTCCTAATCAAAAACCTATCAATCTCCACTTTAGAAATACCCAATGACTTTGGCCTCCGCAGCAGACTATGGCAATTTATTCTACAGATTTACTATCCTCTGGCAAAATACATTCCTCCTCATCTCCATTCTAAAGATACGTCCTTTTATTCTGAGAGGTGCCCTCCGGTCCTAGGCTCTCCCGGCATTGGAAACATCGAGGGATGAGTTCAAAGGGGTTTATAAAATCATAAGGTTTTAAAATCATAAGCCAGAGTCTCTTCCCCAGGTGAAGGGAGGCAAAAACTAAAGGGTGTAGATATAAGGTGAGAGACGAAAGATTTAATAAGGAACTGAGGGGTAGGTTTCTCATACAGATGGCAATGGGAACATGGAATGAGCTGCCCGAGGATGTGGTGGAAACAGATATCGTGATGACATTTAAAAGTCACTTTGACTGGTACATAAGTGGGAAAGGTTTGGAGGAGTATGGGTCATAGGACTATCTTGATTAGCCAACTTGGTCAACATGAGTAAGGCTGAAGGACCTCTTTCCATGCTGTATCGCTCTCCGACTATAACTTTGTTCGGACCTCAGATGTGTGCAGTTCTGGGCACCACACTATAGGAAAGGTGTGCTAGTACTGAAGAGGGTGTGGAGGAGATTCACCAGTTTGGTTATGAGGAGAGACTGGAGAAACTGTTCTCCCCGAGGTTAAGAGGAGACTGCAGCAACCTCTCTTCTTATCAGGGGTAGGCAAGAGAACATGTATTTAGGATAAGGGGGAAGAAGTTTAGAGGAAATCTGGAGAGGACCTTCTTTGCTCAGAGAGTGGTGAGTACCTGGAATACACTGCTGCAAAGGGCGGTGGAAGCAGAATCACTGACAGCATTTAATGAGTTTCTAGATAGGCACTTGAATCATTTTGGCCCACAGGATATAGTGCGGGGCGATGGGATTAGTATGGATCGGTGTCAACTGGCTGTCGAGGGCATGATGGGCCGAATGGCCTGTTTCATGCTCTATATCTCTATGACTCCATAAAACACTGCTTGAAATATCTTCGATTAGTAGAAATGTCTTCCTAAATCTACAATAATATAAAAATAAGAATGGTAAACTTACCAAGAGCTTCATTCATTACTTTGGGGATGACAGTTTTGAGGATCTCACAGTTTCTCTGCAAAGATGGGTTTGAGTTCATCTCCAGCAACCAGACCTGCAGAGGGGTTCAAGCATGGCACGTTATTCCTCTCGAGACATTCACGTTGAAAGAGGACAGTGGGTGATTGCTGCCAGGAGCTGGCGAATGGATGGGGTTGAGGGCCATCAAATCTCTGGGAGCCGATGGGATGAATCCCAGCGCTCCATGAGATGACCCAGAGATCGCAGATGACCTACTTAATGCCTTTACGAGGACTGGAAAACTGGAGAGTGTAACAGTGGCGCAAAAGATGCCAGCACGGTGGCACAGCAGCAAAGTTACTGCCTTACAGCACCAGAGACCCCGGTTCGATACTGACTAGGGGCTTTTGTCTGTACGGAGTTTGTACATTCTGCCCATGACAGCGTTGGTTTTTCCCGGGTGCTCTGGTGTCCTCCCACACTCCAAAGACTCCAAAGGTTGGGTTCTGTCCCTAGCGTGTAGGATAGTGCGAGTGAGAGTGATAGTGCTGGTGTGCGGAGTAATCACTGGTCAGTGTGGATTGGTGGGCCGAAGACAGAAAACAAAGGCCAGTTATCTTAAATATTGTTACAATACCTGCCTCAACTACGTCATCTGGCATCTTATTCCATGTATATACCAATCTCTGTGTACAAAAGTTGCTCCTTGCGATCTTATTAAATCTTTTCCCTCTCACCTTAAACATATGTCCTCTGGTCTTGATTCTCCTTTCTTGGGCAAAAGACATTATGCATTCGTCCTATCTATTCCTCTCATTATCTTACACACCTCTATGCAATCACCCCTCATTCTCCTGCGCTCCAAGGAATAAAATTCTAGACTTTCCCTGTGGCTCAGGCCCTCAAGTCTGCTCCGAAGACATGAAGTAAAGGGGCTGTCGCACTTGGGCGACCTAATTGGCGAGTTTAGAAGAGTTTAAAAAAATGACATGTTGAAGACCTCCTTCGACCTCCTTCGGCCATGTTGAAGACCAGCTACGACTAGCTACGACTAACTTCGGGAAAATTGGACACCGAATAGTGGAGAGTGAAGATGACCTCCTTCGATCTCCTTCAACCTCCCTTCGACTATGATGAAGACTATCTACAACTACGTTCGACTACCTTCGATTACCTAAGACTAACATGCCGACCTACTACGACCTATTACGACTTAACCTACGAGTAAAAAAAGTATTGATTTTTTTCATGGCGACCTTTTTAACATATTGAAAAAAATGGCGCAACCTAGCTGAGGCCTCGAGTACGCGGAGACCACTCTCGTGCATGAAGGAGAGTTACGAAGACCTCCTACGACCTCGTGTCGACCATGCTGCGAGTAGGAGTCGAGGGCAAACTCGCCAGAACCTGCGGATTAGGTCACCCAAGTGGGACAGGCCCCCGTCCTACCAGCATCCGACTCCATGCGATGAGCGTGATCAAACTAGAAGCGGGGGCTGCGCGGAGGTCGGGTGATCCCCTGTACAGGGCCGTTCCCAACAGCATGCGCCTGCATGCGGCAAGCGCGACCAAACCGGCAGCGAGGGCTGCGCGGAGGTCGGGTGAGTGGAGCAATGCGGCGCAAAGTGAGGCGAACTTGGAGCGAAGTCTTAAGGTAAGTTCGCCAGGACAGAGAGGGACACAGAGAGGGGCACAGAGGCACACACACAGAGGGCGACGGAGCCACACACATAGAGGGTCACGGAGGCACCTACAGATCGGTTCACGGAGGCACGATGTCGAGGCGGTGTGTAATGCGTCGAGGCGACTGCGAGCCGACAAGCCGTTGCCACGCAGAATTTTTGAACATGGTCAGTTTTTCGGAGCCCCGCGCGATATCGGGACAAACTCCGCACAATTCCGCACGGCTCCGGCGATCGAAGTGGGACCGGCCCCGTGACGCCGGACGGCTCAAGCGACCACGTTAGGTCGCGCTCATCGCATAGAGTTGCATGCTGGTGGGACAGGCCCTTTAAACCTTCTCTGTACTTTTTTCAGCTCAACAACAGTCTACTTACAGCAGCGTGACCAAAACCGAACGCGATACTACAAATACAGTACAGCCTGACCAACGTCTAGTACAACTGTAACACAACATCCAAACTTCTATACTTAATACCCTGACTGATGAAGGCTAATGTACTGAAAGCCTTGTTGGCCACTCGAACTACTTGTGAATTTGGTGAATTGTATGCAGTTTTGCCACACAATAGGAAAGATGTGGAGGTTTTGGAGAGGGTGCGGAAGCAGTTGCTCCAGGATGTTGCCTGGATTCAGGAGTATTCGCTATAAGGATGGGAAAGATAAACTTGGGTGTTTTCTCCGTAGCGTTGAACATAAGACGCAACCTGATAGAAGTGTACAAAGTGTGAGCGGCACAGGTAGAGCAGATGGAAAGTTCAAATATTAGGTTAAGATGAGAGGGGAAGTTTTAAAGGTGATTGGTGATTGCAATTGTTTTTACATAGAGAGCGGTAGGAGTCTGGAGCACACTTACAGGGGAGGTGATGCACAGCTGGTTTTAAGATGTTTAGATGTTGAGAATAAATTATACAATCAAGCAGGGAATAGAGAAATACAGAACACGTGTGGGCATAAGGGATTACTTTCATTAGCTTCATGGCCGATGAAGACACGATGGGCCAAAGGCCCTGTGCATGTGCACTGTTCTATATCTATTTTTGTTGATGTTTCAACCCTAGCATTGGCCATTGGATTACAAATGGACTCGTCCCTAATCATAACTTATCACGTTCTATTTTAACATTAAAATTTCCTAGCTATGATTTCCTGTGAATCGGTTATTCCTGCAAATGATCATTCTCATGCTTTGTAATTAAAGTGGTTTACATGGGAGAAGGGAATTTGACCTCAGCCTGTCCACCTCAAAGCTAACACCGGGAACTGGCAGGAATGGGACTAGGTTGGTTTTGACCAGACATTTTCAACCTCTCACTTCTGAGGTTCCCACCTGCTTTAAAAGAGCATCAATTATACCGGTGCCCAAGAAGAACAAGATGACGTGCCTCAATGACTATCGATCAGTGGCACTAACGTCGGTGGTGATAATGGCGCAAATCAACTCCTACCTCGACAAAAACCTGGACCCAATTCAGTTCGCCTACCGCCACAACAGATCAATGGTGGATGCGATCTCGCTGGCTCTCTACTCCGCTCTGGACCACTTGGACAACAAAAACTCATATGTCAGGCTGTTATTCGTTGATTATAGCTCGGCATTTAATACAATCATCCCCTCCAAGCTGGTTACCAAACTCGCAGAACTGGGTCTCTGTGCATCCATCTGCAATTGGATCCTCGACTTCCTCATTCACAGACCACAGACTGTTCGTATTGATGGAAATGTGTCAGCCTCGATAACAATCAGCACGGGATCACCTCAAGCCTGCGTGCTCAGCCCCCTGCTGTACTCTCTCTGTACTCATGACTGCGTAGCCGGTCAGAGTGTGAACTCCATCATCAGGTTCGCTGTTGTGGGACGTATCACTGATGGGGATGGGTCGGAGTACAGAAGTGAGATCGAGCGACTGTCCATGTGGTGTCAGCACAATAACCTGGCCCTCAACACCAGCAAAACTAAGGAACTGATTGTGGACTTTGGATGGGGTTGGATGGGGACCCACAGTCCCGTTTATATCAACGGGTCGATGGTTGAAAGTGTCAAGAGCTTCAAATTCCTGGGCGTGCACATCTCTGAAGATCTCTCCTGGTCCGAGAACACTGATGCAATTATAAAGAAAGCTCATCAGTGCCTCTACTTCCTGAGAAGATTACAGAGAGTCGGTCTCTCTAACTTCTACAGGTGCACAGTAGAGAGCATGCAGACTGGTTGCATCGTGGCTTGGTTCGGCAACTTGAGCGCCCAGGAGCGGAAAAGACTACAAAAAGTAGTAAACCCTGCCCAGTCCATCATCGGCTCTGACCTCCCTACCATCGAGGGGATCTATCCCAGTCGCTGCCTCAAAAAGGCTGGCAGCATCATCAAGGACCCACACCATCCTGGCCACACACTTGTCTCCCCGCTACCTTCAGGTAGAAGGTACAGGAGGCTGCAGACTGCAACGTCCAGGTTCAGAAACAGCTGCTTCCCCACAGCCATCAAGCTATTAAACTCCTCAAACTAAACTCTGAACATTAATAGACCATTATCTGTTTATTTGCACTTTATCTGTTTATTTATCCATGTGTGTATATATTTATATAATGGTATATTGACACACTGATCTGTTCTGTATTCATGCCTACTATATTCTCTTGTGCTGAAGCAAAGCAAGAATTTCATTGTCCTATCTGGGGCACATGGCAATAAACTTTCTTCAATCTTGAACACGCAATCGTGAACTCTTTCCAGCGTCGGGGTTTGTGAATCAGATGTTCAAGGTCCAGCAGATGGCAGTAAAAAACATTGCTTGTGCAATGTACATCTGCAAACCTCAAAGTTTTAACTTGGTCTTCCCACAGTCCGAGTGGCATCCCCATCTCCCCTCCTCCTCCTCTGCAACATCATCAACGAGGGAGGAGTGTTGCCACTTGTGTCATTCCTACAGGAAGCATCACCTCACGGGGGAAGCATTGACTTTGTTAAAAGTCAGGTGGGCAGAGCTGCACCCCTCCGGGATTGGTGTGTTCCTGTTTCGACATCAGCCAACCAAACTGGTTCAACGAAAACCACAGGCTTAGATCCAGCCAACAATTTGTACAAACATAAGGAACTGCAGAATTTTTCGCAGAAAAACAAAGTGCTGGACTAACGCAACGGGCCAGGCAGCATCTCTGGAAGACATGGATAGGCGACATTTTGGGTTGGGACCATGAGGATCACAACATTTTGGGTCGGGACCCTCTGAGTTACTCGAACACTGTATTTTACAACGCTTTGCATTATCAGGTAGCCCCTCCTCACAATGAATCTGCCAAAAGCACTTAATGGGAGCATTTTGTGCAAAATTTGAAATGGAGATTTTTGGGATGACAGAGTGATTACAGGGTGGGACAGAGGCCATTGGTCTGTTGAATCCACTTCAACTCTATGTTAGAGTAATCCAGACAGTCCCTCCCATATAACCCTGTAAAATCCAACTCCCTTGTAAATGCTGCAACTGAATTAAACAAAATATAAACAGATTATTGGAAGTGACAAAGATTTGAAATTGTGAATTGTTACATTTTGGCAGGAAAAATGAGAATGGCTCGAGCTACAACTGAACCTCCCTCCCCCGCTGCCCCAGTCGGGCAGTCCAGACATGAACAACTCATCATACAAAATAAATATTAATTTCTCACTTTACGTTCTTTTGCCAATCATCATCTTGATCTGTACCTGGTTGTTGATCCTCCGCCAATGGAAGCAGCACCCTCTCTATCTACTCTGCCTGGATCCTTCATATTTAAAAAATCAGACTCCCCTCTGTCCCACCAAGAACAACTCCAGCAAAGTCAGCCTATCCGCAGAACTAAAATCCTTCATCCCCGGGATCGGCTTGGTACATCATTCCTGCACACTTCCTGAAGCCTCACATCTTCCCTTCATATGGTGTCCAGAACCATGCAAGATGGCAGGAGGAATGGTGTCAGGAGGGAGAGATAGATCAGCCATGATGAAATGGTGGAGTAGATTTGATGGGCCGAATGGCCTAATTCCGCTCCTAATGACAATCGCTGTCTGGACTTAAAGTTTGATCAGTTTTGTGCTTGGTTTTGTGTGTTTACTTTTTAACTGATGCACGGACAGTTAAATCTTGCATTCAGCATTGTTGCCAATAATGTGTCCTCCTGACCTATTCGACACTTAAAGCAGAGTTTTTTCCTGCAAATTCACTTTTGTACTTAAGCGCCTGTCAACTCTCGGTGGCCTCTCTGCTG
The DNA here is from genome assembly GCA_963514005.1 of Raja brachyura. The sequence continues at coordinate 17,188,325 of OY740811.1, forward strand.
GCTGGTGACACCCTGGCCCAGTGGTAGTGGAAACAATCCATTAAAAGTGATCCCAAGCCGCGCCGAAATACCGGTTGTCAGAGGCGGCTTAAAACGAGCTTGTCCAATATAACGTTAATAGTTAGTTGCTGGAGCACATATCAACTATCAAGCCTTTATCAAAGGACTTTTTCTGAAAGGAAAATAATAGTTTGCGTTGGTCACAGTGGAATTTCTGGTGGATTGAAACCCGTTGCCTAGCAATGGCCAGGCCAATCATAGCTATGCAGATGGCGGCATGTAACATTGCACTGGCATCACCACGATTTATTTGGATTGCATTAATGTATGCAAAGCGCTGCACAATGCAAAGTCTTGTTATGTCATTGAATGGGAAGAAAGCAAATGGCCGCGTATTAGAAATGGAGCCCTCTCGTGTTTCACTAAATTGCTGCCGTACCACTGGTTTGTAAATCCTGCCCACTGAGTAATCGCTGAGGACAATGGAGGATCTGATATCTGTTCATTGAAACATCCTTTCTGATTAATTAAAGGACTTTGTTCCCTTCATTTGCTTTTCAGCACTCCCACTTCTCAATTGAAGGGTTGAGATTATTCTATTGTTTGATTAATAATTTGTCTGCCTTCCAGGAAGGGTGGGGAGGAGGGAAGTACACACACACATACAAAAAAAAATTGATGCCGGTTTTCACAGGCTGGGTTTGGGCAAGGTTACAGTGAGCAGAAAGGAAGATAGCACAATGGATGTCCTGAGGAGCACTTCCATGTCTTGTTGGGTGCATTAAAATGGTGCAATGGGCCAATTTAGAGGCCTTACCTACTGTTCCATTGCATCCAGACAGAAACATGAGGCCGAGGATTGCAGGAAAATGTATCATTGGGAGAACGGTAAATTATTGAGTTTAGAGTTTAACTGGAAGCAGGCCCTTCGGCCCACTGAGTTCACACTGACCATCGATGACGCGTACACTCGTTCTACGTTATCCCACTTTCACGTCCTGCAGACAAGGGACAATTTACAGAAGCCAATTAACCTAGAAACCTGCACACCTTTAGAGTGCGGGAGGATACCGGAGCACCTGGAGAATATTAGCGTGGACACAGGGAGAACGTACAAACTCCACACAGACAGCACCTGTCGTCAGGATCGAACCCGGGTCTCTGGCTCTGTGAGGCAGCAACTCTACCGCCGCGTTGCTGTGCCACCCAATGGGGGAGGTGAAGACATGGTGGATTTCATGGGACATGATGGATCGTCGGGGGAAGTGGATGGTTGGGAGTATCTCCCTGTCAGTTTGCTCCTGGGTCTGAGCAGACCACATGAGTAATCATTTTAAAATGTCCATGTTGGAATATAGCTCTGGTAAAATAAACGCAATGTGTCAAATGCCCATAAGAGCACTAGAATTATCGAAGACTAACTCGACCAAACAAAACCTTAGCAAAAGCACAAATCAGAATGAATTGAAAATACAGTTACCTTGAAATTCTGATCAATCATAATGTCACAACCCAGTAGGTCAAAGTAGCCCAGTTTACTAGCCAGCCTGGCTTTGCTTGCAATGAAGCACTGTGTGATGATTTGCTGCATTCTTTTCTGCAGGAAAACATAAACTCAGTTACTAGGCAGTAGGACAAGATGCTTAAAAAACACAACCCATAATTATGCACCCATTCCAAAAGATGCTCAGCTACAATCACTCCTCTCCTCAACTTCCCCCTCTCTGTGATCCCACTGATGAAATGAAGACTCTACAGGGAAGGGTGCAGTGCCCTTAGCTGGCAAAGGAATCCCAGCGCAGTGTCAAATTGATGAAGACAGTGTTTGGTCAGAAGATATAGATTTTTTTTTCTTCAGAAACCAGTAAAGGATAGATTTAAACGAGAAGAGTGTGAGGCAATAGATTGTGAGGATGTGTTGGTAATAAATATAGAAAGAAGCTTCTACATAGATTTGTAGAGCAGAGAAACGGGCCCTTTGTGACAATCATCAAATAACAATCTGTGATAATCATCAAATGCCTATCCTCAGTATTCCCATTCCAAAGCACTTGCAACTGGCTATTCTATGGCGATTCAGTGCTTGACGAGAAACAGGTTAAAGGTTGTAAAAATATCTGCCCTCTACCTCCCCCTCCATCCCGGGAAATATCCTGGTGAATCTCCTCTGCACCCTCTCCAGCACAACCGTGCCTTTCCCAACTGGAACTGTGCCTAATATTCTGGCTGTGGCCCAACCAAAGTTTTGTAAATCCAGACCCGCTCATATATTCTGTGCCTGGCTAATGAAGGTAAGCATCCTGCATGCATTCTTCACCATCCACTTCACCTGTGCTGCCACCTTCAGGGATCTTTGAACCTGTACACTGACTTATCTTTCTTCCTCAATGGTCTGTAAGGCATGGCATTCATTGCGTACGAGCTACATATATTATACATCTAAAAGTGCATCAGCTCACATTTACCGGGATTACATTCCATTTGACATTGGTCTGCACGTCTTACATCTTACTAAGAACCATTAACAGAGTACTTTGACGAAATAAAGAAATAGAGAGACTACGACAGGAAACCACAGTAAAGCAAGAGTTATTAATTTCTGTAATTTGAATGCGTGGAATTTGATTGAACTATTATTTCAATGAAATTCACAAGCTGACACTGTCGAGGTGCTTATCTCTGAAGATCGGACCTGGGCCCAGCACATAGATGCAAATCACACTGCTATTTCCTCAGAAGATTCAACATGTCGTTGAACATTCAATCGAACCTCTACATAGAGAGCAAACCTACCGGCTGCATCACAGCTTGAGTCGGTAATTAGAACACTCAGGATGAAGAAGGCTATAGAAAATGATGGCCATTGCCTGATCCATCACAGGTGTTGATCTCCCCATTAAAAGGATTCATGGGTAGCAGTTCTTCAGGTAGGGAGCTAATATCATCCGACCCTAGTAACTCTGGCCACACTTTCTATTTGCTGCAACCAACTGGAAGGTGGTTCACGACCTTGAGAACTCTTACCTCCAGGTTCAAGAACAGCTTCTGCCCAACAACCAACAGATTCCTGCACACAGCACAACCCTAACTACAACCCTATCCTCAGCACCAGACTACTACAGACTTTGCACTATTGCGGTTGCTCTGCACAATTAGTTTTCTGCACTAATATGGTCTGTTTTTTAGTTATAGTTTCAGAGATACGGCATGGAATCAGGTCCTTCGGCCCATCAGGTCCACGCTGACCAGGGATCCCTGCACATTAACACTAGGGACAATTTACAATTTACCAAGCCAATTAACCTACTAACCCGTATGTCTTTGGAGTGTGGGAGGAAACCAGAGCTCCCGGAGAAAACCTGAGTGGGTCACGGGAGGTCTGTATAGTTTACTTTAGTTATGGATACAGCATGGAAACAGGCCCTTTGGCCCACCGAGTCCGCACCGACCAGTGATTCCTGCACACTAACGCTATCCTACAGACATGGCAGGGACAATTTAAAGTTATACCAAGCCAATTAACCTACAAACCTGTGCATCTTTGGAGTATGGGAGGAAACCGAAGATCCCGGAGAAAACCCACGTGGTCACGGGGAGAACGTACAAACTCCGATCAGACAGCGCCCTTGGTCAGGATCGAACCAGTGTCTCCTGCGCTGTAAGCGCTGCAAGGCAGCAACTCTACCACTGCGCCACCGTGCAGCCCTTCATTCTACAATTGTCAAGGGGCCACCCCAAGTTACAGTATGGGGGCTCGCTAAGAGAGCTGTGTAGTTGTAACGCTGCACTGAAGGGCTGAGGTGGGTAAAGGATGGGGATGTTAGGGCTATTCCGGCCCGTGAACACGAACCACCCTTCTCTCTGGGACCCAGGAGATGATACGTCTGTGCCATGAACAGGCAAGCCCAAAGTCTCGAGGGGAGAGTATAGCAGGACAATGGCAGACATTTGATTAAGCAACCAATTAAGAACAGGTAAAAAAAATATTTTAATTGAAAATCGCACTGATAATTTCTGCTCCATATAATACTTCATCCATGAATTCATTTCATTCAAATATACAGCTTGTTTGATAGAGTTTCCGAGGTTACTTATTTTGCCATAATTTTTGCTAGACAATTGCTCCATCCACACACCCACGTAGTAACCATGACAATAATGAAATGGAGGGTTACCATGATGCCTCCAAGCAGGAGGTTTTGAGTATCTTAATCCTCCAGTGATTGAGCCTTTGCCTGAGTCTCATCCTGTTAATTAGGTGCAACACAAACTCACCGTGAAGACAGTGAAGACCCAGTCCTTCGGGAGTCGTTTTGTCTCCATGTACTTCTCATTGATGTAGTCGTTCAGGTGCTCCATGGACCAGATCGTGTCCTCCTTCATCCCACTGTACTTGGCGTTCTTTTTCTGGATGAACTGCGGGTGAGAAAGGTCAAAGCTGCGATTTGTTTAAAAAAAAAACAAATCCACTTCTCATGAGGGGTGGTGGGGAAGGAAAGGCAGACGGAATACCCCCTCCCTGGTGAACACGGCCGGGAGATTAGTGAAAGAATTATTATAGCAATGTAATATGCTAACAAGTCAAGTCAAGTCAAGAGAGTTTATTGTCATGCGTCCCTAATAGGACAATTAAATTCTTGCTTTGCTTCACCACAACAGAACATAGTAGGCATGAACTAAACGGCAGAAAAAAGAACAAAGAAAAACGATTTGTGATCAGGTCTTGTTCCCAAATAACGAAAGAATGAGTTTCAGAAATTTCAACGGCCGTTCTAATTTCATCAGAAAAAGCTTTCTAGATTTGTTTTTTAAAGGTTTTAATTGTTCTTAATTTTTCAAATAATCTAGAGTGAAAGCAGTTTCGCTTGACAATGACTGTGTTTGAGGCAACGGCTATGAACTTTTAAATGTTCTTAATTTTTAAAGCAGTCTTGAGTGAAAACAGTTTCACTTGACAACGACTGAGTTTGAGGCAAAGAGACCAGGACTCTTCAGGGAGACTGCAGGGGTGGATGAGATGCATGTGGTTGGGGAGATAGGCTCAATCATTTCCCTGCTGATGGAAATTATTGCACCAAATTATATCGTGGGGCAAGGAACAGAGCGGGGAATAAAGGCCCTCTGAGAGAAAGAAGGATATGTTTTTTTGCTGTGGTAGAGTTTGAGAGAGTAGAGATGCTAGTGAGATTTTTAGTTTAGGGATGCGAATTGGAAGCAGGCCCTTCAGCCCACGCTGGCCACTGATCACCCATTCACACACTAGTTCCGCCCACTACCCACACACTAGGGCCTATTTACAGAGGCTAATTAATCTACAAACCTATACATCTTTGGGATGTGGTAGGAAACCAAAACACCCGGAGGAAACCCACGTAGTCACAGGGAGAACATGCAGACTCCACACAGGCAGGACCTGAGGACAGGGGTGAACCAGGTCTCTGGTGCCAACAGGCAGCAGCTCTACTAGCTACGCCTTTTTGTTACAGCCAGAACCAACAGGTAACATGTTATCCAGGGTGAAACCCCAAAAGAACATTTTAATCAGCCATGGTTGGAGACTTGCTGGAATTTGAAGAAGGGTCTCGACCCGAAACGTCGCCTATTGGTTTCCTCAATAGATGCTTTGTGACCCGCTAAGTTACTCCAGCACTTTGTATTCTATGCAAGATTCCAGCATCTGCAGTTCCTTGTATCTACTGTGTGAGAACCACAGACTTGGTGAGACCTACTCAGGGTCGAGTGGAATCTGCTGGCAGACGTGTGGTCAAGTTAAAGTCACTGGCGAAAAGATACGATTTCCAAAACTTTTCATGGAGTGGATTGAAGGATCGCTTAAAATGCAAGTAGTCTGACGAGAAAATTCTGGATAGGATATTTTAACGTGGTTGGTATGACGATTGTGAGGGAGTAACTAACAATTTCATGAACATGGGAATGACACGGAGGGAAGTGGGGCAATTTTGTCTGTGGTGTGATTCTGGCGTGTGACCATCAGGCAACACGAGAGGAAAGTAAAACCAATGCCGTCTCCTTTGAACGGGGAGTCAGGTGAGGTGGCCACACACAGCCGCTTCATGAGGTGGGAGGTTCTCAGATCACAATGGTCTGAAAGGGGTGAATGGCTGATCTGGCCAAGGCCAGGGTGGGCGTCGAGGGTGTGCCACTGACAGCAATAGCGTGCAGCACATAATAGTACAGGCTCACCACCGATTATCCGGCAACTGGTGGTCCGGTACCTCCGTTAATCTGGTCAAAATTACGAGAGCGCATTGGAAATATTCCCCGGAGGTCCCCCCAAAAATGTGGCGCCTAGGCCGCATTTGGCGGCCAATCTCAACCTTATCGGGACTTCCGCGCCGAACGTTGGGTCAAATTTGCTCCCTGTGGCTGGGGCTCTGCAACTCCAACACAGCCGGAGCCGGCAGATGCGTCCCCGTAGCTAACTTCTCAGGCTGACTTTGTGGGCCAATATCTTGGCTCCTTGGCTGCCTAGGCAGCCCTTTGTGGTACCGATCGACTCTACTCAGAGGCCTGACATCCGTTGGCCCGGTGAAGCGGATAGTCCAGAAAGGTTCTGGAACTAAAGGTGCCAGAAAACCAGCGGTGAACCTGTTGACTCATCGCCGTGGATGCTGGTGTTTATCACTCTGGTGATTACTAGATCGCACCGTAAAGCCAGCCTGCAGTAGGCAGCCGGGGACCTCACAACCAATGGATTAGATGCAAGCACTGGAGTCCTACCACATCTCCTCATGAATGGTGGTGGACAATTGAACATTGAACCGGAATACGATTTTCAGAAACATCTCCATCTACTACTAGGGGATATGTTCAAGATGGTGGGGGGGGGGGGGGGGGGGCGATGTTTAAAGTAAAGTAAAGTAAAGTTTATTTATGGACACAGAAAGTGCTGGGTTCCTGAAAAATGCTGCTAGGAGAGGTGGTGGAACCGGGTGTGATAGCAATGTTAGCAACGTTCATGAGGCTTTTAGACAAACGTGAGGATAGCCAGCGAATAGGACATGAATCACGAACAGGCAGATGAGATTAGTTTAATTTGCCATCTTGGTCGGATTGGAGGAGTTGGGCGGAAAGGCTTGTTTCCGTGCTCTGTCACTCTACGACAACATCGAGCATGACAAGGATGACGGAAACCCGAGGTCAAGCGCAGAAGAACTTTCCATCAACCCTATGTGGACCAGAATGTCTCAAGATATTTGAGTCGTCGAGAGGGGACTAATATTAAAATATTGGATCATTTATTTTACCTCACAAAATTCAATTGAGAGTCTTAATAACGTGTGAAGGAAATAGTCCGAGAAGTCCTTGGACCTCCTGTGAAGGGTAAAGCAGTGAAGAGTGGACCTCGGATACAAGGGAGCCGAGCAGAGTGCTGGGGTTTGGAGAGGTTGTTGACAAGAGAGGAGGTGGTATTATTAGCCCCTCTCTGGGGTAGCCGGGTAATTGACACTGCACTAACGAACACCTGCCTTGGAGGCTCCAGTCTCACCTGCACAATCCCCTGTGCACTGTGGAGACACACGCACACAACACAGCCGAGAAACAACAACCTCCTTGTGAGAGGCGCAGAATACACACAAGACTCCCGGCAGTTCCAGTCCAATGAATCGCACAGACAAATGAAATGCAACATACATCCTTGCAGAGTTGGTATCCTTGTTATCTTAATCATTGCTCTGGGGATTTCGGCCACTTTGATACAGTTCTCCTGCTGTGTTAACCTTTTGATTATCACCATTGCAGCAGAATGTCACTGATGCTGCAAGAACACAGGAAAGAGGAGCAGGGGGCAGATCTTTGACCCTGGCACCAAAGAGGCAAAGTACTTGCGGGCCGAAGGGACTGTTCCCGTCCTGTACTGTTCTACGTACCACTCCGGAGTCACGGAGACTCCTGCCTGTCCCCCATTGATCACTGTGTTTAAGAAGGAACTGCAGATGCTGGGAAATCGAAGGTAGACAAAAGTGCTGGAGAAACTCAGCGGGTGCAGCAGCATCTATGGAGCGCTGGAAATATGGTGCAAAGGAAATAGGCAACGTTTCGGGCTGAAACCCGAAGGGCTTCGGCCCGAAACGTTGCCTATTTCCTTCGCTCCATAGATGCTGCTGCACCCGCTGAGTTTCTCCAGCACTTTTGTCTACCCCCCATTGATCAATGCTTTCTGTCACCTTTGCTCCTCCCTTGTTGCGTACCAGAGTCACTTGTAGTCCCCTGCTTCCTGCTCTGACTGCACTTTAACAGGGGCATGAGGCCAGGTGAGAGTTGCCTCGCCAGAGGTGGGGACAGTGATGGCAATTTTAGGTTTGGGTTTATTATTGTCACTTATACTGAGTCACTGTGAAAAGCTTTGTTTTTTGCACGTTGTCCCATCAGATCAGGTAAAACTAAACATGGACGTGTAAGGAATGGAGGGATTATGTGCGGGGAGATAAGAGTTGATCTTGGCATTATATGCGGCATGGACATTGTTGGCCAAAGGGCCTGTGCCTGTTCTGTACTCTTCTATATTCAATGTAAAAGGCACACCTGTGCAAAAGAGGTACAGCTTTTCAATACACACACTGCACCTCACTACATAGCCTCAGAATAAAAGGATGTACCTTTAGAAAGGAGGTGAGGAGGAATTTCTTCAGTCAGAGGGTGGTGAATCTGTGGAATTCATTGCCACTGGAGGCTGTGGTGGCCAGGTCAATGGATAGTTTTAAGATGGAGATTGATAGGTTTTTGATTAGTACGGGTGTCAAGGGTTATGGGGAGAAGGCAGGAGAATGGGGTTGAGAGGGACAGGTAGATCAGTCCCTGATTGAATGGCCAAGTAGACTTAAGGGGGCAAGTGGCCTAATTCTGCTCTTACAATATAAACTTACGAATAATAAACCAAACCCAAACTCATAAAGTGCAGAATGACATCTGAGTGTTTAATAGTGTGAGTGTGCAGAGTGGGCTAAGTGTGCAATAGACAGCACGTGTAACACAAGACCAATGCAATATTGCCCAGCTCACACTTTCACATGGACCTGTTTGATCTACGTCCCTTGGATCTCCTCAAAGGTCCGCAGTTACAGGAAAGAGAGATGGAACCAGTTTGGCTGGTGCTTTATTTACCTGATTGGTCAGGTGATCCGTCAGATCGTCCGAATCTGGATTGTACTCATTGCAGGTCAGTTTGACGTAACCGTGGCGAAAGAAGGTCATATAGGGGGAGGTGCAGGCGATCAGGAGGTAGGAGCGAACGTCAAACTTTCTTCCCTCAAGGAGCAAGGGCTCGTCAACATACCTGAGCAAAACACAAGAGCATCACGGTGAATGATACAGATTAGCACTTCAACATTAAGGCTTTTATCTAATTATCAGCTCTTATTGCTGAATTTTCACAGCATAAAAGTGCAGCTGTGATGATGCAAAAACTACTCCCGTCAATCCAATCTCCCCCCCCCCACACTCTACTTGTATCATCTCTGGTTTCATTGTTTCTGTGCATTTCTCCTCAAGGGTGGACTGCCCTGTGCAGCGATTACCCTCCGTAGAAAAAGTTATCATGTCAATCTTGGGACTCAAAGCTGGTTAACTGCAGAACAACTGTATATTTAGATTTCCAAAGTCATCAACAAATTGCCGCATCCAGTCCACAATCAGGCCTCGTGGCTTTTGGCTAATATACTAAACCGGGGTTGATTAATGGACAAGAAATGAAGTGTAAGAACTAATAAAGACACAGAACGCAACGGGGCAGGCAGCATCTGACCCGCTGAGGTACTCCAGGACTTCTGTGTGTTTTGTTGTTGTAAACCGGCACATGCAGTTCCTTATTTCACCAGTAGGAATAAATAAATACATTATTTTCAGGCTGGCAAGCTGCCATCAGTTGTGTTCCACAGGGATCAGCAGTGGAGCATCAGCTATTATTCATAATGATGGTATTATAGAATAAACGTGTCTTTCCACACACAAACAGGCCTTGAGGCCCACTATGTCCCTGACAGTCCCATCTGTACTAATCCCATTGACGGAGGTTTGTCCATAGCCTACTAGCCCTGGACAGTTCATAAGCGCATCCACACGGTTCTTAAACAGCGTAGAGAGGAGCTGCCTCTTCGACATTTTCAGGCAGTGTAATACGAGTTGTGCAATGTGTAATAATTCTCTGCACGGCAATGTCCGTCGTGCATTGTGTTGACTTGTGAAACAGGCCCTATGGCCCACCGAGTCCATGCCGACCAGCGATTGCCCTGTACGCTTGCACTATCGTAAACACTAGGGTCAATTTACAATTTTACCTAGAAACATAGAAACATAGAAATTAGGTGCAGGAGTAGGCCATTCGGCCCTTCGAGCCTGCACCGCCATTCAATATGATCATGGCTGATCATCCAACTCAGTATCCCGTACCTGTCTTCTCTCCATGCCCTCTGATCCCCTTAGCCACAAGGGCCACATCTAACTCCCTCTTAAATATAGCCAATGAACTGGCCTCAGCTACCCTCTGTGGCAGAGAGTTCCAAAGACCCACCACTCTCTGTGTGAAAAATGTCCTTCTCATCTCGGTCCTAAAGGATTTCCCCCTTATCCTTAAGCTGTGACCCCTTGTCCTGGACCTCCCCAACATCGGGAACAATCTTCCTGCATCTAGCCTGTCCAACCCCTTAAGAATTTTGTAAGTTTCTATAAGATCCCCTCTCAATCTCCTAAATTCTAGAGAGTATAAACCGAGTCTATGCAGTCTTTGTTCATAAGACAGTCCTGACATCCCAGGAATCAGTCTGGTGAACATTCTCTGCACTCCCTCTATGGCAATAATGTCCTTCCTCAGATTTGGAGACCAGAACTGCACAAGATACTCCAGGTGTGGTCTCACCAAGACCCTATACAACTGAAGTAGACCTAAGCCAATTGACCTACAAACTGGTACGTCTTTGGAGTGTGGGAGGAAACTGAGACACCTGGAAAAAACCCACGCAGTCGCGGGGAGAACGTACAAACTCCATGCAGAAGCTCCATCAGGATTGAACACAGGTCTCTGGCGCTGTAAGGCAGTAACTTTACCCCTGCGTCACTGTGCAGCCCAATACATATGCATATACAATACATCTGTCCGAAGAAGGGTCTCGACCCGAAACATCACCCATTCCTTCTCTCCAGAGATGCTGCCTGTCCCCCTGAGTTACTCCAGCATGTTGTGCCTACCTTCGATTTAAACCAGCATCTGCAGTGCTTTCCGACAGAAAGGTGTACATATATGTTTGCTGATGTTGCAGAAATAGTTAGAAAAGTAGGTTATGAGAAGCATGATCAGAGTTTGCACAAAAAATATAAGCTGTTTAATTGATTGGGCAAAGCAGAAGAATGTACCATAACATGAAGAAATGCAAAGTTAATCGCATCAGTAGAAAAGCAGAACAGTTTTTTATAATAGAAAATAAATTAGAAATCAAGTTCTGCTAGCAATGAGGGAGTCAAATGGGCAGTTTAACTTTATACCAGAGACATAGGGAACTGCAAATGCTGGAATCCTGAGCAAAATACAAAGTGCTGGAGCAATCTAGAGGATCAGGCAGTATACGTGGGTGGAATGGACTGATGACATCTCGGGTCAGAGCCCTGCATCAGAGGGCATGGGGGGAGGGGGAAGATGGAAAAGCGAGGATGTGGGTGAGACAAAGTCTGACCAGTGAGAGGTGGATAAAGGGAAGAGGTGGATTGGCAGATGCTTAGATTAAATGACAAAGGATGAAAAGAAGACAAAGGGTGTCGGATAAGGATGAAGAGTGAAATGTAAAGCCGGAGAGAGGGAATTGGGGAAAAGGGGATGGGAGATGAGTGTATGACCAGGGTGACGGGGAGTGGTTGGAAGTTGGGGGGAGAGAAATAGGTACGCACAGGGGTGGATGGGGTGGGGAGTATTACTTGAACTGAGAGAATGTTCAAACGGTTGGGTTGTAAGCTACAAATCCGAATATGAGGTGCTGCTCCTCCAGTTCTGTGTAGCTTCTCTTTAGTGTAGTTTAGTTTTTTAGTTTAGTGGGTACACTGCGGAAACAGGCCCTTCGGCCCAACGAGTGCGTGCTGAACAACGATCCCCAACGATGTTCCACACACTAGGGTCAATTTACAATTTTGCCAAGCCAAATAACCTACAAACCTATCATTTTCATGAAATAGATGTGGCCAAGGAAAGGAAGAGTGGTGTGGGAATGGGAAAAGGAGTTAAAATGATTATCAACCGAGGCCTTGGCAGACGGAGGGCAAGTGTTCGGTGAAACACTTTAAAACAGCGTAGAATTACCCACAATACTCCAAATGCAGCCTAACCAAAGTCCTATAAAACTACAATATGGCTTGCTGACTCTTATACTCAATGCACAAACTGATGAAGCAAACATACCATACAATTTCATGACTGCTCCATCTAATCGCGATGCTTCTTTCGTGGAGCTATGGATTTGGACTCCAAACCCCCCCTCTGCATGAATGCTGTCGTAAGTCTTGTCATTGAACAGATACTTTCCCCTAACATTCGACCTCCCACTTGCCTGGATAAAACTCCGCCTGCCACTTCTCTGACCATATCTGTAATTTATCTAAATCCCGCTGTGGATGTGGTGGACTAACTGCTGTGACCTTTGTACTCCATGTCTCTATGTATGAAGCCTTTGATGGTGCCGTGCTTCACCCGCCACTCTCTCAACCTGCCACCTCCATTGATGTATCCACCTCTATGTTTAGGTCCCACTGTCCTGCGCATTGGAAGAATGCCAATTAGTGGACGGTGCCTCTTCATTGCTTTTGCCGGAAAAGTCCTGCCTGCCCACTCTGCCAGCATGGCTATGTTCCCATGCTCAGTAGTTAGTGAGGCTCTGCAATTAAGATTATACATTAACCCTGGCTCCAGCCTTTTGGGGAGTGGGGACGGTTTAGGTCCCAGATACGCCGACAGGTGTGCCTCCTTCACGCAGGACAATTGCTGTTTGTTCTGGCAACTGATTGTGCATCAGTACAAGACATTGTGGAAATTGAGGAAGCAATTGCAATTTTATGGAGCCTCCCTGATAGCTGGTTGAAGTGACGTTTATTGGAGAGTTTATTACTGACTGCTCAGAGCGCTCTCTGCATTGGTGGACATCAGTGGAGGGAAAGAGAGGCAGAGGAGGAAGGGGAAGAAAAAACTGCAAGAAGGCAGTGTGGTGATGAAAAGATGTTTTCTCTACTGTGGAAACCTGTGAGCAGCGGAGTGCCACAGGGGTGGTGCTGTCACCTTTGCTGCCTGCGACATATTTTGACTACATGGATGTGAATGATTAGCATGTTTGGTGGTGTTCGGGTGGTGAGGAATGTTCCCTAAGGCTACAATGGGACATAGATCAAAAATTGGATGAAGTGTTGGCAGATAGAATTTAATCCCGACAAGAGCAAGTGAATTTTGGGAGGTCAAATAGGGCATATACAGTAAATGATAGGGCACTAAGGAATGTGTAGGAAGGAACTGCAGTTGCTGGTTTAAACCAAGGATACACACACAATTGCTGGAGTAACTCAACGGGACAGGCAGTATCTCTGGAGAGAAGGAATAGGTGACGTTTCGGGTCAAGACCCTTCTTCAGACTGATCAGTCTGGGCTTGTTTTTCCCCAGAAAGGAGGCTGAGGGGGTGACCTGATAGCTTATGAGAGGTGTGGATAGGGTTGATAATCCAAATATTTTTTCATGGTAAGGGTATCAAAAACAAGAGAGCTTTGTTTTAAGGCAAGGGGAAGGAGATCTTAGGAGTAAGGTTTTATTTTTACACAGAGATAGTCTGCCAGGAGAGTGAAGTCAAATACAGTCAAATATACCGAAGAGACATTTAGACAGACACAAGTAGGCAAGGCACAGAATACTGCAGCCCTAAAGTGGGCAAATGGAATGACTGGAGGGCAAAAAGGTTGGCATGGATTTGATGTGCCAAAGAATGTGTTAATCCAGGTAGTTAGATCACAATTTGATTTATACTTACAATTATTCCTCCCATTACCTTTGCACGATTCTATTGATAGGGGAGTTGCAGAAACACATTCGGATATAGGGATTCTCCTCCACACTTTCCAATTTTTTAAGAAATGCTTTAACGTCATCTTGAGTCTTCAAAAGGAAGATTCCTTTCCCTTGGGACGATTCAGCAGGTTTGGATATCCAAATCTGCCCACCTACACAGAGAAAGACCAGGAAGCACAATTCAGAATGAATGTTCCACAATTATGTGAAAAAAAAACCAGATAAGTAAGTGCAGTTTCCATGTGAGTCGGTGTATATGCCATCAAATGTGATTCACAGATGTTCTAAGACAGGAGCATTTTGCGATCAGGATTGAGTAATGCAAGACTAGAGATGATGCCTGATGTTCAAATACTTGTGTGGACTTGGACATGGAACTGTTAAGCTTATGGTTAACTCTCAGCGCAAACTGTATTCAGTGTACAAAGTATTCAATTCAATTGAATTCAATTCAATTCAAACTCTGTCACTTCACCAGGAACAACAGCAAGGTTGGACAATGTTTTTTTAGGGTCCCGCTAACTGGAGTATTGGACAATTAAAACTTTTCCATGTAATTTCAAAGTGCTTTAATCTGAAGCAGATTTGAATTGCGATTGGCTTTCCTGACATTTTAAACGTCCTCTCTTTCTGACCACCTCACTACGCTGCCCATTTCGCTTGAGTCGCTGTTTATTGGAGGAAACTGTCTTTTTTAAAACATACTCCACGTCAATATTCGGAAACTTTACTTGAGATTTCTGATACACTTTCCTAACTTTGGCAAACCTACCATAAACTGTACACCCTTCAGATGTGATCAGTATTTGACCCAACATACCTTGGACAGGACTGCAGGATGTTAGGGGTGGAGCTGCTGTCTTACAGTGCCAATGACCTGGGTTCAATCCTGACTACGGGTGCTGTCTGTGTGGAGTTTGTACATTCTCCCTGTGACCGCGTAGGTTTTCTCACACTCCAAAGACGTACAGGTCCGTAGGTTACTTGGCTTTGGTGAAATTGTAAAATTGTCCCCAGTGTGTAGGATAGTGTAAGTGTGCACGGATCGCTGGTCGGTGCGAAGTCGGTGGGCAAGAGGTCCCGTTTCCGTGCTGTATCTCCAATCTAAATCCAAAGTCTAAATTCTAAAGTTGCAGGAAGGGCTTCCCTCTGAAATAAAGTGAGTGAGGAGTGAGGGAAGAAAAAGCTATTTATTTATGAAAACATTTCTTACTTTGGAAAGCTCGGTAGAAAGTGTAGCGTTCACTTTTTATATCCATTCGGTAAGTCTCAGGGTAAAATTGTTCCAGTTTCATGAATCTAGAAAATACAAGCGTAACACTATTAGTCCACCACAGCTGCAGTGGGGAACATCCTAGATGACTACTGACCATGTCCTAGGGATTGAGAGGCATGTAATGGACAGCATGGACATGGTGGGCTGAAGGTCCTGTACGGCTCTGACTCAATAAGAGAGCAGCAGGCACAGTCTGTAGGTGTATGCTCATCACCCTGGGCTTTCCTGGGTCAACCTTGTTATCTCCACAGCTGCTATTGGAAGATTCTCCACAGTCCATAGGGTTTATACTGCCTCTTCTAGACTTGCATCAGAGTTTTCATGAGGCGATTTTAATAATGCAACCCTGTAGCATTTGATTTCAATGCCTGACAAATGGTGTCAAATGTACTGCAACATAGTCCATCACTCCTTTTTGCTGCCAGCATTGTCATCACAGTGAAACTTGGGTCGAGGAGGTTGTTGTCAGTGACCACATCATTGACATACCCACAAGAAGTGATTGAACTTTGTGATCCGAGATAAAATCTGAGCATAGTTCTTCTTGCTCGATGTCAATGTGCATGCGGGTACATAATTGGCTTGATGATGAATGAAGACTTTATTGCCACATGTGACAAGTCACAGTGAAACTAGCAGAGGATGATGATGGGACAATGCTTTTTAGACTAGTGGTGTACCTTAAGGGTCTGTCCCACTTGGCCGTCATTTGCGCCTCATTTACGCGTCATATGTAAAATAGGTCGACGCGTCATTACGCGATACACGTGAGACGTCGGATGCAGCGTGAATGCGTCAGTGTGCGTACGCGATACGTCACACAGGTGGCGCGTGAGGATTTCATACCGGACGAAATCCTGGAGCCCAACGCGATACCGTGCGCAGCTCCACACTCCTCCATGCCTCTCCATGCGCCCGTCCCGCGCTACCCACACGCTGCCCGTGCGTCACGACGCGTCAACCTATTTTACATACGACGCGTAAATGAGGCGCAAATGACGGCCAAGTGGGACAGGCCCTTTAGGAGTCGGTGCTAGCACCATTGTTATTCCATATCAGTGATTTGGTTAACAATGCAAGGGATGATTAGTAAGTTTGCAAATGGCTCTAAAATAGTGGTGTCATAGGCCTTGAAAAAGGTTATCAAGCATTGCAGTGGGATCTTGATCAGCTGGTAAGTGGGCCGAGGAATGGCAAATGGAGTTTGATTCAGATTCGTGTGAGTTGCTGTATTTTGAGTTGTCACAGCCAGTGTAGAGTGGGGAGCGTTGTTGAACGGAGGGACTGAATCAGACGAGTACACAATTCCTGAAAGTGGTTGGACATGGTGGTGAAGGAAGCTTTTGGCATGCTGCCCTTCATCAGTTAGGGCGCTGAGTATGGATGTTATGGATATATATGGATATCTATGGACATTCGGATGTTGGGCTGTTGGAGCAAGAAGAAAGGGCGGCACGGTGGTGCAGCGGTGGAGTTGCTGCCTCCCACAGCCAGAGACCCGGGTTCAATCCTGACTACGGCTGCTGTCTGTACAGAGTTTGTACAGAGTTCTCCCCGTGACCGCATGGGTTTCCTCCCACACACCAAAGATGTACAGGTTTGTAGGCTAATTGGCTCGGTATAATTGTAAATTACCCCTAGTGTGTGAAATAGTGCAAGAGTACGGGGTGACACTGGTCGGCGTGGATTCGGTGGGCCTGTTTCCGCGCTGTATCTGTAAAAATAAACAAAATAAAAGCATGTTGGGGTGATGTTGGTGAGGCCACAGTTGGAGTATAGTATTGTGCTCAGTTTTGGTCACCTTGCTACAGGGAAGCTGTCATTAAGATGGAAAGAATGCTGGAAAGATTGATTAGGATTTTGCCAGAACATGAGGGCCTCTCAGAGCAGGGAGAGGTTGGGCAAGCTGGGATGTTATTCTTTGAAGTGCAGGAGGCTTAGGGGTGATCTTATAGAGGCATATACAATCATGAGGAGAATTGTCTTTTCCCATGGAAGAAAATTCAAGATCAAGAGGTCATAGGCTTAAGGTGAGAGTGGACAGATTTAATAGGATCACGAGGAGCAACATTTTCACACAGTTGGTGCTGAATATATGGAAGGAACTAGCCGGAAGAAGTAGTTAAGACATTTAGGTACATGGATAGAATAGATTTCGAGGGATGTGGGCCACACACAGGCAAACGGGGACTGGCTTGGCTGGGGCATCTTGGTGGGCATGGACAAGTTGGGATGAAGATAGACACAAAATGATGGAGTTACTCAGCGGGACTGGCAGCAGCTCTGGATAGAAGAATGGGTGAGGGTTCGGGTCGAGACCTTCAGAAGGGTCTTTGTCCATTCTGTACGATTCTAAGACTATGACTTGTGGAATGGCCCTGCCCAGTGTCCACAGTGGTTTATCATGTCCCATCTTCACATCACATGCAAGCTTTACTGCATGGGTGTGGCAATGGTGCACGGGTGGGAACAGAATGCGCTTCCCGTTGTTCCTTCACTCCAATGTGATTCATCCTCCTGCAGTGTGGGCATGCTGATGTCAGTTCCACCGTAAGGTTGAGCAGAATACTGAATACATTTAAAACAGCATTTGGGGATCAAAAGTCTAACCATACAGGTTTTATCCTAAATCTACAGAATGGCACACTGATGCAGAGGTAGGTAGAGTTGCTACCCTACAGCGCCAGAGACCCGGATTCGATCCTGGCTACGGGTGCTGTCGGTATCTCCTTATGACCGCATGGGTTTTCTCCGGTTGCTCCGGTTTCCTCCCACATTCCAAAGACATGTAGGTTAATTGGGTTCAATAAATTGTATATTGTCCCTAGTGTGCAGAAACTGCTAGTGTACATACACGCTGATTGCTGGACGGCACGGACACAGTGGGCTGAAGGGCCCGTTTCCACGCTGTATCTCTAAACTAAACTAAACTAAATCTAACCTAAACTAAACTAAACGTATCTAACTAAGAGCAATGTTAAATATGGAACATAGGGCTTGTTCTGTCTTGAACAGGAAACGTTGTGAACTGTGGGGTTGATAAAGAATCAAATACGTTTATTTAAGCGGAATCACAGAATGTTCAATAAAAACATCAATTTGCATTAGGAAATGAAACAAGAAGGTTTTATATCTGGGGCAGATATCTGAATATTTTGGATAGGAGAAGATTAACCAAAATGCGTGTGGAGATGAGTGAATCTCACTGGGGCTTTGGTCCTGTTCACCCTCGCTGGTGATCCTGGGCAGAGATGGGACTGACAAAAGATACAAGTCGGCAGTCGGCCTGGTCAGAACTGCCGTTGTGCTCCGTTAACTAATTTAGGTTTAATCTAATCTATGCCCAAATGGTCGGGAACTTCATTGCTTATCAACAGAACAATCCATTGCCCTGTGCATCTATTTCCCAACATGTTATTTCCTGCAAAGTCCAAGGGTACAGCACACTCAGACAGCTGCAACTTGTTTGTTCTTTGGTTGTGCAGTGAGATTTAAATAACAAAGTGGCCGCTTAAAACCTGTACCTGTGGGATGCAATTACTAATTTGTCTTCTATTTACTGAAACACAGTGGCTAAATCTCAAATACCCAATTAGAATTCTGTTCAATCTGCGGTAGATGTGCGGTAATGTGATGTCTATTGTGTAATAGAGTCTGTTTAATAGAAACATAGAAAATAGGCGCAGGAGTAGGCCATTCTGCCCTTCAGGCCAGCACCGCCATTCAATATGATCATTGCTATCATCCAAAATCAGTACCCCCCGTTCCTGCTTTTTCCCCATATCCCTTGATTCCGTTAGCCAGCATGTATTCAAGAGAGCTATATCTCTCTCTTGAATACATCCAGTGAATTGGCCTCCACTGCCTTCCGTGGCAGATAATTCCACAGATTAACAACTCTCTGTGTGAAAAAAAAAATTCTCATCTCAGTCTTAAACAACCTACCCCTTATTCTTAAACTGTGACCCCTGGTTCTGGACTCCCCCAACATCGGGAACATTCTTCCTGCATCTAGCCTGTCCAATCCCTTGAGAATTTTATATGTTTCTATAAGAACCCCTCATATCCTTCTAAGTTCCACTGCATATAAACCCAATCCATCCATTATTTCATCATATGTCAGTCCCACCATCCTGGTGATCCTACGCTGCACTCCCTCAGTAGCAAGAATGTCCTTCCTCAAATTAGGAGACAAAAATGTGTGGAGGTTACTGGTTGGTGTGGACTCAGTGATACAAATGGATTCCGCACTGTATCTCTAAACTAATCTAATCCTGTTTTTAGTTTAGTTTGGAGATACAGTGTAGAAACAGCCCACCTCTGTGCCGACTAGCGATCCCCGCACACTAGCACTATCCTATACACTAGGAACAATTAAATTTTACACATTTTACTAGATCCAATTAACCTACAAACTTATACGTCTTTGGACTGTGGAAGAAAATCGGATCACTTGGAGAGAGCCCACGTTGTCACAGGGAGAACGTACAAACTCCGTACATGCAGCGCCCGTAGTTAAAATTGAACCCGTGTTTTTGGCACTGAAAGACAGCAACTCAACCGCTACGCCACCATTCCACCATGCCACTCAAAGACATACAAGCCTTCAAAAAGTTTCCAACATAGATGCAAAGTTTGTGCACTTACTTTGAAAACATGATTCTGCCATACTTATTCATTATACGCTCATTGTCCTTGAGGGAAGAGCAGAGGCCAAACTTGCTGGTCAGAACTTTGTTGTTTGGGATTTGATTCAGCAACTGTTTACCTTTCAGAATGAGGGAAGGCAAAGGCACAAATATGAGCAAAGTTAATGAGCAATGCACACGGTAAAGTGTAAAGTACAAGAAGGTGGTATTTATTGGATGCCTCTGATCCTTCACACTTCACCCCGTTATTCCTCTGCAGTCGGAGCATCACGGCAAGGCCGGTATTTATCGTCCGCCTCACGGGCAACAAGCACGGCCTTTGCTGTGGCTTCCACATGCAAGAAAAATAAACTAGGCATTGTAATGTTCCAGCAATTTAGCAAGGATGTATTGATGCACCATTTTGGGCCCGGTGAGAAGAACAAAGGATCTTACCTTCCACTTCCTCGATGTCGGCTGTGGTAGGCGCCCTCCGGGGAAAGGAGGACTGGAGAGGGTCATCGTATTACGGGACAACCAAAATGGAGGTGACGGCTGCAATAGGTCTTTGTGGCCAGCTGCACCTGGGACTGTAAAATGGCACCAAAATGGCGCCTCTTGCATATGGACTCAGTGGGATGCTCTTTGCATAATGTACTGACCGGGGCGATTGTGCTTCTGTACGGTGATAGACTTGCTAAGCTGTACGCAAAATATTTATCTGGTATACATAATAATAAAGAAACCATTGAACTTATTTTATTATTGATAATTCATGAATCATAGAATCATAAAAAATAGGAGCAGGAGTAGGTCATTTGGCCCTTCGAGCCTGCACCACCATTCAATATCATCATGGCTGATCATCCAACTCAGTATCCTGTACCTGCCTTCTCTCTATACCCCCTAATACCTTTAGCCACAAGGGCCACATCTAACTCCCTCTTAAATATAGCCAATGAACTTGCCTCAACTACCTTCTGTGGCAGAGAATTCCACAGACTCACCACTCTCTGTGTGAAAAATGATCTTCTCATCTCGGTCCTAAAAGACTTCCCCCTTATCCTTAAACTGTGCCCCTTGTTCTGGAGATCCCCAACATCGGGAACAATCTACCTGCATCTAGCCTGTCCAACCCCTTAAGAATTTTGTAAGTCTCTATAAGATCCCCCCTCAATCTCCTAAATTCCAGCAAGTACAAGCCAGGTCTATCCAGTCTTTCTTCATATGGAAGTCCTGTCATCCCAGGAATCAGTCTGGCGAACCTTCTCTGTACTCCCTCTATGGCAAGAATGTCTTTCCTCAGATTAGGAGACCAAAACTGTACGCAATACTCCAGGTGTGGCCTCACCAAGACCCTGTACAACTGCAGTAGAGCCTCCCTGCTCTTGTACTCAAATCCTTTTGCTATGAATGCCAACATACCATTCGCTTTCATCACAGCCTGCTGCACCTGCATGTCTACTTTCAATGACTGGTGTACCATGACACCAAGGTCTCGTTGCATCTCCCATTTTCCTAATCGGCCACCATTCAGATAATAGTCTACCCTCCTGTTTTTGCCGCCAAAGTGGATAACCTCACATTTATCCACATTATACTGCATCTGCCATGCATTTGATCACTCACCCAACCTATCCAAGTCACTTTGCAGCCTCCTAGCATCCTCCTCACAGCTAACACTGCCCCCCAGCTTCGTGTCATCCGCAAACTTGGAGATGTTGCATTCAATTCCTTCATCCAGATCATTAATATATATTGTAAATAGCTGGGGTCCCAGCACTGAGCCTTGCGGTACCCCACTAGTCACTGCCTGCCATTCTGAAAATGACCCGTTTACTCCTACTCTTTGCTTCCTGTCTGCCAGCCAGTTCTCTATCCACTTCAATACTGAACCCCCAATACCGTGTGATTTAAGTTTGTATACTAATCTCTTATGTGGGACCTTGTCGAAAGCCTTCTGAAAGTCCAGATATAACACATTCACAGGTGCTCCCTTATCCATTCTACTAGTTACATCCTCGAAAAATTCTATAAGATTCGTCAGACATGATTTACCTTTCATAAATCCATGCTGACTTTGTCCAAAGATGTCACCGCTTTCCAAATGTGCTGCTATCCCATCTTTAATAACTGACTAGCATTTTCCCCACTACCGATGTTAGACTAACTGGTCTGTAATTCCCCGTTTTCTCTCTCCCTCCCTTTTTAAAAAGTGGGGTTGCATTAGCTACCCTCCAATCCTCAGGAACTACTCCAGAATGTAAAAAGTTTTGAAAAATTATCACTAATGCATCCACTATTTCTGGGGCTACTTCCTTAAGTACTCTGGGATGCAGCCTATCTGGCCCTGGGGATTTATCAGCCTTTAATCCATTCAATTTACCTAACACCACTTCCCGGCTAACCTGGATTTCACTCAGTTCCTCCATCCCATTTGACCCCCGGTCCCCTGCTATTTCCGGCAGATTATTTATATCTTCCTTAGCGAAGTGAATGTTCGGATGGCATTCAAATTTCAATGTCCCCATCCTCTCACACACCAGTTCATGCTCAATTCTTCTTGTTGCTTCTTGGTTTCCCAATGCCTTCTGCTTGAATTCACTTTCCGTTTATATCTGTCCAGCTATCAGAACTACATGATCACTCATGAAGCACTTTTCCTCTCAGTCTCTCTTCCTGTATCCTTTCTCAAAACCTAAATCTATGATAATGATTTAGATCAACAGCCCCACATCATCATTGTTGATTGGAAATGTATTTTGCCGATGTAAAATATTCTGAGTTGATTTATACATTATATAGGGTGTTATGTCCATTATAGTGAACTAAGTGAAGTACAACATGGAGAAATATAACAGAAGGCTCAACTCTGAATCACATAATGCCATATGGCAACACCTGTTTAATACATTCACAGTATATGCTTACATCCATCAGTAAGCACACATTCAACAATAACATCCATCATCAAACATTTAATAATGTATACTATAATAATATTTAAAAGACACTTGGATAGGTATATGGATAGGAAAGGCTTAGAGGGATATGGGCCAAACATGGGCAGGTGGGTCTAGTGCCGACGAGACATCTTGGCCAGTAAGGGTAAGTTGGGCCGAAGGTTTCCGTGCGGTTCCCGGAGGTTTTTGTCAGTCTCTCTAATGGTCGAAAGTGGTTACCGTTTTAAAAATCGGTAATTTTTTAGTCGAAGCCAGTTGCGATGCTAGTTGAAAGTGGTTGCAGGAGCACAAAAACCTCCGGGAACCGCACGGAAACCTTGGGTGGGGCGCAAAGTCTCCAGAGCTTTCCGTTCAGGTTTCCTAAGTGGGACAGGGGCATAGGACTCCGTGGCACTATACCACGACAATCAAACACCTGTAACCCAGAAACACGTCATAAGCAAAGGTGCGAGTAGTCCTTCTCCAACTAATATGATTGATCCTCTCACCCATCTCTACCTTCTTGTCCAGTCTTCATCTATAAATCTATCAATTCTGACCTTGAACATACTCAGTGGTTAACCATCCACAACTCTTATGGGGCAAGAAAAGTTTGTGGATTTAATATGTTCTGCCCAAAGAAATTCTTCCTCAACTCAGTTTGTAATTGTGCTCCTGTCCCAGAAATCTCTTAAAAATCCTCTTCTGTTTCGTAATTCACAGCATTGGCATAAGGGCCTGGTAAACCTATGGCGAATACTGACATTCTAGGCTCTTTTGAAAATACCTTCATGGAACTTGTGGTTAGCAAGTGGGTTAATATCGGACCATTTAAAGTAGTAGTCATCTCGATTGTTGTCCCAGATTTGTTTCCACCCCTTGTTACTGCAGAAGTCGGCAATTCTGTGTTAACAAAACAGAACGAGGAGTTTCAGCAAGTTGTGCTCTCATTTCACCAAAGTTCTAACAAGTTACATTCACATCAACCTCTGCTAAAGTAAACACGTGACCCACACCATTCCCGGCCCTCAATAAATGAGGAAAGCACTGCATCGTATAACATCTTCAGAACTTCAGTAATTAAATGTTTTGTTTAGGAATACAGTCCTTGTAACAAGAGCCACATTATACACAGCAGCCCCACAAAGAATGAAGTTAGATCATCTGTTTCAGTGGGTTTAATGGAATTATAAATATTGAACAAGGCACTGGGGCAAACTCTCCTGCTGTTCTTTGAAACAGTGCCATGGGATATTTGGTTAAACATTGCATGGACAAATTTGGTTAAGGGCCTATTTCTGTGCTTTATAACTATGCGGCTCATTAGGACCTGGAAATCATTGGCCCATGATTGCTGAAAGTGGAGAAGGAACAGACAAGATGCGATTGAGAAGCTCAAGGCCATGCATCAGGTACAGAGAGACCTGCATTAGCAGAAGACAGGGCTGCCACCACACAAACTACACTTCCCACCACCACCTCCAATTCCCACTGTGGGACATTCCGCCGTTCCCACATTCATCTCATCAGGCAACTTAGCACCCACAAAATGGCGATGGAAGCCAGCACCCTCAAACCCAAGGGACTGCCAGAGAAGATGGCTTTACACATACAGCGAAGCTCCATTAGTGCCTCCGATGTAGAAGAACGGGCCTTGCTCTTTACTATCCTCCTGTTTCTTGCCAGTGTTGGGCTTGTCCGCTACCTTCTGGTTTGCACTTTGCTTACGGTTGTCTGGTTCCTCGGTCTGGGCGGTGGCGGTTCCTGCAGCAGGGGACACAGGACAAAGATGTGTTAGGATGTTAGTGGAGCCATCCGTTCCCACAAAGGGTTGAGCAAAGCAACCCGCCCTTTCCCGTCATTATTCATGGGCAGATTTTTAAATGTTCTAGTTGGGAATATGGCCCTCCTATCGCAAACTACAGACTTGGTATTAATAGGACTGTGTCGGCAAAAGGGTAAGGAAAGGATAAGGAAGAAGGGGTAGGGGTAAGGGGCATGGTTGGGCAGGTGGGGGTGGGGAGGTAGAGGTGGGGGGATTGGGGTGAGAACTGCTCAGGCACAGGAACAAAGGTAGCAGTATTTCAATTACCTTTGCTGACAATTGTCTGAACTTAGCACGACTTGATAGGTTAGATAGGGTAGTCTTATGCCAAGGGAAGGGGTGTTTAGAATGAAAAGGACATATATGTAAAGCAAGAGGGGAATTATTTAAAGGGAACCTGAAGGTGGTGACTATATGGAACAAGCTGCCAGAGGAGGTGGTAGAGGCCAGCATAATCAGTGTTTGAAAAGCGATTGAACAGGGTGGGAAAGGAATAGAAGAATATGGACCACACTGGGATGAGCATAGGAAGGTATCTTGGTTGGCATAGATGGGTTGGGCTCAAGGGCTTGTTTCCGTACAGTATGACAACGAACACCTGGATCTCCATGGATTCCATGCATTTGCATGACTCACTGTTTAGATAACAGTCTGCCTTTTGATTCGACTGACCACAGTGCATGAACTCACACTTTCATACATTAACTCAATTTTGGCCTGACTCATCCATACTGACCAAGTTGCTTGAACGAGTCCCATTTGTTTACATTTTGCCGAGGTCTCTCTAAATCTTTCTTATCCATTCAGATGCAAAGTCCAAATATCCTCATCGCAACATGTCCTCCCATCTATTTTTTTATCATCAGCAAACTTGGATACCTATCTCTCTACTGCAAGAGCCAAGAGTGTTTTGTCATATGTCCCGGACGGATCAATGAAATTCTTACTTGCTGCAGCACAACAGAATATGTGAATGTGTAAACTTTGCATATAATGGGGGGGGAAAAAGAAAAAGTTCAATGAATAAAAAATATAGTGTAAATACAAAATAATAACATAGTCTTTTGCAGTTCAGAGCTCATAGCTTATTCATTGTGTTTAATAGCCTGATGGCTGTGGGGAAGAATCTGTTACTGAACCTGGACGTTACAGTCTTCAGGCTCCTGTACCTTCTTCCTGATGGCAGTGGTGAGATAAGTGTGTGGCCAGGATGGTGTGGGTCCTTGATGATTTTTTTTTTAAAAAAAAATATTTTTTTATTAAAGATAATCAATTACGATACCTTAAACAAGTTTACAGATATCAGATAATTCATTTTATCATACATGTAAAACATTAATAATACTTATCTATTATTTTTTTAGAAATAAAGATAAAGAAAAAGTAGCTTATAAATCAATGAGGGTATAGTTAACTAATAATTTGATAATTGTAAAAAAGAAAAGAAGTGAAAAGAACTAAAAAAAAAAAAAAAAAAAAAAAAAAAAAAAAAAAAAAATTTTTACCTCTGCCTATATTATATATATAAATAAAAGATCACAATATGTATTATTAATAACTCTACTACAAATGATGGTATCAGTAAAGACATGTTACTTCCATTTTAAAAATACATTATTCTCATCAGATCCCGCGGGGGGCACGTCGAGCCATGTTGCCAAGAACAGCTACTTATCTAGATACAATATATATGGAGACCACATCTGTTCAAAAGAATTATACCTGTCCAATAGGACAAATCTAATTCTTTCCAGATGTAGCGTCTCCATCATCTCTGCTGCCCACATTTTAGTTGTGGGGGATAGTGTTCCCTTCCAAAATTTCAATATAATTTTTTTCCCAATTATCAAACAATAATCAAAGAAATTTCTTTGATTTACTGTAAGTGATAACTGTAAGTCCGGAATTCCAAATATTATTGACTTTGGGTTGGGGTCCAATTTAACTTTTATAACTTCAGAAATAACTTTAAAAATTTCTGTCCAATAATGATTCAATTTAGGACATGTGACAAAACTATGTATTAAATTTGCCTCTGTTTTCTTACATTTGTCACAGATAGCAGAAAGCTTCGGAAAGATACTATTTAATTTAACTTTTGAATAATGTAACCTATATAATACTTTAAATTGAATCAATATATGTCTGGCGTTTAATGAACATCGGTGTATACGTTGTAAACTTTCTTCCCAGTTTTCTTTTGTTATAGCTAATCCTATGTCATTTTCCCATGCTTGACGATATGTTTCCGTTGTTGGATTCTCCTTATCCAAAATGATGTTATATATATAAGCTATTAATTTTTCTGTATTTGGGTGTAAATTAAATAAATCGTCTAACAATCCTGCTTCTTTATTTTTATAATCTTGTGTATTTGATTTAATATAATCTCTAATTTGTAGATATCTAAACAAATGTTGTTGAGATAGTCCATAAATGTCTTGTACCTCTTGGAATAAAAGAAATTTTCCTTTTCTATAAAGGTGTTCTATTCTTGTAATTCCTAAATCATCCCATTGTCTAAACCCCCCATCCAACATGGGAGGCCTAAACGATGGGTTATTCCTAATTGGTAATCTAAATGAGAGATTATCTAAATGTAAAGTCTTAACAATTTGTTTCCAAATACGTCTATTATTATATATTATTATGTTGTCCTTATAGATTTTTTTTTGTACTTCTATTGGTGCGAAAATTATCGAACCTACGTTAAAAGGAAGGCAATCTTCCTTTTCTATATTTAACCATGTTGGTGCATGGTCCGTATTTACCCACCAGTAATTCATATTTTTAATCTGAACAGCCCAAAAATAATATAGAAAATTTGGGAGTGCTAGACCTCCGTTTATCTTAGATTTACATAGATGTTTTTTACTTATTCTGTGGTTTTTATAATCCCAAATAAAACTATTAACAATATTATCAATTTAAAAAAAAAAGTTTTTGGTAAGAAAAAAGGGATAGCCTGGAACAAATATAACAATTGTGGTAAAAACACCATCTTTATAGCACTTATTCTACCAATCATAGATATAGGAAGTGTTTTCCAAGATGAAATATTCTTTCTAAGTTTATCTAATAGTTGAGGATAGTTGGATTTTATTAATGAGTTATGAGTTAGTGTTACATTAATCCCTAAATATTTAAATTTATCTGTAACTATCTTTAATGGGTATTGTTGTAATGTATTTAAATTTATACCTGTTATTGGCATAATCTCACTTTTATTCCAATTGATCCTGTATCCGGAAAATGCACCAAACTTAGTTATAACATTTAGTAAATTAGGAATACTAATTTCTGGTTTTGTAATATAAATCAAAACGTCATCTGCGTATAGAGAGATTTTGTTAATTGTTGTGTCAGTAGTGTAACCATATATTTCAGGTTCAGATCTTATTTTTTCCGCCATAGGTTCTATTACCAATGCGAACAGTAAGGGCGACAATGGACATCCTTGTCTACATCCCCTAGAGAGTTTGAATTTAGATGATAGAATTTGATTAGTCAAAATTCTAGCGGTAGGATTCGAGTATAAAATTCTTACCCATTTACAAAAAATATCACCCAATTGAAATTTTTCCATTATATTAAATAAATACAACCATTCCACCTGATCAAACGCTTTTTCTGCATCTAGTGATATAACCGCTAATTCCATATCTCGTATTCTTTTTGAATATATAATATTAAATAGGTGTCTGAGATTATGGGATGAGTAACGCTTTGAGATAAAACCTGTTTGGTCATAATGTATTAATCTAGAAATCACTATACTTAATCTCCTAGATAAAATCTTAGTTAATATTTTTTGGTCTGTATTTAAAAGGGCAATCGCTCTATATGATCCTGGATCTTCCAAATCCTTATCTGCTTTAGGGATAAGTGTAATTGTAGATTCATTTAATGATTCTGGTAATTTACCTTGATCATAAGCATATCTATACATTGTCTGTAGTCTTGGTGAGATCAAATCCTGAAATTTTTTATAAAATTCAGCACTTAAGCCATCAGGACCCGCTGCTTTTCCATTCTTCAACGAACTAATCGACTCTACAATATCCTTTACTGTTATTTCAGCATTTAACAATTCTCTACCTTCCTGGTCTAAACTATTAATTTGACATTCTTTTAAAAATATTTCCATACTGTCTGTTTGTCCTGTTAATTTTGACGAATAAAGATTTTTATAGTATTGTAGAAATCTATCATTAATATCTTTCGGAGTAGTCAATATATTTCCATACTCAGATCTAATTCCATGTATCGTCTTTTCCTCTTCTAATCTTCTAAGCTGTCGTGCTAATAGTTTTTGTGGTTTGTCTCCAAATTCAAAATGCACTTGTTTTGTTTGTTGAAAAAGTTTAATAACTTGGTTAGAATATATTGGTCCTTGATGATTTTAGCTGCCTTTTTGAGGCAGCGACTATGATAGATCCCTTCGACGGTGGGGAGGTCAAAGCTGGTGATGGACTGGGCAGTGGTCACAACTTTTTGTAGTCTATTTCGTTCCTGGATGTACAACTTGCCGAACCAGGCCACGATGCAACCAGTCAGAATGCTGTCTACCGTGCACCTGTAGAAGGTTAGGAGAATCCTCTTCGACATGCCGAATTGCCGTAATCTTCTCAGGAAGTAGAGTCGCAGATGTGCCTTCTTTACAATTGCATCGGCGTGCTGGGTCCAGGAAAGATCTTCTGATATATGCACGCCCAGGAATTTGAAGTTATTGACCCTTTCCACCATATAAACAGGATTGTGGGTCCTCATCCTTCCCTTGCTAAAGTCCACAATCAGTTCCTTGGTCTTACTGATGTTGAGAGCCATGTTGTTGTGCTGGCACCATTTGGTCAGTCGGTCGATTGCACTTCTATACTCTGACTCGTCCCCGTCTGTGATTCGTCCAATCACAGTGGTGTCATCGGCGAACTTGATGATGGAGTTCGCACTATGACCGACTACGCAGTCATGGGTATAGAGTGAGTAAAGCAGGGGCTGAGCACGCAGCCTTGAGGTGCTCCCATACTAATTGTTACTGAGGATGAAGTGGTTCCTCCAATTGGAACAGACTGTGGTCTGTGGTTGAGGAAGTCGAGGATCCAATTGCAGAGGGATGCACAGTCCCAGTTCCGTGAGCTTGGTAACCAGCTTGGAAGGAATGATGGTATGAAACGCCGAGCTGTGGTCTATAAACAACAGCCTGACGTGAGTGTTTTTATTGTCCAAGTGGTCCAGTGCAGAGTGGAGAGCCAGTGAAATTGCATCTACCATTGACCTGTTGTGGCGGTATGTGAACTGTAGTTGGTCGAGGTTGGTCAAAAGGTTTTAAACTCCAGAAAGTTCAGAGAATTCTCAAAGAAGGATTATGGCCTTTGCAAGGTCGGTGGACGAACTCAGCGGTCTGAATTTCAGTAGATGCCTTAGCACTTTTGTGTATTACACAGTCTAAACTCAATTGTGCTAGGATTATATAGATCAACCCAATATATGCTCATTTTATGCAAGGCTAGTATGTGCAGTCTGCCAGTATCTCTTTGGAGAAGACTTGGGCCAGCAAGTAAAAGACTTGCAAGAGGAACTCAAGGCCGCGGTGGGTGTGGCAAATACACCCTTTGTGGGTAAGACTTCTGTTTACCTGCATGGATATCATCCCTACCATACTAGTGGCAGATACCTCTACACTGGGGCTGGTTGGAGCAACAGGCCTACACAATTAAAACCAAGCCTGAGGGCTTTTTATTCGCAGGTTTTCAGTGCTTACCATGGAGGCAGCGCGCTCCACATACTCAGTATCGTTCCCCAGCTGGCCACGGTGCCTGAGCCAAGGGGATAGAGCAAAGTCTTGGGTCAGTTGACTATTGATCATCAGCCTAAGGCCATTTTTTGTGGTGTCAGTCTCAGGGGTTGCTGGATATTGGTGGCGGGGATATTGGAGGTTGATATTTACCTTTTGTCTATTATTTTATTGGCAGCCTTGGTGGTTTTTATAGCAAGTGCTTTCTTAGAAACTGCCTTGATCACATCTACAGCCACCGTCTGTCTCATCATAGACAGCAAAGCGACAATGAGGTGGAGGCCGTTGAGGTATGTGAATATTATTCCATCAGTCGCATGAGATGAGCTGACGATATTCAAGCCGGAGATAGGTTGACATGGTTCAACAACAGGTGGGGACAGATAACCTCCGATCTTTCCATTTTACAAATCATAAACGATTATAGGTTCAATTTCTGGCTAATCAATTTCCTCCGCGGCAAGAGAAGCCAAGATTTCCGTACATACGGTCTAAAGAGGAAACTATGGCTATCCAAGTTGAAACCGAGACTTTTCACAAAAGGATGAGCAGTCTGCACATGAACAAGAGGGGTATATTTCTAATATCTTCCCAAGGTTTAAGAAAATTGGAGGATGCCAAATCATTCTAGGATTTGGCTAGTCTGAATGTGCTTGGAATAACCATTTTAAGGTGGATAATTTTCATTCAACAAAATAGCTGAGTACAGGGGATTTCTTTACGGCCTGAATCGATCTCAAAGGCACACGAGAGTCACAGGATATATCTGAGGTTTACCTGGCAAGGCCAGTTGTGGACATTTTAGGTTCTACCTAAGGGGTTGACTTCAGCCCTAGGCTATTTACAAAGATTCTAAAGTCATTGCTGCCCTACTCAGATCTCAAGGGCATTTTGTCATCAAGTTTAGAGAGGACATGCTTATTGTAGGGTAGAGATCAGGTGTCACAGAGTTAGCTGTTTCAGCAACCAAGGCGCTCCTAGAATATTTGGATTTGTTATTCATCAAGGAAAACCCATAATGGAGCCGGCATTATCTATTACATATTTAGGTTTTGTCATAAACTCTGCAGATATGTCTCGAACCCTACCCACAGATAAGACTCAGGGTATTTATCAGTAGATGCCTCCTAAGATAATTCAAGACGAGGCAACATGAATTATAGTAGTACCAAATTGGCCTACTCAACCATGGCTTCCATTGTAAATATGTCCGCTGAAAGAAGATCCTATATTTGCTCAAAGACACGAGCGGTGGCTAGTTCAACCAATTTCTCGTGCATCTATCACTGCATGGGTGTATGGAAAGTTTTGTGAAGAGACACATGTGAGCTAATTTTAAACAGAAGTAGCAGAGATTTGGGGGTTTCTTTCAGTTTGGGTTTAAGAGAAGCGACTATGTTATAGCGCAATTAACACTGCATGTACTGCTTTATCGTCGTATCTAGTACTATAAATGGGTCAATAAATGATTGGCTCTCACCCACTGTTGACTAAGCTTATGGAAGGTGTCTTTTATATGAACACTCTAAAGCCTAGATACAAAGTAGTGTAGAATGTGTATTCAGTATAAATTTCTATGCAAATTATCATCAGCTGTATACCAAACGTTGGAGCAGTTACTCTTAAGTTAGTCATGCTTATGACACTGATTTGAGCACGAAGAGCTCAGTCTTTACACAATCTCCATCTGGATCTCGTGGTCATATCTGACAAGAGGGCAGCATTTTATGTCAATGAACTCATAAAGCAAAACAAGCATGGTTGGGTACAATGACAGCATACCCACCAGATCGGAGATGGGGGGGGGGGTTTATTATGTATAAAGGTACAAAAAGGTTACTAAGAACCTGTGAGATGAAAGAAAGGTTTCTTCATAGTTACATAATAGTTTCACAAGAGATTGTTGGTGCAGACTATTTCAAGATGGATAGAGTGTAAGCAACTGAAAGCAGGAGTGAATACAAATCATTTCAAGTCTCACTCTGCCAGGGCGGCTGGCTCGTCAGCAGCCAATAGAATGGATATTCCCCTTTGATCACTTTCTTGCCACAGCAGGAGGCTCAGATAAGCGCACTTTCAGAAGCTATAAAATTCAGTTGAACATGTCTGGACGGTTGCAAATAGAGTTCTGAACAGTGTTGCATGAGCTATTGTCTAACCCAAAGGCAATTGGGACTGTGGTCCAATTAAGGGCGATGTACATGTATGTAAAGTTAGCATCATGTTGATAATGGCCCATGTCTTTTCTACCATTTATGGTTTATCTGTTTAGTGTTTTTCACATACAGATTGGTTTACTGCATGAAACCACAGAGCTTCGAAGGCTTCATGCAATCTCTCATGAGACTTCGATATAATATAGAAAGATTAAAGGAGAACTTGCCATTTGATATTTGATCTTTATTTTATGAGAAGTTGGAGTGGGAGAGTATGTGCCCTCCACTCCCAACCCTGAATCTCATAAAGATAATTCGGTAAGTCAAGCGTTATTAATCTTTCTATAGTTTAATTTGTTGCAGTGGTCTATGGTTTCATACAGTTGCTTTGAAGATTGACGCGCATCCGGGCTGGCGGGTTCTTCACGTAATCTCTCACTCCAACGTCTCATAAAATAAAGATCAAACTTCAAACGGTAAGTTCTCGTTTAATCTTTATATAATTATTGTCATGTGTACTAAGGTACAAAGAAAAGCATTGTTTTACATAGTATCCAATAGTCAGAAAATACTATACATAAATACAATCAAGCCAAACTCAAATACAATGGGTAAAGCAAAGGGGAAGATGCAGAGCAGAATATAGTTCTCAGCTTTATAGCATAATAATTCCAGAGACAAAGTCCAATGTTTGCAATAAGCTAGAGGTGAATCTGACAGAATCCTAGTTTATGGAAGGACTGTTCAGAAGCCTGATAACAGAGGGAAATAATCTGTTACTGATCTACATTGATGTAGATAGTAAATAGCTGAGCACCAAGAACTGACACTTTTGGGCACCTCACTAAAACTCAATCAAGTTTTAAAAGGATCCATTTAGTCAACTCTCTGCCTTAGTGTGATAACCAGACTTTGATCCATTTTAACACACTCTCCCCAAGACTGTAAACTTTCATGAGGCCTCTAATTGAACACCTGTAAATCCCAATACACAACATCTACAAGGTCCTCTCCATCCATTCCGTTTGTTACATCCAAGCAAAGGTGTCAAATGTGAATTTCATTTCACGAGACCTTACTGATAGCTTTTTTTTAAAACCTATTTTCCACTCTTGTATCCTTCCCCACAACAGTAGTGAACCTAATTGTAGGTATGTTACAAAACTTACCTTGAGCAGCGCTGCAGTTCTGCCGCTCCACGTGTGCGTGACTTTGGCGCCTTTCAGAGGGGGTCGTGTTTAAAGTGCCGTTTTTCCACAGACAGGGCAAATCGATCCATGTCGGGCGATTTTGTTGCTGAAGAAAAATCGCTCCGACATTTCATTCATGAAGGTATTTTTAAATTACGCTAGATTATTTATTAACTAGAGTAATTTAAAAATCATCTTCTAAAGCCATGAGCGCCGACAACGGGAAGGATTTTACGTAGGGCACAGTTTATTTTTACATTAAAACTTGGTTTTTAGGAAGGCTTTAATCACATTTTCATGTTGCGAAATGGGGACAAAAAAAAATGTATGGACCAGCAGTGTTTTTCATGCCGACTTCACCGCAAACCACAACGGTCTAATCCACCGCATTCCACTAAAACCCATTCGCTAGTTGATTTAAATGACCATTAATTTACAGGAATTAAACACTAAATTCCTTCCATTTGGCCTATAAATTCATGAAAATTAGATTTTAAAATCATGTTATATTGTGAATTATTGTGTGAATGTTATTTGGACACAGGCAATTTAAAAAAGTTTATCTTTTCTTAAGAAATGGATAGATGTTTAGATCTAGTAATTGAATTTTGTAATTAGCTACAATTAGGTAACTAACTAATTATATGCTTTAATTTCAGGTCATCCAAGTAATATTGTTTCATATTTG
Organism: Raja brachyura; assembly: GCA_963514005.1. Next base: position 17,222,872 of record OY740811.1, read on the forward strand.
TTTCAGAATGCTTCAATCTATAATAACTGAAAATGTCATTGAGTTCTCTTAATTTTTAAGGAAGTTATGGGCTTTTGACTGTCCTCGATCACAGCTTTTGTGTTAAGTCGATGGAAAGGCAATGGGGAACAAGATGCTAATTTCTGAGTATGAAAATGGTCATAACCTTTTTAATACTGAAGATATGAAAGTGAATTAGGTGTCAAATTAAACTTCTTTTTATGCTTTATCTGATGGGATAAATTGCAGACTTGATTTTTTAAATCTCAAAATGTTGTAACATTGCTGCTAATTGGCCTTCAGTTTGTTACTTTATGCTTCCCTCCTTTCTTGAACAAGGACACATCATGTACAGCTTCCAATCAGTTGCTCTCCTCACAGAACTCCTTGTTTTGCAAGAATTTAACCAGTGGCCCTACAGCCTCTGCAGTGACTTCATGTAGAACATTTGGGTGCAGAACCACTGGCACCTGTTAGTTTTTCCATCGCATTGTCCCTTGTGTTAGAAACCATTATAACATTCTTCCCTCTATTGGATCTAGTCAGTCAATTATCCTGGATTTTGTCAGTGTGCTCTTTGGTCAAGAATGATGCATAGCATTATTTTAACTTAAGATAGACACAAAATGCTGAAGTAACTCAGCGGACAGGCAGCATCTCTGGAAAGAAGGAGTGTCGAGACCCTTCACAGTGAGTCAATACAAATTTGAATTTGAAAAAAAATTCTGGAATGAACTGCAATGAACGTGGTCATTCTTTCAAACTTCCTTCATTCTCACCCCTTCCTTCTCTCCAGAGATGCTGTCTGTCCCGCTGAGTTACTTCATCATTTTGTGTCTATATTCGGTTTAAAGCAGCATCTGCAGTTCCTTGTGTTAAAGAAGGAACTGCAGATGCTGGAGAATCGAGGGTTACACAAAAAGCTGGAGAAACTCAGCGGGTGCAGCAGCATCTAAGGAGCGAAGGAGATAGGCGACGTTTTGGGTCGAGACCCTTCTTCAGACTGGGTCTAAGGAGCGAAGGAGATAGGCGACGTTTTGGGTTGAGACCCTTCTTCAGACTGGCTCTAAGGAGCGAAGGAGATAGGCGACGTTTCGGGTCGAGACCCTTCTTCAGACTGGCTCTAAGGAGCGAAGGAGATAGGCGACGTTTCGGGTCGAGACCCTTCTCCAGTCTGAAGAAGGGTCTCGACCCGAAACGTCGCCTATCTCCTTCGCTCCTTAGATGCTGCTGCACCCGCTGAGTTTCTCCAGCTTTTTGTGTAACCATCTGCAGTTCCTTTCCTTTATCATTTTCACTTATCTGCCTTTGCCTTATTTCCAGTTATTAATTCCCCAGTGACATTCACCAGTGGTACCATGCTTACCAAAGTTACGCTTGTTCTTTTCCTAATGTGCAGGTGGAGGCAACAAAGTGCTACTAGATATTGTGCAGAAAATTGAATCATCTTGAGAAAAAACAACAAGCTGAACAAAGCTTGGAAGGTTCCCAAATAATAATATAATTGGGAAATGACTGATCTCTGAAATCAGATCTTGCCTCTGGGATGTAAATCCAAACAGTTTGCAAAGAATTACAACGTGCGTTGCAGTTGAAAATGTTCTTCTAATTCAAATTTGAATTGACAGAGTTTAACAATGGATTATTGTGATAAAAAGGGCAGCCTTTGTGATGTAACAGGCAGAGAAATCTCTTCACAGGAAATGTAATGGAATCAGATGCTGGACGATAGTGATTTTTTTTGTCTGCTAGTTTACTGCCCTCCGATCTCCACATGGGTATGTTGTCTTCAAATGCAGTGAAGGGGCTATGTTCCTTTTCTAGAAACATTTAAAATAGACCCCAAGAGAGACACAGGAACTGCAGATGGAAACAGGAGAGACACAGGGCACTGCAGATGCTGGTTTACAAAAAAAAAGGTGGTCTAAAAATAAGTGCTGTAGCAACTTAGTGGATCAGGCAGCATCTCTGGTCTACATCGGTGAGACCAAGCGGAGGCTGGGCGATCGTTTCGCTGAACACCTCCGCTCGGTCCGCAATAACCAACCCGACCTCCTGGTGGCTCAGCACTTCAACTCCCCCTCCCATTCCGTATCCGACCTCTCGGTCCTGGGCCTCCTCCACGGCCAGAGTGAGCAACACCGCAAGTTGGAGGAACAGCACCTCATATTCCGCTTGGGGAGTCTGCATCCTCTGGACTTAAACACTGAATTTTCTCAATTCTGTTAACCCAGACTGCCCCCTCCCCCTCCCCACCTCTCCCTCAGCCCTCGGGCCCTGACATTCCTTCTCCATCTCCCCCCCCCCCCCCCCCACCCCAGTCGCACTAGCTTCTCATTTTCACACCACAAACAGCTTACAATGGCCTGTTTCCTTTATCATCAATACTTTTTTGCATATCTTTCATTCATTGTTCTTTATCTCTCCACATCACTGTCTATATCTCTCGTTTCCCTGATCCCTGACCAGTCTGAAGAAGGGTCTCGACCCGAAACATCGCCTATCTCCTTCGCTCCTTAGATGCTGCTGCATCCGCTGAGTTTCTCCAGCTTTTTGTGTAACCCAGCATCTCTGGAGAACATGGATAATCAATGTTTTGGACAGGACCTTTCTTCTTCTGAAATAAAAGTTGCGTATCCTTGCTGACCATAGATGCTGCCTGAAGTGCTGAGTTACTCTGGCACTTTGTGTCTTTTTTAGGGCCATATCAATTTTGAGGCTGCTTCCCAAATTCACAAGGATTATGGCTAATCAGATCATGGTCTGAACTTTAATATCTTATTTGTTCTCAAAACACTTGACTTTCCGAGCAGGCCAGAAACCTGTCTATCACAGCCTCAAATATATTGAAAGGTTTAACCTCTACAGCCCCCCTGGGAACAGAATTAAAAACATTACGGGAGGTGAAATTCCTCCTCACCTCCTGCTGAAACAGGAAGATACTTATTTGTAAACAGTTCCCCAGCGTTCCTGACTCTCCCGTGAGAGGTAACATTCTTTCAGCATATGTTAACACCCAACAAGGCTTAATCAATTCCTTCTCATTCTTCTCAGTTCTATTGAGTATAAACCCATCAGCTTGACCTTCCTCGTCCATTTATCCTGGGAATCAAACAGCATGACATTTCCAAACTTCTTCCACTGCAGCACCATTGACGCTATCTACACTTCACGCTACCTCCGAGAAGCAGCCGACTTAATCAAAGACTTGTCTCACCCCAGCCATTCCTTCTTCCCCTTGTTCCCATTCAGCAGAAGGTATAGAAGCTTGATGCTTGGAAGCATGCACCACTAGATTCAGGAAAAAGCTTCTACCCCTCCACTATCAGGCTTCTGAACAGTCTTTCCATAAGCTAGGATGCTGTCTGATTCTCCTCTACTCCATTGTGGACATTGGACTTTGGACTATGGAACTGATGCACTACAGGTTGGGTGAGTGGGCAGATGGATGACAGATGCAGTTTAATGTGAATAAATGTGAGGTTATCCACTTTGGTGGCATGAACAGGAAGGCAGATTGTTATCTTCTTCTTGCATATGGCGGCACAGCCTAGTTGTAGAACAAGTTGTTCTATTTGATCTTATTTGATTGTGCACAGCAGGCTGATTGCATTCGTCGAAACAGGGCGGACCACGTGAAGGTTGCAATCTCCCACCCCGATTATTATCTGAACTGTGTCAAGTTAGGAAAAGGGGAAGTACAACAAGATCTGGGTGTCCTTGTTCATCAGTCACTGAGAGTACGCATGCAGATAGAGCAGACAGTGAAAAAGCTAATGGCATGTTAGCCTTCATAACAAGATGAATTGCGTATAGGAGCAAAGAGGTCCATCTGCAGTTGTACAGGGCCCGAGTGAGACCACACCGGGAGTATTGTGTGCAATTTTGGTCTCCAAATTTGAGGAAGGACATTCTTGCTATTGAGGGCGTAGGTTAACGAGATTAATTCCCAGGATGGCAGGAGTGTCATATGATGAAGGAATGGAGCGACTGGGCTTGTATACATTGGAATTTAGAAGAATGAGAGGGGATCTTATTGAAACATGTAAGATTATTAAGGGATTGGACAAGCTAGAGGCAGGAAACATGAGTCCAGAACCAGGGGCCACAGTTTAAGAATAAGGGGTAGGCCATTTATAACCGAGATGAGGAAAAACGTTTTCACCCAGAGAGTTGTGAATCTGGAATTCTCTGCCTCAGAAGGCAGTGGAGGCCAATTCTGTGGATGCTTTCAAAAGAAGAGCTCTTAAAGATAGCGAGGTCAAGGGATATGGGGAGAAGGCAGGAACGGGGTACAGATTATGGATGATCAGACATGATCACAGTGAATGGTGGTGCTGGCTCGAAGGGCCGAATTACCTACTCCTGCACCTATTATCTATTGTCTATAATGCTGAGGAACATATTCTGCACTCTGTATCTTCCCCTTTGGTCCATTTATCGTACTTGAGTTTGACTAGATAATATTTATGCCTGTTCTGTTTGGATTGCCTGCAAAACAAAGCTTTTCATTGAACGTCAGTACACGTGACAATAATATACCTAAATCTAAACCCACTCTCTCTCAGTTGAAGAGACTGAGACCGGGGGCAGAGTTCCAGCTGTGTCTCACCAAATTCCATGACCCCTCCCACATTATCCAGCTCTCAATCCAGGATTCCATCCCGGCCCGCACTAAACCTGTTATCATTATATTTTAAAATATTTCGCCCGAACCTCCTCAGTTTGTGCTTTTTTTCCGAGTGGATGCTGCAGCCACATGCGAAGGAAGTCTAAAGATTGGCGTTAGTCAGTTGCTCCTCTTACAAACAATGTCAGGCCGGCAACTGTGAGAGCTATGGAGGTAATCTGGTAACTAGCTGAGAGGTGCTAGAATTTAAGGTTCACATTGCTTTCACTGTGTGACAGGCGTGAGGGGATAATTCTGCACCACAGCCTCTTACAGTGAGCACTAACCTGAAGAAGCACGCTGTTCCCTGATGCTTGAGAGTTCTGGTGCGGTTGACAGGCTGTTTAGAAAGATATCTCTAAATTCATTTATATTAGAAACACTATCCTCTGAGGCCATCCTTTTCTTTAACCTTAGCCCTGTGATGCGCTATGATGCTTGTGATGACCTCTGACAGTCATAAAGACCTGATTTAAATGGATGATACAAAGGTTTTGACAGGCACTCGTGGACAAGCAGCAGTGGTGTGCATATTTCCAAACATTTCTGTCACAGCACTCTTGAACATTTGCACAATTGTATCAGGTTTTACTAAATGCAGGGGAGACACAAAATGCTGGATTTAATCAGCGGGACAGGCAGCATCTCTGGAGAAAAGGAATGGGAGACGTTTCGGGTCGAGACCCTTCTTCAGACTTCTTCAGTCTGAGGAAGGGTCTCGACCCGAAACGTCTCCCATTCCTTCTCTCCAGAGATGCTGCCTGCCCCGCTGAGTTACTCCAGCATTTTGTGTCTACCTTCGATTTAAATCAGCATCTGCAGTTCTTTCCTTTACTAAATACAGTATAACCCCAAAACATATTGCAATCTTGTGCAAACTTAACAATCATGCGCAACACTCCTTTAAACTGTATCTCCAAGTAGGGATTCTGGAGATGAGCCTGGAATTATCTCATTAATTCACCACTTGCTGAATATGTTTCTTTTTCACCTTTTCTACCAAAATGCACAATTTCACAATTCCCCACTAGATCTTCGCCCATTTCGTATTTTTCCTCACCATGGTGATAGAGGCTTTTTTTCTCGCACATGTTATTCTGCCAGCCGCATACATTTGGAATTATTAACCTATTAACCTATGAAGCAGCATTTAGAGTGAGGGAGGAACATGGGGCACTTGGGGGGGGGGGGGGGGGGGGACCAACGCAGTAACAAGCAGTACGTGCAAACTCCACACAAACAGCGCTCAACGTCCGAATCTAATCTAGTTCCTTGTAGCTGTGAGGCAGCTACAGATTTCTCAAGTGCTAGAAATTGAGAACTGGTGATGTCCAACAGATGTTCCTATGGTGCACACATTCCACATTTTGTCCACCAGTAATTGTCCCAGCTCTGTCCACACTCTACTGCCAGTTGTCATCTCTCCACACCAATACACTTCCCCCCTACACCAATGGTTCTTACTATTAATCCTAACTGTGGCCCTTATAATGTTATAAATATCTATGAGCACCCCTCAGCCTCATATGTTCCATTGAAACTAATCCCGGGCTTTCCAATCACTCTTTACAACTGAGGAAAGACACAAATTACCGGAGTAAGCCAACGGGTCAGGCAGCATCCCTGGAGAACATGGATAGGTGACGTCTTGGGTTGGGACCCTTCTTCATACTGATTGCAGGGGTGGGGATAAAGAAAGCGTAGAGCATGGAGGGGCAGGACAAAGCATGGCGGGTCAGAGGTGAACACAGACAAGGGAGGTCTTTGATAGGCAAACGGTTGAACAAAGGCCAGGGATGGATCAAACTATTAGTAACAACACATAATACAGGCAAAGAAACATAATCATCATTGACTGCTCCCATTAATTGACTAGACCTAGTCTCAGCCTGTGACGTGTTGTCCGATCCATTATTACCTGTCCCCCATGGAACTTAAAATTAACTTGTTTTCCCTCTTTCCCACTTGCTGGCTCTCCAACCTGAAACCTCCACTCTGCTTCTCTTTCCATGGGCACTGTTTGGTTTTACACCCCGGCTGCTGAGAGTTGCCAGAGCTTTCTGGTTTTATTTTAAATATTATTGACCTCGTTCTCCTGAAGGCTAAGAAAATATACTTGCGAGAATCCAGAGGGTAAAGGGGAGCAAGAACACACAGAGACCACAATGAGTTCTGACTGAGCATATCCAGCAAGGTGCACACACCTGAAATTAATAGGTTGGCTGCTGAAGTATTTCCCAGAATCCATGCAGTGCGCACGGCCTTATTTAGCGCCCATTTCTTCTTTTTCTTCCCCCTTGATTTTTGTCTCAGTCTTGCCTTCTCTCGATTTGCAACTCTAAATCCATATAAAGCCATCGAATATGGTAACCACTGCCTCATTGCACCGCCATTGACCTTGTTTCTCTGTTTCTTCATTACCCTGTTTTGTACCTGAGAGAGAAAACAATTGCTTTGTGAGGGACTCTGAATATCCGCACTGAGATTCCCACCAGATACTCTCAAATTTGAGTGAATCTCATCATATCTTTTGTTCCTTTCAGCCCATTCTCTCTATTTCTGTCTGGTCTAATTTCCCAGCTGAAGGTATAGTTAATGAAATTAGAGAAATTACACATTAGAATCACATCATGTTTTTCCTTCACACAGCTTAATTATTTATGATTGAAAGTTCAGTCCAAACCCTTATCCTTGTCTCCCGATGATCACCTTCTCGACCAATATCTTGGGAAATCCAAGTTCAGTACAATGTCTGGCAAACTAGAAGACGAAATGGAATTCATGACTCATTTTTCCATTACATAGTCAGAGAGAAATATGCTAAATTGTATATTCTCTAACTGTGCCCGTTGCTTTTATTCATTACCACTCCCCATTGCCCCCAGGTGGGCTGGGGTGCACGGCCAGTTGCGAGCGCACGGCTGGATGGACCTGGGAGAGGATCCTTGGTTAGAGGACCTATGCTCTGAGAACTACTTTTAAGTCAATACTGACATAGAATTCTTATGATTCATGAAAATGCTAATTTCATGCACACCAAACAGGGAAATCCACATAAAGGTATGGTTCCTCTGGGGCTTTGGAGAGATATATGGATGAGAAGGGTTTTGAAGGCTATGGGTCAAATGCACAAATGGTACTAGCCCAGTATGCCATCTTGGTCGACATGGAGAAGATGGGCTGAAGGGCCTGCTTCCCAATGGAATCAAGGGATATGGGGGAGAAAGCAGGAACGGGTTACTGATTTTGGATGATCAGTGGCGGTGCTGGCTCGAAGGGCCGAACGGCCTACTCCTGTACATATTGTCTATGTTTCTATGTGTCCATGTTTTACAGCTCTACTCTGTAACTTTTGAAACAAATATTTATTGTGTTTTCTTCTCACAGTCCCTGTAATGTTACACAGAAAACACGTTGAAAGCTTTCTCCCGACTCCATCAGTTATGTACTTACTATTAAACCCACTTACTCAGATGGATTATAAGAAGATATTTCAAACCAGGGCAGAAAGTATGTTAGCACCCACTGAACTCTTCTCACAAATGTAACATTAGATTTATATGTTCTCTGATCTAATCCCAGTGTTAGTGGCTCCTCAACATCTACCCACTTGCCCTGTAGCCAAGGCGGCAGAAGCTGTTGCACAGCAAGTCCTCGATCGCAAGTTAGTCAGCCAACTGCAGCTTTTTTAATGAAGAGGATCGCCTTTTTAAAATGCCAAGGAAGTGTAAAACAGAGATGATCAATTTACGGGTGGGTACAAAAATCTGAAACATTTCGCACTCTTTCCAAAAATCAGAGATCAAAAAATAGCAGGAATCATTTAAAATGCACTCTTCATGATGATGTCACAGAGGGTTTTAAAATTATAATGCAAGGGGTTTAACAGAAGGTGGAACGGGTTAAATAGAGTGAATGTGAGAGTGGACTCTGCAGAAACAGGCAAGAGGGCTTGCTATTTCCGTCACACCCAACCCACAAAAATAATACTTACAGCAATTAAAACTTGGTAAAGGTTTCAGAAAGTATGCTACCGTTCTGTTCAGAGTGATACCTGTTAGATGAACTCCCCTACCCAACAAAGAATTGTAAACAACATCCGTTACTAGGCAACAACTGCTGGGTAGCTAAAACTCATTGTACATTCCAACGCCAGTTATTGAAGAACGTGTCCAAACACAAATCCTTATTAAATAGATTCCTAAAGATCTGTCATCTGACCTGTGACTGGTGATTGGGCTTGATTTGATGATTGAATTGGGATTGTTTTTGTTAAGTGGATACACTATTATTTATCTTTTAACCATTAAATAAAGCAGCAATCCTGAGGTTTCTTGCCCATTTCATGTTCACTGTGCGAGGAAAATTACACAATCTGAAGATAGGAAGAAAATTTTAACTCAAAGGCTAAAATCTGACGTAGAACGGTCTTGTAAGGTAATGTTGTACAAGTCATATTGCTCTAGAGCCATAGCGTCAAACAGGAATTATACTGGAAACAGGAATAGGTGACGTTTCGCATTTGGACCTTCTTCAGATTGATTGTGGTGGGGCAGGAGAATTGGGGGGGGGGGGGGGGGGGGGGAAGGAGGGGAAGAAAGGTAGAACGGTGAAGGACCAGGACAAAGCCTGGTGAATGATAGGTAGATACAGGTGAGGTTGGGGTTGGGAGAGGGGTTTGGAAGGGAAAAAAAAATATCTCACTCTGGCAATGGAGGTGTACCAGGACAGAGAGGTCAGTATGGGAATGGAAAGGAGAATTAAAATGGTTAGCGACTGGTAATCCAAGTACATAGTTTCCTGGAAGTGGTGAATCAAGGAGACAGGATAGTGAGGAATGCATTTAGTATGCTTATCTTTATCGTTCAGTGCATGGAGTACAAGAGTTGGAACATCATGTTAATGAGACCACACTTGGAGCACTGTGTACAATCCTATGCTGTAGGAAGGATGTTATTAAACTGGAAATGCTGCAGAAAATATTTAATAGGTTTTTGCTGGATCTGGATAGCTTGAGATATAGGGGGAGACGTTAGATTGGGATTCCTTTTCCTGGAGTATAGAGGATGCCTCTTTTAGAAGTCTATAACATCATGAATGGTCAAGAAAAGTGAACAGTCATAATCTTTACCACAGGATTTGGGAGTCTAATACCAAAGGAACTAGATTAAGGTGACAGGGGAAAGATTTAAAGAGGGAAATATGGGCCAATATTTCCATACAGAGAGTGGTGGGCATGTGGAACAAGCTCCAAAGGAAGTGGTTGAGTTGTGTATAATTACAATGTATAGAAGTCATTGAAACGGGTACATGGGGCTAGCTCAGGTTTGCAGCTTGGTGGGCATTGACATGTTGGGCAGAAGGGCCTGCTTCTGTGTAGTATTAGTCTGTGACTCAATGACAGGCAGGTCTGAGATAATGTACTTTGGAAAGTTAAATTCTGACATATTGAGTAAGTGGCATGTAGTCAATGGCAGAAATCCTGTTTGAGAAACCTCAGGGTGCAAGTCCATACGTTCCTGAATGTGGGAACATAGAGTGGCGAAGAAGGAATTTGGCATGTTTGCCTCTGTCACAAAGTAATAGTCAAAGAGTGTGGAAACATGCCCAGCGGCCCAGCTTGCCCATTCCGACCAACAAGTCCCATCAGTTGAGGCTGAGTATAAATGTCAGGACACAATGTTGCAACTGTACAAAACTTGGATTATTGCGGACATATCTGGTCACCACACTGCAAGAAGAAAATGGTAGAAACCGAGAGAGTGCAAAAGAGATTCTCCAGGATGCTGCCTGGAATAGAGGGCTGCAGTTATAAAAAGCGTTTGGATAGACTGGCTTTGTTGTCACTGTAATGTAGGAATCTGTAGGGTGAGCTTATAGAGATTTATAAAAATTATGAAGGATGCATAGTTGGAATCATTAGATACGGCCCCATAGCAGAAGCGTTCACGTCTCGGGGCTGGAAACTGGAAGTATCCTGAGATAATTCTGCTACCGCCATCATCTGTTGCAACAAGCGATGGCTTCCACTGATTGTCGCCGGAAGCTTGCGTCCTTTTTAGGACGGACAATAAGTCTAAAACCAGAGGGCAAAGGTTTAAAATGAGAGGATTAATATTTAAAAGATATCTGAGAGGTATTTTTTCATCCTAGAGTGTGGTGAATATCTGGAATTATATATCACAGGAGGCCATGGAAATGACATAATTACAATGTTTAAAAGTAATTGGATTGGTATTAGGACAAGAAATGTGTAGAGGAAATTGGGGCTAATTCAGGTAAATAGGATTAGTGTAGACAGGCATCATGGTCGGCTCAGCCGTGTTGTGTCCTGAGAGCCTGATTCTATGCTGTATGATTCTATGATGATTCTATGATTATCGTATCTCGCTTCATCCCTTATTTTGAAATTGTGATTCCTGATTCTAGAAATCCAGTCAATACCTCAAACGCTTAAAGCCCCCAAAAAATGTCGCACATTTCAATGATGCCGCTATAAAAACAATTTGCTTAATCCCTGATTATATGACAAATGGAACATTCTAGTAATCAATCTGATGAAGACACAAGAGACTGCAGATGCAGGAATCGTGAGCAGAACACAAAATGCTGGAAGAACTTAGTAGGTCAGGCAACATTTGTGGAGGAAATGGACGGTTAACGTTTTGGGTTGGGAAACAGATGCTGATTTTCTCTGGCTGGTCTTTGCCGACACAAAATAACAGATTAATATTGGGCCAACGGAAAGGGGATGGGGAGGGTTACCTGATGTTTTATTAGATTTACAGATTAATATTGGGCCAACAGTGTCTTGTTTATGGAGAGAAGGAATGGGTGACATTTCGGGTCGAGACCCTTCCTCAGACCTGGTCGGCTGGTCAGTAGATGCAGCTCACGCTTCGGTTGAGGCTCTCCAGGCAATTGACCAGAACCTCTGGTGACTCATGGAGAATGACCGGAACCTCTGGGAACCTCACGGGAACCTCTGGGAACCTCACGGAAACCTCTGGGAACCTCACAGAAACCTCTGGGAACCTCACGGAAACCTTGGGTGGGGCACACGTTCTCCAGAGGTTTCCGTTCAGGTTTCCTAAGTGGGACAGGGGCTTAAGTTTCCCTCTCCCTGACTCTCTGTCTGATGAAGGGTCTCAACCTGAAACCTCACCTATTCCTTTTCTCCAGCTATGCTACCTGGCCCGCTGACTTACTCCAACACTTTGTGTCTAACCTTTTTATTTTATCCGTGCTTGTCATGAACACTTGCGGCCACTGGGCGGGGTAATAAAGTTGAGTCCCTGACCTCTGCAGTAACTTTCGTCGGTGGCTGGAGTTGAACAATGGTGGGTTCTGATAGGTTCTCCATCTACTCGACAAGTTCAAATGGATTGCTCATTTGTTTTCCCCAAGAACATGCTGAGGACAAACAAATTCAGGTAACAAAACCATGAAAGCCAATCTATTCAGAAAATACAAACATATCGCGTGACATGTATTTAATTTGAATGGCCAATCCTTATATATACTTTCTCTACTCTATTTGAGGTCTCCTGCCCCCCAGCTGTGTCTATAACCCAGCTGTTATTGGAAGCTTGTTTGTTGATGCTAAAACTCCTACTCTCGTAGGAGCGAACTTTGCTGAAACCAGTTTTGCGAGATTGTGAAATGAGGTAGCAAATATGAATTGAAAATTGCCCACATAACAATAAATTAGTTTCAAAGCAATGGTGGGATTCAACAAGGGATTTAAGGCAGCAGCTTTCCATAAAGAATAAGGGTGGAACTGCTCAACGATGACTCGAGAGTAAGAGATGGCAGAAAAGGAAAACTGATGTGAAAACGTGCAAGTGAATGCCGAGGAAAATATCGTGAAGTTGATACTAAAAGAGAAAGTAGAAAAAATTGAGTGAGTGAGAAGAAATAGTTAGTCAGATAAGATCAAAGAATATTCATAGTCACAGAGTGATACAGTGTGGAAACAGGCCCAGCTTGCACACACTGGCCAACATGTCCCAGCCACACTAGTCCCACAAGCCCGCGTTTGGTCCATATCCCTCCAAACGTGTCCTCTCCATGTACCTGTCTAACTGTTTCTTAAATGTTGGGATAGTCGCTCTGCCTCAACTACCTCCTCTGGCAGCTTGTTCCACACACCAGCCACCCTTTGTGTAAGATGTTGTTGGAGAAAGAGCAAGAACTGACGGAAGAGCAGCAAGCAAGCAAGAGGATAAAGGCATGGCTCTGAACGACTTTTTCATTGTTTCACTAAAGAGGGAGCATTGCTAACGCTGTGGGTAACGAGAAAGAGTGGAACACTGGACAGGATAAAATAGTAAAGGGGATGGCATCTTTGAAAGTAATTACATGACCAGCCCTGGATCATTAAAACATCATGTTCAACACAGACACTGTGGGCTGAAGGGTTTGTTCCCATGTTGTACTGTGTTTATTCCTATGCGGTTTTATATTCCAAGGCAATATAAAAAGGGAGGAAATTGCAGATATCTGATTCTGAATGTTTAATCCACTTGACTACCAGGGCAATGCTGGAGGATCCCAGGGTGACGATTATTATACCATTAATATTTTAAAAAGCATGGGCGGAATAAAGTGAACCACCGCGGGCCCTTTAGTTTAACTTCACCAATGACTGAATTATTGGACTCACTTAGGGGACAATGTAGACATTTATTTAGAAACACATCGTTTCATCTGGGCAGCCAAGATAGGTTTTCAAGGGAAGATTGTGTTTGACTCACTTGGGCAGAATTCAGGGAGGAGAGAGGCAAAGCAGGAGGGCTCGTTGTGGAGGTGACAAGGTGCGTCAGAGGGCAGTATATCTGACATGGTCTACCTAGATCATGCTGGGATTTTGACAAGGTCCCTCATAGCAGGCTGGTTAAAAAAGGCAAAGCTGAGGAGCTCGAAGGGAGAGTGACAAACCTGATCCGAAAGTGGGAGTAGCCAGAAGCAAAAACATAGAGCAGCACAGCACAAGGACAGGCCCTTCGGCCAATAGTGTCTGGGCCGAAGGCCTGTTCTTGTGCTGTACTGTTCTATGTTTTATTATTCTTCTGTGCCAATCATAATGCCAAAACCAACTCTTATCTGCCTGCACATGGTCCATATCCATCCATTCTCTGCATTTCCATGTTCCTATTCAAAAGTCTCTTAACTCCCACTTTCATATCAGCCTCAACTACCACCCCCAGCAGCGCATTTCAAGCACTCACCACCCTCTGTGTAAAAAAACTTGCCCCGCACATCACCTTACAACTTTGCCTCTCCCACTCAAAGCAATGCCCTCCAGTATTTAATTTTTCCATCCTGGGAGAAAGGTTTTGTCTACCTTATCATAGTCTATGCCACTCACGTTAAGCCTTGATGTGCCTGGCATGTTATGGTCAATAGAGGTTCACAAGATTAACTACTCAGCCTCTTACTTTTTTAAATATATAGTAAGTTTGTAGCTTTAACTGTAGGCAGATGATGTATCAATTGGCTGAATGGTGAGGAAAAATGTTTCAGACCGTTGCATTTTATAAAAGGCATTGGTGCAATATGTGCTATAAAGTGCACATATAGCAGGCAATTGCACCCTTTATCCTTTATCTGTGTACTGTGGATGACTTGATTGTATTCATGTCTAGTCTTTGGATAGCACGTAAGCAAAAGCTTTTCGCTGTACCTCAGTACACATGACAATAATAAACTGAACTATGTTAAACGAAGAAAGGCAAACAGATTGGTTATTTTTACAGCAAGAAGATCATGGTACATTTGTACAGATCAAGTGAGGTCACATAAGGAACATTGTGGTGAGGTCTGGTTTCCCTACCTAAGGAAGGATATACGGTTATAGAGTTATAGTTATACAGCGCGGAAACAAGCCCTTCAGACCAACTTGGGCAACATGTCCCATCTACACTAGTCCCACCTGCCTGTACTGGGCCCATATACTTCTCAACCTGTCCTATCCATGTACCTGTCCAAATGTTTCTTAAATGTTGCTTACACTTGTACTTGTGAGATACTTGATATGCCTGTCAAAGAGGGAGTGCAGTGAAGGGTCACAAGATTGAAAGATTAGGCTGTAAAGGGCCTGTCCCACTTTCACAATCTAATTCACAACTTTTTTTACTCATGGACATTTTTCATCATGCTAGAAAAACGCCCGGACCTACTTGATGCCATGAGTACCTACGACTAGTATCACGGCCTGCTACGACCTACCTACGACCTCCTACGACCTCCTACGACCTCGTGACAACCATGCTGCGAGTATGAGTCAAGGTCAAACTCGGCAGAGGTCGTGAATTAGGTCGTGAAAGTGGGACAGCCCCTTTGCTCTCTTTACTTTAGAATGAGAGCGAATTAAATTGAAATGTGTAAAGTTTTTGCAAGACTTGACAGGTAGACTCAGGGCTCCCCTTGTCTCATGGCTGTGACAAGGGAACTATCCTGAACCAAGGAGTTGCCATTCTGAACATCCCTGTGCGGTAAGTCTTTGGAATTTGTTGCTCTGGAGCTGCACAGGCCCAGTCACTGAGTGTAATCAAGACAATGGTGGGTATTAAATTAATCATGGCATTGGAGGGTCAGGGCAGGAAAGTGGCCCTGAGGTAAAAGACCAGCCATGATTGTATTACATTCCAGAACAGTCACGAGGGACCAAATTACCTGTTCCTAATTCTCTATATCTAATGTTTTGTTACTTGATTAGTCCGGGTGTCAGAAGCTATGGGGAGAAGGCAGGAGAATGGGGTTAGTAGGGAGAGATAGGTCAGCCATGATTGAAATGGCGGAGTAGACTTGATGGGCCGAATGGCCTAATTCTACTCCTACCACTTATGATCTTATGTCCAGATGTATTATGTGGCTGTATCTCTGTAACTCATTGCCTGCAGTATAAAAATAAACATGGTGCAAACAGTAGGTGTAGGTGTAAACTTTAATGTAGATGGAGGAGATCCATGGGAACATGAAGCCACATCACGGGTGCTTGGGTGGGATTTTATCACATACCTCTGGACAAACAGCAGACAACACCTACTGCATTCCTTTCACCAACCTTCCCTGACTATTTGTAAAACAAGTCCACGGTGGTGCAAGAGTTAGTCCGCAGTGTCCCATTGCTGAGGTAACATTAGGAATGTGCAGGTCCTTTCAAGGACCAGATAGCTGGAAGAAAGTAGTTATTTCTGAACCTGGTGCCGTGGAACTTCAGAGTTCTGCACAGCCTGATCAATGAGAGGCGGGCATGGGTTGGTTTGTGGGGATCCTGGATGATAGATGATGGCTTCCTGAGGCAGTGCCTCATTTAGATGCTTTTGACGATGAGAAAGGCTATGACTGTGTCCGCCTTAGCGTATGTGATCTTCCCTGTTGCCAAACATTTTAACTCCCCTTCCCATTCCCACACTGACCTTTCTGTCCTGAGCCTCCTCCTCTTTCAGAGTGAGGCCACACACAAATTGGAGGAACAGCACCTCATATTTCGCTAGGGCAGCTTACAACCCAGCCGTATAAATACTGATTTCTCAAATTTCAAGTAACGCTTGCATTCCCTCTCTCTCTGTCCCTCCCCCTACCTAGTCGCCCTGCTATTTTTACTGTCCGTATCCCCTCGTTATCATCTCCACCACAGCCAACAGTGGACCATTGTGGGCTCTTTGGTCATCGGTGCCGGTTCTGATCTTTTCTGTACCTTTCCATGCCTCTAGTTTTCCTCTCCCCTGACTCTCAGTCTGAAGAAAGGTCTCGACCCAAAACATCACCTATTCCTTTTCTCCAGAGTGCTGCTTGACCCGCAGAGTTACTCCAGCATTTTGTGTCTATCTTTATGCCTGTGATGGACTGGGCTAATTATACTACTCTCTGCAGCCTCTTGTGTGCTTGCGCCTTCCATCTGGCCCACGAGACATGTTTACTGTAAGCACAATCAGCTTATTTTGTGCTGCTGACTTTCAGACCAGTTTTCAGCCCAGCTATTATCTCCCCCGCCTCCATCAATGGCATTTTGACAGCACGTCTGAAAGAGGCTGCCCAGACCGTTGAGTTCCCAGTCTGCTCCCCTCACCATCGCCACCAATGTTCACACTGATCTAGGTGTTGAAACAGGGTGCTACACTGCCATGTCATTGTCACGGTAACTAATTAGGCCGCAGGTCAGGCTTTCGAGAATCTTACAGCCTGAGTTACAGCGCCAGGGACCCGGGTTCAATGGTCGCACTCTGTACGGAGTTTGTACATTCTCTCTGTGACCGCGTGGGATTTCTCCGGATGCCCCGGTTTCCGCCCAAACTCCAAAGACGTGCAGATTTGTAGGCCAATTGGCTTTGGTTGAAATTGTGAATTGTCCCTAGTATGTCTAGGGGAAAGGGGAAAATAAATGGTCGGCACGGACTGGAAGGGCCGAGAAGGCCTGTTTCCGTGCTGTAATTGTTATATGGTTATATGGTTATATGTTGGATAGTGTTAGTGCAGGGGGTGATCGCTGGTCGGAACGGACGCGGTGGGCCGCAGCACCTGTTTTCCGCGCTGTAGCTCTAAAGTAGAGTCTGAACTAAAGTAAAGGCGGCCACAGAACAGCCGCAACAAGGCTACCCAGGAGGAGAGGAACAAATACACGCTGCTTGGGAAAGGGAACCCGCCCCAGAGTGAAACCGGGGAGAGGAGGTTGGATGGGGATCATATGATCATTATGATAGGAACATAATTGGGCCAAGTAGACTTGATGGGCCAAATGGCCCAATTCAGTTCTTATCACTAATGATGATATGATCCCCATCCAACCTCCTCTCCCCGGTCTATCTCTCCCTCCTAACCCCATCCTCCTGCCTTCTCCCCATAACCTCTGACACCTATACCAAATAAGAACCTATTTACCTCTGCCTTAAATATATCCATTGACTTGGCCTTCGCAGCCTCTCGTGGCAAAGAATTCCAGAGATTCACCACCCTGTGACTAAAGATGGTGGAAGATGCTGGACAAAAGGCCTGGTAAGAAGAACTGAGGGGAGAAGGGGGGGCATCTTACCTTCTGTGTTTCAAGGTCGGCTGCAGGAGGTGACCCACAGGGATCAAGAGGACAGTGCAAGGTTTACAGGGTGACCGGAATGGAGGCCACTGCTGTATTGGGCCTGTTGCTGGGAGTACAAAATGGCACCAAAATGGTGACTCTTCCACACAGTGGGCTGTCTGAACTGAGGGATTGTGTGTGTGTATGGTGAAAATTGTGTTAGGCTCTATGCGAAAAAAGTAATTCACCCCATTTTGGTACACGATAATAAAGAAATCATTGAAACTTGGCCAGTTGCTGGGTTTTAGTATTCCCCCTGTGTTCGCTGCCTTACTCCATCCTTTGGTCCCAGCTCCCCCATTACTGCCGTCCTCAGGATGGTTTTCCATATTAACTGCCATTTTAATGATATTCTTTGTTTGCCTCACTTTCTGTTTCACTTCCTCTCTCAGCTCACTGTGCCCCACCTAGCTCACGTTGGAGTTATTCAGCTGACATGTATCACGCTTTCTCTTTATTGATTCATCGCCTTCTCTGTCTTTGTTGAATTCTGTTGTTAGTCTCCCTATCTTTCCATCTTTTGGAAGTGTTCACAGCTGTGTCGCAACTTTTGATCTTCAAGGGTCACTAAATAGTGTCATAGTGTCAGACTGATACAGCACCGAAACAGGCCCTTCGGCCCAACTTGACCATGCCAACCAAGATGCCCCATCTAAGCCAGTCCTGTTTGCTTACGTTTGGCCCATATCCCTCGAAAGCTTTCATATCCATGTTTCTGCCTAAATATCTTTTAAATGCTGCTATATGGTACCTGCTTGAACGGTTTACTATGTCAGTTTCTTCCATATACCCCCAAAACCTTGTGTTAAAAAACCTCCCCTCAGGTTCCTATTAAATCTTTCCCCTCTCACCTTAAACCTATACCCTCTAGTTCTTGATTCCTCTACCATGAGAAAAAGACCCTGTGTATTTACCCTATCTATGCCCCTTGTGTTTTTATACACCTCTATAGGATCAGCCCTCAGCCTCCTACACTCCAATTAATAAAGTTCCAGTCTGCCCAAATTTATCCTATAGCCAGGCCCCCCCCCCCGAGTCCTGGCAATATCCTCCTAAATCTTCTCTGCACTACTCCCAGCTTAGTGACATCCTTCCTGCATCAGGGTGACCAAAACTGAATACAGTGCTGCCTCGCCAATGTCTTGTCCAACTGTTACATAATGTCCCAACTTCTACACTCAATTATGCCTATCAATCTTTGGTTCCGCTTTTTCCTGGCAAGGTCCCGCCTTCTCGCCTTGAGAATTAACCTCCAGAAGTTTTTTTTCATTTTTTCACATCCCTCTGCATTATGAATTTAAATGTTATGATTAAAGATCACAGCTTCCCCATCATTCTGACATTGACACGACCTACCCATCCACTGGGATTAAAATTAATACAAAACAGCTGACCACACAAAGCAGACTAGGTGGCAACTTCCCCTAAATTTCCATTTTTATTTGCATTATTGGCCTCTTTTATTTTAAATATACTTCCAGCTTTAGAAATAAAAGTCACATCCGAAATACAAATTAAGGATTGCTTTGTAAATATGTGTTTACAATTGGCTATGCAAATGTGTTCAGAGCTTGCCGGCAACAAATTAACATCCATGGATCATACAAGGTCTGAGTGTCAAGAAGACTACAGCAAAGTCATCTCCAAGATGTAGATGTAACAATTGAATAGGTCTGAAGAAAACAATGCAATGTTGGGGGCAGGGTGATGATGGATTCATAGTCATGGAGTGATATAATACGTAAACAGGCCCTTCAGCCCAACCAGCTCATGCTGAAATAGGCGTCTACATTATGTAGCTCACAATGTTCTTATCATTCAACTAATCTGCGGCCCAGTTTCCCTGAATGTGCGTTCAGCCACTAATCCTCTCAATTACCCCACCTTCTCGTCCCCTCTGCTCCCTCGGTCAGAGTGGAACATTTTCCCCTTGCGCCATGCAAGAATCAAGCGCTTGTCTTTGTCAGTGCAACCTGATTTCAGGCTGAGATCTGTATTCTATGTTGAGAAGAGTAAATATCAAAACTATGATTATATAAATTCTATACTTTGGGTTATGAGTCAAATCTTCGAGGACTTCATAAGGGCCATTGACTTATGAGCCACAGATCATATTTGGATAAAGATCATGTTTGGTTTAGTTTGGAGATACAGTGAGGAAACAGGCCCCCTTCGGCCCACTGAGTCCGTGCCGACCAGCGATCCCTGCACACTTGCACTATCCTACACACAAGGGATAATTTACACTTATACCAAGCCAATTAACCTGCAAACCTCTACGTCTTTGGAGTGCGAGAGTAAATCGAAGATCTCAGAGGAAACCCACGTGGTCATGGGGAGAACGTACAAACACCGTACAGGCAGCACTAATAGTCGGGTTTGAACCTGGGTCTCTGGCGGTGTAAGGCAGCAACTCTACCGCTGCGCCACCGTGCTGCGTGTGTGGAAAACATTTCAGTCACTGCCGACAACAGTGCAGTCCCTGCTGTTGCTTCGACCACCCACATCTCCTGCTTCTTGACGTTTCCTTGTCTAGGACTCTCCAGCGTAACCCATCACCGTTGCCGACCTGCTATGTCAGATCTGGACTCCCAGTCTTCATGGGCAGTTTTGGATACACCCTTCTCCAATTTCAAAGCTGCTCTTGCAGCCAAAAAAATGAAAAATTAGGTGGTTAATTCTGTAAATGCCATCTCAGCATCAACTCATACCTGCAGATTATGGGATCAATGTATGTACGAACTTGTTAACTCCTTTTCCACTTTACTATTTGCTGTTATTGTGATTGTTGCTTCGCTCGTGTTGCTAATAGTTGTGTTTACAAAAAACACACTGCTGGAGGAACTCTGTGGGTCAGGGAGTGCCGTGCTTGCAAAGGGATAGTCAATGTATTCGGTCAAGACATTGTATTTGGGCTGAGGTTTAAAAGCATCAGTGAGGGGAAGAAGAACCTTCCAGACACAAGGAACTGCAGATGCTGGAATCTTGAGCAGAGAACTAAGTGCTGGAGGAACTCAGATGGTCAGGCACCATCTGTGGAGATAATGGACAGGCGACGTTTTGGGTTGTGAATGTGGCCTGTCCATTCCGTCCACAGATGTTGGGAGAACATTGTTTTGTGTTTTTACATTTGCTGCCTGTTGACTTGATGCTGTTATTAATGTTCGTACTTCAAGTAATGGCATTAGTTTAGTCATCAAATACCTAGAGACACCCGCAATCGAGTCTGCAGGTTTGCACCAGCCCAGAAGCACAGGAATAGAAGTATCAGTTGCAACACTTGTTTGCAGAAACATTTAGAACTTACAGTATGTGCTCCAATATATGTTGGTATGGATAGAAAATAATGTCATAAACATGTATGCAATCAGATTGATCAATTGACTTGATTTAACTTGGAAACTGTTGCAAAAATAAACTTAACGCAAGCCTACTCAAGCTTAGGGAGGTCATGTTGCAGTTGTATGAGACGTTAGTGAGGCCACATTTAGAGTATTTTGTTCAGTTTTGGTTATAGGAAAGATGGTATCAAGCGGGAAAGGGTGCAGAGAAGATTTATGAGGATGTTGCCAGGACTCGAGGGCCTGAGCTATAGAGACAGGTTGAGCAGGCTAGGTTGTAGTGCAGGAGGGCAAGGGGTGATTTTATAGAGGTGTACAAAATCATGAGAGGAATAGATCAGGTAAACGAACATTGGAACTTATCGAGTGCAGGGGAATCGAGAACCAGAGGACATAGGTTTAAGGTGAGGGGGAAAGGATTCAATAGGAACATGAGGGGTATATTTTTTATACAAAGGGTGGTGGGTGTATGGAACAGAGGAGGTGCCGGAGGAGGTAGTTGAGGCATGTACCATCGCAACTTTTGAGCAACATTTAGACAGGTACAGGAGCATGGATAGGATAAGTTTCGAAGGGTTTAATGGGATATGGGCTAAAGTCAGGCAGGTGGGACATGTCCGTCGGCCTGGATGCTGGGCCGTAGGGCCTGTTTCTACGCTATACGACTAATTCCACAGATCAGCAAAATTCTTGTCTCATCCTCAGGAAGGCGACTTCCATTTTAAAAGTAAAACCCTACAAAAGCAAGTTAAGCTTATGGTTTATCTAATAATTAATAATAGATTTAAAACTAAGGATCTTGTTTTTAATCCACCCCTCACAACATTTCTGCTTGGGGAAATCGTAGGAAAAATCAAGAACTAGTGGGATCAGGTCCTCTCTGCACTCTTTCCAGCTTGATGTTACCTTTCCCCGTGCTTCATACATCCAAGTGCAGCATAATGGTACCTTTATAGTGTTAAATGGCATTATTTTGTTTCCGGTCATGTTACACATACATTTGTTGATGGTGGGTACCAAAACATTGTTGCCTATAAATAAAGCACTGACCTTTCCAACAGCAGGGTGACCAAAACTGAACACGGTGCACCAAGTGCCAAAGTCTTATCCAACACAGGAGTCAAGAGAGGCAAGAGAGTAGAGTGTGTAACTGTCATATGTACCAATGGAACAATGACATTCTTACTTTAGCAGCTTCACCACAGGTCCATCAATGCAATAAAACACAAACAAATATACAATAATCAAGAATGCAATAAATCAAACATCTGTAAATACTAGGCAACCATAATAGTCCAAAATCGAAGTCCGCAGTACAAGTCTGTGGAAGATTGTGTTGCTGAGGCAGTGGTTAATGTTGTGAAGCGTTCAATTGCCTGATGCTTATTGGGACAAAGCTGTTCTTGAACCTGGGGGTCATGGTCTATTATACTCTCTTCCCAATGCTAGCGGTGAGATGAGAGCATGGCCAGGGTGTTGTGGATTTCATTGACGTTGAATATCTCTCCAAGCCAGAGCCTGCTCCAGATCCATAGGAAAAAACTGCAGATGCTGGTTTCAATCGGAGATAGACACAAAATGCTGGAGTAACTCAGCGGGACGGGCAGCATCTCTGGAGAGAAGGCATGGGTGATGTTTTGGCTCGAGACCATTCTTCAGACTGATGTCAGGGGAGTGGGCAGTACAGAGATAAAATGTAGTTGGAGACAGTAAGACTGGTGGGAGAACTGGGAAGGGGGAGGGGATGGAGAGAGAGGGAAAGCAAGGGCTACATAAAGTTAGAGAAGTCAATGTTAACAAGAGAGACAAAGATTGCAGATTCTCTTCCTTGAGGTGAACGTGGTGAATCATCACCTTAAGGCCATCTACGTGAAAAGGATTTCTTCAACTTCAAATTGGGCTTGTAACGTCAAGATATCTATTATTATAATTGAGTAATGAATACTTAAACATACCACACCCAACAAAACCTCCTGTTTTATTTAAGGTTTTAGTTTTGGCTGAACTGGTTTAACCAGCGTTGACATTTAATTTGTTTAGCAACAATTTCACCGGTACATCCTGGTTTGTGCATCGCATGTGAGACAATTTTTCTACTGGCCTTGGATAGTAATTGCTTTGTATTTAGGACACTGATGCAGGGTACTGTAAACTCATGAGATCACGGTGTCAGGATTTTTTGTTAATGGATTCACCATTGTTCTATACCAGCATGGGTGAACATGCCATTGCCTCCTTCCTCCCCTGTGGCTATCAAACTGTACAACTCCTCCCCATCTGTCGTAGGGTAGACTGACTCCCCTCCCCCCCCCCCCCCCCCACCCATCTCCAATTGTTGCACATCCCCAATCCTTTCTACTTCTAACTTTAATTTGATGTTTCATGTATCTTGTGTTTTATGACTGTTGGCAGATCAATTTCCCTCCTGGGATAAATAGTTTTATCGGATCGTACAGGTGGTAATGGCTTGTCTTCAAACAAAGAACATTTCTGGTCACCCCTTCCGCTTGCCTGTTCGAGCACCAAAGCTTATTTTAAGTAGCAAGACGAAACACACCAACTTCAGACCTTCCAGCCTTGCCTAGCAGGTTGGTGGACATGACCCATGATCAGTGTTTCTTGGTCTTGAGTTGGTGGCACTTTATTGTTTTTCCGAGATGAACTCAAGGAATTTTGACCATCGAATGATAAACGAGTGAAGCCAGCCTCTGGTCATAAAAGAAAGAAGGCAAAAACAAAAAAACTGCAGGTGCTGGAAATGCAGAATCACCCTGGTAATTAAGAGGTTAATAATTGGCGGGTTGCTGTTTTTGTGTTGGCGTTAGTCACCTGCTCCACCTGGGTGCTATTTGGCAGGTAATATGCAGAGTTTGGATCCCTCTGTGGTAAATCCTCATAGCAACCAGCTTACGTCACACAGATCGTTTAACAAAGAAGTGTAACTGAAAAAGCAGGAAGCCCCGTATGCAAACCGCAGGATTGTGCTTCACCCTCTGCACACATTGCAAATTATGATTGTGCAATTTAAAACAAAGAATGACTTTTCAATTTTGGAACCACGCTAAAAGGCTTTTTTTTCAAAAAATAAAATCTGAAAGCCGCACCTATGTTGCCATCAAGTTTTTGTAGTTGAACTTTAAACCTGATGACAACAATAAAATGCACCGTTGCTTTTAATTCTGCACCCAAGAAGGAAGTTACGCTGAAATATTTCACTGTAAAATATGAATTAATTTTGTTTGTAGTTGTGATACTGTGCATCTTGAAGCTGTACATTTCATTATCAACTGATTGCACAAAGTGTGCTGTTATTCTCAAAGAAGTATCAGTTCAATTTAGTTTATTCTCATGTGTACCGAGGTCCGGTGAAAAGCTTTGAAAAACGAACACAGGAGTGTACAAGACTCAAGGTTTTTTTTATTTCTCAAAAAATTTATTCAATTATTAAAAAATAATATTTACACTACAATAAAACAAACCAGAACACACCACCATAATATAATACAAACAGATATCCTAAATAAATCACTATACAACTATGTTACAATCCTGGGTACACAAAAGGCTGGAGAAACTCAGCGGGTGCAGCAGCATCTAAGGAGCGAAGGAGATAGGCGATGTTTCGGGTTGGGACCCTTCTTATTAACGATGCATTCAACCCCCTGTGGTGCCCAGCAGCCCGGGTAATCCCCCAGGGTGCCCGCGGACAGGGCGTAGTCCCTTTCTAACCCCACCCGGCGCAGACGTACCCCCTGAAAAGGGGCAAGCAGCCGGCTCGGGCAGATCCTTCTTCCGCCTGGCGCCGTGACTCGCGGATGGTCAGCTTGTCCAGGCCCAGGAGCAACCCAACCAGGACATCTTTAGCCCTACCCTCTCCCCTACGCACAGGGTGTCCAAGGATGAGGATGATGGGTGGAAAATGCAGCAGAAGGCAAGGAGCAGCCCCTTCAGGATTTAAACAGTGGATGCAGCCTCACACACTCTGTGTACACATGGTACACAAACTCTTCCAGAAACAGGTTGCAGACTCAAGGTTTTGGTGGACATCAGTGCTTTCTACAATAATCTGACAGCTTCAAGGACACCTTTACAGAAACCATCTTTTGTTTCCAAATTTGTTAAAACTGAATTGATTTCACCAACTCCCTTGGTGAAAGTCGGAACCCAGGTTATACATCTTCACCAACATCGTACTCATTGAAGAACGGTCAGCGGGATAAAAGCTATGATCACACATTTCAATAAATACACAACACGATAGCTTGGCTTTGGGCTGATGAGATTTGTCCATCACATTTTGGTCTTAATTCAGAAAGAATACATAGTTAGGATATTTAAGTATACATCAGTGTTCACCTTATATATTACTGGGGAAATAATCCGGTGAATGTGATGTCAAATCGCAACGTGATAACTCGAGGACCGAACTTAGGTTCAAGGAAACTAGAAATAAAAAGCTGAAATAAAAAGAATCACTATTGATCCTTTGAAACTATAAGATCATTATAAAAACTCAAAGGATTTACTATTATCCAAAGGGAAGATGAATACTGAGCCTACAATTGGTCCTGACGATCTAAACATTGTGGATGTATAGATGGTGGAATCCGATAGTTCACTGAAAGTGGCAACACAGGTGGTTAGGATAGTGAAGAGGGCCCTTGCTATGCTTGTCCTTAAAGACCACGGCATTGGGCATGAAAATTGGGATGGCATGTTGCAGTTGAACAAGGCATTGGCTAGACCACATTTGGTGTTCTGTGCACAGTTCTGGTCATCTCACGGTAGAAGGAGGTGGGAACAATAGTGTGAGATGGGAATCACCAGTATAATGTCCGGAATGGACAGTCCGAGTTATGAGGAAAGATTCGATCGACTGGGTTTATTCTGACTGGGAACACGGAAATCTGCAGGTTTGACTTCATAGAGGTATATATTGCTACCTCTCTGCAGCATATTCTAAACGCCTACCATTCACTGTGTGAAACGTAACTGAATGTAGTTGCCTATACCTATATAGTTTACACAAACTGCTGCATACTTTGCCAAATTCTCTCACTATAAGGTCATGTGATATGAGCAGAATTAGGCCAGTCTGCCCATCAAGTCAACTCCGCCATTCAATCATGGCTGATCTATCTCTCCCTCCTAACCCTATTCTCCTGCCTTTTCCTCCATAACCCCCGGCACCCGTACTAATCAAGAATCTATCTATGCCTTAAAAATATCCATCGACACGGCCACCACACCCTTCTGTGGCAAAGAATTCCACAGATTCACCACCCTCCGACTAAATAAATTTCTCCTCACCTCTTTACGAAAGGAACGTCCTTTAATTCTGAGGTTATGACCTCTAGTCTAATTCATTATTATCTGAATGGTGGCCGATTAGGAAAAGGGGAGATGCAACGAGACCCTGGTGTCATGGTACACTAGTCATTGAAAGTAGGCATGCAGGTGCAGCAAGCAGTGAAGAAAGCGAATGGTATGTTAGCATTCATAGCAAAAGGATTTGAGTATAGAAGCAGGGAAGTTCTACTGCAGTTGTACAGGGCCTTGGTGAGACCACACCTGGAGTATTGTGTACAGTTTTGGTCTCCAAATCTGGTCTGTCCAAAGACATTCTTGCCATAGAGGGAGTAGAGGGAAGGTTCACTAGACTGATTCCTGGGATGGCAGGACTTTCATATGAAGAAAGACTGGATAGACTCGGCTTGTACCTGCTGGAATTTAGAAGATTGAGGGGGGATCTTTTGGAAACTTACAACATTCTTAAGGGGTTGGACAGGCTAGATGCAGGAAGATTGTTCCCGATGTTGGGGAAGTCCAGGACAAGGGGTCACAGTTTAAGGATAAGGGGGATGTCTTTTAGGACCGAGAAACATTTTTCACACAGAGAGTGGTGAATCTGTGGAATTCTCTGCCACAGGAGGTAGTTGAGGTCAGTTCATTGGCTATATTTAAGAGGGAGTTAGATGTGGCCCTTGTGGCTAAAAGGATCGGGGGTATGGAGAGAAGGCAGGTACGGTATACTGAGTTGGATGATCAGCCATGATCATATTGAATGGCGGTGCAGGCTCGAAGGGCCGAATAGCCTGCTCCGGCACCTATTTTCTATGTTTCTAGTCCTAGATTCTCCCACTAGTGGAAACATCCGCTCCATAGCCATACCTTTCACTATCTACAACACCACCATGTTATTTTGTGTTGTCTGCAAACTTATTAAATAGTTCACCTGCATTTTCATCCAAGTCATTCACCTCTATTCTAAACAAGAGAGTTTCGAGCACTAGTACTTGTAAAACACCAATGATCACAGACCTTTAGCCAGAGAAACATCTGCCACTGGCCTCTGTTTTCTCTGACCAAGTCAACTTTGCATCCAACTTGATCACCGTAGATTTCATGTCTTAATCTTTTGGACCAGCCTACCATGAAGGTCCTTGTCAAATGTTTTACTAGAATCCATGTAAACAACATCCAATGCTCCATTCTCGTCAATCATTTTTGTCAACTTCCTCAAACTGCACAATCAAATTTCTGGGACAGATTATTCGCCGCACAAAGCCAAAGATGACTGTTTCTAACATGTCCATGCGAGGAAATCCTGTCCTTAAGAATCTTCTTCAATTATTCCCAATCACTGATGATAGGTTCACTTTTTAGTTTAGTTTAGAGATACAGCACGGATACAGGCCCTTCGGCCCATCGTGTCTGCGCCGACCAGAGATTCCCGCACAATAGCACTATCCTCCATACACAAGGGACAATTTACACTTATACCAAGCCAATTAACCTACAAACCCGCAGGTCTTTGGAGTATGGGAGGAAACCGAAAATCTCGGAGAAAACCCACGGCGGTCATGGGGAGAACGTACAAACTCGCACCCGCAGACAGAATCGAACCCAGGTCTCTGGTGTCGTAAGGCAGCAGCTCTACCCCTGCGCCACATTATCTTCGTCAAGGCTCTCGCAATTTCCTCCCTGCCTCTCTCAATAACCTGGGATGCCATCAGGTCCTTATCCACCTTATTGCTCTTGAAGAGTCCCAACATCGCCTCCTTCATAATCTCAAACTACCGTTGCTTATTAGTACTCTCCACACTGATCTCCCTACCCTCCATGTCATAAGGTCATAAGTGGTAGGAACAGAATCAGCCCATCATCTACTCCACCATTCAATCTCTTCCTCCCAACCCCATTCTCCTGCCTTCTCCCCAGAACCCCTGACACCCGTACTAATCAAGAATCTATCTACCTCTGCCTTAAAAATATCCATCGACTTGGCCTCCACAACCTTCTGTGGAAAAGAATTCCAGGGATTCACCACCCTCTCCTTTTCCTTGGTGAAAACAGATGCAAAGTACTCTTTAATACCTTGACTACATCCCCAGACTCCAAGCACAAATTCCCTCCTTTATGTTTGAGTGGTCCTACCTTCTCCCTGGTTACACTTTTGTTTTTAATGTTGATATAAAAAACTTTGGGGTTTTCTTTAGTCTGACTCGCTAAAGCCATATACTGGGCACGCATGGCCCTTCTAATTACCGATGAGCTTTTTCCTCCTTTCTCTATATTCCTCGAAGACCCGGTCTTATTTCATCCTCTTAAGAAGCACATTCCCTGAGCGTCTTTTTCCCTTTGACAGAGTTTACAATGTCTTTGGTTACCCAGGGTAATTTTGCCTGCTTGTCTCTCCTCCTTACTGGAACATTCCATTCCTGAACTTCGATCAACCGATCTGTAAATGACTCCCACATGTCAGATGAAGACTCACCCAATAACAATTACTCCCAGTGTGCCCTCCCGAACACCTGCCTAATAATAACGCTGCAGTTTGCCTTACCCACACACAAGGCCCAGCCTTCTCCCAATTCAAAGCAATCTTAAAACTTTGGAATTGTGAGAACGTATGGACGTGTCACTCTGGATTGAGTCAATCAATTCCTGGAACTTTCACAGTGAACCTGACTGCCTCCAGCATGTGAATAAGGTGATTAAAACTGTGTACAGTACTCGGGCGTGTCACTGCCAACACCCTGTACATTTGCACCAATACCATCCTATTTGTAAACTCCAGCTCCATTGCATTATGCCATTTGGCTTCTTCACTATTTGCTACACCCATGATTCATACACAAGAACAATTCAACCCCTCTGTGCTCATTCATTTATAACCTCTTTTCCACATTGAACCCTATTTGTCAAGTTTTCACCCACTCACTCATGATATTTACATATCCTAAAGTCCTCATCGCAACATGCTCATCCGCCTATCTTTGTGTCATGCCAAACTTGGATACCTTAAACACTGCCCCCTTCTCCATATCATTAATCTGAATAGATAATTGGAGGACTCCACCAGTTCCATCCAGCCTGAAAAAGACCAATTTCTTCCCATTCGCTGTTTTGTGTGATAAGCAACCTTTAATCCATGCTAACACACTGAACTTAATACCACCAATTTTGATGATGTGTACAAACCTTTTAAATAGCACCTTATCAAATGTTTTTTTTTAACACATCCAATGCACCATACCTACAGGTTCTCATCTGCCAACGTGCTCAGAGAACTCACGCAAATTCATCAAGCATGATTTATATCCCATTAAATCTTTTGACTTTGTTTGAATATGTATTCAGCTTTGATTTACAATTTTCCTTTTTTGATTTTTGATTGTGACATCTTGCCAACAATCGATGTGAAACTACCTGGTGTACAGTTTGTTATCTGATCTTCCTTCCTTCTTGAACAAGAGTGTCGTACTTGCTGTGTTACTTCACACGTTAGCCCGCATGTACTTTCCCAGAACTGATTAAGCTTTTAGTCCAAGCATTCACTATTTCTGCAGCAACTTTCTGTAGATCCTTTGGGTGTAGGCCGACCTGGAACTTGGCTGCCTTTAATGCCATTACTTTTCCCAATACCTGTCAAAGAGTCATAGAGTCATGGAAACAGGCCCCTCGGCCCAATTTGTCCATGCCGACCAAGATGCCCCATCTGTACTAGTCCCCCCTGCCTAGGTTTGGCCCATGTATCTCTAAACCTTCCATATCCATGTACCTGTCCAAATGTCCTCTTTGATCAGGGTTACTGTAAGTATTTCCTTGATGTTTGATGTCTGTTTCCTTTGGGAGTGTTGCAGAGTCCTCCAGCATGTCAGATATTGGTTAACCTATCTGCTGTTTCTTGTTTTCTGTTGTTAATCCTCCAGTCTCATCTTCTGTAGGTCCCACAATGACCTTAGCTACCAGTCCAATTAGACTATAGCACGGAAACAGGCCCTTTGGCAACCGAGTCGGCACCGACCAGTGATCTCCGCACACTAACACTATCCCACACACACACACACTAGGGACAATTTTACATTTATACCAAGCCAATTAACCAACAAACCTGTACATGTTTGGCGTGTGGGAGGAAGCCGAAGATCTCGGAGAAAACCCGTGTAGGTCACAGGGAGAAGGTACAAACTCCGTACAGACTAGCACCTGGTCAGGACCAAACCCAGGTCTCTGGCGCTGTAAGGCAGTAGCTGTAGCACTGCGCTACCGTGCCTCCCTGGATATCTGGATAAATTCTCACTGTATCGCAAATGGAATTTAATGTAGATAACTTTGAAGAAATGCTTTGGAGGAGATAAAACCTGGTAAGGAAATAATCTATATATGGGAGGGTTGTGAGGAATCATGAACAAATAAAGAAACTTTTGGAGAGTGTGTCCACGGATCCTTAAGGATAACAACACAGGCCAATATGCTGCTTATTGAAGGATACTTTCCTCTTATAACTGAAGCACAAAAGATAAGAGCTGGGAAGTTATGGTTGGACTGTGCACAACACTGGTTAGACTACGACTTTGGCACAATGTAGGTTCCAGCCAAGGCATCACTGGAAATATGTCAGTGTATGAGCTGTCAGAGGAGGTAGGACAATTGCGGATGTCAATAGAACTAGAAAGTTGTAAATACAAGGAAAGACAAACTTAATATTTGTTTGTGATAGAGGGCATCGCAGTGGCGCAACTGGTAGAGCTGCTGCTTCACAGCGCTGTAGAGTCAGGTTGAATCCTGACCTTGGATGCATGTCTGTGTGGAGTTTGCACGTTCTCCCTGTAACTGTTTTCTTCTAGGTGCACCAGTTTCCTCCCAGATCCCAGAGACGTGTGGGTTTGTGGGTTAATTTTCTACTGTAAATTGCCCCCTAGCATGTCAGGAGTGGATGCAAGAGTGGGGTAAGAAAGAACCAGTGCAAACAGGAGATAAATGGTTGGAGTGGAATTATTGGGCCTGTTTCCATGATGCATCTTTAATTCAGAAAGTTGAGGAGAGGTTTAATTGGGATAAAATATAAAAGGCTCGAAATCCAATCAAGCAGTAACTATGGAGAGAGAAATAGAGTTGACCTTCTAGACTGATAATCCTTTACCAGGATCGGATTTTTATAGACCTACAAATTCAAATAGGGTAGGTAAAGTGGAGAGAGTAACATGGGTGATGCCACACTAGAGTTTGGAGGGGGACGATCGTGAAGAACATTGAGCTCTATAAATGAACAGAAGCATGTTAAGAGTATGTGTTCATTAGTTTATTTCAGTTTAGTTTAGAGATACAGCACGGAAACAGGCCCTTCGGCCCACTGAGTCCGTGCCGACCAGCCATCCCCGCACACTAATACTATCCTACACACAGTAGGGTCAATTTACAATTTTACCAAGTGAATTAGCTTACAAACTTGTATTTCTTTGGAGTGTGGGAGGAAAACGGGGAGAACGTACAAACTCCATACAGACAGCACCCTTAGTCAGAATCGAACCCAGGTCTCTGGTGCTGTAAGGCAGCAAATCAACCGCTGCTTCACCGTGCCATCCGCCATCGTGGCCGATGGCACCATTCCTGTTAAATGTTTAGATCAGAACTCTGGGCTCAATCGGAATAATAAGAGAAACCCTGTTATGCAGATGATCCATAGCAGATTGTTGTTTTCTGAACCCTTGTCAGTTGATGAATTCACTGAGGCAGTGGACTGGACTCTGGAATCCCAGTGGTGGGATTCCCGACTGCCTTTGATACAGCAACTTGTGAAGCAGGTCTGGCATTAAGCACTACTTAGTCATGCTTTGATATTTCCAATGCATTATTCCAATCAGCAGTTAACAAATATGACAAAGAATTTATATGTTGAAGATAGACACAAAATGCTGGAGTCCGAGGAAGGGTCTCGACCCGAAACGTCACCCATTCCTTCTATCCAGAGATGCTGCCTGTTACTCCAACATTTTGTGTCTATCTTCGGTATAAACCAGCATCTGCAGTTCCATCCTATGCATTTATATTTTGTCCCTCAAACTCACCACTTTCGGCACTTTTAAATGCTTTTGGTTTTTGTGCTCTGCATTCCGAGTATGTGAATGTTTCTGTAAAACTGGTTTGTTCTGTTTAGGCTGTTGCCGATGCAGTTCTGCTGTTTCAAAGTTCTCAGTCACCCCTGTCTCAACATCATAAATTACACAACTGATGTGGTATCACCATACAGGAACTAGTTCCGCCTGTATGTTTAAACATGAGCCGGCACTGCACCTAGGGCTCAGAACATAGCACTTCACATCAGAACTCTGGGTTAAATGAAAATAGTGAGAAATTCCCTATTACTTGCACTTATTTTGAAATAACTTTTAATAATTGCGTCAAAAACAAAAAAGTATACACGTGCTGATTGTACAACCGAGGAAATTGGTGAGGTAGTGCTCTTCTGGTCTGGAACCACAAATGACTAATTAAAAATCTCCATTATCTTCAAAGGTACGGTTACCGATCTAAACTTAAACTTCCTGGGTCAGTGGTGGGAAAGGCAGTGAACTGTGTCACTTGCCAGATGCCGATGGAGGAAGCTGGCAGAGAGAGTGGACCATTCAGTCCTCAAACCTGTTCCTCAAGTCAGTGACATCCTGACTGGAAGGAGAGGTAGGGACGTGGCGAAGCGGGATCCAGTTGCATCTGTTCTCGACCTTTCCTTACTCACAGTTCTTGTGCCAGCCTCCTCTCTCACACAGCAGCACCTGCCAGGAATCTTGCTATTTTATCTTTTATCTTTCTTACAATCTATCTCGCGGTGCACGCTTTGGAAGCTCAAAGTTTGTTCTCAAACCCCCCACGACATCCTGAGACAAATGCTCTCCAGTTTTTGACATCTCTTTTGTAAGGAAATATCTCCCATTATCCACAATTTCTATTTGTATCGTTTCAGGACGGAACCCTTCTTCAGAATTACCTGAAGCGTCATCTATTTTTTTCACCGGAGATGCTGCCCGATCCGTCGAAATACTCCAGCATTTTGTGTCCAACTTCGGTAAAAACCAGCATCTGCAGTTCCTTCCTACAAATTTTGACTCGGAGAGAATCATAGAGTCTTACAGCATGGAAACCGGCTCATTGGCCCAACTTGCCTGCACCGGCCAATGTCCCATCCACACTATGTTTGGCCCAGATCCCTCTAAAGCTGTCCCATCCATGTACCTATCTAAACGTTTCTTAAACCTACCTCAACTACTTCCTCTGGCAGCTCATTCCAAACACCCACCACCCTTTGTGTGAAAAAGTTACCACTCGGGTTCCTATTAAATATTCACCCTCCCCCCCTCGGGTGGTTTTAGGGCAAAGGAACATCAGTCTAGTGGGATGTTTTTATAAGTGCGCCGACAAAAGCTCAGGGCATGCACGTCCCTATTAAAGTGAAGGGCAAGGCAGGCTAAAGTAACGAAGCTTGGCTGACGAGCGAAATTGACGCATTGGTCAAGAATAAAAAGGACGCATGGGACAGGTGTACGCAGATTGTACAAAAGTGGGTGGTTTTGCAGATAGTTGTAGATGGTTGTGAAAAATTGTAGCAGGATCTTGATTGATTGGCCAGGTGGGCTGAGGGACGGTTGATGGAATTTAATACAGAGAATGGTGAGGTGTTGCATTTGTGGAAGTCTAAATGGGCAGAACCTACACAGTGAATGGTAGGGCTCTGGGGAGTGTTGTCGACCAGAGGGATCTTGAAGTGCAGATGTACGGTTCTTTGAAGAAGGTGGAGTCATACGTAGGTTGACTGGTCAAAAAGGCTTTTGGCACATTGCCTTCATCAGTCAGAGTATTAAGTATAGAAGTTGGGAGGTCATGTTGCAGTTGTATAAGACATTGGTGAAGCCGCATTTAGAGTATTTTGTTCAGTTCTGAGCATCATTTTATGGAAAAGATGTTGTCAAGCTTGAAAGGGTACAGACAAGATTTATGAGGATGTTGCCAGGACCAGAGAGTCTGAGCTATAGGGAGAAGTTGAATAGGCTGGGACTCTATTTCTTGGAGCGCAGGAGGATGAGGGGGTGATCTTATTGAGGTATCTAAAACCATATATTGGAATAGATCGGGTAGATGCACAGAGTTTCTTGCCCAGAGTAGGCAAATCGAGGACCAGAAAAGATAGGTTTAAGGAGAAGGGGAAAAGATTTAATAGGAATTTGAGGGGTAACTTTTTCACACAAAGGATGGTGGGTGTATGGAACAAGCTGCCAGAGGAGGTAGTTGAGGCAGGGACTATCCCAACATTTAAGAAACAGTTGGACAGGTACATGGATAGGACAGGTTTCATAGAATCATAGAATCATAGAAAATAGGTGCAGGAGTAGGCCATTTGGCCCTTCGAGCCTGCACCCCCATTCAATATGATCACGGCTGATCATCCAACTCAGTATCCTGTACCTGCCTTCTCTACATACCCCCTAATCCCTTTAGCCACAAGGGCCACATCTAACTCCCTTTTAAATATAGCCAATGAACTGGCCTCAACTACCTTCTGTGGCAGAGAATTCCACAGACTTAAAGACACTCTCGTTCTTAAAAGACTTTCCCCTTATCCTTAAACTGTGACCCCTTGTTCTGGAGTTCCACAACATCGGGAACAATCTTCCTGCATCTAGCCTGTACAACCCCTTAAGAATTTTGTTAGCTTCTATAAGATCCCCCCTCAATCTCCTAAATTCCAGTGAGTACAAGTCGAGTCTATCCAGTCTTTCTTCATATGAAAGTCCTGCCATCCCAGGAATCAGTCTGGTGAACCTTCTCTGTACTCCCTCTATGGCAAGAATGTTTTTCCTCAGATTAGGAGACCAAAACTTTACGTAATACTCCAGGTGTGGCCTCACAAAGACCCTGTACAACTGCAGTAGAACCTCCCTGCTCTTGTACTCATTGCTATGAATGCCAACATACCATTCACTTTCTTCACAGCCTGCTGCACCTGCATGCCTACTTTCAATGACTGGTGTACCATGACACCCAGGTCTCGTTGCATCTCCCCTTTTCCCTAGCGGCCACCATTCAGATAATAATCTACCCTCCTGTTTTTGCTGCCAAAGTGGATAACCTCACATTTATCCACATTATAACCTCACATTTATCCACATTTGGATGGATATGGACCAAATGTAGGCAGGTGGGACTGGTGTAGCTGGGACATGTTGGCCAATGTGGGCAAATTGGGCCGAAGGGCCTGTTTCCACACTGTATCACTCTATGACTCACCTTAAACCTAAGTCCTCTGGCTTTATATTCCCCTACACTGGGACAGAAACTCTGTGTGTCCACCCGATCTATTCCTCTCACTTTTATTTTGGGTTTTATTAATTCTGTATCTTCACGGTTAATGTTACTCATCCTGAGCTCAGAGGGATGGGCATCCGAGGCAGAACAAGAGGAATGAACTGCACAACATGACAAAGGCTGGGGGAGGAAGTGGTACAGTTTTGGGTGGAAGTAGGCGACGTGAGATGAGGAGAACGACAATGAAACGCGTGTGATGCTGGTCTGCAAATGCAAAGTGTGGTATTGCTGTAGAAAGATGATGCGGTGACGGGGAGAGATGTCCTTGAGAAGTCAAAGGTAGAATCCAGTTAGAACAGGAAGAGGCCCTTCAGCTCACAATGTCTGAGCCAAACATGATGTCAGGTTAAAATACTTTCTGCTCGCACGTGATGCATATCCTTCCATTCCCTGCATACCCATGTGGCCAATTATCAAACCCTTCACCAAACTCCAAGACCTGAGCCTCTATATGTCCTTTTGCAACTGCATACTACACTTCCTGATCTACAGACCTCAATTAATGTGTAAAGGTAACAGCATCTCCTTCTCACTGACAATCAATACAGGTGCACCTTAAGGCTACCATGGACTTGTTTTCCAATTGCATTTTGCACTAATATATTGTTCTTGCAGTCACCTTCATGTCACCGAGTCCTATAATTTATGTGCACAGGCAATTCAGCTCTCATGCAACAGCTGTGTTCCTAAGAAACCTTGTGTTATAGAAAGTTATGTTATAATAGCAATTTATAATAGAGAAAGGGGTTGGGAACTAGAGAGTTTTTAGACAAGCTAAGCAAAGTTATTTCTCTCCCACAGGATCATACTATGACCCCCGCACCATCTTCAACGCAAAATGATTACTTAAGAAGCCGAAATGGTTTCAATGTAACCTCGACTCTATATTCTTGTTTTTCTCCAGTAACCATTGATCTCCGAGCTCATGAAGGTTCTATCCACTCTGCCTTAATAATATTCATAGAATCTGCACCATCTTTCTGTGAGGAAGAGTATTCCGTAGACTTATAATGCTAGTTTTGCCTCATCTCTGTCTTCGATGGGCAAGCTCTTATTTTACAATGGCGACTTTTAACTTTGAGTTCGCCCAGAAGTGGAGACATCTTCTCCACATCCACCCTGTTAAGAGCAGTCAGGATTTTTCATGCTTCCCTTTCACTCTTTTAAACCACAGTGGATCCAAGTCCATCTGAACTCTCTACATAAACCAACCCTCTCATTCCAGGTAGATGTCCAGTAAACATTCTCTGAATTACACCCAGCACATTACTATCCTTCCTTAAATAACTAGCCCACGACTGTGCACATGTATACCTGGCCATGTGAGCGGTGGGGGGGGGGGGGGGGGGGAGCAGCATTTTGGAACCAATGATCATAACTGGATAAAGATACGCCTGAACCTTGGATGAAAGTGCTAATTTTGGAGAAGGCTAATTACAAAAGGGTTTGGCAGGAACTGGAAAGTAGATTGAGAGCAGCTGTTCACAGCAGTAAATTTACACTTGACATGTTAAGGTTTTTTTTAAAGGCCAGCTGGTTGGAGTTCAGGACCATGCTCCTGTGACGATGAAAATAAAGATGGCAAGGTTCACGAGTCTTGGCTGACAGGAGATATTATAGATTTAGTAAAAATGAAATAGGAAGCATACGTAAGGTTTGGAAAGCAGAAATTAGACAAGACCCTTAAGGAATATTAAAGGAAGCAGGAAAGAGCTTAAACAAGGAAGTAGCAGAAGTAAAAGGGACCATGAGATGTCCTTTGCAAGTAGGATTGAGGAGATTCCCAAAGTATTTTTTAATAAGGTGCAAGGGTTTAACTGGGGAAGGGATAGGTGCACTCAAAGCCAATGGGGACTTATGCATGGAGTCAGAGGAAGAAAGGAAGAGGCGTAGACAGTAGATTTGTGGGAGAGCGGGGAAGGAGGGAGACAGCAAGGACTATGTGAAATTGGAGGTCAATGTTTATACCGCTGGGGTGTAAACTACCCAAGAGAAATATGAGGTGCTGTTCCTCCAATTTGCGCTGGGCCTCACTGTGGCAATGAAGGAGGCCCAGAATGGAAAGGTCAGATTCAGAATGGGAGGGGGAGTTGAATTGCTGAGCCACCGGGAGATCAGGTTGCTTAGTATGAACTGAGCGGAGGTGTTGGGCAAAGCGATCGCCAAGCCTGCGCTTGGTCTCGCCGATGTAGAGAAGTTGACACCTGGAACAGCGGATGCAGTAGAAGAGATTGGAGGAGATGCAGGTGAACCTCTGTCTCACCTGGAAGGACTGCTTGGGTCCTTGGATGGAGTCGAGGAGAGAAGTAAAGCGACAAGTGTAGCATTTCCTGCGGTTGCAAGGGAAAGTACCCGGGGAGGGGGTGGTTTGGGTGGGAAGGGACGAATTGACCTGGGAGTTAAGGAGGGACGGGTCTCTGCGGAAAGCAGAAAGGGGAGGAGATGGGAAGATGTGGCCAGTGTTGGGATCCCGTTGGAGGTGGCAAAAATGTCGGAGGATTATATGTTGTATGCGACGGCTGATAGGGTGGAAGGCGAGGACAAGGGGGACTCCGTCCTTGTTGCGAGTAGGGGGATGGGGAGTAAGAGCGGAGCTGCAGGATATAGAGGTGACCCTTGTGAGGGCCTCATCTATAATAGAAGAGGGGAACCCCTGTTCCCTAAAGAATGAGGACATCTCCGATACCCTGGTCTGGAACACTTCATCCGGGGTGCAGATGCGGTGTAGACGGAGGAATTGGGAGTAGGGGGATAGAGTCCTTACAGGAAGCAGGGTGGGAAGAAGTGTAGCCAGATAGCCATGGGAGTCAGTGGGTTTGTAGTTGATGTCGGTCAGTAGTCTGTTCCCTGCGATGGAGATGGTGAGATCTAGAAACGGTAGGGAGATGTCGAAAATAATCCAGGTGAATTTGAGTGCCGGATGGAAGTAAGTGGTGAAATGGATGATGTCAGTGATCTCTGCATGCGTGCAGGAGGTAGCACCAATGCAGTTGTCAATGTAGCGGAAGTAGAGTTCGGGGATAGGGTTCGGGGATTTGTTCATATTTCTAAAGACAGCCATCAATAACCGTCAAACCACCACTAGCCAACATTTTGTTTTGCAAGTAACACCAAAAATGAACAAATAGAAATGGTTTTGTACCAAAGAAAAGAAGTGCAGGCATTTTGTTTTGAGAAACAGAATACTTTGTTTCAACGCACTCTTCTCACATGTAGTGACTGGTTCGTGGCACAGTTTACAGTGTTCTGGGCCCCACTGACTAACTCATTTGGCTTTAAGTCGGTTTCCCTTTGTAACTTGCTGTCAACAGATGAAAAAGCACATGTGATTTGTTTCACAAAGAAAATATACCATTAATTCCCATTTCAGATGCAAGAAT
Source organism: Raja brachyura (assembly GCA_963514005.1). The sequence continues at coordinate 17,261,983 of OY740811.1, forward strand.
ACATTTAATTGATTCTAAATGACTTACAAAAAATTGTTTTCATTGGTAACAAAAATCTATCAATAAAATGAAAGATTTTGACATCTGAAGGGATCATGTTAATGCTTCTTCTTGACATTCAGATGAGGAAGGTGCCAGGTTCGGTTTCCATCTCTAGCATTATCGTCACTCAGTCCCCACCAATCAATGTCGTGCAGGTCACCCTTGACTGGAAACTCAGTAGGAACAGACATACCAATACAAGAGCAAATCAGTGGCTGGATATCCTGTAGCAGGTGGTTCACCTGAATGAACAAAGTGCTTCCATCCTCTACAAGGTAAGTTCGGAGAGTCTTGGGTCACTCTGCACTTGCTTGAATAGGTGCAGCTCCATCCAGACTCAAGTAGCTCAACAACAACCTAGAAAAAGCATCCCACTTGATTATGTAACCCCACAATTATAAAGTAGACACAAAACGCTTCAACTCTGTTTCAGCTCTGAAAAACATTCAGTCTGGAAAAGGGTTCTGACCCGAAATGCCACGCATCCTTTTTCTCCAGAGATGCTGCCTGACCTGCTGAGTTACTCCAGCACTTTATATATCTTCGGTATAAATCAGCATCTGCAGTTTCTATCTACCCATCATTATAAATATTCACTCCATCTGCCACCAGTACACTAGGGCTCCAATATACATCATTTACAAAATGAACTCCAGTTAATTGCCGTGGCTTTTTCTGACAGTGCCTTCCAAACTGTGACCTCTATCATCAAGAAGATGAAGGGTAGCAGGCACATGGGAACATCATCAGTAAATGTCCTCTCCCAAGTCACACACCCTAATGACTTGGAAGCATTTTGTACGTTCTTCATTAGTCCCAAATCCTTCAACTCATTCCCTGATCGCATTATGAGGATGCCTTCACTAGATGGAAGAGGTACAAGTGAGTATGATTGCAACATTTAAACAACATGGCAGGAAAGCTTCAGAAGGATTTGGGCCAAATGGATCTAGCACAGGTAGGCACCTTGATCGGTATGGAAGAGTTGGGCTGAAGGGCCCGTTTCTGTGCCGAGTAATTCTATAACTCTCTGGACTGCAATTATTTAAGGTGTCATCTCTGTGCCTTGAATGTTGGTTTTGCCAATGGCACTCACAGTATATACTGTACATGAATACTTTAATGCATGCGTCAGACAAAGGGAGGTCAACAGGCAGGTGAAAGAACAGCAATAGATAAGCGGAGGAAGGTCATGACCCAATTCCATATAATGAAGTGAACTTGCTCCTTAAGGTAGGAAGAGAAAATTAATGGAGAAGCAAAAAAATATTTTAAGGACTGAATAACTTTAATCTTTCACCCCACCTGAAACGAAACCATGATTAATACATACATTTATGCCTAATCGTTGCACCCCCATTCATTTTTCGTGTTGTTAAAGCATATTAACATCGCATGTGAAATGTGGCTGAATCAACGGAGGGATTAGTCACTCCCAGCTATTGTTGCAGGGCAGCCTCAACACATGAATCCAATACTTGCTGGAACATGATCAATACTCGAAACCAGGGAAGTCAAAACAAAGTTTCTCTCTTTAAAGTGGCTGAAAGTTGGAGCCTTACTAATGGTAATTTAAGTTTATCGGTGAGTTTCTGGAATCTTACAATAAAAGATTTTAAAACAACATCTGATTGTAAAATTAAGGTCTACCTGGTTGAGCAGCTTAGAATTGGAAGAAAAATGAAACCAGCTCAAATTTGGCAAAACAACATTAACCCAGAACTTAGCCCCTGCTCATTTTCCACACACATGAATACTTAGATTCTCATTCAAATTAACAATTGAATGCAGAGTTCATAACCAAATGCTAAAGCCCGTCCCACTTTCACGACCTAATAGGTGACCTCTGTCGAGTTTGTCCTCGACTCATACTCGCAGCATGGTCGCCACGAGGTCGTTGGAGGTCTTCGTAACTCTTCCTCATGTTCGTGAGTGGTCTCCGCGTACACGAGGCCTCAAGTAGGTTGCGCCATTTTTTTGCATCCTGATAAAAAATGGCCACAAGTTAAAAAAAGGTAGGCATGGAAAAAATGGATACTTTTTACTCGTAGGTAGGTCGTAGTAGGTTGTGATGGTAGTTGTAGGTAGTCGTAGGTCGGTAACTGGCCTGAGAAAAAAAAAATGCAAACATGACATCATTTTATCATGTGATCATTTTCCACTCGTAGCTAGTCGTAGTTGGTCTTAGGTGTGTAAGTCTGAAGTAGAGGGGGGTCGTAGACATAGTCGTAGGAGGTCGTAGACATAGTTGAAGGTCTTTTACTTTGGCGAGTCGACACGACCTTGACATTTTTTTCAACTCATCTAGGTCTTCTAAACTTATGGATGAGGTCGTCCAAGTGGGACAGGCCCTCAAGTGTGTTCTTGTGTGGATGACAGGAGGCAAATGGTAGGAATAGGTGATGTTTTGGGTTGAGACCCTTCTTGAGGGGTTTGAAGAGTCTGATTTTGCCAGAGATGCTACCTCTCATTGAGCATTTTGATGGAAACCAGCACCTGTTTTTTTGTTTTTTTTTTAAATTGGAAATGGTACGAACTTCATTTCTGTCTAAGAAAATAAACTCTGGTCAGAGTCATCCAATTTCACTTCCAACCAAGCCCAAAGCAGAGAGTGTTGTGCTAACCACCAAGGCACCACCAATTTACTCACAAAACATGAGATCATCTTTAAACTAATCTACCTTAATCTTATGTGCATGAAGGAACTGCAGTTTACGTCAATCTTATATTTCTTTTCATGAGTTATTTTTTAGTGTGAAGGAAGGAACTGTAGATGCCGATTTAAACAGATAGACACAAAAATAGACACAAGAATAGGACCTTTTCGTGCAACATAACATAACCTTAGAAATTAAATGGTTTAGAACTGGGGGACAGATGGGCAAAAATACGAAATAGGTAGATCTCTCCTAATCTCTCTTTTCTTTACTTTCTCCTTCTATTTCAATCTTTTTTGCTTCTCTTCTATGTCCTTTATATCTTTGGCTATCTGTATCTACTCGCTTGTCTATCTATTCCGACACTCTTTATTTCTTTTTTCTCTCACTGTTCTTTTATTATTAAATCAAAAAAACGAAGTTGTACAAGAATGGAAATATGTATGTATGTACTAGGTACTCAAGTACCACACTATTGTACTTACTTCTAACAAAAAAAAAGAATAGGACCTTTTCTCCAGAGATGCTGCCTGGGTTACTCCAACTTTTTGTGTCCATCTTAATTATTTAGTGGCTGTTTTAAAACTCCCAAATGGCCTCCACCGACTCAGATGTGATGGAAAGGGAGCACGAGTACATCAGGGTGAAGAAGGCTCTCCACCTGATACATCACCTATTCCTTTTCTCCAGAGATGCTGCCTCACCCACCGGGTTACTCTAATATTTTGTGTCTATCTTCAGGGTAAAATCTTTCTTTCCTGTGCGGAACCATGTACAACAATAAATGTGTATTAAAAGTTCCTGGCACCAATCTACAACTCCCTCTACATCAGTGTTTACCTTAAGATAAACCAATTGTTTTCAAGAAGAAGCTGCTCATGTGTAACACTTGAAGTGACCATTACAGGCTTTAAGGTCAAAAAATAGTTTTCGGAATGTTCTTCCCGTTAAGATTATATGGATTGCAGACAATAGACAGAAGGAATTGAAGATGCTGCTTTATTAAAAAAAAAAAAAGCACTGGAGTAACTCTGCAGGTCAGGCAGCATCTCTGGAGAACACAAATAGTTGACATTTTAGGTTGGGAAGTTCTTCAGACAGCTCCTGCTCTATTCTCCATCGTGAATTTGACCTCTGATTATTGCCATCACTTCGCCTCCCACATCACAATTGGTGCCAACCACCAGTTGACCTTCACTCCCAGTTTTCTTTCATGACGAACCCCTGACCTGATCTTAAAAAATTCAATGGTGAACTGCCTGGTGAACTTCACACTGGTGAAGGCTCATTAGATTTTGGACCCAAGACCCTGTATCATTTACATCCCTCCACCTATGCTGTTATTTCTGGTAATTCTTGTTCTCTCTCTAATCTTCCCTTTTCGTACAGTTGGACGTAATTCCCCAAACAATGGAAGCTATTTGGCACCTTTCCCAAATGACGACTATTCCTGCACCAGCCGAGATTCTGGAATAGACGTTAACAGTACAAAAGAGCCAAAATAAGGCTTCTTATTTCACTTCCCTTTCCATTTTATGTCTGGTGAGGTTAATTCAATTGAAAATTAGGACAGAGGTGAAACAACAGCACAGGGACCATCACCCAGTTATACGGTCAAAACCAAATAGATTTATACATAGATTATGGGGGCATTAAAATAAAAAATGATCCTGACCTCATCAGATACTCTCACCTTGTTAGATGCTAAAACCAAAACAGAGAAAATGCCAGTTGGACACAGATCTAATCTGGCCGTATGTTTTGAACAACTATCAGCATTAAACCGTTAAGTGTATTGGTAAAAGATGATACTGTTTACCCTCGTCATAAGGGACCAAGTGGGAGGGTGATGGTGTCCATTATTGCCAATTGTCCACTATAACCTAGTAAAGGTTCACAAGTTCTAGGAGTAGAATTAGGCCATTCGGCCCATCGAGTATACTCTGCCATTCAATCATGGCGGATCTCAGATGTGATGGATAGGAAGCATGAGTACATCAGGGTGAAGAAGGCTCTCGACCCGATACGTCACCTATTCCTCTTCTCCAGAGATGCTGCCTGACCCACTAGGTTACTCCAATTTTTTGTGTCTATCTTCAGGGTTTTTCTTTCTTGTGCGGAACCATGTACAACAATAAATTTGTATTCAACGTTCCTGGCACCAATCTACAACTCCTTCTACATCAGCGTTTACCTCAAGATAAACCAATTGTTTTCAGGAAGATGTGTAACACTTGAAGTGAGCACTATCGCCTTCAAGGTCAAATAACATTTCTGAATGGTCTTCCCATTAAGATTTCATGTATTGCAGACAGAAGGAATTGAAGATTCTGCTTTATAAAAAAACCCACAAAGTGCTGGAGTAACTCAGCTGGTCAGGCAGCGTCTCTGGAAAACATGGTTGCAGGAGGGCTGTGATTGGAAACTAAATATTCCAGGATTTCGTTGCTTCAGGTGTGATAGAATTGGAGGGACCAGAGGTGGAGGTGTTGCATTGCTTGTCAGAGAAGATATTACAGCAGTGCTTTGGCAGGATAGATTAGAGGACTTGTCTAGGGAGGCTATTTGGGTGGAACTGAGAAGTGGGAAAGGTGTAGCAACACTTTTAGGGGTGTATTATGGACCGCCTAATGGGGAGCGAGAATTGGAAGAGCAAATATGTAAGGAGAAAGCAGACATTAGTAGTAAGCACAAGGTAGTGATTGTGGGAGATTTCAATTTTCCAAAAATAGACTGGGAAACACATTCTGTAAATGGGCTGGATGGTTTGGAGTTTGTAAAATGTGTGCAGGATAGTTTTTTTGCAGCAATACATAGAGGTATCGACCAGAGAAGGGGCAGTGCTAGACCTCCTGTTAGGAAATGAGGCAGGTCAGGTGACGGAGGTATGCGTTGGTGAGCACTTCGGGACCAGTGATCACAATACCATTAGTTTCAATATAATTATGGATAGAGTCAGAACTGGACCTAGGGTTGAGATTTTTGATTGGAGAAAGGCTAACTTTGAGGGAATGCGTAAGGATTTAAAAGGAGTGAATTGGGACATTTTGTTTTATGGGAAGGATGTAGAAGAGAAATAGAGGACATTTAAAGGGGAAATTGTAGGAGTACAGAATCTTTATGTCCCTGTTCGGTTGAAAGGAAATAGTAAAAATTGGAAAGAGCCATGGTTTAAGGGAAATTGGATGCTTGTTTTGAAAAAAGAGAGATATCCACAATAATTATAGGAGGCATGGAGTAAATGAGGTGCTAGATGAGTATAAAGAATGTAAAAAGAATCTTAAGAAAGAAATTAGAAAAGCTAAAACAAGATATGAGGTTGCTTTGGCAAGAAAGGTGAAAGTAAATCCAAAGGGTTTCTACAGCTATATTAATAGCAAAAGGATAATGAGGGATAAAATTGGACCATTAGAGAGCCAGAATGGACAGCTATCTGCAGGGCCAAAAGAGTTGGGGGGGATATTGAACAATTTCTTTTCTGCGGTATTCACCAAGGAGAAGGATATTGAACTCTGAGGTAAGGGAAAAAAGTAGAGTAGCTATGGAAACTGAGATTCAAAGAGGAGGAAGTACTGACACTTTTGAAAAATATAAAAGTGGATAAGTCTCCAGGTCCTGACAGGATATTCCCTAGGACATTGAGGGAAGTTAGTGTAAAAATAGCAGGGGCTATAACAGAAATATTTCAAATGTCATTAGAAACGGGAATAGTGCCGGAGGATTGGCGTACTGCGCATGTTGTTCCATTGTTTAAAAAGGGATCAAAGAATAAACCTAGCAATTATAGACCTGTTCGTTTGACATCAGTGGTGGGCAAATTAATGGAAAGGATACTTAGAGATAATATTTTAGCATCTGGAAAAACAGGGTCTGATCAGGAACAGTCAACATGGATTTGTGCCTGGAAGGTCATGTTTGACAAACCTTCTTGAATTTTTTGAAGAGGTTTCTAGGGAAATTGATGAGGGTAAAGCAGTGGATGTTGTCTATATGGATTTCAGTAAGGCCTTTGACAAGGTTCCCCGTGGAAGGTTGGTTAAGAGGTTCAATCTTTAGGTGTTAATGGCGGAGTAGCAAGATGGATTCAACAGTGGCTGAATGGGAGATGCCAGAGAGTAATGTTGGATGGCTGTTTGTCAGGTTGGAAGCCGGTGACCAGTGGGGTGCCTCAGGGATCTGTGTTCAGTCTACTGTTGTTTGTCATGTACATCAATGATCTGGATGATGGGGTGGAAAATTGGATAAGTGAGTATGCAGATGATACTAAGATAGCTGGTGTTGTGGATAATGAAGTAGATTTTCAAAGTCTACAGAGAGATTTGGGCCATTTGGAAGAGTGGGCTGAAAGATGGCAGATGGAGTTTAATGCTGAAAAGTTTGAGGTGCTACATCTTGGCAGGACAAATCAAAATAGGACGTACATGGTAAATGGTAGGGCACTGAGGAATGCTGTGGAACAGAGGGATCTAGGGATAACTGTGTACAGTGGTAAAGAAAGTTTTTGGTGTGCTGGCCTTTATAAATCGGAGCATTGAATATAGGAGTAGGGAAGTAATGTTAAAATTGTACAAGGCATTGGTGAGACCAATTCTGGAGTATGGTGTACAATTTTGGTCACCTAATTATAGGAAGGATGTCAACAAAATAGAGAGAGTACAGAGGAGATTTGCTAGAATGTTGCCTGGGTTCCAGCAACTAAGTTACAGAGAAAGGTTGAACAAGTTAGGTCTTTATTCTTTGGAGCGCAGAAGGTTAAGGGGGGGGGGGGGGACTTGATTGAGGTCTTTAACATGATGAAAGGGATAGACAGAGTTGACGTGGATAAGCTTTTCCCATTGAGGGTAGGGAAGATTCAAACAAGAGGGCATGACATGAGAATTAAGGGCCAGATGTTTAGGGGTAACATGAGGGGGAACTTCGTTACTCAGAGAGTGGTGGCTGTGTGGAGTTTCCAGCAGAAGTGGTGGAGGCAGGATCGATTTTAACATTTAAAAGTAAAGTGGATAGGTATATGGACGGGAAGGGAATGGAGGGGTATGGTCTAAGTGCAGGTAGATGGGATTAAGGGAAAATAAATGTTCGGCACGGACTGGAAGGGCCGAGAGGGCTGTAATTGTTATATGGTTCCGTGCTGTAATTGTTATATGGTTATATGGATAGGTGACGTTTTGTGTCGAGGCCCTTTCTTCAGACTCACGGACCGGAGCTGGGCCTGGAATACAGGCGAGTTGACATTCCCGACCTGCTGGCTGTCAGCGGTAGAGGTGAGAATGGGCGAAGTCAATGATTGTGGACTGGGTGGAGGTGAGGGGCGATGGTGGCAGTGCCAGCTAGGGAGGTGGTGCGAGCCAGAGGTGGCACGAGGAGCCGGCGCAGCAAGCGGGTTTGGGGAAGCGGTGAGAGTCGGGGGGGGGGGGGGGGGGTGGCGCAGGCAGCTGGCACTACCACCCCATATATTCTGCATATACTTTATTTCTAAAGTTAACACTATTTAAATAATTGTTTCTGTAATAGAACTCAATTAGCTAAATGGGCTAAAACATTTTAACATTAACATAGTAATTCTAAATAATTATTTATAGTCTGGCTGTGTAGTGTTGTGCAACAAATGGGATGTGACATGCCTCAAGATACTCGTCTGAATTCAGAACTTTCATAAGGTCATAAGGAATAGGAGTAGAATTAGGCCGTTCAGCCCATCAAGTCTGTTCCGACATTCAATCATTGCTGATCTATCTCTTTCTCCTAACCCCATTGTCCTGCTGTCTCCCCATAACCTCTGACACCCGTACTAATCAAGAATCTACGTATCTATCTCTGCCTTAAAAATATCCACCGATGGCCTTCACAGCCTTCCGTGGCAAATAATTCCACAGATTCACCACCCTCTGACTAAAGAAATTCCTCCTCATCACCTTCCTAAAAGAGCGTCCTTTAATTCTGAGGCTATGGCCTCTAGTTCTAGACTCTCCCACTAGTGAAAACATCCTCTCCACATCCACTCTATCCAAGCCTTTCACTATTCTGAATGTTTCAATGAGGTCCCCCTCATTTTTCTAAACTCCAGCGAGTACAGGCCTAGTGCCGACAAATGCTTATCATAGGTTAACCTACTCATTCCTGGGATCATTCTTGTAAACCTCCTCCAGACCCTCTCCAGAGCTAGCACATCCTTGCTCAGATTATAGTGCCCAAAGTTGCTCACAATATTCCAAATGCAGCTTTAACAGCGCCTTATAGAGCCTCAATATTACATCCCTGTTTTTGTGTACAAGCCCTCTTGAAATAAATGCTAGCATTGAGTTTGCTTTCTTAACTACCGATTCGACTTGCAGATTAACCTTTTGGGTTTCCTGCACCAGCACTCCCAAGTCCCTTTGCACCTCCGATTTCTGGATTCTCACCCTATTTAGAAAATAGTCTACGCCTTGATTCATACTACCAAAATGCATGACTCCACAATTTGCTACACTATATTCCATCTGCCATTTCTCTGCCCACTCTCCCAACCAGGTCAAGTCCTTCTGCAGAGTCCCTGCTTTCTCTACACTACCTGCCCCTCCATCTACTTTCCCATCATCCGCAAACTTTACCACAAAGCCTTCCATCCACTCGTCAGTTTATCGAGCAAAATATATTCGTAAACACACCATTAGGAAAGACAAATGCAAAGTATGTTTTTAAGTTCATTCTTTATTTTTGTATATTAGATGGATTAATTTTACATAATTTTGCATTTCTTACATTCATTGCTGATAGAATATGAAAGCACAAAATGATACAAAGTTATTCAAATCAGGCATTAAATTGTTCCAAAATAATTGCCGACAGATATTCTACTTTAATCCAATAAGAAATTAAAACAATTAATTAAACCTCAAAATGTAAAGATTTTTATTGTTAAATTAATGCACGTCAAAGTTAACTCTCCACGAAATTGGTTTCAAACAACCACCTTGTATATTTCTGAAATAAATACTTAAAATGCAGAGAGTTGTGTATGCAGCCCATCCATCATCAAACCTTACCACAGCTAACATTACCAAGTACTGCTCACATCCTGCTCATTCTGCCCTCTCCAGCTAGGCTGAAGATGCAACAACTTGAAAGTATATACCACTAGATTCAAGAAGGAATTCTTCTCCGTTGGTTTCAGACACTTGAACAGACCTCTCATATGTTAAAGATGAATTCTCAATATCACAACCTACCTCAATGTGGCCTTTGCTCTTTTTTTCATCTGCATTTCTCTGTGGCCTTGAGATTATTCTGCACATTTGGTTTATTTTCTGTTGTATTACCTGTTGTACTGGAGTATGGTTCAAATTCATACATGTACTTTATGATCTGCCTGGATAGCATGTAAAACAATGTTTCACTGCATCTTAGTACACATGACAGTAAGAAACTGATAGCAATAACTGTTTTAGAGCAAACTGCTCTATAACAAAGATGCATGCCATTAGAATAATATAATTGGAAAAGTCCCAAGTTTATTAAATTGTCCAGCTATTGCTTTAGAAAGGAACCCTTCGTTGAAAACTGATACCATGTAGTGACTTCTCCCAAACCATCTCTACCCCAAACCACCCACATTCCAACACTGCCATGGCCTCTGCCCTTCACCATTCTCCATAGCATTTTAATGTTACAATTTAGAGTATTAGGTGCAGCTCTGCTGGCCCCATTACAGGAAGGATGTGGAGGCTATAGAGAGGGTGCAGAAGAGGTTTATCAGAATGCTGCCTGGATTAGAGGCTATTACTTACAGTAGAAAGAAAAAATTGGATTTCTCTTGTAGATCAGAGAGTGAGGGGAGACCTGCTACATGTATATAAAATTATGGGTGGCAGAGATAGAGTAGGCAGTCAAAACAGTTTTTCCCTAGGGTGGAAATGTCAAAGAACAGAGAGGATTGCTTTAAGTTGAATGGGAAAACGTTTAATGATGTAAAAGAAACAAAACTTCCATTAGACCGATAACATTTTGTTCTCTCAACATAAAAGTAGATTAACCTAGTGAGCATTTCCAGTAATTTCTGCTTTTGTTTCAGATTTCCAGCATTGAAAGTAATTTTCAGATTCACCACCCTCTGATTAAAGAGGGCGGTGAATCTGTGGAATTCATTGCCACAGATGGCTGTGGAGGCCATCAATGGTTTAGTGTTTAAGGCGGAGATTGAAAGATTTTTAGCAAGATTACTAAAGGTGTCAGGGGTTATGGGGAGAAGGCAGGAGATTGGGGTGGAGGGAAAGATAGATCAGCCATGGTTGAATGGCGTAATCTTAATGGGCAGAATGCCGTCATTCTACTCCGAGTATATATGAACATAGAAAGTAACTTGTGAAGAAGATAAAGAAACTGGAGATATAAAGAGCTGGAGAGGTGGATAAACAGGTTAAGTGAACAGCAAGAATGTGGCAGATGGAATGTAACATCGACAAAGATAAAATTATATGTTTTATCAGAAAAACAGAAAAGCTGATTCTATTTAAAACATGGGAAATGTTGATACTCAGAGGAACTAAATATCCTTTTACATAAACATTACGTTTACAAGCATGCACAACATGCAATTATAAAAGCAAATGGCAAATATGTTTGTTTCTAAAGGGGATTAGTGATGAAGAGAAGATTTTGTATATTGATTATGGAGGGCCTTGGAGAGATCATGTCTCCCGAGTACTACATATATTTCACGAGGCCCCAAGTGCTACATGGTAGTTTGGGCTTCATGAACGATATACTTCAAGAATGGAGGCTTTGATTGTATTGAATTTGCTGCCTTGAAGTACAACGTATGCCCAATTGCTAGGCACTTTAATGATAGAGTTTGAAAGATTTTTTGATTACTTGGGGGAAGGGATTAGGAGATTGTACAAGAAAGTAGAATAGAGATCAAATATAGCCATAATTTTACATAGGCAGGCAGGAGAATGGGGTTAAAAGGGAGAGATAGATCATCCAAGATTGAATGGCAGTTGATGGGCCGAATGTTCTAATTCTGCTCCTATCATATATGACCAAAAGATCAAACACAGCTTTAAAGGCCCGTGGAATCATCCAGCACCTTATACACATGTTCCAAGGAAAGTGTGAACTTGCAAATCAAAATAAGCTTGGAACTACTCGCAAATCACGCGGCTTTGACCTGGGTCGGCACCATGGAGGCGTCCAGAGAGGAACGGCAGCGTTTGTGGAGAGATTGGTGCAACGATGATGTCACCGGCCGACAGAGGAGGATGGACAGGTGGAAGTGAGGCCGCCACTGTCAGGGAAGAAACAAAGGAGGACCCGGTACGGGGGAGGGAGGAATTTGTAACTTTGTAAGCGCTCGTTATGTGCGACTATTTGCATAACTTGGGTAGGCAAGCAAAGAATTTCACTGTGACTTGTCACATGTGACAATAAAGCATTAAATTCAATACAATAAATGGGACCCTTCAGTCATCTCAAACCCGCTCCTACCAATCCCACATGCTAACCAGAATTGAATGCAAAAACAAATTAAGATATTACAGAATCAATTATTTGTAAAGGTGTAGGAATGCAACAAAATGATTTGAATTATTTTAAGATGCAACAGCCAACAATTTATAAAACATTATTAAAATGAAATGCATTAGTGCAGACCAACAAAATAAATCCACATATCCATTTCTGAATGTAGCCAATCATCATGTGGTAAAGAAATGTCTGAGTCATGCACGAACTACATTTATTTTAATTCCACTCTGCCCAACGACAATAAATGAAGATCATATAAACTGTATTGATAAGGAAATAACCACACTTAAAATCATTAAACACCCAAAATCATACACCCCAGCGAAATGAACATTGAACAATTTCAGGTGGTCCTTGCTTTCTCCCTCTTTCCCCTCCCCTTCCCAGCTCTACCACAGCCCACTGTCTCCGCCTCTTCCTTCCTTCCAGCCCCCTCCACCCCCACATCAGTCTGAAGAAGGATCTCGACCCGAAACGTCACCTATTCCTTCGCTCCATAAATGCTGCCTCACCCGCTGAGTTTCTCCAGCATTTTTATCTACCTTACATTTAAAATCTATGCTGGCTTGAATCTCATGAAAATGTCAAGAACTTCACATTGAACATAAAGTCAGATAACATCGTTTTAGCTTGCACAAACATCTCAGATTTGTTCATGCTTAAAGATACATTGATCCTTTTTCAAATCTGTTTGAAAAGAAAAATGTGTGGAGAAAAAAAAAAATAAGCAAAGATACAGATAAGGTGGAGGAGATCAAACTCTGGTCAGTAAACATGGCATACCTATGGCATTATCTGAAATTGCAGAAATTAATTTCAATAACGAGTGCAGAATTTCTGCCTTTAATGTGCATTCAAGTTTGCTGCAGATGAGTACGTATTAATTCATTTACAAGGAAGACTGGCATGAATTCTGAGGTGGGAGACTGGGTCTTTCTCTGCTGAATATTGCTGTAAGACATTAACAGGCCAGACGTATTAAAGTTGCACTTTGAACTGATACACTTGAATGGACTTTAGAGACACGCCCAAGCAGCAGTGCACAGCTCCCAGCTTAACCTTGGACTGGCCTCATCTACAAAAACGGCATTGATAGCTAGGTCTGCTGCAACTCCTCTCATAGAACGAAGAACTTGTGGCATGAGTTCAACGGCATTACCAGACAGTATTAGACTGAGGTAGCAATATCTAACCTTGCCTGGTAAGACGTCAATCAACATGCTATCAGCTTGGGCAATCAGTAACCACTGTCCACTGATTTATTTTGAAATCGTGTTCACTAGAGCCATGTTTATTTCCTGGGAGCCTATTCTTAAGAAACTAAGGCCAGAAATTCAGAAAACTGCAAATTATTTTTCTCAGAAAAAAAATTCTATTTGGAAAAAGTTAGGTAAAAGTTGCAAAAGCTCTGGACCATAAAGAATAATTCAAAAGTTCACCATCACTTCCCTCTAAGCATCCATTTTAAACCAGCAAGGCAAGAAACTGGAAGAAACTCCATTCAAACTAATATTAATTGGCTCTTCTCAATTAACAAGCCAAATATAGTAATAAACTGTATTTTTCCAGATAGTTAACCTTTTGGCTGCATAGCCAGATTAAACGAATAGGCAAAATAAGAATGTATTTTTAAACTAATTTTCAATTTACATGCAAGCAATGTTACCCAGACCTCTCAGCCTCATTGAACTAACTTCTATCAAAACTTGTTTTAAAACTATGGATTTTGACTATGGGAAGAAAACTATGGATTAAAACTATGGGAAGAAAAGACTCAGATCAATAAAATATCAAGACACTTTATGTACCTTTATAAATGTTGATTTTAAAAATCAGACCAAACATGTCCCAACCCATAATGTCACTGAGTTACTCCAGCATTTTAGTGACTCTTCTTTAAACAATATTGCTTTTCTATATATTTGTAATTGCAGAAGAAAAAGCCGTTTCTTCCCCAAAGGTTGAAAATAATTGTTACTTAACATCACGCAGATATAATCAGAAACTACTCTTTCTTAGCTTAAATGGTAACCTTTAGATTAATCAACTAATTTATTATTACCAATTAGTATACATTTGTGAACAAACTAATTGCATGTGAATTGGTATCAAACTATATCGGCAATACAGAAAATGGATTCCAGGAGAGGATTCCATAAACAAAGAACCACATCACTTGCTGAGCAGTCACAGGTAAAATTCAAAGGCACTTTATCTGATAAACTGAGGTTGAGAGGCTGAGATCAGTTTTTGCGTCCTCCGTTTCGGAGTTAGATATCAGCATTTCACTTCATGCCAGACCAGTGTTCTTATCCCCCATGGACTGCCTGCTTTGTTTGCATGCTCAGTTAATATTAAACAAAGGATTAGGCACTTCTCACGCAATAGGTACACCCAGTAACCAAACACAGATAAGAACAGGCATTCTGGGAAAAGATGAAGCAGTCCAGCCTGTGACATTTGATATCAGCTCAATAATACTGGTTTCCTTTGTGATGTTAACCACAATAAATCCCATCTGAAACGAAATAGCACGAAAGGTATATAACTGGACAATGCAGAGATAATATGGAGCTTTACATTAATGCCACAAAAGGCAATCCCATTTATTTCTTTGAATCATCCGGGCCTTTTAAAATTGGTTTACTTAGCAATCTTTATCAACATTGGCCTCCTAATCCAAATGAGGCTGGGGTCGAGTCTCATCTTCATAAAACTATCAAATGAACCCACTTACAAATTAACCTACTAGACTGAATAGGAATAGTTATTGTTTTCCGGTGGTAAAAAAAATAGCTTTTATGGTCTTCCTTATGGTAACATGCATTAAAAATACAACAATTATATATTTTTTGCAGAAAACGTTTTACTTCACGTTTCAAGGAATTCCCCCCCCCCCCCCGTTTACAACAAGGATTCACCATAGCCAGATTATCATGGATTCTGTGGACATTATAGCCAGAGCAAAGACCCTTTGCCCTCAGCACGGTGCCCAAGTGGGTGCGGTTTCAGTGAGCCTAGAATCATTTCATTCTGAAGATGGATAACATCTACCAATGTATTGAAATCAACTACCTCATTAATGCAAATTAATTCCTAGATTGGATAACAATTATTTTTACATGGCATCCACTAATTTGCATTTAATGAAAGCCTATTCCAGGCAAAAGATTATCAACTACAAAATCATATGATTTTAAGGGATAGTAAATATTTTTCTGATCAAGTCACGTACGTTTTTTTCCAATTTTGCTCAACAATGTCTTATGAAATTTAATGGATGTTGGCAGCAAACAAATGTTTACCAGTTTTTTAAAAAAAAGTAGATAAATGTAGTTTGATTCTTTCATTTCCTCAAACCATTCATAATTTCATGTTTCCAATGGAAATGTCTTTACTTTCATCCTTTCCCGTTTTGAAATAGTGAATGGAGATCCACCCACTTCGCAACAATGAACTTTTAATCATCTCATCATTTTGATTTTTAAACCACAAATAAAAATTCACCCCCATTCTTAAATGGTAATCATAAACATAGTCCAAGAAACTATCCAGCTCGAGTTAGTAGGCCCCAATCACAAAGTGATCAAACAATGTTGCGGCACAATCTAATTTCACTTAAATGTCCCGACTACTAAATTTTCGTGTCTATTATTAGTTTAGGTTTTCATCGGAAAAGATTGATAATATTATTTTTTGTGCGGGAAATAGAAGAGGTGACTGGGAAGATGTTTGGCAAATGAAACTCTCGTAGTCTAGGCAGCCTGAGGGCGACAGGCCTGAAGTATTTCATAAAGAGTAAGCCTAGGAATGTAAATGTCCAGCAAACACCATCTGCTGCATTAATCAGTTAACCAGGAAGTAGTATGGATCATAGGGGCTGACTGTAATCTGAAATGATTTGTATTTTTTCTGGTACTGAAATTCTCAGTAAAACTTGAGCAGAAAACACTGTATATGAAATTAAATTAATAGTACGCATGACTTGGAACATCATGTTGCAGGTGCACAAAACATTGGTTGGACCACATACAGAGTATTGTGTACAGTTCCGCTTGCCACACTGCAAGGAGGATGTGGTAGCAAACAGAGATTTACCAGGACGTTGCCTGGAATGGAGACTTGTAATCACAAGGGGAGATTGGGTTTATTGTCACTGAAATGTAGGACAACGAGGGGCGACCTAATAGAGCAGGGGTTCCCAACCTTTTTCGTCCCATTTACCCCAGGCAACTTTAATAGCACGCGTTATTTCACTTATTTATGAACAACTAATGATGAACAGATACCGGTATACCAGAACCAAACTCAGTCAGTCAATGAGAAAAAATATGTACAAATCCAGAATCAACAGATTTACCCCCTGGGTGGGTGAAATTTACCCCAGGTTGGGAACCCTTTTATAGAGGTTCATAACATTATGAAGGGCATAGATAGTAAGAGCTTTTTTTCACCCCAGGACTAGAACTAGAGGGCACAGGATTAAGATGAGAGGGGGAAATACATAAAGGATATCCGAGGGGCAAGTTGTTCTTTTCCCCCCATTTATCTGTTGATTTATTTACTTATTAATCCATCTATCTGTCCATCTATCTTTACACAGAGGGTGGTGAATATCTGCAAAGAGCTGCCAGAGGAGGCGGTGGAAGCATAAACAATGATAATGTTTAAATTGCATTTAGACAGGCGCTTGGATAGGAAAGGCCAAGAGGGATGCAGGCCAGATTCAGCCAAATGGGATTAGTATAGATAGACATCACGGTCGGCATGGACAAGGGCCAAATGAGCCAGTTTGTGTGCTATACAAGTCTGATTCTCTGACCTCATGTAATGCCAGCTCTTTGAAAATATCTCATCAGCCCCACTCCCTTTGTGCCTTGCAGTTGGATCGGTTTCAAAACCTCACAATTACAGGATGGGAATATATATTTTTTGTAGTTTAAAATTAAATTGAGGTGTTTGAAGGCTTTTCATTGCTAATTATCAGAGCTGGAGATTACCACTCTTAAATAAAGAAACACTTTTACTTCTTAAGGAAAGCAATTCTGGATATGTTCACCTCCACTTCTGCTAACTGACCAGAAATCTGTTCATTTTAACCTTCCACTTTGAACTCCATCAGATCTAACTTGTCTTTCTGTTTCTATCAAAGCACATTATTAACAATAGCTCTGTAACCCGTCCTAGATTTTCCTAGACTTCTTGACCTGCAGTTTAGCACTGGTCCCTGCAGGTATGTGTAGAGTGCCTCAAGTTATTGGTTTGTGCGAGACAGGCATTTGCAGACAGGCTAATCTTTTACCCCGTGCAGATCGATTCGTGGAGTCATAGAGTTATACTGTACAGAAACTGGCCTATCGGCCCAACTCATCGATGGGGACCAAGTTCCTAACAGATCTAGTCGCACTTGTCTGCGCTTGGCTCATATCCTCCTAGTGTCTTTTAAATGTTGTTACTGTTGCTGCCTCTACCACTTATTCTGGTAATTCATTCCATAAAAGGACCACCATTCTGTGAGAAAATGTTGCCCTCAGGGCCCTTTTACGTCTTTCCACTCTCATCTTAAACCTATGCCCTCTAGACTCCCTTACCTCAAGGAAAAGACTATGGCTATTTAACTTACATCTTCTGTCATCATTTTATATACCCATTCATCCATAGAGATTCCATCCACGAAGATTAGCACAATTTAGCAAAGGATGAGGTCTCCCACGGTAACATTATTGTTCTTCACAATTCAAGAAGAAGGAAAATTATACTTACTGACCCTGCAACAGAGCCTTGCTTCATCTTGGAAAGTCACTTTCAAGTTTCGTAATGAATAAAGTTCACAGTTAAAACAAAATTTAAACATTCCAATGATGAATTGCATTTCCATTCTTTCTCAGGCAGATTAAAAAATATATCAATTATATTGATTTCCATATAATCTATTAATAGGTTCTCTGGCAATTTTTTCAGATATAAATCACCTTCAGCTGTCTGATGGCTCCCTTGTCCAGCTTAAACCAACAATCCCTCAGAATTATTCAGCTAAGAATTAACCAGCTCCCTCAAATATCAATCATAATTTGGATTTGAAAATATATTAAAAAAATTGCCACTTTCTATATTCTTACCTTTCCATCCCTGATTATCTTTCAACAAGTTAGAATTACTTTAGCATGATGAATGACCAATTAATACTTACAGATATCTTACATTATTTAACATTCCTTCCTTATACAGAAATATGTACATCTAAAGCCATATATTTTTTTTGTCATTACATAGTCTCTTCCAGTTCACAGATTTGTGCGGTTTAGAATTTAAATGAAGCAGTCGATTGCTTGCAGCTGCCTTTAACCCAGGCCTTAGCTGGACATAGAGTGCTGGAGTAACTCAGCAGGTCAGGCAGAGCATATCTGGAGAACATGGATAGGTGAGGTTTCGGGTCAG
This sequence comes from Raja brachyura, assembly GCA_963514005.1. The sequence goes on from OY740811.1 coordinate 17,280,627, forward strand.
AACCTTTCTTCAGACTAATTATAGTCATCCAATCAGTTTGAAGAAGGCCTCCAACACAAAATGCTGCCTATCCATATTGTCCAGGGATAGTGCTTGACCAGCTGAATTATTCATATACTTGGCGTCTTTTTTTGCAAACCAGCAAATGCAGTTCTTTGTATCTGCACTTGGCTGGACTTTGATGTGCAATGAGCTCCGAGGAAGCCATCGCATCAATTTTTCATGAATTTCGTAAAGAGATTAGGAATTTAACTTACAGTCCTGATATTTCCAATCCTGATAAGGTGTTACAAACAGTAATATTTTAAACTTGGTCCAACAGTCAAAATATTTTGCTTCTTAAATCATGATTTTGATTAACAAGAAGAAAAAGCTAGACACAAGTAATTGCAGATGGTGGTTGACAAAAAAAGGGCACGAATGCTGAAATAACACAGCGGGTCAGGCAACATCTCAGTTCAACATGAATGGGCAATATTTTGGGTTGAGACCCATCTTCAGAAAGAACTATACATGGCACACCAGCAGTATCAAATGCAAAATGTATCCACTCATCTCTGCAAGTCCTGCAAAGCAGTTCTTGAGTTGAGGTAGCACATGGAACAAAGATGGTGCATAAATAGTCACATACAAGGGGAACATGGTTGAAGTATTTGTCAGTTAGTTCTCAACAATTTTTTGCAAACCATTTAGAAGCCACATTTGCAAAGGTCTGAGTTGAATGACACAACAATCCCTTTGACCCGGAAAATGGTTCATCATTGCAAAGGATGAAAAGATGGGGGAGCAACCTTAATGGGCGAACACAAATAACCTCTTAAGTACTCGAGAACTACTTACCCTTCTACATCAAATAGAATAATTGGTCTGGATCGTATAACAATTCATAATGGTCATCATTTCATGAGCTCGATCAACTAAAAGTAATATTGGTATGGAAAACCCTCAATACCCTGTGATCAGTCTATCCTCACAATGCCCCAAGATGACCAAGTCTGGAGAATACTGGCAATATTAATTTCCACAAATTAAAGTTAACAGAAGTTACTAGAAAACCATTATCTCTTCTGTAACCAAACTTCCTTCAATAGAATTTCATTGCAATGAAATTCAAATACAGGAAATGCTTTTGAAAGCCAACACTGATAAAAGCAAATGTAACTTATTTTATAAGTTTGTAAATATTCCTGTTTTAATTCTGACAAGTTTCTGAGCACCCCTCTGTCTGCATCCCACTTCATTATTATAGAGAGTGTAACTTTCAGCTCTGGTATATTGAATGTTTCAATAAATCTCTATACATTTGGATAGGTACGTGGATAGGAGGGATATAGTCAAAGCATTGACAGATGGGACTATAGATGGGTCAGCGTGGGCAAGTTGAGCCAAAGGGCTTGTTTCCATGCTGTATGACTGTGACTTGAGGTCAGTAAATTTACCCTACATCCAGGGAAACTGCTACCAAAAGTGCATGAATTATATCCAGTGGCTGTTGACTGTGGCACACTCTTTAAACATCGTTACCAGACAGTGTTAGAACCTAGCATTGCAATCCAGCACTGTCTAGTAAGATGCCCACAGAGGACCAGCATTTGATCAAAACCAGAAGAGAACTTTTAATTTCCTGAAATCATACATAAACATTGACATTTTCAATTTGTTAATAATCACATTAAATATTTTAAAAATGTTTAAAATAAAGACCGCAAAATTCTACAAATGTTACCCTTGGTTGGATTCAATTTATACTTCCATATTTTTAAAAGAGTTCTTGCACTAAATTGTACTTGGAATAGTTGTACAATTAATGTTCAGTGTGAATTGATGGAGATTGATATGGAATTTTAATGTTTTAAAACATTTACCTCATAATTTGAGCAAATGCCGGCTAGCTCAGTCCTGCACGTATCATTGTGTTCTTGTGTTTCCGAGTCAAATGGATATAGGTTCTGGTCCCATTCCAGAACTCCGAGCTCTGAATTTCAGAGGGCAAATCTGAGGCACTTCTGAGAGTCACCAGTGCTCACTTTCAGATTGCATCTTCTGGATGGATTTAAGAGAGAGTTACATAGAGCTCTAGTGGCTAGTGGAATCAAGGGATATGGGGAGAAGGCAGGCACGGGGACAATCAGCATGATCACAATGAATGGCTGTGCTGGCCCGAAGGGCCAAATGGCCTCCTCCTGCACCTATTTTCTATGTAAAGGCCCAGCCTCCTCATTTGGGTGGAATAAATCAACTCTTGCCACCATTTCAGAGAGGTGGTGAGGATTTATTCCCGGAATTTCAGCCAGTATTGGTCTCCCTGTTACCTCCCTATTGGAAGACAACTATCTCCAGATTGGTCATCTCATCTCCAACATTACAACATTTTGAAAAGCATTCCACAGGTTCCAAGGCAATCAACTACTTGGTTAAAATTGCAATTAATTTACCTCAGTTGGCTCTTAAAAAACTCACCGTGAAAACTAAACACTATTTCTTGATTTAGACCTTAACCTGACTTTTGTGGACAAAAACTTTCTCTCCCCCCCTTAAAACATTACAAAAGTCATATTCTGAAAGATGATCATCATTCTGGTGAATGGATATATTGGTCACAAATGGAAAAAAAAGATAAAATGAAACTATCCTCCACTATTTTATCAATAGATTTGGCCAAGCACGGAATGCCGGCTTTGCAGTCCTATCTAAATTTACTAAGACATGCCCTACCTGAGAATGCAAGTAATTCCATCATTTTCTCCTCCTTGGAATTATTTGTTGTGAAAGCAAGCAATGCTACCAGTGTAGTAGCTGCAGCTCGGAGGAACAATTTCCAGGAAAGTACTGTTAAAAATCAATGCAATATTACAGAGGTGATTCAAAGACATGAAACAAATACATACACGCCCATTGAACAAACACCAGAAAATTAATAGAATCAATGGACATTTATTTCATCTGTCAAAAGCAGCTTCTCAGTTTTACCTGTGGTTTTAAGTCTGCAAGCCAGTCCCTTTTATTCTTCCGTTTGTATCAAATTCTTCTCCGATGAAATCAGAAAGCCATCATCATCATTACCAGGCAGTATTAGAATACGAGTTACATCCAATGCTGCCCAGTAAGATGACAATACCTCCCCAGCAATCTTCCAAAGTTATTTTTTCAGCAGCCAGTGTCAGAGTAATTACTGGTAACTAGTGTGAAAAAGTAGATCCCACGTGTAAAAGTGTAACCAGTGTGAAAGTGTGTAGGCTCTATGCAATAGTGTAGCCCACTCACTGTCTCCCATTTCTACCAAAGTCCATTTATTATTTTTCTTCTATTTACTTTCTTACCAGCAATTTCAATCTGATAAATGTGCAAACAATGACCTTTGTTAAATTACACAGTATTTCTCTTCATCAGTACAGAGTAAATTGACTTCCACAAATTGACAAATTTGTTCTTCGAATGAATGTTTCTGCTTCCTTTCTCAACTCTCTCTACATTCACTGCGTGTGGAAGCAAAGTTTCAATGTTGCTTGCAACCTCTATTTCATGAAGCCTCACATGCTGACTGAAAAGCTTTCATTCAGAGTACATTCTAGGAATGCCAGGTTCGCCATCCTGCCCTGAAGCATATGCATTATTCTCTGTACCTGGAAATGTTAAGCTAACAAACGGGTCCTTTGTGAAAAATTCATGCATTTTGTCACAAAATGGTTTTACGTCAATCGATGAGAATTGGATTGGTAGAAATGTTCTCTTAAAGATTATGCTTCGAGTAGGTACCAATATTTTCACTATGATCATAAGGACCATTTCAAAAACACATTGCACAACTTTCACTGACATACTGTACCTACCGCAGTTCCACCACCTAACATCACCCACAATAACAGTGGAGTTCAATTCTGTTATAAATTATATTGATATCTTTTTTAAAATCCAGTCAGTTTTTATCATATTGTTTTACACATCTAAACAAACTTATACTGTACAAAGGAAGAATGAACAACACCAAACAAATATGAATAGTTATTTTGAAGTCTTCCAATTTAAAAATATAAAAGTGTTATTATTCAGAATTTCATGACTGACCCACCATTAGTAGCTTGAAGTTATACCAAGAAGTTTTTAAAAACTAGCATAAACAATTTAAATAATGGCAGTCAATGCACTTTTTGGAATAAACATTACTACAACAACTTCCTATTGTTATTTAACCAGGGACGTCAGTTATAAAGGCTTACAAAATTATGCCTGCAGTGTGGAAATTATACATCTTGATTTAAAACCAGAGGTTTGACTTGCTATGATCGGCACACGATCTAAATAGGCAGAGATTTACATGGTGGCTCTAGGGATGACATCACCAGGTTTCTGTTCAAAACGAAAGCACTCACAAAAGGTGAACACAAAACCTGGAATGAAATATAATGCTAAAAGCTTCCACCCACAGAGAACTTGCAGAGCCATTCTTGCACACTCTTTTTAAAAAGTTAAAACAAAAGGCAAAATAACTAAAAAGAAAAAAAACTTTGTTTACTGCCAATTTACTTTTATGGGTCCAGAGGCAAGAACTATTCCCACCATTTTGTACTGCAGCTGTGTAATCAGCAGCAAAATGGCCTCCAGTTTCTTCAGTACTACAAAACTAATGAAGAGCTTTCAATCTACACCTCTATTATCAGACAAAAAAAAAGTTGCTTTGCTGGTTAGAACTTGTCAAACGCATTACTGGAAGAGGCTGCATATAAAATAAAGTTAAAGGCTTTTGTGGACGATAAAATGCAAACAAGAATGCAATTACATTCAGTTCCGAGTTGCTAGTCATCATATTTTTTTAGCCTTAGGGAGAGTCTGTTCAATTTACCAATCTTGACTGACCCAATGCGTGTTTGCTGCAGATTTTACTTTTATTGGTTAATAGTTTGTAAATATTGTTCAAGTCGAATAAAAGCACTTGGTCAGAAATTGCCAACAAATATTATTTCATGTCATTCTTGGGAAAGGCTTTTTTTGTGCAGTCACGAGGACTAGATTTATTATTTTACAAGGCTTTTCTCATAATCAGAAAAGTAGTAATTTACAACTGAATAAAATGCACCTAAGGATATTACATTTTAGTGCTACTTTCGTAAAAGACTTTTGAAAGGTCCAATCTAGCAGCAATCTCAAAGACTAAAAAAGTACAACAAAATCTTTGGAAATATCCTATTAAATGAAAATCTGTTACCAAGTGGCCACACAAGTAAATTTAGGAATGTTCTTCAACAATGCCTAATATTCTGACATCTACAACAGCAGGGCCTTACGTTAGTGCATCAAAATATTTGTTAATTAGTTATATATTTATCTCAGAAAGATAGTGCTCACTATTAATGAAAAATGCACATGGGGACTAACTACAGTTACCTGTCCAATTGTCAAAACACAGTGAATTTAACGCAAATAGGCTTTAAGATATCATCTCGCTAACCTTAAAGACAGTAGCACAGGCACATCATCTTGAAACAACACCAAAAATGTAAAGCAAGCTCCATGAAAATGAATTTAAAAAATTCATCAATAGTTTCTATTGTAAAAATAAAACTTGCCTCCACAGTTTGTAACACGTGTCGAGCAAGCATATTTAGGAGAGGTAATGATACTAATGGGGTTTTTAAAAAGCTGCTCAACAATTGTGCCGAGCTGTAAAAACATATCTTTTTTTCCATAATGCAACAAAAAAAAATCTATAACTAGAATGAATAAAATGTGCTAAAATGTACTAATTCGTGATATGACTGGCAGAAGCAAATTTTTGCCACTATCATGGAACTGTAATAAACCTACACATCAAATAGTTAGTTGTTATACTCCATCATGATGCTCAGAATAAGTAAACTAGATTTGGTTAATAATTCCTGATCCATTATTTGAGCCGTTATGGCTAAAAACAATATATTTCTCAAAATGTTTTCAAGTAAATTTAAATCGAAAACACAACTCTAATCTAAATCCATCAAAGAAAGTTGCTCCTGAGTAGTCCATGTTAATCTATTCTCTTTTCAATTTCTGCACCCATTTTCTTCACAGCCTTGTACAAAGACAATTAATTAACTATGGAAACAATAGCAATTTATTCACTACTCAATAAAGAAAGGGTAGTTTAGGTAGTTCCTTGCATGATCATTTCAAAGATATGGGGGTGAGTGAAGAAATGTCTATAATTCTAAAAGCCTGGTGGCAAAAAACAAATCAGCAATCTTAAAATAACACAATCAAGCAAAGTAACTACTCAGAGGTTCAGTAGAAATGAAAGTAATGGTATGGAACACAACGGCTGCAGTTGCCATTATAAAACTCAAAGAAAAGAATGAATGAAAGTAAATTCTCCATCCAGTTGGCAACTCCTCATTCACCACTAAAGACGAGTAATTTCTGCAGCAATTTGACTTTCTTACAAATAATGTAGTTGTTCTCATTTATACTGTCTGTTTTGGAAAGGTACTCAATGACATTGCCATTACTATTGAACTACTAACTGTAACTGGATTTAGCTATATTTCTATTAAGGCCACAAATGTTATTCCCACATTAAAGATAGACAATATTCCAGGATGGTTATTGTCCATTTTAGACAAACAATAATCTTGATTCATGTAGCAGAAGAACTGGAGGGTAAAAGACCACTATTGCAGGACATTCTATTAACCTTTGCAATTTATTTCACTCTGCACAATACGTTAACTGAAAATAAAGTTACAAAGCAAAATAATTTTCGACCTCAAACGACTTCTCAGACTTTGCATGGGTTTTGAACAAAGCCCATGTAAAGTTCTGGAGCTGGAAGCCATGTTTAGTTTAACTAACTTGCAACTGCGGGGAGCTACATATTTCATGCCGGAACTTTCTGTACTTGGCTTTTGATTGTAATCCTAGTTCTATAAAAGGCAAGGAGTTCCTCCCATCAGTATTAACCCTTTAACTACGTAAAAGCACAAACATGATTCATCAAGTTAGGCAGAATAATCTTTGAACCCAAATATGGTTCATAAAATGCTTGAAGAACAAAATCAACAAGGTTTGCAGCATTCAAGTTCTCAAGCTTTGCTTAAAATTTAAATGATGTTAAAATGTTATCATAGCTGTGATAGGAACACTAATAACAAATGTTCCAGCTTTATCCATGATAATGTAGAAATATGGATTACATGAGCACTTTTTAGTTGACTCTATGCCTGGATACTATTCCCATATTTCTTTTACAAAAGAACAAGATTAAAACTGTCCATCTTTTGATAAAACAAAACATCCCAAAGGGAATTTGTTTATAAACACGACTCACCACTCCCACAAAATAATTTATTTACGAAATAAATTATTTGAATGAACTCCATAAAAGAAAACGGTTTTGAATGTTTACCAAATGCAAATAGTTAGCGTGAAAGAAGCATAGTCTTGTGTGCAGACACCAAAGGAACATTTTCAGAATGGGAAGAAAAGTTGAAAAGGTGCTATGAAAGGAAACGCAGAGAGTTTGCACAGGAATAAGAAACACCTGTAATCTTACCGTGGTGAAAGGCAATACAAAGGGTGCAAAGAGAAAATCTCAGTTTCCCCGACTCGTGAATAATGTGGCTTCTCTGGTCATTTTGAACCCTTGAAATATAAAACCAACCTAATGGTTGCCTGGCTACAGCCTTCATTTAGTTAATCATCAGCATTATTACCAATGTGCAGGCCTTGGAAAGAAAGGAAACAATGAATAAGACATGTAGAAAACAAGAAGCATATACCAACTCCTCCTCTGTTTAATACCTGCAATTAGCCACCGGTATTACCTTTGCGCTCCCCACCCCTTTCAGCCAACGCCTGGATAAGGTTGAGATGAATTCAAGAATGTCTAGGTTGTACTAAATCTAGATTTTTAAGCAATCCTACCACAGTGTGTAAAGGTCTGCAGCTCCACTGTGGAATGCAATTTTGAAGTGAAGTGGCTGACCTGTTAGTTAACTGTGACTGAACCTTAATCAATGGTTAGCAATTGTGTAATGGACAAGGCAGTTGAAACACTGCACCTTATCTCATGCCAGATCTCCAGAGGGTTACCTGGGGACCTGGGGGATGTAAAGGCTCTTATTTCCCCCAGTTGAAAAAAGTTGAAGTACTATTGTGAGTATGTAGCTAGGAAGTTACATATGCACTTCACACCTTATCGTTTAAAGAATAAAAATATTTCAGGGAAGAATCTACATGTCTACTAGTATCTAATGAAGCCATTCAAATTATGCTTCACGCAAATAACAAATTTCAATGAGCTTCATTAATGAAGTCCCCAGTCAGAGCATCCACACAAATTATGTCAAATTACAGAAATTTTATTTGCGGAATCAAAAGCAGTAAGAGACCCATCTGAAGGATTTTTAATTAAACAATAGTATCACCAATCAAAGCTTTTCCAACAAATGTATTTCAATTCTTCTACTGAAATGTAACTCTAGTGCAATTCGATCTCATTATTAAACCTCGGTACTGCAGATTTATAGTGATACAACCTAATGAAAAGGTGGGAGATTTTTTTACCTATTAAACAAATCGGGCAATTAGTGGAGGAAAATGCACAGAAATAAAAGATTGCCCCATAACTGACACGAGGCTCCTAATGGCTGCTCTACTTTCATTTCATGCATCCTTAAAGACACTGTTTAACTAATAACAATTTTTACCAAGAAGGAAACCGAGTAATCGCTAATCCAGTGCTGTAAATTGGAAGTCCTATTTTACTGATTGATAGTTTGTTAACATGAACACAAAATGTCTGGTTCCCAACTCCAATCTAATTCATTGGCTTTTTAGACATTAAAATTTTTAACTACAATTAAAAAAAATAATAATAATAGCAAATTGGTTTTATTCTCAGCAGATGGACAGACCCAACACCCTAGTTTTATTTTGGAAAGGAGGGAATTGTAACCAAATTACAGCTTCCTAAACTAAAGATATATTATCTTATACTGATTATAAGTTTTGTGTCTAGTATAACGTTGGCATTAGATCTGCACTGATTCAACCTCTGACAAAGGATCCACTTCCAAGAACACCCCTGCAACTGAATTAACTAAATTTAATCGAGTTCCTGAACTTTTATTTTAATTTCAGAATTTACTCTGCAACATAACCTGCTCAGAATGTTAGTTAACTCCAAAGGTTAAAGGACTTTCCTCTGGTGTTGGTTAAGTGAATAATTTCTCACAAGCTGATAATTCTGTTTTCAGGGCCAGATCTATACTTTGTTGGCATTTAAGTTATTAAATGAAACCATTTTTTTCATGTTTTCAATAATTTAAAATTCCCAGTCATTCATTGCAATATCACCTTTACCTTAAAAAAAACGGATATGAAATTAAAAATCACGTCAATAGCTTAAATTAAAAATGCAATTTTGTTCCACAATGTGAGATGCCAGGACAAATGGAATATTATAAATTGTAGCACTTGGCTAAACTAATAGCTCACGTTGCTAACAACTTAGTAACATTTGATTGTGAAACGGCAAGTTATTATCGCCAAAGGTAAAATGTACAAGCAGCTCAACCTGTCTGAATGAGTATCACCTTTTTTTTTTAACATAAAACAGATTTTTTCTTGTCCATCTAATAAATTAAAGGATTCGGCCTGTTTATAAAAACTCACAGAACTAAGATGTTGCAAAACACCTTCTGCTTGCCGTACCCACTGCTCTGTTAATTATCTGTTCATGCTCTTCCGGGAAACAAGATAGAACGAGACTAAGGATTTTTGTATCAGGAAAACTAAAATGTTGTTTCCTCAATCAGGAAGTTGAACAAATAAATTACATCTTTGCGCACTCCAATTTTGTATATAATCCAAAATATCACACAGTGCCCCATAATTAAACAGTATGGTGGTAATTTATTCACCAGAGTTTAGAACCGTGCCTCATATTAAAGTAAATATCAAATTTTAAAAGTTTTGTATCAGGGCCTGACAAGGACTTGAAGACGCACAACCTTGCTGAAAAATTAGTAAAGATTAAAACACTACTTCTCAAACAATATTTATGCTGCTCGTAGTTTTTTTGTTTCAAACTTAACTAAAAGTTCTAACCTAATAATACACACCTTCGGCATCGGAGCCTTTCTAAAACCTTATTTGTTGCTTTTCACCTTAAAAAGAATGTTCCAAAACTCAGCTTGAGATAACTTTTAACAATGCCATTTTACAAAGAGGGCCATTTTTAAGCTGTTGACTTCAAAGGATTAATAAATGTGGCTTCAACTTTCAGCTCTCCATCCTCAGCTTTCTCTGCGCTGTCTTGACCTGCCCCAACTGGTTAAACTGGTTGAAAGTGGCACGTTTCAATTCATGTGCCGGCCCTTGCAATCTAACAGAAACCGACACCATTTATATTATTTCTTCACAGTTAACAAACATCACTTAATGCTACCAATAAAATACTCCTCTCTCAGTATTCTAAAAGTCTGCTCCCCGACCACCTTCCTGCTTTAACCAATATACCTGTACCTCAAGGTCAGCAAGATGGTGAAACAGAATGGCTTAAGTCTGTGCCTGCAAACACTTTAATCTTTCACTCCACAACTGCTTCAAAAAAAAAGCAAACTTTCACAAGCCACGGCTTTCACGAAGTAACGCCGACGATTTTCTTTGTTGTCTGTTGGCTCCGCTTGTTGACCAGGAGTGTCTTCTTTGACGAATTCTATGAAACGTAATATACTAGTGATTCGTAAGAAAAGTAAGAAACTAAGATTCCCCTTCATTGAAAAACGTTCAAAAAATAAACTTAAATAAAGACTACCACTGGCTCTTTAACTTTGCTTGCAGAAACTCGGAGACAATCAATGCGACTGGCCTCGAGTGAGGCGAAGAAGCACAGAGACAGAGAACGTCGAGAGAGTTTCTACTTACATGCAGCTCTCACCCCTCCCCTGTGCAGGTGCGTTCTTTACTTCAGACCAATCTGCTTTGCCTTTGGTCGTTGACAGGTGTGCCTTTCAGCGCAATGATAGGTCAAAAGCGAATCTCATTTGCGTGATGCTTGCACGGGATATCGTGAGAATGAGTCTCAAGTGTAGAAATGCCAGACACACTTTACCGACTTACCAGAAAAGCACGAAAAGCGGGAAATGGACAGATCACACTTTGTAACACATTTGATGCAACCATTTTATGGCAAGTGTACACAGATTGAACACAAATGCTACCCATAGTATTTCTAAACACTAAGTAAAGCAAAAAGGTATTTTTCAATACAGTTCTAGAAATTTTAGCTTGAACTTTAATATTAATCCTTTCTAGATTGAGGGTGGCTAGGTAATAAGTAATTATCCTATTTGATTTGCATGAAAATATAAATAGAGGTACATATATGAAGACAATAATGTTTATAAATGAGGTATGGTACTGTACAATTTGAGATAATTGGTCCAAGAAAAATGTAAAATGTACTAAATACTTTCAATTTAGTTTCTACATTTTGTCAGCATTTCTTTCTTTTCCCCCTCTTTATACAAAATCTGATAGCTAAGTTACGAAATTGGCATAAGTATTCTATTAACTTCATCAATTCATGCCTTCAAGAAGCTTCCATAATGATGAATTCAGGCAGCTCACTGACACAGGAAATGTGATCTTATATATCAGAGAATTAACTAGTAATTTATGTCATAAATGCCATGTCTGAAGCCACAGCACTTGTTCGCAGAGCACGCTGCTCCCTGGAATAAAGAAAGTTGTCACGGTGTTTCCAGGCATTAATCTATCTGTGCTTTTCCTGACACTTATACAAAGCATTTTCCTGACTAACTGCTTTGTGGCTGCAGAAACCATGGGGGGACTTCAACACGAAAGGCAGGTTGAACGAAACAGGTAGAACGTTACAACTAAATTTCAGCCATATTAACGAGCGTGCTGGTGAAACAAAGGTGTGTCCCTGGAAATAAACTAGCTCTTATCTGAACAGTGTAGGGTTCAGTCAACTGAACACAAAAGAAGCTGGGAGGCTAAGCACACAACAGCAAAGAAAACTCAATATCTGGCACACCAGCGCTATTTCTTAAGTAGGCCTATTTCACCCTTTTAATTCTGGTTTACTGTTCATTTTGTTATTATTTAAACACAATGATCTGCACGACCACTGATGTAAAGTCTCTGAAGAAGGGTTCTGACCCGAAACGTCACTTATCCTTTTTCTCCAGAGATGCTGCCTGACCCGCTGGGTTATCCCTGCACTTCAACAAGTCATGAATAGTTTCACATCGGCACGAGTGTAATTTTATAATAAATAACATGCGCAATCTTTTCTCCTACATTTATTATTTTTTATACAATAGCAAAACTCAATTAACTGAATATTATCTTGCAACGCTCCAACGATGCAAAGCAAAGTCCCTTGCAGCAAACATATTTTTCACATTTGACAGCAGGTGCTTAAGTAGACTTGTTTATGTCACATTTCTGCATGGATCCAAAAATGACAGGAAAACAAAATTAGACATAAGTTCTAAATTTTCTCCCCTCTTTCTCACATGTCCCTGCTGACATGTTATTCCAATGAGCCTGCCATAACATGGTCATTGCCTATTGGTCATTGCCCATTTGTGAGCTTGTGCACCCTCAGGCTGGGCATCAGAGCTAACCATCCACACACTGCTGTTGCCCACCATCTACATGTAAACATCTTCAGAATGGGAATCAAGTTGCAATAAGGAGTTGAAACCACCGCTGATTCACTCTTGCACTTTGTATCTATCTTCGGTATAAACCAGAATCTGCAGTTCCTTTCTGCACTAAATGTCATCTTCCTTGTTTTACCATAACAATTTTTCTTCACTCTCTACATCTGCAGCCTGACTTGCTAAATATTTGTTTTTGGTATTTCCTGGTTTTATTTTAAATAAGGTAATAACAGTGTATGTACTTAAATAAGACAACTTACCCGATAGGAAATTTAAAACATAGAGAAATACAGGCCCTTTATGTCAATATAAACTAATCTCCTGTGCCTGTACCTGATCTATATACCTCCATTCCTTGCATATCCGTGTGCCTATCTAAATGCGTTTGAAACACCACTATCTTCTCCGCCACAGGCAATGTGTTCCAGACACCTACCACACACTGCATAAAAAACTTGCCCCACACATCTCCTTTAAACGCTGCCCCTTTTACCTTAAAGCTATGCCCTCTAGTCTTTGACATTCACATCCACGCAATGGTCCCACTGAACAGCTGCTGATATAAGCAGGCCACTGCAGGGTGGAGCAGGTGACAAGGTCTGGACAGATGACATGATGGGGTGGATAAGGAAAAAAAAAGAAAATGATCCCAGATAAACATCGCGTAACGTCCAGAACTTTATTTCATATTGTTGCAACTTATAGAACAACAAACTGTAGAAGATCATCACAAAATGCTGGAGTAACTCAGCGGGACAGTCTGTGGAATTCTCTGCCTCAGAGGGCCGTGGGGGCAGGTTCTCTGGATGCTTTCAAGAGAGAGCTAGATAGGGCTCTTAAAAATAGCGGAGTCAGGGGATATGGGGAGAAGGCAGGAACGGGGTACTGATTGGGGATGATCAGCCATGATCACATTGAATGGTGGTGCTGGCTCGAAGGGCCGAATGGCCTACTCCTGCACCTATTGTCTATTGTCTATTGACAGGCAACATCTCTGGAGAGAGGGAATGGTCGATGTAGAAGGCTAGATACGATAGTGATGCTGCCTGTCCCGCTGAGTTACTCCAGTAATTTGTGACAATCTTTGGTGTAAACCAGTATCTGCAGTTCCTTCCTACACAGAAGATTGTGGTCAGCCCTCATTAGAAGACAAATCTTCATCCTTCTCTACACGCGAGATGGTGGTGAAGTGGGACTTACTTAGCATGTATAAAAAAATATAGATTTTTAGTTACCGACGGAATCGAGGGAAATGGGGAAAGTGGAGGAAAGGTGCCCCGAGTTGAAAGATCTGCATGGCTCCATTGAATGGCAGAGCAACCATGAGGCGATATAAAATCCTGAAAGTAGCGACACATTGATTATAGGACCTATCCATGTTCTCCAGATTTGCTGCCTGACTTGCTGAGTAAGTCCAGCACCTTGTGCCCTCTTGTGCAGGTCACCTCTTCCCCAGAAGAAGTCTGGAAGGTCTAAAAATCTGAATGTCTGCCCTCTGCACCAACTCTTCAGCCATGCATTAATCTATCATATCACCCTAATCCTACCCTCACTAGCAGATGGCATTGGGAGTAATTCAAAGAGTACCACCTTTGAGATAAGTGTGTTTTGCCTAACCTCCTCTACTCACCCTGCAGGACCGCATCTCTTTTCCTACCCATGTCATTTGTGCCAATGTTCCCAATGACTCCCAGCTGCTCTCCCTCCTCCTTAAGAATGTTTGACAGCCCCTCCAAAAACATACTTTGGTTTGTGGGCTGATTGGCGTGATATAAATGTAAATTTTCCCTTGTGTGTGGGATAATATTACTGTGGGCACGGACTCGCTGGGACAAAGGACCTGTTTCCTCTAAACTAAATTAAACTAAAAACGAATAACTCAATCAAGTTAGTAAGACATGACCTGCCATGGACAAAGCCACCTGGCTGTCCCTAATTGCCCATTCTCTTCCAAATCCAAGCAATATTTCCTACTCTCCAATCCTCTGGGAAATCACATGTGGCGAAAGAAGATTCAAAGTTCTTTAGCCGGACACATATCATCTCCACTCCTGCCTCTCTCCATAACCTGGGATAGGTCCCATCTGGCCCTGGGGTTTATCCAACTTAATGCTCTACAAAAGTGCCAACGCCACCTCTTTGCTGATCTCAAACTGTACGGACATGATCAATTTCTTGCTATATCAGTGTATCGATAACATTACCTGTTCAACTTTAGGCTTGTTCCTTCTCATCCTGTCCAAAGCAAGTTTTGTTTTTACGCCGTTTTGAAGCTGAAACCTCTCTTTCTGACTTCCCTCGTTAAAATATGTTTCGTACCACGCCCCAACTGCTGCTGGGTGGATTTAACTAAATAAATATTGAGGTAGAAAAAAATCTCATATAACTTGGTAGGTTGAACAAATGTGACTCCATGTTTTAACTTCTTCAACTTAACTTTTCCAAACATTTCCACATAGATTAGATGATAATAGTACAACATGATGTAAAACGATCTTAATATTCCACAAACACAGACTACTAATAATTCCAACACTTGTGATTCCACAGTTTCCATGGGATTAGGACATAGAACAGAACAACACAGGAATAGGCCCTTCGCCCACAATGTCTGTGCCGAACATGATGCCAAGATAAACTAATCTCATCTGCCTGTACATGATCCATATCCATTCATTTCCTATGTATTCATTGCTATTCTAACAGCCTCCTAAATGTCATTATCACATCTGCCTCCATGACAACCCCCGACAGCACGTTCCAAACACCCACCATCCTCAGAAACTTACCCAGCGCATCCCCCTTAAACTATGTCCGTCTCACCATAAGGTTACGCCCTCTAGTCTTTGATTTTTTCACCTTGGGGAAAAAAGTTCTGACCCTACCATATCTACAGCGTGTCATTCATAATGATGTGCTTTTATCAGGTATTCCCTCAACCTCCGACACTCCTGTGAAAACAATCCAAGTCTGTCCAAACTCTTCTTATAGTTAACAGCATCAAATCCAGGCATCATTCTGAAAAACCTCTTCTCTACTCTCCCGAAAGCCTCCATATCCTTCCTGTAATGGGGCATCCAAAGCAGAATGAATACTCCAAATTCAGCCAAACCAAAGCTGCATCTTGATCTCAAGACCCTTATTGTCAATGCCTTGACCAATGAAGGAACCATACCAGATGCCTTCTTTACTAATCTACTGTATCTCCGCTTGTTGCCACTTTTTGGAAGCTATGGTCTTGGATCTCAAGATCCCTATGTACATCAATGCTGTTAAGCGTTTGGCCATTAGTTGTATACTGTCCCCTTCCATACAACCTCCCAAAGTGCACATTTCAGATTTGCTTGGATTAAATTCCATCAGTCATTTCACCACACATTTCTGTAGCTAATCTATATCCCGCTGTACTCATTGACTACTTTCCTCACAATCTGCAATTTTGGTTTCATCTGCCAACCTACTGACCCTTCTGTCCAGGGCCTCCTCCACTGTTAGAATAAGGTCCAACACAAACTGAAGGAACAGCAACTCATATTTTGCTTGGGCAGCTTACAACCCAGTGGTATAAATATTGATTCCTCTCACTTCAAGTAACCCTTCCTTTCCCTCTCTCTCTGTCCCTCCCCCATCCTAGTTCTCCGACTAATTTTGCTGATCTCTTGATTAGATATTACTGATTGTATGCCTCGTTGTGACCGCCCCTCCGCTAACAATGAACCATTCGACATTTCCTTGGTCATCATCCCCTTTGATCTGTGTTTTCACACCTTACTCTTCCATATCTCTAAGTCTCTCTCTCCCCTGACACTCAGTCTAAAGAAGGGTCTTGACGCAAAACATCACCCATTACTTCTCTTCAGAGATGCTGCCTGTCCCTCTGCTTTACCCCAGCATTTTGTGTTTATCTTCGGTGTAAACCAGCATCTGCAGTTCCTTCTTACACATTATATCTATGCTTCAAGATCTATATGACCAAACACGAGGAAGATAAATCTTTCAAGCATCTACTTGGTCAAGGACACATAGAATCTAATAGTTTTCAATAAGTTCACCTCTCTTTCTTCTAAATTTTAATGCATCCTAACTACAAGCATGAATCAGGTGGAGGAATAGGTCCTTCAGCAAAGGTTAACATGGTGATGCAGCTAGTAGAGCTGGTGCCTCGCAATGACAGAAACTGCTGTTCGGTGCTGACCTTGGGTCTGGCATTGTGAATTTTGCATGTTCTCCCTGTGGCCACATGGGTTTCGTCTGAGTGCTTCAATTCCCCCTCACATCCCAAAGTCATACAGGTTTGTAGATTAATCGGCCTCTGTAAATTGCCCTGAGTGTGCAGGGAGTGGATGTGAAAATGGGATAACATAGAACTAGGGTGAAGGCAGGGCCGGATTTACATATAAGCTTAAGCTTAGGGCTTCGAGATCTAGGGGGACCTCGGCAGGGCAGGATTTACCTACAGGCCTCATAGGTTGAAGCCTAGGGCCTCAAAATCTAGGGGGCCTCCAGCCAAGGTGTATTTTTCCCAGAGTAAAAAAAATCCAGAGAAAAATTACACTTTGATGGAAATTAATGAAAATGCTGCTTCTGGCCGCTGGATGTTTTGGGGGAAAAAATTACGACCATCCGCGCCTGCGCAGTTGGGGGAAGCCGGTGACGCAGTGGTGATGCAAAATGATGCTGTCTCTCTACAAGTGCGCAGTAGGCCCGGGCGGGTTCAGATCTCCATTTGCATTCCACACAATCACCTCGATGCCTCGTGTCTACTCCAGGTAAATAGTGGAATAGTGTGTGGCGGGGGTGCCCGTTTCTCCGGGCCGGGGGGGGGGGGGGGGGGGCTGCAGTGCCTGCAGTGTGGAGTCAGAGCCTCGCTGCATTTGAGGGAGAGAGAGGGGAAGAAGGGAGAGATAGAGGGGGGATGTGAGAGGGGGAAAGGGGGGGGGGTTGAGACAGAGGGGGAGAGAGGGAGAGAGGGAGAGGGCAGAGAGAAAGGGGAAGGGGGAGGGGGGAAAGAGAGATGTGGAGGGAGAGAGAGGTGGAGGGAGAGGGAGAGGGAAGGAGGAGGGGGGAGAGGGAAAGGGGGAATATCTTTAGTGAGATTGCAAAATTAAGGTAGGTTTTAGAGCAATTATATTTTCTCCTCCATATGAATAATATCAAACAATTGGAACTGCTTCCTTGATAAGAACACTGAAAAATACGAATTCCATAGTTTGCGACATTCATTTTGCATCATATTTTTAATGTGCACACACTAACACAGTCGAACAGTCTCTCTGGCAATCAGTCTCTCTGGCAAACAGGCAATCAAATCAACACAAAACATTTTCTAAAAAAAGGTTTTATTTACTGCAAAAACACAGTATTTTATTTGCAGTGTTTGCATGCTCCTTTATAACATTTGACATAACATTTTACAGTGCAACTTGACTATTAAAACAAGGACAGCTCAATTCTTGATTGAAAAAAATGTATACACCAATGACCCAATTATCTCATTCCAACCACTCATTACTCTTGACTCAACCAAAATTATTTCTGAAATATTGGTCATAAATGTGGTGCAAAAATGCTCCAAAATAAGGCTCAGAATGCACCAGAGAGCATCTAAAACCCCAGAGCTTCTAGGGCCCTTAAACAAGTCCTGGACCCCAGCTGGAAGGGTCTTTCAGCTTCGCACTTGTGATATGCGCTGCGTGCGCTTATTTCACATAAAATTTTTGTAATCCTGCCATGCCACCCCCCTTTTTGAAAAGCTTCATATGGGCCTGGTGTATAATATTTTTGACACTGTCATAGGCCTTTCTTACATATGCTGTCACAACGCACTGTAGTCTCTAAACAACACTTCAGTAATTTTCCTTGCCCTTCATTTCAGAATAATAGTGTTTTAAGCTGATAACTCGACACTAGCACTGGCAATAAATAAAAAGCGCAGTTTTCCAGCCCTTATCTCATTGGCCACGCTCGGCTGCGCATCGGAGTCAATCTGGTGGATTCTTCCATCTTCCTCTCGTCGTGGGGGTGGGGGATTGGGAGGGGCCTCACGTGGAATAGCCTAGGGCCTCTCTTCATCTAAATCCGGCCCTGGGTGAAGGTGCGATTGATGATTGGCGTGGACCTGGTTGGCTGAAGGGCCTGTTTCCATGCTGTATCTTTAAATCAAAAATGTCTGCTCTGTCATTTAACAAAGTGATGAGTGATCTTCATGTAATTGTAACCCAAACTGTATTTATATGTCCCCAAGGTGACCTTACACCCTCTTGTTTATCCAGGCCTATCTACCTCTGCCTTAAACATGTACAAAGACTCTGCTTCCACTGCTTTTTGAGGAAGCGAAGTTAAAAAACACCTGAGGCTCCGAGAGAAAAAAATAGTCATCTGATCTTTATCTTAAAGGGACAAACGTTTATTTTTAAACAGGGACTCGAGTTCTTAACATGAGGAAACTTGTCCCCTCAGTATCCTATACACGTCAATCAAGTTATCTGTCTCCCTTCTAAACACCACTGGGTTAAGTATGTAGGAAGGAACTGCAGATGCTGGTTTAAACCAAAGATAGACATAAAATGCTGGAGTAACTCAGCAGGACAGGCAGCATCTCTGGAGCAAAGGTATGGGTGGCATTTCGGTTTGAGGCCCATCTTCAGACTGAGTTAGTCCAGCATTTTGTGTCTGTCCACTGGGCTTGAGCCAGGCTGTCCAATGATCACTCACAAGACATTCCAGCTGATGGTTCGGCAAACCTTGTCCCAATTGCGGCCACTGCCTTTATGCCTTATTCTTAACTCAGGAGGTCTATGCTGCACAACTGCTCCAGATGTGGTCTCACCGATACCCCAGGTAAATGCCATAAACCCTCATTACTTTTCTATTCAATTCCCCGAGCAGTAAACCACAACATTCTGTTAGCTTTCCTAATTACCTGCTGCACCTGTGTGGCACATTCAGATCCCACTGCACATCTGAGCCTTGCAAGCTCTCTCTTTTTTTTTGTTATTTTCCTACCAAAGCACTCTCTGTGTTTCATGGAACAACATGAGGATCCCTCTGCACCACGGCCTTCTGTAGTAATTCTCCAGTTAAACGATGCTCTACTCTCCAACAAACTGAATCAACGCCATAACTCACATACAGTAAGCTCATAAGTGATAGGAACAGAATTGGGCCATTCGTCCCATCAAGTCTACATGATACCGAAAAAAAAAAGGAAAACAGACTATTATCTAAATGGAGGCCGATTAGGAAAAGGGGAGATGCAGCGCGACCTGGGTGTCATGGTACACCAGTCATTGAAAGTAGGCATGCAGGTACAGCAGGCAGTGAAGAAAGTGAATGGTATGTTAGCTTTCATAGCAAAAGGATTTGAATATAGGAGCAGGGAGGTTCTACTTCAGTTGTATAGGGTCTTGGTGAGGCCACACCTGGAGTATTGCGTACAGTTCTGGTCTCCAAATCTGAGGAAGGACATTATTGCCATAGAGGGAGTGCAGCGAAGGTTCACCAGACTGATTCCTGGGATGTCAGGGCTGTCTTATGAACAAAGACTGCATAGACTCGGTTTATACTCTCTAGAATTTAGGAGATTGAGAGGGGATCTTATAGAAACTTACAAGATTCTTAAGGGGTTGGACAGGCTAGATGCAGGAAGATTGTTCCCGATGTTGGGGAGGTCCAGGACAAGGGGTCACAGCTTAAGGATAAGGGGGAAATCCTTTAGGACCGAGATGAGAAGGAATTTTTTCACACAGAGAGTGGTGGGTCTCTGGAACTCTCTGCCACAGAGGGTAGTTGAAGCCAGTTCATTGGCTATATTTAAGAGGGAGTTAGATGTGGCCCTTGTGGCTAAAGGGATCAGGGGGTATGGAGAGAAGGCAGGTACAGGATACTGAGTTGGATGATCAGCCATGATCATATTGAATGGCGGTGCAGGCTCGAAGGGCCGAATGGCCTACTCCTGCACCTAATTTCTATGTTTCTATGTTTCTATGTTTCCCCCCAACTCAGTTGACCCATCTATATCCATTTGTGAAAGTCAAAAGATACAAATCTGAAGATGATAGAAATCTAAAATAAGAATAGGCATTGCGAGAAGCAATCATCAAACCAGAAAGAATCTGTGAGGAGAGAAACTGCGAAACTGAGTTTCAGAAACTCGGAAACAGAGTCATGGATTAAGGGGGGAATTTTCACTTGGAGTCAAGTGATGTTGGTGAGGTATGAAATGAGTACTTTTCATCTGTATTCACCAAGTAGAAGGATACGGAGGACAATGAGAGCCACGTGGGGTACAGCAATATGCTAGGGAAGATTGAGATCAAGGAGGGGGTTATAAGGTCAGAACGTCATGTGATTGGAGCAGAATTAGGCCATTCGGCCCATCAAGTCTACTCCGTCATTGAATCATGGCTGATCTATCTCTCCCTCCTAACCCCATTCTCCTGCCTTCTCCCCATAACCCCCGTCACCCATACTAATCAAGAATCTTTCTATCTCTGCCTTAAAAATATCCATTTACTTAGCTTCCACAGGCTTCTCTGACAAAGTATTCCATAGATTCGCCACCCTCCACTAGAGAAATTCCTCCTCATCTCCTTCCTAAAGGAATGTCCTTTAATTCCGAGGCTATAACAAGTCTTAGACTCCCACTAGTGGAATTATCCTCTCCACATCCACTCTATCCGAGCCTTTCACTATTTGGTACATTTCAATGAGGCCCCCCTCTATCTTCTAAACTCCAGCGTGTACAGGCCCAGTGCCCGGGGTGTTGGGCTTCTTGAAGAGCATTAAAGTGGACGAATACCCAAGTACTGATGTGATTTATCTCACGTAAATAGGCAGGGGTGGTGATTGCTTGGCAAAGATCTTTATATCCTCTAGCTTCAGGCAAGGTCATAGAGGACTGGTGAGAAGCCAATGTTATTCTTTTGTATAAGAAATGAAATAGAGATAATCCAGGATATTATATGTGACCAGCCTGACATCAGTGTTAGGAAAGCTTTTGGGGAGGACTCTTCAGACTCACCTGGCTAAAGACTAAAGGGCCTGTCCTACCAGAATCCGTCTCCATGCGATGAGCGCGATCAAACTAGAAGCGGGGGCCGCGCGGAGGTCGGGTGATCCCTGTACAGGGCCGTTCCCACGAGCATGCGCCTGCATACGGCAAGCGCGACCAAACCGGCAGCGAGGGCCGCGCAGAGGTCGGGTAAGTGGCGCAACGCGGCGCAAAGTGAGGCGAACTTGGAGCGAAGTCTTAAAGGTAAGTTCGCCAGGACAGAGAGGGACACACAGAGAGGGGCACAGAGGCACACACAGAGAGGGCCACGGAGCCACACACAGAGAGGGTCACGGAGGCACCTACAGAGAGGGTCATGGAGGCACGACGTTGAGACGGTGTGTAATGCGTCGAGGCGACTGCGAGCCAACAAGGGATTGCCGCGCGGAATTTTTGAACATAGTCAGTTTTTTCGGAGCCCCGCGCGATGTTGGGACGAACTCCGCACAATTCTGCACGGCTCCGGCGATCGAAGTGGGACCGGCCCCGTGACGCCGGACGGCTCAAGCGACCACGTTAGGTCACGCTCATTGCATAGAGTTGCATGCTGGTGGGACAGGCCCTTTACCTTCATTTGGAAGAGAACGTGCTAATTAGGGACAATCAGCATGGCTTTGTTCACGGCAAGGTCATGATTCCTAAAATTGATTGAGATTTCTGAAGAAATGCTAACGTCAATTTATAATGGGTAGGGCAGTGGATGTGATCTAGATCGATGTGGTCTACATAGTGTTCCACAGGGGGTCTGTGCCGGGAGCTCTGTTTGAGATATATACAATTGATTTGGACAAAATTGGAGATGGGTTGGCTTGACTGTAATCATGTATGGCCTTCTCTGACTGAATAGCATGCAAACAAAAGTCTTTCACTGTACCTCGGTCCATGTGACATTAATGAACGAAACAAAAACTAAATAGAACTAGGAAATTTGTGGTCGGCACCAATATTGTTGAGTTGCAAACAGCGAAGAGGATATAACAAGATCCAGATGAGTTTCAGATAAGTGTGGAGAAATGGCAGATGCAGTCTACAGAAGTTTGTGGAGGCCAAGTCAATGGATATTTTTAAAGCAAAGAGAGATAGATATATTCTTGATTAGTGCGGGTGTCAGGTGTTATGGGGAGAAGGCAGGAGAATGGGGTTAGGAGGGAGAGATAGACCAGCCTTGATTGAATGGCGGAGTAGACCTGATGAGCCTAATTCTGCTCCTATTACTTATGATCTTATGACATGACCTTTACAAGGTTAAATGTAGTGAGAAAGTATGCAGTCAATGGCAAGAACATTAAAAGCATTGATGCACAGAGGGATCTTGGGGTCTAAGCCTATACCTCTCTGAAAGTAGATACAGATGTAAAGAAAGTGTTTGGTATGCTTGCATTCATCAGCTGATGCATTGAGCAGAAGAGTTAGACGTCAGTTTGCAAATTTATTAAACTTTGGTTTGACCCCAGAGATCTTTTTGTAGATAGAAAGTTGTTAGTACACATATCAATTGAAAATGAAGCCACATTTTCAAGAGAGAGTTAGACTTAGCTCTTAAGACTAAGGGAATCAAGGGATTTGGGGGGAAAAAGCCGGAACGGGGTATTGATTTTAGATGATCAACCATTGAATGGCAGTGCTAGCTCGAAGGGCGGAATGGCCTACTCCTGCACTATTTTTTTAAGTTTCTATGTTTCTACATTCATCAGCAATTTTCTCCATCAATATACCCATACCCAATTCTGGGGCGATTTTAACTTGTAATATAATAGTTGAACTCCGAGTCTAAACAAATAAATTAACTCGCGTTATCCATTATCTGAGCACGATAAATAAATATGTGTGTAACATTGTAAAACAAAAGCACCGACTTGGCCACATTTGGAGTTTGGGGCAGTTCAGGTTGCCCCCTTACAGAAAGAATGTGGAGACTTTGAAAAGAGTGCAGAAAAAGTTTACCAGAATGCTGCTTGGATTAGAGGGTATTAACCACAAGGAGAGGTTGGACAAACTTGGATTCTTTTCTTAGGACTGCCAGAGGCTGAGGGGATACCTGAAAGAGGTTTATGAAGTTATGAGAAGCATAGATAGAGACTAAATGAAGTAAGACTTCCAGTGATTAATTAGGTCACCTTTGCAGTATATCCAGGATTGAGAAGTCTCACGTAAAAGATAAAGCTCCATAACCTTAGATCTCATAAAAGGTTTGGCATTGGCCCTCCCTGCTAGTCTAAGCATAGAGTCATTGAATCATACTGTAAATAAACAATCACTTCGACCCAACTTATCCATGCTGTCCAAGAGATGACCAATATCTGAGCTATTCCCATTTGTCTGCATGTGGCCCATCTCCTCTATAGAGGGATTTCTATCCATGAACCTATGAAAATGTCTTTTAAACATAACTATTCCAAATATGTTCGAAATGTTACACCTCGAAGACATGAGATTCGTCCTAGCAGGCAAATCAGACCAATTCTTAAACATTTGGTCTCCATTTATCGACTTATTACAAGCATAAGGTGCAACATAACTCTGGGAATAAGGACCTGGTGAGGGGTCTGTAAAGACATGAAGTAGGTACATCCCTTTTATCTTATCTTATTTTCTTATATTTTCCTTTTTTAATTTTTATTTTTCTTTCTTTTATTCTTCCTCGAGCTCTACGTCTTTATGGGCTCTTCCTTCCCACTTTTCCACGTACTCACTGTCTTATCTAACTTCCTCTATTTCGCTTTTTCTTCCTTCTGTTACTTTCCTATTATTAAAGCTTAAAACAAGAAATTGTGCTTGAAATGTAATATGTTATTCTTGGTTTATACTATTGTACATTACTTCTAATAAAAATAAAATAATAAATAAGTAAATAAGTAAATAAATAAATAAATACATAACATGTAACTATACCCACATCCACAGTTTTCGCTGGCAGCTTGTTCCCTAAACATACTAGCCTCTGTGTGGAAAATAAGTTGCTCCTCATGATCCTTTTAAATCTTTCCCCTCTCACCTTAAATCTGCATGCTCTAGTTTTAGACTCCCCTACCCTGGGTAAAAGACTGTAACCAATCACCCACTTCCACGCTGCTCGCGATCTTATATATCTCCATGGGGTCACCCCTCAGCCTCCTACGCTCCAGGGAAAAAGGCACCAGCCTCTCTTTATAACTTAATAAGTTTCACAGTTCCTGTAGCATCCAGTAAATCTTTACTGCACCCTCTCCAGCTTATTGACATTCTTCTGGGGGGTGGAAGATTGCAACCTTCACGTGGACCGCCCTGTTTCGCCGAATGCAATCAACCCGGCGCGCCCAATCAAATAAGATCAAACAGAACAAGTTGTTCTGCAACTTTAGGCTGTGCACGACATATGCAAGAAGAAGAAGAAGAAGACATTCTTAGAGTTGGGCAACCCTATAGTCCAAACGTGGTATCATCAACAACTTGTACAGTTGCAACATGACTTCCCTATTTCTGTACTCAATCTCCTGACTGATGAAGGCAAGCTTGTCAAACACCTTCCTCACCATCCTGTTTACCTATGTCACCAAGAAGTATTTTATCTCTCTCCCCTTTCCTTGCATCAGCTGTTTGATTTGATTTACGGTGTAGGTGATGAATTACAATTTCAGAATTTACAAGGTTACTTTAGTTCAATGTACAGAGAACTTCAATGAAATATCTGGTGAGAATTCAGTTCAAGTACCTTGTTGTTTAACCAAGCTAATCCCATATAAACGTGAAACATTCCATTTAACAGTCAACTCCAGCATATTTAGTTGTCCTCAAAGCTTCTTAGGATAGAAGGAAAATATTTTATGATAGTATATTAACAGGCCATTATAGTCTATTTTAGATTCATTCTTATGAAGACGTATCTACTGGAAAGATACTGATCGTGAAAAATAATACCCAAAATCAAGGAAGATGTATTTTTGAATGATGCAAGTGCCAGTGTGTAAGCTTCACTGCGACATCGTAGAAACCATATATTTAAGGTAAGAGTGGAAAGATATAAAGGAACCTGAGGGGCAACGTTTTTCACACAAACAATATGGATATCTCACATAGCAATAGCATTATGTTGAGATTTGCGTTGGCTTTAGTTAAACCTGGTCCATTTGTCGGTGGCACAGTGGTGCAGCGGTAGAGTTGCTGCCTTACTGCGCCAGAGACCGTGGTTCCAACCCGCGTACGGGCATTGTCAGTACGGAGTTTGTATGTTCACCCTGTGACTGGGTGCGTTTCTCCAGATGCTCCAGTTTCCTCCTATACTCCAAAGACGTATAGGTTTATAGGTTAATTGGCTTCGGTAAAATTGTAAATTGTAGTGTGCTGGACAGTGTTAGTATACGGGGTGATCCGTCGGCGGGTCGGTGTGGACTTGATGGGCCAAAGGGCCTGTTTCCGCGCTGGATCTCTAACGTCTAAACTCTAATGTCTAGTAGCTGGAGGAATCAGTTTTCTTGGTGCTCACCTTCATTACCATCTTTTCCACCACAACACCCTCGCTGATGGTGCCACAATATTTATCAAAAAGCTCCCAAATGTGGCTCCGGCCCTGTCCGACCGGGTGCCAGCCTGGTTACGTCTCGCTGGACATCGGCTCAGCTGTGTGACCAAGCAACTGTCTGATCTTGTGGGGAATGGAACAGCAGATGCTGGTTTACATCGAAGATGGACACAGTTCATAAGCTCATATGTTCTAGGAACAGAATTTGGCCATTTGACGCATCGAGTTTGACGTATCATGGCCGATCTATTTTTCCCTCTCTACCCCATTCTCCTGCCTTCGCCCCATAACCCCCGACACCCTTACTAATTAAGAATCCAGGCACAAAGTGCTGGAGTAACTCAGCAACTCAGGCAGCATCTTTGGGGAGAATGGATTGGTGACGTTTCGGGTCGAGACCCTTCTTCAGACTCTTGTTCTTGTGCCCTTCTTTCCAGTCCCTGGACTCCATTCACCACCGGTCCAAGCAACTCAACGTCAACCCTCAAAATCTATGGCCCACGTGAATGTTTTAAATTAAAATGGATCCTTCACAGTTGTCAGTTTAAAATAAATCATTTTTAAACAATCATCCTTTGAAAACATAAAACCAGAATAAAATATAATGACAAAGGAATCTTTAAGTTCCAATGTGTGTATCGTTGAAAATGTTCAGTTACAGCAATGTAGATCATCGAAGTTTAGAAAATTCAACAGGAGCTTGTAAAAAAAAACTAAGTATTAAGAACAAAGCAACACACCCATGTATGTAACATTCAGCTTAGCTCCAAAGCAGTGCCGGTTTCAACATCTGTCATTCCAGAGTCTGTAGTCAGTCACCCCAGGCAGTCTCCTAATTATATGATTTGAGGTACAGAAACTCAAGCGATGCTGACATTCACAAATACATTGATAGAAAAATGTGAAATAGGTGTGTTTGTAATATGATTCCTGTGTGAGATAAGTAGTGCCCACTGTCGGTCTTAGGTCATGAAAAAAATATATAATGCAAATACAGTGAGGTCCTTGCATAACTAGTTTGGCAAGGTTGGACTAAGACTTCTGTAACAGCGTGTAAAAATTGCCCGGATATAAAACCATATGATGTTTTAAGCAACCGTGATAAAGCTAAACAATGTGTGAGGATAGAAGCTAAATTATTTCAAACTGTTGCCTGCAATGTTCATGATCTAATTGTGTGCATCTCGGTAGATCAGTTTTTGAATGTGTAGTTTGTATTCTCCCAGTAGTCACCTTCACTTTGTCCCAAGTTCTACAATAGCAGGGATCCCGTAGGTGAAGGGTGGGGGCGGGGCGTTCACATTCACACACCGCTCGCTGCCTGTCCTTAAGCTGACTGTTGAAATGTTTCAATGCTGCTGCATCATATCAGGCCAGATTCCGTTGGGAAATGCTGACGGAACCTGCACCAAACTGTCTCAAGTTAAGGTCACGTGTCAGGAAGTTCAGGATTCCGACATGAAATAAAAAACTTGCTGGACGCGGTTCTCTGACAAAACTACGTCTCTGTGCTCCAATAGTGAGGCACAGAGATGCCATTATTGAGCGATTAAATTGGGGAATCTGCTCACATTTAACCCACACTAGTTTAGATCTGGCATGGAAACATTAATCTGAATGGCTTTGGAGTTTGTTTAATTAATTGTGTTGGTTTTAATGTTTTTGATAGTTTGAAATGATTTACTATTTTTCATTTTTAATAATTAAAATTGATTAATTGATTTTAAATCATTTTTGTGCGTTTCTCGACATCGGGGACTCCGGGTAACATTTGCAATCCCTGGCAGTTGACAAAAGTATTAGTGTGGCTTATCCAAATGCTACAGCTTGACAGACACCTCATTGATGGGTAGAAACGAGGAACTGTAGATACTAGTTTACACAAAAGGACACAAAGTGCTGGAGTAACTCAGCGGGCCAGACAGCATCTGTGGAGGACATGGATAGGTGGCATTTCAGATCAGGACCATTCTTCAGCAGTCTAAAGAAGGGATCCGATCTGAAAAATCACCTGTCCATGTTCTCCAGAGATGCTGCCTGGCCCGCTGAATTACTCCAGCACTTTGTCTCCTATCTCGGTAGTAGGGCTGGTTCTGATCTCCCAAATAGCCTTGCCACTTTGAATCAGGACAGTGAAGGCAGCAGTTTGACCCTGGTAGCTCAAGAAAAGATAAGACTATTGTCGGTGGCACCTGGCTACCTAATTTTCTCAGCATCCTCTGAACCATTAGAATCCAATCTGGCATCTACTTCTTGGATGACTTCTCTTTATTCAAGCAAGCTGTGCCAACAAAATCTCCAGCTGAATGTTGCTAACACTGTAACCATGTCACAAACCGACAAACAAGACTAGCAACAGCTTTAGTCTGGCGACACTAATTACATCGTTCGCCAGAAGCCTTCACCGATCGTGCATGTAATGATCAGTAGTAATTCACTAAGAAATCAGATAAATTATTTACCATTGAGAAAACTTCTTCCTTACAAATATTTCCACTAAAAGGACACAATGTGTTGGAGTTACTCAGCAGCTCAAGCAGCTGCTCCAGACAATGAAGGGTCCTGACCCAAATCCTCACCGATCCGTGATTTCTAGTGATGCTCCCTGACAAACGGAGTTACTCCAACACTTTGCGTAAACCAGCATAGTCAAGATAACTGCGGTAGTCATTGGTTTTGTAGTAGACGTTAGTCAATTGTCTTGCCTCTGTAATGGAGGCGGGGAGTCAAGAAAGGGTAGAGGACATCAGAGATAGTGCAGGTGAATTTGAGGGCAGTGGAAGTTAGTGATAAAGTTGATGAAATCATTGAGTTCTAACATCGAACGTAACGTGGAACAGTGCAGCTCCAAAACAGGCACATTGGCTAAGGACCCTGTCCAAGGACCCCAACTGTCTTTTCAGGTGAGGCAGAGGTTCACTTGCACCTCCTCCAACCTCATCTACTGTATCCGCTGTTCCAGGTGTGGACTCCTATATATTGGCGAGACCAAGCGCAGGCTAGGCGATCGTTTCGCTGAACACCTCCGCTCAGTACGCCTAAATCTACCGGATCTCCCGGTTGCTGAACACTTTAACTCCCCCTCCCATTCTCACACAGACCTTTCTGTCATGGGCCTTCTCCATTGTCAGAGTGAGGCCCAGCCCAAATTGGAGGAACAGCACATATTTCGCTTGGGCAACTTACACCCAAGCGGTATGAATATTGACTTCTCTAACGTCACGTAACCCTTGCTTTCCCTCTCTCTCCATCCCTCCCCCTTTCCAGTTTTACGACCAGTCTGACTACATTTTGCCTCTGTTTGCTTTGCTGTCACTTTCTCCTAGCTATCAATGATCTATTCTATATTTTCCTTGCCGCAACTCTTTTGATGCCTGGGTTTCACACCTTACCTGTCCTTATCTCTCCGTGTCTCCCTCTCCCCCGACTCTCAATCTGAAGAAGGGTCTCAACCCAAAACGTCACCCATTTCTTCTCTCCAGAGAGGCTGCCTGTCCCGCTGAGTTACTCCAGCATTCTGTGTCTACCTTCAGTGTAAACCAGCAGCTGTAGTTTCTTCCTACACACTTTGGCCCAGAATATCAGCGCCAACCATGATGTCAAGGCCATCACTTATCTACCTGCACATAACCCGTATCCCTCCATTTCAGGCCTAGCCAAATGCCACTAACATATCTGCTTCCACCACATGCAGTATGTTCCAGGTAATCACCACCCTCTGTAAAAAAAACTTGCTCTGCACATGATCTTTAATCTTTGCCTTTAAGCCACGCACTCTTCATCTTTAAACTACGCACTCTAGTATTTGATTTTTCTACCCTGGGGAAAAGATTCTGACTGTCTATCTTAGCTATGCCTTCCATAATTTTAGATACTTCTATCAAGTCTTTCAACTACATCTGACGTTCCAGAGAAAACAATCCAAGTCTGTCCCAATTTTCCCTGTAACTAATACCCCCTATTCCAGGCATTATCCCAGTAAACCTCCTCTGCACCCTTTCCAAAGCCTCAACATTCTTCCTATAGTGGGGCAAACACAACTGCATATGGTGTCTTCTGCAAACTTGCTAACTAATCTGTCTATGTTTACATCAAAGTCATTTAAAGACATCACAAACAGCAGCAGTCCCAGTACAGATCCCAACGTAACTCCACTGCTCACAGACCTCCAGCCTGAATATTGTACTTCCGCCACAACCTTCTGTCTTCTATGTTAGCCAGTTGCAAACCCATACGACCAAGTCACTAGAACATTGAACGTAGAAAGAAAGGTGCAGGTGTAGTCCATAATCCACCTTCATGCTCTTCATGAGCCCCAACACCAACTCTTTCTTAATCTCAAACTGCCCTTGCTTATTAATATTCTCCTCATTGATCTCACTATCCCCCATGTCCATCTCCTTAGTGAAAACTGATGTAAAGTACTCATTTAGTACCTCACCTACATCCACAGACTCCAAGCATAAATTGCCTCCTTTATCCTTGGGCAGTCCTACCTTCTCCCTGGTCATCTTCATGTTTTTAATATCGATCTAAAAAGCTTTGGGATTTTCTTTAATCTGACTCGCCAAACACTTTGTGGCTCCTTTTGGCTCTTCTACTCGCCTGCTAGATTTCTTCCCTCCTATCATTATATTCCTCAAAGGCCTTGTCTGCTTCCAACCTCTTAATCCTAGCATGCAGTTCCTTTTTCTTTTCTGACCAAATTTACAATTTCTGCATGGATGCTGGAGGCAGCACCACTGCAGTTGTTGACATAGTGAAGAAAGGTGGAAGATAGTGCCAATTTATGTTTTGAACAAGGATTGTTTGACGTAATCAACTAAAAGGCACAGCTGGGGCCCAAGCAACTGCCCATTGCTGCACCTCTAACCTGAAGTGTAAAAGGAGAAGGATTGATGAGACTGGTAATGGTCTGAAAGATTGTGGCCTGGTTTTCAACTCTGGGGTCAATGGCCAAGTAGGTATGAGGTGTCGGAGAGCTAGCACCTGGCCACACAATGGAGTTTTACAAGCTCCTGTCTAATACTATCAAAGTTGGTCTTGTCCCAATTTAAAATTTTATCTTGTGGACCAGGCCTGTTTTTTCTATAACCATTTTAAAGATAATAGAATATGGTCGCTGGTCTCAAAAGGATCACCAGCTGACATTTTAGTCACTTGCCCTGCTCAGTTCCCTAAAGGTAGGTCAAGCTTTGCCCTCTCCCTTTTAGGGCCCTCTACATATTGCCTGAGGAAACTTTTCTGTACACTTTTAACACATTGGCACAAGGGTAGAATTGCTGCCTTGCAGCGCCAGAGACTAGGGGTTCGATCCTGACTGCAGGTGCTGTTGGTATGTAATTTGTACGTTCTCCCTGTGATCACATGGGTTTTCTCTGGGTGCTCTGGTTTCCCCCCACATTCCACAGACATACAGGTTTGTTGGTTAATTGGCTTCATTAAAAATTGTAAATTATCCTTAGTGTGTAGGATTGTGCTTGTGTACGGGGTGATGGTTGGTCGGTGTGGATTCAGTGGGCTGAAGGGCCTGGTCCAGTGCAGTATCTCTAAAGTCTACAGTCTAAATTCCACCCCGTTTGTGCCCTTGGCACTATGTTGGGGAAGTTAAAATCTTCTATTAAGCCAACCCTATTACTTTTGCATCTGCCTGCAATCTCCTGGCAGTTTTGCTCTTCTAATTCCCGTTGTCTACTTGGGGACCTATAGTACACCCCCAAAAAGGTGAACATCACATTTTTAATTTTCAGCTCCACCCATATAGCCTAACTGGATGAACTTTCAGTAATGCCATCTCGGACCGCTGCCACGATGTCCTCCTTAATCAATAAAGCAACATACCTCCACTTTTACCGCCTTTATATCACAGCAGTAGCACTTGCACTCTGGAACATTAAAATGCCATCACTACCCCTCCCTTAGCAAGGTTTCCATAATGGCTATAACGTCCCATTCCCACCAACCTATCCAGGCCCAGTGTTCTCCGTCTTACCTGTCAGGCCTTACCTGTTGACTGTCCATCTCCCTCCACAGACGCTGCCTGACCTATGGAGTTCCTCCAGTTGCTCTCCTATTTTTGCTACAGATTGCACCGTCAGCTGTCTCTTGTGTCTCCACTTGTTCAGCGATGTTGCTGCTAACCATGAGCAAAATGTCATTAACATAGTTTATGCAAACCCACGACGACAAGGAAAACATCAGCTTAACATTTCACCGGATAGACGGTGCTGGACAGTCTAGCACTTCCTTAATCCTGCACTGGCATGTTATCCAATAATTTACATTAACTTTCTAGAGAGGAACTTTACTCAGAGGCAAGAAGATCATGTATCAAGCCAGGGTGGCAGATAAAAGCAATGGATGTCTAACTTCAATGGTTGCTTCTTTCTGTTTTATTTCATGATGTTGCTGGTGGCTCAATTGACTCTGGCCTTGCAGTTTGAAATCATCAGTCTAAGTCCATCAGCTCTCATTCAGCCTTTTGACATTCAGAATTGAACAAATAAATGGTCTATATTTACATATGGACCAAATGAAAGAACATTCTCTGTTATGCCATCATATCTTGCAGCACAGTGGTCCAGCAGTAGTTGCTGCCTTACAGCGCCAGAGACCCAGGTTCCATCCTGACTATGGCTACTGTCTGTATGGAGTTTGTACGTTCTCCCTGTGACCACGTGGGTTTTCTCTGGGTGCTCTGGTTTCCTCCCACAATCTAACGATGTACATGTTTATAGCTTAATTGACTTCTGTAAATTGCAAAACTGTCCCTAGTGTGTAGTGTACGGGGTGATTTCTGGTTGGCGCGGTCTTGGTGGGCTGAAGGACCTCTTTACATGTTATATCTCTAAAGTACTAAAGTATCTGACTTGCTGATAAACCTTATTAACAGCAATTCATTTCATATGGGCTGTAGTGAGGATATTATATTAAAACTTTTTTCACTGGACAGTTGAGAGGCAGCTCTGATAAAATCAGTTGAGATATTCATCGGCTTAGCCATTACCCTTCTCATTATAACCAAGGGAAGGAAACAGGGGAATAAAAGTAGACAGAAAGTACAGACCCCAGTTTTTTCTTTTATAATATTGTATTATGATTTTTCTTAAATAAAATCAGTTTTAAAAAAAGATGCTACCCCTCCGCCCCAGCAGAGTATTTATGATCGTTTTTAGTCCCATTTCTACTCTCCTCTTCAAGATGCTGCATCATATCAAATGCATATTTATGGTTGACTAGGAATGGGTGACGTTTCAGGTCGGGACCCTTCTTCAGACTCCCACTCAAGCGTCACCCATTCATTCCCTCCAGTGATACTGCCTGTCCCGCTGAGTTACTCCAGCATTTTGTGTCTATCTTTGGTTTAAACCAGCATCTGCTGTTCCTTCCCGCATATTTTTGGTTTATGTCTTAAATAGGATTACTTAAAATAGTTGCAGGATTACTTGCAAAAATAATTGCCTAGAAATGCGAATGCATCCAGTTTGAAGGCTCGGCTTGGGAGGTTGTTGGCTACATACCAATGGTTGGGGGTGTGATGGGCTCATCATAAGTCAACAAAGCTGAGCACTTGATTACTGAGAAGAAAATTAGGTTCACTTGAAAGAGAAAGGGCTGGAGATCAGGCTAGGAGTAATGGAAGGAGAAGTACGTGGGGTGCAGCAATGGCGGGATGGTCTCATTCAGGATTACTGGCAGTGCTGTTTCAATGCAGTGGGGGGGAGGAGAATGGTAACCCAAAGATGTAGGTAAATACTTCAGTTACAAGTGTGATGCTCTATTCAATGTCATGGTTAGAAGATCATCTTGTCGCAGGTTAGACACAAAGTGATGGAGTAACACAGTGGGCCAGGCAGCGTCTCTGGAGAGAAAGAATAGGTCACCTGTCCCACTGAGTTACTCCAGCACTTTGTGTCTAAGTTTGGTATAAACCAGCACCTGCAGTTCTTTGTTTCTAGTTTTGTCCTAGGTGTTCCTTACAATGGGTGCAGCCGAGGTGCAGAAGGATATGTGTCGAATGCTGGAAGATGGATTCATGGGTGCCTGCCGGTTGTCCGAAGGGCCTGCTTCTATGCAGTGTGACTACATAACAGCATGGTTCAAATTCCCCTTCAGTGCTGGGGGGAAAGTGTTATTTAGCAGCAGCCCAATGTAGAAATTGACTTGATGTAGCAAGGGTGACTGTTGGCGAACCAACATTTTCTGAGTCACGTTGAGTGATTCAGACATGTTTTTTTAAAAGTTGTGTTTATTCCAAAACAAAATCCATGTTCATGTACGTGAAAGCACAAGGGACCGCAGATGCTGGAAGCTGGAGCAACAAAACAATCTGCTGGAGGAACGCAACGGGTCCAGCAACATCAGTGGGGAAAGAAGCTGATGCCGTTTTGGGTTGAGACCCTGCATCAGGTCTGAGAGCAAAGAGGGAAAATAGCCAGTGTAAAGAAGAGTAGGGGAGGGATGATACAAAGGCCGGGATTGAGAAGGAGGGAGAGGGATGATGGGCAGATGGAGCCAGGTGGGGGTGGGGGAGGAGCAGAGTTGGGAGACAGAAGCAGGGGGTGATAGATAGAAGCAAACAAGAACAAAAAGGCAGATGGAACCAGGTGGGCACAGGGGAGGGTGAAGGTGTGACAGAGGCTGTAGGGTGATAATAAATTGGTGCAATTAAATTTCCAGGTAAACACAATTTTAATGATCATTTTTGAACTAGATGGAAAGGAATCAAATCCTAACATGCTGTAGAGAAATTGAATCGGCAGCTAGACATGTATGGTTCAGAGAAAAACTATTTTTTCGTTTTTCTATCTAAGAATTTTAAAAATGTGTTGATCTCATTTACAGATAAAAAGCTGTAAGAAATAAGAGATGGTAGAATATAAAATAGTGCCATAAAATGTACAATAATACAGCACAGGAATAGAGGCCCTTCAGCCCACACTGTCATTCATGATGACTATGTAAACAAATCCCTTTTGCTTGCGCATACTCTATATCCTGTCATTCCCTGCATATCCATGTGCCTATCTGTTAACCTATGGTGCGTGTTTGTTGGCACTGAGCCTGTGCTCGTTGGAGTTTAGAAGAATGAGGGGGGACCTCATTGTAACTTGCAGAATAGTGAATGGCTTGGATAGAGTGGACGTGGAGAGGATGTTTCCACTAGTGGGATAGTCTAAGACTAGAGGCCATTGCCCCAGAATTAAAGGATGTTCTTTTAGGAATGAGATGAGGAGAAATGCCTTTAGTCAGAGTGTGGTGAATCTGCGGAAATCTTTGCCACAGAAGGCTGTAGAGACCATATCAGTGGATATTTTTTCGGCAGAGATAGATACATTTTGATTAGTACAGGTGTCAGAGGTTATGGGGAGAAGGCCAGAGAATGGGGTTAGGAGGGAATGATAGATCAGCCGTAGGTAGACACAAAATGCTGGAGTAACTCAGCGGGACAGGCAGCGTCTCTGGAGAGAAGGAATGGGTGACCCTTCTTCAGACTGATGATCAGCCATTATTGAATAGCGGAGTAGACTTGATGGACCGAATGTCTAATTCTACCCCTATCACTTCTGACCTTATGACATCTAAAGACCTGTTAAACACCACTATTACATCTGCTTCCACAGACCCTTGTCAGATCATTCCAAGCTTCCGCCACTCTCTGGAAAATATTCACCCAGAAAATCTTTCTTCCTCTGTCCTCATAGTTATGCCCTCTCATATTTCATTTTTCCACTGTGGGAGAAAGGTTCTGACTGTATATCTATGTGGCTCAGAATTTTATAAATGTTATATATCAGGTCTCCTCTCAGCATCTGGCACTGTCATTTCTTTACTTTAGACTTTAGAGTTGCAGAGCGGAAGCAGACCCTTCGATCCTCCATGCCAACCAGCAATCACACCGTACACTAACACTATCCTACACACCAGAGACATTGTTACAATTTTTACCAAAGCTACAAATCTGTACGTCTTTGGAGTGTGGGAGGAAACTCAAGTACACTTTTTTTTAGGGCTTTTAAAAATAGCTGAGTCTTGGGAGATGGGGAGAAGGCAGGAACGGGGTACTGATTGGGGATGATCAGCCATGATCACGTTGAATGGCGGTGCTGGCTCGAAGGGCCAATGGCCTACTCCTGCACCTATTGCCTATTGTCTAAAACCCACGCAGTCACAGGTAGAATGTGCAAACCCCATACAGACAACCAGATAACACACATTGTCAGGATCAAACTGAAGTCTGAGGTGCTCTATGGCAGCAGCTCGACCGCTACACCACTGGGCCTTGACAAAGATGCCCAGTATAGTTATTGAAACAATCTAACTTATTGGAACAGCGACTGGGTCCCTGAAAGGTAACAGCATGGAAGGAGCCATCATATCTGCTCCATCTTAAGCAAGAATCCAACTAGGAATCCAACTTGTGCTGCATTTACTTTGCTTTTCAAGTATTTACCTAGTTCTGCATTGAATTGTAACTATTTAATTTCTCACCACTTCACCACCTTGCAATACCGTTGCTGCCCACAACACCCACATTCAGCAGTGTTCCAGGCCCAAACCATTTGTTGCAATAAAAAACAAATCTTGTAATGTCACTTTAAATTCTTTTGCCAAACATCATCATCCCACACCCTCCAGTTCTTGCCACTTCCAAGAATAATTTCTGTTTATTTTCAAATATGATGGTGTAATTTGGAATTGCACTGTTCCCAAAGTCTATTACTTACAATTACCATATAACCATATAACAATTGCAGCACGGAAACAGGCCTTCTCGGCCCTTCCAGTCCGTGCCGACCATTTATTTTCCCCTAGTCCCATCTACCTGCACTCAGACCATACCCCTCCATTCCCTTCCCGTCCATATACCTATCCACTTTACTTTTAAATGTTTAAATCGACCCCTAAACTTCTGGCCCTTAATTCTCATGTCATGCCCTCTTGTGTGAATCTTCCCTACCCTCAATGGGAAAAGCTTATCCACGTCAACTCTGTCTATCCCTTTCATCATTTTAAAGACCTCAATCAAGTCCCCCCTTAACCTTCTGCGCTCCAAAGAATAAAGACCTAACTTGTTCAACCTTTCTCTGTAACTTAGTTGCTGGAACCCAGGCAACATTCTAGTAAATCTCCTCTGTACTCTCTCTATTTTGTTGAATTACATCTGGCCGTTAACCTATTCACTGCCAAGTATTTTTTTTATTTTTGACCATGACAAGTATATTTGGGGGTGGCATTAAACAGGTTAAAATATTATAGAAGAGAAACAAAATTCTGGAGTATTTCAGCAGGATAGGCAGTATCTCTGGAGAAAGGGATGGGTTTAGTTTCAGGTCGAGACCCTTCTTCAGACCTAAAGAAGGGTCTTGACCTAAAATGCCACCCATTCCTTCACTCCAGTGACGCGGCCTGTCCTGTGCTTTACTCCAGCATTTACTGTCTATCTTCGGTGTAAACCATCATATGCAGTTTCGTTTAGTATAGTTTAAAGATTCAGCATGAAAACAGGCCCTTCAGCCCACCAAGTCTGCACCAACCAGCGATCCTTGCATATTAACATTATCCTACACATTAACATTATACCAAGCCAATTAACATACAAACCTGATGTCTTTGGACTGTTGGAAGAAACTGGAGGTCTCGGAGAAAACCCACAAGGTCACGGGTAGAATGTACAAACACCGTACATTCAGCACCCATAGTCGGGATCGAACCTGGATCTCCGGCGTGGCAAGCACTGTAAGGCAGCAACTCTACTGCCATCATGTCGCCCACAAGTTCCTTCCTACACTTTAAAATACTGGATTATATTTGTTAAAAAGCTAAAAGGTACGAATCACATTCAGATGCATTGTTTCTGTACTTCCCAAGAAATAATGAAATAAATTATGGGGCACATGCATTAATTAATGTATTGGCAACAAGCTAACTCAACATTTTGCTACCTCATTGAAGTCTGATATGTATGCTAAGGCAAGTATGCGTTTATGTCCAAAGTCATTGTGCATTGTAACATTAGCAAGAACTGATCAAAATTGCATGACCAACAATCAAGGTAAACTCAAAGGCAAACTCAGTACAGTAAGTAAGTAATTTTTATTTATATAGCACTTTTAAATCAAATCACGTTGAAGCCAAAATGCTTTACAGAGAAG
Source organism: Raja brachyura (assembly GCA_963514005.1). Next base: position 17,319,000 of record OY740811.1, read on the forward strand.
AAATCAGATTTCCATACATCCATATGAAATAAAAAAATGAAAAAGACACAACACGCTATAGAATTTGACATGAACGTCCCCGCACAGCAGAATCACCAGTTCCCACTGTGAGGGAAGGCAATAAAAAGTCCAGCATTTTATAGGTTATTGTATTGTACCAATACTTTCTGGTAGGAAGTGAAACCTTTGCCAAATAATATAATGACCATAGAACAGGACTTCAGTGTGTTTGCATCCAGAGATAAAAAATCTGCAGCCTACTATTGTGAAAGTAAACGTTACAAATATCATGTAACCCTCAACGCCTCTGCATCATTTCTAATGTGCAGCAGCTAACTAATTAGCATAATTCATTAAAAAAACATCTATTTTAATATTTTTACAAACAAATTGAAACAAATCAAATGACATTCTACTAAATTTATATGTCATCTTTGGAAAATTTAATTTTTATGAATTTTCCTGTATGAAACACATTCTGTTTCATGAAGGAATATTTAACACATGCACCTCCCGAGTCGACTCCCGATTAGGCTTTCGTTTCTCCGTAGCAATTCCCACTCTTAGCAACGCACATGTACTCAGTGTGATTTCACCTTTAATAATTGGTCTCACAAGGACCCAGAAATGTCTCAAAGCTGCCTGATGCTTCCAGGTGTTATGATCAAACAGAAATAACAACCTTTTCCATTGTGTTTTTAATTACAATGATGCTAATTTCCAATCCCAAAGTAACTTTCAATCAAACCCTTCATATTTACTGAATTAAAAGATGAAACAATGTGACAATTATTTGGATTCAGTACAGAGGTTTCTCGACGTAGGTGCATTTCCTAATCCCCTACTCTCCATCAAATCTATGTTCATTTTCACAAAAGTGGGTTTTCTTCCAACAGTCCTTTACTTCATTGAGAGCCAAACCTACCCCCCAAGATGAATAAGAACCCCCTGCAGTCAATTTAACCTGCAGAGTAGCAACAAACGTGACATTGCGCATGGACATTAAAACTCCTATTATCCGCCCTACTCAGATAGATGGGTGAACTGTTTGGGAGGCAACAATCCCAGAATGGAGATGTCCCTCACTGCAGGAGTTCTTCACGCCAGTGTCCTTGAATCAAAAACAAGAGGACATATGCTTAATGTGAGAGGGACAAGATTTAGTCAAGATTTAGGGACAAACCTGAGGGGCTAATTTTTCACCCAGAGGGTGGTGGGTAGATGGAATGAGCTGCCAGAAGAGATGGTTGAGGCAGGTGTTCTGACAGCATTTAAGACTTTTGACTTTAGACTTTGTTTTCGACTTTAGAGGCACAGCATGAAAACAGACCCTTCAACCCTACGAGTCCGCACCCCATACATTAGCACGATCCTACACATTAGGAACAATTTACAGAAGCCAATTTACCTACAAACCTGTATGTCTTTGCAGTGTGGGAGGCAACCTGGACAAAACCTACGTGGTCACAGGAAGAACATACAAACTCCACATAGACAGCACCCATAATCAGGATCGAGTCTCAGGCACTCTAAGGCAGTTAAGGGCCTGTCCCACTTTCACAACCTAATTCACGACCTTTTTTACTAGTGGACATTTTTCATCATGCTAGAAAAACGCCCCGACCTACTTGATGCCACGAGTACCTACAACTAGCATCACGACCTACCTACGACCTACCTACAACCTGGTGACGACCATGCTGCGAGTATAAGTCAAGGGCAAACTCGGCAGAGGGTCGTGAATTAGGTTGTGAAAGTGGGACAGGCCCTTTACTCTACCTCTGCGCTAATGTTTGCAAGACATTGGACAGGTACATGGATAGGAAAGGTTTAGAGGCATATGGGCCAAACATGGGCAAATGGGATTAGGTTAGAAGGGGCATCATGGACGAGTTGGGCCGAAAGGCCTGTATCCATGCTGTATGACTCTAATCGGCCATCTTTAGATGCTTCATTGATGACTTCCTCATATAGATGATTACATAATGTTTAATTCCATTTGTAATTCCTCTTGAAATAAAGCTGTTCATGCTTTAATACAGCAAAACCAAGATAACGTGCAAAAGATACAGAAGAGAATGCAGATGCCAGAATCTCAAGTAAAGAATAAACTGCTGGAGGAACTCAGTGGGTCAGGCAGCATCTGTGGAGGGAAATGGACTGACGGCATTTTGGATCAGGAACATTCCTTCATGCAAGTCTGGGCTAGTAAATGACAAATATCCTTTATGACACAAATGATGGGCAACATCTATGTTCACCAAGGAGAAGGACATGGAGGATACTGAGATCAGCAAGAGATGTACAAATATTCTGGGGACGGTTTGGGATCAAGAAGAAAGTGGTGATGGATCACATGATGATCATTAAGGTAGATAAATATCCAGGGGCTGATGTGATCTCAGGTTATTGGGAGAGGTCAGAAAGGAGATTGCAGGAGCCTTGACAAAGTTCGTTGTATCCTCCTTAGCCACAAGTGAGGTCACAGAAGACTGGAGAATAGCAGGTGTTATTCCTTTGTTTACGAAAGAAATAGGAATAATCCTGGTGATTGTAGGTCAGGGAGCCTCACATTAGTGGATGGTGGCTACAACAGGATTCTTCTAAATATGCTTAGCATTTGGAGGAATGGGTTAATTAGGGACAATTAGCGGCGACAAAGGTGATTGATGAGGATAGGGAAGTGGATGTTGTCTGCATGCCTGGAGTAACGCATTTGATAAGGTCCTTCATGGTCCTTCAAGATGATGATGCATGGAAGGCTCAGGGATTTGGTAGTTTGGATTCAGAATCTGCTTACTCATATGTAGTGGCAGATATTTATATTGTTCAAGAGATTACTCTCTCTAGCCGTTAAATGGACAGCATGGTTAAGGGGAATGTCTTTATATGCATGCGAGCTCACCGTCCGGGACCTTCAGAGCTTCTTCACAGATAAGTCTTCAAAAACACTGTCTTTTGATGAATAAATTATTTATTGTTGATGAAAAACAACAAGGTACATACAAACTTCTTCCGACTCATTAATATAATCTTCATCGAACTCCATCTTATCGCTTTAAACGTTAGAAAACTCCTCGTGTCTCTGTTACACTTCACATGGTCAAAGGGTAAACCTTCTCCATGCTGGTCCGAAACTAAAACTAACAACTAAGCTTCTGCGCACGAAATTTAGCTACAAACACGCCCAATAATACGTCATAAATCCCACCCACAATATAACGGGCAGTGTAAAATTTAAAGACACATGCCCTCATCAATGACACACAAAACAAGCCTAATGGCCACTACACCACAGAAGACAGGGTTGTGGTGGAAGGTACAGTTGGACATAAATGTAGGTGTGTTGGTTATACATTCGTAGACAATACTACCATTGGTGGAGCGGTGGACAGTGAAGAAGGATGTCAAACTATATAGTGGGAGGAGAAAAAGCTGGAGTTTAATCCAAACAAATGTGAGGTGTTGCACTTTGCCAGCTCAAATGTAAGAGAGAAGTAGACTGTTATTAGCAGGACCCTTAACAGCATTGATGAACAGAGGGTCCAAGTCCATAGCTCCCTGAAAGTACCAACACAAATAGATAGAGCAATAAAGAAAGTGTATGGTGTACTTACCTTCATCGGTTAGCTTAACCCTATCTCGAGATAGATGCCATCAGGCCCTGAAGATTGATCCACCTTAATGCTTTTCAAGAGATCCAATACCAACTTCTACTTGATCTCAAACTGTCCTACCATATTGGTGTATGCTACACTAATCTCACTATTCTCCATGTTCTTCTCCTTAGTAAATACAGATGCTAAATATATGTTTGGTTTTGTGCCTCCATTCTCTGACTCCTTCTGAAGCATAAATTCCTTCCTTCACCTTGATTGGTCATGCGTTCTCCCTGGTGCTCTCTTGTTTTTAATGTGTGAATAAAAAGCTTTGGGATTATCTATAATCTGATTTGCCAAGGAAATTTCAAGGCCCCTTTTGGCCCTTCTAATTGTGGCACGAGTTCTTTCTCACTTGTTTCATACTCCGCAAATGCACCGTCTCATTTCATTTTCCTGAATAACCCTCACATATGCTTCCTTTTTCATTTTGACCAAATTGATAACCGCCGGTCATTCGAGGTCCCTTACCTTGCCGTCCTTGTCTCTCCTCCTTACTAATACATGCCGGTTCTTCTCTGATCAGCTGATTTTTATTTGACTCCCACATGTCAGATATAAACGTACCCAAAACGTATCTAATTTACTTCCTCAAGTTTCTGCAAAATAATGTAATCTCTACCTTACCCAAATTTAGTATTTTCCCCAAGATCAAGACTTATCTTATTTATAATTATCTCATGTCAATACTGTTCCATGTATTCAGATCATATAAAGGTTACAAGTTCTCTTCCTGAAGGATATTGGCATACCAGATTTTTTTAAACGGAAATCTATTTGTTTAACATTTACCATTACTGACCTTGGCATTTTATCCAATATTATTTTATGTATTTATTTTATCGAATTTAAAATTCCCAGCTAATCTTTGTTTGATTTGAATAATCCTCCGGACTTCAGTGCAATCGTTCAGCATTCACGTTCCATTGCCGATTGGATAGGAAATAGGCCAAATGTGGACAGGTGGAAATATTGTAGATGTGGCATCTTGGTTGATATTGGCAAGTTGGGCCAAAGTGCCTATTTCCATGCTGTATGACCCTATTGCTTCAGTTTATGTACTCTATCAGAAGATAAGATATATCTTCTCAGATCTTGGCAGGACGTGATTCTTTGAATAATTCATGATGTGAATTTTCCAGTTGAATAGCACTCAGGAGGGTCGAAGACAGTTTCTTCGTAAATTCTGCACCTGTATAGGTTTTACACATCTCGGGTTATGGGAACAGCAGAGCGTGTTTGCTAAATACACCATTGCAGGAAGCGATGACTTCATTTATGTATTTATTTTGGTGAGGTCTTTCATGCTAATAGAGAGAAACAAAGGAGAGATTCAGGGGGATCTTAAGTGAGGTGCACAAACCTGAGGGGCTTATACAGAGTAAATATAAAATACCTATTTCCCTTAGCTATGGGGTGAAAAGAAGGGAGGCGCATTGAATTTAAAGTAATTGGTAGAAGGATTAGTGTCTACAGTAAACGAGGAATGGATGATAGGAGTCTCATTGCCCATTACGGTTTTGGAAGCAGAAACCCTCCCCACATTTATGAAATAATCCTGGAGAGCTATGCCCAGTGTTCCCACGCTGCAGGATGAGGTAGGGTTGGGCAGGTTTTTTTTAAACAATGGTCTCTTTCCATGTCGCAAATATTCTATGATAAGAGATAAGAGCAGAGACTGGGTCTTCAACAATGAAGGTGAGAGTCAGAGCATCATAGTCAGATAGTGTGGAAACAGGCCCTTATCTCAACATCCGTGTCGACCAAGATGCCCCATGTAAACAAGGCCCAATTATGTGCACTTGGTCCATATAGGGGTTGTCCCACTGCGGCGACCTAATCCGCGAGGTAAGAAGAGTGTCTTCGACCTTGAAGCTCGAGGGCACGCCTGGAAAACCTCGAGCTGGATCGACCGTCAGCGTTGAAACCGCGAGCTGCATCGACCACACACACACACACACACACACACACACACACACACACACACACACACACACACACACACACACACACACACACACACACACACACACACACACACACACACACACACACACACACACACACACACACACACACACACATCGCAAAGGCAGGGGACCAGGGAAAGCGGGGGAGCGCTGCCTGAAATTCACACCCGCAATGAAGAGGAAGGTGTAAGACAGCTGCACAGTGTACGGTAAGTCCTTTAGAGAGTGCGGAGGGGGGGGGGGGGGGGGGGGGGGGGGGGAAGAGAGGGAGAAGGGGAGAGATGGGGGGAGAAGGGGGGAGAAGGAGTGGAGACAATTTTTAGAAGTTTAATAAAGTTTAGCGGGCATTTTACATACGGGTCAGTTTTCTTTGGTCCTGAAAACTCCAATGAGCCAAGTAAAATGCCCGGTCAGCGAAGGAGATTGCCTACAGCTGCCCTTGACTGCCTGTAACTAAATAGGGACCCCACTCCACTGCACTATGAGCTAAAAAGATCCATGCCGACCAAATTTTACTCACAGAAAAATTTTCAACATGCTGAAAAATTTTCCGTGACCTAGCTGAGGCCGTGAGTATTCAGGAACTTCCTTCGAGCATGGAAGAGAGATCCAGTGACCTCATAGGACCTCCTAGGACCATGTGTCGACCATGCTGCGAGTTTGAATCAAGGGCAAACTCTTCTAAACTCGCAGATTAGGTCGCCGCAGTGGGACAGCCCCTTATCTCTCTCAACCTTTTCAATCCATGTACATGTCCAAATGTCATGTAAAGTTTAGAGGGGAAAGATTTAAAGGAGGACCTGCCAGATAAAAAGGGTGGAATTGATAGAGGCAAATATAACCACAAGCCTTGTGTAAACAGCCATGGGTGCGCATGTCCTCATAAACTACCCACCTATCATTTATCACCTATCTATGGGTCTATGACACTATCATCCAGCTGGCATTTTTTGCCCAATGTATCTGGAAATTATGTGGATCTCATCACATGCTTTATCATGTAGAAAGCCACTTTTTGGATTTAATATGCCATTACTTTAGATTGAAGATGCCTCCACTTGAGCTGTGTGCCTCAGAATGTGTGATGGCGTCAGGCTTCACAGTGGCAGTGATTAGATGATGGTGACTAACGAGAGGAGTAGAAGGAAGTGACAAAGATCAGGGTGTAATGTGCTAATTCCTCGAATTCCACCTATCATCTAAACCTTTAGATAAGCTTTGTAGGTTAATTGGCTTGGTTTAATTGTAAATTGTCCCTAGTGCGTGTAGGAGAGTGTTAGTGTGCGGGGATCTCTGATCGGTGTGGATTCGATGGGCTGAAGGGCCCGTTTCTGCGCTGAATCTCGAAACTAAACTAAAATAAGAATATATAGAACTTATTTCATGGCCAACATTAAACTTCTAAAAATGATCTGTATGCATAAGTCTGAAGTTTAAAACCTGTTGTATAGATGTAATGTTCAATATGCACAAGTGATGACTTAACAATATATGTTTTTACCATAGAATTTGCTTTCTTTTTGGAAGATATGTGAATTTACAGCAAGGTTTTCTGGCACAATGTGAATTTATCAAACTGGGTAACACTGACTCACAGCAGGAGCCAGGGCTGAGGTGCCCCCTCTGCATTTCTCAGCTGTGTGGGTTTTACACACCTTGAGTTATGGGGACAGCAGAAACTGTTGGCTAAACACAACACTGCAGTAAACATTGCTCGTGTTTCTACATGTTTCTTTGAAGTAATGGACACAGATTTATCAGCAGGCTTTTGTTCATTGTCACAATTATCAGAAATGTACAGAAGAAAAAAAATTATGATATTTCATTTTCTGCGTCCTATCCAATAAATTTAAATTGAATCATTCATTTAAATATATCTTTACTTGAACTGAAATTGCTAAAGTGCTTTTGAGTAATTGATGGGTTTAATATGAAATAAACATCGTAATATTCTTGAAATATATTACCAAAGGCTTTATCAATGTTATTGCAATTTGTTAATTATTACCGCATGTGCCAAGATACGGTGGAAAACGTTGGTTTTGTGTGCTATCCAGGCTCATTATACCACAGACGAGTGAAGTGAGAAAATAAACACAGTGCAGAATATAGTGTGCCAACTACAGAGAAAGTGCAGATTAAACAAATGTGTAAGGGATGCAACAAGTTAGATTTGTAGATTGGGAATTTATCCTTAGCATATTAGGGAGGTTCAATGGTGCAACGGTAGATTCGCTGCCTTAGAGCGCCAAAGACCCCAGTTCGATCCTGACTGCGGGTGCTGTCATTATGGAGTTTATACGTACTCCATGTGACTGTGTGGGTTTTCTGCGGGTGCTCCAGCCTCCTCTCGCACTCCAAAGATGTACAGATTTGTAGTTAATTGACTTCTGCAAATTGTACATTTTTCCCTATGGTGTAGGATAGTGCTAGTATACGGGGTGATCTTTGGTCAGCACGACTAGGTGGGCTGAAGGATCTGTTTCAATGCTGTATCTCGAAAGACTAAAGACTTAAGCATCTGATAACTACATGGAAGAAGCTGTTCCTGAATATGGTAGTACAAGAATTTGTGACCTGCCTGAGGCGTGAGGGGAGAGGAGGGAGTGACTGGAGTGTGAGTGGTCCTTTAGATGTATCCTATTAGGATGCATTGTAGCTTGGTCCAGAACCAGGAACCACAGTTTAAGAATAAGGGGTAAGCTATTTAGAATGGAGACAAAGAAACACTTTTTCTCACAGAGAGTAGTGAGTGTGGAATTATCTGCCTCAGAGGGCGGTGGAGGATGGTTTTCTGGATACTTTCAAGGGAGAGCTAGATAGGGCTCTTAAACATAGTGGAGTCACGGGATATGGGGAGAAGGCAGGAACGGGGTACTGATTGGGGATGATCAGCCATGATCACATTGAATGGCGGTGCTGGCTCGAAGGGTCGAAAGGCCTACTCCGGCACTGATTGTCTATTGTCTATTGGCAGGGCAACTGCTCTGCCCAAGGTCAAGAAATTGCAGAGATTTGTGCATACAGTATATCCCAGTTCACCACGAGAACCACCCACCTCGCCCCTCCCTCCCCATTCACTCCATCTATGCCTGAGGACATCAGCCAACATAATCAAGGACCATCTTCACTCCTTTCATTCCCTCTTCCCCTCTCTTGCCTGTCTGAAGATACAAAAGCTTGAAAGCTCATATCACCAGATTCAGGAACAGTTTGTTCCCCTGGTATTATCAGACGACTGAATGGCCCTCACATAAGGTAGGAAATAGTCCCCATATTCTAACCTACTCCATTGCAGACCAGGGATATTTTCCCTGTTACTTTAATGCTATCATGCTATTAACAGTTTATTCTGCACTCTAGTGTTTTTCTCGTTACACTACCTGTTGTTCTTGCATATGACATGATTGTACTCTTATAGAGCCCAATTTGACTGGACAGCACACAAATCATGTTTTTCAGTGAATCCTGTGCACATGACATTAATAAACTAATACCAATAACAATACAGAAACAGACATTGTCGGCTGAAGGGCATGTTCCTGTGCTGCACTGTGCTATGTTCAGTTAGAAGTAGCAATAGGCTATTTGACCTGTTCAGCCTATCCTGCTATTCAACATGACCATGGCTGATCATTGGTCCCGAGCATCATGTTTCTGCACTAACTCCATTTCTCTTGACCCCTTTAAAATCGAGAAACTATCAATCTCTGTTCTGAATGCAAAATACTGTATATCTCCACAGTCCTCCAGCGCAGAGAAACACAAGGATTCATGGGCCTGTCCCACTTAAGCGATTTTTTAGACAACTGCCGGCGACTAGGCTGTCGCCACACGGTCGCCGGGTGTCGCCTGTATGGTCGTGAGTCGTCTCCTCAGTCGCCCAAAGCGTCGCAGTGTCTTTCTGGTTGCCGCTGGATTTTCAACATGTTGAAACATTTTTGGAGGCAGTCGGCGGCAATGGGTTTGACACCAATGAGCGTAGCTTGACTTTTCCTGACGTAGGTGCTGTTATAGTTGCCGCCAGGTTAACGTAGGTTGCCGCCAGGTTAACGTAGATCGTCGCCAGGTGACATGGGTTGTCGCTGGTGCTGATTTCCTTTTTATGATGTTGTTAAAGTATGATTCTGTTTCAGATTTTATGTCGAAGGGGGGTCTAGTCGCTGTTTTTTCAGCTACGACTATGACAGTCGCCAGCAGTCGCCTAAAAATAGCCTAAGTGGGACAGGCCCATCACTATACTGTGAATGAAAACTTTCTCCTCCTCTAATTACTACACGCCATGGAACTAATTCTGAAACTTGCCTACTAGAAGTTCTCAGCGGTATTCAAAAACAAAATGAAAATATTATTTTATTAAGCATCCTTGGAGTCTGGTTCATAATGAAATTGAAGGTTGGTGTTGAAGGCCTTGTTGGAAGTACAAGCATGTCTTTCAAAAGATATTACACCTGAAATTGGTCATGTAGCAATGAGTTGCTGCAGCTGATTTACTTTAGAATGCCCCATCCAAGCTGCACTTTTGTTTATTCTGATGGTGGTTGTTTTGATGCCTTCAACATGGGAATCTAAGAATCTCACAGGAGTTTCATTTAGATCAACAGAAAGATCTGCTGGCAGCACCTCTGGTCAGAAGACAGTAGTTTGCTGCACCATATTATATATTCCAAACTGGCACATCATGTCAGTTATCGAAGATAGACACAAAAAGCTGGAGTAACTCAGGCGGGACAGGCAGCATCTCTGGAGGGAAGGAATGGGTGATGTTTTGGGTTGAGACCCTTCTTCAGACTGGTTTGGGATAAGGGAAACGAGAGATGTAGGAGATGATGTGAGAGATAAAGAACAATGAATGCAAAAAAGTAACAATGATAAAGGAAACAGGCCATTAATAGCTGTTTGTTAGGTGAAAATGAGAAGCTAGTGCAACTTGGGTGGAGGAAGGATAGAGAGAGAGGGAATGCCAGGGCTACATGAAGTTAGAGAAATCAAAAGTCATACCACTGGGCTGTAAACTGCCCAAGTTCAGCTGATGATGAAGATGCTCTCCAAAAGGATCTCGATACTATGGTCAAGTGGTCACAACAATGGGACATGCAGTTCAACCCTTCCAAATGTGAAACCATGCGTGTCACCAGAAAGAGGAATCCAGGCGTCACATCTTACAACATACTTGGTGTCACCCCTGAAGAATCCAAACAAACCAAGTATCTTGGCATCAAATTGCAGAATGATCTACGTTGGAATGGTCAGACTCATCATGTAACAGTGAAAGCAACAGGTGTCCTAAACTTCCTGAGGCGCAACTTCCATCATTGTTCAGCTTCTGTTAAGGAGAAGCTGTATTTCACCCTCGTTAGACCTCATCTGGACTACGCAGTTGTAGCTTGGGACCCATACACAGATAAAAACATTTCATCCATCGAACGTGTCCAAAGACAGGCCGCTCGATTTGTTACTAACACCTACGAGAGAGAAGCGAGTGTCACCAAACTTCTGAATTCTCTGGGGTGGAACCCTCTCCAAGACAGACGTGAAGCTCACCGTTTGACTTGTTTTTACAAAATGTTAAATGGTCAACTAGACATAGATCAAAAGACCTACACCAACCCCAAACCAATTAGGAGCAGACGAGGGCATTTGATCCAATTTGTGGTCCCAGCCTCAAAGACAGATGTGTACAGCAATTCGTTCTTTCCATGCACTATTAAAGCATGGAGTAATCTCGACCAAGCCACAGTTGCCCAGCCAGATGCAACTAAATTTAAAGTGGCACTTTCTTCCCAATAACCCTCTCTGGCTAAACCCCTCCCTTCACCACCTCTAGTTTAAATTCCAGTTGGAATATTTTGGAGGACCAAGTAACCAAGAACCAAGAACCAAGAACCAAGTGAAATATGAGATGCTGTTCCTCCAGTTTGTGCTTAGCCTCACTCTGACAATGGAGGCGACCTAGGACAGAAAGGTCTGTGTGGGAATGGGAAGGAGAATTAAAGTGTTTAGCAACTGGGAGATCAGGTAGGCTCATGCAGACTGAGTGAAGGCTTTTGGCGGAACGATTGCCCAGTGTACGTTTGGTCTTGCCGATGAATAATCTCTGAGTTCCACAATCTCAGAGGTGACATGTTTCAGAAAAGAATGTGCAACTGAATCCCTGTTTATATGTTCAACTACTGTATATTAAGCAGACACATGAACAGGCAGGGAAATGGAAGGATATGGACCATATTCAAGCAGAGGAGATTAATTTAATTTGGCATAATGGTCGGCACACACACTGTGGGCTCAAGGGCCTGTTCCTGTGCTGTATGTTTCTCTGCTTCTATTTAAAAGATATAATGGCATTTGTTAGGGATGAGTCAGATATCTCCTGGCATCCTGCCCAATATCTAATGCTCAAATAATAGATGTTCAGCTCAATAACATTTGGGGAACTTGAAAACAACAGATTAGGAGCAGGAATAAACAGTTTGACCACTTGAGCCTGCTTGGGGTATTTAATACAATGATATGTGAGCTGATTGTAACCTCAACTGCATTATGAATATTTCCACAATGATCTTCCACCTTCTTGTTGATGAAGAATCTACTTAATCTGTCTTAAAATATTAAAAACATATTTATCTTCCAACAGTCTTTGAGGTGATCCAAAGAATCATGACCCATGGAAAGGAAAAATAAACCATCCCATCTCTGTCTCAAATAGGGCCCCCCTTATTTTTAAAATGGACCCCCAGTTTCAGATTCTCCCAGAGGAACTGTCCTCTCCACATCCATCCTGCCCACACATTTTGTTGAGTGGATATTATCTTTTGCTTACAAACACCTTTCAATTTTAAAGTCATGGTCTTGATGTGTGAGGCATTGGTCAGGGAGAAAACATTAAGAAAGGTTCATCTATTCTGCCAGTGGATGTAGAGGATTTTGCATTGGCAGCATTAGTGTCAATTCCTCAGTGCTTGAAGTGTCTACCATATGATTCTGGCATCTATGGAAAGGCAGATCACTGCCGTTTGAAAATCAAGTCTTCAAAATTGGCATCAAGCTCATAGTCAGGCCTGGTAAACATTAATTAGTCTCTATGCAACTCAACAATGAAAGAAGGGACGACCACACGAGGTGGTAAATAAAAGAACGGTAGGTGTAATTTGCTTGACTCAAGAGAGAGAGAGGGAGAGGTTGGACTTAGACCCTGACTTTCAGTGCCGAAACTCAGCAGAATGCAGAGAAATCAAATCCTTGCCAGGAGAGATAACCATCAACATGACATGATAATCTTTGCACAAATGCTTTCTAACTTCCCGAGTATTTATAATATTTATCATTGGCCATGTTTGGACTTTATAGGGCAGGGATATTTCAACAGCTTGATGAAGGATATGGACAGGTGGACGAGATCAGTTTAGGAAGGAACTGCAGATGTTGGTTTAAACCGAAGACTGACACAAAAAGCTGGAGTAACTCAGTAGAGAAGTGATTGGTGGACATGGCGGGTTATTTTGGCACCATGTTTGGCCCAGGCATTGTGGGACGAAGGGCCTGTTTTGTGCTGTACTGTTCTCTGTTCTATGTTCTAAGTAGGCTTATGTACTCTGCTCCACAGAGTAAAGTAAGCAACACTTAAATGGGTTTTGAAAGCCAGCAACTATCATATTTATCACTTGGGGACACAAGGTGCTGGAGTAACTCAGCGGGTCAGGCAGCATCTCTGGACAACATGGATAGGTGATTTTTTGGGTCGGGAATCAAGGTGTAGAACCTGATCTGAATGGCATTTCTCTCGTATCATTCACTAAGTTCCTCCAAGATGGAAACATTGGTCAAAACAAGTCATAGAGTCATATGAATTCCACGGTACAGAAATGGGATCATCGGCCCATCTCATCCATGCTGACCATGATGCTTATCTACGTTTACCCCCATTGCCTGCTTTATCGCTCCATTATTTTCCTATCACAGAAACATAGAAACATAGAAAATAGGTGCAGGAGTAGGCCATTCGGCCTTTCAAGCCTGCACCGCCATTCAATATGATCATGGCTGATCATCCAACTCGGTTTCCCGTACCTGCCTTCTCTCCATTCCCCCCTGATCCCTTTAGCCACAAGGGCCACATCTAACTCCCTCTTAAATATAGCCAATGAACTGGCCTCAACTACCTTCTGTGGCAGAGAATTCCAGAGACTCAACACTCTCGGTCCTAAAAGATGTCCCCCTTATCCTTAAACTGTGACTCCTTGTTCTGGACTTCCCCAACATCGGGAACAATCTTCCTGCATCTAGCCTGTCCAACCCCTTCAGAATTTTGTACGTTTCTATAAGATCCCCCCTCAAGGGTATCTCCCCTATCCAAGTACCTGTTCTTCAGGCATGAACACTGCAGAGTTCCATGCCATTTACTGTATTTGACCTGTTAGTTGTTGATGTCCCAACAAGCATTACCTCACAACTATCTGGATTAACTTCTGGAATAAGTTCCGTCCAACTTTCTAACAGATCTATATCCCTCTGTGTCATTTCGCAACACCTCTTCTCTCCCCGCTCCACTAATTATTGTGACAGCAGCAAACCTAATAAGCATGCCACCTACATTCTCTCCCAAGTCATTTTTAAACGTTCCCTGCAGCAACACACGCAGCAATATACCACTGGTTACAGACTTCAGTCAGCCAAGCACTCCTCCACCTCTAGCCTCTGACTATCAGCGGGCCAATTTTGGATCCTGTTTGCCAATACACCTTGGATCCCAAGTGCAGTAACCTTCTGGACCAGCCCACAGTGTGGGACTTTGTCAAAAGCGTTGTTAGGGTTCATGTAAACCGCATCTACTGTTCTGCCTGCAATTGTCATAGTTACCTCCTCAAAAAAACTCAGATTGTGTAACAGGATTTCCCCTGCACAAAATCTTGTTGACTGTTCCTAATGTCCCTATCTTTACCAATGAACATACATCCCGCCCCTTAGAGTTTGTTCTGATAATTTTCCTGCTATTGACATAAGATCAGTTGTTTCCCTGTGTTATACAGCTGTAATTGTTGCTTTTTTATGAATAAAAATAAATTTCAGTTTTTTGGCAACTAATCTGTGGATTCTTGCAATCTCCCCTCTTGCTTCCAATCGTTCGCTCGTGTGTCAGACGGCCTGTGGCTCGCTGTTGGCTTCTGTCGTCGTCCAACGTGTTGACAGAATTGGTCGCCCGACGCGTCACAGCGTGCATCGTGTCGTCGTTTCCGGGGATCGCCACGAGGATGCTTCTGTCATGACCCCTTGCTTCCAACTGCACTCTTGGATAGATCCCATCAGGCCCTGAGGATTTATCCATCTTAATGTGTGCTAGTATGAGTTTCACTGCTTCCTTCCTGACACAGGCATGATACCCTCGACATGTCAAATCTTCATGTGTCACCGCGGGGTAAAGGCTCATGAATTTCCTTGTACAATTCCATATGTTTACAGCCTTACATTAGAACGCAGATCAAAAACAAAATCATGTACTACATCTGTCGGGCATAATAATCATTTAAAGCAAACAAATACATACTTACCCAACTGTATCTTGGAGCGGATATGCTTGCTTGTTAGCTGAGCAGGGGATCGGATTTAGTTTTAAGTTTGTATGGCTTCAATGTAAAGTTGGGTGTTCATTGTGTCTTGATCTTTATGTTGAATTACATTTAACCTTTGACCTTGGCATTAATTTTGGTCAACCTATGCACTTTGTGAGTGCTGGACTTACCTATAAGCTAAATAAGGTATAGCTTAGGGCCACACACCCTAGGGGGCCTCATTTTTTGAAATATATTTTTATTTTATCATTTGTTACCCGAATATTTTTAGAGAAGGGCCTCAAATTTCATACAGCTTAGGGCCACAGCAGGTGAAAGTCCGGCCCTGCATTTTGTGAAATTCTACAAAAGTATTTATTCTATATGTCAAATCTTCCCGCGCATTGCACTCTTGTAGTTTAGGAAAGTAATTTCCATTCCAAAAGATAGCTTTTGGCTTGATTTGTAGGAAAGAACTGCAGATGCTGGTTTAATTCGAAGGTAGACATAAAATGCTGGAGTAACTCAGCGGGACAGGCAGCATCTCTGGAGAGAAGGAATGGGTGACGTTTTGGATCGAGACGCTTCTTCAGATTGATGTCAAGGGAGTGGGCGGAAAAGAGATAGAATGTAGTCAGAGACAGTGAATCTGGTGGGAGAACTGGAAAGGGGGAGGGGATGGAGAGAGAGGGAAAGCAAGGGCTGTTTGAAGTTAGAGAAGTCAATGATCATACAGCTGGGGTGTAAGCTACCCAAGTGAAATATGCGGTGCTGTTTCTCCAATTTGCACTGGGCCTCACTCTGACAATGGAGGAGGCCCAGGACAGAAAGGACAGATTTGGAATGGGAGGGGGAGTTAAAGTGCTGAGCAACCAGGAGATCAGGTAGGTTAAGGTAGACCGGCGGAGCTGTTCTGTGAAACAATTGCCGAGCCTGTG
This sequence comes from Raja brachyura, assembly GCA_963514005.1. The sequence continues at coordinate 17,335,112 of OY740811.1, forward strand.
CTTGGTCCCACTGCCTCATCAATTTAATTGGAAATATAGTTATTGAATGAAACCCAGGACTCCTGAATAGCTCAGAAACAGGCACTTTATCCCACCGCCCCAAGATGAACATCGCACATATTGGGAAAGTAGTTGTTAACATGATTAAAAGTTACATTCAGCAATCAATGTTTGGTTTAAAATCATATCAGCAGATGACTTGCTCTCAAAATATGTTCATAATTAATTTAAACTCCAAACCCAGGACCCATGATTTTCCCGAACCCACATAACTCCACCTTCCAAATGTTCTAGCATGCAATACTGAAGACACAGATCAGTGATGTCCCCCATTACATCATGGGCAGTTTTAATGATTAAACTTGTCAAGGAATGCTGTCAGACTATTGAAGCAGTGTTGCAGACAGCATTTAAGAAGTATCTAGAAGTTAAATAGCCTGGGCACAGAAAACTATGGGGTCAAGTGCTGAGTGAGGGGATTAATACACGTGGGTGCCAACTGGTCAGCAGGGACATGATGGGCCGCATGGCCTGTTTCCATGCTGATTGACTCTATCCCTATTTTGAAATGCTTGGCATTCCATTCTTGATTCTGGCTCACTTGTCATGGCTGCACTTTCTAACAAAGATCAGTATTTTGCAGCATTTCTGACCGATTTCCTGGAAGGTGAAGGACTCCAGATACTTTTTGAACTCGCAGTTGCTGCCCTTGGTGTTAGCTAACAAATCACCTGCACGGAATTGACCCATGAGATTCGGAACTCTGCATTTATTCTCAAGGTCAGTGGAACTCGCCTGTAAATGTTCTTATCATCAGATAGCCTGTTCATAGCCACCCTTAATGACGAACTTGGTATCTCCACATTCATGCAATTTTATAGCACCTCATTACTTAACCAATAACCCTCGCTAATATGTCCTTATGAGTATTCAATACAGTACAAAACCATTTGGTATCAAGTTTTTGTTAGACTTTCAGTAACATGATACCAATAAGAATCTACAGTGCTATCTCAACGTTCGGTGTTTCATATAATCAATTTATTTTAAGTTTATTACGATATTTTTCATACTTATTTAAGTTTTCAAGCAAAGCTATAACCTTCATACTATGTAACCCAAGCCCCAGCTTGGATTGTAAAAGTAGTACTATTTAACAAACAATACTAAATATAAGTTATTTCTAGTTACAACGCCTTAAAAAGCTGCAAACATCATGTTTAATTTCAATTTCAAACTTAATTAACTATTAAAAAACCTCATCAGGTATTCTATTAGTTTTGATAAACAGTAGACTTTTATACTTGAGCATGGGTTAAGAAGAGAACATAAACATTACCTTTCTTTTAAAAAGATTCTGAAATCAGCCAAGAATGGTGCTTTAAAAGTCTTTTTGCATGAGATGAAAGAAATAATGGGAACCAAAGAACAGTGAGTTTTCAGCAAACAACCAGATGCTAATTGCCTGTTATCTGAGCCTCAGTTATGCAAGAGAGGTCTGGTGGATATCGTTGCCTGGTACAGTGCCTCTGATATATGTTCCCTTCATATTAGAAATATTATGGAAATGCTTAAGATACTGAGCCTTGATTGTGGGCTATTCCACCTTATAAAGTGCATTTACAAGTGCATGTTGAATTTTTTCTTTAGTTATTTGAAAGTAAAAATGCTAATAATTAATGTTTAACTTTGAATTTAAACAGCATGTGTTATATTGGTGAGTATTCTGTTGCATTGTTCCTAATAAAGTTGAGAACATTCTGTTTTTTAATACAACTTCAATATCATAAATTCCAGAGCATTGCACAGTGAAAGGTCTCTTGTTTCTCGCCCCACATCTATCAACACTTAACGTCGTGTTTCCCTCCTCAGCAGGTTCTTTCCACACCCAAAAGCAAGTCTGTACTTTAATCCTGGTTCTATCCCCACCCAGGAGGGAATGTTGTGTACTCTGCTCCACAAAGTTGTGCCTCACTCTCTGTTCTCCAGCCTCAGCCCTCCAGCTAGAAGGTTTCACGGTCTATCATATGATATCATGCTGAGTGGGGTCATGGGATAAAAGGAGAGGTGTGGCATCTGCCTCATGGTAAACTCTTCATGCTGCTCAGACGTAGTGGTCTTGTCCAACTCCTGCTCCCCACGCCTGGAACATCTAGCAGTGAGGTATTGTCCCTTCTACCTCCCAATGACCACGGTGTGCATCCTACCACAGGCAGACGTTCGGCTAGGAGTGTACGAACTGCATGCCATAGTCAACAAACTCCAAACGGCATATCCCAACATCTTCTGTATCATAGCCGGGGACTTCAACAGGGCTAGGTTGAAGAGGTCAATGCCAAACTACACAGGGTGTCTCTCCTGCAGCATAAAAGGATCAAACACTCGAGACAAACACTCTTTGGGGCGGTACAGAGGCGTAGTGGCAGAGCCACTGCCTGACTGCGCCAGAGACTCGGGTTCGATCCTGAATACAGGTGGTTGTCTGTACGGAGTTTGTACGACCTCCCAGTGACCTGCAAGGGTTGTCTCCCACACTCCCTGCAGGTTGTTTAAGAAGGGACTGCAGATACTGGCAAAATCGAAGGTAGACAAAAATGCTAGAGAAACTCAGCGGGTGAGGCAGCATCTATGGAGCGAAGGAAATAGGCAACGTTTCGGGTCGAGACCCTTCTTCAGACCCAAAACGTGAAACGTCTCAACCCGAAACGTTGCCTAGTTCCTTCGCTCCATAGATGCTGCCTCACCCGCTGAGTTTCTCCAGCATTTTTGTTTACCTTCGATTTTGCCAGCATCTGCAGTTCCTTCTTAAACAACCTGCAGCTGCATGCTATTAGTAGACTGTCCAATGTTGAAGGACTTGGTAAATGAATACACCACAATTGTCACCATCTACATTAGGAAATATATGGAGAAGTGTGTATCCACCAAAATAATCTGAAATGTTCCCTAACCACAAGGCTTGGATGAACCAACAAGCCAATACTGTGGACCAGATCTCACGCATTTAAGTCTGGTTATACAGGGTCATATAAGAAGTCCATGCATCACCTCAGAAGGCTCTTGAGAGAGTGGTCTAAACTGGAGGAACAGAAGGACATTTGGCCACCGTGGCAGGGCTTACACACTATTATTTCCTATAGGATGAAAGCAAGTAGCTGAGACGACAGCAATGGATCACTCGTAGATAAGCACAATACTTTCTTTACATGCTTCAAAAGGGAGACCAACAATGTACGTTCTTGAGCCGCTCAGCTCCTGATAGTACTGTCATCTCAATCTCCTTCATGAGGGTGAACCCTCAGAAATCATCCGCAATCATTGGTGTACTTTGCTGCATTCTTAAAACTTGTGCGGACCAACTGGTTGGAGTTTTTGCGTACATCTTCAACCTCTCATCATGAAGGCATGAGGTCCCCACCTGCTATAAAGGGAAATTTTAGTTTAGTTTAGTTCAGAGATACAGCATGGAAACAGGCCCTTCGGCCCACCGAGTCCATGCTGACCAATGATCACCTGTGCACGAGTTCTATCCTAAACTCTAGAGACAATTAACAGAAGCCAATTAAACTACGTCTTGGGAGTGTGGAAAGAAACTGGAGCACCCAGAAAAAATTAATGTGGCCACAGGGGGAACATACAAACTATCGAGCAGAAAAAAAATCAGGCAGGAAGAAAAACTGAAGTGCTTGAAGAATGTATATCTCCATTGTAACCTCTCAATTGCACATGTGCTTTTGGGGGACATGGATAGGTGGCATTTTGGGTTGGGATCCTTCATCAGACTGAGAGAGAAGGATAACTCCTTCAAGGTTGCCATACATTGAAGAGATTTCACAGTGGAGCAGTAAAATGGAGACGCAAGGAACCGCAGTTGCTGGTTTACAAAAAAAAGTCACAAAGTGCTGGAGTTAATCAATGGGTCAGGCAGCATCTCGGGAGGATATGGATAGGTGATGTTTTGAGTCTTCCACAAACGGAGGTACTCCAGCACTTTGTTGGTAAACCAGCATTTGCAGTTCCTTGTATCTGCAATTACATTTTCTTCATTTTACAGTCAAATTTAAAACAGGAGCATTAAGAAGCTCTGATTGTTTGGTTACATGGGCTTTACTTTCCATTTTCCATTTGGGCAAATAAAAATGAAAATCTCTTGTACCTTGCGGCAGATATAGAGACCGACAGTTTTGAAGTGTGAGTGCCCGAATATTATAACAAACAAGGATGTTGGAGTCCATAAAGTATTATCAGTTCTCTCATGGAAAGAAAAACACAAACAAAACCACATCTGTGACTGTAGTCTTACTTCGTCAGCCTGGAGATTCGAATGGTACCACTTGCAAGCACAAAACAAGTTATGCAACTATGGCATAGACAAATAAATCTAACACATTCATAACATATACACGATACGATACCATAGAACTTTATTTATCCCAGGAGGGAAATTGATCTGCCAACAGTCGTAAAAACAAAAAAACACAAAATACATGAGGCATAAAATGAAAGTGATGAATAGAAAAGATTGGGGGGGTGGGGGGGTGGAAAGATTGGTGGTGGTGGGGAGGGGGGGGGGGTAGTCAGTCTCTGTCTCAGTCTACCCCACAACAGAAGGGGGAGGAGCTGTACAATTTGATAGCCACAGGGAAGAAGGATCCCCTGTGGCGTTCCGTGCTGCATCTTTGTGGAACCAGTCTGTTGCTGAAGGTGGTCCTCAGGTTGACCAGTGTGTCATGGAGGGGGCGAGCTGTATTGTCCAGGATGCTCTGCAGTTTGAGGAGCATCCTCCCCTCCAAGACCTTCTCCCATGAATCCATCTCCGACCCCAAGATGGAGCCAGCCTTCCTGATGAGTTTGTTAATTCTATTGGGCCTTCGCCCTCCTGCCCCATCACACGGCAGCGAAGAAGATGGCACTGGCTACCACCGATTGGTAGAACATCTGCAGCATCTTACTGCAGATGTTGAAGGTGAGGAGCCTTCTCAAAAAGTACAGCCAGCTCTGTCCCTTCTTGTACAGAGCCTCAGCATTCCTGGACCAGTCCAGTTTACTGTCCGGGTACACTCCAAGGTATTTGTACTCCTTGGTAAACTCCCTGGTAATATGATGAGAGCATTCTACATCAAATCAAACTAATAAGATAGGGAATTTCTTTTAAAAATATTTTGTTAGCACTGCCAGGAAAAAAAAGTATATTTCAGCTTTTTAAACTCCATGCTAAAAGTCAAGTGTTTAATTGTCATATGTACGAACAGTGGAACAATGGAATTGTTACTTGCAACAGTTTAACGGCCTCATAAATGCAATACAGACAAGATAAATAATATACATGTTTTTATTATTAAATTAATAACCACAATCCTAGTACCAAAAAAAACTGAATACAGTGCAAACAAAGAGATGGTCCATAGATGTTCATAGTTGCTGAGGTTAGTGTTGTGTAGTGTTCAAGAGCATGATGGTTGTTGGGAAGAGGCTGTTCATATATCTGGTTGTCTCGGTTTTCAGGCTCTTGTATCTACTTACCATTGGAAGGAGCAAAGTTAGAGTGCACTAGGGTGGTGCGGGGCTTGACGATGCTAGCTGCTTGTTTGAGCTGATATCAAAACTTCAAAAAGCAGATTCCTTCAGTGTTGAGGAGGTCAGTACCTGTGAAGGAACAGGCAATCTCTACTCACTCTTTGTAATCTCCTTCATTCCCAGACATTTGAGTTGCTGAACCAGACCGTGATGCAAACAATCCTAATGTACCTGTGAAATTTCAATAGGGTATTTGTTGATATACCAAATATCTGCAGTCTTCTTTGGAAGCAGAGGTGCTGATGAGTTTTCCTTGTGATTGCATCAATGTGGTGGCCCCAGGACAGATCTTCAGAGATTTACTCAGAGAGTGGTAGCGGTGTGGAATGAGCTTCCAGTGGAAGTGGTGGCGGCAGGTTCGTTGGTATCATTTAAAAATAAATTGGATAGGCATATGGATGAGAAGGGTATGGAGGGTTATGGTATGAGTGCAGGCAGGTGGGACTAAGGGAAAAAAGTTGTTCGGCACGGACTTGAAGGGCCGAGATGGCCTGTTTCCGTGCTGTAATTGTTATATGTTATATGGTTATCTATCAAGTCTGCATTCAGCATCGCACTGTTATTTTCAACTTAGTCTAACCAACGCAAAATCATAACAGTAATTATTGAAATGTAAAATTATGATTTAAATAACCCCATTCCTAACAGTAAAATGGAAGATGGTATCTTGGCGTACAATGCCATTAATGTTACTGATGCCTCCACCATCAGTACTCCGTGGGCTTCCATTGTCCAGATATCCAATTGGACCATGGCCACAAGAGCAGGTCAGAGTGCTAGGTGACTTCTGGCATTCCAATACTCTTCCACTATGTTCAAAGCACGTCAAGAATGTAATGGAATTATGATGCACTTACCTGAAGGGCTCCAATTCCACAACTCTGAAGTTCAACATCTAGGATAAGGTAGGCTGATTAATGGCATAGAATCCATATAGACTTGGTTGTTTGGATTCAGAACTGGCTTACACATAGAAGCATAGTGTTATGATGGATGGATGTTAGTCTGGCTGGAGATCTGTGACCAGTGGAACTGTGCTGGGAGCTCTGATGTTTGTGGTAGATATAAAAAGACTGGGATGTGAATGTACATCGATTGGTTAGTAAGCTTGCAGACAACACTAACGTTGGTGGAGTTGCGGACAGTGAAGAAGGTTGTACACAGTGGGACATAGATCAGCCACAGACATGGTTGGACAAATGGCAGTTTAATCGAAGAAAGTGTGAAATGTTTGGGTGGTCGAATGTAAGGCGAATGTATAATAGCATTGATTTACAGAGGGATCCAAGGATCTCTCTTGACAATAGCAACACAAGTAAGGTAGATGCAAGTCATGAAGGCCTATGCTGTGCTTGCCTTTCTAAGTCATTGAGAACAAGAGTCACAAAGTCATGTTGCACTTTTATAGGACATTGGTGAGGTCACATAGAGAGTATTGTGTGCATTGCTGCTACTTTACAGGAAGGATGTAGAGGCTTTGGAGAAAGCGCAGATGAGGTTTACCAGAACGCAGCCTGGGTTAGAGGGTATTATCTATACGGGGAGGTTGAACAATCTTGGATTGCTTTCTCTGGAAGCTGAGAGGAGATCTGATTAAAGTATATAACATTTTGAGAGACATAGATAGGGTAGACAGTCAGACCCTGAATGAAGAGGGCGTAGCTTTGTGAAGGTTTAAAGAATATGTGTGGCGCATATTATTTTTACAGAGAGTGCTGGGTGCCTGGAACATGGCGATGTGGTGATAGTGGAGACAGACAAGATCATGTAATTTAAGGGACTTTTACATGGGCATTGTAAATGCATCTTACAGCTAATGCGGTGAATTGAGGAATGTTGATCACACGTCAGCGTTTAACTTGGCCTCAAAATAACAGTACATGTTTACCAGCTTCAGATTTGAAAAGAAATGGATGAATATACTGTAATTTTCTCTGCCAGGTCTCCCTTGCTGTTTAGAGTTCCCAAGGTTTGCAGCTTGGAGAAGTATTTCATCATTGCAGCAGCTATTAATATTACAGTGGGAAAATGTCAAAGGATTCTGCTGCGATGCTAACATGTTCCCAGGTGCTTAATAAAACAAGTGCAAAACAACACATTCCCAATTTTACCCAACACCTGTTACCTGATGTTGTTAATTAACTGCTCACTTCTTCACAAATCCATACTGATTTTCCTCTTCACAACAAACCAAATCAACAGTTCCTGGGCTACACATCGAAACAGTATTTAACAGTGTAGATGAATATGCAACATATTTCTCCAGTATTTTCAAAAAGTGCAGAACAAAAGGCAAATTGAGTTTAATTCAGATAAATGTGAGGTGTTATATTTGCAAACTTACATCAGAGTAGAACCATGAAGGAGAATGGTCGGGCCCTGGGGAATGTGGTAGAGCAGAGGGATTTAGGAGTACAAGTACATAGTTCCCTGAAAGTGGTGTCACAGGTAGATGAGATGGTAAAGCTTTTGGCATGCTTGTTTTCATTAGTCAGAGTATTGAATATTGAAGTTAGGACATTATCACAAGGTCATAAGATCAAAAGTGCTAGAAGCAGAATTAGGCCATTTGGCCCATCAAGTCTACTTGATGTTAGCTTTCATAGCAAAAGGATTTGAGTATAGGAGCAGGGAGGTTCTACTTCAGTTGTATAGGGTCTTGGTGAGACCACACCTGGAGTATTGCATACAGTTCTGGTCTCCAAATCTGAGGAAGGACATTATTGCCATAGAGGGAGTGCAGAGAAGGTTCACCAGACTGATTCCTGGGATGTCAGGACTGTCTTATGAACAAAGACTTCATAGACTCGGTTTATACTCTCTAGAATTTAGGAGATTGAGAGGGGATCTTATAGAAACTTACAAAATTGGGATTGCTCCCGATGTTGGGGAGGTCCAGGACAAGGGGTCACAGCTTAAGGATAAGGGGGAAATCCTTTAGGACCGAGATGAGAAGGACTTTTTTCACACAGAGAGTGGTGGGTCTCTCGAACTCTCTGCCACAGAGGGTAGCTGAGGCCAGTTCATTGGCTATATTTAAGAGGGAGTTAGATGTGGCCCTTGTGGCTAAGGGGATCAGAGGGTATGGAGAGAAGGCAGGTACAGGATACTGAGTTGGATGATCAGCCATGATCATATTGAATGGCGGTGCAGGCTCGAAGGGCCGAATGGCCTCCTCCTGCACCTAATTTCTATGTTTCTATGTTTACTCCGCCATTCAATCATGGCGGATCTATCTCTCCCTCCTAATCCCATTCTCCTGCCTTCTCCCCATAACCTTTAATACCCGTACTAATCAAGAATCTATCTCTGCCTTAAATATATCCACTGACTTGTCCTGCACAGCTTTCTATGGCAAATAATTCCACAGATCCACCACCCTCTGACTAAAGAAATTCCTCCTCAACCTCTTCCTAAAAGAACATAATTTAATTCTGAGGCCAGGACCTCTAGTCCTAGACTCTCCCACTAGTGGAAACATCATCTCCACATCCACTCTATCCAAGCCTTTCACTATTCTGTACATTTCAATGAGATCCCCCCTCATTATTCTAAATTCCAGCAGGTACAAGCTCAATGCCGTCAAACGCTCATTATACATTAACCCACTCATTCCTGGGATCATTCTTGTAAACCTCCTCTGGACCCTCTCCAGAGCCAGCACATCCTTCCTCAGATATGGTGCCCAAAATTGCACACAATATTGCAAATGCAGCCGGACCAGCGCCTTATAGAGCCTCAGCATTACATCTCTGTTTTTATCTACAAGTCCTCTCAAAATAAATGGCAGTATTGGTGTTTGCTTTTTTTACTACCGATTCGACTTGCAGATTAACTTTTTGCAAAATCCTGCACCAGCACTCCCAAATGCCTTTGCACCTCCAATTTCTGGATTCTCTTCTCATTTAGAAAATAATTTATGCCTTTGTTCCTGTATTAGTTGTAATTGGGAACAATAGCTGGATGTTGGTGAGGCCACACTTGGAGTACTGTGTTCAGGTTTGGTCACCCTGCTATGGGAAATATGCTATTAACCTGGAAAGAGTGCAGAGAAGACTTCTGAGAATGTTGCCAGGATTCAAGGGCTTAAACTATAGGGCAAGAATGGGCGGGCTAGGTTTTTATCCCTTTGAATGCCGGAGGCTGAGGGGTGATCTGATGGAGGTGTCATCAAATCTCTAGGGGAATAGAGACGGGGATGCACATAGTCTTTTTTCAGGGTAGGTGAATCCAGAACTATATATAAACCATATAATAACCATATAACAATTACCGCACGGAAACAGCCCTTCCAGTCCGTGCCAACCATTTATTTTCCCCTAGTCCCATCTACCTGCACTCAGACCATACCCCTCCTTTCCCTGCCCATCCATATACCTATCCACTTTACTTTTAAATGTTAAAATCAATCCTGCCTCCACCACTTCTGCTGGAAGATCATTCCACACAGTCACCACTCTCTGAGTAAAGAAGTTCCCCCTCATGTTACCCCTAAACTTCTGTTCCAAAGGAACTAGAGGGCATAGATTTAAGGTCAGAGAGGAAATTTTAATAGGAAACTGAGGGACAATGTTTTCCACACTGAGAGTAGTCTGTATTTGGAATAAAGGAAGGAAGTTGCTAATGCCGTGGAAATAACATTTAAAAGACAAGTAGATTGGAATATGAATAGGAAAATGTTCATAGGGATATTGGACAAGTATGGGTGAATGTGACTAGCTTAGATAGGACATGTTGATTTGCCTGCAGGAGACTCACCAAAAGGCCTGTTTCCATGCTGTACGATACTATGACTCTCATGAAGAGCATTTTTATTTTTTGTTGTGAACAAAGCAATCACTGCAAGCAAAATCCAGATAGCCAAAAATTAATTTCATGCCTGGGATCATTAAAAAAAAAATTAACATGGAGAAGTTTGAATGTTGCATTTTGGCGAGTTAAACTGGGGTTTGATATAGAGTAAATAACAAGTCCCTGGAGAGTGTTGTGGAATGGAGAGACCTCAGGTTACAGGTACACAGTTCCCTGAAAGTGGTGGCACAAGCGGCCAGGGTAGTGGTGACTGTGTGTGTGGCATGTGTACCTTCAATTGAGTTGAATGGAATTGAATTGAAGCAAATTGACTAAAGGCATTGGGACACCATTTCATGGCTGTACTAGCCGTTAGTGGAACCACTCAGGGTATTGTGCGTATGGTACCTTTAGGACGGATATTATTAAGCTGGAAGGGGTGCAGAAAAGATTCACGAGGATGCCACCAGAACTGGAGGTGCTGATTTCTCAGGATAGTTGGGAAGGCTGGGCCAAGGAATGGAAATGTGTAATTTAACTCAAATATGTGAGGTGTTATACCTTGGTATATCAAACCAGGGCAGGACGTACACTGAGTCCTGGCGACTGCTGCAGAATAGAGAGATTTGGGAGTCAGATACATGGTTCCCTAAAAGTGGCAAGTCAGGTGGACTGTGTGGTGAAGAAGATATTTGGCACTCTTGCCGTCATTGGGAAGGGAATTGCACAATGCTTGGGATATCATGATGCAGCTGTACAAGCCATTGTTGAGACATGCTTGAAGTGCTGTGTGCAGTTCTGGTCGCCCATCTACACAAAAGATGTTATTTAGCTGGAAAGGATGCAAAATAGATTCTCCAGGATATTACCTGTACTTGTGTTATAGGAAGCGGTTGGATCGGTTGGAACATTTTTCTTTGGGAGAGCAGGAGGCCGAGGGGTTACTTTATTGAGGTGTACAAGATAACGGAGGGCAAGGATAAAGTGAATACTCGCAGTCTTTCCTCAGTGTAGAGAATTCTAAAATGAGAGCGCGTAGGGTTACGATGAGAGATTTAAGAGCGATCTCAGGGGCAACTTCTTCACAATTTTGTCTTTTAAAAGATATTTGGATAGATATATGGATTAGAGGTGTGTGGGCCAAATGCTGGAAAATGGTATCAGTCCAGTGTGCCTTCTTGGCCAGTATGGACAGGGTGAGCTGAAGGTGCAGATTCTATGCGGCACCGCTTTCTAACTGGCGCTGTGCCTCAGAGCCAGTCTTGGTGCCACTGACCTGGTTGCTATTTTTCCTCCATGTTATAAAGTAAAGAGACACTGTGAGCGGAACAATATCCCAGCTTGCAAGGTACACAAAATTGCTGGAGAAACTCAGCGGGTGCAGCAGCATCTACGGAGCGAAGGAAATGGGCAACGTTTCGGGCCGAAACGCTTCTTCAGAATTCCAGCATCTGCAGTTCCTTCTTAAACACTAAGTCAAAGTAGAAGTAGAACTTTTGTAAGGAAGGCAGCATTACCTGAGCTGTATTCAGTTTCCCCCAGAATATCATCATCCCCAAAGCATCCAAAATGTTATCGTCTTTTGGAGGAAAATAGCCCAGAGGGGATTCCTGCACACACTGTCTACTCCCTTAACCTTTCCTGGTGGACACCCAGCTACATCTTGCTTGCACCTTCATCCAAGTCATTGAAATAAATGATACAATGTGAAAGCCCCAGCGCTGATGGCTGTGGCACATTGCTCGTTACATCCCATTAGCAAGAACGATACATTTAGGCTGAGTCTCCTTTACCTGCTAATTAGCCTAAGTTCTCTCCATGCCAAAATATTGCCATCTACACCACATGCTTTTATTTTCTTCATCACCCTTTGATGCAGCAAATTTATGAAATGCCTTCTGAGAAAGCTGCGTCTATTAACTACATCCATTGGCTTCCTGGAAAGGCAATCATGTTCATAAGTTCATAAGTGATAGGAGCAGAATTAGGCCATTCAGCCCATCAAGTCTACTCCATCGTTCAATCATAGCTGTTCTATCTCTCCTTCCTAACCCCATTTTCCTACCTTCTCCCCATAACCCCTGTCACCCGTACTAATTAAGAATATGTCTATCTCTGCCTTAAAAATACCCATTGACTTTGCCTCCACAGTATTTTGTGGCAATGACAACCACAGATTCACCACCCTCTGACACTGAAATTCCTCCTCATCTCTTTCCCAAAGAAACATCCTTTTATTCTGAGGCTATGACCTCTGGTTGTGGACTCCCCCACTAGTGGAAAAATCCTCTCCGCATCCACTCTACCCGGGCCTTGCTCGAAATTATGGCAATTTCCAAATGCAGCAGCTACACCATTAGGCCTATGTTGTTGGGGATAACCACAAGTGAGACTGTGGTCAGCACGTTTCTGAACAAAACATCTGATTTTGCTCTTCAAGAACACTACTGAACAGAACAATTAAATGTCCTAACTAGAAAAAAGTTTATCTGGTCATGTAACCCAAAAGCCCACGTAACATCCTGCTGAATCTCTTTTCTACCCTTTCCTGCTTAAACACATCATTTCTTAAAACTGGGTGACTCGTTGAATTCATCCGGCACTTTATATTTTTGGTCTTCGCTCAAACTGCTGGGTATCTATACTGTTAAATCCACTCCCATTGATTTCCATGTGGCCAATGTGAAATCAGATGTTACTATAGGTTTAATTCTAATCATTCACTCTTCTTTTTTTAATAATAGAAAGAAATAATAAAAGAAATTAAAATAATAATAAAAATAGAAAATCAATAATATGAGTGGAGTTTTAAACATTCTATTCTACATTGGAGATATATCAGTGATCTATTATATATAATTCTTCATCCATTCCCCGTCCAGGTTTCAGTCAGGCCCTCGAACCGAGCCCATTTGTCCCTTTAGATAATCAATAAATGGAGACCATGTTCCTCTAAACTGATCTAGCCTGTCCGAGAGGACAAGTCTTAATCTTTCCAAATGAAGTGTCTCCGACATTTCTGTAATCCACATTTTAATAGTGGGGTTGGTAGGACCTTTCCAAAATTTTAGTATTAATTTTTTACCAATTATTAAACTATAATCGATAAAAATTCGTTGTTTTGTTGTTAGTGATTGATCAGTTTCTAATATACCTAATATAATTAATTTAGAATCTGGATATAGATTTGTATTAACTACCTTTGAAATTATCTTAAAAATTTCTGACCAAAAATTAGTAATTTTAATACATTTGGTAAATGAAGATTCACTCTAATCATTCAGTCTTCTGACCTCTCTATTATTGAGGTTACCAACAAATATGACACCATCCACCTAAATTGGAAACCCTCACACTATCTTTAATCAGATGTTACTGGACTCGATCCTGCACTATACACCATTGCCTTTATCCTGTGTCTGTATACTGGGGACATGTCTAATCATTTCATTGACAGGATAGCACGCAACAAAAAGCTTTTCACTGTACCTCGTTACATGTGACAATAAACTAAAGTAAACTAAACTTATGTGAACATTTCAAGAACGTCATAAAGAAAGAGGGAGAGACAAGAAGGTTTCGGGAGGGAATTCCACCGCTTAGGTTCCCAGCACCTGAAGACAGAGCCGGCAGTGGTGCAACAAAGAACGAAGGTGATCGGAACAGGAGAGAGGCAGCATTGCTGGTGGTTGTTTTACCAGGTATACAGGGTACAAGGACTCTTTGTGGCTCCTGCCCTCTGCTGGAGAGTCCTGTCAGTCCTGCCTGCTCATTCCCCCTGTCTCCCAGTTCAGAATTGAGAAATATGTACAAAGGAAATTTTTTACATTTTGAAAAATAAGAATTTTGTTTCTACTAAAAGCACCACAAAACCACAACATTACAAGTTTCTTAAAAGCATCGCAGAACCTTTGCTGAGAGCAGGCAAGGAGTCTACTGATGCTGTTGGGGACATCTACCCCATCCACTGAACATGGGCTGGATGAGGAAATAGTTGTAGTTGGTCAAGTGGTCAGGCAAATTAAGGGAGGCCTGAAAAATGACCTTGTCCTAAAATGTCACCTATCCATGTTCTTCAGTGATGCTGCCTGACCCGTTGTGTCACTCCAGCACTTATCTATTATCACCCCTGCCACCCATGTTCGACCCCATCACTGCCCTTGGTCAATCCCCACTTCCCACGTTTGCTCCCACTCAGGCTTGATCCCGTCATCCCGTATACAAAAACAGGAATGGAATGCTGAAAGCCCTGTCCCACGGTACGAATTCATTCCAAGAGCTCCCCCGAGTTTGCCCTAATTTGAACTCGGAGATTTACGGTAATGGCCGCTTGTCGGTACTCGCGGCTCTCGTGGACAATTTTCAACATGTTGAAAAATGTTCACGAGTCTTCCCGTGCTTACCTGCCGTTAGCGAGTCATCCCGAGTACCTGCCGTTAGCGTTACGAGCCGCTAAGAGATGTCCCCGAGCTCCGACGTACCCGCTACGTTCATTCTGCGTGCTTACCACGAGTTTGATTTTTTTTAAACTCGGGAGAGCTCTTGGAATGAACTCGTACCGTGGGCCAGGGCTATGAGGCTCTATAAGGCGCTGGTAAGACCGCATTTCGAATGTTGTGATCAATTTTGGGCACCATATCTTAGGGAGGATGTGCTGGCTCTGGAGAGGGTTCAGAGGGGGTTTACAAGAATGTACTTGCTGCAGTTTAAAAGAATGAGGGGGGCCTCATTGAAACATACAGAACAGAGAAAGGCTTGGATAGAGTGGATGTGGAGGGGATGTTTCCACTAGTGGGAGAATCTAGGAATAGAGGTGGAAGCCTGAGAATTAAAGGACATTCTTTTAGGAAGAAGATGAGAATAAATTTCTTTAGTCGGAGGGTGGTGAATCTGTCGAATTCCTTGCCACAGAAGGCTGTAGAGGCCAAGTCAGTGGATATTTTTAAGGCAGAGGTAGTACAGGTGTCAGAGGTTATTGGAGAAGGCACGAGAATGGGGTTATGAGGGAAAGTTAGATCGATCATGATTGAATGGCGGAGTAGACTACATGGGCAGAATGGCCTAATTCTACTTCTATCACCTATGACCTTATGATCCCATCATCCTCCATTTCCCCTGCTTCCAGCACCGCTTTCCCAACATGCTTAACTTTGCGTGAGCTTGATAACTTGCCACGTGCAGATCATTCCCTCACTCCTCACACTCATCGAGATGGAGACATTGCATATATATATATATTCAAGTGGAGATTAATAGTGAGATTAAACGAGAACTTACCAGTTCGAAGTTTGATCTTTATTTTATGAGGAGTTACGATGAAGGATTACGTGAAGAAGCCCCGCCTGGCGCTGGATCGGCATACTTCAAAGCAGTGGCATGAAAAACACAGAACCAATAGCCGAAGTAAAATAGTAAGGCTCAAAATAGACTAGAACTACCAGATGATCATTTACATTATGAGGGTTGGGAGTGGAGGGCACGTAATCCCTCATCTTAACTCCTCATAAAATAAAGATCAAACTTCGAACTGGTAAGTTCTCGTTTAATCTCACTATTTTACTTCGGAGTCACGTGAGTGACTACGTGAAGATTTTGAAGCTCTGTGTTTTTTACGTCGTAAATTCATTTCATACGACTCTCTGTTTAGTCAAAACAGTAGTGAGTAAATAGTATTTTAGGACATTGTTACAATTTATGTAATAAGTCCTTTAATCATAAAAAGAACAACTTTTTAATAATAACCCCTCTATCTCAGGGGAAAATTACAAAATAAATTGATAAATGATGTCAATGGTAACATAAATCGATAATATAAATCGATAATATAAAACAAAGCAAGCATTAAAGAGAACCTAGTACTGTGTGTCCAAATCCTGGCACCGTGACAACAGGTTTATTGTAGAACCTTTGAAAAATCTCTTCTCTAGACCACCCTGCGGCCTCTAAAATTTTATCGAGTGGTACGTCCTGTACCTTCGCCACGGACGTAGCTGCCGCCCTAGTGGAGTGAGATTTAAACACATCAGTGTCTATTCTTGCTAGACACAAACCTGTTTTAACCATCTAGAAATGGTTTGAACTGAACCTTTTGTATGTGGCTTTTTGTGTATTATCAATAACGCTTCTCAGAACCTCTGAGATTTTGGTTACCTCAATGTATTGAGTTAAATGCTTAACTACACACAATGTTTCATCAATAGGATATGTTTTAAACATTACCTTCATTCCAGTTCTTCCTGGTCTGCTTTGTTTGATCAAGTCATAAACATAAAACATAATGTTATTTGTAGTCACATGCATGCAATCCAACCGTTACAATTGCAAAGCTTGTACTCTTTGAGCTGATACCAATGCCATTAACATTACCACCTTGAATGTTAATTTCTGCAAAGACATTGAATTAATTGGAGTCCATTGTTTAAGCAAAGTGAGAACAATGCTAACATCCCAAATTTCTGTATATCTGGGCTTGGGAGGATTTGATTGAAAATTCCTTTCATGAATCGGGATACTAATGGGTGAGACCCAACTGAATCCCGATCCGAAATTTGTCCTAAATAGGATGACAATGCACTACGAGCACAATTAATAGTAAGATTAAACGAGAACTTACCAGTTTGAAGTTTGATCTTTATTTTATGAGGAGTTGCGATGAGGGATTTCGTGAAGAACCCGCCAGCACGCATGCGCGACATACTTCAAAGCCGCGGTGTGGAATCACAGAAAAACCAAGCCAAGAAATGACTTGTTATAGTAAGATTAAAGAGACTCTAGTTACCAGTTGACTTTATGATCGAGGGTTGGGAGCGGAGGGCACGAAATCCCTCATCGCAACTCCTCATAAAATAAAGATCAAACTTCAAACTGGTAAGTTCTCGTTTAATCTTACTATTTCATTTCGGAGTCACGTGAGTGACTTCGTGAAGACTTCAAAGCTTCTGTGATTTCACGCCCTGGACAACGTCCATGCTATCACACACGCTACTGAAAAGGTGGACAGCAGTAATCAATTTCCGTCACTGTTTCTCTGAAAAATAATAATATTTATTAATAACAACAAGAAAGGACCCCTCACTGAGGGGGAACTGTATGTTCTCGGCCTGCATCCAGCACGGCTCCTGCGAACATTCCAGGTACGGTGACGGGTTTATTGTAAAACCGTTGAAAAGTGGCTTCACTGGCCCATCCCGCTGTGGCAAGTATCTGGTCCATGGGCACCTCCATGGCCTTTGCCGCCGATGTTGATGCTGCCCTGGTGGAATGGGATTTAAAAACATCAGTGTCAATACCTGCTTTGTTCAAGACGATCCTGAGCCATCGGGATATCGTCTGCACCGTCACTCTATGGTGAGGTTTTTTATGACTGATGAACAGGTATTGCTCCATTCCCCTTATTTTCCTCGTCACTTTGATATAGTGGCGGATATGGGTGGCTATGCATAGCCTAGCATCAGCGGGGTATGCTGGAAACTCCAGCTGCAGCCCTGTAAATCCAGGTCTATGCTGCTTGAGCAATTCATCAATGAAGAAAGTGACCCGTTCAGGGGTAGAGATCATTCTGTCGATCTTGGCCTTGTGAAGCGTTTGCACCCTTTGTGCTGAAGTAAGTGCCATCAACATCACCACCTTCAGGGTGAGTTTGTCCAATTCGAGCCCCGTCATGGGTGACCATGTTCTCAGCAGGGTCAGCACTTTGCCAATATCCCATGTGACGTTGTAACGGGGCCTCGGCGGGTTGGAATTAAATATCCCCCGCATAAGTTTGGAGACCAATTTATTGGATCCTACCTCAATATTGAGGTAGGACGAGAGCGCACTCCTGGCGCTATTGATGGCACTATAGCTGAGATGTTGATCATGGTGTAGCCCCGCAAGAAATTCCAGCACATCTGTGATGGAGACGGAGTCATATGCAACGTCCATGCGGCCACAATAGGATTCCCATTTCCTGATGTACGATAAGTACTGCCGTCTTGAGGACTCCCTGCATGATGCTCCCATGGTATCCATTGTCCTTGAAGATAGACCATACTGAAGTAGTGGCCTGTTCAGATCCTGCAAGCCAATAGATTCAAATGACTATGGCAGGGGTGTGGTTCCCCTGTGGCAGGGTTCGTCACCAATTGTGGGCAACCCTCCAAGAGGACCCATGGTTGACTTATCATTCCAAGGACCACCGGATACCATGATTGCGTAGGCCAGTCGGGTATAATGAGGATGCCCTTGGCAGCATCGAGCTGGATTTTCCGCAATACCCGACTGATGAGGCAGAATGGAGGAAAGGCATAGAAGAACCATTTCCCCCAGTCTAGCGAGAATGCGTCCATCGCCATTGCCCCAGGATCTGGCTCCCATGATACGTATGTTGGTACCTGATGGTTCAACCGTGACGCAAAAAGGTCAATATCCGGTTTACCAAATTTGGCTGTAATTTTGGTGAATATTTGGGGGTTCAACATCCACTCGATGTTGTCATTGAACTTCCGTGACCTGGTGTCCGCCACTGTATTGAGCTCACCTGGCAAGTAGGTAGCTGAGATCCAAATATTCCGTTGAATACACCAGAGCCAAATTGTGTTTGCCAATTCATTGCATGAAATTGACCTGGTACCGCCCATATGATTCAGATAAGCCACCGCAGTGGTATTGTCTATTTGGAGACGGACATGAGTGTTAGTCATGTTTGAACAATAGGCTCTTAGTCCGTGGAATGCTCCTAGCATCTCCAAATAGTTTATCCCTTGTGCTAACAACAAAGTAGCTTCACGTGAATCCCATCTACCTCCACAACTGTTATTGTTGTCCGTAGCTCCCCAGCCATGGGAGCTTGCATCTGTTTGCAAGTATACCATTGGACGAGGCACAATGATGGGTTTAAAAGAGTTATGGATATTGCCAATCCACCATAGTAACTCAAGTTTTGCCTTAACCGGCAATTGCATGGGTCTATCATAATGTCCAGCATTTAGTTTTAATGCTGTTATTTTTGACCTTTGTAAATTCTGATAGTGTAAAGGTCCATATTGAGCAGCTGGAAATACTGCTACAATTTTGCCAATTACCCTGGCAGTTAATCTGATAGACGGTATACTGGCGCAGACCAGGTTCTTGCATGCTTGAAACACATCACCAATTTTGTTAGTTGGGATGGTGGTGATCATGCGATTGGAGTCTATTGTGAACCCCAAGTAGTCCATGATCTGTGCGGGGAGGAACTTTGATTTGTCTGGATGGATTATAAACCCCATTTGTTGAAAAATTTCCACTGTGGCTGAAACCGCCAACTCTGCGGATTCCAGAGTGTGCCCAATTATCAGAATGTCATCCAAATAGGCCATGACCGTATGATTTTGTCTCCGCAGTGTAGATAACACTGGCTTGAGTAGTTTGGTGAACAGTCTGGGGGCTGTAGTAAGCCCATTGGGCAATGCTTTGTATTGCCAAAGCTGATCCATCCAGGTAAACTTCAAGAACTTCCTATGATGTTTCCGAATGGATACTGAATAGTATGCATCTTTTAAATCAATGCATGCCATGAAGCAGCCCTCCGAAATCAAAGATTTGGCTGTTTCAAATGTGTCCATTTTGAAATGGGTGTATTTTACAAAGGTATTCAAGTGAGTTAAATCTATAATGACCCGGCATCCACCGTCTTTTTTAGTTTTAGTAAATATATTAGACACAAATTCAACTGGTTCATGTGTGGTTCGTTCTATCACACCTTTGTCTTGTAAACTCAAGATTTCAGCATAGCCTTCTGCCAATTCTTTTTTGGAAAGTGCAAATTTGCGATTCGGCATATGCTGGGGTGGAGGCAATTGGCCATGAATAAACTCAATTTCATAACCCTGAATACTTTGCAAGATAAACTCATCTGAAGTGATGGTTTCCCAAGCCTCCTTAAATCCCCGTAATCTGCCCCCAATTCGTGAGGTTAGACATGCAAGTGCATGGAACCCAGACCCCCTTACCTTCATGGTTATCGGCGGTCCCTGGGATTTTTGGTGGGACGTGGAGGCGCTGGGTTTCGTGGTTGGTGCGGAATCCGCATCTTCCATGCTGGCCGCTGAGGGCCTAGTCCTAAAAAAAGGCCTGGGCTGATGAGGCTGTTGATATTGAGGAGGTGCCGGAACGTAGGTCCTTGTTGGCCTATCGGTCTGACCTCGTGGCCTGAAGTAAGGTGTCTTCTTGGCCGAAGGTCTGGCCACAAAATGTGGTCTCATCAGACCTATGGTTTTCGCATGGTCATCGAGCTCTTTGACCTGCTTTGGGAGGTCTTCCCCGAACAGCTGTCTAGGTGGGGGGGGGTAGGAGGTGCTCTGCATAGTCCCGCAAATTTGGGATTTAAGGAAGGTTTGATAATGCTCTTCCGGAAAGCGTTGATCTCGTACTGCGTATTGCAGAGTAGAGCTAGAGCATCCTCCTGTTCGGTGCTTAGATCAACCCCATCTACCGACTTTGCAAAAGCGGTGATCCCAGACGTAAGCAGTTTTAAAATCCTCTGCAGTTTCACTTCCTGCGCTCTGATGCCCGGGCTGATATTACCCCAGATTGGCATGTTCACAATCGGCACGTGGAGTGAATTGCAGTTCCCTGGAGCCTTGTGTCTCTCCATGGCCTTCGCAAGGACCTCCTCCTGCAATTGATGGTTAGTAAGATAATCTATGGTTGCGGCCAGTTTGATGTTGAGGGGTAGTCCTGACGATACGGGTAACCCGAATTTGGCTGCCACATCCAGCAGATCTTCCTGAGGGACCTCAGGTGCTGCTGGGGCATGTACCAGGATATCCTCCTCATCTGGTCTTATGTTGTCCATAGATGGGGACGGGGATATATCCATGAGTCCCCTGGAGCTGTGTGTGTCCTGTTTCTGATTGAGTAGAACTTGCTCCAATATCCTCTCCATACGATCCAAGCGCCCTTCATCGGGCGGGTGTGGGAGGTAAGAGGCCTCGTGCCCGAAGGAACTCCTGAGGCTTCGATCATCAGTCCGTACCTCGTCGAGGTAATATCGGTACTGTGATGATGTGTCGCTACCAGCCGCCTCGGCGAAGCTGAGCGATTCCCGCGCGGACCTGCTCGAGCGCCTCCTCTTCGCTGAGCTGGACCCGGCTGCCTCAAAGGGCATGGGTGGGGAGAGGTCGGCACCTGACGCCGCAGCGTGGTGACCCGACGTCCGCACGGGCTTGCCGACTGTCCTAAATCTGGACCCAGACGGCGTACGGTCCCGACCTGCCCCCAGCGGGGGAAGCGGTGACCTAGGCGAGGCTCCACCCTTGTGACTCCTCCTGGTCCCCCTGGGTGGTGAGTCGACACTGGCCCTCCTTGGTCTGCCAGTGGACTCGGGCCTGCCTGATTCACCAGACCACTTCCTAGTGGCTCCTGGTGAGACCTCAACCCGCGAAGGGCTAGGTAGTGGAATTGTATCCCTGCCTCCTTCAAGAGGGCTCAGGGAGAAGGGCCGTGCATCAGCACGCGAATCCCTCTTGCTCGTCTCTGCGAACGACCCAGTGGGTGAGAGAGAGATGGAGTCAGGATGCACCTGCTCCGGCGCTGTACCGACTGATTGTTCTGCAGGTACCCCGCTAGGGCATAGCTGCGTCGGTAAACCGGGTCCTGTGAATACAGGGCTCCCCGGCTTGCGCGCCTTTTTCCCGGCCCGTCCTCCTGCCGTGGAGGGGGGCTCCGGGTTGGGTTGCCGACAACTCCTTGCAGAAGTTTTACGGCCTTTACTTTTCCTACTGTCCATGTCTCTGTGGAAGAAAACACAATTATTCACACAGAACAACCAACTCAAGGTTGTTAGTACTTACCTGAGTGGCCCTTGTGAAGGGCTGGTGATGAGCCGCGCTCCTCTCCAGCCGTCGACTGCAATGCGAGCGACGATATGTCGCGCATGCGTGCTGGCGGGTTCTTCACGAAGTCACTCACGTGACTCCGAAATGAAATGGCACTATAACTCAAATGCTCATCAAAGTGTAACCCAGCAAGGAACTGCAATACATTTGAAATGTTTGCAGTATGATAAGATATCTTTGACTGTGTACAAAAACTTCCCATTTCCTTATATGCGACATATATTGTTTTAGTGCTATTCCTCCAAGCTGCAACTATAACATCCATGGTCCTGTCCGACAGTTCAAACTCTTGCAGTGGTCTGGTCAGAACCTGCAGAATAACAAATTTATATGATCATGCAATGGATGAATTTCTTTTGTTACTGGTTGTGTCAACAGATTGTCGCAACTGGGAATTGTCATACATGGTTCAATATCATTTTAGCATCAATGGGAACCATGACTGCGTGGGCCAATTTGGCACCACCAAATGCCTTTGGCAGCGTCTTGCGCTATTTTCTTGAGACATTGCCCAATGAGACAGAATGTGGAAAAGCATAAAATGGAAAAGCAAATGGTATGTTAGCATTGCAAATGGTATGTTAGCATTCATAGCGAAAGGATTTGAGTATAGGAGCAGGGAGGTTCTACTGCAGTTGTACAGGGTTTTGGTGAGGCCACACCTGGAGTACTGCGTACAGTTTTGGTCTCCAAATCTGAGGAAAGACATCCTTGCCATAGAGGGGGTACAGAGAAGATTCACCAGACTGATTCCTGGGATGTCAGGACTTTCATATGAGGAAAGATTGGATAGACTCGGTTTGTACTCGATGGAATTTAGAAGATTGAGGGGGGATCTTATAGAAACCTACAAAATTCTTAAGGGGTTGGACAAGCTAGATGCTGGAAGATTGTTCCCGATGTTGGGGGAGTCCAGAACAAGGGGTCACAGTCTAAGGATAAGGGGGAATTCCTTTAGGACCGAAATGAGGAAAACATTCTTTACACAGAGAGTGGTGAGTCTCTGGAATTCTCTGCCACAGAAGGTAGTTGAGGCCAGTTCATTGGCTATATTTAAGAGGGCGTTAGATGTGGCACTTGTGGCTAAAGGGATCAGGGGGTATGGAGAGAAGGCAGGTACGGGATACTGAGTTGGATGATCAGCCATGATCACATTGAATGGCGGTGCAGGCTCGAAGGGCCGAATGGCCTACTCCTGCACCTATTTTCTATGTTTCTATGTTTCTAAAAGAACGTATTCCCCAGTGTAGCGAGAAAGCATCCACCGCTACTGCCCCTGGATCGTGTTCCCCAAGACACGTATTTGGGCAATTGGTGATTCAATCTAGATGCAAACATATCAATGTCCGGTACTCCATACCGACTGACAATATTTTTGAAAATTTGTGGATTTAACATCCATTCTGTATTGTCTTTAAATATTCGTGATCTTTTGTCTGCCACAACATTGTCTCTCCCCGGGAGATAAATAGCTGAAACCAAATATTTTGTTTTTTTGTTTTTTTGCCATCACCATTGCCACATCTGGTTTACCAGATGATCACATGATATTGACCTGACACCACCCATGTGATTGATATATGCCACAGCTGTGGTATTATCTATTTGTACTTGACATGCAAATCTTTTAATGAAGAGCAATAAGCTTTTAATCCATAAAATGCTCCCAGTAGCTCCAAATAATTAATACCATATGTTTGGAGCAATAAATTCTCTTGGACAGCCCATCTGCCTCCACAGCTGGTCTCATTATCCGTAGCCCCCCATCCGAGAGAACTTGCGTCAGTTTGCAAAAACACTACTGGCTGATGAACTAAAATGTTCTTAGCAGCTTGTGGAACATTCTCAATCCACCAATGTAATTCTGATAAAGCTTCCTTAGGCAATTGCATTGGCCTATCAAATGGCTTGCTCGCTGAATAAGCGCTTGAGTTTTTGCCCTTTGAAGAGTTTGGTAATGTAGACGACCAAACTCTACTGCTGGAAATGCTGCTGCCAATTTACCAATAACCTTGGCAACCTCTCGGATGGAGGGATAAGGTTTGTTAATCAGGTCTTGACACACATTTGTCAAATCCAACACCTTATCCATTGGTAAAGTTACCAACATGGTAACTGAGTTAATCACAAACCCCAGATATTCAATGGTTTGGGATTGCTGTAACTTAGATTTGTTGGATGGATCAGGAACCCAACTACTCAAACAAACTTGTAGTTGCTGAGACCAATTTGCCAGCTGACTCCTGATTAGCATTGACAATTAAATGTCATCTAGATAAGCCATAACGATGTGTTTTTGTGCCCTTAGCAGTGCAAATGCTGGCTTAATCCTTTAGGCAAAGCTTTGTAGTGCCACAGCTGTCCCATCCATAAACTTTAATTACCTGCGAAATTATGGTGAATTGGGACCGGAAATATGCATCCTTCAATCTATTGTAGCCATATAACAACCTGTTGATACCAGCTGCATTGCAGTGTTGAATGTGTCCATTTTAAAAATGTTTATACTGGACAATGCATTTAATTGTGTGAGATCTAAAATGATTCTACAACCCCATCTTTCTTCGGTCTGGGGAAAAAAATTTATACAATTGTTGTGGATCCTTTCCTGTTTTCTCAATAACTCCTTTCTCACACAAATTCTTAACCTCTTTGTCAATTTGAATTCTTTCAAGACTGCAAACATGAAAGAGTGATAAGGCTTATTGTGTCCCAATGGATCCATACCTCCTTATCATCACCAATCTGAGGTTCATCCAAACATCCTTCTTTAATAGGATAAAGTTTTGTACCTCTCCAACTGTTTGACGAAATGATCTCCTTACCCAATAAATGGGTGTACATTCGTTATGGTCCCTAGATAAGGGACGTATCAGATATTAAACTGATGAGAACAGATACTACACTTGATCTTAGCCAAAAGCCGAGAAGCGATTGCTGTGCTGGCTGGTAATTGTTCCTTATCATACTCCTGCCTCGGCTCAAAATCAAATCCCTTTCTCATATGACCAGCCTTTCTGGCCAAACTGAAGGGTTTCACAAGACCAACAGTTTTTGCCTCTTCATCCATTACTTTAATTTGTTTAAACAGATTTCCTCCAAACAAATAACCAAGAGCTTGAACATTGCTTGTCCTGTAAATCTTGGATGTAAAAGAGGCCGAATGGCAATCTTCCATTTTATATAATTTATCTCAAAATGAGTTGCAGAATAAGCCCAACATATTTTGTTTATTCTGAACTTTGGTCATTCCACAACCTTCCAGCTTGTCGTAAAAGACAGTGATGCCAAAATTAGCTTGAGGATTCTTTAATCGTAATTCCTGCGCCCACATAATTGCTGACATTGGCGCCCAAAAAGCCGGATTTACCAGGTACCTTCTTAAAGGTGTTTGGAACGCTTCATGAATTTGCGTCATTCTTGCGCATGCTAATTTTCTTATATTCTGTATCATTCCAATTTAAGTATATGTGCTGCCGAAGCGAGCACTTTTACAATAAATAAGTGTTTAAATCCAAATCTGCTATCTCAACCATAACAGCTTTCTTGAGGCAGGTGAGAGACCATATAATTAACATTGGCCGCCAGGTTTCCTTCCATGGCCTCACCGCCTCCACCAGGTATAGTAACTTTGTGCCCCTCAGACACACCTGGATTTGTATTGTGGTGGGTACTTCTGACCACAACACCACTTTCAGGGTCAGTCTCATACAGCCCTGGTACTCCTGAAACTTGTTCAAGGAGACTTCCTCCAGCCTAATCCCAGGCACTGGAGTTTCAATTCCCATTTTCAACTGGCACCATATTCATAATATGGAACCCCCTCAGGGGCTGCCTGGGAATATTCTGGGTACTTAGACCCCTGGTTGATATTGTTTGGAGTATTTTCTCCATTAGATCCATACTTAGCCAAAGGCTTCCTTACAGGATCTTTCAGAAACCTCAGGCCTTTCAAGCTTCTTTTTACTTTTTAGGCACTGGGTTTTCAAAGTTTTTGATTGTGGAGCAACCAAAGGCTCACTAACGGGTATTTCGACGGTCACCGGTATCGGAACCGGCTCCGCAATAATCTGCTGTCCCGACTTTCCTACACCCCGGGACGCACGTTTTACCCGTGATTTTTTAAAACATTTTTATTTTAATTTTAACTCCTCCTGGTTTACCTACCAGCCTACGGAGTTTTTAGAAAACGCCCTGGAAGTAAAATAATTTTACTTACCTGCGGGCCGTTTCCTTACCGCTGTGTTGGA
The DNA here is from genome assembly GCA_963514005.1 of Raja brachyura. The sequence continues at coordinate 17,361,588 of OY740811.1, forward strand.
GCTGCGCTCTGCAGCTCTTTCTCTGCCGATAGCGTCGACGTAATGCCGATCCAGCGCCAGGCGGGGTTTCTTCACGTAGTCACTCACGTGACTCCGAAGTAAAACAGTCATTTCAATTTCAAGGCAGTTAAAGTCTACAGAGAGACAACATGTAAGTGCTGTTTTCCTTGATGGCCTCATTGTTTATCCTCTAATATATGCGGTGGAAGAGAGCATTACTGCAAGGCTAATCCTTCCCTCACATTGCCCCCACAAATAGCTCGAACACCACAATGTTTCTGGGCAGCACCTTGGTGCAGCTGCTGGAACTACTGCCTCATAACGCCAGAGATCTGGGTTCAGCCCTGACCTCAGGTGCTGTCTATGTGGAGGTTGCACGTTCTCCATGTAACCATGTAGGTTTCCTCCTTCTCCTCCCCAAAGGCATGTGGTTATTTGACCTCTGTAAATTGCTCCTAGTGTGTAGGGAGTGGATGAAAAAGTGGGATAACATAGAATTAGTATGTGAATGGATGGGGTGGAATTGGTGGATCAAAGGGCCTGGTTCAACACTGTATCTCTAAGCTGCACTAAACTAAACTAAAGTGAACATCAACCAACAGTAATCAAGACCAGGAAATGGGAATAATCTTTCCTCCATGTTATAAAGTAAAGAGGCACTGTGAACAGATCAATATCCCAGCTTGTAGTCAAAGCAGAAGTTGCCTTCAAGTCTGAAGAAGGGTCTCGATCAGAAACCTGGTCACCTATTCCTTTTCTCCAGTGATGCTGCCTGACCCGCTGAGTTACTACAGCATTTTGTGTCTAGCCTTCTAGCTTTCTTTGTACTGAAGGCACCAGTACCTGAAATGTACTTGGTCCTACGGTTCTGCCAAGAAAAACTGCCAACTGAATCTTCTCTGTCCGACCATCAACCAATTGCAGTACAAAAATATTACAATACCCAGGGCCAGGGAAGATTCCTCAGATTACCTCACTGTACCTGTAGAGGGCAGAAGAGGATAAGGCAAGCTTAATCCCACTTTCACGACCTCTGCCGAGTTTGCCCTTGACTCATACTCGCAGCATGGTCGTCGCATGGTCGTCACATGGTCGTATGAGGTTGTAGGAGGTCGTAGGTAGGTCGTAGCAGGCCGTGATGCTAGTCGTGGGTACTCGTGGCATCAAGTAGGTCGGGGCGTTTTTTCTAGCACGATGAAAAATGTCCACGAGGTCGTGAAAGTCAGACAGGCCCTTTAAGCTGCTCACAACAAACAGGGGTTAGTTGTCCCTGTGAGAATTTAAATGCACAGCTGCTGATTTTTTAATTGCAATAGTGACTGTGATCAAAGGGGGGGAACAGGTTTTGGTCATTTGGTGTGGACATGGCTATTCAAGCAGTACACCGAAGATGGACACAAAATGCAGGAGTAACTCAACGGGTCAAGCAGCATCTCTGGGGAAAAGGGACAAGTGACGTTTCGGGTCAAGACCTTTCTTCAGGTTAAAGATGCAGGTTGTGTTGCGAGGACAATGTGTCGATGCAGAGAGTCTATCTGGCACTTACTCCTTATAAAGGCAGGTCTTTCAAATGAGAATTGAATCAGCATTGGAGAGAACATAATTTGTAGGGTGCAGCAGCATCTAAGGAGCGAAGGAGATAGGCAACGTTTCGGGTCGAGACCCTTCTTCAGGCTGGTTAGGGATCAGGAAAACAAGAGATATAGACGGTGATGTGGAGAGATAAAGAACAATGAATGAAAGATATGCAAAAAAGTATCGATGATAAAGGAAACAGGCCATTGTAAGCTGTTTGTAGTGTGAAAATGAGAAGCTAGTGCGACTTGGGTGGGGGAGAGATAGACAGAGAGGGAATGGCAGGGCCCGAGGGCTGAGGGAGAGGTGGGAAGGGGAGGAGACAGCAAGGGTTAACAGAATTGAGAAAATTCAATGTTGAAGCCCAGAGGATGCAGACTCCCCAAGCAGAATATGAGGTGCTGTTCCTCCAACTTGCGGTGTTGCTCACTCTGGCCGTGGAGGAGGCCCAGGACCAAGAGGTCGGATATGGAATGGGAGGGGGAGTTGAAGTGCTGAGCCACCGGGAGGTCGGGTTGGTTATTGCGGACTGAGTGGAGGTGTTCGGCGAAAAGATCGCCAAGCCTCCGCTTGGTCTCACGGATGTAGATCAGCTTGGAACCTGGAGCAGCGGATGCAGTAGATGAGGTTGGAGGAGGTGCAGGTGAACCTCTGTCGGACCTGGAAGGACTGCTTGGGTCCCTGAAAGGAGTGGAGGGGGGAGGTGAAGGGACAAGTGTAGAATCTCTTGTGGTTGCAAGGGAAAGTGCCCGGGGAAGGGGTGGAGCGGGAGGGAAGGGAAGAATTGACAAGGAGTTGCGGAGGGAGGGGTCTTTGCGGAAGGCAGACAGGGGGGGAGATGGGAAGATATGGTGAGTGGACGGGTCACGTTGGAGGTGGTGAAACTGGCGGAGGACTATGTGTTTTATGTGCCGGCTGGTGGGGTGAAAGGTGAGGACCAGGGGGACCCTGCCCTTGTTGCGAGTGGGGGAATGGGGAGAGAGGGCAGTGTTGCGGGGTATGGAGGAGACCCTGGTGTGAGCCTCATCTATAGTGGGGGAGGGGAATCCCCGTTCTCTGAAGAATGAGGACATTTGTGATGACCTGGTGTGGAACACCTCATCCTGGGAGCAGATGCGGCGTAGACGGAGGAATTGGGAATAGAGGATGGAGTCCTTACAGGAAGCAGGGTGGGAGGAAGAGTAGTCCAGGTAGCTGTGGGAGACAGTTGGTTTGTAGTGGATGTCGGTCAGGAGTGTATCACCTGCAATAGAGATGGTGAGGTCAAGGAATGGTGGGGAAATGTCGGAAATGGTCCAAGTGTATTTGAGTGCTGGATGGAAGTTGGTGGTGAAATGGATGAAGTCAGTCAGTTGTGTATGGGTGCAGGAGGTGACACCAAAGCAGTCGTTGATGTAACGGAGGTAGAGGTCGGGGATGGGGCCCTGGTACGCCGAGAACAAGGATTATTCGACGTACCCGACAAAGAGGCAAGCGTAGCTGGGGCCCATGCGTGTGCCCATAGCTACGCTTTGTGTTTGGAGGAAATGGGATGAGTCAAAAGGGGTTATTGAAGGTAAGGACCAACTCCGCTAGGCGGAGGAGGGTGTCAGTGGATGGGTATGGGTTGCTCCTCTGGTCGACGAAGAGCCCTTGTAGGGCCCTGGGGTAAAAGCAGAAATAGGACTGATTAGATTATTTCACACAGAGTCAGTTTCAAGAGACCAAAATAACCTCCCCTCCTTTTTGCTAACAAGATTTCACAATTCCACATTGATCAGAGATTACTAGAAAACTCCTCAAAAATACCAGTCTTGATCAACGTATCATCACATTGAGAGCAAACTGGGAATAAAAGCTTGTTTGGAGACCTTGACTGGATTGACAGATTAGATTTAAATAACATTTATTGAATCAGAAAAGAAACAACTGTCCTCAAATTCCAAGAGATATATTTTGTTCCAACTCCCACAGAAACTAAATAAACACAATCATTCAACCGACCTCCTTGGGAGATGACTTGGCTGCCGATCTCCTTTGAAAAACCACTTGGCTTAGCATTGCCTTTGCTCTGATAGGAATTCTGGATCATGTTATGCAACAAATTAGTAACCACACCTCTCTCCCTCGCCCCCTCAGCAGAAGCGAACAGTTTATTGCGAATGCTTTCACCTCTTGTTTCTTTACCACGAGGACTTCTTATTAAGGTAAGTTATGATTTCCACGAGCAGTCCATTTGAAAATGTAGGCGGTAAAATTGTAAGAAATGTGCAGACATATGAACAGACTCGGCTTGAGTTTGGGTTCTTTTGCTGCATTTTACAGAGGTTTGAACTCACACAAAGTGTTTTTGAGGCAGTAATGTAACAACTGATCTACCTTCAGCAGTCTGTACAAACTTAAACCCACTTCTGTCCTCTCACTTTTTCTCCTTCCTGAGGGAATTATATAATTCAGCATGCCATGAATCATGTTTGAAAGTGAAATGGATTTAATTTGATATATATTTTAACACCATTAATGAAGTAATGATCAATAATTTACAGATAAAGCTATTTATAATGAGAAGCTTTGAAAGTGCTAGCTAAAGCACGAGAATTAGCCAGAGAGTCTGTCTCTTATGTATATTTTAACCCTTCATTGTGAACTGTTGGAGTCAGTGCAGCGGCATGAGTAGCAATCTGATGTGGAATATCAATCGTACAAGTAGATAGGTAGAAACTCTCCCTTGTGTAAAATTACTCCAGGACAGTAGGAATATCAGGGTAGGATTCCCCTGTATGGGGGTCAACTCCACTGAAGTTAACAGATTCAGCTGCCGATTAACACCATTTGTTTTCTATTTCTGACTAGACTGTTGATACGCTAATATTGGACCGTTAAAAACTAGATGCTGGATTAGGCTGTGTGTAGGAAGGAACTGCAGATGCTGGTTTAAACCGTAGATAGACACAAAATGCTGGGGTAAAGTTTCGAGTCAACATCTTTCTTCAGACTTAGTAACTCCAGCATTTTGTGACTCCCGCTAAGTTACTCCAGGATTTTGTGTCTTTCTGATGGCTATTCCCATATGCTGATTTGGCTATTCAGTATCACCAGGGCTGGTTTTTTACCTCAGACTTATTTTCCTGCACTGATCACTATCCCTTCACTCCACCTTATCCATAAAATCTATTGATCTCTCTATTGTTTTAGAACTCAATGACTGCGCTCTGTCCATTTCTGTCTTGAACATACTCTTCGACTGAACTTCAATAGCCCATTTGGGTAGATAATTTATCATGCATCTGTACACTCTGGATGGCTCAATTGTGACTATGTATTGTCTTTCTGCTGACTGGTTAGCACGCAACAAAAGCTTTTCACTGTACCTGGGTACACGTGACAATAAACTCAACTCAACCAAACTAATTATGCCAGAGATGCGCCATTTCTGATGACATTTCTTCCCATCTTAGTCACCGCCATATTTTGAAACTGTGATCCCCTGTTTCGATACATTACAACCAGGAAAAAGATCACACCTGCATCCACTCCGCCATTCCCCATGCAACGTTTAACGGGTTCTCCTTCTACAGATGTTGTCTAATCTAATGTGTATTTCAGTATTATCTAGTTTTATTTCAGATTCCAGGCTTTAAAAAAATTCCCATACAAATTTTGTATGTTTTAATGAAGTCACCTTCATTATTGCTGAATCAAAGTACTGGGATTTTTGATTTAAAAGCACCATGGGTACATTTCCTCCATTCAGACATTAGAAGTTCAAGAATTATCATCACTGCTATCCTTTCACAGCTATTTCAGGATTCACAACAAATATAGTTCTTGCCAGCAACGTGCATTCCAGGAATAATGAGGAAATCCTGTTCCATTAAATAGCAAAGTGATAGGGAGTTTGCTTATTGTGAATCTTTTACAACTGTGGATCATGGATACCTTGCTTCTACTCCATTTTGGAGAAACAGGATACTGCAGATGCTGGAATTTTTAGCCCTGACCCAAAACGTCGTCTGTCCATTTTTCTCCCTAGATGCTGTCTCATCTGCTGAGATCTTCCAGAAGTATTGATTTTTTTCCACGCCACGTTTGTGGGTTTGAGGTGAATGTGGGAAGGACAGATTCTATTCTAAGATTGATGGTTCGGAATGGTGGGTAAATTGTGAGGTTCTCCACTCCACACACTGCTTATACAGGACATCTGTATAATCTCAATGCTTGGCTACAAGCTTCCCATGCCATCCCAAATGTTGTTGCACTGCTTTGAATAATCATGCCAATTACTGCACTTATACTTCCATGGAGTTTGTAGGATTTTGTGGAGACAGCATTGGTGCTTCCCCACTCCTTGGTGTAGCTGGTCTTGGTAGTCCAAGTCCTTGAAGGCCATAGAAGGGCAGGGATCACCGCTGCCTGGTAGACAATGGGTTTTGTGCCAACTTTGAGCTTTTGAGCTTTCAGTACAAGTTCATTCCAAGAGCTCTCCCGAGTTTGCCCTGATTCGAACTCGGAGATTTACGGTAATGGCCGCTCGTTGGTACTTGGGGCTCTTGTGGACATTTTTCAACATGTTGAGAAATCTTCACGAGTCTTCCCGAGCTTACCTGCCATTAGCGAGTCTTCCCGAGTACCAGCCGTTAGCGTTCCGAGCCGCTAAGAGACGTCCCCGAGCTCCGACGTACCCTCTACGTTCATTCTCCGTGCTTACCATGAGTTTGATTTTTTTTAAACTCGGGAGAGCTCTTGGAATGAACTCGTACCATGGGACAGGGTCATTACGGAGCAAAGAAATGGGCCATCGACCCATCATATCCATGCCAAACTTTTTGCCCATATGCACTATTCTCACTTCCTCACATTAGGCCCAAATCCTTCCATATATTTCCTATTCAGTTGTATGCATAAACATTGTGATTGTATTTTATTACAGAGAGTGCAACCATTGTTTCATTGGAATGCTTATTCATGTGAAAGCCCCAGCCAGCTACCATCACTTGAAGGATGCTGAATCGCAACTTCTTAGCCTTGCCATGTTTTTCCATGCTCTGCCTCTCCTGATGCAGTCTGAAGAAGGGTCTCGACCCGAAACATCACCCATTCCTTCTATCCGGATATGCTGCCTGGCCCGCTGAATTACTCCAGTATTTTGTGTCTATCTTAGGTGTTGTGCTTGTTCTGTGCAGACACAATGAGAGGCGTGGGGCTGTTGCTGCTGATCCTGGTGATACCAACTGTTGCCGATGCAAGTGAATGCCGTGCACCAGATGGCCAGGCTGGTAAACCGGGGGAACCGGGTAGAACGGGCAGAGACGGCAGACCTGGAGCAAGAGGGGATACTGGCGACCCAGGTAACAAACAATTTTAATTACAAAAGACGCATCTCTTATCATAGCAAGAAGGAAACCAAAAGCTATTCCAGGCCATAAAACCTAAATACGATGAACTTGTCCAAATGGTACAACAGTGTATGTTGTTATGGGTGCTCTCTGGTGGTGTTCTGTAATGCCCATTTTTTGAGGCAACTGCCGGCGACTGTCGTAGTCGTAGCAGGTCACCGAAAAACTGGCGACAACCTACGTCATCCTGGCGACAACCTACGACAGCACCTACGTCAGGAGAAGTCAAGCTACGCTCACTTGCGTCAAACGTACAGTCGCCGAAAGTTTTTCAATGTGTTGAAAAATTAGCGGCGACCAGAAAGACGCTACGACTTTTTGCGCGACTGATTAGACTACTCCTGGCGACCACCGGCGACCGGCAAACTAGTTGCCTAAAAAATCGCCTAAGTGGGACAGGCGCATTAAAGGGCTGTCCCACTTTCACGACTTAATTCAAAACCTCTGCCAAGTTTAAAGGAGAAAAAAAAAATCAAGATCGTGGTATTCTAAGAACTCCTACGACCTTCCACGACTAAGTTCCCAAACTCCTACGAACTCCTACGAGCATGTCTACAAATTCCCATGACTATTTCGATGCCCTCCTTACGAGTAAAAAGTCGCAATTTCATTCATCCCAACCATTTTTTTACTCGTGGACATTTTCTATCGGGCTGGAAAAAACGTCCCGAATATCCTGATGCCACGACTACCTACGGCTAGCATGACGGGCCACCACGACATATCTACGAAATCCTATGACTTCCTATGGACCCGTTACGAACATACAAGTTGTTCGGCATGGACTTGAAGGGCCGAGATGGCCTGTTTCCGTGCTGTAATTGTTATATGGTTTGTTATATGTTATATGGTTATACTGCGAGTTTGGATCAAGGGGAAAACTCGGGAGAATTTGTGAATAACTCGTGAAGGTCGGATAGGCTTTTGATACAGGAGTAACATCAATAAATGCTCATATTTGGATCTGGGGCTGGCTTTCAAATAAAATCAGTCAAAACCTTCATGGAATTATATTAACCATGTCCGTATAAATGTCTGTGCTCCTTTCCATTAGTTATAAAGTTTCTGAGGGGACCTACTCTTTCCATAGCTACCCTCTTGATTCTAATTCTGTCTAATTCTTGACTAAAATTCTGTCTGCAAATGGAGCAGGTTCCGCCAGCGGCTTATTATAAAACCTTTGGAAAGTTCTTTCCGAGGACCATCCTGCTCTGGCCAGAATATGGTCCATAGGCACGTCCATTCGCCTAGCCGCCGACGTGGATGCAGCCCTGGTGGAGTGAGATTTGTAAACATTAGTGTTGGTTCCCATGGACTTACGCACCTGCTTGAGCCACCTTGAAATGGTTTGGCTCATCACCTGACCATGGGGCTTCTTGTGGCTTATCCATAAGGCTTTTTCTCTCCCTTTTAAGTTGTATGTTGTGTCTCTGTAAATGGCGAGATGGGTCTTGGCACATAGCCATGGGTCAGATGAATGTGCCCGGAACTCCATAACTGGAGGCGTGGTTGTTACACCGGGGCCTTAGACACCTCCGTCACCTTCTGCTCATTAAGGTAAGTAGTAACCCTCTCAGGGAGACAGTTTTTAAAGTCTTCCATAATCATCAAGGCCCACAGCAGATTAAAATCGTTCACTCCTTGAGAACCGCACCACCTGTCAAAAAATGCCTCCTTCTTCCAAGCAAACTCCACATAAGTCTGACTATCCAACTTCCTAAAGCGCCAGAACTTCTGCCGGTACGGCTCTGGAACTAATTCATAAGACCTTAATACCGTAGACTTCACACACTCATAGTCCAGACTGTTGTCAAGAGATAAAGACGAGTACACCTCCCGTGCTTTACCCACAAGGACACACTGCAATAGCAAGGCCCACATGTCCCTAGGCCACTTCAAGGACGAAGCCACCCGTTCAAACACTGCGAAATACTTGTCCACATCCTTCTCATCAAACGGGGGAACCAGGCGGATGTTCTTGCTCATATCAAACTCCCTTTCCCCAGAAGGAACTCGGGAATTCAATTCCTTCTCCCGCAGGTCAAGGCGTCTCATCTCAAGCAGGAGCTCTCTCTCCTCCTTTTTCTTTTCAAGCTCCACTTTGAGCATGAGCTCTTTCTTTTCAAGCTCTACTTTGAGCATGAGCTTTTTCTCTCTTAAGGCTAACTCCTTCAATCGAATGAGGTCCCCCATTTCCTGACCAGGCTGTGTAGAAGCTAGAGGACTGTCTGCCTCAGCAGGCAATACCCCACTCCTCTTCAACTCAGACCATAACACCGACTTTATAGCCTGTTTCCTCGAATGCTTATCAATAGACACATTATAGCTGTCTGCCAGCACTAACAACTGCTCCTTCGTACATTTGTCAAACAACTCCTGACTAGGAGCGTCGATAATAAGATATCTTTATATGCAGATGATATTCTGATTTATATTACTAAGCCGGAATGTAATATTCCCAAGTTATTCAATGTTATAAATAAATTTAGCGTATTTTCAGGATATAGGATTAATTGGAATAAAAGTGACATTATGCCTATAACTGGTATAAATGTAAATATACTACAAAAATACCCATTAAAAATAGTTACAGATAAATTTAAATATTTAGGAATCAATGTGTCTAAATCCTATAAATTATTAATTAAAGCTAATTATTATCAATTATTAGAGAAACTTAAAAAAAACATTTCATATTGGAAAACACTCCCTATATCTATGATTGGTAGGATTAATGCTGTAAAGATGATTTTTTTGCCACAATTGTTATATTTATTTCAGGCAATTCCTTTTTTTCTCCCAAAAAGTTTTTAAAAAAAAATTGATACTATAGTTAATAATTTTGTCTGGGATTACAAAAGTCATAGAATAAGTAAAAAACACTTATGTAAGTCTAAGATAAATGGAGGGCTGGCACTTCCAAATTTTCTATATTACTTTTGGGCAGTCCAGATTAAGAATATGAATTTTTGGTGGGTAAATATGGATGTTGAACCAATGTGGTTAAAAATGGAAAAGGAAGACTGTTTACCTTTCAATATAGAGTCGATTATTTTCGCACCAAAGGAAGTACAAAAAAAGACTTATAGGGACAACCCTATAATTCATAATAATAGGCGTATTTGGAAACAGATAGTTAAGACCCTATATCTGGATAATCTTTCTTTTAGGTTACCAATTAGGAATAACCCACTGTTTAAACCCTCAATCTTAGATGCGGGGTTTAGACTGTGGGAGGATTCAGGAATTAAAAGGATAGGACACCTTTATAGAAATGGAAATTTTTTATTATTTGAAGAGTTACAAGATATTTTTGGATTACCTTCACAACACCATTTTAGGTATTTACAAATTAGAGATTTTATTAAATGTAACACACAAGACTATAAAAAAAAAGAACCAGGCTTATTAGATGAGCTGTTTAATTTACATCCAAATACGGATAAGCTTATAGCTTATATATACAATATTATTTTAGATAAAGAGAACCCAACAACTGAAACATATCGTCAAGCATGGGAAAATGAAATTGGATTACCTATAACAAAAGAAACTTGGGAAGAATGCTTACAAAGAATACATTGGTGTTCTTTGAATGCCAGACACACACTGATACAATTTAAAGTTATATATAGATTACACTACTCGAAAACCAAATTAAAAAGTATCTTTCCTAGTCTCTCCTCTATTTGTGATAAATGTAAGAATCTTGAAGCAAATTTAATACATAGTTTGGTAACGTGTCCACGGTTGAATTATTATTGGATTGAAATTTTTTAAGTTATTTCGGAAGTTCTTAAGGTTGAACTCGACCCAGACCCAAAATTAATAATATTCGGAATCCCGGAGCCAAATTTGGTACTCACAGTTAATCAAAGAAATTTTTTTGATTACTGTTTAATAATAGGGAAAAAAATGATACTTAAATTTTGGAAGGGAACATTATCCCCAACAATTAAAATGTGGAAAGCAGAGATGTTGGAGACGTTGAATTTGGAAAGAATTAGATTTGTCCTTTTGGACAGGTATAATTCTTTTGAATCGATATGGTCTCCATATATACAGTATTTAGAGAAGTAGCTATTCTTGGAATCACGGCTCGACGGACACCCTACGGATCCGATGCGAATAACTTACTTATATTTGATATTATTGTGCATTTATTAGAGATATTTCTGAATGAAATAGTATTTCGTATAATGACTTTAGTTTTTGTTTATATATATGTAATATTTTTGTTTTTCAAATTTTCTTTTTTTTTTTTTTTTTTACGGTTGAAGTATGTGGGAAGAATTTTTTATTCCTTTTTATTTACTCTTTTTTTCTTTTCTCTTTTATATATCCTTTTCTTTATTTCCAAAAAATAGAAGATATTAAGTATTGATATGTTATTTGTAGTAATATTGAATTAAGGTGTTAGTTTATAAAGTAAGCTTTACATTGTAAACGGTTTACTTCAAATAAAAAAATATTACACAAAAGTCATCCACTTTAAACTCCATATCAAATGTCAGGACCAAAGCATCAGCCAACCCATGGGCACAAATGTCACCACAAATGGAAGGGAAAGAAATCCCCTCACAACACAGACTTCCTCAGTCACCAGAAACCTACCAACAAAACCCCAAACTGTCTAGGGTCCTCAAAGCTTAGGACGAGCCCCCATCTTGTTACGACTCCCAAAGGCTGGTTCCTCAGAGTCGCGTAACAAATCAAAAATCAGGGTCAAGTTTAAGAAAAAAAACAGTCTTTAATTTTGTAAAACTAAGCCAAAACCCGAACCTGATTTTAACAACGCAGCCAGGGACCAGAATCAGCTAACAAATAATATATAAGTGTGCTCCAGCCAGCCTCTCAATGGGTTGTCGGACTGAAGACTCTAATCCTGCCTATATAGACATAACCCTGCAACCAAAATACCCGAAAACTCTCAGGTCATCCCTTCCGTCCCAATACCACATTAATTTATAAATATAGGCGTCAAATATACAAAGTGCTGTGCCATGCGACCAGGCCTCCTGCAGCTCAGACTGGCACCTCTCCTTTCGGGGCTCTAGCATGAAGAGAGAGAATTCTGGGAGCTTCTGCCTTTTAAGCTACTGATGAGTCACCTGATGTAGCTTGGCCAATCGGGTACAGAAGCTCTTAACCCCTTGATTCCTGGTTCCCAGCCACGGCCTGCAGAGAAACAGAAAGGTAAGTACACAGCATTCACCGGGGGGGGGGGGGGGGGGGGGTAGTACCTAACAGTGGTTCCTGCTCTAGTTTGTTTGACCAGACCCTGAATATGGAATGTGATACAGTCCAATGACTCTGTCATGCTGTCCAGCCTCAGAAGGTGGAGGGACTGTACCCTTTGTGCTGACACTAGTGCCATGAGCATGACTGATTTCAGGGTAAGTTGTTCCAGCGTGACTGGCCTGGGTGGTGGCCATCCCCTAAGGTACGTCAGCACAATGCTGACATCCCAGATCTGAGTGTACCTTGGTCTGGGGGAATTAGTGTTAAAAATACCCCTCATGAGTTTGACCACCAGTGGATGGGACCCCAAAACCTGTTGTCCTGCTGCTGGAAACAAATAAGCTGACAATGGTGTATTGGCTGTATTGATGGTGCTGTAGTTGAGTCCATCCCATTGTAATCCAACCAGGAACTCCACAACACTGGTAGCTGTTGCTGTTGAGTAGGTAGTTCCTGTTTTGGAGCAATACCGTTCCCATTTCCTTATGTTGGTCAGGCATTGTCTCCTGGTGGACTCCCGGTGGGATGCGGTCATCATGTTGCTGGCGTCCTCAGACAGTCCCAGGCCCAGTAGAGGTCGTTTTAGAATCTGCAAGCCAGGAGATTGACTCTGTCATGGCACGGGTGACTAATGCCTGACACTGGGTGGATTAATAATTCTGGATTGTGGGGGAATTCCAACAGTGTTTCGACAGCCATGTTGATGCCACTTTATTTTGCTTACCTGGTAGGTAAGTTGCTGATAACCAAATATGTCTTTCAACACACCATTGCCAGATTAGGTTGACCAAATTGTCACATGATATCGACTTTACACCACCCATGTGGTTGATATAAGCCACCACCGTGGTATTATCTAATTGCAACCGGACATGTGCGTGATGCGTATAAGATGAATATGCTTTTAATCCATAAAACGCACCTAACATTTCTAAGTAGTTGATACCCCATGTCTGTAGGCAAGATGATTCAGAATTAGTCCATCTGCCTTCTGTGCTGGATTGCATGTTAGTTGCTCCCCAGCCCAAAGCACTGGCATCCGTTTGAATGGTTAATACTGGGTTGGTGATTATTATGGGACTGGAGCGAAACCTAATGTTCCTTGTCCACCATTGTAACTCTGGAATGGATTCAGCAGTTAAATTCATAACTCGGTCAAAGTGACCTGAGTTTTTCTTTAGCGCGTGCACTTTTGCTCTTTGTAAATTTTGATAGTGCAGAGGCCCAAATTGTACAGCTGGAAAGGCTGCGAACCATTTTCCCAATTACACTAGCTACCTGCCGTATGGTTGGCTGATGATTAACCATTAGTTCGTTGCATGATTGTGCCAACTCTGATGCTTTCCCCTTCAGCAGAGTTACAGTCATGCGAATAGTGTCAATCGTAAATCCAAGATAGTCCATGGTTGTGGACGGTGTCAAATTGGATTTATCTGGATGTATGACAAACCCCAAAGTTTCAAACAAACGTTTGGTGGCTGCTACTGCCAAAATATCTGTCTCCAAGGTTTTCCCTACTATTAAAATGTTGTTTAAGTACGCCATGACTATATGCTTTTGTTTCCTCAATAATGCCAAGGCAGGTTTTAAGATTTTTGTGAACAACCTTGGAGCTGAGGTTAGCCCATTTGGTAAGTCTTTAAATTGCCATAGCTGTTTCATCCAGATAAACTTTAGGTTTTTACAATGCTCCTTGTGTATGGGTACAGAGTAGTAGGCATCTTTTAAATCAATGCTTGCCAGAAAGTACCCTCTAGAAATCAATTGTCTGGCTGTTTCAAAAGTTTCCATCTTGAAATGTATATACTTAACAGATTCGTTTAAAGAAGTTAAGTCAATGATGATGCGACATCCACCATCTCTTTTAGTTTTTGTGAAAATATTAGACACAAATTCCAAAGGTTCATGTTTTGTTCTTTCAATGACACCTTTTGCTAGTAGCCACATCAGTTCAGCTTGACCCTCTTGTCTCTCTTTGACTGAGAGGGTGAATACCCTTTGGGGTATATGCTGAACTGGCGGCATGTTTTCGTGAACAAAGTCAATTTTATAGCCATGAATGCTGCTGAGTATATATTTGTCATTAGTGATAGACTCCCATGCATCCAAAAACAAGTGCAATCTCCCCCCTGTTAGTATAGAGCCCCTACTACTCATATGCTGAGAGGAACCAGACCCACCTACCTCCATGGTTACTGGTGCTTCTTCATAGAATCATAGAATCATAGAAAATAGGTGCAGGAGTAGGCCATTCGACCCTTCGAGCCTGCACCGCCATTCAATATGATCATGGCTGATCATCCAACTCAGTATCCTGTACCTGCCTTCTCTCCATACCCCCTGATCCCTTTAGCCACAAGGGCCACATCTAGCTCCCTCTTAAATATAGCCAATTAACTGGCCTCAACTACCTTCTGTGGCAGAGAATTCCACAGACTCACCACTCTCTGTGTGAAAAAAGATCTTCTCATCTCGATCCTAAAAGACTTCCCCCTTATCCTTAAACTGTGACCCCTTGTTCTGGAGTTCCCCAACATCGGGAACAATCTTCCTGCATCTAGCCTGTCCAACCCCGTAAGAATTTTGTAAGCCTCTATTAGATCCCCCCTCAATCTCCTAAATTCTAGCGAGTACAAGCCGAGTCTATCCGGTCTTTCTTCATATGAAAGTCCTGCCATCCCAGGAATCAGTCTGGTGAACCTTCTCTGTACTCCCTCTATGGCAAGAATGTCTTTCCTCAGATTAGGAGCCCAAAACTGTATGCAATACTCCAGGTGTGGCCTCACCAAGACCCCGTACAACTGCAGTAGAACCTCCCTACTCTTGTACTCAAATCCTTTTGCTATGAATGCCAACATACCATTCGCTTTCTTCACTGCCTGCTGCACTTGCATGCCTACTTTCAATGCACGTGCATTGCAATGCACGTCGTCGCTGGACGATGAGGTGTCTGCTGGGCTGTAGAGGGCTGCTGTTGATGTTGATGTTGCTGTTGATGTTGATGTTGGGGGTCCGCTCTGGGGCCTGGCCTAAAAAAAAGCTTACGAGAATGGTTGCGGAACCCAAGCTTTCACCAGTTCCATATGGTAGTCGGCGACTGGTGGATGCCGTGGGGTACTGCCGCCTGGGTTTGTTAGGTCTGCTCGGTCCCAAACCTGCCCTCATGAGACCAAAGGTCTTGGACTCTTCCACTAGGTCTTTCACCTTTTTTGGAAGGTCCTTTCCAAAGAGCAGAATTGGAGGTTCTGAACCCGGTGTTTTGCAAAGTCCTGCAAACTTAGGGTTGAGGGCAGGCTTGATGATTTCCTTCCGTAAATTGTTAATCTCGAATTGAGTGGTGCACAGCAGAGCTAATGTATCTTGCTGATTTATGGTGATGTCCACACCATCTATGGACCGAGCATATGAAGTTATTCCTGTTGTCAGGAGTTTAAGGGTTTTCTGGAGCTTCAACTCCAGGTTCCTGATATTCTGCCCCAAATGTCCTCAAATTTGGCATTTTACAGCTGGTACATTCAGTGATGTACAATTTTCTGGGGCTGAATATAATTCAAGAGCCTCATTGACCACCCGTTCTTGTAGGGGTTTTGAGGACAGGTGGTCAATGCTGGCTGCAAGTTTCGGTTCTAAAGGCCGACCCGCTCGTGGAATGCTCGACCCAGCAGCTCTTCCTGATCCTGTACACCCTGCGTACTCCGGACATCTTCAGCCAGCGACCACTCTTCTTGACCAGCCCAGACCTGGTCGCCAATGCTGCCTTCAATAGAAGGTGAAGCAATGGCCAGTGCCGTAAAGGGCACTGCGGGAGTGCCTGAGCTCCCTTGGTGAGTCTGCTGCTGCTCTCTCAGCAGATCTCACTGGAGCAATTGCTCCATAAGCCGTTCCATTCGGCTTAGGCGGCTGCCTCTGCCGCTCTCGAGCAGTGAGGCATCTTCATCCGAATCGTCAGATACTACCGCCCGGTTCTGGCTGCAGGTACCTCCAGCCCACTGCTCAGGCTGCACTAGTGGTGCTGGGCTCGGCTCGGCTCGGTAGTCAATCCTGCCGCCTCTCGCCCCCCCTCCAAAGAACGCTCCTCAACGGGAGACGAACGGGGGTGAGCTACAGATTTTTTTCCTCTGGTCTTGCTCATTCTTTCTGGAACATAAAGCAGGCCACAGAGAAAATACACACGGCCACGGTAAAACACTTACCTGTCGGCCCGACTTTCAAATTGTAGCGGGAACGCCTTGAACTCCCGTTCGTCACGGGTGCACTGCATGAACGCTAATGTCGCGCATGCGTGCTGGACGGGGTCTTCACGTAGTCACTCACGTGACTCCGAAATAAAATACTACATTTAACACCACTGCAGAAATCAGATTCCACTATTCAGAGCTCAGACCGTTATTTTTGTAAATAAGTACAAATTATAATAATTCCAGATTTAGCCAACATTGGTCATGAGGTCATAAGGTCATAAGGGATAGGAGTAAATTAGGCCATTCGGCCCATCAAGTATGCTCACCATTCAATCATGGCTGATCTATCTCTCTCTCTCCTAATCCCATCCTCCTGTCTTCTCCCCATAACCTCTGACACGTGTACTAATCAAGAATCTATCTATCTCTGCCTTAAAAATATCCACCTCATGGAGCTGTGTCTCCTGCTCATTTCCATTAAAACCTTCAGAAAGTCTGCAGTTCTAACAGGATATCAGTACTAAGGAAGCAAATGCCTCTCCCTCCATTCAGTTTGAGCTCGTGCATCATTCACATTGCCACAGTTCTGATGGATGGTGCAGTTACAGGGTCTTGTGGCATGGAATTCGCTCACTCATGCCGGCCTTCGATCTATATTAATTCAATATTCAAACACTGCATAAAGCTCGATATGGCATAATGTTTCAACTGTGTGCGGACAGCACGGTGGCACAGCAGTACAGTTACTGCCTTACAGTTCCAGAGCCCCGTCATCGTTCCTGACTGTGGGTGCTATTCTGTACAGAGTTTGTACATTCTCCCTGTGACCGAATGGGTTTTCTCTGGTGCTTCGGTTTCTTCCCACATTCTAAAGACGTGCAGGTCTGTAGGTGAATTGGCTCCCGTAAATTGTCCCTAGTGTGTCGGATAGGACTGTTGTATGGGTGATTGTTGGTCCGCGAGGGCTTGGTACGCCAAAGAGCCTGTTTCCACCCTGCGTCTCTGAACTAAACAAAACTAAAAAATGGTTGTGCCGCAAGGCTCAGTGCTGGGACCCCAGCTATTTACAATATATATTAATGATTTGGACGAGGAAATTAAATGCAACATCTCGAAGTTTGAGGATGACACGAAGCTGGGGGGAAGTGTTAGCTGTGAGGAGGATGCTAGGAGGCTGCAAGGTGACTTGGATAGGCTGGGTGAGTGGGCAAATGCATGGCAGATGCAGTATAATGTGGATAAATGTGAGGTTATCCGCTTTGGTGGCAAAAACAGGAAAGTAGGCTGTTATTTGAATGGTGACCGATTGGGAAAAGGGGAGATGCAACGAGACCTGGGTATCATGGTACACCAGTCATTGAAAGTAGGCATGCAGGTGCAGCAGGCTGTGAAGAAAGCGAATGGTATGCTGGCATTCATAGCAAAAGGATTTGAGTACAAGAGCAGGGAGGTTCTACTGTAGTTGTACAGGGTCTGGGTGAGGCCACATCTGGAGTATTGCGTACAGTTTTGGTCTCCTAATCTGAGGAAAGACATTCTTGCCATAGAGGGAATACAGAGAAGGTTCACCAGATTGATTCCTGGGATGGCAGGACTTCCATATGAAGAAAGACTGGATAGACTCGGCTTGTACTCGCTGGAATTTAGAAGATTGAGGGGGGATCTTATAGAGACTTACAAAATTCTTAAGGGGTTGGACAGGCTAGATGCAGGAAGATTGTTCCCGATGTTGGGGAAGTCCAGGACAAGGGGTCACAGTTTAAGAATAAGGGGGAAGTCTTTTAGGACCGAGATGAGAAAATTATTTTTCACACAGAGAGTGGTGAATCTGTGGAATTCTCTGCCACAGAAGGTAGTTGAGGCCAGTTCATTGGCTATATTTAAGAGGGAGTTAGATGTGGCCCTTGTGGCTAAAGGGATCAGGGGGTATGGAGAGAAGGCAGGTACAGGATACCGAGTTGGATGATCAGCCATGATCATATTGAATGGCGGTGCAGGTTCGAAGGGCCGAATGGCCTACTCCTGCACCTATTGTCTATGTTTTTATGTTTCTATGTTTCTATGTAAACTCAACTGTTCATCTGAATGCTTCTTAGTTTAGTTTGGTTTAATTTAGGTCAGAGATACAGTGTGGAAACAAGCTCCTTGGCCCACCATGCCAACCCGCGATCCCCCATACACTAGTGCTATCATGCACACTAGGGACAAGTTACAAGTTTTACCGAAGCCATTTAACCTACAAACCTGAATGCCTTTCGAATGTGGGAGGAAATCGGAGTTCCCTGAGAAAGCCCACGCAGTCATGGTGAGGAGGTACAAAGTTCATACAGACAGCACTCGTAATCGGGATCGAACCCGGGTCATTGGCAGCAACCCTACCTCTGTGCCATCATGTAGCCCCTTGGATTCGTTTTGAAGAGAAATAATGAATGGAGACATTTCTCATTCATTCTTGCTCACTCTCAATCTTCTTCTCCTCAGGGGCGGCCAGTGGCGCTATTGATGTGCCCAAAAAGCAGGGACCACCAGGAGATCCAGGATTGCCGGGAAAGCATGGCTCCAAAGGGCACATTGGTCAAACGGGACCAATTGGTGAAACTGGGCCGTATGGACCACAAGGAGAGAAGGGGCATTCAGGTCAGGGGCGTGGTTTGAGGGGTAAAGAGAGACCTGCCTTCTCTGCTGTTATAAACTCCAATCCGCCTTCCTCTCGTGGCGTACGAATAACCTTTGACAGAATGATTACCAATGAGGGATTTTGCTTTAATCATATAACTGGGATATTTCTTGCTTGTAAAGCAGGCTGGTATTACTTCACATACAACATAGCTACTGGAGGGAAACTTTGTGTAAAGATAATGAAAAATAACGTCAAGGAAGCTGGATTCTGTGACGTTGCTGCGTCTGTATTTCACCAGCCCAACTATCAGATAAATTCAGGTGGGATAGTGCTGCGGCTCAATAAGCAAGACCAAGTGTATCTTGAAACGTTACCTGACTTCAATAACATTTATGGATCAGCAGAAGTCAACAGTGTCTTTTCTGGCTTCCTTCTCTTTCCAAATTAATAACTATTTTACAACAAGGTAGGAAATAGTGAGCCCTTCATTTAGATGATCTAATCTTATAGGTAACGGAACCGCCAAATGATATTTAATCATCCAGTCCAAACTGAATCTCCAAATCCAGCCTCTTTCTCTTCATAACGTTAGACTATTTTGACAGGGGAAAAAAAAGAGAAAAACAATGAAGAACTGCGTGCAATTATTTTCATCCAGCCAGAGTTGAACATCACCCAAAATATCTTAAAATGTTAAGACAGGCTCAAAGTTAGAAAAGAGAGGTTCAGGTCCCACTTCACAGATCTAAACTCCCTAGCATCGCTGACACTTTAGTCAAATATAGAGGTTAAATCAATATCTTTGTTATTCTCTCAAATGCCTCAAATATTCAGAAAGCAGGAGCATTCTCCAAAGAACCAGGGCTGATATTTATCCTCAAGTAGGTGGACCTATCTGCATTTCTCAATCAAATTAACTGTTGTTAGAGTCATAGAGTTCAATCTTGGCCCAACTTGCCCACACCGACCAACATGCCCCATCTACACTAGTCCCAGCTGCCTGCATTTGGCCCATATCCCTCTAAACCTGTCCTATCCATGTACCTGTCTAAATATTTTTTAAACATAGCGATAGTAACTGCCTCAACTACCTCTTCTGGCAGCTCGTTCCATACACCAACCACACTTTTTGTACAAAGGTACAAAGGTTACCCCTCAGGTTGCTATTAATTTTCCCTTCCCTCCCCCCCCCACTTATGGTTATCGATTCCCCTATCTGGGCAAGAAACTCTGTGCGTAAACCCAATCCATTCCTCTCATGATTTGTACACCTCTATAAGATCACCCCTCATTCACCTGCACTCCAAGGAATAGAGTCCTAGTCTACTCAACCTTCCCTACAGCTCAGACACTCGAGTCCTGGCAACAAATGTTTTCCCCATATTATTCATGTTCATAAATACATAAGTGATAGGAGCAGAATTAGGCCATTCGGCCCATCAAGTCTACTCCGCCATTCAATCATGGCTGATCTACGTTTCCCTCCTAAACCCCATTCTCCTGCCTTCTCCCCATAATCCCTGTCACTCGTGTTATTCAAGAATCTATCTATCTCTGCCTTAAAAATATCCTTTGACTTGGCCTCCACAGCCTTCTGTAGCGATGAATTCCACAGATTCACCACCTTCTGATTAAAGAAATGAATGCAAGTGACAACATTTTTAAAGCAGTGAATTACATTTAGAGTGTCTTGAGGACAGGGAAGATAGACAAGAATTCTATTTCTTCACCTAGTGGGACAAGTGCAAGTTTGATGTTTCTTGTCTAAAGGTTTCGACAAAAGGTACAACCACTCCTAGATTGTTTTGGATGATAATTGCATTTTTCTAATTCATAACTTGTTTGCGAGTTTTAACCTTTCATTTTCCCATTTTCATTTCAATATTTTGCAGCATCTCTGTTCCCCTCCCCATTACTAAAGAACTCAATGAGTCAAAATTGATACCACACTCTCCATTCAATTATGGAAGTACTGTCCTTCCCAGGTCTCACAGTGACAAAGCACAGAAGCAGTCCCTCCAGCTCACCATGTCCCCTGTACTCATCCACATTAATGCCACCCACCCAGGAGTTTCAGATTCTAGCCGCCCTTTACATGAAAGAATTCTGGTTCCCTTAAAATCTCTAATACCTTGTCCTAAACATATCCTTTTCATTGTAGGTGTGTCTGCTGGGAGAAAACTTTACCCTAATTATGCCTTTTATAATTTTGTATATTTTTATCAATTCACCAATTTTATTCAGTCTCCCGTACTCCAAAAATCAAACCCAGTCTCTCCATTTTCCCCTCGTAACTGAAGCATTTCACCTCCTCTGCTCCCTCTCCAGTGTAATGTTCTCCTTCACACAGTGTGAACCAGAAATGTAAACAGTAAGATAGACACAGAATGCTGGAGTAACTCAGCGGGACAGGCAGTATCGCTGAATAGAAGGAATAGGTGGTGCTTCGGGTCGAGAACCTTCTTCAGACTGTTAACAGTACTCCAGCTGTGCTTAACCAATATTTTATAAAGTTATACCCAGTTCACCCTGCTTTTAGATACCTCCGCTATTGCAGATAAGCCATCTTCATTAATTTGCTTATTCATTAAGAGCTTCCTCACCACTTTAACTACCAGTGCTACCTTCACTGATCCTTTGATTGCACATCACTGATCCCTGCATCTCTTGTACTCTCAAAGGCCCAACCATACAGCGTGTAGATCTCACCTTTAACAGTCCTCCCAAAGTGCATCATCTGGCTCTAGTCCTGATCACAGAAGTCACTGCAGCCTCGAGAGCATGTGTGGTGTTAACATTTTGCTTCTGTAATAGAAATCTGTGAGGAGGACAATGAAACATCTTAAAACATAATTAGAGTATCAGATGTAGTTAAATGCACTGGGCGAGCAAATGGCATTCTAATTTCCGAAGGTATGAGCGGCAAGGCTTCATAAGGGGTTTCACCAGTCTGCAAGCTGCTCCACAAATTGAAAATGCCAATGTATATTGTTTCTTCAAGTAGATATTTTGTGATATATGTGCATAAGTTACTGCAATCAAACCATCCATTATATGCATAATATACTATCAAGCGTATCTCCAAATAAAAAAATAAAAAAATACTTGTGTGAATTTGTTTGAAATGGTTTTGAAGCCATTTGTAGCGTGGTGGCACAAAGTTCCAGATTCAGATGAAGTTGCCAACAACAGTGTTGGGGTTGAGGAGACCTGGTGTCTTTAGTTTAGTTTAGTTTAGAGTTGTATCTCTAGAGGTACATGGATAGGACAGGTTTGGAGGAATATGGACCAAACGGGGGCAGGTGGGACTAGTGTAGCTGGGACATGTTGGCCAATGTGGGCAAGTTGGGCTGAAGGGTCTCTTTCCACACTGTATCACTATGACTACAGATATACAGCGTGGAAACAGGCTCTCTGGCCCACCAAGTCCGCACAATTTACAGTTTTCTTTTAACCAAAGCCAATTAAGCTACAATCCTGTAGGAATGTGGGAGGGAACCGGAGCACCGGAGAAAACCCACACAGTCACAGGGAGAATGCACAATTTCCATACAGGCTGCACCTGTAGTCAGAATTGAACCTGGGTCTCTGGCGCTGTAAGTCAGAAACTCTACCGCTGTGCCACTGTGTCTTAGTGTATGAATTATTCATAGTTAATCTGCTGGTATCACAAGCAATCAGGAAGGCAAACATTATGTTGCAAGAGGACTTGAGTTCAAGAATAGAGATGTCTTGCTACTATTTTATTTTGATGAGACAAACTGGGTCTCAGCACAACTATTCACACACTCCTCCCACCTTCAGGTGAATTCGCTGTGAAAACTGAATTATGAATTCCATTGTCTTCGTCTGCATTCTCATGCACATGTTTTGTTTCAAACGTTCAAAAATCTTTAAAATATTGTGGGATTGCAACTATTTCTATTGCTTCCTCTGGCAGCTCATTCAAACACTCCCCATCTCCTCTGTGTGAAAAGGTGCCCCTCCTACTAAATGTTTCCCCTCGCACCTTAAACCTATACCCTCTTGATTCCCCAACACTTTGTGAATTCTCCCTATCTATTCCCCTCATGATTATATATATATATATATATATATATAATATCACTCCTCCACCTCCTGTGCTCCAACAAATAAAGTACTAGCCTGGCCAACATCTTCTATAGCTCAGGCCCTCGATTCCTGGCAAAATCCTTGTAAATCTTCTCTGCACTCATTCCAGCTTAATGGCATCTTTTCTGCAGCAGGCTGACTGAAACGGAACACCATACCCACTAGCATCTTGTGCAACAGTAGCATAACATCCCAAATTCTATACTCAGTTCCCTGACTGACGAAGGCTAATTTTGCCAATTGCTTTCTTCACCACCCTATCTACCTGTGACTCCACCTTCAGGGAACCATATACTTAGACTCACGGATCCCTCTGCTCTACATCACTCGCCAGTGCCCTACCGTTCACTGTGAATGTCTTGGCCTGGTTTGAATTCCCAAAATACAATACCTCACACTTACCTGAATTAAACTCAGTTAGCCATTCCTCGTACCACTTGCCCAGTTGATCCTGGTATAATTTTGATAATTATCTTCACTGCCCAAGATACCAGCTTGGTCTTCAACAACTCCCATATATCTGATTTGGACTTATCTAATAGCAGCTGCTCTCATTTACTCCCCCTAGCTCCTGCCTAACAATGTTGTAATCTGCCCTCTACCTCTATTTAGCACTTATCCCCGGTTCACTAATTCTAAGTTCTATCCCAATGGCCATGTTTAACGATCCTCTATAATACTGCTGTAATGTTTCCTCTCAACAATAGTGCAACCCTCCTTCACCCCCCTCCCCCCCCACTCATCCAAGTTTGAAGCATCAGTTAGACCCCAGAAAACTGAGCTGCTAGTCCTGTCCATCACGCAACCTGTTTCATGGTAGCTATATCAGTTCAGTATGCCAATCCATGCTATGTGTTCATGTGCTTTACCTGTCAGACTTCTTGCACAGAAATGCATGCAGTTTAGTTTATCAGACCTACCTTGCTCACTGTCCTAATTGTCAGCCACAATAAGTCATTTTTTAAAATTTCAATGCACTCTCTGGCCAAGAAACCTGGTATGATTGCAACGGGCGGTGTCATTGATCTCCAAGTGCTCAGACCGTCTCATGGAAGGAAGTCATTGCAAGGCACTTGAGTGGTGTAATAGTACAGAGAAGGTTCACCAGACTGATTCCTGGGATGGCAGGACTTCCATATGAAGAAAGACTGGATAGACTCGGCTTGTACTCGCTGGAATTTAGGAGATTGAGGGGGGATCTTACAGAGATCTTATAGAGACTTAAGGGGTTGGATAGGCTAGATGCAGGAAGATTGTTCCGATGTTGTGGAACTCCAGAACAAGGGGTCACAGTTTAATGATAAGGGGGAAGTCTTTTAGGACCGAGATGAAAAGATCATTTTTCACACAGAGAGTGGTGAGTCTGTGGAATTCTCTGCCACAGAAGGTGGTTGAGGTCAGTTCATTGGCTATATTTAAGAGGGAGTTAGATGTGGCCCTTGTGGCTAAAGGGATCATGGGGTATGGAGAGAAGGCAGGTACAGGATACTGATTTGGATGATCAGCCATGATCATATTGAATGGCGGTGCAGGCTTGAAGGGCCGAATGGCCTACCCCTCCACCTATTTTCTATGATTCTATGATCATTGCGTGTCCTATTGTGGTTCAAATCGTGCAGCAGGAAGTTGTAGAAAGGAACGCAGATGCTGGTACATACCGAAGTTTGACACAGAGGGCTAGAGTAACTCAGTGGGCCAGGCAGCATCTCAGGAGAAAGAACATGGGTGGCTTTTCTGGTCGGGACCCTTCTTCAGACTGACCTGTCTGAAGAAGGGTCCCGACCTGAAACATCGCCCATCCTATTTCTCCAGAGATGCTGCTTGACCCATTGAGTTGCTCCAGCACTTTGTGTCTAACTTTTGTAGCAGTGTTGAAAGCAGCATGGAAGATTGCACTGCTCACTCCTTATGTTCTGGGTGCATTGTTCCTTCGACATGCAGAGTGGTTTAGTTTAGCTTAGTTTAGTGATACAGCACTGAAACAGGCCATTCATCCGTGCCGCCCAGCGACCCCCACACATTAACACTATCCTAGACACACGAGGGGCAATTTACACTTATACCAAGGCAATTAACCTACACACCTGTACGTCGTTGGAGTGCGGGAGGAAACCGAAGATCTCAGAGAAAACTCACGCAGGTCACGAAGAGAACGTACAAACTCCGTACAGACAGCACCTGTAGTCGGGATTGAACTCGGATCTCCGGTGCTGCAAGCGCTGCAAGGCAGCGACTCTACCTCTGCGCCACCATGCAGTCCTATTCCCAAAGACTCTTCGGCAAGGCCCCCAATGGACAGATTCCTTCGGCACCTCCGCTTTTGGCCTTCTATGGCAAAGAGGCTTTGGCTTCATAGAAACATAGAAACATAGAAAATAGGTGCAGGAGTAGGCCATTCGGCCCTTCGAGCCTGCACCGCCATTCAATGTGATCATGGCTGATCATCCAACTCAGTATCCCGTACCTGCCTTCTCTCCATACCCCCTGATCCCTTTAGCCACAAGTGCCACATCTAATGCCCTCTTAAATATAGCCAATGAACTGGCCTCAACTACCTTCTGTGGCAGAGAATTCCAGAGACTCACCACTCTCTGTGTAAAGAATGTTTTCCTCATTTCGGTCCTAAAGGAATTCCCCCTTATCCTTAGACTGTGACCCCTTGTTCTGGACTCCCCCAACATCGGGAACAATCTTCCAGCATCTAGCTTGTCCAACCCCTTAAGAATTTTGTAGGTTTCTATAAGATCCCCCCTCAATCTTCTAAATTCCATCGAGTACAAACCGAGTCTATCCAATCTTTCCTCATATGAAAGTCCTGACATCCCAGGAATCAGTCTGGTGAATCTTCTCTGTACCCCCTCTATGGCAAGGATGTCTTTCCTCAGATTTGGATGTCTTTCCTCAGCTTCAGGCTCTCTCCTCCGTCCACTGCTGGTGTGAAGGCCATAGAGGGACCATATTTTGCTTGGGTAGTTTAAACCCCAGTGGTATGAACATAGACTTCTCCAATTTCAGGTAGTCCTTGCTTTCTCCCTCTTTCCCCTCCCCAGCTCTCTCACAGCCCACTGTCTCCGCCTCTTCCTTTCTTCTTCCCGCTTCCCCCCATCCCCTCATCAGTCTGAAGAAGTGTCTCGACCCGAAACGTCACCCATTCCTTCGCTGCATAGATGCTGCCTCACCTGCTGAGTTTCTCCAGCAATTTTGTCTACCTTCGATTGTTCCAGCATCTGCAGTTCCTTCTTAAATATTTAATGAAAATTACAGCAACCTTCTCACCAGGTGAGAAAAATATTAGCCGTCAATGGAAACAATAACTAAACAGCAAGTAATGCCCCCACCCTAGTCGGTCCACCAGTTCCACTGTTCGCTTCCTTGTATCTCTCTCTAGCGCATCTTCCACAGCCAACAATGGGCCATCCTTCAAGGAGTCCACCCTTCCTGAGATCATCTGTTACCTGCTCTGATTTGTTTTGGCCTCTTGTCACCTCCAGTATATCCCCCCTCCCACCCCCCCCTCCCCTCCCCCCTCCCCTTCCCCCAACCTCTATATTTCAGTCTGACGAAGAGTTCCAACCCAAAACATCACCTATTCCTTTTCTCCAGTGATGCTGCCTGACCGGCTGAATTAGTCCAGCATTTTGTGTCTTTTTCGGGTATAAACCAACATCTGCGGTCCCTTCCCACACAGCAAGTAATGAAGGATTCCTTTGGTGGGATATCCCAAGTCTCTTTCCCAATGTTCAAGGCTGATTTCCCAGATGCTAATTGTCAGTCCAAAGCCCGGTGTTGAAACATCGCCATGACCTCTGTGAGTTTTTGGGCATGCACAATTGAATCTTACAACCTACATCATATGCCATCCACAAATTGCAAACTAAACTACAAATTGAGCCCGAGGTACACAAAAAAGCAACGACTGAACAATTAGGTTTCTGCTCCAAGAAATTTCCAATTTGCAGGCCAAGAAGGAACAAGCATGATGTCCATGATCACAGCTAACAAGTTATTTCTAGAACACTCAGCTTCTCTTTGTGTCTGAGTGTGGATTTCACTTTGTATTAAGGATGCGATGTAGAATTCTCTTTCTGGGTAATTGTAGGTCTGAAGTATGAAGACTAAGTGACCCCATCTTCATGCCCTGCTGATGTCTGTCTCATCTCATTCTGTTCAACCAGCTCCCAAGGCCATTTCATGGGCAGTCACATTAAATTGTGATGGCAACAGAATATTTCCATGCCTATTGCTTTTTACTGTAAGATAATTCCAGGAGCATATTGCTGAGGAAGATAAATTATTCAAACTGGAACTACCAGAGCTCCTGAATTCCTTGCGCATTTTAATGACTGCAGAGAATTTGTTTTAAAAATTGTAAAGTTGTGGATGTCTTACTTCACATTTACTCGTGTCAAGCAGGATATTTCTGTACGGAACTATTGGTGATTACGGGAGAGAGAGAGAGAGCCAGGAGAGTGCTCAACAATTGCCGCAAGTCTTTGGAGGACACGGATACTCATACTCTGAGGCTCTGACATTCACTCTGGTGGCAATTCCAAATTGGATGGAGTTTTGCCTCCACAATATGTGGCCTGAATTTTTAAATAAGGTCCCACGTGGAAGACAACATCGGCACATCACAGAACGAGGAACAAGCGAACAGAAGCCATATTCCAGGCACAAAACTCATGCTGCTGGCGTTGACCTAAGCTGCCCCCCAGGTTCCTATTAAATAGTTCCCCTCTCACCTTAACCCTATGCTCTCTAGTCCTCTTGATTCTCCTACCCTAGGTAGAAGACTCTGCATTCACCGTAACTGTACCAAATAGGGGTGCAGGTGGGTAGTGGGCAGTCTGTAGGTATAAGAGTGTGAGAGGGCAGAGAATAGAGATGATAGAGGTCCATTAGGAGCTGAGCAGAAGGCTTTTCATGTTGAAGCAGGGCGAGTATGAGATTTTGAGAAAATGGATCCAGTCAGAAGATGGACAATGAGATAACATGGGTGGGGGTGGGTTGGATGAGAATATTTATCTTCCTGGTTGACTAGGATAAGCTCATCCATATGACACCCCCAGCCTCCCAGCAGTTGCCCAACCTTGGGGCTGTGCAGCCATATTATGGCATATAATTAGTGATTCAGAGGTGGACTGCTTCCAGTTTTAATTCAGTCAAAAGCAACACCAACGGGGCTGAGACACTTGGGTGCAGCATGGTTTCCAGTAATGCTTGGAATCTTAGTTGCACCCAGACCCAATGGTAAAATAGAATCATGGAGTCACACAGCACGTAAACAGGCCCTTCTGCCCAACTCGTCCATGTTGACCACTGAGGAACCAATGGTCCATCTCAACACAATCTTAGTACTGTCATTACTGTTTAAGGGTCCAAGCTTTAGCCAGAGTTTCCACTAAACGAGTGTGGGATGGGTGTCCACATTCACAGAAACAAGAAGAAGACTCACATGGAGATCCATCACAAGCCACAGGTTGGGGAATGGTCAGGACCTGCCAGAATGAAAGCCCAAAACAGCTGGGACTTGGAAATATCAGAACTGGAACAGTCTGGATCTGGAAGAGTCAGGACCTGGGTCAGTCAGGACCTGAAACAGTCTGGACAGTTGGAGACAGATAGAATTGGATCTGGATGGTCATGGAGTGGAACAGTTGTGGTCCGAAGAGTCGGATCTGGAAGAGTTGGATCTGAAACAGTCAAGGACATGGATAGGCAGGATCGTGGACAGTTGGGACCTGAATTAGCCAGTGACAGAAACAGTTGGGAACTAGTAAAGTTAGAATCTGCAACAGCTGGGGACAGGGACAGTCAGGGAATGGAATAGTTGTTGTCCAGTGAAACAGTTGGGCACTGGTTTAACCAAGGATGCTGGGGTTCTTTGTCCTCCACTCTGGTGCTGCCTTAAACAATTACACCCAAGCCCTGGCTTGCCACCAAATTGCAGGCAGACCAACAGTTCGCAGCTCCAGTGACCTGTGCAGTCCTTCCCCAAGTGCTGTATGTGTGGAGTTTGCACGTTCTCACTGTGACATCGTGTGTTTCCCTCGGACACTCCCATTATCTCCACCATTGCAAAGTTTAATTGGTTTTGTAATTTCCTCTGAGTAATCATGAATAGGGAGAATCTGAGTGAAGTCGACGGGAATGTGAGAGAGTGGTTGATATCTGGAAAGTACTGCCGGAAGAGGTGGTAGAATCCAGGACAATCACTGGTTTAAGAGGCATTTAAATAGCCAAAGCAGAGAAAGGTATAGTCCTAATGTGCAGTTAAATGAGATTAATGTTGATGGCGATAAGGTTCACCATGTACATGGAGTGGAGATGACTGACTCAATGGTTAAAACACAGAATCCAGAGAAATAAACGGGAATATGAAACCTCAGGATGTTCTGTTTGACTAACGATAGCTCCTTCCGCAGCATCTCTGATCAGCCCAAATCTTTCCAGCTATCGGTATCAAGTTCATCAGCTGACAAGAGCACAAATTGGAAGACCAACAGAGAGAAGAACGGAACAGGTCAAGCAACATCTATGAAGGAGAAATATGTTGGTCGGCATCTTGAACCGTGACCCTGAGTTAGGACTGAGAGGGAAGAGGGTAGATTGCCAGTGTTGAACAGCATGGGGTTATAGGGATAGAGGCTGGTAAATGATGGGTTGAACCAGATCCAAGCAGATTATAAACAGATAAAACCAAATGTGGCAGACGGAAGCAAATGTTGGAGCTGGGGATGGTGTCAACCTACAAATTGGGAGGCAGGAAAATGTGGCAGAGCCATTGGGAGTGAGCGCATTCCCACTGCGATTTAAATTACAGATGAGAGGATGTGCAGAGAGATGGAGGCAGTTTTGTGAATAGAATGGAAAGCAAAGTTCAGTTTAAGTTGACCACCAAATTTGTGTTTATTTTTCGGCCTGGCTTGGAGGAATGGAATTCAGTGGCCGGCGAACAAGGAATCCATGGCAAGAGACATGGGGACCAGTGGTAGCAATGTATTACTGTAGCCAGCATTTATGAGGCACCCTTAACTCAGTAAAATGTCTCAAAGCACTTTGTAGGTGCAATATCACACAATCTTTAACACTAAACCACACAGGAGGTTGGAAAGAGGATGAGACAGGCCTAATGGTGGTGTGAGGTGAAAGGGATAGAGAAGTGAAGATGTTTACATGGGTAGTTAATGAGCTTAAGACCAGGACAAGTGAAAGCACAACTGCCAATGATGATGTAAAAAGGGCTTAAGTAAGTAAGTAACAGTGGCACGGTGGCGCAGTGGTAGAGTTGCTGGCTTACATCGCCAGAGACCCGGGTTCGATCCTGACTGCGGGTGCTGTCAGTACGGAGTTTGTACATTCTCCCTGTGACCACATGGGTTTTTGCCGGAGCTCTGTTTACCTCTCACACACCAAAGAAGTTGAGGTTTCTGGGTTAATTGGCTTCGGTAAAATTGTAAATCGTCTCTAGTATGTAGAATAGTGCTAGTGTACGGGGTGATCGCTAGTCGGCGTGGACTCAGTGGGCTGGAGGGACTATTTCCACACTATCTTTAAAGTCTAAAACTTGTTTTAAAAACTCACGGTCTAGAAGTGGAGAAGTGAAGGGAGTAAGTATCTCAGCAGGATGTAGTGAGGGGTAACTTACTGCCTCAACATAAGGAAGTGGACTTTCATAGACCGAGACAATATTGGTAGGTGAGCAAAGTGTTTTAGGTGGATAGCACTCATTGTAGATTAAGACAGAGTGTTATTTATAATGCATCACAGCCACACTCAAAATGTGGTTATTTATGCATTAGATGGATTTTTTTTATCACTTTTGTGAAATGAACAGAAACTGATTGGAAATTTTCCTCATGTTGCAATAAATCAGTTCATGACAGGTGAGACCAAGAAATGCACAAACATACTGGATAAAGTAAGAACCTGAGCCTTAGCAACATCCCACTGATGCTCATGGAGTCATACAGCACAGAAACAGACCCTTTGAGCACCTTGCCAAGCCGACCAAGATGCCCCATGTACACTAGTCCCACCTGCTCACGTTTGGGTCACATCCCTCTAAATCTTTCCTATCCATGTACCTGCTCAAATGTCTTTTAAATGTTACTAGAGCATCTGTCTCAACTATCTCCTCTGTCAGTTTGTTCTATATATCCATCACATTCTCTGTGAAAAGGTTGCTGCTCAGGTTCCTATTAAATCTTTCCCCTCTCACCCTAAACCTATGTCCTCTGGTTCATGATTCCCCGGCTCTGAGTGAAAGACTCTGTGCATTCACCCTATCTACTTCCCTCATGATCTTATACACCTCTGTAAGATTATCCCTCATCATCCTAGGAATAAAGTCCCAGCCTCCCCAACCTCTTCCTTTAGCTCAGGCCCTCAAATCCTGGCAACATCCTCGTAAATCTTCTGTGCACTATTTCCAGATTCACATAGGATAATGGCCAAAATTGAACACAATACTCCAAATGCGACCTCACCAACGTCTCGTACATCTCGTGTCCCAGAACTATCCATGGTGAACAAGGCTCACCCAGTGTGTATAGCAATGTTGTCATCGACCCAAAACGTCATAGTCTGAAGAAGGGTCTCGACCCGAAACTCTCCAGAGAATCTGTCGGTCCCGCTGAATTACTCCAGCATTTTGTGCCTATCTTGAGTTCTTCCATCATTCAATTTACTTTTCCATAAATGTAATCCCAACCATCAGCGAACTGATGGAAAGTATTGCTGATATTACAGATCACAATGATCAGTTAATTAGAAAAAAATACTCTCCACCTCTGTCCGCTTCACTTTGCTCAGTCTGTGCCTTCTGTACGTCAAAATTCCCAGAATCGCTGAACAGCCCCAAAAGATTGTTGGTAATGCAACACTGCTGGATCCACCTATCACTGGATCTTTCCCCAAACTTTCCCCCCACCAGCCTACCAGCAATATCCCCTCTTCTCCATCGTCTGAAGCAAGGCCCCAACCCAAAACATCATCTGTCCATTTTCTTCCAAAGCTTCTGCTTAACCTGTTGAGTTCCTCTTTTTCCCTTTTCTCTCTCTCCCTCTCTCTCCTCAGGTAGCCCCTGACCTGCTGAACATTTCCAGCGTTTGAAGTTTGTATTTTCAGAGAAGCTGATGGCGATGCTTGCCATCGGGCACCATTGGGCCAAGGCACAAGGATTGGCTTGCCCCTCCCCGTGGAACCGGGAAACCCGCCTGCCAAGAGTGGCCTGAAGAGGGAAATAGCTGAACCTGGTCCCCGAGGGCCGGAGAACCGGACAGGAGGGTGGAAGGAGCCGACGAGGACAGACGCAAGAACAAAGGGCCGGCAAGAAGAACCGTGGTCCTACTTCCCACGTCTTCAAGGTCGGCTGCAAGGGGCGCCCCAGGGGCACAAAGGCTGAATGATGGCCGGACGAGGTCAGGGACAACGGATCGCCGGACGATCCGGATGGAGGCAGCGGCTGCAATGGGTTTTTATGGCCAGCTTCAGGTTGCACTTTGAAAATTGCGCCGTATGTGGTCGCAGGGGGCTATTCCTGTACTCAATCTGGAATTGTCCTTATGCATAGTAATAATTTACTGAAATGTAAGCAAATAAAGAATTTCACTGCACCTTGGTCCATGTGATAATAAAGAACCATTGAACCATTGATTGATGCAGTGTCCGGCCTGTCAGCCTCAGCACACGAGATGAATGGCAATGGATGCGGGTCCATCTCACACAACTCGCTGGAGCTGAGTTGGAGTTCGCAGCATATCGCTTCTCCAGAGATGATGCACATTTCTGATCACACAGTTAATGGTTCACGTCACCAACCCTTTGTCATAACTCATTCTACTTTCGTCTCCACAGATGCTGCCTGACCTGCTGAGTGTTTCCAGCATTTTCTGTTTTAAGTTCAGATTTGCAGCAGCCGCATTTTTAAAATTTGTTTTTATACCCTTTTGATAAGGAACTTTAGATTGTGCACCAAGGGTAAGTTGGAGGGTTTCACTTTTCCATGTTGTCTGGAGATGCTGCCTGACCTGCTGAGTTATTCCAGCACTATGTACCCTTTTCCATATCAACCAGCATCTGCAGTTCTTTGTTTCTACAAGAGTAAGTAATACATAGGTGGCTGTCTGAGTGCTCTTTAAGGTGCTTTTTTTGGATTAGCCCAGCGTTTGTTCTTTAATTAGCTCAAAAAGAAGACACAGAAAGGGAAAACTGAGAAAAATGGTTGCAATGTTTCCTTGTTGCACTATGTAGATCAAACAGTATTGCTGATGTAATCCATGTCTGGTTTTGCTGCTGATGACTCGATCCCTAATCCATAATCCATAAGCGGAGGCTTGGTCTTTGCTTCGCCCAACACCTCCGCTAAGTTTGCAATAACCAACCTGATCTCCCGGTGGCTCGGAACTTCAACTCCCCCTCCCATTCCAAATCCAACCTTTCTGTCCTGGGCCTCCTCCATGGCCGGAGTGAGGCCCACCGTAAATTGGAGGAGCAGCACCTCATATATCGCTTGGGTAATTTATACCCCAGCGGTATGATCATTGACTTCTCCAATTTCAGGTAATCCCTGCTTTCTCCCTCTTTCCCCTCTCCTTCCCAGCTCTCTCACAGCCCGCTGTCTCCACCTCTTCCTTTCTTCTTCCCACCCCCCCCCACCCCCACATCAGTCTGAAGAAGGGTCTCAACCCAAAACATCACCTATTTCCTTCGCTCCATAGATGCTGCCTCACCCGCTGAGTTTCTCCAGCATTTTTGTCTACCTTCGATTTTCCAGCATCTGCAGTTCCTTCTTAAACAAATGATCCATAATCCATGTCAGGTATCCCACACCACTACCGCGCGTGCATGCGGGCAGCTATGTTGTGTTCTAGTTTTAACTTACGATTCGGACCCTACAGTACTTATCTTGATGGTCTCTGTATGTATACAAATTAAAGCACTTGTTATGATATGTAATGACTCTGTGGTTTGCACATTCTGACTTTGCACACACTGTACTATAGAAATCATAAGCATCCATGTGTGGTTTCAGTGAGCAAAAATGGACACATAACTTATGGGCAATCTGTATTGCGTTTAATATTGTGCTACAATAATCCCCGTTATTGCCACTTCCTTGTAGCCAGTAAAACTGCTCTATTCCTCCATCCTTTGGGCAACCTCAGACCTTTGGAGAAAATGAAAATCTTGCAGAGCACAGCCTGACAATTAGGCAGGCACCTCATGGCAACTGCAGTGGAGTGAAGCAGAATCCTGGTAAGTTCACGTCTCTCTGCAACGTCCGATCTTCCCCTGCAACAGTGATCCCCAAAGATGGTCACGGCTGCAGATCTTCCTCCACCTTTGGTGGGTGTGAGATCCTCTGCGGAGATGGCAATATTGCTGCAGGTGCTCCTTTCAAGATGTGGCCTAGGCCTCCCGCTGTTACTGTGGTAGGAGTCTCAGACTGAACTGGAAATCAGTGTGCAGCAAAGATCCTATAGCAAGCAAGATAGCCCACTCGACGAAAAAGACGTAGTACGGTCATGGGCAGATTCATGGGTAACTTTCGGCCCCATTTCCGTAACCGGCTTCCGTCTCCGCACCAAAGATCCCGTAGCGGAGCAACGATACTAGTGCAGCGACGGAAGCTGGTTACGGAAACATCCTCTTAAAAACAAAAGTTCTTTGTTAAAAATCTTCTCATTTTCAGAATTATAATTTATTAACACAAACTGTCCCCCCGCAACGTTGATTACACTGCGAGTCGGGTAGGGTCGGGTCGGTTCGGGTTGGGTTACGGAAATGGATGAAAAAAGGCCCATATTCCGCTACGTTGTGTACAGCACGTCAGCCCATTGCATTTAGCAGGAGTGGTCTATCTTGCTCCGCTATAGGATCTTTGGTGTGCAGTGTGATGTTTATGTAATATAAATGCCAACGCCCCTTGAGGCCAAAAGCAGAAGCTGGCAAGTGTGCCTGTGCCTCGTGACTGAGGTCAGGTGACCTTCTAGAAGATTCCGTTGGTTGTTCAGATTTAATCTTTCTTACAAGATGGCGGAAGTGTATTCATTGTGCTAGTCACAACACCGTCTTGCAGCGGACATTACATGCAGCATGAGCAATGAGCATCTGCATGCTGTTGCAGGTCACCACCGGCAGCCCTTGATACGATCTCCCTCTTTGGTACCATTGACTCCAGCACCTGTGAATGAATAGATCACGAGAAACACTTAAGGGCCTGTCCTACAAGCATGCAACTCCATGCGATGAGCACGACCTAACGTGGTCGCTTGAGCCGTCCGGCGTCGCGGGGCCGGTCCCACTTCGATCGCCAGAGCTGTGCGGAATTGTGCAGGGTTCGCCGCGGGGCTCCGAAAAACATGACTATGTTCAAAAATTCAGCACAGCAACGGCTTGTCGGCTCGCAGTCGCCTCGACGCATTACACACCGCCCCGACATCGTGCCTCCGTGACCCTCTATGTGTGTGGCTCCATGGCCCTCTGTGTGTGTGTGCCTCTGTGCCCCTCTCCGTGTGCCCCTCTCTGTCCTGCCGAACGTACCTTAGACTTCTCTCCAAGTTCGCCTCACTTTGCGCCGCGTTGCGCCACTCACCCGACCTCCGCGCGGCCCCTGCTGCCGGTTTGGTTGCGCTTGCCGCATGCAGGCGCATGCTGGTGGGAACGGCCCTGTACAGGGGATCACCCGACCTCCGCGCGGCCCCCGCTTCTAGTTTGATCGCGTTCATCGCATAGAGTTGCATGCTTGTAGGACAGGCCCTTTATACTGGACTACAACGCCCAGCTTCCAATGTGAGAAGGTTTAGAGGGATACGAGCTAAGCATGGGAGCACTAGCCTAGATGTGGCATCTTGGTCGCCATGGACAGGTTGTGCTGAAGGCCAATCTTTCCTGGGCGTTCTGTCAAATCTGCTAAAATCTAAGTTCACATCAAATACATTGCACTCGTCAACCCTCCTTGGTATCTTCCCAAAGAATTTAATTCTGAATCAGATACATCCTTACTTTGACAGATCCACTTTAGCCATCCCTGATTTATCTGCAGATTTGTAAATGAAGATTAATGCTGTCTCTCAGAATTGTTGCCATTAATTTGCCTACCATCAAGGTCGATCCAATGATTCTGTGCTGACCACATTTTAAACAACAGTGCAATATTAGCAGTTTTCAGACAGCTCTCCAGCAGAAACTGTAGATTATCTGAAAATGATGGTCAGAATAATCAGTAACCGGGTTTCTTTTAAAAGGCAAGGAAATATTTTCTCTGGGCCCAAGAACATCAATTTTTCATGCTTCCTCCTTTATCCGGTCCAACATTAAGGACTCTTCCTCCTCATCTATCTTTTGTGCAGACAGCTGCAAACTATTTTGTGAAACGCTCTTCCTATATCCTCTGCCTCTACAGGCATCATCTGTTTAATTCTTAATGGGGCCTGCTCTTCCTTCACTGTCTTGATGTATACAGTCACATTTCCATCAACGGCAGCCCATTCATTAGCTCATCGAGTCTATGCCAGCTTTCAGAGCAATCTCATCAATTCCTTCACCCGCATTTCAGTGAGCGCCATTCTCTCTCAATGCCCACCGATTCTCCTTTGCCCCATATATTAGGTGTAATTTACAGCTAACAATTAGCCTGCCACTTCTGGGATGTGGGTGGCAACTGGAGGACATGCAAACTCCACACAGTTTACGCTGGAGGTCATGATAGAACCTGGATCAATGGAGCTGAAATGCAGCTGTACTACCCATTGCGCCACTGTGCTGCCTTCTTGTTCTTCAAGTACAAAAATGTCTTTGGCTGT
The DNA here is from genome assembly GCA_963514005.1 of Raja brachyura. Next base: position 17,398,501 of record OY740811.1, read on the forward strand.
TTACGATTGTGATTTTCCAAGCCCTGCCTTCACTGCCGTTCAACTTTCGGCGCTGCACCCAGGATTTCTGTTGCATTCATCGAAGTCAATCCAATGAGCCTGTTCTCACCCCATTTAAAATAACAGTGTAAAAGAAGGTTTGGATAAGTTTGGACCAGGGCTGGGACAAGGCAAGAGGGGGACTGAGATCAACAATTGGAGTGGTGGGACCAGGGTTTAGGGATCAGTTCCAGATTTATTGTTAATTTGGAGTTTGGAGAAGGTGAACTCAGAGAGTGGCGGTGGAGTTGGAGGAGATAGCGGTCCAGAAGTGAGATAACTTATATTCCTAGGCCTGGGCATCACCATAATAGCTCCTAAAGGCTCACACACCATCAAATTCACTGATGTAAAGGATAATTCCACAGGGAATAGTGTCAACAAATGTATAACGATCTGATCTGTACAAACGTCACTCACAACAGCAAGTTGTCAGTCGGAACTAAAGATAGCCGTGACTCTACCCAAACAATGCACCACAATTGCTTTCCAATTTGGAAATAATCAGTTATGATCATTCTGGTATTGCACTGAGATCTTCTGGGACTTTGCACTTTGTTGTCAGAAATGAATTACAAAGTCAGGGTGAAAACTATTGCTGATTTTCTATGGTGCATTTAATAAATGGCAAGAGGAGGAAGAGACCATTTGGCCCATCTACCCTGTTCCATGGTATTGACGGGATGAATACCTAGTCCGATACAACAGCGAACAATTCTTTAATCTGTTTACAGTCATTTACAATTGCAATGAATGATTTTGGCTAAAAGACAGATTGTAATATAACCGGGTTTTCTGATGATAAAAGCTGGTTGGGATCATGGGGGGACAAACGTGGCTGAAGACGGCACAGTGGCATAGCAGTAGTGCTGCTGACTTACAGTGCCAGGGAACCAGGTTCGATCCTGACTATGGGTCCTTTTCTGTACGGAGTTTGCACATTCTTCCCGTGACGGCATGGGTTTTTTGCAGGTGCGCCGGTTTCCTCCCACATTCCAAAGACATGCAGGTTTGTAAGTTTATTGGCTTCTGTAAATCTTCCCTAATTTGTGGCTTAGATATAGTGTACGGGTGATCGCTAGTCAGCATGGATTCAGAGGCCTGAGGAGCCTGTTTCCACGCTGTTTCCACGCTGTTTCCACGCTGTTTCCACGCTGTATCTCTAAACTAAAATAAAAGTGTCTATTTGTCCCTCTTTGGCCGCACTAAACATTGAGCCCCAATGCCCACGCAGTTCCGGACAACATTATATTAAAAACTGAGCATAAGTAGCTTAATAACAGCAGTGTGCATGTTGCTGACTGATGCATGCACTGGGATCAGTGTGAAGAATCCTGTGGGAGGTGCACGACGAGCTCCCAGCTGCCACGTCACCACTGTGGGGATTGCAGGGATGGCATCCCTTACTGAGCTGAACTTCAGTCCTAACGGCCTGGTTAGCTCTTCATGCTCATGGTGCAGCAGTGAAACAGAGATCGCACAGCGCAGGGCACGTGGTTCATTCTCGAGATTAGGAACCTTTATCTTTGAAACATAAAATTGGGCGGCACAGTGGTGCAGTGGTTGAGTTGCTGCCTTACAGCACCAGAGACCCGAGTTTGATCCTGACTAAGGGTGCCGTCTGCACAGAGTTTGTACGTTCTCCTCATGACCACGTGGGTTTTCCCCGGTTGCTCCGGTATCCTCCCACACTCCAAAGACAGACACGTCTGCAGGTTGATTGGCTTCAGTAAAATTGTAAATTGTCTCTAGCATGTAGGATAGTGTTAGTGTATGGGGGTGTTTGCAGGTCGGAGCGGACTCGGTGGGTCGAAGAGCCTGTTTTCACAAAGTATCTCCAAAGTCTAAAGTGTCGCAGTGGTAGAGTTGCTGTCTTGCAGCGCCAGACACCCAGGTTCGATCATGACTACGTCTGTGTGGAGTTTGTACATTTTCCCTGTGACCGTGTGGGTTTTCCCCGGGTGCTCCGGTTTCCTCCCACATTCCAAAGACATACAGGTTTGTAGCTTAATTGGCTTTGTAACATTCCTCTAGTGTGTAGTGTACGGATGATTATTGGCCGGCGCAGACTCGGTGGGCCAGAAGGACTTGTCTCAACGTTGTATCACTAAACTAAACTATGCTATGCTGATCACAATGAAAGTAAGATCCTGTGATGGTTCAAAGAATACAAGACACTGAAAGGTCGCACTCTCTCCATCCTGGGAGTCTGAACGAGGTGGTGCAATCTCAGACCAGAAGATACAGTCACAAACCATGGGGAGGAACAATCTCAGGCCAGGGATTACAGTAGCAGATGAGGACGTGCACTCACACATGAGGTGTTACAGACTCAGACCAGGTTTAATTTGTGGAAAGCGAACCTTTGGCCCCCCAAGTCCGTGTCTTTCTGTGACCACGTGGGTTTCCTCCCTGTGCTCTGGTTTCTTTCCACATCCAAAGGCCGTGCAGATCTGTATGTTATTTGCCCTCTGTATCTAAGGGGTGGAATTGTTGAGCCGTAGGGACTGTTTTCATGCTGTATCTTTAAACTGCACTTAAAAAAAATACTCCTAACTAAATTGAGGATTGCCGAATATTGAGGTCTCTTGCTGGCAAACACAATAGACCTTAAGGATAAAATTGCTTCTTTTTAACATTCTATTTGATATTTCCATACTTATTCCCATGTAAAATAGCATGGTGGATGAAGGAGCGAGGCGCAAATCACAGCTACAGGCCTTTAAATCTGTCATCTCGTTTCAGGGCATTGATGACATTCATAAACCTCCAGCAGCCTCCCTTGATGTTAATGCTATGTATAATCACTCCTATGAATCTATTACACGATTTCAGGGGATTAAAGATGACAATTTATAAAATGAAATTACAGACAGGTTCCCCGTGGATTTATTTCAGGTGATATGGAATGAGGTTACGTTTTCCTACAATACCATTTGAAACAAAGCTCTTCAGGATTGGTTTCTTGTAAAGCCTTTGACATTTTATTTCAGGATTGCTCTGCGCTGATAGATTTATCATAGCAATTTGCCTGACTGGGCAGAAGGAGCAGCTGTTCTGTAGATGCCCTGGGCAAATCGGTAACAAAGGGAATGAAGTCTCATCCTGAAAAGCACAAGACATTTGTTGTCTGTTAAATACAAGGCAATCTTTTTATATAATCTTTTAATCACGGCTGATTCAGTTTGAACATTGCAACATTTTCTTTGCTTTGGCGCAACATGGATTGGAGTGGCAGAGAATTTACTGGGTCAGAGGGTGAACATTATATCACCCTCAGCGTGAATTTCATTTCAAAATGTAGAAAGGACTAACATTGTTATTGCATTTGTCAAATTTTGTGGAAATCCCAGAGGACTTAATGGTGATCGGGTGCTTTTGATGATTAACCACATCATGATGTGGGAGGCATTGCAGCCAATTTACAGCAAGTTTTCTAAAACAGTAAAGTAATAAAATATCAATGAAATCTATTTTCTTGGTCCTGATTGAGGGATTGAGTTAGAACAGAATTTAGCTGCACAGTTATGAGTGTATAGGAAGCATAGCACAGGGCTGAAGACACAGCCTTGCACTGCACCAGTGTTGAGAATTATAAAGGAGGATGTTTTGTTGATTGCGGACTATGAGCCTGAAAGTCCAGTTGAGTTTAGTTTAGTTAAGTCTATAGTCATGTGTACCGAGGTACAGTCAAAAGCTATTGTTGCATGCTGGAGCTATTGTTGCATGCTGCTCCAAATGACAGTCAGCAAAAAGACTGTTCAGATTCAGTTACAGAGGGGGGTATGTTTACCTGTCATTATACATGAGATGGCTTCCTCATGATATGCTATATGCCTCTCTATATGCTGCTGTGATGTTCTCTCTAATCAGCAGTGTGACCCTCTCCTCTTTCTTACCTTGACCCGAAATGTCACCTATTCCTTCGCTCCATGGATGCTGCCTCACCCGCTGAGTTTCTCCAGCGTTTTTGCCTACCTTTTTATCTGAACTATCTCTACCTTGGAACGTTAAACTGCCAGATTCCCTCAACCATGTTCCCATGATTGTAATAATATCATAATTACAAGTGCTGATAAAGTGGCTGCTCCAAGTGACAAGTGCTCTAAACTCATTTTAACAAATCCTTGTAATAGTCCTTGCATTAAAGTAAATGCAGTTGCGCCAACGAGCGCTCCCATGTCCCCTAACCTGCCTCTGGCTGCTCTCCCTCTGACTAGGTTAATTCAGGTCGATCTCTCCCCACCCCCCCCATGCTGCACAACAATTGAGTTTCCCACCCCTTGCCAAATTGGTTTAAACCTTGCTGAATAATACGTGCAAATCTCAGCCAGGATATTGGTGCCACCTTCAATCTGATGTAACTCATCCTTCCTGTGCGGGTCCCATCTGCCCCAGAAATTGTGCCAATGATCCGAGTACTTGAACCTTTTCCCTGCACCCGATCCTCAGCCACAAGTTCATCTGTCTTGTCATTCTATTTTTTATCCTCACTAAAACATGGCACACTGAGTAATTCAGAAATCGCTGGAATCTTGATGATGCCTTGTTATCCCCAGCAGATTCTTCCTTTTTCCACTCTGGTCGGACTCCGCTGTGCCCTGTGTAAGTGGAAATAGCAGGTGGAGCCCAGAGATGTGATTGATCTCATCGCCCTATAATCCCATTTCTAATTTATTCCTGGTATGGATTGTTTTGGATGAGCCAGGGAATAAATGATCATGGCTCTGAGTTGTCCCAATCAAAATCAATGGGTCACAGCACCTGTGTAGAAAGGAACAGCAGATACTGGCTTATACCGAAGATAGCATCTCTGGTGAAAAAGGACTTTTTGGGTTGGAAGAGGAATGCTGATTTGAAACAACACCTATTCCTTTTCTCCAGAGATGCTGCCTGACCTGCTGGCACTTATCGCCAGGGGGTTCCAGACCTTTTAAGGTTTTTGTTGCCTCCCCTGATAGTACTGTGAAGTCTCAAACAATGCCACTGGGATTCTTCTACTCGATGGCAATGCTAATGATCACACTGATAGTTACTGATAGCTGTTGGATCTCTCGCAAATTAACCTTTACATGTTACATTAATCTGAAAATGGGCTTGCATCATTAACACAAGAAATAGCGAGTGATAAAGTGGGAAAATATTAATAGGTTTAACACAGTAACTGAGGCAGAATGTGACCAAATGCCTGCTTAATAAATGAAAGGATTTGACCTGGTGCATTAATCTGTTGGCCAGGAAAATTATCCTGATTGTATGTAGCTGTCTGGTTGTGATGATCACTAATGATGTTTATACAAAATAGTCACCAGGCTGTGGAATGCCCACTAATTACAATCAATTCATTGTACACATAGATGAAGAATGACCACCACCATTTTATGAAATAGTTATTATATGCCAGGAATTCGTACTTCCTGGAACTAACCAGATCATTAAAAAAAAAATGAATAAAGCAACATAGATTAAGGGTATAGCAGAGTAATTCTTCAGTCATGAGTTTCTGAAAACACAAACCATATTTTCATTTCTTCCCTAGCTCAGCTTCCAAAAATCCAAACCAAGTTAATTTGAAAATCAGTAGTTCATTTTCAGTTGGACTTGCCTGACACTGAATAAATAGTTGGCATTAAAAACAGGGTATGTTTTGTTCTCCGTGGCTTAATTAAAAGTTGAGCAATACTGGAAACTGACCTTTTGTAAGGAAGGCATAAATCTGACAGAGCTTTGGAGTACTGAAAACCTTGGGTCACATTAGTTGAGGCCAATAATTTATTCATGGACCAAATAAACAGGGCCAAGTTCTTGCCTAATCTTCATCAGATTCGCAACAAACCATTTGTAAGGAAGGCATAAATCAGACAGTATTTCAAAAATGATAGGGAGATGGAAAGAACAAGGGGAGGTTTAAATTGGAATGGGCAATTCACCGGTTGGTATCCATCTTGGTCCTGTCAACTGCGAAGTTAAATTTAAATGTTCATTCTGCTGATTCTGGATAATTTAATGTTGGTTTTGGTTAATGAGTACAGCTGCTGAGCTTCGAGCAGTCTGCAGCAGGCAGAAAGCTGAATGCCTGGAGAAGGACAACTCAAGGTACAGATGTACCCTCTGTAGGACCCAGAGGCTAACTCCTGCTACCAGACCATGCATGAACTGTGTAGCCTTCCATACCAGGCATTTTCCAACTCACCCCTTGCCCTCTATCACTGTGGTCGAACCAGCTCGGCAGCCAAAGCAACGTACGGGCCCATCTGGAACTTCAAATGATCTACAAGATGGGCATCTTGGTGGAGCACACACCCTCTCACTAAATTATTGACCTTCCAGGGAGACCAAAGACCATTGAAAACAGGTCTTTGGTTTCTTATGGCAGCAGACATAAATATGATGTTAAAGAAAGCATATGGGAATCTGGCATTTATTTGCCAGAGCATAGAATATAAGAGCAGGGAAGTTATGGCACAGCTTTGTACAATATTGGATATGAGGTCACATCAAAATATTGTATGCAGTTTGGGTTGCTACACCACAGAAATAATTTGATTGCTCTGGAGAAGGTGCAGGGGAGAATCACCAGGATTTTGCTTCAGATAGAATGTCTCAGTTATGTGAAGAGAACGGATAAGCTGGGCTTATTTTCCTCGGGGCAACGAAAGCTGAGAGGTCACCTGAAAGAAGTGTACACAATCATGAGGTACACAGATAAGATAGAGAGTAGCAACCTTTTCCTCAAAGCATAGTTGTCTGTGACAAGAAGGCATATGGGAAAACACTATTTGCCATTTCTCCACCCAGGTTCCCAATTGATTGGTCCTGATGCATCCTTTGACAATCTCTTCACTGTTCACACCTCTAACAATTTCTGCTATGAGTACCAACTTACTAATCAGACCACCCATTTGTATTACAAGCAATGGCGATCCCAGTGCCGATCTTTGTAGAATACCACTGCTCACAGAAAAACATTCATCCACCACTACTCTTCTATGACCAGCAAATTTTACACCCAGCTTATCAACTTACCCTGGATCTCATGTGATTTATTCTTCTGGCTAGCCATCCATGAGGGACTTAGTCAAATGATTTACTTAGTCCATATAGACAGTAGCCACTGCTCTGTCCTCATCAGGAATCTTGGTTCTAACCTAGATACTAAACTGAATCAACTCATAGGGAAGTCCTGATGTAGGACATCATCTCCCTGGGTCCCTTTCATTTGTTTAAGAAAGATGGAAGATATTTTCCAACAATCATCCTAACCTCTGTAGGTTTTTCAAATTTGGGGCAGGGTCTTCACCTTCTGAAATTTACCACAGGGTAATTTGTTGAATGCAGTAGTCAGGCTGCTATGGTGTGATGGGGGATATTAACTGTAATTATCTTAACTTGTCTCCCAAGCATGACTGTCAAGTATTGTCCAGTACCCCATTTTTCTAACTACTGGAGTTGTTTAGCTTAGTTTAGTTTTTGAGACACAGCAAGGAAAGAGGCCATTCAGGCCCACCAATTCCTGCTGACCTGTTCACACTAGTTCTATGTTGTCACACTTTCTCAACCACTCCCTACATACAGATTATGACAGATTATCCTACGAATCCACACGATTTTGGGATATAGGAGGAAACGATCACCCAAATTAAATCCATGCAGTCACAGGGAGCACATGCAAACTCCACATAGACATCGCCCGACGTCAGGATCAAATTTGTGTCTCTATTGTTGTGTCTCTACCAGCTGCGCCACTGTGCTGCTCGCTCTTGGGTTCTGTGCCTAACTGAACTACAGAGGATGCCCATTTGGTTTTGCCAACAAATATGTACTTGGCAGAGGTTAGCGACTCATCTTGAAATAATGCTTGTCCATATATTGCCAGACCATTCAATGGCCACTCAGCTTGCCAGTCAAATGCCTTTCGAGCTCATCACGGGACACATTCTTCCAATGGGAAGCCAACCCCAAGTTGAGGAGTGAGGTCCCGCAGAAAGCAGGGCCTTTCTAATCTAAATGGCCATCACCCACCCAAAAATCAAGATGGTTAATGTTGGCTAACGAAATGGTCAAATAATCATTTGTTCAAAAGTCGCAGTGCTTTTTCATAAACAATCATAGTTTCTTGTTCAAACTTTCTTTGTTGTTTACTCTGTTGTTGAAATCCACCCTGTCATTAGTTCATTTTATCTTGACACATTCCTCAGCTTATAGTTTCTGTTCAAGTAATTCCCTATGTCCCTTATGGAAATTGTTGCTTTGGGAACAAAAAAATATTCCCATTGAATTCCTGCAGACGGGAACTGTCCTGGAATGGTGACAAGGTCAGAAACGTGTCAGCAAATGAAAAATATGTCTCTTCTTGACCTCCCCAAACTAGCATCGAATGAGGCCAAGCTGGTTAAGCTTCGTATTATCTGCTGCGCAAGAAATTCATTGCAATTGCACAACATTCATTGCATCCAACTCTTGTTCCATTTACACGAGATTCTTTCATTTTGAAGTGTTGTTTGTTTAAATTTTTCAAAATAAAATCAGAGATGTTAAGGACAAAGACTGTGTTTCTGGTCAATTCGACCCACACTCCGAACGTGGCATTATTTAATTATCAAAACAGTTGCAATAAATAATGGTACTGAAAAAATTAATTAGTTTGATGTGGTTAGTATCATAGAATTGTACAGCCCTTTTAGCCCAGCTTGCCCAATCTACACTAATCCCATTAGCTTGCACTAAGTCCATATCCCTCTATACCTTCCTTGCGCAAGTGCCTGTCCAAATGCCTCACTGTATATCATTGCATATCATTGCATATGCCTGAGCCACCTCTTCTGGTACCTCATCACAGATACCCACCATCCTTATATTATCTTTAAATTTATTTCCTCTCAGCTTAAACCTGAGCTACCTAGTTCTAGACTCCATTCCCTGGAAAAAAAGTACTCTCACAGTATTTCCTACCAATGCCCCTCCTAATGTTACAAGGTCACCCCTTAGCTTCCCACGTTCCAGTGAGCATAGGCTTTCCAATCTCTCCTTATAAATAAAGCCCTCCATTTTATGCAACAGCCTGGTGAATCTGTTCTGCATTCTCGTTGTTGCTATCGCATCCTCCAAGTAGTGTAGTGGCCACACTTGTGCACAATATTCAATAATGGTCTGATCATGACATCAAATCCTTTTTACTCAATGTCTCAGCCTAAGAAGGCAAGCATACCAACCCCATCACTACCATACCAACAGTACCCCATCCATATTTCAATGAGAGGTACATGTTCATACATATTCTCCTCTATTTTCACATACTGTATATATAGGACAAACTAAGAAGATCCCAACACAGCTCACTGCAGTACATTCTTATTACAGACCTTCAGTCTGATTAACACCTCTTCGCCACTTCCCTTTGACTCCAATCACCAAGCCAATTTTGGATCCAGTTCACCAACATGCCTCTGGGCCCTTGTGCCTTAACCTTCTGGATCAGCCTTACCAATGAAATGCCTTCCCAAAGTCCATGTTAACCATGTCTACCGCTCTACCTACATCAATAATCTTGGGCACCTCCTTAAAAACAATGTGCTAACTCCTCCTAATCCACCCCTGCCTCTCCAAGTTAAAATAAATCCTTTCCCTCAGAATCTTCTCCAGCAGCTTCCCTACCACTGATGCTAGGCTCACCATCCTGTAGCTTCCAGGCTTATCTCTACTGCTCCTTTTGAATGAGGACAACATTAGCTGAACTTCAGTCTTCTAGTACCTTATCGGTAGTTAATGGAGATACAAAACCCTTTGTCATAGTGCCAGCAATCTTCTCCCTTGTTTCCTTTAGCATCTTAGGATAGATCTCGTTGGGCTTTGGGGTTTGTGCTCTCTAATATGCTCCAAGATTTTAAACACTTTCCCGTTCCTGATACGACGAGGTTACCCCTCCTTTATCTCTGCAGCCACCACATCCTTCTCCCTGGTGAATATCAATGAGGAGTATTCACATAGGACCTTGCTCATATCCCATGGGTCCAGACATAGACATCACTGGCCTCTGAAAGAACCTACACTTCCTTAGCTACCGTCTTGCTTCTAACATTTTTATAAAAGGTTTGAGGCTTATCTAGGTCCTAAGGAAGTTTGTTCATTAATAGCGATTGCCATATTTACTCTCACCTTAAATTTGAGAAGATTCTCATTAGTTCCCAAGAACATCGAACTCCTTTCAATTTTACCATAATTTCTAAGCCACATTGAGAAGAGATCACCATTGCCCTCTCTGCAAGTGGCTTTACAGTTTGCAGATTGAGCCAATTCTGCACCAGTTATTCCCAGAGGATTGTCGTCTTACTTTACAATGAGCAACTCTTTTGTAATTTGGCTGGGTTTTTTTGTAGCCCTCCCTTGCATTGTACATCATCCATCTGTTGAGTATTTATTTGTCTTCGATTAACTTTGCACAACTCAGAACAATATGCAGAGCCAGATTTTGCAATACAGAGCCACTTCCCAGAAGCAGAGGTTCGCCAGAAGAGATTGCTTGGACCCACTGTTATTCCCAGCATACAGATACACAGGGTGGGATCAACACTCCTTGCAATGAGGATCAGCAGGACCATCACAAGTGGAAGATTGGATTAAGAGCTCAGCAACATAACAGTAGGTTTTGGTAGATGGATGGAGTAAGATTAGAGATGAGATAGAGACAAACGACTGTTGGATAAGTTCAGTGAGAGGGAGAGATATAAATGGAAGGCAACAAGGGATGTTGGAGAAGGAGGGAATTAGGAGCAGTATAGAAGAAGAAATGTGTGTGAACCGGGGTGTGTGGGACACAGGAAAGAGAGGGAGATATTAATACAAATTGGAAAACTTAATGTTCATATTGTTAGGTTGTAAGCTACCCAAATAGAATATGAGGTACTTTTCCTTTGGTTTGTGTATAATGTCACTTTGGCAATGGGGGAGGCAAAGAACAGAAAGGTCATTGTGGGAAGGGGAGTTAAAATGGTTAGCAAGCAGGGGATCCAGCAGACCTTGGCAGAAGTGTTCAGCGAAACAGTCGCCTAGTCTATGCTTGGTCTCACCCATGTAAAGCAGGCTACATTGGGAACACCAAATGCAGTAGATTAGGCTAGACAAAGTGCACATAAACCTCTGTTTGGGAGGACTGCTGGGGTCCCTGGATGGAGGTGAGGGAGGAAGTGTAAGGACAAATGTTTCATCTTCTGTGGTTGCAGGGGAAAATTCCTTCCTTCCTCACATTTCCACTCAAGCTACCTCCCCACAACTTTTCAATCCTTTTCTGTACTGGAGCTAAGAACTTCCTCCATCACAGATGCCCGTGTCCATCTCATTCACCTTTGGCCCCTGCAGCTCATTTGCTGCAGGAAACCTTATCCATGCTCTTCACCCCTCCAGACTCACTCATTGCAATGCTCTCTTGAACAGGTGTATCAGTAGAACTATGGAAACTGGTGGGACAATAGGGATATTGCCGCCTGCAGGACTCATCCCCTGAAGATGTTGGAGAATTTCTCCAACAAGAAACTTCCTTCCAGCTCATCCTAACAATGATGCCCATATCTGAACCCCCGCATTCATTCTAATTTCTCATTAAACTTGATAAACTCCTGGTGCTCTAGTGCCTTAGGTTCAAAATTCTTGTGTTTCTATTTGACTCCTTCCATTGCTCATGACGTCCTATTCCAACGAACTGTACACCAACCTCTCTACTGTTCATCTTACACCTTTGCCATTTTAGCCTTTCTTTGTCTTATTGTTCCATTACCTGGAGCTTCCACAATTCCTTTAGGTTTGTTGCTTTGTGCCCTTTATGGTCAGGCTTTTCATCATCTTTGCTATTCTAACTTGACATCCGTTTTTATTTTGTGTGTCGCAACTCTGTCAAGTGCTTTGCTAAGATTGCAACATAAATCAGACTATTTTTACATTATGATTGATTATGATTACATTTATTTTTATGTAATACACAGGAATTTAAATAAACTTTCTAGCGAGAAGAGATTATTTTCTTTCCGCTTTGGCTACTTTAGGACATAAAATGAATGGTTTGTTGTTGTTTTCTGGCCACAAGTGGTTTGGCCTCCTTGCACTTCATCACACTCTGCCAAATCCTGATACTTTGCAAACATTTTGTGACATGTTTTGCTTTTGATAACTTTCAGCTGCCGATGATTAACATGTTGTGTTGTGAGTACATCTTTGTACCAAAATAAACGGTGGAAGTTTTTTGATAGCATCAAGTGGCTTTGCAAGGCCTTTACTCCCAGAGTTAGAGTTAGAGAGCAAAGAACAGGTCCTTCAGTCCACTGCATTTATATCAGCCAGCGTTCCTATCTATAGCAATGTTACAACATTTTGAGATTTAAAAAATCAAGTCTGCAATTTATCCCATCAGATAAAGCATAAAAAGAAGTTTAATTTGACACCTAATTAACTTTCATATCTTCAGTATTAAAAAAGTTATGGCCATTTTCATATTCGGAAATTAGGCATGTTCCCCATTGCCTTTCCATTGACTTAACTCAAAAGCTGTGATCGAGGACAGTCAAAAGCCCATAACTTTCTTAAAAATTAAGAGCTCAATTAAATTTTTCAGTTATTATGGATGGAAGCATTCTGAAACAAAGATGAAACAATCTTACTTGGATGACCTGAAATTAAAGCATATAATTAGTTAATCTAATTGTAGCTAATTAACAAAATTACCCTATCCATGCCTGTCATCATTTCATACACTTCATCATGTCATCTCTCAGCTTCCTCTCCACCATGGAGAACAGACCCAGCTGGAATCATAGTTATACTGCACAGACACCAGCTCTTCATCCGGGGTGGAAGATTGCAACCTTCACGTGGTCCGCCCTGTTTTGACTAATGCAATCAACTCGATGTGCACAAACAGAAGATCAAATAGAACAAGTTGTCCAACAACTTTAGGCTGTGCACGCCACACGAAGAAGAAGAAGCTGCTCTTCAGCCCAACTTGTCCAAGCCATCCAAGTTACCCATCTGAACTAGTCCCATTTGCCTGTGTTTAGCCTTGTCCTTATGAACCTTTCCTATCCATCTACCTGTCTGAATGTCTTTTAAACATTGTCGTTATACATGCGTCTACCACTTCCTCTGGCAGTCTATTGCACATGCCTGTATGAAAAAGTTGCATTTCAGATCCCCAGCAAAGCTTTTCCCCTCTCACCTTATACCCATGCCCTCTAATTTAAACTTCCCTGGACTGAGAAACACAGTGACCATCCACCTTATCTATGACATCGATGCTAATATACCTCTATAAGGTCACCCCTCAACTTCCTAAACTCAAGAGAATAAAGCCACCAGATCCAGTATAACCTTAACACTCAAGCCCCTCAGTTATAGGAAAAATTTAATGATTATGGAAAGGGTGCAGAAAACATTCACCAGGGTGGATTTGTGGGGTGAAGGGATGAAAGGGATAGGCTTAAGAAGGGAAAAGTTGACGAGAGACCTCAGGGGCAACCTTCTCACTCAGAACGCAGTGTGTATCTGGAATGAGGCTTTCGTACAAAGCTGGGAAGTAAATACAATTACACTTTTTATAAAGCATTTGTTTAAATATATGGTTAGGAAGGTTGTAGAGGGGGCACAGTGGCATAGCGGTAGAGTTGCTGCCACAGCACCAGGGACCCGGGTTCGATCCTGACCACGGGTGATGTCTGAACGGAGTTTGCATGTCCTTGCCGTGACCTGCGTGGGTTTTCTCCGGGTGCTCCGGTTTCCTGCTACACTTCAAAAGCGTGCAGCTTTATAGGTTAATTGTCCTGGTAAAATAGTCCCCAGTGTGTGTTGGAAGGTGTTAATGTGAGGGGGTCGCTGGCTGGGCAAACACAGACAAATGAGATTAGCCAGAGAGCTAACTTGGTCACTATGGACAAAGGGGGCGAAGGGCTTGCTTCCGTGCTGCACAGTTCTACAACTCAGTGATTCAATTACATAGATGACGACTTCTTACATTAAGGGGACCTATTCTCCCACTAGTTTTATTACTGCTACAGTATATTGATGGAATCTCTAATGCCTCTGTCCCACTTAGGAAACCTGAACGGAAACCTCTTGTGACCTTGCGCCCCACCCAAGGTTTCCACGAGTCGCCAGAGGTTTTGGTCACTCGCCTGGAAAGCCTCGACCGAAGCGTGAGCTGCATCTACTGACCAAAGATCCTACAGGATCTTTGCTACCGACCGACCGCCCACACACACACACACACACAAACACATCGCGAAGGTAGTGGCCAGGGACAGCGGAGGAGCGCTGTCTGCGCGATGAAGAGGAAGATAAACGGCTGCCACAGAGCATGGTAAGTCCTTTAGAGAACGCGGGAGGGAGGGAAAGAAGGGGAAAAAAGGGGAGAGAAGGACAGAGAAGGGGAGAGAGAAGGGGAGAGAGAAGGGGAGAGAGAAGGGGAGAGAGAAGGGGAGAGAGAAGGGGGAGTGAAGGGGGGAGAAGGGGAGAGAGAAGGGGGGAGAAGGAGAGAGAAGGGGGGGGGGTAGAAGGAGTGGAGACAGTTTTAAGAAGTTTAATAAAGTTAGCGGGCATTTTACCTTCCGGCGGATCTTCTAGGTCCTGAAAACCAAAGATCCTACAGGATCTTTGTTGAAAACTCCAAAGAGCCAATCAAAATGGGCGGTCAGCAAAGGAGATTGCCTTCGACTGCCTGTAAGTAAATAGCGACCCCACTCCACTGGCTTCGACCAAACGGCAAACCTATTTTTAGTCGAGGCCGGTTTTGATTTTGTTGAAATAATCGCAGGAACATAGAAGAAGCCTCGACTACGCGGAAACCACTTTTGACCATTAGGGAGAGTGACCAAAACCTCTGGGAACCTCACGGAAACCTTAGGTGGGGCGCAAGGTCACCAGACGTTTCCGTTCAGGTTTCCTAAGTGGGACAGGGGCTTTAGGATTCTGCTTTACCTTATCTTGCTAAACTATTTCACGTCCACCTTTTATGCTTCTAATTTCCCTCTGAAGTGAACTCCTCCAACCCTTCCGCTCATCAAGAGATTCTCTTGACGCCAGCTGTCTTTGCTTAACTAATGCCTCCTTCTTGTTCCGAGTCATTGCCTCATAATCACTGTTCCCTATCCAATATCTCCTAATAACTTAAGCCTCCAATCCAGTCATCATGCTTGTGAACTTTTTTGGCAATCTCTCAAAATCAATCACATCTTTCCTGTACTTAGGAAGCAAGAAATGGTAATGTACTCATGGAAATGTGTTGCAATGCAGAATGAAGTACCAATGCTAGCCAACATGTGTGAAGGTGGAGTTTCAGACCAAATTGTACATCAGTTGCTTTGCTTTCAGCTGCACAACTCAAACTCCTTACACACATGCACTTGCACACACATATGAACACACACGCACACAACACACACACACACACACACACGCAGAATATCCAGAGACACGCACATGAATACACAGACACAATTGCAAACACGTACAAACATACACACACATGCACTCGGAGCTAAAATACACAGAACGTGCACTAGCGAATACACAGCGACACACATACACACACACGTGAACACAGGCACAAATACCCACAAATGTACACGAGAGAGAAATATTATTGCAAGTTAACATCAAAACATTTGATGGAGGTGTATGGAACACATTGCTTATGCAGAGAGCGATGGGTGCCTTAAACATGCTGCCAGGGATGGTGGTGGAGGCATTTACAACAGTGGCATGTGAGACTTTTAGTTGGGCACTGATCTGCAGAGAACAGAGGGAACAGGACCACTTGTAGGCAGGGGATTACTTTAATTTGGCATATTGTTCGGCACGGCCATCAAGGGGCAAAGGGTCTGATGTTATGCTGCGCTATGTTCTAGAGTCGCACAGTGTGGAAACAGGCCCTTCAGTCCAACTTGCCCTATCCTTGGCCTTGCCCTAAGATGCCAGATGCCCAAGCCACATAAATGGACGGGTTATTCACGAGACACCGCATTTCAACACAAGCTTCAATTTTGTGGCCCCTACATAAGCTCCAGCAGCCTCTGTGCAAGGGATTACGACCAAAACTGATTGTTTTCAGTGAGCTGTGATTAAACTGCTTGGCAGAGTTTCTATGCTGCATTGTCTTTATGCAGAGGAATGCACCAAAAGCATCCCGTGAGATAGAACGGGTCCGCATTGCAGGGCACCTTTTGAATTCTTACCTACAACATCTCTCGGGACCTTCCAGTAAGGAACCTCTGTACATTATTTACTTTTATCATGTAGAAAACATGGCAGCCAGATGTACAGAGCAAATCTTCATTTTACTCACAGTATTTATTGCCCTGCCCCACTTTATTTCCCATTGAGGAGGCGTGAATATTACAGCTCCATCTGCAGTCACATATTATGCCAGGTAGGCTTTTTATAACAAGTTTCTGAATTCATGTTCAAGATTACTCATATGATGTAAAAAAAATGTGATTGGATTCATTACTTGATTTTAAATTTCACAGCTTTAGTGGAGAAATTTGAACTCTCACTCCTCCAGGTGCCTGTTTACTAGCTCAATGTCCACACTCCAATCCACACAAACTGCACTCCTTGTTATGGGGCTCGGGTAAATTGAAAGTGTCAGGTGATCATTTATTCATGGAGTGGGCATTGGTGGTGGGGCCAGCTTGAACTACTGACCTCTAATTGCCCTTTTGAGAAGCTGACGATGAATTGTTTTCTTGAACTGTTGTTGGTCTTTTGCTGAAGGTGCTTTTTCACCTGAATTGGTTAAACTGATTGATTGCAAGATACAGCATGGAAACAGAGCCTTTGGCCCACCGAGCACACAGCAAGCATCGATCACCCGTTCACACCAGCTTCATGTCACCTTACTTTCCCACCCACTCTCCGCACATTCGGAGCAATTTACACAGGCTTATTTACTTACCAACCTGTATTTCTTTGGGATATGGGAAGAAACCGGAGCACCCGGAAGAAACCCACACAGTCAGAGGGAAAACGTGCAAACTCCACGCAGATGGCACCTGAGGTCAGGATTGAACCCAAGTCTCTGGTACTGTGAGGCAGCAACTCTACCAGCTGCACTGTTGTGGTGCCCGAACTGTGCTGGTCTAGTAACAGCAAAGATGCAGGAGGGGAGACAGCAGATGCTAGTGCTCTCATATAGCTGCTGCCCTTCTCATTCTAGGTGGTAAGGTTTGTCAGTTTGTAAAGTGTCCTTGAAGTAGCATTGGGGAGTTAATGGTGATGATCCAAAATGTGTTTGACTGGGAGCGATTAGTTTAGTTTACCTTAGAGACATAGCATGGAAACAGGCCCTTTGGCTGACAGAGTCCACACCGACCAGCAAACACCCCCCCCCCCCCCCCCCTACACTTGTTCTATCCTACACATTGGAGACAATTTACAGAAGTCAATTAACCTACAATCCCGCACGTCTTTGGTGTGTTGGAGGGAACCGGAGCACACGGAGAAAGCCCACACCGTCACAGGGAGAACATACACATTTTGTATGTCAGGATTAAACCTGGGTCTCTGGCGCTGTAATGCAGCAACTCTGCCTCTGTGCCACTGAGCTGCCCCACAGTGAAGGAAAGGTATTGGTGGAAATCCTCCTCAAGTAGCTTGTTTTGCTTTGGTTGATAACAAACTGTTGGAGTTTCATCCATCCTGGTAAGTGGAACAAATATAACCACAGCCAAGATGCCTTTAAATGGTGGACATTGGCATCTGGCTTACCATCTGACTGGAGTCAAATCTCACCTGAGGCTATGACGTCCAACCCCATTAAAGATACTGGTGTTTGCCCCAGCTAGAGACACTACAGACTCCCACCACCAAAGTCACTGGAGATTCACCCTCCTGAGACAGTAGAGTCCAGCCCCACCAGGGACACTCGGGTCCACCCCCACATAAGACGCTTGAGTCGAGTCTAACCCCACTAGAGATACTGGACTCTATCTTCAATGGGACAAATGGACGTTCACCTCCACTGGAGGCAGTGAAGTCTACTACCACCAAAGACACTGGTGAGTCCCCCTACCAGCATGGCAGCATGGTGGTGCAACAGTGGAGTTGCTGCCTTACAATACCAGGGACCCGGGTTCGATCCTAACTACGGGTGCTGTCTGTATGGGGTTTGTACATTGTCCCCGTGACCACGTGGGTTTTTTCCAGGTGTTCCGGTTTCCTCCCTCTCTCAAAGACATACAAATTTGTAGGTTAATAGGCTTTGGCAAGAAATATAAATTGTCCCTAGTCTGTATAGGACAGCGTCAGTGTACGAGGGACGGTGCGGACTCAATGAGACGGGGGGCCTGTTTCCGCGCTATATCACTAAACTAAACCAAACCAAACTAAACCGAGACACTTGAGTCTACCTCCACCAGAGCCTCTGGTGCTTCAGCAAGGTGCCTGATTGCCTTGCAGTGTACCCGTTAAGGGGCAACCTACTGCGGGGGGAAGAAGAATCATTAAATCTCTCTGGTTTTATTTCTCGGAAAAGTAACTTCAAATTCGTTTTTTTTCCTCTGGTGCAGAATAACTGCAAGAGCGAAGTGCAGATAAAGCTTTGACGAGGAATTGAAACTTGGCAGTGATGCTGGTTGAACTCAGGCTCTCATTTGAAAGGCTTCATATCTGCCAGATCCTTTCATGCAAGCAGCCTAAGCCTCCCTTCTCAGTGCTCCAAGTCTTTCTCGGAAACAATCTTTTAGATACTCCATTGGGTTCATTTCCTCAGCAAACTCTCAGCCTTCAGACAACATTCAAGGTAGGTTCTAGCAAAGTACCAACTGCTCAATCTCCGACTCTTTTGTATTTAAACCTCTGGGTTGAAAAACTAATCGGTAAACCCAGGGTTAACTCTTTATTCGCTGCCAAATTTGGAGGCAGTTAGTTTTAGTGATGAAGTACTTTTGATTCAGAGTCTTGCTCACTATTTTGTATTAAGGAATCTTTGGCATTTTGTAAAGAGAATGTACCCTTAATATCAAGCGGAAATAAAATTAAAAAAAAAACATCTTTATAGTCTGTAATACTGCAAATGCATCTGCTCCATGTTCAGAAGTAACTGATCGCATCTTTGGAATTACATTTTATTCCTTTATAGTATTCCTATTGCAACGTCGGGGCAGGGATGGTTAGGTGTCTTTTGTACAGTCTGCTTCCACAGGCACAAGAGATTTGAGCAATTGCAATTATTCATTAATGTGATTTCAACACAAATAGGCTGTTTGAATGTGAAAGTTAGTGGTGCCTGATCCTGACCGATTATTTACATATTCTGGTACTGACCATTGATTAGTATTGTGTTAGATAGTCTGATTTAAACAGTATACTCCCTTCAGTTCAACTTGACCATGTTGACAAAGTTGCCCACTTGAGCTAGTACCATTTGCCTTCATTTGGACTACAGTATATGCCTCTAAACCTTTCTTATCCATGTACTTGTCCAAAAGTTGTTTAAACATAGTAATTGTACGCATCTCTACCACACCCTTTGGCAGCTTGTTTCACATACCCTCCACATTCTGTGTGCAAAATGTTATACCTCAGGTCCCTCTAAAAGTTTCCCTCTCTCATCTTAAGCTACACCCTCTAGTATGAGGGAAATCAAGAAACTGCAGATGCCAGACCCTTGAGCAAAAAAAACAGACAGCATCCGTGGAAAAAATAGACAGATGACCTTTTGTGTCAGGACCCTTCTTCACCAGACTGCCCTAAATTGTTTAGGGTGGTCACAGTGGCATAGCGCTAGAGTTGCTGCCTTACAGCGAATGCAGCACCCGAGACCTAGGTTCGATCCCGACTATGGGTGCTGTCTGTACCGAGTTTGTACGTTCTCCCCGTGTCCTGCGTGGGTTTTCTCCGAGATCTTCAGTTTCCTCCCACACTCCAAAGACGTACAGGTATGTAGGTTAATTGACTTGGTAAATGTAAAAATTGTCCCTAGTGGGTGCAGAATAGTGTTAATGTGCAGGGATTGCTGGTCGGCGTGGACCCGGTCGGCTGAAGGGCCTGTTTCTGCGCTGTATCTCTATACTAAACGAAACTATACTAAACTAAATTCTCCCTGGGTTCAATGGGTTCCTCCAGCACTTTGTTTTTCTTTCCCTCTAGTTATAGACTTCCCTCTCTTGTGAAAAAGATGCGAACTTAACTACTACCCTTACGATTTTATCTACCTTAATAAGGCCACCCCTCAACCTCCTAAGGTCTGGGAAAAATTCCCAACTTATCAAGTCTCTTATAATGCACACCTTCCTGTCCCAGCACCATGTGCATCTTTTCTGCACCATTTCCAGCCTAATGCCATTCTTCCTGTGGCTGATCTGGGGTCCATCTATGTCTAGCAAAGAGTCACAAGCTGAGTTGCACACTGAACTGCACTCAATACTCCAAGGGTGTTCTGGACAATAACTTGTACAGTTGTATAGTATGTCCAATCTTTTGTACCTCAATGCCCTGGCCGATAAAGAAAGGCATGGCGAACACCATCTTCACCACCCTATTTACCTGCATGGCCACTTTGAAAGAATTATGTTATTTTTATTATCAGTTACTCTGTACTACAATAGTTTCCAAAGCCCTATTGTTTGGTTTGCAAGTCCCACCAAGTTCTTACTTATTACAATTCAGCACTTTGCACTTGTCCATCCGCAATTCCTCGGACCACTTTCCCAGAAGATCTCGATTCTGCTAGTGATCTTAGATAACCTTCTTTGCTGTTCACTATGCAAACGATGTTGGTGTCATCCGCAAACTTATGCCATCTATATTCCCTGTGGCACACCACTGGACGCAAGCATCCAATCTGAATAACAACCTTCCACCACCATCCTCTGATTCCTACCACTAAGCTTGTTTTGTTTCAAACTGGCTAGCTCACCCTGGGTTCCATAGATCTACCCCTCCAGACCAGCCTACCATACGTCTTTGTCAAAGGCCTTGCTGTTTTGAGCAGGAGGGGACGGTCCTACTTTGAATTGAACTTTGTTCTGAATGGGAAGCAGTAGAGGTTAGTTCCTCTTCTCCCTCTAGGCAAAGTCTGGTGCCAGATCCTTGGACCGATTGAGCGATCCAGAAGAAGCCCAGTCTGTAAATAACATGTGGTTGCCATGTGGGCCAGGAATTTGTCTGGCCATCCATCTATGTAGCAGACCATCTACTGATGGCTGGAAAGGGACCTGCACTTCACCTGCCATGACTTATTTGTGTGTTCCTCTCACCTGATAATTGAGTGAGCTATTAAAACAAAACGTGTTATAGTCATCTTTATGCATTCAGAGGATTAATAGAACTGCCTGTGCCCGTGTCACGTGCTAAACTTTAATAGTCTTGTCCAATGGCACTGCCTTCCGTGTGGGAATTACTGGGAAAAGATCTACTACACAGGGTGGAGTACATGGAAATGAGCATATCCCAGAGGACAACCCATGAACAGGCATGGCAAGTACAAGCAGGGTTTTCCACCACTCCTTGAAGAGTGAACTATGTGGGTGGGAGCTGTTTATGTGGTAGGAATACTGGAACACTGGTGACATCAGTGGGTCGCTGACGGTTCATGTCTTCTCTACTTTCTCATATTTACCCACAAATAGTTTGCAAGCAT
Organism: Raja brachyura; assembly: GCA_963514005.1. The sequence continues at coordinate 17,420,159 of OY740811.1, forward strand.
CTTATTTTCTTGAGGATGGTACCACTTTAAATGCAAATTATTTTGTTAGAATTATGTTCACAGATTAATCTCAATCTTTGAGGATTTATAGTTAATCATCTAAATGTTTTGGAAAATTATCTGCAATACCTATCTTCACATCCCTCTCCAGAAGGAATCCAAGATGTTTGAAGCCCTTTGGAAATGAAGTAGTGCTCATGTTTAAATTGTCCACATTCATCCCAATTACAACATATTTGGGACACATTCTGGCAGAATATACAGGGTTAGATGACATGTTTGCTTCAGACTCCAAAAGGATTTGCTCCATTGTCATAACTATTTGATTTTTATAGTGCTGTCAGACAGGACAATGTCACATCGAATACATCATGTCGTATTGGTTCTGCTGTTGTTCCTGATGGGGTCGTCAGTTCAAGACACTTGCCCAGCCTCCCCAATCCATGGAAGTCCCGGGCTCCCTGGAATTCCTGGACGTCCTGGGAGAAATGGTCAGGATGGACCACCAGGGATGAAAGGAACTTCAGGTAACTCACTGATGTACAGCTTTTTAAATCTCCTTTAATGATAATATTGCCAAATCTAATTCACCATTCCATCAGAAATGTGTGATCTCAGATCTCCTCTCTGTCAACTACCTCCTCTGGCAGCTTGTTCCATACAACCACCACCCTTTGTGTGAAAAATCTACCCCTCTGATTCCTATTGAATCTATTCCCTTTCACCTTAAACCTATTTCCTCTTGTCCTCAGATCACCTACTCTGACCAAGAGACTCTGTGCATCTACACAATCTATTCCTCTCATGATTTTATACACTTCTATAAGATCACCCCTCATCCTCCTGCACTGCAAGGAATAGAATACCTCCCCCTATAGCTCAAACCCTCTAATCCTGGCAACATCCACATAAATCTTATCTGTAGCCTTTCCAGCATGACAACATATTTCCTATAACATGGTGCCCAGAACAGAACGCAATACTCTTGGGAAGATCTGAGTGAAAAAAACGAGGGATGCAATTTCCGCTCCCATGCAAACTGCACTGATGATTACAGGAAGCAGGGTGGGAAGAAGTGTAGTCTAGATAGTTATGGGAGTCAGGAGGTTTGTTGTAGATGTTGATCAAAAGTCTGTCTCCTGTGATGGAGACGGTGAGATCCAGAAACCGTAGGGAGATGTTGGAGAAGGTCCAAGTCAATTTGAGTGCAGGATGGAAATTAGTCATGATGAAGTCAGTGAGTTCTGCATGGGTGCAGGATGCAGCACCGATGCAGTTGTCAATGTAGAGGAGGTAGAGGTCGGGGATAGGGCCAGTGTACGCCTGGAACAGTGATTGTTCAATGTACCCTACAAAGAGGCAGGCTAGCTGGGGCCCATGCAAGTGCCCATAGCTACGCCTTGGATTTGGCAGAAGTGGGGGGCAGTCGAAGAAGTGTTGAGGGTAAGGACCAGCTCTGCTAGGCGGAGGAGAGTATTGGTAGATGGAAATTGGCTGTTTCTGCGGTCGAGGAAGAAACGGAGGGCTCTAAGACCTTCCTGGTGGGGATGGAGGTGTAGAGTGAGTAGACATCCATGGTAAAGGGCCTGTCCCACTTAGGTGACTTTTAGGTGAGTGCAGGAGACTCATGTCGCCACATGTTTGCTGGTCTCTGGTGAGTCTCCTTCATGGTCGTGAGGAGTTCCCGCATTCTGGACACTAGTCGCAGCTTCAGTATGGTCGCCGCAAATATTTCAAAATGTTGAAAACATTTCTGCGACCAATTCATTTGTTGCCATGGAGAAAATCGATAATCCTGCAGTCGTAGGTTCAGTTGTAGTGGGGTCACCATGTAGTTGTAGGTAGTCGAGTTAGTCGTAGGTAGTTTTAGTTAATCGCCTTTGTTGACCTGGCATTTTCATTGGCTCATTGGGGAAAAAAAACGTAAGCACGAATTCTCAGAACCAAGGATAACCGACCGGTAATGTTAAATGCCCGCCAAACTTCACAGCTGTGTATCTCTGGCTTATTAAAAGTTGTCTGGGTTCTTAAAGGTATCTCCACTCCTTCTCCCCCCTTCTCCCTCCCCCTCTCCTCCCTCTTTTAAAGGATTTACCATACACTGTGCTAGCCATCTTTACCTTCCTGTTCATCGCGGTGTGTGTCTGTATCACTTTGGCTTTGCACTGTGTGAATTTCCGACAGCACTCCCCCGCTTTCCCTGGCCCCCGTCTGTTTGCGATGTATTTGTGCGTGTGTGTGTGCCACTCTGACAGTCGCCGTCCCAGTTCCCGGTTTTTCAGACGACTGCCGGGAACTTGACAGTCGCTGAAAAATCACCTAAGTCGGACAGGCCCTTAACGATTAGAGAGTGGGGGCCTGGAAAAGGGGGCTTGGTTTTCCTAGTTGAGCACTTGGTGGTGTTATGGCACAAGTACTTTGTATTTTAATTGTAATTTGATTAAGACAGTTCATGTGGTTTTGTCCTCCTATTTACCAGGTCCTCCTGGTTCGTTTTGGTTGCCTGGCAGTAAAGGAGGGAAGGGTGAGCAAGGCATCGAAGGTCCCACCGGAAAAGTCGGACCTGATGGTGAGAAGGGAGAAAAGGGAGAAAGGGGTGCACCGGGGGAGAAAGGTGCGCAAGGTGAAGTTGGAGATCACACAACCACCCTGAAGTCTGCCTTTTCCATGGCTCGAAGCGTGGACAGCAAGCCAAAAGCAAGATTCCCAATAGCTTTCGGAAAGGAGTTCAGCAATGAACCAAAGAACTACAATGCTAGGATGGGACTATTCCAATGTAATATAACAGGCCTCTATTACTTCACATACCATGCAACTTCCAAGGGGCCTCTCTGTGTCAACTTTATGCTTAACAGAAATAAAATAGTCAGTTTTTGTGATGTGGTCCCAAACACTTTCCAAGTCAGTTCAGGGGGAGTGGTCCTTAAAGTGAATAAAGGTGATGATGTCTATCTCAAGGCTACAAATGACAATTCAATGCGAGGCACGGAGGGAGCCGACAGTGTATTCAGTGGGTTCCTCTTATTTGCCGATTAAACTGGCTGTTTGATCAGTTGTCCCTGTGGAAAACAAATAAAACATTTTATTTAATATAAAACAAAGATTTGAAACAACAGCAGTAAATGATTAATTCCTGTGCCAGAGATTTCTCTGCTTAATAAAAATGAGGATATTTGACATTTTTAAGATGGAAAAGTTGGTTGGCTTTGGTGATAAGATTTCAGACAATTATGTAGTATTGACGTCCAATCCTATTGCCCTGTTTCAAGACCTCAACAATGTCACCGCAGAAATTGTCCTTTCTTTGATCACTTAAGCTGAAATGTTTTTGATTTTTGTTATAAACTTGATTGATCTTGATTTGAATTGGAAATTCTATGTCATTCATACCCAAATTTTGTTTGTATGTGCCTGTGAAATGGAGTCAGATTATTAAGGTTGCAGATCTCCATTTTCCTTGGCTCTCATTGCAATAATTCCATGTGAACATTCAGTAAAAGTCATCTTTTCCACTTGTAAATTAGTAACCTTGACCTCATATTCAGTAGCCAGCATCTATCTATGTAAACAAGCAATTTATACCATTTGCTACAGAGGCAGAAGTTACAATGTAAGCAAAGACTTCTGTGTATATATACACATTTAAAATATGAATAAATCTAATCATTTTATTCAATGTTGAATTGTAAGGAAAGTAATTTGTTCAGATAAAATGCTACCTATACATTCTGTGTAGTGCTGTAGGCTATGTGCAGTTTATTTGTAGGCAAAAAGGTGTTAGTGTGCATCTATATAATTAAAAGTCTCATCTTGACCACTTCCTGTCTGCGCTGTATATTGATTTTAGAAAAAAAAATGCTACCCTATATCGCTATGATTTTTGGCCATCTTATTCACAGTCCTCCTCCGCTGACGCAGCCCCGAGGATTTTTACGATCGATTAAAAATAAAAAAGTTATGAGTGTTTAAAAAATCTTGAGATCAGCTGATTGGTCCTCTCGCCTGTCAATCACCACGATGAAGGTAACACCCCTTCTGGGGGGAGGGCAGGACTATAAAACCCGGATGCCTGCACATCCGTCAGTCATTCTGAAAGATCGCGAGGGAGAGACCACAATTCTGATTCTGCTGTGAATATACTGAACTGTGAGTCTACTGAACTGTGAGTCTACCGAACTGTGAGTCTACCCTTTATGTGGTTTATGTGGTTATGTGCTTTATGTGGTTAACCCATTATGTGCTTGCAATAAATGATTTGTTAGCCAGCAACGTGCTTGCAATGAACAATGATTTGTTAACCCTTAATGTGCTTGCAATAAATGATTTGTTAGGCAGCAATGTGCTTGCAATGAATGATGATTTGTTAACCCTTAATGTGCTTGCAATAAATGATTTGTTAGCCCTTAATGAAATGAAATGAGTTATTTGGCCTGCCCTGTGCTTTTGCTTTTGCTTTGGCTTTGCTTTGCTTGAGCTCACCTGATATAAAAGCAAATGGATTGTATTGTTGGCTGGCCCCGCCTGCCCTGTGCTTTAGCTTTTGTTTTGCCTTTGCTTTGCTTGACCTCATCTGAAATTAAAGCTAATGGATTGTATTGTTGGCTGGCCCCACCTGCCCTGTGCTTGACTTGACTTGAAATTGATTGACTTGACATGAAATGGATTGAAATGGATTGTTGGCCCTGCACTCACTGTGCTTGACTTGACTTGAACCTGAACCCCCCCCCCCCCCCCCCCCCCACTGGCCACCAATATTAGAATTGGTGGAGAAGTGGAATATTGCGTTGGGGGACCAGCCCTCCCGTGTGAACCTGGGACCAAACGGGTCCCACTTAGTCTAGTATCAATTAAAACTTAAGCTACATTTATCAACAATTTTGTTTTCATCAGTATACCTTACACTTCCTTTTTGATATTGTAACCAATGAACTAATTTTTAAAGAAACTAATTCCTGCAAAGCATAAAATCAACACATATTAAAAAATAATATTAAAATAATATAAACTAAAAAATTTGCCAAACCAAGTCTTTGAGATAGAAGATTTCAAATGTTGTCCAAGTTGTCACCAAAAGCAATCTCCCAATCTTGTTCCTTGCTGTTGGTGTTTACGGGGGATTGCGATTTTACAAGCTGGTAATATTGTTTACTTAACTTAATTAATACATTTTATTTCTTAAACTTAAGTAATCATTTTGTAATAAAAATGATAAACTAGATTTAACTCTAGAGGTGCCAGTACATTGTATTGGTGCATACCATCACAAAAGAAGCGCTGGGTATAGTTTAGAGATGCAGCACGGAAACAGGCCCTCTGGCCCACTTAGTTTGTACCAACCAGCGATCCCTGCACATTAACACTATCCTACACACACATACACACATTATTTGCACTTATACCATGTTAATTAACCCACAGACCTTTATGTCTCTGGAGTGTGTGAGGAAACCAAAGATCTCGGGGAAAACCAGCACGGTCACAGGAAGAATGTACAAACTCTGTACAAACAGCACCCGTAGTCGGGATCGAAGCCGAGTCTCCGGGTCTCTGTAAGCGCTGTCAGGCAGCAATTCTACCACTGTGCCATTGTGCCGCCCCATACATAGGAAAATGTAACAGAGGATACACACAATGGCCTTCAAGAATCATACTGGTATCACAAGGCACCAGACACAATGAGAAGTTTTTACGTAAGGGAAAACGTATGTGATTAATCTAGAGCAGGTGCAGAAAAGATTCACAAGGGGGATGCAGGATTGGAGGGTTTGAGTTATAAGAGACTGGATGGTCTGGAACTTATTCCCCGAAGTGAATGAGAATGAGGAGTAACCTTGTAGTGCTTTATAAAATGATAAAGTCCATAGATATAGTTAGAGTCCTTTTCCCGCGGGTTCTAAAACCACATAGCATAGGTTTAAGGCAAAAAATGTAAACAAACCTCAGGGGCAACTTTTTCACGCTATGGGTGGTGGATGTATGGATCGAGCTGCCAGAGAAGTTGATAGAGGCATTTGAGCACTTGGGCAGGTATATGGATACGAGAGATGGAGAGTGATGTGGGCCAAACCAGGGCAAATGGGATTAGATGGGGCAAATGGGTTAGCATGGATTAGTTGGGCCCAGTGGGCTCTTTCCGTGCTTTGCCTCTCTGACTCTAAGTGATTGGTAGAACCAAATTGGGGAGGGTGTGGTATATGTTGGGCAAATAGAGCCAGGTGAAGGTGAGGTAGGGCCATTATTCAGATAAAGGCCAGTAAGCGAGAGGTTGAATCAGAAGTCAATTCGTCAATTCAAGTCAAGTTTATTGTCTTATGCATAAGTACAGTGAGGTACAAGTACAATGTAAAATCTTGCACGCAGTAGCATCACTGATACATAGACCCAATCAACACACAAAACATAAATTAAACATACATGACACAGAGAATTTCTGAAAGGAAGAAGACTGGAGGAAAAAAATGAGACATTGGTGCAAAAATGAAAAGAAGGAAAGAGAGAGCAGGTGGAGCTGGGTGTGGATTGGAGGGGAAATGGCAGTGACAAGTGGAAGATGCGATATTGTTCTTCTAGCTTGTGTTTGGCCCCACCCTGCAGGTGCCTTTGGTTGCAACAGAAGGGAAGCCGTGTCTTCTGAATAAGAGGGGCAGTTCCGAAGTCCTCAAATGGCCGACCACTTCTTGGGATCAGATACAGCAGATATAGAGAAACCGAGAGACGAGGACGGTGTCCTCTGAAGAGACAGGATGGGAGGAGGTGCAGTAGAGGTAGCTGCGGGAATCCATAGGTTTATCGAAGATTTGGTGGAAAGTTTGTCTCCTGAGGTAGGGACAGAGAGATCTAGAAAAGGAAGAGAAGTGTCTGAAATAGTCCAGGTGAATTTGAGGCTAAGTTGACAAAGGTGATAAAATGATGAGTTCGGGATGAATGAGGGAATCAGCACCGATGCATTTGTTCATGGTGCAGAGAAAGCGCTGGGAAGGAATGACAAAGTAAGAACGAACGCTGTTCTACATAGCCAACAAATATACAGCCACAGTTGGGGCCCAAGTGAGTGTCCACGTCTACACCTTTGATTAGAAGTGGGCAGGATATAAATACAATTTGTTCAGAATATCAAAATGTTCTGCCAGACAGATGAATGTGTTGGTGGAGGGGAACTGGTTGGGTCTTCATTGCAGGAAGGATCTAACAGTCTGTAGACTTTCCTGCTGGGAGGTGGAAGTGCTTGACGACTGGCCATCAATGGAAAAAATGAGCTGGTAGAGACCAGGAAATTGGAAGTTGTCAAAATGGGGCAGGGCATGAAAGGTATCCCAGATTTCATTCAGAATGGGCTTAACAAGGAGAAGCAGGAACTGAATGTGGGGACATAAGTTCAGTGGGCAGATACAAGGAGAAAAATGGGTCCACCTGTTTGTGGATCTTGGATAAGAGACAGAAGAGGACAGTGTGGGATTGGGAGACTATCAAGTTAGTGGTTGTGGAGGAGAGATCTCCTGCTTTAGTTTAGTTTAGAGATACAGCATGGAAGCAGGCCCTTTGGTCTTCCGAGTCCGCGCCAACCAGCGATCCGTGAACACTAACACAATCCTGCACATACTATAGACAATTCACAATTGTACCAAGCCAATTAGCCTAAGAACCTGCACATCTTTGGAGGGTGGGAGAATATGGGAGATCCCGGAGAAAACCCATGCAGGTCATGGCGGGAGGGGGGGACGTACAAACTCTATACATACAGCACCCATAGTCAGGATTGAACCAACATCTTTCGTGCTGTAAAGGGCCTGTCCCACTGTACGAGGTAATTCAAGAGTTCTCTCGAGTTCTCCCCTGATTCGAGCTCGTGTAATGTACATAGTGGGTACGTAGGAGTTCGTGGTTGCACGTAGCGGCTCGTACGAGTAACGGTAGGTACTCGGAAAATCTGGTAAACTCGTGACGTTTTTTTCAACACTGTGAAAAATGTCCACGAGTAAAAAAATACATGTGATGAAAAAAATTGTTACTTTGTACTCGTACGAGCCCCTACGTACCCGTTACGTACATTACACGAGCTCGAATCAGGGGAGAACTCGGGAGAACTCTTGAATTACTTCGTATAGTGGGATAGGCCCTTTAGTCAGCAAATCTATCGCTATTGCACCATGCTGCCCTGTGGTAATGTGGTAAACTTCGTAATAGTGTGGAACACAGTGTGGGAAAGAGTGGCCTGGTGTATGTTGGTGGGGGCATGGTCCAGGAGAAGGTGTGATGTGGTAGTGCATGACTTCTATCTGTCGTCTGCAAGGTAGACGTCGGTGCACCAGACCACAATGGCAGCATCTTGTCAGCGGGCTAGAAGACAATGAATCTGAAGAAGGGTCCTGACCCAAAACATCACCTGAACATGTTCCCCAGCAATGCTGCCTGACCCACTGAGTTACTCTAGCACTTTGTGGCCCAGGGTTTGACGACAAGGTTGGGAATGACGCAGAACAAGTGGAGTGCTGATTGACGGAAAGGGGTGAGGTTGGAGTGAGTGAGATAGAGAAGTCAAGATGGTCATATCAAGGATGACAAGTGAAAAGGTCATGAGAGTTTAAGAGACGGAAGGGAATGTCCAACTAGAAGCGGAGTGTTGGAGCTGCAAGAAAGATTTACAGTGTGGGTGACAATTCCTTGTCGAAGAAATAGGCAAGGAGGCAAAGACAGTAATGTCCATGATGTGTCCTCTACATTGGCGAGACCAAATATAAGTTAAGCAACTAGTCTGTGGATTTCCTACACACTGTTTGCAAAGACCATCCCGAACTTCGGGTTGCATGTCATCTTAAATCTCCTTCACAGTCCAACTCTGACCTGTTCTGTCATCATCGTTCTCCATTGCCTGATGAGGCCAAACGTTGAAGATCATCATCCCATATTCCACTTGGGTAGACTATAGCGCAATAGCATGGACATTTAATGACCCCATTTCCCACTCCTCCCTTGTTCCCTTCTCAATCCCACCAGTCCGCTCAGGTTGGTCACCCTTTTTTTCATCTTTTCCACACGTTCCCCCTCATTACCAAGAATCTTCCCCCATCTGGTCCTATCTGCCCCTCATCCCCATATAGAGGGAAGAGAGATCATCAGGTACGAGGAGATGAGCCGGCTGATGATGGCCCTCCCACTCCTATAACATCTCAGCACAGATGCTGCCCAAACCTCCTCCATACCCAGCGGCCATAGACTCCTGACATCTGTGTCACTTCTCCCCTGCATAATCTGGAACGTTGCTGCCTGTATCCTAACTCACAATGGGCTGCATTCACCTTATACATTAAGCTGACTGTCCAGTGTTATCTTCCAGTCCAACAATCTCAATGCTGTCTTCAAGCCATCCATAGTCTGGCGAATTGCTCCACCCAGTTCGTACTCTGTGAACTATATACGGATGGTGCAATCAAAGGTGAAAAAGGTCAACCCCCCCCCCACCGCCCCTCAGATCACTTTACATCTCTTGCGATTTACTATAAATCTATGCCCTCTAGTTTTATCTACCTCTGATATTTGTAAACATTAATCTAGTCTACCGTATCTTCTCTGCGAGGTACACCCATCATCATGTTATTTTACCGCTCTCATGACCTCTTAACCTCCTCCTCTCCAGGGAGAATAGATCTCGTCTCTCCAGCCTCTCCTCATAACTGAAATGCTCCATTATTGAACCCTCCTGATGAATCTCTCCTCTGTGCCATCTCCAACACCATCACATCTATAATGTAGTCACCACAACTTCAGTTGAGGTCTGACCAATGTTTAGTAAAGTCGGTGGATCCTCTTGTTGCTCTGACTAATGAAGGCCAGTATCCAACAAGCCATCTTAACCGTGTTATCTGCTTCCATTACTGATTGGACTTGCGCACTAAAGTCCCGCTGTTCCTCAAGGCTTCGAACATCTCTACTATTCATGTTGTATGTCCTAGCCTCATTAGAACCCTAAAAATACATGACCTTAAATTTATCAAATTTTAACTCCATCTGCAATTTCTCAGCCCATTTCACCAACACATCAATATCACCCTGTGGCCTTTGACTACCCTTCACTCTGTCTCCACCTCCACCATGTTTAATGTCTTCTGAGAACTCACTGATCATGCCGCCTGCATCCATATCTAAATCGTTCAACAATATTACAAACACCAGCAACGATCCCTGTGGAACACCACTAGTCACAGGAACAGAAATACGGAAACAACCCTTCACCAGCACCCTCTGTTTCCCGTTGCTAAGCTAATTTTGGATACAATTTACCAAAATACCTCAACTCTGATGGCAGAAAATCACCATAAATGCTTTTGGATGCTCAGTTGAGGCCACCAAGATCTTGGACCATTTACATCAATGTGATCCAAACTCCTTAACAAAATTGCAAAACAGGATATTGTTATCTCTCGGCACCATAACAAATTCTGCAAATACTTCAGAAACATCAGATGTTGTTAATTAAAACTGTCAGCCTCTCTATTTTGCGAATCAATCAATGTTCTGTTTGCATATTTGTTTCTGTTTTATACACAGTGAACACCATGAATTAAAGAGATTGGCTTGAACTCAACATGCTGTTCTCATCCTAATCTTACATTAGACAATAAATGTTTCACAAACAACTTCAGCGCCAGTAACAAAAAGGGAACTGAAAGTTGGCATTCTTGATCAGACAGAGGCGTCAGTTTGAGCACCAGAACTTGTACATCAAACCTCCAGGCCCTCCCTCTCTCCCACTTTCCCCCCCTCCCTCCCTCGCGAAAAGCTACATGTTCATCTGCAACGTTTAGAATTGTGCAAACCCACTCTGCTCCACTAAAGTCTCGCTTCTTAGAATTCTCTTTGCAAAGCTTCCATCGACATAAGGTAAGAATTCAAATTTTGCATAAAATTCCAAAGAATAAATCTGTTTCAAATATTTTATTAACTTGTTATATTAAAATGATTCATTTATTAAAGTTGAAAAAAATTAACCCCTTCGACACTAACCAATTCTATGAAGGCTTTCCTTTGATATGCAAAACGGTGTTAAATATGAAAGGGATCATTTCATCTCCTTTATTTGTTTATTTATTTAATTTTATATTAAATGTGGAGTGAGTTGAACCAACCTTATCAGTTAATGTTATATGATTTTGCATTGACAGATGAATGTTGAAAGATAAATGACAACAGTAAGCCATTGTCTTTAAGCCATTTTAAGAGACCCACAGTCAGCATATATGATCTCTGACTTGATAGGAAGGAGAAGATAATCCTTTATTTGTGTGAAGATTGCACAAGCTTATTACTATCAGCAGAGTGGAGGTTAGAAAATGACATGTGCTGCCAAGAGTTAGCGGAAAGAAGCTGAGCATCAAATATTGCATTATTTAATAGTTAATGTTAACACAACCTCTGGTTTCTAACTCCGTTAGTCAGTATTTATACTCATAGTCAGGTTGTAATCTTCATTCTTAAGTGACACGAGTCTGAGCTGTAATGCACCCTTAGAAACACAAAAAAATAGGAGCAGAAGTGAGCCATGGGCTGTTTGGATCTGATCCACCATTCAATATGATCATGACTGATCATTAACAAGTACCTGCCCCTTGCAATATCCCCCTTCACTACCTTTCACCAACTTTTGCAGTCACAGCCATTGCCTCTGTTGTTTCTTCACCTGTCATCATGTGGACCCTTCACCTGTAACCTTTAAAGCCTAGAGGTATGATCATGCCGGTCATGGCTCCTCCACTCGTAAACCCTCCTCTACTCGCCAGCCTGTCACCCATGATTGCTCCCCATACCAAGGCTCCGCATGTGACCGCCCATCCAGCCTCACTCCACCAATGGTCACTGCATCTGTGAGCTCTCGAACTGTAGTATTAGTTCTAGAGATACAGGCATGGTAACAGGCCCTTCGGCCCACCATGTCCGTGCCGGCCAGCGATCACCCGTACACTAGTTCTATCCAACACCCTAGGGACAATGTACAGAAGCCAATCAGCGTACAGACCTGCACGCCTTTGGAATGTGGGAGGAAACCGGAGCGCCAGGAGGAAAACCATGTGGTCGCAGGGAGAACGTAAGAGCATCTACAGACAGCACCTGTAGTTAGGATCAAATCAGGGCCTCTGGCACCGTCCGGCAGCAACTCTACCATTACAGCTCTGTGCCACCCTATCTGACAACTGTTGTCAGATACAACATCCCCACTCATGTATTCAGTGGAGATACAATAAACTGCAGATGCCGGAATCTTAAGCAAAACGCAAAGTGCTGGAGGAAATCAGGTGGTCAGGCAGGTTCGTGAAGGGAATAGGCATGCAACATTTTGGGTCGGGAACCTACTGTCAGAAGTTCTGC